>JAOEGL010000002.1:84446916-85706916 GCA_034509955.1 Urosaurus nigricauda | reverse complement strand
AAGGATAAAGAAAAAGAGGCAAGATATAGGTGGGGAAGGAGAGGTTCCATAGTACAAGCTTGCCTGCCATATCTTCAACACAGCATTATCCCATTGATCTACTCTGTAGTTTTGCATTGGGTCAAAGCTTTTCTCACTTGGCTCTTCTAAAAATGTGCTACAAAATCAGGTGTCTTTGAAACCAAGCTGCTGCCTATTAGAGTTATTTCTTTTCTTTTCTTTTTTTTAAGGATAAAAGCACTAAAACAGCTTTAAGTTTTTGTACATTTTATCCATTTTCATATCCAGGTGTCAATTTTGAGAGAGGAAAAAGTGGAAAGGGGGGAGTCTTTGAGGCACAGGAAGGAACAGTTACTCTTAGATTATACAGAACCCCCTGAGGTTTTATTATCTACTTACAATATGTTAAAACTCTAAAAAACCTCCCAACCCATAATATGGATAAATTCCATTAGACAGCCCTTTATAGATGAGAGAGTCTTTTTACACATTGAGAGATAGCCAAGGACAAAGCTGGTTTAAAACTCTTTACTAGTTCATCATTCTAATCCAAAAGGAATTTCAAAATCCAACTATAAAGCACAGTAAATGAGACTAGTGTGTTTTGGGGTTTTGTTTTGTTTTGTAGCAAATTTCTTTGATATAAGATCTTGGGATGCACTGGAGAAGTCACTGGCTACAAATTCTCAGTGTTGCTGAAATTTGCCTAATGAAAGAGAGACGTTTGCTAGCTTGGCCACAATTCCCTGAGAGGAAACAATTTCTCAAAATAACACTTAGAATTTGAGGAAAAGCTTGGAAAAGTATTTTTTTAAATATATATATATATATATAGCCACCAGAATCCCTTAGCTGTCATGGTCACTAGACTGGGATCTGGGTTCCAAAAAGTTAAGTTTTTCTGGATTCCAGTAAAGTAAGTTTTCTAAATCCTGTCAAGGGATCTCACCAACTCAGTTGTTGTTGGATGCCTCCAAGTAATTTCCAACTTGTGGTGACCTTAAGATGAACCCATCATGGCATCTTCCTGGCAGAAATTGTTCAGAGGGGATTTGCCCTTGCTTTCTTCTGAAGGCAAGAGAGTATGATTTGCACAAGGTAACCCGGTAGGTGTTATGCCCAGCCTGGAGGATGACTCGGAGACATGACCCTGCAATTGAGGAGCCTGAGGCCAGCCCTATCTCTGCTGTAGCAAAGTCTGTAGCCTCTCCAGAGGTTCAACAGCCAAGTCTGCCTGGGCTGAGGCTGAGGACATAAAGTAGGATCAAGAAAGTGTGCCTACCTACAGGGAGCATTGAACCAAAAGAGAGGGCCTTCAAAGGTCATGGAGGCTTTATAAGAAGTGAGTTGATAATCAGACACACTTGAATGCCTGCTGCCTGCCTATTTAGGCAGCTGGAGCATGTGTGTCTGGTTGCCATCTTGGAGGAAAGACTCTGTCTCTGTCTCCCATGGCTTTTTGGACCAAACCTTTGCTTCTTAGACTGCTGACCTATCTTTATTATCTGGAACTCTTGGCCTTGGACTGCCTTATCGACCTGCCTATCTGATACCTCGAATCGTGGACCATTTGACAACTCTTTTGGTAATCCTTCTTCTGATACTGCCTTTAAACTCAAAAACTGTGTTGCTTCCACTGACTCTGCTAGCCGGGGGGGGGGGGGGGGGGTTGTTTGTTTGGGAACTAAGCTGGCCTTATCGGCCATTTGGGCTGCTTTCCCAGACAGTAGGTTTCCTTGGTTGAGTGGCAATTTGAACCCTAGTCTCCCAGTGTTCTAGTCCAACACTCGAACTATTATACAATGCTTACTCTCAGTGAGTCAATAGGCATTGATTAATGTTGATGGTTCACCACTTTGCCCATAAAATAAAGCTTTATCATTATATATTTATCTTTTATCACTGTACAGTATATGCTTCATTTATTGTAATCCTCTCATAAGACAATAAAATAATACTTTTGAAAAAAATGAGCTGTCATGAATGTTCTACTTTATCACACACTACCAGAACTTGTTAATAACAAGCTACAAATAACTACTTGTAAGTGTTCCTTTCCCCAATAATAAAGATAAAAGTATGTTACATTTCAATTTTAAGTTGACATTTAAGTGGGGATAATGTTACTATTAACTATAACCTTTTTGTTATTATGATGCTTTTATGGTCTCAGTAACTGGCTGAGGAGGTATATTACCTGGTTCATGTGTTGGTTCATGTTGTGTGTGGCTCATAGAAGTCAGAATTTTTTTAAAAAATTCTGACAATATAGCTATTTAATTGATTTTCAGAAAGGAGGGACCACTATTTTTGAAATTAATCTTAATTATATTCCACCTTTCTCCCAGGATGGGATCCAAAGTAGCTGTTAAAATAGTAATTATAAGTAACTACATTTGGCATAACCATGGCAATTTTTTTTAAAAAAAATAATATTTTACTCTGAGTTTTGATAAACACATATTAATCATCCCCATCCCCATTTTTCACTGTACATTTGGTCACAATTGCACATTCATAGGTATCAATGCAATCACACTTGCTGGAATTCGGAAAAGAAAATAAAAGTTTTAAAAGGTCTTTCAAGATAAAACTGCCACGCTTATTCAATAACTGAAGTGAAGTACTTTCAGAATAGTTCCAAATAATACAATGTCAATATTTCTCTTAACCCCAGTTCAAGTAAAGTTCCACCTACCACAGACAGATTTCTTTTATAAATGTGAGAGCAAAGAGTATAACAACCATCATTGCTACATGACTTCATGACTGTCTTTCAGCTGTTATACATACATCTCAAGTGGGCTTTTTACCTAAATGCCAAGGCCAGACCATCTTTGTTTATTGCTTAATGCTATGGCATCTGAAGGTCAGAAATCTCAAGTGCTTCCTCTTTTGTCAGGTTCTGAGAATGCTTTTGACTGTGTTTGGTGGAAATTCCTACTCACCACTTTACTTAATTTAACTTCCTAGTTTAATGGATTGAATTCTTACAATTTATAAGTATCCCTTAACTCTAGTTTTGATAAATAATGTTTATTCACAAGTCAATCAGCTCCCATGTGGTTGCTTTAACGGTGTCCTTCATGCCCAATGGTTTTTGTTATTGCTTTAAAACCATCCGTATGTGCTGTTAAACGAAGAAAAGAATATTGAGGGAATAAATATTGCTGAGAAGAAAAACCAAACCATTTTATTTGTGGATGATGCATTATTATTCTTTATTCTTTATTTTTTTCAAATTCACAAAATGTGTACCACATTAATTGTCACTGACAGACAATTTCAGCTGCATCTCAGGTTATAAAATCAACCAACGAAAGTCTGAAATATATCTATCAGATACCTGCTTGCAGACATTTACTATACAAACCAAGTAGGCTAAAATGTTTATATTAAGGGACAGCATTGTACTAGTTGCAGGACAATCAATTATGTTTCTGTTGAGAATTTCAGGTGCATTGAGAATGCATGGAGAAACCAATCTGCAAGATATACTTATCTCAAGCTATTGAGAGATTCTTAAGTACTTCAAATATGACTTGGTAGCTAATAAGTAGTCAGTATATTTCTTTCAGCACAGTCATAATACATGCAAAGCTTGATCCATGACTGAGCACCCCAGCAGCTATATTTTTATGAGATGCAACCTCTACACTGTATTTAAAGCCAGTTTCATACAGAGTGCATTACAACTGACCAGTTAGGCAAATACCAGTGCACAGGAGCTTTACACTGCAAGGTCCAAAGGGCTTTCGCCAAGGCTGCAATCTCCATTACAAGAAAACGATGAAGGAAAAAAATTGTGAATAAACTGAAGATATTATAGAAAGTAACGTCTTTGTATCTATATATCCCTGTTATGGAGGTATGCTGAACAGTTCAGAAGCAGGGCAAGGAAAATCTCAAGCAACCTTGTGTACTGCTTTCTTGGCCTCAATTTAGGATCCTTCTGTGAAAGAGAAGGGGAGAGACTCTTCTGCAGTTAATTTAGGAGTATGCAAGCACAATTTTGTTCTATTTGACAATATGTAGCATAAGCAGGAAGGAGGCATTCTAACAGAAACGTAAAATGACATTTGTGAACAGCGGACAAAATGGTCACTTAAATGCTGATATATCTTCTTGTGAATAGGGAGATTATTGTGTTTCTGTTTATCAAGAATGTTTTGTAAGGTGTTGCTTGCTTTGCAACTGACGTTCTTATATTTAAAAAAGAGAATGATCTGAGTTTTCAGGGAGGATTCAGTCATTCCGGCAATAACATATTGGTTACCATGACCATATATATCTGAATATGGTATACCGGTATACCGGTAATTGTTTCCTGTAGTTCCACATAATAAAATAAAACAAAACTTTGAAAAAGTAAATTTTTGGACTGTAATTTCCAGAATCCTCCAGCCAGCATGGCTATGGTGGATGGACATTTTGTAGTCCAAAAAGATAATGAACTGTTTGTTTCATCTGAGTTTTTTTGGCACTTAAAAACTCAACTGACCACAAGTTTACATGAAAGGAAGTTTACTGTATTCAGTTGGGTGTGCTCCCAAGGAAGTGTGCATATTTATTAATCCTATTATCCAGTTTCTAGTCTACCTCTCTTCAAAGGAAGGCCTAAGGGGAAATATCATCATTTTTCTCTACATCATTTTATTCTCAGAAAGATGAGATGAGGACATGAGACACTACCTTAGACCATTCCTATCCAACCTTGTAGTCTGAAATTTCTAATGACCCAAAGGAATATTTGGTGGCACCTTCAACATTCATTGTCTCTCCTCTTCTCCAGTTGCTTACCCCTTGGCTTTTTTCCCCTGTCAAAACAGCAGGCACAGGATGTCTAAAATGGAAATTGTGTCTTGTTGTCATTCTAGTATTGTCTGTAGCATCTCATTTCCAAGAGACAGTAAGAGAATGCAAGCAGGCACAAACTAAAACTTGGGATATATTGCATATCATAAAGCACTAATTAAAGCAAGTGGTACCCAACTTCCTCTACTGCTTCTCCCTGTCTATCTCAACTTTCTTGACAGCTATGGGAAGGTGGAAAGGAGCATGCAGTCTGTCTCAGTCTATTGCAGATGTAATGCACTCTACCCCATTCACGAAGGCTGTTCAGCTCTCTGCATAGCATATGACTCCAAATCTTCTTTTTCTCTGAACTACAGTAGCAGCCTTTGTCCCAGCTGTGATTTAGCTTCTTTTATTAGACCATGACGGGGCCAGTAGCCAAGAAATGAGGGAATTTGGTGATCTTAAGACAAGTGAAAATCAGAATGTTTTTTTAAGGGTTTTACTTTGTGAGCACTGCTAATCAGATTCAGTTTAGATTGTACATTTAATTTATACTTTGTAACTGCAAAATAAACTTGTGAAAAACTCTGGTTTTATTTTGTGGCTTGACTCCAGGTTGCTATAAAAAGAGATCTGGCTGCCTCAAAATAGAAAATCTTCACAGTGTTCCTACAGTCAGGGTTGGTCATCTGCCTTCTAGAGTTTGAAGTGCAAAGCCAAATAGATAATTAATAGTACAGCCCTATATATGTTTACTCAGAAGTAAGTCTTGCTGTTTTCAATGAGTCTTACATGCAGGAAATTTTTTAAAAATGTCATCAGGGATGCATTGCTGAAAATGGAGATTTCTTCTGAGTATATTCATAAAGGATTTCACTGTGCAAAGTGGGGGGGGGGGGGGGAATCAGTCCTTCACTGATGGAGTGCATATCCAAGCCACTGATGAGGAAAGCTGGGAATTGCACATCAACAACATCTAGAGGGCTGAGTGATTCTCTCTTCTGATGAAAAGCTTTAAATATATTCAGGTTTGGGGTCTTCAAGAAATTGTTAGGGCCATACCATCCCCCAAGCTATGGGTAACTTTAGCAATTTTCTTCCCACTGCAAGACTATGGAGATTAATGCGCGCACACACTGTATCCTATATTTCCCCCAACTATCAAAGATGAGTCTTACCACATTCTCCTGTGGCTGGGCATAGGTAGCCCATATACAGCCCTTGCTTGTCCCATGGCTTGAAAAAGTGTGGGATAAACCCAGGTTGTATATGGGCTGCCTATGCCCTGTCACAGAAAAATGTGGTAAGATGCATCTTTGACAGTTAAATGCAGGTCTAGCTCATCAGGGAAAAGATGGGATAAGGCATGTGCAATAATCTTTTACATGTGTAGTTTTCAAAGACTATTTGTGGGTTGAGACTTATTCCGCACAAATGTTGCTGGGGTTTTTGGGGAGGGGGGCATTTTCAACCATTTTCAATGCAGGAAACAGCATCTCCTGCTCAGGGGGAAAAAAACCACTTTACTACACAGAAAATACTATATTTTGGGTATTATTGTGATGCAAAATATTGTGATACATCTGTGTGGTTGTGGGGGGAGGTAGAAGGAGTTTCACAAAACAGCATTTTTGTTCAAGAAAATACAGTCGGCCCTCGGTATCTGTGGGGATCTGTTCTGGACACCAATGGTAGTGCAACCACACAGCACACCACCATTAGGGACAATAGGACTGAAGTCTTCCCTCCCTCCCTCTCTCTCTCCTTCCTTCTCTCTCTCCCTTTGAGGCTTCTGCCCTGAACTTGGCTTCAGGGGCAGAGGCTGGAGCCTGTCAGCTGGAGGCAGCCAGAGCTAGTACTGGGGCTTGAGTCTTCGAGCCTGGAGGTTCCATCCCAAGTATTGGGCCTGGGGTGGGGGCCTCTGATACCCAAGCCCCAGCCTCAGCTCCCTCCAGCAGACAGAGCTCCAACCTCCACCTCCAAAGTGTCCTTGAAGCTAAGCATGGGGCAGAAGCCTCAGAGGGGGAGGGAGAAGAAGGCAGGCAGGCAGGCAGGCTTCAGTCCCATTGTCCCCAGTGGCAGCATGGCTGCATGTATGCACCACCATTGGGGACAGCATGGGCTTGCCATCTGTGGATGCTCAAATCCATGGATGGCATGTCTGCAGATACTGAGGTCCCACTATATTATTATTATTATTATTATATTATTATTATTATTTTATTTATATAGCGCTGTAAATTTGCACAGCGCTGTACATATAATCTTATAATTAGATGAATCCCTGCCCAGATCCCTACTACTACTTTATTGTAAGAAAATACTGTAGGCAGAAGTGCAAAATATGTGGATTTTGTGTAAAGTGAGTCTTGTTCTGCTGAAACTTCTTATCAGTCCAGGAGTCTCCTCATAGAGATTATCAAACTCCTGAGAAACATTTTGGGGATATTTTTGAACACTTTCAAGTATATTATATTCTCCAAACAAGGGAGTGTATAGGGCAGTGTTAGAGCCCATGGTTTTCATTTAGAAAGTCCAAAGTTCAGTTCCTGATTTCTCTAGTTTAAAAGACCAGAGAGTAGGTGACGGGAATGACCTTTGTCTGAGCTCCTTGTGAGCCACAAAGAGTTAGACTAGTCCAGCCTTCTCCAGCCTGTGCCTTCCAGTAGTGTTGTACTATACTTCCCAGCCAGCACAATAAACACACAAACCAAGGCAGCTTTCAGTCTGGATACACAGCATATGCTGTGACCCCAGAATGTTCAGCTCTGCTTGTAGCCACTTCTTTAATATTATAAGCCTCAGAAAGTTAGGACAATCAAAGCTGACACTGCCAAGAAATTCCAATGAGAGCTTTTCAGCTGGAGCTGCAAACAAGATATATCACTAATATCACTGCCTTCCACTGCTTCAAAAATGGAGTTGACATGGCGGTTTGTGCACAAAGTCACCATGAAAGAATGGACAGGAAATTACTATCTGTAAGCCTATCAGAGCTTTCCACAAAAGGCACACATCAAGCTCCTACTGCTGAACACACTGTTTAGACACTTTAAAGAGTTACGTACATTTAAGCTCTTAAAATCCCATCACTTGGAGCTGACTTGCCAAGCTTCAGTTCACCTTCTCTAAAGACCTGTGTTATATAACAGTGTTTCTGGGCTTCTGCATTTTGCCTCATTTCAGATTTCTCCTTAAAGTATGGTTGGGGGGGGGGGGAAGGATTTAAAAAAAAGATTAGAGAAGCGTTAACTCATTCTATAAAGAAAAGAGTGGGCAACTATTATGTGGTGGAGGGCATATTGCCCCCAAGAATGCCTTATTTTGCCTCCCAATGCCCCCCCCCCAACACTCTCCAGTAGTCTGAAATTTCTAATGACACAAAGAAATATTTGGTGGACATTGATTTTGACCTTTGGCTCATTTTAGGCTTGGATGAGGCCCCCCTTTTTACAACAGTTAGTGGTACAGAAATAAACTTCTAGGTCACTTCCTGTTAGGAAAAAAAGCATCCTTTGGATTAAAACAGTCAACAGAAGGCAAAAACATAACAGAATTGTCCCCAATCCACTACCGGTTGTTCAGAGGCATGTGGGAGCAAATGATTTATGGGGGCAGGGGCATAGAAATAACATTGGGGCTCATAGGCTACCCTTTCCTACTTTCTGCACTGGTGATTAGTAATCCAGCCCTAACATTAGGCCAGGTTCAAGTAAAACTGGAATTTTGGGGATGTGGCAAAAAATAATATTTATAATGATTTTTTCTGAATAAATTGGAATAGAATTGCTCAGTTTAGATTTGCATTTTATGCACTGATTTTAAAATCTTTTAAAAATTAAGTTCAGTTTTCTTCTATATGGTTCAATTTGTAACTCATAAATTAGAAATTAGACTACTTCATCTGCAAATATGATATTTCTTTGGTAAGGGCTATGAACATTAATCAAACATTTTCTAAGGTTGTGGGCCATAGAACAGGTTGGAAACCGCTGCATTAGGTGGATTACAAAAACTGTTTTAGGCAGCTGATGCTGGGGGCAGAAATGATGGCCACCCCTCAACTCTTCTTCCTGCGTTAGCTTGTGAATCATCTTTTTAGGGGGACAAGTTGAGTAGGTAACTTGCTCTGCCCTTCATTATTTAAACTAGTCTTCTGCCCTCATAGCCAGAAGAGGGTACAACATCGTCCCTAGTGAAAACATTTTTTAACATCCCATGCTATTATTTCTTGGAATGCTATGCGGCAGCCCAAACATGCTGAACTCTAGAAATACATTAACTTAAAATGTACTTCTGAAATATTTTGGTTCAGACAACACCCATATTGCTCTACAACCATTATTTGCTTGGGTTTTATGATGTTACATCACTAGCGGTGTGAGGGTCTGTGTGGACCACACCAGGTGAGACCATCAGGGGGAACATCAGGTGAGTCAATCATTCATGATCTATCTCAAGACCCCTCAGCCACCAGGGTGCCTCTGGTGTCTCTTCACAGTGGCCATTGTTGCCACCTGGCAGCCCCTTTTAGGACAGGCAGGGCTGCTGGCCATGCAAGAGAAGTGTCAGTGGTTGCAGCAAGTGTGATGGCCATGGACTCCTTCCCTTTCCCAGAAGGAAAATGAGTCCATGGCCACCACTGCTGCCACAGCCATAACCTCCTTTCAGACCTGGAAGGGGACACAAGTAGCAGCAGAACCTTTCCCAAATGCCTGGTATCTTGCCCTCCATTCCCTCCCATTGCCCTGCCCTGCACTTTCTATCCCAGAAGGATGAACAGGGCAGGGCAGCGGGAGGGGAGGCAGATAGTGGTGTGCTAGGCTGCTCCTTCTTCTTCTAGTTCCACCTCCTCTACCACTCTCTCCCCAGGGTTGCTCTTCCTGATCATAGAGGCACCTCACACTGCCTTCTTCGGGGATGTGGTTCAGGGTATCAGGCCAAGTAAATCTTCTGCAAGGGTGCTGGTGGCATCATACTCATTCTCTTCCATGCCTCTCCCTCCACCCTACAACAAGGCTAGGGGATCCTTTGGGAACCCAGGACAGGCTCTGTCCTGCCCTTGTCTTTGCTTTGTGTTAGTGTCCCAGACTGCAGCCAGCACACACCAACAAAAGCTAAGAAGGCAGTTCCACAAACCTAAACATTGATCCAAAGAATAGTCCAAAAGCCAGAGCCGAGGTCAGGGTTGGGGAAATCACAGAAGTCAGTCCGGTCTGAGATCAGGGCAAGGAGAAAGCAGCAAAAGTCCAAATCATTCCAAGGTCAAGGCAAACCAGAGTTCCAAAGACACGAACCCAGCACACAATCACACCAAGAGACTTACAATAAGTTCTGGCAAAGGGATGGCGTCCCACAGGTGCTTAAGTAGGAGACACCCTCCCTGTTGGCAGCTGTGCTTTATTACCAGCTTGCTTTTCAGCAAGCCTGCAAGACCAACGCACACAAGCACTCTCAGCCCTCCTCTCCTTAAAGGAGGGAACCACCAAACTGGATTCTTCATTTGAAACCTCACTCAGCTGCTTAGCCTCTGAAGGGAGCTCCACAGTGCCAGAGCCTGGGGCTGAAATGTCAGGACTCGGGTCTGGCATGGCAGAACTGGGGCCTGGTCTAGCCTCCAAATCCTCTTGCTCCCGAGGAGTCATGTCCTCCTCCTCATCCTCTGACTCCATCTCTTGGCTGGCCATGACAGTGGGGCGAGGCAACCAAAACCAGGTCCCGTCCTCTGCCAGTAGATCTCACTTATCAAAGCTTTGGGGTGGAAATGACACTATGAGTTACTGGAGTGACACCAATTCTAGTGACATAATGGTTACTGATCACACACTGTCTGAATGTATATAGTTATATGAACAGGTTCGTACACATGCTCTCTCCTTCACCACTTACAGAAGCACATACACATAGTATTTCACTGGCTTAATTCAGGAGCACATAAATGAAATAAACCACAATCTTGAAGTAAAACAAAGTTCATAGGGCCCACATGTATTGTTTTACCTCAAAAATGTTTTTTTGTGAAACAGAATATGAAAATAAAAACCTATTCCATTGCTACTTTACTGCTATGAGATGGGTTCAGCCCATGATGGGATCCTGAGGGATGAAATGGACCCTCAGACCCACCAAATTTCTGTGCACTTTCCTATTGTATTGATGACTACCTTATAAACCCATGTTATTGTGCTCGGAAACCATCTAAGATAGACTGTATATGTTGTACTTAAGATGGAGAGGTTCGTCATCTCTAAATTCTATATCTGTGAGCTCTGCAGAGCTTATTTCCACATAAGTCTGCATAAGATTTCAACTCTAATGACATGAAGATGGTTTCCAAAGATTTTGCTATTCCTGAGTTTCACTTCTCAGCTACCACCTGGTTTCTTGGCCCATATTACATTTAATGAAGCGTTTGATAATTTTGCACTACCCAATTAAACTTTCTGAAGAATGATAATTGCCACTGCTAATTATATGATGAAATTATAATTAACTATTCATCATAAAATTGTGACCTAACTAATCCCAGAATGTTTAGGAAAAGGTACAATATTTTGGATTTAATTAAAATAGTAGGGGTTAGGGAAATAGGAAAGACATTTCAAAAGAGGGCCAAAGGCAAGGGTAAGATGTTTGTTTACTTCTTTTTGATATTCATATTTACTGAATCTGAAACTTTAAAACACAGCAGGGAAAATACCGACAGTATGTAAAAAGAAAAGAAAGATACCATAAGCCTAAAACAGTAATGGACAAAAACTGTCTCACTGATACTGTCAAATTCCAACTCCCATCAGTCCTAGCCATCACAGTCAGTGGTAAAGGATGATTGATTTAGTAGGCCAATAGCAGCTGAAATGCCATGCTTCCTCTCCCCTCCCTGATCTTAATCTTTGGATTAAATCATTATCAACAACATTTTGGCTAGCTGCAAAGTACCACAGACAAATAGGCTACAAATTAAAAAAAAAATAGATCCAGCCTTGACCCATTGTTAATATTTTTAGAAATTGCTGCAATAACTGCTTACGCAATGAAAGCCAAAGAATTAATTCATTTGACCTGCCAATACTTCTACAAACTTGCTCTTTTGGTTGCCATTCCGGTGTGGTACTGAAATGGTCACCCTTGATGGATGTCCTTCATCAGGAGAGGCACACTGAGACTGCAATCCAGCATCCACTCAACACAGCGTAAATATATGCATTCAGAGATAGGTTACACCAGTATTACACAACCAGCCTGTTAGGAGAATAGGAATAATGGATGATACATGTCAATAACTGGGTGCCTTTGTGAAATGCATAATGCACAATTGAAATCAGCTGCAGCGTGCAATGCACAAAATGAATGCAACTCCATTTTTGCTGCTTTCAGCATGGATATCTTATTAACAGAATGCTAGCCTGAGAGTACAACCCTATTGATACTCCCTGATCTCCCAGAACCTTCAGCCCCATTATATTGCCTCTGTGAGCTGAGTATTAGAGGTACTGCTCTAACTTGATTGGTTTCAGAAAGGAGCGTGTGGTAGTGGGATCTATGAAGAGATTATATAGCAGTTTAATTAGCTAATATGATTATTCATTTCTATGGTTAGCTGCTACCTTCTGTTATTGAGACATGGTGAACTGTTTTTATAATATTTTGACTGATTAGCTATATTTCACATTGTAAAGTTAGTATTATTCTTGTACACCCCCCTCATATTCACAAAGATGGATTCAAAATATTTACACAAATCAATGAGTTGCCTGCTACCTTGCTTGGGTGCCTGAACCAATTCACATTACACAAAGTGCAAGATAAATCATTATTCATTGTCTGTAAATGAGAAATACATCAGGCAACAGTGTTCCCATGAAATCCTACAATTATGATATGGAAGAAAAATGTAAAAAGGAGGTTCTCAACATGCAAACTGAATAGATGGCCCAGCTGAACTGAATCAAGATGCCTCTGAGCTTTCCCTATTGTAGTGATCTCCCAGAGATTCATACCTTCCTGGGGAGTGAGGGAGAGATTTACCTGGGAGAAGTGAGTGAAGGAAGTCCTTTGACAGTGCCAAGCCTATCACTAGGTGAAATTATCACATCCAGCAGTAATGCTGGGATGCGGGGGCTGAGAACAGTCCCAAGACACTGAAGCATATATCTGTACACAATCTAATGTTTCTTTCTACTTATTCAGTCCCAAGATAGCCTTTTACTCTCTTGTAGTACAGTAGACTATATTATCACCAGAATCAATCAGTCCAATTGGCTTCTCTATATAAAAATGGCTGGGATAGGAATTCTCTTTCAGACAGCAAAATGTCTTGATGGCAGTGTCTTTATTCTGCATGACACCATAAGGCAGCAGTTCTGACCCCTTTGGGCCCTGAGCGACCCTTTCACAGGGGTCGCCTAAGACCTTCGGAAAACACATACATATGAAGTAGCAACAAAAATAATTCTATGGATGGGGGTCACCACAACATGAGGAACTGTATTAAAGGGTAATAGCATTAGGAAGGTTGAGAACCACTGCCACAAGGTGTAAGAATGTGGGTGCAGCAGAGCTAGGGATTGTGATCGAGCTGCATGTCCATGGATGCCCTGCCACTCATCTGCCAATGATAGGCTATTAACCAATCAGTTTCTGAGAGCTCCCAGCACCTCACTCATACTTTTCTATGTCAGGTAGCAAATTTTGAAGGTACTGTGGATTCTACCAATCGCTAAACAAATTGAGCTTTCAATGCTTGCAGAATTTTCCTTAGAACAGTACATGAAAACCTCATGATTTCCCCACACTTTTTCTTCCCCACCAGCTCCCTATTTGTTCTTAAACCGCTGCTTTAAGATGGGAGCGTAGATTCTGATTAACAAGATCAGTCACTTCCTCTCTTTTGATCTGTAGTGCAAGTGGACTAATTTATTTGAAAAATTAAAGTGCTTTAAAGTTTTCTACTTCTAAAAAGATACTTTGCATACTTATGATTTCAGACTTATTAGTCCTCTGGAATAGATGAGCATTGTACAAGAATATAGCAAGCAGATTTTTACCAGGCTTTCTGCACTGTTAAGACTCGCAACCTATAACTCTTAGTGAGAATGAGATATATATGTTTACTGTTCTTGTCTTTTGAATACTTTCTTACTTTTAGTTCAGAAAATGAAAAGATGGATTCAAAATATTTACACAAATCAATGAGTTGCCTGCTACCTTGCTTGGGTGCCTGAACCAATTCACATTACACAAAGTGCAAGATAAATCATTATTCATTGTCTGTAAATGAGAAATACATCAGGCAACAGTGTTCCCATGAAATCCTACAAGCCAGAATCTGCACCATTTTTTTTTACCAAGAGAATGGAGACAAATAGAAATGCAAGACTTCAATGGGGAGCCCTGGTGGTGCAGTGGTTAAATACCAGTTCTGCAACCACAAGGTTGTGAGTTCAATCTCAGACAGGGCTCGAGGGTCTACTCAGCCTTCCATCCTTTCACAGGCAAGTAAAATGAGTACCCAGCTTGTTCAAGGAAATTGGCTTACACATTGTAAACCACTTAGGGAGTGCCAGTTCACACTGATAAGCAGTATAGAAATGTATTTGCTATTGCTATTAAAGCTCTGACAGTAATTTATGTATAGATTTTCATTCTTTTAATCAATTCTAACAATAAAGTGACAAAATGTAATAAAAATAAAGTAGAAAGTCAGTGTGCCAGTGACAACAGGCACAAAAAAATTGATCTTTCTTTCTTTCTTTCTTTCTTTTGTATCTATTGATAAGATTTTTATAGTATTTTTTCTCTTACTGGGGTAGTGTTTTTGCATTTTTAAGGTTTCATTTGACCATAAATTGTGAAAGTGTAAGAAAATTCTGTTCCTCTTCACTAAAATGCAAGTGAGATATTTGGGTGAGGGAAGACAGAAATAATAGACTCTTTCCCATTCTCATCATAAAGTCTTACAACCTTATCCATAAACTAATGGTTACATCAGAGTACTTGGATTAAAGTTGATATAAAGTGCATTTAATTCCATTCTATTTTGACTGCTTCTATTTTTAGAAGCAATTCAAACCAGCTATTAAAGGAGAAATATAATACTGCTGCAACATGGCTTATATTAAATTAGTACATTTTAATTTCCACATGTGTCTCTACAGCTGCAATCCTCTATGCATTTTCTTGGAAGCAAGCTCCATTTAACTCTGTACAATTTGTTTTTGGGTAGACCTGTACAGGATCGCATTGTATACAAGACATTTATTCTTTCATCCCTCTTTTCCTTCCTAAACCTAAGGCTGTAGATCAGTGTTGATCAAATGTTTCCATACAGAAGGTCTTCACTTCAGTCTCTGTCATGTCCGGGTAGGGATGGGAAAGACTCCTATCTGAAACCCTAGGTGACTGATACTCAACCACCAAGAATATTCAGATACAGTGAGCATTTGTTATCTGCTGGGGTTTGGTTGCAGGGCCCTCTGTGGATAACAAAATCCATGGATGTTCAAGTCCTATTCAATACAATGGCATAGTAAAATGGTCTTATATAAAATAGAAAATCGAGGGGCCAGTACAGACTGGCAAGGAAACGCCTGCCCTTTACGCAGCACAGCATTGCTGCAGCAACCAAACAGTGCGGCACAGCCGTGCATTAAAAAAAGGAGCCACCTAGTGTGGCTCCTTTTTTGTGACGTTGTAAGAGCTGCGTCAGAGCCTTACAATGCTGCTTCCTGAAATAGACATATGGGAGCTCAGATGCCCACATATCATCCCTACGCCCCACATGTGGGCGGTGCCACTGAATAGTGGTGCTGCCAGCACGTAGTAGGGCTCGGGAGCTTGTTCTTAGTGCCCGCTCCCAAGCCCTACTATCATCACCAGGATGTCACATCCTAAAGGTGTGTATCGGGCCAAGGTTTGCTATTTGTAATTTATACTTTTTGGAATATTTTCAAACAGCGGATGCATGAATTCATGGATAAAAAAAATCAGTGGATAAGGAGGGCTGACTGTATTTTTTCTAAGGGCACAATAAATGTTTAATGAACTCCTGTTTTGGTCCTAACCTTAGGATTCACAGCAGTATACAAAAAGTAGACAAATATACATATAAATATATTTGAAGACATAGGTCAACACATTCAAAAAAATTGTTACTGTATACTCCATATGATTATACTGGTTTGGAGATAATGGGACCTGTTATTCTATATATGCTGAGGGATGAGCAAAAGCTAGACTAGGTTCTATGGGTAAGTGATTTACAATAGTGATTTACAATCTAAGGGCTTAATAGACTGTCCCTAAGGAGTGGCCTGCAGCTGCCCCTTTTAGTACCGGATTGGGGCAGCTACATGTCTTGGCCCTAGTCTCATTTTTCTGTGGCGCAAAAAGGATGTGCAAAAACCATCTTCTTTTTGCACCCTGGAAGGGGCACCATAGCCACCAGCACATGGCTTTTCCACACTCCATTGGTGCTGTGTCATATAGATGCAGCACAAGAGGGGCACCCTGATAGTGCCATGTAGTGCAGCATGCGTACATCATGTGGACCCCACACCCCAACTCTGCCCCTAGGCTGGACTTAATTGCCGATCTGTACAGCCTTCAAGTGATTTATAGGAGACCACTCAGGTTTGTGACTGCCAAATGATTGATGATGGAAACAGCTGAATTATGGTTCTGAAACAAAGAAAGCTTGATGAAAAACCAGTAATAATTTTTTGTCCAGGACTGAACGTGCACTCAATAATACCCTGTTCTCAATACTGGGAGGGCGATAAATGGTATAGGTGTGGTCCACAAACACTCTGCCATTTCCTACATTTGGCCAAACAAAATATATGGTAGGGATGGAAAGAATATTTGAAAATATTTAAAAAATGGGGGGGGGGGTTTGCTTCTTGAGTGGTGGGAATATAGGCAGAGAAAATCCTAGACTTATGAGAATCTTCACAGTCTGAGAGCTATTCCATGCAAAAACACTATTTTATTGTCAGAAAATGATTTGTTTTCTAAGCAAAAGCACCATAGCAAATTTTGCACAGAATAATTTTTGAATTGCACATACATTCCAATAGCTATAGAATGTTGAATAACTTTCTTACAATAGGAAGAAAATTGCTTTACACACTGCTTTTTTCAAGAACAAAACTGTCAAATAATTACATCCTTAATATATGGAGCATTAAAAACAGCCAAGTTACAGAATAAATAGGTACTCTCTCCCTTGTTCCATTTTTTGTTTGTTTGTTTTTATTTTTGTTTGTTTTTTTAGTATTATAGAATACCCAAGAATTGCTCTAGAGATAGAACTAGGGAGGGAAAAGGAAATACTGCTCCTGAACAATTTAAAGCAGTCCAACCCCATCAGGAGGACTATAGATTTCCCAGCCCTGCCATAGAGGGAGGGTGGGATAAAAATATTTGTAATATCTGAGCTCCTATTTTCTCAAGATGAAAGGCTTTTTAAAATGTTTAAATATGGAAGCTGCTATTCTAAGACCCTCCAAAATAGTTCAGAATATCCAGGGTGGTTTAAAATATATGATAGGATTCACTATACAGTATTTTGAAATGATTTGATTTGAATCAACAAAACAAAACAAATCAGCACTGGACAGCACTTTCTGACAGCAGAGTAACTCACTTCAGCATTTCCTGGCTGCATGCATTTACATTAATTTTCCCAGAGTAAAAGTCAATGCAATTATTATTCTTATTATTCAAGTTCCTGTTTGGTTTAGTGAAACTACAAAGTGACAGAAGTACTTTGGGCTGAGAAAAGAACTGCTAGTGTCATGCCTATATTGGAAACATATAGAAGAATGCCCCTCGCCCACACACACACTAATACTAAATGTTCTAGAGGCTTTCAGTCCATATCTGAGGAAAACAGGAGTGCCAGATCCAGTTAAAACTACCTTTAAAGTATCAGGACCTTAATAACTGCTGAACTGCCGATGCTCCATGATCAAAATTAAGCTAGCCAAATCTGTATTTAAGAGATTCAAATACTTGCAGTGCCTGCTGTACATTTACAACCATGAAAGTAGCTAGTCACCACTTTGCACATTTGGTGCTGAAGTGTTCAAGAAAAACCCCTTACATTACAGGATTACTGGTTGCTTGTATGTCACAGTAATCTACAGCTCTCTGCAAAGTGGTATTTTGAGGAAAGTGCAAATGGCAGGGTTATTACACAGCAGTCAGAGCCTGTTAGGGAAGCAACTCCATGCCCGATCTGCTGTGCATATTGGACTTTATCAAAGTCACAAAGGGATTAGACAAAACAGTATATGATTAAACTACTTCCTCAGAACAAGGGAGCTGAAAGAGTAGTACATTACATGTATCTAGCTTCTTTCTATTTAAGATTCTGTTTTAAGAAAAACAATAGGAGATGAGTGAAATGGACAAAGTATATATTAGAATCATAGAATCATAAGGTTTGAAGGAACTCCAAATGCCAAGTTGTGCAACCTCTGCTATGCAGAAATCCACTATTAAAGTACTCCTGAGAAGCAGGCATCCAACCTCTGTTTAAAAACCTGCAATGAAGGAGAATCCACTGCCTTCCAAGATAGTCTATTCTACTATCAAACACCTATTATCATCAAGAGGTTTGGATTCATCAAAGTTCCCAGTTTTGCATCTTTCCACAACATATTTTGGGGAGCATTCCTCTTCTCTTCTGTATCAGATTTCACTATAGTTTGAAAAAGTTAATTTTTAGACCACAGCTTCCTACTCCCTGCATAACATTTGGTCTTTCAGCAGCTCTGATATAAATATTCTGTACTTTTCTCTTCTGTTACTCAACAGCTTTTACACTTGCTGGTAAACTCATAGCAAGGGAGATTTCTGCAGCCTGCCGGTTGGCATTGTATGTTTATGAAAAACAAGATGAAGACAAAGTCTAACTTGTATCTACCGGTATTGTTCTGTCCAGGGACATGCAGCTGGTAGTAGGGAAAACCTACATCTCCAGCTTCACTTCCACTGCATTTGTAGCAAGATACATTTTCATACTTGTTCAGGCATCTGACAAAGTGCAACCTAGACAATGTAAACGTATGCCACAATACAATTAATTGTTAAGGTGCCACAAGATTTTTGGGTGGCCTTTTCTGCAACACATTTAATATGAGTATGCTTGTGGAATGTCCAGCTTTGTGTTTTTTATCACATGTTTTTAGAGATATTAAAATATGATTTCTAGTAGGTTCCTTTCAAGTATATGTGTCACTGAAGCAGTGTGAAGTTGGTGCTAGGTGGGTGTATGCATGCACATACATGTGTAGATTTGGGCTAAGTTTAGAAGAGTTACTTTTTGGAGAATAACTCCCTGAATAATTGTTGTTGTTGTTGTTGTTGTTGTTATTATTATTATTATTATTATTATTATAATTTCTAGCCCACCCTTCTGAGTGAGCAATCAGGGTGGGGTACAAGATAAAGTTAAAAACAGGACAGTTAAAATATCCAATCCCTTTCCCACCTCCCCCCCCTTAAAAAAGATTAAACCAACAACAAGTTAAAACATGGTGCAAAATAACAAACATTCAACAATAATATTTGTTGAATCTACCTGCCTACATGATCAGAGGCCATGCTGCCTGGGAAATGATGAGACTTTGTGTGGCAAAAAGCTATTTTCCCAAGCTCTGGAATAACATTCCCCAAAAGTAATTCTTCCAAGATCTGTAGTTATTCAAACTGTTTGTGGAAAGCATACAGATTATCTGTTAGAATATCTTTATAGTGAGGTTATTGCCCCCACAGCATATAAATGGATTACCATTTCTTTGAGGAAACACAAAGAAAACAATTTTAATGAGTAGTTGTTGCAAGTGCAAGATGCCTGAAGAAAAAAGAAGCATTTTTGTAATGATGCTGATACATGAATTTTAGAAGTTGGACACAAAATGTTGGGCTCCAAATTCCAAATCTGCCCAAGGCACAAGGGTCAGTAGAAGGACTGGATATGAGGACATGCTCCACCAGCACTAAGTCCTCATAGTCAAAAGGAGCACTTTTCTGATCTTTCCTGACAAGAGGAGGTAAATTACATTCATAAGTATACAGATCTGCCTAAGAAGAGTCTGGTTCAGAATGCAGTGGGTATGCTGATATTCAGGATCATGACACACCTTTGCTGCAAAGACGTCATTAGGTACACAATTTGTTTCTGAGTAGTTTAATATATTGGTGATGACATCTCAAGCCCTGAATGGCTGGAATCCAGGATAGGGGTAATTTCCTGTCACACCAGCTTTAGCCATAACTTACAATCTGGTAGAGGTCCTTTCCTCTGCCCTAAATATAGCAAGGTTTCAGCTGCTTGGGAATAGGAAGCACATCTGTTGCTTGCACCTTATTTGTGGAACCCTTTGTCTCAGAGGACTGTTGGTTTCCTCTGTCCTGCAATGCATTATCAAAGGGAAAGAAACCTTCCTGTTCTGTAAAGAAAGGAATACATTTTGTTGGATAACCATATGCCTCTTTAAAAAAAAAAAAAAAACTACTTCACTTACTGTATATACTCATGTATAAGTCTAAAAATGTTAGTCAAACAATTGACCCAAAAAACCTGAGTCAACTTGTAATTTTGGCTCCAAACCTGTCTTCATCTTATACATGAGGTCAACTTATGGTCAAGTATATACAATATTCTGTTTTTTTATGATAAAATTACTAGAATTTTGTTAGTGAAATACAGTTGGCCCTCCTTATCCACGGATATTTTATCCATGGATTTGAGCATACATGGCTTGAAAATATTCCCAAAAAGTATAAATTCCAAATAGTAAATCTTCATTTTCCATTTTATATATGGGACACCATTTTGTGGTGCCATTATATTTAATGGGACTTGAGTATCCACAGATTTTGTTATCCACGGAGGGTCCTGGAACCAAACCCCAGCGGAAAACAAGGGCCCACTGTATATAACTTGAGGTTATATCTTATTTTGGGCAAGATTCAAGGGTTTATTCACCAACCCTTGTATTCCATCCAAATCCTTTTCCCTGCCCAGCAGTTGCCAAGGACTAGTAGCCACTGTTTGGACTGTTAAACAGCCAGAGAAGAGAAGATAGGCAACCAAGCAGTAAGAACCGCCTCTCTTTCCTGTTGGAGTTTACCAGGGAGAGAGGAAAATAAAACAATGACCTCATTTTTCTTCCCCACCCACCCAGGGAATTGCAGTGGCAATGGGAGATAACCCTCTGCTGTTTGGTTATCTTCCTCCCAGATGCCCCCCTCCATAGTCATAGCCATAATGATCCCCCAAAAGGATGAAAGAGGATTACCACTGTATGTATAGACTATTATGCTCTGTACATGTGATGCAAGATTTTGGTCCACTTGTCCGGAATTTTATTGTATTTTCCAGTGCATAGTTGTCTTCAGCTAACCTTCCAGAATGATAATCTGCGCCTATAACATCAAAATAAAAGTTTTAATTTTATACAGGCTATTTTGGTATGTTTTTAAATCTCAGCTTCACAAGAGCTCTTCACATAAGCCAAATGCTTTGTTTGGGGATTCAGCCCTTCTAGATATCTTGATACCTACAGCTATTGAATATCTCACATCATGTCCCTCATTCAGTGATAATACCTCATACAAATAAGCACTAATGAGTCATTTATCACAGAAGATGACATTCAGTGGATAATGGCATTCCTATGGCTTCAGAAATATATGAAAGAACAGGAGTGGGGAAAGTTTTGTTTCTGGGCCACAAGTGACCACTAGGCATCCATTTTGCAGTTTCCCAAAATTCCTAGGAGACTCCAAAGCCTTTTCAGCCCCTAAATACACCCAAATTTTCATGAAAGGCAATTTGAATGACCTTGCCCCCTCTCAATACTCACTTAGCCCCAGAAAAATGGGAGGAAACTATTTTCAATCCAAAACCTGAAACTGAAAGTGGCATTACATCCTTCCAGTGATGGCAGGATGGCCTCATCCTTTTCACAATACTCAGTCCTGTGAGAGTGGAGGGGACAAGAAGCACCACCCCAAATTTTCATATGCAGGATTTGGCCTCACAATCTAGAATGAAGACTCAGTGGCATGAATTAATGAGCCTTTGCTCATTCTTTTTCAAATAACAAATGTATATAACTACCAGTATGTTACATTATGGTTCTAACTCAGTGAGGGATAAATTCCCTCCTTTTGCAAAGTATATATTTCAATTACAGTACTTTTTTGAGATGTAACCTCACTAAATGATGGAAGAGGAATTTCACAGCTGGCTCATGCTGTTGCATTCAGGTGCATTTGAAGTAACTGAAAGTATTTATTCCATTTATTATATATATATAAAATTGTGGCTGTAATAGTAACTAACTACTGGGGAGGGTCTTTGAACTGTAACTGTAATTGGTTAATATTAAGGTAACTTTTTAAAAGTAACTTGCTCAGAGCCAGTAAGAACTGGAAGTACTGCCCATGCTTTGAATCAACAGATACTCTCCTTCCTATTTTCAGCCTCCCCTGGAAAAACAGCCGAAGAGGTGGGATGCTTTTCATAGCTTATAAAAGATTGCAGGCATCTGATGAGGCTTTTAAATTCATTTCCAAAGAGCAACTCCCCAAACAGCATGGCAAGTTGCTTTTAAACTCCCAGGGAATTTCAGCTCCAGCTTGCAAATTGCCATAGAGCACAGGATGTGGATGCTTCAATAACTTTTTTTTAAAAGTCCCATTGTGAATTCAAGTCTCCTGCTTATGTTTTCTTGGGACCCTGGTGATAACTGCAATAATTGAGCCTTATGTAAAAATCAATAGATTGAAGAGTGTTGAGATACCTTCATGCTGTTTTTAAATAGAAACATTTTGCTATCGCTGGAGTAACCATTCACAGAAATATGTGCCTGTGCCTTATTTTCAAAAGATCAGATGCCGGAGAATCTTTGAGACCAGCATTCATGCACGTCTCATTGGAGCAGATGCATGTCTACATTCATTTCAGAATTTCGATAGGCATTGTAATGCAGAGCTCCTGTGAGCTTGATCTGACAAGCTTCAGCACAAAGGCAGGGCTCCTGTTGTTAGACAACCAGGCTTAATGATCACCGCCAGTAGAACTGAAATTTTATTGGTGCTCTTTAGTGTGACTGCAGTAGTGTTGACACTAAATCAAATTCAATTAGCAAGGGCTTGCTAATGAGTTATACAACTTTTGCGTGGGAGAAAAGGACAAAAGCATTTTGCTATCACTGGAATGGAGACTTTAGTTGCTAAATTGGGGTTAACAGAGCAAGAGCACAAAGAAATTGCAAGATTTTCTCCTGAGGCTACTGCAGGGGGGGGGAGCTTTTCTAATTAATATTTTAACAAACATGTTGTCCATGCTGTTGAAAAATGTGGCAACGGGAAAGAACATGCGAGCTCCTTTGTAGTCATCAAAGAGCTTTTGAGATTATTTTTAAATGATGATGCCATAAAACAGTTCTGCGACCTGATTAGAAAAGAATTTGCATACAGGTGCATAATACTGACATTTGAGTGCCTCTTCTTCACTTTCCTTCAGAGGTCTCTCTGGTACAGAAGCTGAACCTGGGTTAAATGTTTATGAGAAGGCTGTAGCTGAAGGTGCATGTCTGTGTTTTGGATTTACATATGACCATCACCATTCCCGGTTTACATAGAACTATGTATACTCTAGTCACAAGCCATGGTCTCAAGTAGTCCTGGTGTTATTTCTTAGGAGAATGAGGTAGCTGCTTCTGATAGCAGATGGTGAGGAATGGGAGACAGTACCTGGAAAGACAAGGTATTCTCCTGAGTTTTGCTTAGTTTCTAACTTCTTGCTAAGTTGTTCTGTCCCATCACTAGATCTGAAGAAAGATTTAAAAGACCAGCCAGCTTACATATGAAGAATGTGGTGGGAAGGGGTGAGAATCTCATGAGTTTAGTCTTGTTTAAAGGCAAGTGATGCAGCAACTTGAAGCAAAAAAAAAAAAAATTGTTCTGGGACTTGTCTTGCTCAATGCCTGTGGGAGCTTGGAACTAAAGATGGTCCTACATGTTTGGCATCTAATCCTCATGTTATCCTCCCAATAAGTCATAAGTACAAAGTGTAGCTAGACCCTTGCCATGAATCTTGAAAGAGTTGTGTAAGATGAGACAGGCCTTTCTGTATTTACATTCTGATTCTACCACCATGGGTAATTGGATTGGGTAACTGGGCTTAAGTAACTGGGGCCTCAACAGTACTCTGGTCAATGGATTTGAACATGTGGATTGAAATCCATAAAAGCTCATGCAAACATAAATCAATCGCTAGATTCCTCTCCTCCCTTTTTGTACTGAATTAGACTACCACGGCTATCTCTTTGAAATTGCTTTTAATCCTATGCTATTATTGCTGGGAATCACAGGAAAATGTATTCTGGTTTCTCTATTGGGCAGTCATCCAGACAAAACAGTTCTCTCTTATGCCCCATCAGTGCTATTACACTGACACTCTCCATCCCTGTCTGCATTTCTTTCTGTTGGTGGCAATAGTCCACCCCTCTGTTCTCCCTCCCCTCTTTCCACAATGTCTTTCTCTTGTTCGGGGACAGACAGAATGGAGAATAGCAGAAAAGAAAAGCTAACTTTAAAAAAAGCATTTTTCTCCTGCCCCCCACCCCAGAATTTACAGCTACCTCAAGTCTTTCGTGCTGTGTCTCAATTTACAGCTACCCTGAATCTTTAGTGTAATGTGTCTCAATTTACAACTACCCCGAGTCTTTAGTACAATGTATCTAACCATGCACTCTCTCTTTCTCTCTCACACTTGCTCATTCTTGATGCTAGCTGTAGTACAAGGCAGCCATCCATGTGACCCCATGTTCTTCCTCTTTCATTCCTTAAACAGCATACCCACCCAATATTGAGTTAACAGGAAGAAATATTACATTGAAAAGCAGTAATTGATAGTCATGGCAAATTAACTAGTTATAAAAATAACTCTATAAATCAGTTACTTTTATAATTAGTTACATTACTCCTATTACTCATTAAATGAGTTGCTTCCTAACTCTTCATCCTACCAGTCCCAGTGACTATCTGGCATCATTGCTGATGTCTATGTACCATATTATGATAACAAAAGCTAAGATCAATGAAACTGATGGATTATTTTTAAAAACAACAACAACAACAACAACAACAACAACAACACAAACCCACTTTGGATTCCTGATTAAATTTACACCTCCATGTGAGTTAATGAACTCTGTTGGCTGGTTAAATGTAATGGTAAAATTGGTCATGAGTGGGAGAGGAAATCTACATTTGAGGTGAAACAGGGTAGGCGAGGGCACATGCAATTGCATAACTACTCCTAACCTCTAAACCTAGCCTTCACTGATCAGAGCTTGGCTAACCTTGCTGTGGTATTCTGGAAGGTGAAGTCCAAAAAAGTATGTATTCCAAACTCTGCTGGTGATCTGAGTAATTGATTTGCTTCTCCTCTGTGTTCTGGCTGTGGGAGAAGAGAACAGTTATAAAAGTGATGGAGGACAAATGATGTTACAGTGCACCACCTAAAAAATGTCTTCTACTTTGTTGCTCCTGTCCCCATTCATTTCTAATCAACCTAAATTAGGGCAAGCAAGGTTCCTCATCAATTACAGTAGATTATACAGGCATGTGGGGATCATCAGCTAAGCTTTTCATCTTCACCAGTCAAGCAATTAGCCCTCTTTACCTACTCATGCTATAACCCAACTTGACTAGGCCACATGGGGTTGGAAGGTATAAGCCCTTGGTCAACAGAAAAATCTAACACAGGCTAAATTTTCAGATTGATCGAGTTTGCAGACAAAGAATAAAATCAGGATAAAAGTTGTGGATATGCACAGTAAGAGAAAAGGAAATCTTGCTGTACAGTTAGGACATGGCCAGTCCTTTCCTGTTGGACAAAATGGCCGGGAACAGTACATGATCTAGCTGGCCAGGCTGTCAGGATTCTTAAAGCAACAAACCCTCTGGATAAAAAATTCTGTCAATATTTAGTCCTTGGGTGAAGTAGTTCAGTGGCTTGGAGTGGTCTCTGGCTGCTCCAGTCCCAGTCAGCCCCCAGTCAGTGCAAGACCATGGCGATCAGACAGCCCTCTTTGAAAGCAGGCCACTGCCGTTATGCAAAATGGGCTACTGGCAAAGAGCAGATCTTTCCCACTTCTTTTTCTAGCAGCCCAAGGCTGTCTTAGCTGACCTGAGAGCAGCATCTGGCCACTCTGGGGATATGTGTTGTCCCTGACCCTGGAGTGGCGGGAAGCTGCTTTATTTGGCACATCTGCTTCAGGCTGCAATTAGGATAGTGGAAGCCTCCACAAAACAGATATATTTTAAGAGCAAGGTAGTTTTGAATCTGAAATCTGATACTAGTCTGTTTAGAAAGTGGCAAGTCCTATTCAATTCAATTGGTATTATGCACTAGTAGGTGAGCATACTTTTGCAGTCTAAATGCATGAATATGCAGGAATGCTTCTTGAGTGAGCACCTCCAATCCCTCATTTTAAGGTTGTGGCATAGCAAGTGAAGAGGAGGAAGGTTGATTCCTGTAGTGTGACCAACTGTACCCAGACATTTGCATCACCATCTGGCAGCTAGGAACCAATCGGTGTCACCACTTGTTCCCAAAGGTAGGTTCAAGTAGGAGTGGACCTGATGAGAGAAGTCTCCTTTCTCTTCTGGCCCAGGCATATTGAAGGAGAGCTCCACACAAGGTCCAGCCAGTCTCTTCTCAGCCTAAATAAATGCCAGCCTTTCATTTCTCTTATCTTAATATATTTAGATGTATATGTTGGAGCTCAGCTGTATTAAAAGCTTTCTCTAATAAAAATGTGGCAGGGGACATTTAAATTAAATCCATTAATGATTGTGTGTGTGTTTTTCCAGCAAATCTCAGAATGGCAACCAATCAGACAATGTCCACTGAAGCCCTGTACAACAACACACAGCCCAAACAGTTGAAATAAGCCCACTTCTAGGCATCAACAGAGTGCAACATTTAGACTGCATGCTGTGACGATGCTGGGAATCCGACTTGAATCTGCCCGGCTAACCAGATATGGGCAGCTTCATGATGCTCTGGTGGCATGACATTTACATGCCACACACCACTGGAGCGTCATGAAGCCACCATAGAGCCGTGGTGGGGCCAATATAGTCAGCTTTTCCCCAGCTGAAAAAAGAACTGGCCCTATCCACTTCTTTTTGGCCAGGTTGAAGGTGGATTGGGACCATGGAGTGTGTTTGCCACAGACCCAATGCATCTTCAGAAGGGGCAGCTTCAAGCCAATCCTTCTTGCCAGTCTGTTTCCCCCCAAGTAATGATTTTGACACTGATATTTCCATTGTCCACTGTTCTATAAAGCTTTTGCAATGTTTCTGAACTTGAGCTTTTATTTATACAAGAACTTTCCCATCCCCTCCACCTTGCAGTACAAAAGTGTGTTTTTTTCCACTGAGAGAAAATTTCAAGGCTATAATGTTACGTTAAATAGGCTCTCCACTGTTAAGAAGATTCTTCTAGGTGACTAAATGGCAGCACTGTAATGGGAGCAGTTTGATCTTTAAGCATAGTGTTCTGTCGTCTTGTTTCATATTGTTTCTGCAGTTGATAATGAAGTTGATATTTTATATTTATATTGAAGTTGGCAATTGTTAGATTTGGTCTCTTTGGTTTTGACTTGGAGCGCTTCTCTGCAAAAAGGTTTTGTTTTTGTTTTTTTGGTGCTTTGGGAAATTGTAGCTCTTTCATTTCTATAGATTCTCATGCCTTTTATGTGAAGAAGGTAATGTGTATTACTTCACTTACATCAAAATGTGCTAAGGTAGCCCTGCTGCTTCATACTGTTGCACGGCTTTTAGGAAAGTATCACAATTCTTTAAAAGGGCAGATAAACACTTTTAGAACTGTCGATTTGGGAAGAAGATATGGATTGAAATGGACCCAAAGGTTCTGTTTTCTAATCTAGTGTATTCAGATCTTGCTACATCTATATTCAAGAGTCCCTTATCTTTAAACTACAGGGTGAAATTAAAACTATAGTTTATAGCTATTTGAGATCTAATGTAGAACATGCAGAAATCAGGAGCAGGACAAGGTGTGAAATAACAAATAGGTATCCACCTGATAAGGAAAACAATTTTTTGTGAATCACTTTGGATTTGGGAATGGCCAAAATTCAGAGATAACAAAATAAACAAAGAAAATCTTCCAGGTATGAAACAGGATGTCTGAAATGAAGTAACAGAAGTGTATGGTGAAAACAAACTTTTTTCAATATTGTAGCTGTTTTTCAATGTATACTTGGTTGCTGAGTCTGAACAAACTCAATAAAAATGTCATACCACATAATTCTTTCACAAATTCTATATTTTTATCAAGTCAACTGTTATTCAGCATTTAGGACCTTATTGCATGGGGTTAAAACCCGGGTTCACATTCCTGAATTCTCTCCAAATTAGGCAGGCAGCCATGTGTTATCACAAAGAAATCACCACCAAATCGCCACCCAGGTCCATCCTGGATGCTGCCCAGGTCCTGTAAGCCGCTTCCTTGGCCATTTTTAGAAGCTGAAAGCTTCAAACTTCTAAAAATGGCTGCCAAAGTGGCTTACAGGACCTGGGCTGCATCTGGGATGTAAACAGGTGGTGATTCAGCAGCAATTTCTTTGAGATAACACCCAGCTGCCTCCTGAATTAGGACTGAATTCGGGAAAGGTAAACTGGGGTTTTAACCCCATGTGATAGGATCCTAAGTGTGGACGCTGATATTCCCTTTTTATATATAAATTTTATTTATTTAAAATATCCAAACACATACAAACAATATACATCTTAACATTCATAGTAATGCATTACATTATATTAGCATTCATAGTAGTACATTACTAAGTGTGGACGCTGATATTCCATTGCAATTTCTTTTAATACCTTTGAACAAATTTTTGTTTCTTATCAGTGAATTAAAAAGTTTTAAAAATCTGTGAGAAGACTTTAACCCCTTTCTTATTCTTTGCAGGATAATTTCATTCCATCATATATTACAACATAAGAACATCAAATCAAGGTGCGAAAAAACTATTTGATGGAGCAAATCTGAGGTCATTTTTGGATATAGAATGCCAAATTTCTATAAAAGCAATGCAATTTTTTTCAAAAAGTTTTTAAGACCCTCAATTTTGTGGTCTGTGTTGGCAATATTATTTTTGGTGATTAGCTTTAAGTGATGGTCTTATTTTAATGCCTTATTTATAAGTTTATTTTATTTATTTATACCCACTCTTCAGCTCTAAAAGCTATCAGAGCAGCTTACAATCATTATTTCAACTAGACGGTTCCCTGCCCTCAGGCTTACATTCTAAGAAGACATGACTCAAAAGGAGAAGGGAATGGTGTTGGGGAAGGGGATCAGGTCCAAAAGTTCTTCTCTCCCCCCGACGCCCGGACCAAGGCAGATGGATTGGAGGGAGGACTCTACTTCTTAATCCAGGACAGGCTCTATGGAGTGTGGCCTGTCCTTTCACTCCCTCCTGGGTAAAATGGTGTAGGAGGGAGGGCTCTTCTACTAGAGGCCAGGCCCGATGGTGTTACTAGGCCTCTCCAGTCTCCAGAAAGTTTACTTTGACTTTCCCAGCTAAAGGGCCATAATGTGTATGAGTTTGCTGATAGTTTCAGACTTTGGGCCTGAGATTCACCCCATAAGTTCATTAAGACCAGAGAATAAAAGCTATCTAAATGCACAACTAATTCACTAAAATTTGCAGAGGTGTCCTTACTCTTAGAATGGAACAATTGCCGTGCATAGTGTAACAATTGCAGCTTCTCCCTTCTGTTGGAAGACATAGCTCTGTGTGCCTCATTGTATGTCCTGCACCCCCAAATGAAGGTATGACATGAACACATATCCATGTATTTATTTCACTAGCCTTCCCAGTTAAAAAAGCTTGGAGGGTACATAATGGCAAACCCACGATACATTGTAAAATGACCATTCCCTTCTAAACCCTGAAGCAAAGGATTCAAACACATTACCAAATTCAGGGTGGAAAAGATATTCCCAGCCCTAAATAATACAATTAACACTGACATCTTCTCCAGAATTAAACTTTATATTGTGTTACTATCATAGGTAGAAATATAGCATTTATGGAGGAATAACTTAACAAAATCCCTTATTATTCCAAACCACTAAAGCATCAATGCTAGAAAGAGAACTTCTACTTTAACTCCAGTTTTCTTGCTGTAGGAGCTACATTCAGTGATCACTCTAAACTAATTGATTCCTTCATTTATTTATCCCCTAGGGTTGGTTTTTCTTTTCTTTGTTTCACTTGTACTTTCTTATTTCCATCCAACTATTGTAGCTTTTTCCAGCTGTATGTACTGAAGGTCCCATACGCATAGTCAATCAGAAGGCAGGCTAGGATCTACTTCTAGATATCTCAGGATGATTTGTACCATAGCATAGGGGTTTTCTATTCCCTGTAGTATGACAATGAGTCAAAACTTTATCTTACCACATCTGACCTCATGCTAAATATTTATCTCTCTGCTTCAGTATCCCGGTAAAATATGAATCATCTCTCTGGTTTTCACTAGGTATTTGTGTACCCATCTGGTTAGTTTTCAAATAGCTTTATAATTGTTGATTTGAAATAACTCAGAATACTGGTATATTGGTTATTCTAGCATTTTGTAGGGAGTGGGAAGTAATGCAACCTGTCCTAAGTCTGTGCTTGTTCATTGGAACTCAAATCCTTTAAATTCACCACTTTCTAAAAAATAAATTCTGAAAAGGAATTTTCCAGTGGAAGAAAAGTGCAAACAAAAATGTGTGAAAAGAGGGAAAGTGCACACAAAAATACATGTGTTGATGGAAATGATGCTCAAAAATACACTGAATTAAAATTGCTGCAAAAATGTGCATATTACACATGCATTAGTGTGAACTTATATAAATTAAATAAATAGTAAGGCATAAAAATTAATTCTAATTTTTATGCTAAGTTAAAAAAAAACCCAAACAAATCCAACTTTGAGACAAAGAAGGGGAAGAATGAGAAGCCCTAAATCTCAGAAACAAATGCTTAAGGGGAAAAAACTATTACAGTTTAAATTGGGTGGCATAGAGAATAGAAAGATCAAGCTGATTTTGAAATATAATAACTTCATGGATTGCAGTTAGTGTGTAGAACTGAATTCTAGGACATTAAAAAAAATAATCAATTGCTGCATGTTGAAGTCAAAACAAAATAAGGACTCTGACTGAGGATGTGGCCTTCAAAGGGCCTTAGGTTTGTTTTAGTAAATTTGCTTTCATGTGCAAAGTCATGATGAAACTGCTTTCTGATTTTTCTGAATGTGATATTCTTGAATTGCATTGTTGAAAATGCATTTTATTGTGTTCAAATCTAAATCTTATCTTCATTTCTTTTGTTCTAACTTGGAGTGCTTTTTAGCAAGTTATACTTTGTCTTCAGAATGAAAATCATTAGTGGATAGACTGGACAGTTAATATGATTGTTTAATAGCACCAGCAAAAGAAGGAATGCCCCCCCCCCCAAAAAAAAGGAAGGAAGGAAGGAAAAAAAGAAGAAAAATTTTATCTGACAAACATTATTAGCTCTAGCTTTTCAATATCCTTTTTGAATTGTGGTGCCCAGAATGAGACACAGTATTCCAAGTGAGGCCTGACCAAGGCAGACAAGAGTGGCACTATTACTTCCCTCACTCTACTTCTATTGATTCAATCTACAATCACATTGGCTTTTTCTTGTTGTTGTTGTTGTTGCCACATCATACTGTTGAATCATGTTCAACTTGTTGTCTATTAGGACTCATAGAGGCAAGGCAGACAGGTGGCAAGGAGCAAGCTTTGGTCGCTCCAGAGGCTGGGACCTTGGTGACTGCACAGCGCACTATTAAAGTGGGCCACCACAATGGTCTCAAGCCAGCTGCCGCCAGGAACTGGATTATCCCAGCTCCTTTTTGCAGCATCTCCAGTCTACCTTAGGTGGCCTCAGAGAAGCTTCCGTCTGCTTTGGGGATGTGTGTCATTTAAACGCCATGCCCCACAGTGGCCAGAAGTTACTTTATCTGGCCCAAGTGTTGCAGGCCATAGATCCCTTTCACATGTACTATTGTTAATCCAGGTTTCCCCATCCTATATCTGTGCATTTCATTTTTTCTGCCTAAGTGTAGTACCTTACATTTCTCCCAATTGAAATTCATTTTATTAGTTTTGGCCCAGCTTTCTAATCTGTTAAAGTCATTTTGAATTTTGATCCTGTCCTCTGGGATAGTAGCTATTCCTCCTAATTTGTATCATCTGCAAATTTGATAAGCATGCCCTTTTCATCCAAGTCACTGACAAAGATGTTGAATAGCACTGGGCCCAGAACAGAAGCCTGTTGCACCCCACTGGTCACTTCTCTCCAGGATGAAGAGGAGCCATTGGTGAGAACCCTTTGGGTTTGGTCAGTCAACCAATAATATATTTCTAGAGACTACTGTTTAAATCCAAAAAGTTAGGACATTGCATTGTCTTGTGCACTACAGATATCCTTGAGGGATCTGATTTTTGCAAAGTGAGACGTGAGCTGTTCTTATGTGCCTTCAAGCATACTCCAGCTTATAATAACTCGAACATAGAGTTGTCTTGGCAAGATTTCTTCAGAGGGGGTTTGCCGCTGTTTCCTCTGAGAGAGTGATATTGTCCAAGAACACCCAGTAGGTTTCCATGGCTAAGCAGGGCTTCGGACCCTGATTTCTTAGTCCAATGCTCATACCAGATTGACTCTTTCAATAGTATGAGAAACAATTTATAGCCTGTTTGCTGTTCTTCTATGCTTATTCATTATCTGTATAAAATGTTTTTTTCTGTAGTATGATAGGTTTGGAATAAATAGAAAATACTACATACCTATATTTGTTGTTCTTGTATGCCTTCAAATCAATTCTGATTTATGGCAATGCTATCATAAGATTTTTACTTTTACTTTTTGCCAGAATTATAAAGAGGAGGTTTGCCATTGCCTTTAACTTAAACTGAGAAAGTGTAACTTGCCAATATCATCTGGTGGATTTCCATGGTAAAGTGGCATTTGGAATCCTGGTTTCCCCAAATCCTGGTTCAACACACAAATCACTACACCATTTTTCTGATTATTAATATGCAGACTGAAAACTCATTATTCTTGGATTTCACACATCTCCTAATTTCATGACACAGTTTTTCTGTCAAACCATACCATACCAAATTGCATTTGAAAATGTGTCTTTCAGGATGAAATATGGTTAGAAATGCATGTTTTGAGATAAAATATATTTGAAATACTTAAAAAGTACTTAAATATGAATTGTAGTACTTTTTTAAAAATGCAGATGGATGTAAAAATTGAATGAAATGCATTTGCACCCCCTGTTTTAAACAAGAGTAGTTTATTTCCCTTCATCAGGAAAGTATTTTGGATGAAATTCAAGTGTCCTTCTGGGGCTAGAAAGCATCCATCTCCAGAAAAGGCAGTGGCAACATTTCAGCTATTCATCTTGCAGTTCATTGAAGGATTTCCCCCAAAGCTCCAGAGCAGATCCTGTGGTGGCTTAATTCGGTTGGGGTGGGCAAATCATCAAATATTATTCCGTTCCATGCTCTGAAGATGAATATTCCTGTCAGTGAAGGGGACCCAAGCCGTTGTTATTTAGTCCTTATATTGTTCATCTGGAATTATAGTACTGTTCCTTTTTGCACCAATGCTGTAACACACCTTTGCCCTGTTAATAATATTTTGCTTGGGGTAAGAAAAAGCATGATTTGCATCCAACTCCAGAACAGGGAGTGGCAGAATTTCAGCTCTTCACCCTGCAGCTCATTGAAGGACTTTCCCCAAAGCTCCAGAGTAAATCCTGCTGTGGGTTAGGGCACTGTTGCGATGGAGAAATGATCAAATATTATTCCCTTTCATGTTCTGCAAATGAATACTTCCTATCATTTAAGGGGCACAAGCTGTGTCATTCAGTCCTTGTATTGTTCATCTGAAATTATAGGACTATTCCTTTTTACACCGATGCTGGTAACAAACGTTGGCCCAGTTAAAGATATTTTGCTCAGGCTAAGAGAATGTACGATTCTCCTTTTTAAAAGCATAGTCTTCAGTCCAGCTACTTGTGCCCAGGAGGAGACTGACTTCAGGAAGGGGAAAAACGTAATGTGTGAAGTGGCCTGGAATCATTCTTTTAATAATTAAAATTTACCTACGGATGACCATTAGTTTTACCAAAGCTAAGAAACATTCACTTCATGTATGTGTTTGTCTTTTAATTTTTCAGAAGTCTGTTTTTATTCTTTCACTCTCTAGAGTAGATGCAATACAAGGAATGTTCTTTTTTTCCTCCCCCCTCCCCCCGTCCTTTTTAGTTTAACTTACCAGGTTGCCTGAATTGTCCTCACACATTTCTATTATGGGAGAAAGACACCTGAACTTTTCATTGGCAGCCTACATAATAAACTTCTTATAAAAGAGAGCTCCATGACCCTGTGGTTTTTATGATCTGTGTAGGTGTGAATCTTTTCCACACAAGCTATAGAAGACACATTGTGTTTTAAAAGCATAGGATTGATGTACTTTCCTGTGTTTTTAATTGGATTTTATGACCCCTAGAAGGCCTAGGGAAGACTACTTTGTTATTTTGTACCTTTTCCTGCTGCACCACTCCTACCTAGTTGCTCTTCAAATTAGCTGAATCTGCTTTCCGTTTTCTTGTACGATTATGATAATGGCAACGTCCTCATCATCACCCTCACCTGTGTTGTCACCATAAGGAATGTGAGCATCTCTAATCCTGATTTTGTTGTGTTTCTCTAAATCACACCTGCATGTACTTCCCATTTTGTTTCCTGTCAGGTTCTGAGACTTTACAAGTTTTTTCCCCCATATGGAAATCCAGGTGAACTTTAATGAATTTTTTATAATGTGTGCATTTATTTATACATGGAATATAACTTATTCATTTCTTTGCAATGACTAGTATGCTTGATGGGTTCCTCCACACACACACACACACTATACATTTTAGTCATTCAATTTTAAAATGCACACATTGTTCTGTGTATACTCCATTTCTCCAAAATGCCTCATAAGCCATACAGAAGTGGGAATTCTTAAAAGTAGGGTATACTTCTTGTGACAATGAATCTCACGAGCTACAGAAAGGCTACATTTATTAATATGTGGTCCAGTGGCTCCCCTCCACACATATCCGTTATTATCTTCTGGAATTTTCATGTTATTTGTTTGGAACTTTGATTATGGTTGCTTGATCGGAACAAACATTTTCTGCATTCCATGCTATTGACATTAAAAAATTGACATTTCTTGATAAAAGTATTTCATATTTATAGAAAAGAATCTTATTCTAATGCTTGTTTTTGAGTCTTGTGGAGAAAGCAGGTCCAACCATGGGAATTAGAACTTCCTTTAATTTCTCCATTTAAAACTCATCTAAACATGATATCATTACTGCAGTTCACAAATTTTGTAAAGTAAAGGATGCTACAAATAAGAGGAGTGGGGAGATAATTCCTTTGTATGTTTCCAATGACATTTCAAAAACAGAGGGCTGTATTAAATTCCCTTCATTTGTTATACAGTAGGCCTTCCGTATCCATGGATTCTGCATCCATGGATTGAACCATCCTTGGCTTGAAACTATTCCAAAAATATTTTGGGAAGCAAACCTTGCTTTAGCCATTTCATATAAGGGACACTATTTTACTATGACATTGTATCTAATGGGACTTGAGCAGTTGTAGAACCAAACCCACTATATAAACTGATCAATTTCCTAAATAAGGACTCCTTGTACAGTCCTGTATCTAGGATGCACATCATCCATTTTTTTATTGATATATTAGTTTATATGCTACTTTTTGAAATCTGCAGACTAGGGGCTAAACAAACTGGTATTACATGCCATCTTGGGGGCGCTGTGGGTGTGTGGCATACGCACAGTGGCTGTCCCCATGTTGCCCTCACACTGGTGTTATGGCATACACCCAACCACACAGCGGGGAGCATCACAGCACTCCATTGGCACAGAGTTTAGACACACTAAGCCAATGGAATGCCAAAAAGCCACCACCGTAATGTCAAGGGTGCCTTTTAGCCAGTGCTAAAAAGAGTGGCATTTTGTCATTCCTTTTAGCGGTTGCCATGGCCCCGATCCAGTGCTGAAAGGGGTGGCAGGATGCCACTCCAAAGGGGTGGTTTGTTGAGCCCCTAATTTACAATAAATAAAACAATAAAATGTAGAAAACAGTGAATCATAGCAATAAGCATAAATGCCAACAGTACTTGCATAAATCCAAGATGACTAAAGCTGAGACAGTAAAGTGCTACCCAAATCAAAGCATAAATAACTTTCCAAACATTTTCACTTACTACCTGAAAAGTGGTAGTGTTGGCCTTCCCTAATTTGACTGGAAAGATATTCCAGGAGTGGGTGCTGTTACTGAAAAGGTTCTTTCCCAGCTGCCAGAGAAAAGACATCTGCTGAAAGATTTATGTAAAAAGGATGGCCATTGAAATGTTCAGTTTCCAAGCTATGTCACTATTATGTAGTTACCAATGTAGGAGTTGGTAAGGTGTTTTGCAACTGTGTTGGGAAAATGTTGTGCAGGAAGAATAATTTAATCCTGGCTTTGGAAAACGCCACAAGGTTTATAATCTAGTGGAGAAAATCCTTGCACTATGTGAAGTGCTTGGGGCACACAGCAAGTTAGACTGGCAGAAATTGAGAACTGTAATCTAGAGGAATCCAGGTTCCAAAATGGTGTGTGAAAACTATTTTGAAATGGAAAGAATCCAAATTGACTTTTTGTCTACAAGCTGGAGCTGAAACTGGCCATGAGGAAAACAACTTCCCATCTCTTTTGTATGTAGACTCAACACTGTTGATATGATTTGACAGAGAGGCCAGAAATATGAAACCCTGCAGTGCTATTTTTAAAATTCCACTTCTGCTAAGCACAATTGCTCGTTGATAGTTTTATGTACTAATGTTGGGAACTGCATCCATTTTAGGATTATTGTTTTGTTTTTGCTCTTTTTTGTTGGTTTGCTGCATAAAATATTACTGAAGTGTTTTTTTAAAAAAAAAGCCAGAAGGCTTATCTATCTTTATGCTGGAAAGTATAGGTGAAAATGACCCGAAAGTTATTTAGAAATAACTTCCCTTCCAAAATAAATTCTTGTGACAAAATACTGAAAGAAAGTGCTAATTAGAAATGAATTATTTGTATTTATTTAGTTAAACATTTTATTTCTTGAAGGCATACTTGTTGTTTCAAAGCAAAGTGAAAGAAAACATTAGAGTACCATTTTAAAAAATTAAAACAGTATCATAAGTCTCAACTATAAGCTCCAAAGCAACACCAATTTTTTAAGAAACACAAAATCTCCAGTTTTGGCACAGCAGCTGATTTAATCAAATAGATAGTTTCTGAAACAGAACTTTTTTTATTTTAACCTGCCTTCTAAGGGGAAAAAGCTGACAGGCAAATTTAACTCAGTAGGGAGTTCTATAATTGGGACACTATTTCCAAGTAAGCTCCAGAAGTTATACTGCCTGCTGTAGATTATCAGATAGCAAGGACACCAATGAAAGTCTCTCTCTAGAATTTCTCTGTGGGGATGGAAGGAAGCACTCCTTTGAATGACAGATTTTGGGTAGACATACATTCTTACGTTTATGTTACACAACTTGCAATTGTTTATTGATTTGTTTAAAGTATTTTAAGTTGCTTTTCAAGGCTACATCCTCTTGATATATGAATATATTAAAAGAGATAATTAAGGTTGCAACCCTATGTCCATTTACAATGGGATGGAAAGTAGATAATGGGACTAATGATATGTAGGGCTGCATGGTAAATACTGTGCCCTAGAAACATGCACTTGGAATAATGCTATGAGGGATATTTTAGAGATACTTTTGTAATGAAAAAATAAAGAATGACAGAAAGACATGGTTAGGTACACTCTCCCATTTGTCTATTCAAAACTCCTCTGACTATTTTTTTCCCCCAAATAGAAACATGCCAGTGTTTGTTATAAAGGCTTGCTGGTGATGTATATTTTACCCCCTACATAGATAAGAGAAGTAAATCACTATAAAATTGTTATTGCCACTTTCAGACGAAAAATACACACACATCTAAAAATGCCGAGCACTGAAAAGATCAAACTAATACCTATTAGATCACTAAAATTTAATGTTTGTTGTTGTGTGCCTTCAATTCACTTCTGACTTACGGTGACCCTAAGGCAAACCTAGCACTGGGTTTTCTGAGGCTTGCTCAAGGTTGCCCAGTGGGTTTCCATGGCCAAGCGGGGAATCAAACCCTGGTCTCCAGAGTCATCATGACCCTGAATTTCCAAGGTACAATGGGTGGGAGATGTCCGTGAACAAATAACTTAACTTATATCAAGTAAACATTATTTGGATTATGTCCTACTTTCAGTAAAAATATGGGCCAATAAAATTAATTTCATTTTTGTATTCAGGCCAGGCAAAATGAAAGCAATCATGGAGATCTGCAATCATTTGACAAAAATCTGTTTTTTTCAGCAAACTGAATGCAAACTATTTTTGTACTTTGAAGTCAGTCTGCAGCAATTGAAGTATCCTGAGAGGAAATGGAGGAAGTGGGAAGAAGATAGAAAAACTGGGAATAATAATAATAATAATAACAACAACAACAACAATAATAGGATTTATTTCTATTCCGCCTTTTCCGGTGGGGAATCAAAGCGGATTACAGCAGTCAAGCAAACAGCTTCGTTTATATACCGCTTCATACAGCCTAAGCAGTGTCTAAGTGGTCTACAACTGTAAGCTACTTGCTCCCAACAATCTGGGTACTCATTTTAGCAACCTCAGAAGGATGCAAGCCTGAGTCGAGCTTGAGCCCTTTTGCTGGTATTGAACTCTCCACCTTATGGTTTTGAGTGAGTGGCTGCAGTACAGGCATTTAACCACTGCGCCACCAGGGTTCTTAACAGTTCTGAAAAAGTACTACAGGAGCAATTGGGACAATTGAAGGGTATGAAACTCTGGAGGTAAATACCAGAATGATTATCAGAACAAAAAGCACCTAGAAGAAAATGTGACATTGGGCTTTGTTGGTTTTTTTAAAAAAAGCACTAAGAGGCAATTCTAGGTTTCATTTCTCTCACATACTTCTTTTCTGATCTTTTCTCTCCCAGCAAGAGAGTCTTTTCTCTTATTAAGCAGTGTTTCGCAGACACTATTGCAGAATAGCTTCTGTGTTATTTCCTTCAAATTCACACCACAACTAAAAGTGCAATATTTCCATCGACCAGGGAAGGAGTGATTGTTTGTATGAGTGAAAATGTGGGAAGACATACTAATTCAGATGACAAACAAGAGTGCAAGTGTAGCACACTTTCTTCCCTGGGCCTTTGAAAGAGGAGAGTCCACGTGACAAGAGAAACTGGCTTTCCAGAGCTGTGTGCAAGCTTTAATTCAATGGGTGAAATGTTACCCTTCACTTGTAATAGTTCTGGGTTTAAGACGTTTGAAATCTTATCCTCTGCACTTTTACACCAAAGTAAATCCCAGTGACCTTGATGGCACCCCCCCCCCCCAAATGAATGGACATAGGATTGTCACTTTTGACTCTCTTTACCACCAGTTCTTTAGCCCATGTGAGCTGTTCAGTTCAAAATAGTGTTGTCCACAGCTTGGGCAAGTTCCTTTTTTAAAACCTCTTGGCCAGTTTGGCTAGTAGTCATGCTGGTTATCCTGGGAATTGTAGTCTAAAATAAGATTCCAAGCTCTGCATAACAACTTCATGAGATCTCTCCTTCGTCCTTCCTTCCTTCCTTGCTCCCTCCCTCAGTGCAGTTGTGAATGAGAGACTGAAGGTTTTCCTTCCATTTTAAAGCTATGTATTATTGTTTATTTATTATATTCAGACCTGGACAAAACCTTAGACCATAATGTTCAGAAAGCAACCTGACTCCATTTTGGAATCCTGGTTTGCTACCACACTTTGGCCCTCAGTTATAAGAATAAAACAGGAATGGGAATTATGTGCCTCCTCCCCTTCCCCAGATATTGAATCACAACTTCCAGGTGCCCTGGTAAGCATAGATGAGGAATGCTAGGAGCTAGTGATGAGGAATCCTGCTGCCCAACCACATACAGAGGACCACACAGCTCCCTCCCCTTGAATAAAAGAAGGTTAATTAAACAGAAAAACAAAGGGAGCTTTCTTTTCTCCTACCAAACATAGTGGAGCAAGAGAAGGAGGCAGAAAGGCCCACATCTAATGCTTGTGGGCACAACACTAAGCTGTAGTTTAGTTTTACACCCATCAAAAGTCAATCATTCATTCTCTCAGTCATATTTTTGAAATGTACCCACACTATCCATGTAAAGAATCACCCCAGCTGCAGCATTTTTGCACCCATTGTACCACTAAAACTGGAATTTTAGACTGCATTTCAACAAGTAGGAATAAAGCATCTTGAAGCCAAAGGCAAAACTTATTTATTTATATGTCAACATATTTGTATTTCAACATATTCAAAATGTATGCAAGCACCCCACTAAAATAGTTACTCTAAAATAGTTACTTTAAGATCCATTCATTCTCTGTTGAAGTAGATTCATGTAACTGTATCCGACAGCTGGCTCTGCTCCAAGCTACCTTTATGCATTTCTGTTGTGAGAAATGGATTAAGATCCATTGGATTAATGGATCCATTCTTAATGTTTCAGTCTCCTACTAATGCTTTGGTGTGGTTGAGAGTGGAGAATTATTCTATGTTTGTAAATCAACCCGGATTGAGCAATAACCTAAATTTGTGTCCACTGGGAAGACTAGAATGCCTGTGTACAATAGGTTAATGGAAACTGCTGGATGGTGGGTGTTTCTGTGAACAACACCCAATAAAGTGTGATTTTCAATTCGGTCTCAAGCATTCTTTTTATGTAGGAAGATAGAGATGACAAAAACCAATGATGAGAAATAAATGGCATAATAATTCTTTGACTGACATTTTTAGGTTAGAAATCATGTTTAATATTTCAAAGAAAACAAGTGTACAGAATATTCGTGTGAATTTCAAGGGCCTGATAGAAGGTACAAACAATATGCCTTTGGTATGATGAGGTGTGAAATGAATAGAAAATACTACACAGTGGCCCTTGGTATCCGCTGGGGTTTGGTTCCAGAACCCCAGTGGATACCTAAATCCATGGATGCTTAAGTCCCATTAAGTACAATGGTGTAATAAGACTGTGCCTTTATATAAAATGGCAAAATCTACAGTAGGTTTTCTTTTTGGAATTTTAAAAAGTATTTTCAAACTGTGAATCTGTGGATATGGAGGGATGGCTGTATATCCATATGTGTTGTCAATGTTGTGTGTCTTCAAGTTGATTTATGGCAACCCTATCCTAGATTTCTCAAGAGGGGTTTTGCCATTGCCTTCCTCTCAGGATGTAAGAATGTGACTTGCCCAAGGTCATCCAGTGACTTTTCATGGCTGAGCAATAATTCAAATCCTAGTCTCCAAAAGTCCTGCCCCATCATCCAAACTACTATATCTGCAGGTTTTCAGGTATCCACGTGGAAAATAAATAAATAAATAAATAATATTTCTATTTCCCCCCTCTTCCTACAGATCGAGGCAGGATTACAACAGATGAAATGCATGCACACATACACATTTCAAACATTAAAATTCTCCTAAGATGCTTTACAGCAAGGGTATACAACTAGCATGCCCACACACCAGCCTTTTTCCACTTAGGTGTAGCCCCCAAGCACTTTTCCCTGCAATGATAGTGCTTAAAATCTTAACCATAGACTGTTTATTGCACTGTTTCCTCACACAAAAATAGCAGTCTCAGCAGCACATGTCTGAAGCTCATTGATGTCCTGGATTATTATTTTCATCAAGTGATTGTCCCATGAGAAACAGCTTCCACCTTTCTTTCCCCCAGCAGTCCTGTTTGATTAGTGACCATACTCCCAGGTTTCTGTTTGTAAGATCATAGCATGCTAAAGAAAACAATGCAGTGAGTAGTCTAAAGTTAAGTAAAGCTGAGATACTTTCAGCTGCCCTTTGAGGGAGATGTAATGACTGACATTCACAGATTTTGTTTGTCTGTTTGTTTTTGTTTCTACTAGAAACTGTCTCTTTGAAGCAATGTAAACTGGTTATTTTAATATGAAACACAGTGGAGACCTAGAACCTCTACCCATCACCAGCCCCCTTAACAAATAATAACAAAAGAGCCTCCTACCTGCTCTGCCTCTGAGACTTCAATTGCCCCTTATACAAATAATAATTCCTCACAGTAATGTTGCATTTACTACAAGAGGGACAGACAAGGGTATGTGTATGTGTGTTCGTTGACATGGATAGGGAGGTGTCTGAAAGTGCTGAGATATATATGAGAAAGTGTGTATACATGTATTGAGTATGTGAGCCCATGCAATAAATATGGCTGTGGTTTTGTTTGGGGTATTTTTTTTTGGGGGGGGGGGTTATTGAACAGTAACTTTTCACTAGAATTATATCAGTCAAAAGATTTGGTTCACAGTGTACTTTGTTGGATTAAGGAGTGGATTAATTTAAAAGATAAAAGATTACTCTTATTAGATGGTTTGAAAAAAGGATGGCATGCTTACTTGAGCTATGATGATTCTATAAACTGTAAAAATCTTAATAGACATATAATAAGAAAAGCTTTACTCAAAATCTGGAATAATATATATATAATAAAATCCCAAGATGGACCTCCACTTCAGAAGCCTTTCATAAAGCAGAAAAGTTTAATAAAGGAAAATTGATTACATATAACAACATCTTAATTAAAAAGGGAAAAGAAGAAAGAATAAAAACAATGGAGGAATTACAGAAAGAAGGAATAGAAATACACTGACTAATGTATTATCAAATCAAAGATATACAAAATATATTAAGTTTACAGGAATTCTGGGCCATGCCAACAACTACCATGTCAGAATGCACAGGGAAGCCATTGAAATCCATAAACACCTGGACAACTTCAACAGGAAATAGGAAACCCTGAAGGTAAACAATGCTTGGCTACCAGTCCTGAAGAACAGCAAGGTCAAGACTCAACCTATGCAAATGAGAAACAGCCTAAGGCCAGGGGATTCCCAGCAGACAATGAGCAACAATTAGCAGACATTAATCCTTGTTTGCATATCCTCCCACCCTGAGGACTGCCATTAGCAACAAAGCAATACATTTGCAAATTACCCCTTCCTTCCCAGGGTCACACAGGATATATATATCCAATTCCCTTCCAGGCTATCATTCTCTGAAGATGCCAGCCACAGATGCTGGTGAAACCTCAGAAAGGAACTCTTCTAGAACATGGCCACATAGCCTGAAAGCTCCACAAAAAACTATGGATGCCAGCCATGAAAACCCTCGACTCCACCTTACAGGAATTGAAAGAGAATGAAACGAATTAGATAAAATCCTACTCCAAGATAACAACAAATAAATGATAACTAAAATATATAAGATACACCTGGATGCAGAATTGAAGGAAGAATCAGTAAAAACAAATATGATAAAGCGGATGCAGGATATGGACCATCAAATAACATCAAATAACACTAGATAGTTGGGAAAGAGTGTGGAAGAAAAACTTAAAATTTACTAAAAGTACATATTTGATAGAGAATTATTATAAACTTTTGTATAGATGGCTCCCATCACCACTAAAACTGGCTAAAATGAGAGGCAGCAACAACAGCAACTGTTGGAAATGCAAACAATCTAATGTGTCATTTTGTCACATGTGGTGGGAATGTGCTGAAGTGGTTAGGTTTTGGAAGATGATTCAGGTTAAAATTCAGGAAATAATGCAAATAGATATTGAAGTAAATCCCCAATTACTTTTGTTAAATATTACAGAAAATATAAAAAGAAAATTGAATCGAGAAGAAGAAGGGATGATTCTATATTTGGTCACCACAGCTCATTTGGTTTACGCCAGACCCTGGAAGGATATAAACATGGACCTATTTGAAGAATGGACTATAAAAGTATCAGAGTTATCTATAATGGATAAATTAACTATGGTATTAAATGGGAAAATGGAACAGATATTTCCAAGGAAATGGGAAAAAGTAGATAAATTATGAAAGCGAAACTTTATTGATTTAGGACAAAATATTTAAGTCGACTAGACAAATAATTAGGCCAACAAAATGTACAAAGTATTGGGTTTTTTTGTTATATAGTAAGTTGGAATGGAAAAGTGATGGACTATATAGAAATAAGAATGTTTATACATGTATGATGTAATTGTAATAAAGCAACAATAAATAAAAAAGACAAAAAAATCATAGAATCATAGAATCATAGAGTTGGAAGAGACCACAAGGGCCATCCAGTCCAACCCCCTGGCCATGCAGGAACTCCCAATCATAGCATCCCCGACAGATGGCCATCCAGCCTCTGCTTAAAGACCTCCAAGGATGGAGACTCCACTACACTCCGAGGGAGTGTGTTCCACTGTCGAACAGCCCTTACTGTCAGGAAGTTCCTCCTAATGTTGAGGTGGAATCTCTTTTCCTGCAGCTTGCATCCATTGTTCCGCGTTCTAGTCTCTGCAGCAGCAGAAAACAAGCTTGCTCCCTCTTCAATATGACATCCCTTCAAATATTTAAACAGGGCTATCATATCACCTCTTAACCTTCTCTTCTCCAGGCTAAACATCCCCAGCTCTTTAAGTCGTTCCTCATAGGGCCTGTTTTCCAGACCCTTCACCATCTTAGTTGCCCTCCTTTGGACCCGCTCCAGTTTCTCCACATCCTTTTTGAATTGTGGTGCCCAGAACTGGACACAGTATTCCAGGTGGGGCCTGACCAAAGCAGAATAGAGCGGCACTATTACTTCCCTTGATCTAGACGCTACACTTCTATTGATGCAGCCTAAAATAGCATTGGCCTTTTTAGCTGCCGCATCGCACTGTTGACTCATGTTCAACTTATGGTCTACTTGGACTCCTAGATCCCTTTCATACGTAGTTTCATTCAGCCAGATGTCCCCCATCCTATATCTGTGCATTTCATTTTTGCGTCCTAAGTGCAGTACCTTACATTTCTCCGCATTGAATTTCATTTTGTTAGAGTTGGCCCAGCTTTCTAGTCTATTCAGGTCATTCTGAATTTCAATCCTATCTTCTGGTGTATTGGCTACTCCTCCTAATTTGGTGTCATCTGCAAATTTGATAAGTATGCCCCCAATTCTGTCATCCAAGTCATTAATAAAGATATTGAATAGCACTGGGCCAAGTACAGAACCCTGTGGGACCCCACTGGTCACTTCTCTCCAGGTTGAAAAGGAGCCATTGTTGAGCACCCTTTGAGTTCGGCCAGTCAACCAATTACAAATCCATGTAACAGTTACCTTGTCTAGCCCACATTTTACAAGCTTGCTTGCAAGAATGTCATGGGGAACCTTGTCAAAGGCCTTACTGAAATCAAGATATACTATATCCACAGCATTCCCTTCATCTACCAAACTGGTAATTTTATCAAAAAATGAGATCAGATTTGTCTGGCAAGACTTGTTTCTCTGAAACCCGTGTTAGCTTTTTGTGGTTATGGCATTCCCTGCTAAATGTTCACAGACTCTCTGCTTAATGATCTGCTCTAGAATCTTTCCTGGAATTGATGTCAGACTAACTGGACGATAATTGTTGGGATCTTCTTTTTTCCCCTTTTTGAAGATGGGGACAACGTTTGCCCTCCTCCAGTCTGCTGGGACTTCTCCTGTTCTCCAGGAGTTCTCAAAAATTATTGCTAATGGCTCTGATATTACATTTGCCAGTTCTTTTAATACCCAGACCCCTTATTCAACAATTCAGAAGAAACTTGCATTCAGCTCAGACCAATCCAAAGGCCACCTAATTTGAGTCCAAATTTGAATTGAAGGCAAACCTCAGATTCTGGAGAGCAAGGTGGAAGCTGCATTAAGAGAAATTGGGACAAATAAAGTTAATATTAGTATTCACTAAAATATGCTAACAAATATGGAAAATGCAACAGTGGCCAACAGACTGGAAATGACCATCATACATTCTCATCCACAAAAAAGGAGGCACAAAAGACTGCAGCAATTACAGGACCATAGCATTGATCACCCATGCAAGCACGCTCAAAATTCTGCAACAGAGACTCCTACCATGTTTGGAATGAAAATTCCAGAGGTGCAAGCTGGATTCAGAAAAGGAAGAGGCACTAGGGACTACACTGGCTAACGTATGATGGCTAATGGAACACACCAAAGAATTCCAGAAGAAAATGAGCATGTGCTTTATGGACTAAAACCTAAAATGTTTATCATGGGTGGCTGAGACAGAGACACCTTTGCTTTCTAATCGTTTAATGTACACAAAAGTTTGTTTAATGATCTAAATTTTGTAAAATAATTACCTTCAGGCTATGTGCTTAAGATGTATACAAAACAAAAGATGTATACAAAACAGCTCCAAGGTATCTGTGCAAATATTCCAAAATCCAATAAATAAATAAATAAATAAATCTGAAATCCAAAATACTTATAGCAATATCAAGTATATTCCTATACCTCTAATCAGTGCACTTAAGCACTCCCTAAGCTGTTTACAATGTGTAAGCTAATTGCCCCCAACAAGCTGGGTACTCATTTTAGTGACCTATAGAAGGATGCAAGGCTGAGTGGACCTTGGAGCCCTGCCTGGGATATAACTCACAACCTTGTGGTGGTGAATGGCTACAGTACTGGAATTTAACCACTGCAAGGGTTCCTTGTCCCAAGCATCTTACTTTTAGTCCCAAACATTTTGGGCAAGGAAGACTCAACCTGTATATAAATCCAATACATAAATAGATAAGTGAATCCTTCTCTACCTTACATACCTTACTCTTCTCTCATGCATGCAGAGTTTGAGGGGAAAGTTCTTAAAGTTTGCTATTCATATCTCTGTGTCTCTTTGAACTGATATTCCTAATGAATTTTGGGTAGTGTTTGGATTTGGATTAAGGGGCTCAACAGACAGCCCCAAGGGGTGGCTCTGTGCCACCCCTTTCCTCATCAGATCAGGGCCACAGTAACAACACACTGAGGCCCTGATCTGGCCTTTCTGTGATTCAAAAAGAAACCACAAAAGTGGCTCCTTTTTGTGCCATGGAAAGGGTACCCTAGCAGCAGTGGTGGCAACTTTTCACCGCTTCTTTGGCACAGTGCATGTAAACATTGCACCAAAGATACAGCATAATGCTGCCTGCCATCTGGTCAGGCGGGTGGTGTAGGGGTGGAGTTGAGGCGACTGGTATACTCCACACCCCCATGCTGCCCCCACACTGGTGTATAACACCGATCTGTTGAGCTTTTCAGTCTACTTTGAAAGAGTGTGTGTATCCTGACTCTGTCTGAATCACCCTGATTCAATTCTAGCTTCAGGATTTCTATGAATCTGAACCATGTCTCTGCCAGCTAGTTATCTAAGTATGATAGACATTTACTTGTTTTTCCAGTCAGACACTACCAGCTTAAGACGTGGTTAGTCTGTGAGAGATAACTTCATGGGCTGGATTTTGTGGGTACACTGGATTTTTAACAGCTCCCCACAAAAAACGAATTCCATGCATTTGCAGGGCCATGGTTGGTATCTGTCATTCCTCACACTGATGATTCCATTGGTGTAGCAGTATTTTATTAGTATAGCTATATTCCATTGATATAGTTGTTATGGTAGTGGTATAGCTGTAGTTAATGATGCATTTAGGCAACTAGCAAGCAAAGCAGCAAAGGGACTGCTGAAAGTACTTTTTGGGACAAAACCACCACCGATTCTGCCTTTAGGATGAGCAATTCTTGATAGATTCATTGCACTTCCCCCCACTCTGTACAAGCAGTTTTTTTCCTCCTGCATGGCATATGGGAAGTGCCCTATATTCCTTTAATATTCACAAATTGCTGGCTTCCAATGGTGCAATAAGCTCTAACCAGCATCTACTGCATTAGAATTTAGAACTGCAGCATGAACTTAAAAAGCCTCTGATTGTAATATGATGAGAAGAACGTGACTTTCTCAAAATGCCACTAAACTTGAGCTCTCACAAATCTTGTTCAGAGACTTGCAAGAGATTCAAAACACTGCCATTCCCCTCACTCATATTTTATATAAGCAATTCTTATTCAATTTGTTCCCCGGTACACAAGTTTCAAAAGAAATTTTTCAAGGGCTAGGCAAGAAGTTAATTTACTTCAATTTATCTGGAATTATATTTGCATTAGTTATCACATAAAGACTATTATCCATGTTATATCTGTCAGTGATGATAAGCTACATATGGATGAGCGTAAGCCATTCATTTGTTTATGGATCCTAAGTTGCTGAGAGTGTCAGACATCTACATGACATTTTGGAGCAATGAATTTTTATATTTGGATATCATGTTAGCTGAAAAATGTGTACAATTGCATGTCAACTGGCAGCTCCTTATTAAGAATGCATTTGAGGGAGTTCATACATAGAGTCTATAGCTCTCAGAAATCAGCTAGTGACTGACATGCTAATTTATAAAGGCAGAATGGATCGGGTTCATTTGGATTCCATATAGTTGCTACTAACACATCTGTTGCAGTTTTCCCATAATATTACTGCATTGATGAATAGATCTGCCATTTGATAGCTGTAAATATAGCAATGTATTATAGATTGGATGGGATATATTCTCATTCATGGTGATATCAGCTGCTGTTCTACAGTTGTGTGCCTTCAAGTCATTTTTGACTCATGGCAATCCTATCATGGGGTTTTCTTGGCAAGATTTGTTCAGAGGGGATTTGCCATTATCTAAGAGAACTCTAAAAACACCAGATATAATGAGATCTATTTGATAGACAGTGCTTCTCCAGTCATTGCGATGCCATTAAATTAGACCATTGGCTATTATATTTTTACAATGAAATGAATGGTGTGGGTAAAAATCTGTTGGTATGTCTGATATGAAAATATGTAACATATTTTACATATCAGACATACCAATAGATTTTTACCCACATCATTCATTTTACATATGCATACAGTATTTTTTTAGCATTTATAAATATTTCTTCCTTGCAGCAAGGATTTCAAAATTATCCACAATTATGCTTACTGTGAACTACAGTTTTATATAAATGATGAATTGTAAATTAAATGATATATTTAACTGAATTCTTATTTTCCTAAGTACGAGATTAATTTAAGCATAAGATGATGGAAGCTTACCCAACATGTAGAACTTATCAAGATAGGATGGTGATTGCCTCGATAGAGTGACATGACCCAGTTTTCCACTATATTAAGTGAAAGTGTATTAAGAGTCCTCAACAACAAATATTAACATTAGATGTGTGGTTCGCAAAGTAAAGTCTTGATGCAAAAAAACCCTCAAGTATGACTGAGCTTACCAGAAATTTCAGGGTCATCTGGATTGTACCACAAGAGTAACTGAATCAAAAACAAACCTCACATGTGAGGTAAAGGAGCAAGTGACTGGTAAAGGTTCTGTCCTTGTGAAGGTTTTCTCTGCTTCCTGCCTTGTCTTAAATTTCCCCACCGGGAGTAAGACAGAAGCAGAGGACTCCAATGCCAACACAGGAAGGTTCTCTATGGTCCCACTCCACTCCTGCTGAGCTGATGGGACCCACTGAGACCACCTTGATCCCAAAAACAACTTGCTGCCACCACCCAATGATTGATTTGTTACACCCCAGCAATGCACTGGGACATTGCTAGGACTTCTGCTGGTAACCAACAATCAGAAAAGCACTAGATGAGCCAAGGCCATTAAAAGTCATGGAGAAAGAGGCAGTACTTAAGGAAAAGGTTTATTATGAAGTAAAGAACATTAAAGAGCAAAGCATGGATGACTACTGGTCCTCCAGGCACAAACTTAAAATATCAATTATAAAATGATAATCGTGTCAGCCAAACATACCCAAAACCTAACTCCCTGACTAAGAGACAAGTTCATAGGCTGGGGCCATGCTCTTCCTCAGGCCTTCTTCCTCTCAACTGCCTTATCGGTCTCTCTCCAAACCATCTAAAAGGTTCTTTTCTAACACTAATAAGATTACACTTTGTAAACCGCTTAGGGAGTGCTTAAGTGCACTGATAAGTGGTATAGAAATGTACTTGCTATTGCTGTCTGATTGCCTGGTTGCCCTCACACTACCAGTGATGCCATCATTCCTCATATCTTACAGTCCTCCTCCCACAGGGAAAAAGGCCCTGATAGGTGGAGTGACTCTCTATCACAGCCCTGTATGCAATGTTGTTCAACATCTTTATAAATGGCTTCGATAATTGAATAGAGGGCATGCCTATCAAATTTGCAGATAATATCAAATTAGGAGGGATAGCTAATACCCCATAGGACATGTTCAGGATTCAAAACTATGTTAGCCAAAACTAAGGTAATGAGTTTCAACTGGAAGAAATGTAAAGTCTTCTATTTAGATGGGAAAATCTAATACAAATATAGGATGGGTGGTGCCTGGCTTGGCAGTAGTACATGTGAAAAGGTTCTCAGGATATTAGTAGTTCTCTTGTGGTCTCTTCCAACTCCATGATTCTGTGAGTGAGTCATCAGTGTGATATTTTAAAGTCATTTAATATTATCTAATTAGAGTTGTGTTGGCGGCTGGGAAGGGATTATATTTCTTATTAAAATGTAACATATTCTTTTGACTTTGTTTGAATTACATTGTATTATATTGTACTCCTCTATTGTTGTAACCCATGTGTCCATGTGATTGGGTGGGATATAAATAAATCTATTATTATTATTATTATTATTATTATTCAGTGGACAAAAAGAAATTCTGTATTGGCTGCATCAAAAGGTGTATAGTGTCTAGACAGAAGAAAGTAGTAGCACTACTATATTTAGTTTTGGTCAGACCTCACCTGGAATACTGGGTTCACTTTTGGACACCCCAGTTGAAAAGTGATATTGACAAAATGGAACATGTTCAAAGGAGTGCAACCAAGATGATAAAAGGTCTGGAAACCAAGCCATTTGAAGAATGGCTTAGGGAACTAAGTATCTTTAGCTTAGAGGGACTGAGAAGTAATATGATAGCCATCTTTAAATATTTGAAGGGATGTCATGTAGAAGATAGAGCAAGCTTTTTTTCTCCTAATCGAGAGACTGGGACATGAACCAAAGGATTTAAATTGGCAAAGGAACACATAAACATTAGGAAGACATTATTGACAGAAAGAGATGTTTCAACAGTGTAATAGATTCCCTGAGAAGGTAGTGGATTCTTCTTCTTTGGAGGTCTTTAATATGAGGCCATCTTTTGGGAATGCTTTATGTGTGTATTCCTGCATGGCAGGGGATTGGACTAGATGGGTGCCTTCCAACTATGATTTTATGTGACCCTTGGAAACATAAATCCATGATTAGGTTTCAGTGCATTCATATACCAAGTGCATTCTCTCTCATGCTCTCTCTTTCTCACTCCCTGCCTCTCTCTCTCTCTCTCTCTCTCTATATATATATATATATGGATTTCTCCTCTTTGATTTTCTTCCTGACACTGTCAATATCGTATCTTTTCCTTGGGAGGAGATCATAGCTTTCATCAGGTTCTCAAAGGGATCTGTGACAAGGAAACTCCTGTTTCAGTGGTCTTCAAATGCCCCCTTTGTCTGAGACAACAGAGGTGACTACCAAGCAGAGAGATTTTTGGTTCCTTCCTAAACTATTGTCTTTTCAGAACCATGCAAATGGTGATTAGGCCATGTATATATAATTTTATCCCAGCTGATTGCATTTAACTCATGGTTAAGATTCTCCTCACTCTAAAGGCACCAGATCCAATACGATCCTTGAATCTAAGCAGAGTCAGCTCTTGTCAGTATTTAGATGGGAGGCCACCAATGAATGCCAGGTCCTATAGGCCATATATCAAAGGTAGAAAATGGCAAATCCATTTCTGAGTATTCCGTGCCAAAGAAAATTCTATGAAATTCATGGGATTGTCATAAATCAGCAGACAACTTACTTGAAGGCATTCTTTTCTTGTATGGTTTCTGGTTACTTATGCTTTTAAATTAGATTTTTTTAAAAAAAAAATCCTAGGTATTTCTGTTGAAGAAGTGGTATAGAAATTTATGTGACAAATATATAATGAATATGCATGGTTTTATACATGCTATTGTCACCATCATCATGTGCCTTCAGGTAATTTCCAATGTATGGTGACCATATCACAGAGTTTTCTTGGCAAGACTTCTTTAGCAGGGGGTTTCCATTGCCTTTTTCTGAGGCTGAGAGACTATGACTTACCAAGACCACCCAGTGGGTTCTTATGACCTAATGTGGATTTGAACCCTGTGTTCAAACTAGTACAACATGCTGGCTCTCGATTCATATATAGCAGCCATGTAATTAAAAAGGGCTAGACTGTCAGCTAATTTGGGGCCTTTGGGGCCAGCTTCACTATACATCAGAAATAAGTCAGAAATGACTTGACCTGCATTGATTGTGGATGTGTTCCAGCAGACTTGTAAATGCTTTTGATCAACATCTTCTTCCAGACTAGCCCAATACATGCTCAATATTCCTCCTTTCCCCTCTCTCTGAGGCATGTTAAATGAGTTGCCACATTTTATTTTGAAGAAAAGATTAAAGAGTGATGGGTTAATTATGAAGTAGGAAAGAAATGGTGAAGGATCTGAAAACCATGCCCTATGAGGAACGACTTAGAGAGCTGGGAATGTTTAGCCTGGAGAAGAGAAGGTTAAGAGGTGATATGATAGCCCTGTTTAAATATTTGAAGGGATGTCATATTGAGGATGGAGCAAACTTGTTTTCTACCCATTAATATGATGACTGTCTTGACATTTCTGGCTGCAGTGCACTCTGGCAACCTTCTGATTGGATTATTATAATGCATTGTACCTGAGGCTGCCCTCCAAGAAGATTCAACTAATGCAAAATGTGGTAGTCAGATTTTAACTGGTACAACCTGGTGGGGAGACATCACACTAATTCTGAAGGAAGCATTGTGGCATCCCATTTGCTTCCAAGACCAGTTCAAGGCGTTGGTGCTTCCAAACCTTAAATGGATTGAAATCCAAATAAAAAAGCACCACTATCTCTCAGTACAGCCTCTAAGATGCTGTCCCTGGTACCATAGACAGGACCACAAGGCTGTCATCCCATGCCCACTTATCAGGGATTAGGTTCCCTTTGGAACTAAGAAGAACATGTAAGAATATCTAGGATTATTATGGAACTAAAGACATAGTAGAGTCTGTCCTGTAGTTCAAACTTAAATACTTTTTAAATGGGAAGTCAAGAAACTAAAGTACTACAATGGGAAGAAACAGTGAATGAGAACAATAAGTAAACTTATTCTAATACTGAAAGTGAAAATCTCAGGTATAATAACCATATGACTGTTTTGTGAGTGTTAGTGGTAGTGAACTTGACCAATGTTTTTATATCTTAATTTCAGTCTCTTTAATTGGTCTTAGGTCCATTTCTCTTCAACAAAAAATGGTCAGTAAATTTTTCTCAAGCATTAATTCTGTAGCAATGTCTTTGGCTGACATACTAGATGATACTAGATGGGATATGTAAAGGTCATTCAAAGGGTCAATTTGTCTTGCAGGTCATATTCTACAGCACCTTTATATTTGCTAAAACTTTCTGACTATGTCAAGAGTTGGAAATAGTTCTGATATAGCTGCATTTCCAGATTCCATATACAGTAGCTTCACAGCAAATTATATGCATACTGCTTAGCTGGAAGCCATGCACAACACTCCAACCTATACTGTGAACCTGTGCTGAAATCATTGTACAGAACATCTCTGTTGTCCATTAAAGCCTGCAAGACACTCTATTGTACTATCACAGTTCTGTAAGGTGTGGGAGCATGCTTTGGAATCTCCCACATTACACTGAGCATCACACTGAGCCACTGCGGTGAGCAGATTTCAGTATCAATTGTGATGGTAGCTGCAGCAAAATGGACAACAGTGATGCATCCTTTTGCTTTTAGTTTGGAAGTTCAACCCCTTGAAGTTTTCCATTCCTATTGTACAGAGAGCATGGATGACAATGCTTCAGTTTCTATACACCAGATCTATTTTTAAAGGCCACATGTACACACAGACACAGAGACACATACTTTTTCCATAACAGCTTTCATCATTATTTTTCTACTCAAATGCAAATGGAGATATAAAACCAAATCTGTTCAGTTCATATCATCTATATAATGACTATCCTAATGGGGAAGACAGTGTATTTTCATTATAGATATACAGCAAACATATTGTAATGTCCTTGGCAGGTTTAATCTCCTGAAGTATTGACACACTATGTGTGAATTTCAGTGGCTTTCTGTGTTGTAAATTGGTAAACATAAATGCTAACCTGAAGTATCAAGTTTTCTAAGGATTGTACAATCACAACTCTTAAATTTCTCAGATTTTGAAGTATAATGCATTGATGTTTATTGACTGAATGCGTATCTAGGCTTGGAGTGTAGTACATTTCAAAGTGCAGACAATTTGAACCTCTAACATCTATAATCCAAGTCTATGATGTAACAGTAATCATGAAAAGAACCAGAATGAAAAGCCTGTACCAGTATAAAATGCTTGTACTGGATCTGAAAAACACATAGGAGATTACTGCACCAGTTTTTATTCCTGAATAGCTAGATCCAGGCTTGTGGGAGACTCAGAACAATTACATTGTTGATCACTCATCAGAGCATGAATATAAACACTCACACCTTGCTGTAAGGAACAATTTACTGCTCAATCTACATTATTCTTTTTTAAAAAAATGAAAATATCAGTTGCTGTTGTAAAGCAGAACTGTGAGCTGAGATGTTCCTTTCCTAACCTGTGTCAGTGGTTACTCCATTCCATGGGAGGCTAAGCTGGTCACTTCTCTGTTGTCCTTTTGCCAGCAGGCAGGTAGGCTTTGTTTAATTCAGAACAGCCATTGCTGTGGGAAAGGGGGGAGGTGCAATAACAACAACGGACACCCAATTGGCAGAAAAAAGGCCACAACTTTATTGAATACAGCAAGTGAATGAAAGGGTTGGCCCAAAAAGCATAAGGCCTGGCTCTGTCAACCACCAACATGCGTTGGTCAGTGAACCGAATTGCCTGGTCATGGCCAGGCTTTGGGATGACAGAGGGGTAACCAACTTAATGAGTGTTTGCCACTTCAGTTGTCAGTTATATGCATATGTGCATCTCCACCCCTTGTCACCGGGGAATTCTAAATCGATGACACCTCTGCATTGGTGACATCACTTCAGCACCTCCAGGCCCCTGTTGGACTCCCAATCCAGTGCTCTGCAGCACAGGAAACCATGCCTTTCAGATCAAAGACCTATGCCCCTGGAAAGTTGTGACAGCACATCACCAACCCTGAAATGAGGGAGGGAGGGTGGGGAGCGATTCAAAATGGCACTGAGCGCCAGTGCCACATGGACCTATAAAGACCTCCCAGCCAATCCCAGGGCTCACATCCCCTGCCACAAACCAGTAGTGGGCCACTTCCACTACTGGTGCAACCTGGGAGTTGCAATCTGTGTACCAGACCAGAAGTGAGCCAGCAGCCCAATGGTGCAGCACTTCCACTCCCAGGGCACCTGGGAGTTGAAGTCCGGCCCTTGGACCAAAAGGGCCACTGGCCGGCCTGCCACCACGTGGGGCCCGGGTGGCTCACTCCACTGTGGAGGACACCCTCCAGAGCAACCTCCCCCCACCCCGCCACAGCAACTGGACCGGCCTGGTGAGTCAGGCGGTCCCATTTGCCTTCAGCTGACTTGTGCTTCTAGTGGCTAAGTGCTATTATTTATTCTTTGTAGATAGGTTTTTGTGGATTTTATTTTTTAAATTGTATTTCTTTTTATTGTATTACTATTTTAAACATAAAGGGAGACTTTAGATTGATTAAATAAATATTATTATTTCCTTTTTTGTTTTAAGGGCAGTAACAGAGACTGCCCCTCTGTTGTGACTACAAGGAACCCACTGAACTTTTCTTACTTCTTGCATAGAATATGCTTGGCTGTTGATAGATATGCAAGCATTGTAGAGGGCTGCCTGTACATCTTGACTGATTTCTTCCTTCTTTGATTGAATTGGGTTTTCAGTAATCAATGGGGAAGAGGTCAAATGGTAATGTCATGAAATTTTGGCTTTGCTGATTATGTCCTATTGATAATCTAGACTTGAAACAATCATAAAACAGGTGGGGATTTTATTGTATAATGTAAGGAATCTATATTCCATTGTAATGGTACAAAGAACAAAGGTGTTCTTAAGATGGAAAAAGCAGCAGTATAAAAATGTTATGGAAGCACATGTGATGAAAATAATTACTATAAGTGGAGAGGGTGCAAGAGAAAGGGTGTAAGAGTGGCTGACAGTTTGTAGAACAAATGGGGAAATATCACCAGCAAACAATTTTACCATAAATGGACATAGGGTAAAGTCAAGTATTTATCAAAGAAAGGGAATGCAATTGTTTGAATCTCAAGGTTTGCATGTTTGTTTGTTTTTAAAAGAAGAAGATTGTTGTTGGTAACTGCTTTTTCCTGAATGTAATGAATTCTTGTAGCAATTATGAGATTAAATGTGAGAAAGAAGTTCATAGAGAAATGGGAAAGGAATAACCACCAAGGCTCCTAGTTCAGGGAAAGGCATGATGTCACTGGCAAAATGCAGAGGGTCAAATAAAATTGATATCTTAGTTGAAAACATAATTGACAAGTTATATTTACCACACAATCAAATTGTATACCACGTAAGTTGCTTTCTTCCTGGCAGCCATTCTAAGATCTCTATGGCCCTTGTGGTCTCTTCCAACTCTATGATTCTATGATTCTATGTTCTACTAAGGGTGTTTCACTACTACCTGTGACAATTCCAACTTTGGCACTAACCATCGAGTAACACACTACACTAAATGTAATATGTAGGTACCATAGATATCTTTGGAAAAAAATTGAAAGCATATATATGTGGCACAGATCTAGTCTGGGAATGGGGTATTGGGCAGGATTAACCTTCCCTTATATTTTTTTTTAACAAAGAGAAAAACCTCTGTACTTGTGCAAATAGGCTTCCTTATTTTAAGTTTAAACCTCACCCATCCACACCAGTCCTAGTGTGTATCAGGGCCAAGCACACTCTATTGTGTTTTTTAAAACGATCCTTTATGTAACTTCACACATAAAGTTTATTCCCCCCCCCCCCAAAAAAAAAGAACCTCCCTCAAAAGTGTGTGTGGCACTAATCCAGGCTAGGTCTGGTAGGTGAGGAAGTGTTAAGGCTTCGTCCATCTATTATTAGAGAAAGAAGAAAAAAAACATGTTTAATCTAGTTTGGCCCTTAGTGGCATATTTACCTTTTCTTTCCAAGTGTTTTAACTGTACAACCTATTTGACATATTTGGGAACAATTGTGCCAAGACACATTAAAGTTTATATGCTTGACACAAAAATATCTGAGCTCCAAAGAGTTTTCATAGAACTTAGATTCCTGTAGATGCCCTCTGCATATATTGAAGGGAGATTTTAAGGTATTCCAGTCATAGATAGAAAATGTTTGTTTGGTTGTAATCAGAAAGAGAATATAGTTCATTATTTGAAGCTTTGCCCCTTTGTTCTGCACTGAGATTAAAATTATGTCATCCACTATTCAATTATATGCAAACTGTACACCTCAGAAAATTGTAGTGGAATTGGTAGCTGATATACAGCTATTTGTTACATGCTTAGTAGCCCAATTGGCTGTATATTATAAAGTTTATGGTGATGACTATTTAACATATTGGTTTATTTGAGTATAGATTCAGAAGGGTGTTGTACCCATTCATAATTTCCTGACAGGTTTGCATATGTGATAGACGTATGTAAAACTTTCTGTTTATTTTTGTGGAGTTTTTCATGTATCCACTTGATGGTACTGAATGTGACACTGAAGTAATTCTACATGTGCGAGTAGTTCCATCAATGCTAAGCTTGTTATATCATACAGACTATTGTAGGTCTAGTGGTGCAGACAAATATCATTGATCCTTCAGACATCAATTTTATTTTCAAACCAATTTCCATTGTAAAAATAATAATAAAAAGTATCAGAACCTAGATTTACTAAAGGCTGTAAATGCTTGTGGGGCCAACACATTAAATGCAGGTTTGTAAATCAGTTTACCTACAGCAAAGAGCAGTGGTAAAAATGATAGGCATCCTAGCCTATGGACTTTTTCGCATGGGTGGCAAGCGTCATTAAAATGTGATTAAATCATGGAAACTTCAGTTATTACCCAATGACGTGTTTATGCGCGCAACACGAATGGGAGAAGCGTGCAGGAGTGTGATAATCTTCCCCCTATTGAGCTATTACCACAATTTAATCATGCTTTAATGATGCTTGCCTCCTCCATGTGAAAGAGCCCAACATCTTCTGCAGCCAAACTCTCAATGACCCCTTCAGTGAAGAGATAAAATTGACAATACTTCTATATTCCCCTCTCCTAATCCACTTTTTAATTTCACTGCATTTGAAGTGAGAATACTATAATGAACAGCATATTGCTTATACTTAAAAGAATAGCATTTCAGGTTGTACAACCAGTGGAGAGATCAGTAAGCTATCCCCTCCTGTCTGCATCTATAGCAGAGTATTTACTGGTGGGAGGTGGATCCACTTGTTTAGGTAAAACAGATAATGGTCTTTAAAGCCTTTGAAAAGCTTATCAGTGCAATGAGAAATGTCTGAAGGAAACCTAGACATGAGGATACAAATCTTTAAATGGGTTTAGGAGTCCCCAAAATAAGTTCAGCGCCATAGGCCCAAAGCAGAAGGGCCAAAAGGACCATGCTGGGACTGTCTACACACCATGCCCCCAACGTGGCCTGAAGCCAGAACTTTTGGCCCATAAGTTTCAGACCTTAGTTAGCTCAAAATTTGGACCAAGATCTAGAGTGGTTTTACTATCCCGCTGGCATGGGAGTTATCAGATGCTACTCTCCCCCCCCCCCGGCCCCCAAATGAAGAGGCTTCCAAGCCAAGCTATAGAATTCCATCTCAGTTGTGAGTCAGTAAAAAGTCTGTTCATTTTTGCCATCAATGATGTTGTTATTTTGTGAACAAACCTCTAATCTATAGTTGTTACCATTCCAAAACCTCTTTCTTACTTATATTCTTTTGTTTCTGTTTTCTCATTTAAGTTGTAAGTGCTGAAACTGTTCTTTCAAACAGAACCATTTCCCAAACCAATAAGTGAAGACTGTCTTTTGACACCTCTGGTTGTTGACACTTCAAAGAGATGGGAGGAAGAGAAATCTTTAAATATATACAAGCTAATGGCATTAGCTGCTGCATGTGAGACAGCTAAAAGCCTGCTGTTATGTGTAATAATCCCCTTTCCTTACAGAAGAGGGAGAGCATCTCAGTCACCTGAAGAAATGGGACTCGCATTTTTTTTCTCAGACATGTCCTTTTCGGTGCATGCAGTTTCAAGACTAAACTGTATAAAACAGAATTGACATGATGTAATTACTTGCCTCTTACACTGTGCTAACTTAATTTGCTTTTCATTCCCAGGTATTTAAAAGACCATTATTTTCGCATCAGACATTACTGTCTGCCAATTAAAGCATTAGATCGATGAAATAGAGATATGGAGAGAAAGAGAGGGGGTTTTATTTTCATGTTTCCAGGTAGATCTACTGGTGGAGGGAGAAGAAGTCTGCATCCTAGTGCTTAATTGTATGTATATGTGCATGTGCACATGTGCATAAATTTAATGATACCTCAATATATCAGTCTTCCTCCCCAACATTGCAAATATAAAAAGGCCCAGACAGGTAGAAAAAGAGGATTGTTTGTGGCACAGCAGATGATAATAGAAAAATAATAAGAACTGAATCATGTAGTTGCAGATATTATAAGTTCCCTTTGCTCTCTTGGATATATCAGCTAAACTTGCACCCAAAAAGAGTGCATTATCAGAGCCTGAAAAGTGCCGTAGTTGGGTACCTGTTTGGCAATAATATTGTGTTTCCATTCTCTGGTTGGCTGATTCTTACTAGGCCTAGTATTACCACATCCCCTGGATATTTTCAGCTGCATGATAAGAAATCATTAGTGTCCAAGGAAACGTCAGGCTAGGAACAAATAATAAGGAAGGTATAACCACCCCAAATGAAAATGCAAGTGCTGTCTCTTATTATTCACTGTCATTTCACAAGATAAGAAATATGGTACTAAGATCAGCCTGTCATGTACAGTACTTTGAATTCAGGATGTTTTTCTCTCCTCTGTATGGTTATAGAAAATGTTAGTACTTTGGAGATGCAGAAAGTCGCTGTAATTGCATTATGCGCAAGAATGGTGCAGTAGAATCTAATATAAAGGATGGTCTTTTCCTCCTTCTAAATGAGCATTAAATTATTGCATAAAAAGGTCATTATAAGCAGACCATTAAGACATTTTAATAGAGATGCTATTTCTGACAACTGTAATGTGATTATAATTCAAGGATTTAAGAATATTATAGAAAGTAGCTTAGTGTTTTCCCGTGGTCAAATATGATCCTACTGGCAGAGAAAAGAAAAAGGAAAGACTGCTTTGATTGTTCTACACTATCTTTTATTTAACCTTTGTCTAGGAAATTAAGTTTTCCCTCACTAGGAAGCAGGAAAGAAATTTATGAACTCCAAATCACATACAATATTTATCAATGTTAGATATACGAAGGATTCCCTATGTAATGATGATTATTATATCTTTCTTGCTGCTTCCTGCATTTGATCATCTAGCACTTCCTAGGAGAAGATGCCTCATTTACATTTAACATATGGTTTATGCTTTATCTTGGGGCTGCTTCTGTTGCAATTTATCTTGTTGCAATTTATTTTGGGGCTGCTTCTGTTGCAATTGCGATGATGTCGAAACTTTCTGTATGAAAACTGGCCTCAGTCCAATATCTGACCAGCATATCATAAATATCCTCATACAAAGCTGCACGAAAGTCCTGGAATCCACCCCACATGGCCATTCCATGCATAGCAGCAAACAAGCAGGATCAGCTGTATAACTGTTAGAGAGGTGCTGGGACACCCACAGTGCTGATGTCATTGCTTTGCATCTGCTACATGGAGGCAGCCAGACTTTTCACTGATGCTGCCTTCTAGCTGTGAAGGATGGGATGACCATGTGAGGCAGCTTTAAGTTGCCAGAATGACATCATGTGCTGCAGAGTGAGGAAGGGAATAACAACCCCCACAGTACCCAAAAAGGGCATCCACACATGTAAGGGACAGTTACGCATGTCTACATTCCCTACAGAATTCTGGCGAATGTGTATTTTGTGCTGTGTAAACCTATCTGCTTTTTTCATGCAAATACATGAACCAGAGAGTTGATACATATATGCCAAGCTCCATGCAAGAATAATCAAAACTCTTTGGCTGTGGTCCACTAGTTCCACATTTTCAGGGAGGTTTGGGCTTATATTTCTCAAACAGCATCTCCTTGTGCTGCATAAATGGTAAATGAGAATGGCAAAAGCAACTGGTGGCACATTGGTGGCATGGCTTCTGCTATCCCAAGTAGTGGCTGAAGGAATATGTCTTTCCCCACCACTACCTAGTGTCTAAGGGCCCATTCACACTGTGCTATTAGAGCACTATTATTCCACTTTAACTGCCCTGATTCCATCCTATGGAATCCTGGTATTTGCAGTTTAGGGAGGGCCATTTGAAATTCTCAGCCAGAGTACTCCAGTGCCTCTGACTAAACTACAAACTACAAACCTCAGGCTTCCAAATAATAGAACCATAGCTGCTGAAGTGGCATAATAGTGCCCAGAGATTTTTCATGCAGAAAACACATATATAATATGTACCTATATAATGTGGGCAGATTTTCACAAAACTACCAACTGCTTGCATGCAAAATTGTTGAATGAATGATCTACATGACTATCACATGCCTTGTAACATGAAATGGACAATGGCAATGGTCACCTATGGTAATGATAATCATGGATTTGCTAACCATATATTACTCATCATTGAACATCTTATTTCAGGTTGACCCCCATTTTGTGATATATTTAGAAATATATCATCACTTTACAGATATGGGGTCTATATATATGTACCCTGTTTCCCCTAAAATAAGACATCCTCTGAAAATAAGACATAGTAGAGGTTTTGCTGAATTGCTAAATATAAGGCCTCCCCCCCCCCCCGAAAGTAAGACCTAGCAAAGTTTTTGTTTGGAAGCATGCCCATTTTTTTGTTCAACAATAAATGTCCATTCTTCTTCATGGAAAAATATGACATCCCCTGAAAATAAGACCTAGTGCATCTTTGGGAGCAAAAATTAATAGAAGACACTGTCTTATTTTTGGGGAAACATGGTATCTGCAAAGTAGTACTTGCTAATGTACTCTTTTGAGTTCTCCCTTGTTTTTTATACTTCTGGAAATTATTTTTAGCAGGGGAACTAATAGCAAGTAAGCTTCATACTTTATCACAAAATCTATAGTAGAATTTCCACATATAAACCCACTAGCTCCTATCCTACATTTTGATTGCTGGGGTTTGTGAGAACTTTTCTTGTCTTTGGTATCAGCAGTTGAAACAGGTGCTTTGGGCTCCTTCCACCTCTAATCTTTGATTACTGTAATGTTCCTACAACACCAAGTTTGGCAGCTTTATGCTGGATTGTACATTATATCACAAGCACTCATGAACAGGCACAGCTAGTTCTAGTTGCTAATTTAATGATTTAACTTGGTTGACAAGCCTATTCCTTTAGTCACATATTTGAGCATTCCTTGCTATAAACTCTTTGGCACTCTGTTACCCTGCTGTTAGGGATGTGAAAATCTTTAGTCTTGTCATTGATTATCTCAGTTTCCCACCAGCATTTTCATTCCATCCCTTTTGTATTCTACAAAACTTTCCACATCGATGTTTATGAGCTTGTTTGTTTGTTTGTTTTTCAATGCATACATTTTTAGTCATGCACACTTTATAAAGACATGCATGCATGATTTTATGTGTACCCACTGCCCTGGCCAGCACTGCATGCTTTGCAGTTGCATGCTTTGCAGTTGCATGTATGCAGACAGAGTCCCTTCTTCCCACTGCCAGGTTTGGGAAGTGGATATTTTTGAACAGAAATGCAAACCCAAAAGATGCCTTTTCTGTCCCTACCTGCTGTGCAGTGAGACACCCACTCAAAATGGCTTTGAGACAAAGGACATATCTATTCTACAAAGCTATGTCAGTTCTATATCAGCTTGATTCTCGTGGCTTCCCACAAAGGATCTTGGGAATGACAGTTTAATTAGGGTGCTGAGAATCTCTGTTGGAGATCCCTAGCTCAACTCACATATGTTCCCCAGGGTTCCTTTGGAAGGAAGAATGATTGTTAAATTAAACCAGTTTAAGTCTGCAAAGTAGATATGTTCACAGTTTTTAGGACCTTGGCCTTTATTGAGAAATTAGGACAAAATGTCTCTTGCCACAAGCTTTCTATCTTTTTTGTTTGAGAAAGTAATTTCCCCTGATTTTACTCTAGGAGTGGTTTTAAAGAGACAGTGTGCAATAGACCAGTTGCCATTTACTACCTTAGCTATGGGAAAACAGACACTGGAGGGAACATGTGTGTATATGGATCCAGGTACTTTGAGAGATCATAATCAAAAAGCTGAACAATACAATTACTATTACTGTTACATCCCTCCAATTAAGTTTATTTCCCAGTCCACAGCAGTGACCTTTCAGTCAGCTAAAATCCCTTCCTTCCTTCCTAACATTAACAAAAGTCGGCCTTCGCATGCATTATTCACTGGCTGCACTTGGAAACAGAAGCCCTTTGGTGTGTTTAGAGGAACAACTTAAAAAATGGATGCACTCTTTTTGTCGCCAAGCACAGTCTTGGTCTCTGGGAGCGCAAATAAGAAGTGCTGACAGAGTGATTAAAGTGAAGTTCCTGGCTTGTTGTTTTAGAAAGGTTTGATGTTGTATTTTGTATTATTAATGAGCACAAGACTCAAGATTAGAAACCCAGCAGTGATGCTTTCTTTTGCAGCTGACCTTGCAACCTGACAGACAGGGTGCATTTTTTTCCAAGGGTTGTTTCAGTAGTAACTTATTCTCAAACCCAGTTCTAATAATGTGATTTCTTTTCCATTCTGTCTCACTCATCCACAGCAGTGGAAGGGTGACTTGGAGAAAGAAATGCAATAAAACTAGTAAAGAAGAGTGTTTTACTCAGTCCTTTGTTTATCTGTTTTTCATCACAGGCACATGTACAACTTCTTGGCTATAGTTTAGAAGAGCTTCCAGTACTATAAGAGCCATTTTTTCTAATCTGCTGCACTCATAATTTCAAGGATACCTTGATGACCCATGATTTCAGCACAATGGGTAGTTCCTTCCCTAATGCAGACTGCATCTATTTCACACTGTCATGCTGATAGTTGCTACTTACCTAGGTTGGTCTTAGGATGGCATGTATGAATTCTACCACTGGTGTATCCTCAAAGCTTTGTCAGCTTGGTAGAACCTCCAGAAAATTCATTCCACTAGCTTAGCTTTTGAGAGGTCAAGAACACCTGCACACCAAAACAGGACAGTAGGATTTTGTGGGTGGTTATGTTAGATTTCTAACAAAAGAAGCCATGCAAGAGAAGTAGTAAATTCAGTCCTCCATACAATTAAATGAGTCATGATGAGAACCAGTTTGGACCAAAGCCCAGGAGTCTCTGTTGTCTTCCAAAGAAGGGAGGAAAAATGGAAAGCATGCATTCACAGTGAAGGAATGAAAGGAGACAAATCCACATGTGCTGTCAAATGGTCAAAAATCTTTTATTTATCTTTAACTGCTTTTTTTAAAAAAAGCCCAATGAGTTTTGGCCTTATCACCATTTGGTCTTCTTCAGGGGTTATTCCAAAATAAATAGAAACAACTTTATTATGTATTTAATGTTTAAGACAGTTTTAAGCATCTCTTAAAACATTTTTCTTAAAAAGTATAACAGTTTCCATTATACATATACTGTAAATATATATACATCTTCAAAATTTTCTGGCGTTACAGTCTGCACTCTCTATACAAGTGGATGTGATTATTAGAAGAAACAAAATACCAATGGATTCATGTTTATGGATTTTGTTTTCAGATGACTTCATCAAGGAGAACCAATGAAAAGACATACAATGTAATCTGTCCCCAAAATTACTCAGATCTATTTTACCTAACTAATTAATAGACTGCAAAGTCACTCAATCCATATTCTTCCATTCTAAAATTGTTAAAAAGTACTGTATTGTTATATTATTTATTTATCCAGGCTGCTTATATTAAATATTGTGTCTTCAAAACTTCATTGAAACCCTAAAGTTGTAAGTTTAAAACTCCATTATTTCTCTTTCTTTTTAAAACAATTCTCTGTAAGTAAACTGTATTATTATATATTCATGTGCTAACTTTTTATTCACTCATGCTTATATCACATATTTTGGTTGATTCCAGTTAGTATGTCATTGTTGTTGTTTTTGCATTAATCACAGTTATATTGACCCTGGATCTGAAGAGATATGCAACAGAATATGAGGGAAGTCTGTTTTCCAATCAATATGTTAACAAAGCAGATTCTTGGATTGCACAATAAGGCCCGCAGTTCTGCCCCTCCTTGATCTCTGGACCACCACCACCCCTGAATTTGCCCATTATTCTCGCCTTCTCATGTTCCTCTGGTATCACTCTTCATATTCTGCAATTGTGTAACAGTGCAGACAAGAAGAATATTAATGGAATTCAGGGAGTAATAGCAGGAGATACAGGGAATAAGATGATATTGCAATGTGTGCAAACAAGTCTCATAAGTACTTTACAGCTATAAGTTCAATGCAAGGTCAGTGCATTACGTTTGCTACTTTCCAAGCACCCTTGGAATGTTAAACTCTTTTCTTTGACCATTCACTTCCACATGCTAAGTGTAAGCAAATACCAAGCAAGCAGTAGCTTCCCAATTTATTTAATGAAAGGAATAATCCCCCACTCCCAAACTTCGTGTTGTTACTGTATGCCTTCAAGTCATTTCCGATTTATGGTGATCCTAAAGCAACTCTATCACAAGCTTTTCTTTGCAAGATTTGTTTGGGGGGGGGGGGTTGCCTTTGCCTCCTTCTGAGGCTGAGAGAGTGGGAGTTGCTTAAAGTCACCCAGTGGACTCCTATGGCAGAGCAGAGATTTAAACCCTGCTCTCCAGAGTCATAATCCAATATTCAAACTACTACACCATACTAGCTCACACAGTGGAAAATGCCTATTCATATATAACATATTTTTGGTGTGCTATATGTCACAGTGACACAGAGCTCTTTATATGGAATTTGTGAATCAGCTTAGAAAAAAGGAAAGCAAGTTGGTGTCTCTCAAATGGGGTTTACAGATCTTAGAGTTTGGAGTCTCTTCTCTGGTTCTCAGGATGAAGGAATCTCAGGGTGAGAATTCTATCTTAAAAGTGTGTGTGTGTGTGTGTGTGTGCACATATCTTTTCTGATTTTTTTAAATTGAATTATATACTATGTGCAACTCAAGTTGATGTATCATACTTAATGCCATCACTGGGGAATCACTCTTGTACTTGCACTAGCACTTGGCTGGTGGCATCCCAAGCACTCATGTTTTGGCCTCTGAAATCTCAGAGTTGAGGATAGTCCTGACCTGGCCACCCTCAAATGTTTCAGAATGTAACCTAGACAGCATGACCAAATGGTTTGGTCTTGTAGATTAAAAGACTCAAAGGGTTCAAGTTCCATATCCTTGAACATAATGGTTAAGCCTGAGTGCCACTTAGTGTTATACATTTCCCACAATGCTTTGAAGCAACACTGTTACAGAAAATCCAGGGTATTCTACAAAATTTAAAATGGCAGCAAGGACCTGTTCTGTGAAAGTTGATCCCATATGCTAGTGGTCTCACATGGCATTAGTTGTCCCTGAATCACTTAGTTGAAGCACAGAGAGTAGGGGTGAAATAATTTATTGGCTTCCCATCATCAGAGAGTTCTCCTTTGTTGTTTTAAGTGCCAAGTTAAGAAGCTACTGGCCAGTGATATGATCTCAGTGATCCCAAAGCACAGAATACCTTCATTGTATCACCATTCATGTTGTGTTGATTGCTGTGCTTGCAGCATTTTTATATGCACTTTATTTTACACTGCAGACTGATCTGAATATCTATGATGTATAGAAAGCTGTGATATACATACATACATAGCCCCACCAGTTTAGATCCACTTGGCAACAATGATAAATTCCTTCCATTAAGGTAAAGGAGTGGATATTGTTCTCTAAGGAGTTTAGTGCACAGCTAAAAAAAGTGACTTATCGCTTCGAAATTGAATTCTAATTTGGGATGTATCCTGACATTATCACACACATTTTTCCACCAACAGCATCGGCCGGGTGAATCCCAGGTAACTTCCAGGTAGAATCCAAGCTCATCTTGCCAATTTGCAAATCTGGGAGCTGTGGCACCTGTGGCAAAATGTGTGTGATAATATCAGGATACAGAATTGAATTTGGCAGCAGTAAGTCACTTTTTTAGCTGTGCGCTAAACTCCTAAACCGCAGCTGTAGAGCAAACTGTTAAACTCATTTCCCTGTGTACTGTGCACTGTCAAAATAAGATGGTCAGGTTGTCATGTCATGCCAATGATATTAACATTAAAAATAATAATCCAGAAGGATTATTTAAAATGCAGTTTAAAAAAGTGATTTACCTCTGCTTAATTGAATTTAATTCAGGATGCAACAGGATACTATTGCACGCATCTTGCCACCAGTGCTGCCAGGTGGGTGCATCCCAGGCAACTTTCTGGCTACAATCCAAGCCCAGCTTTGCAAATAGGCTGAGCTCAGATTCTAGCCGGGGGTTACTCGAGATTCACCCGAGATGTTTTGCTGTCAGTGGTGTCGGCAACAAAACACGTGTATAGTATCCAGAAGTAACCCGAATTAGAATTCAATTCAGCAGCGGTAAGTCACTTTTTAAAGCTGTGTAATACAATCCCTGATCTCCAGGTTCATAGCTCAATGCTCAAACCAATACTGTACTCCTTGCTAGCTTTCTGCTTTTTGCTTGTTTCTTACTAGAATCTGCAGTCTGCTAACCAAAACCAGGTAAAAAATGGTGACATACTCACCAACATTTCACAGAGGAAAACCAGGATACATGCTAATGAGCAACATCAGAATGTGGTCAAGATACAAAAGTTACTAATGGGAAAGAACACACAAGCTAGGAGAAGCTGCAGCAATTTGCTTTTGCTTAAGCTAACTTGCAAAGACAACCTTCCTCCCCTTCTTTCCCTCCCCCCTCCAATTTAATTTAATACAAACTACTTTTGCACTTTGATCTCAGTTTACAGCAATTGAGGTAATCTGAGGATGAAGGGGGAAGTTGGGAGGAACACAAGAGAGAGAGAGAGAGAGAGAGAGAGAGAGAGAGAGATGGACATATTTCAAGGAAATGAAAAATTGAAATGACAGAGGATTAATCAGGACTGTTCCTACCAGACTGGGACAGTTAGAGCGTATGAAGTGGTGGTTGGGTACTCCTACCATTACAAAACAACAATGCTTCTAAACCTTTATTTGGCCAACCAAGAGGCATGCAATTATCATGCTAGCTATCAAAGCCCATGCTAGCTATCAAAGCTGTTTCACTGGGCAAAAATGATAAGACATAATGCAGGAAAAGAAAAGTAGAATCATGAGTCTGTATCTGGAATCACAGGCCAACATGTTGTTTGAGGTATTTATTAGTGAGGGAGTATTTGTGCAGACTGAGAGGTTAGGCCACATACATTTCATAGATACAAAAAAGTAGTAAAAGAGAAGCAATACAATTTGTCTTGTACACTAACAGTCACATAGTACAATCACCCTTCCGTTTTCATGGGGATCCATTCCCCCCCCCCCGGACGAAAACAGAAATTTGGCTTGAACAGTGGTGCACACCTGCAGGCACACACAGGCACGCCCCCCCCCCCCATTTGACCCCCTCCGTTGTCACAAACAGGCAAGGGATGCACATTACAAATCCGTGAAAATGGAGGGGCGACTGTATCTTCTTTTGAGAGTTGGGTTTCCTTTGCCTTGTCTGAGACAACAGAGTCCCTGTTGTAGGCACAGTGCTGGGAGTCTCTTAAGAAACCTCTATACTGTCCGGTCTGGTGATCAATGGTGGAGATGCTGGAAGGAGTTGTTTTCTTTTGCCATCCCATATTATGGGTTTTCTTTGAAATCTTTGTAGATCAGAGTAAAAGCTGTATGTTACATTATTTAAAAACTAGAATAACAGTGGTGATATTTTTAGTAGGCTAACAAGAAGGTGCAAAAAAACATTGTGCTGGCTTTCAAAGCTCACTGGCTTTCTCATCGGATGAAGATGGTGAAAAAATGTGCAGGGGAGGGAAAGAGACATTGTTGGAGTATAGCTCATAAAATCTGGTGGGTTTTTTTTTTCTTTTTCTATATACTCCTGGGCTTCATCATTTACAGGACTCAAGAAAGACACCTTGCCAGCCTGTTCTTTGGTTGCTACCTTCTCAGACATAATGACTCAGCCTGGGCTGTGTTCATTCTATCTACTTGCTCTCACTCTCTTTTTGGTATTGATTTTCGTTTAATCCAGGAAGTAGTATCTCAGTTTGTACAACTTACTCTTTTAGAAAAAGAGGGCTTGACTTGGTTTGCTTAGACATCCCAAGAGCCACAGTGACTCAGATGTCCCAATTACAAGACTCAACATGGAAGCTATTCTTTTCATTTGCACTTTACAAGGAGGACGTCAAAAGGACACTTAGGCAGTACATTGGCGTTTGCTTGGCTGAAGTAATACAGGAATGAGAGATTGAGAGAGAGAGAGAGACCACAGGTTCATCTGATGACATTCCCCCAAGGATAATGCTGCTTGCTACAATGAATGAACTTACCTTTTGAAATTGCACAAGGCCTTAAGACACCAGTACTGAATTTCCTTTGGCTCACTCAAGCCAGTCAAGGGATATGCAGCCTTCAAGTGGAGGTTCTCCACTCAAAAGGAGTATCTTTCATGATGTTCTATAGTGTGTATGAGAGAGAGTGCATGTCTGCGTGTTTTAAGCTTATTATTCTGACTGATAAAAGAACGACTGAAAAGAAAGGCCACTTTTGGGTATAAATTAGCATCAATCTCTTGGGTAAAATAGAGCAGTGTCAAATCATACACAGTGAGCACTTGGCCCTACGGAATTCCATCTGGCCTACTCTGTCCTTTTTAAAGTCTTTCTCAATGCATTTCTTCTTCTAAAAAAAGTGCAGCTTCCAAAAGTCCCTCAACTGCAGGGAGAGCAGCCTAGATGTATGGAATCAGGTTTAATGCTGCACTGGCTGCCTTGTATAGATAGTACTAACTGCAAGGTTCTTTTTAATCTGATGAGTTATGTTTTCATCTAGGGACTATGATGGTTTCTATGGAAAAGGTATGTAAAAGAATCCCTGCTATAATAATAGAAAGGTCCACAGCCCTTTAATTGTAAATGGACAACGGCCCACCAGATCAGGTTGAATTGGTGCAGAAAAAAGACAGACTATTTTCCCCAAATGGGAAATTGCTCAGCTTCTGAGCCACTCCAGATTCAACCTTCTAATAATCAATCCTTTATTAACCCATTGATCTCCCAAAACGCTGAGCTCAGACCACTAATCAAGCCACAGCCATGGCAGTGCTCTAGTGAAAGAGAAGAAAGGACCTCCCTCCACTTTTTAGAACACTGGCGGTATGGCAAGATGTAAGACCACCAAAGACACTGAGAAACATACATTTCCAGGGGCCACTGGGGCTGGCACACTAATACAGTGAGCCCTTGTTATTCACTGGGGTTCGGTTCCAGGACCCCCTGTGGACAACAAAATCAGAGGATGCTCAAGTTCCACTTTTAAAAATATTTTCAAGCTGTGGATAAGGAGAGCTGACTGTAACACACAAAAGAGGAACAGAAGGAGACCTCTTTTCTCTCCTCTTTTTTGCTTCTGCTGCTCTGGTCATGTTAAATGCTATTTAAAGTAGTTGGAGAGGTTACTGATTGGGATATAAAATGGAAATTCATCTCCAACCTGGTTTTTAATCTGAATTTGGGGAGGATGTTGTGCCCCCATAATGCAAGCCTCTTCTTTATGGTACGCCCAATAAGACCTCTGAAGTTCAAACCTTGTCAACATCTCTGCAGTTTGTTTTTAATCAGAAATGCAGGATAACTCATACTATATGGATTTATCAGTCAACATGGTAGTTTTCCTCTTGTTTTTTTCCATTTGTTTAGCGGAAGAGTTTGTCATAGCAAATTTCCCTAGGGTTAATGAATGATCCAGAAAGAATGCAGGATTTAAAAAATGGGTAACTTTGACCATTACAGTTTTATTCAGGGGTATCTTATCCTTAAAAGAACTTGTATGTTTCCCATATGTCAAGTAAGATGAAGTTGCATGTATCTGTTAGAGAGACATGGTGTTGAAAACTGGGGCTATATCCTGTACATAAATAACAATGTGATTTTGGTGCATACCCAGACTTTTCCAACAAGGAAGCAGCGTCTAAATAAAAAAAAAATGTGTAGGAAATTCCCTTGGACTAGTATCCTTACAATGTGAATTGTATTTCAATATGATTCATTCGCAAGAGTTTACCACTGACTTGATTCATGTACAGTGGGCCCTTGGTATCTGCTAGGTTTGGTTCCAGGACCCACCTCTACCCCCATGGATACCAAAACCCATGGATGCTCATGTCCCATTATAGACAATGACATAGTAAAATGGTGTCCCTTATATAAAATAATAAAAATCAAGGTTTGCTTTCTGGAATTTATATACTTTTAGAATATTTTCAAGCTGTGGATAGTCCAAAGGAGGGCAACTAAAATGGTTAAGGCTCTGGAAACCATGCCCTATGGGGAATGACTTAGGGAGCTGGGGATGTTTAGCCTGGAGAAGAGAAGGTTAAGAGGTGATATGATAGCCTTGTTTAAATATTTGAAGGGATGCCATATTGAGGAGGAAGCAAGTTTGTTTTCTGCTGCTCCAGAGACTAGGACCCGGAACAATGGATGCAAGCTCCAGGAAAAGAGATTCCACCTCAACATTAGGAGAAACTTCCTGACAGTAAGGGCTGTTCGACAGTGGAACACACTCCCTCGGAGAGTGGTGGAGTCTCCTTCTTTGGAGGTCTTTAAGCAGAGGCTGGATAGCCATTTTTCAGGGATGCTTTGATTGGGAGTTCCTGCATGGCAGGGGCTTGGACTGGATGGCCTTGTGGTCTCTTCCAACTCTATGATTCTATGATTCTAAACAAATAAACAAACAGCTTCATTTATATATCGCTTCATACTGCCTAAGGAGTGTCTAAGCGGTTTACAACTGTAAGCTACTTGCCCCCAACAATCTGGGTACTCATTTTAGCAACCTTGGAAGGATGCAAGCCTGAGTCGAGCTTGAGCCCTTTTGCTGGTCTTGAACTCGCAACCTTATGGTTTTGAGTGAATGGCTGCAGTACAGGCTTTTAACCACTGCACCACCAGGGTTCCTTCTATGATTCTATGACTCTGTAGATAAAGAATCTGTCGATATGGAGGGCCAACTGTCATATTCGAACTCTCTTTGGACCAATTAGGAATTTGGCTTTACACACTGAAAGAGGCAGGCAGACAAGTTATATTTTACCCTGATACTGAAGTCTGGCCCTGCCAGTTTTTCAAAAAAACAATCTGTAATGTTTATCATCTGTTGCTATGTTAGATTCATATTTAAAATTACATAACACAATGACAGGATATTTCAAAAGGTTTCCAATTTATTTAGGACATTTCTTTGATCAGTATTTTTATTAGTGAGCCAAGCGAAACTATCAGATGAGACTAAAGTTTTTAAATAAATTTTTGTCTGTGATCAGAATGAAATGTTTCAACGGAAGGAAATTAAACACCAATTATTTTTCAAGTCAGGAAAAATTATGTCCCCAACATCAAAGCTTTGTTTTTATATAATGAAAAGATGATTCCCTATCCCAAGTCTTCATCTGCAGAGTTTGTTTTTAATCAGAAATGCAGGGTAACTCATACTGTAAAAAAATAAAATAAAATAAAGCTTCTGTTTTTCTTACAAATCTAGAATTGGAAACAACCCTGTTGAATAAATCTAGACAACAAAGAATGCAAGGGGAAGTCAAGGAGGGGGGGATTGACTGACTGACAGCTAAATAGATCTATCTCTCAGAGTCACAGGAAGATTCAAATTTTTGTATTTATAATTAATGTGTTTGTTCCCATTCTTGCAATATTTTTTCATTAAAATAATACATCACATTGTATTAACAATTATAGGGGGAAGTCAGTAGGCAAAGAAAGACCATACTGCAAGTGGATTGACTCAATCAAGGAAGCCACAGACCTGAGTTTTCAAACTTGACAAGGGCAGTTGATGACCAAAGAATCTTGGAGTTCTCTCATTCATAGGAACATCAAAAGCTGACCTAATTGCAAATAACATCAACAAAATAAAAAATACATGAAAAGTTAAAGCATGAACAAATGATAATCTTGTATCTAAAGGCCTGTCAGTCCTCCACTGGGTATCTTCAGTAGAAATCCCCTATCAGAAGGAAGGAAACTGGCAGCTTTTCAGATATTGGTACACTTCAATATCCAATAACTATTAGGTACAGATTCTGGAAGATTATCTGAAAACATGGCAAATTCTTTGAGAAAGGGCTTTTTTCTTGGTCCCATGATCACAGGCCCATCTGGTGCAGACATAGGAGAAAGGCTACTCCATACCTGCTCCCAGCTTGTGGAATTCCCTTCCACAGGATGCTCCGGGCCACTTGCCTGCTCTTCTTTCACCAGCAGGCAGATGTCTTTTTTATTCAGACAGGTATGTAAAGATTAATTGGTCAGAGGGATGAGGTGTGTGCTGCATCTTAAACTTTATTGCTGTGTGTTTAAATGATTTTACACTTTTAAAAATTTAATGGTGTTTTCATGTGATGTTTGCTAATTGTGTTTCAACTTTGTTGTTATCAAATTTTTAGATTATCTTGTTGTAACCTTTTGTAAACCACTTGTGGTTCCAGGCAAGGAGAAAAGTAACATATGAATAAATTAAACTAAAATAAATAAATGTCTACAAGCTTAGCCAATGGTGAGGAATGCTAAGAAAAATATTTGAAGTGATGTCTGATAAAGTTTGCTTAAGCACACACACACCCTATCGCCCCTAAGGCAGCACTATCTTAGAGTGTTCTGAGGTTGAAACTGATATAACCTGAACCTACACTCATTTAGCACTTATTTATCACAGAGGTTTCTTGCCAAGATTTGTTCAGAGGTGGTCTGCCTTTAACTTCCTCTTTCAATGAAAGAGTGTGACTTGGCCAAGGTCACCCAGTGAGTTTCCATGGCTGAGTGGCAAATCGAACCCTGGTCTCCAGAGTTGTAGTAGCCCAGAATTTGCATTGTTACAGTGGGTGAGAGATGATCCTGAACTTACCCTTATCATAGGTGTTTCTTGTTCAGAGGAGGTTTGGCATTACCTTTCAATGAGGTTGGGAAAGTATGACTTTACAAAGGTCACCCAGTGGGTTTCCATGGCTGATTCCATGGGAGATTCAAACCCTGGTCTCCAAGGTTGTAGTCCAATGCTCAAACCACTATGCCAAACTAGCTCCGTGTATGTGTGTATTAGGATATACAAGCTGTATGCAAATTCTTGTATTCCTTTATTGAGACCCCATTTCCTCTTTCTAGCAATACTCAAATGGCCACCCATATAGACTACCATGTCAAATAACTCAGTTATTCCAGTCTGAGCCGACCTGATGTGTTTTCTCTTCCATGTGGTACATTTCAGCTGGGTCTCGGCAATTCAGCAATAACAATAGCAGCTTCATTTATATACCACACTAGGCAGTCTCTAAGCAGTTTACAACTGTAAGTTAATTGTCCCGCACAAGCTGTGTACTCATTTTAGTGACCTTGGAAGAAATGCAGGGCTGAGTCAACCCTGTGCCCCTGGCTGAGACTGAATTCACAACCTTGTGGTTTGTGAGTGAGTGGTCGCAGTATTGGCATTAACCACTGCACTACCATGGCTCCTAGGACCAATGCCTGGGACCTTGCAGCTCAGGGAGCCACCAAACGTACACCCAAAGAAGGGTAAATGGTAAGGACAGAAGCAAACAAGCTTTGTACAGGCACCATACTGAATATGGCTATTCTGCTGCCCCCAAACCATCAGACAAATTGCTCTCTCTCTCTCTCTCTCTTTCTCACACACACACACACACACACTTAGCAACAAACTGGGCTTGTAGATGGTTACACATGCTCATTTTCTTTCACAGTTAACTAGAACTATCTTCATTGACAAAGTGGTACATAATCCCCGATGTTATGCATGCACCATGACTAAAGATTCTTTAAAATTCAAAGCTGCACATGCTCAGAGAATTCCTTTTTAAACAGTGATGGCTGACAAACTGTTTTTTCCCCTTGTTTTTGCTTTAAGATGTCAGGAACATGGGAGGCCAAACTTGAGAGGCAAATATTCAATACATCTTATACACGGAAGGCATGTTTTACATTGTTAATTTATCACACAATACCTTCTGTGTCAATTCACCTTTCAATGAAATCAGTAGTTTGCATGACAGGATTGGCATAATGTACTGCTGGGCTGGAATCTCAAGATGATCACATTTAAAGCTCACCCATTTAAATGCCTGTGAGTGTTTTGGGATGGAGAGATCCTCAGGCTAGCAATTAGAAGACACTAAGCAGCTATTCTGCCTTTTTTCTCTCCTTAAGGGATTTTCCACACTAACAAAAGAGATAGGAGAAGCAGTGGAAGAACAGAGGATGGTTGTGAGTAGATGACATCACATGAAGTTCCAATAAAATTCTGCAAAAGCCCTGGGCAATGGTATGATAAAAGCCTTCTCTAAAATTGCTCACAGGCTACAACAAATATTTTTCTGCAGGAATCAGTAGGAACAGAATTTTAGTTGGGTTCAGCTTCTGCTTTTTGCAACCTTAGGAACTCCTCTGTCCCAGTTTAAGGCATTTCCTATTGTAAAATATACAATTTTGTAGTAGACTATTGTTTTGTTCAGTGGAAACTGATCTCAGTGGGGCAGTGAATCGACCCCAGATTTCAGTCTGAACATTTAGGGGTGAAACAGACAAGCAGAAAGGGTGGCTTGAAACTGCCCCTTTTGAAGACAGATTGGGGTCATGGCAAACACATGCTCCAGCCCCAATCCACCCTTTCCCTGGCTGAAAAAGAAGAGGAAAAGATCCACTCCTTTCTTGGCCAGGGAAAGGGCAGCCTTTCCTACCCTGCTGCAGCCAGCTTCCTGATGCTACAGTGACATGCTACATGTAAGCGCCATGCTGCTGGAGTGCCTTGAAGCCGCCCATGTCTGGGCGACCACCTGCCTTCCGAGCAGCTTCAGGGCAGTGTGAGAGCATGCGGAGTATAAACACTGTTCTCCCAAGCTACCCGGATGGCAGCTTTTAGAACCAGTCTGTTCTGGCTCTAAATTAGCTATCCAAGGACCCTATCCCTAAAACAGATTCATCTTCAAATAAAAACCTGGATGGATTTGCGACACCTACAAGCATTCAAGCCACCAACCTGCACTGGGTTTATTTTTACATTCACATTGTAACCATATACAAATTAGGGCTCTTATGCAATCCTATATACGTTCACTGGAAAATATGTTTACTGTGTTCAGAAGGGCTTACTCCCCAATAAATCTTACCTCTTGGAGATCTGCAAAGGATTGCAGCAACAGAAGAAAATGGTTAAGGTTTATCAAACAAAACACAACACTTTGGCAGAAGTTTTAATATGCAATTTAATAACAAACAATTAACATCTGCTTCTTTGCAAAGATTTCTGGTTTAATTCCTCTGTTCTACCCCATATATATATATATATATATAGTATAAATTAAATTGCTGCTTGGCAAAGTAGTACCATCCATTCTGTCTTTTATTGAGTCTAATTCCAGCACTCACATTTGTTGAACACAAGTTGACACTGGTTGTACCAGTGGTGGCTCATGGCTTCCATGGTGTGCAGTAAAGATGGTGTAGGTTTAGATGATACTTTCAATGAACCATCAAAGTTATGGAATATGGATTCAGACTCCACATTGGATTCAGAACCTTGGACAGCTCAAGTTCAAACTTGGGATGTTTTTGTCCCTCCCATTCATATAGGAGCCTTTCACCACAACTATGTCTTTTTCTCTGTTCTTGCTGCTGATTTTTGCAAAGTTTTTGTCTCTGTGGCTTATCTTCCCATTTACTTTTACTAAGCAATTCTTTTAGGAAAGACAATTGAAAGCAGGAGTCAAAGGCAAATTTCCTCCATCGAACAGGCAGAATGTAACAGTCCACCTGTACAGATCTGGCTCCACCCCTGAATATGCCTTTTCAGGCATGGGGCATAAGAGGTTATTGCAGTGAGGTACATGTGTGGCACATATGTCACTAACAGGAGCCTGCTCAAAATCTGCCTGCTCCAAGCAGTTTATTTTTCCAGGGCCTTACTTTCTTCACAGCTATCATGCCTGCAGCTTTTCTCCTCCTGCCAGCTACACTTACACTGGGGTTGCTATACCAGCGTAAATGTATCAAAAGAACTGAAGGTGCAGCTAACATGGCTAGTCGTGAATGATTACAGCAACTGAAGTCCAGAACACCTGGAGAACACCAGTTTACAAAAGCTGCTTTAACACAAGCAAACATTAATTTTTATGAATTTTTCACCTAAAATTTACTTGTGGTCAGTTGGGTTTGTCCTCTTCTTCAGCAATATTCATCCTTTAAAAACACAGGAAATTTCTTTAAAAAGCTAATTACAGCTTTCACTAAAACGGAACTTTCATGGAGAGACAGCAGAGCCCAGGCCAGTTCGTACATGGAGATATTTGGCAGGGTTTTCTTTTTTTCACCCTTTCAGCAATAACCCTATTTTTATTGGTATGGATTTGTGACCAAGCTAAGATCATCAACTGATCATAGATTTTTCACATTCAGTTTATTCTTGTGAATGTGAAAAATCTATGATCAGTTGCCAATCTTACCTTGGTTACAAATAATTATAAATTCCTTTCCCAATAAAAATAGGGTTATTGCTGAAAGACTTGAAAAAAAGAAAGCCCTGCCAAGTATCTCCATGTATGAACTAGCCTGGGCTCAGTGATCCTTAGGAAGGGCTCTTCTTTCCATCCCACCACCACCACAAGCATAGTTGGTAGCGACACAAGAGATGGGCTTTTCCATGGCTGCCCCTAGACTGTGGAACTCCCTGCCCAGAGAGGCCAGAGTGGCCCCTTCTTTGTTATCCTCCTACTAGAAAGCTAAGATCTACCTGTTTAGACAGGCATTTAAAAGAGAACGTTTTAAAAGCATGCAATTGTATTGTTTTAAAGTATTTTTAACATTTTTATCTTTTTAATTGTATTTTATTCTTTTAACATGTAACTTGTTTTAATATTGTAATAATTTAATTCTATTTTAATGCCGTATTTTGTATGCTTTTAATTGTATTGTGTGTGTGTTTTGTTTTTTTACTGTTGTGAGCTGCCCTGAGTCCCAGTTTTGGGAAAGGGGTGGGATAAAAATAAATATAACAACAACAACAACAACAACAACAACAACTTATCAAACTACACATGAAGCATATATTATTTACTCAAAACTGGGGATGTGAGCCCCACTTTGAATTGGGATCATAACATGCGGGATGGAAAGCTTACTCTTTTGCTGAGCTGTGATTCTCCCCAAATCGCCCCTCATAACACACACACAAACACATACAGTGCAATTAAAGGATTTTTTTAAATAAAAAAAAATGTTGTTGGCCTAAATATGAACTACAGTGTTCATATTCTCCAAAGCTGTTATTATCCTGCTGAAGTGAATAGCATCACTGTTATTCAGATCATAGAAAACATTAACATAAAGCCAAATAATATCTATTTATCCACCTTTTCCTCAAGCAGGTTCTTGGCTTTGATTAATGAAATGGAGCACTCTCTGTCAGTAACACGCTGCTCATTTAATCTTATTATTGCAAACTAATAAGACTCCAGGTTTGGATCAGCACAGGTGCAGTCACCAATAAACAGATCAGCAAAAAGGATAGTTCTCTGAAACCACAGGGAGTTTTGTTTTTGTTTTTAAATCTACTTTTTGAACTTCATTGAAATGGGTAAAAATAAGCTTGGCCTAAAAACAGATGCAAGTGGTGAGTCTCAGTTCTTTCATGCTATTGGATTATCATATCAAGAGCAAAAGAAAATGGCACTATTACCACATTTTACAAGTGTATGAGAAAAGAATCACCTAGACATAATTGGTTCTAGTATTTTAATCACATTGTGAATAATTTGCATTGTGGTTATTTCCAGTGTTTATTTTTGTTTTTGTTTTAGTGAAAGATGTAAATAGCTTTTTTAAAGAAAAATTCCTGTGTTTTTTGATGTTATGAAGGATGGATATTGCAGAAGAAGAGGACAAACACAACTGACCATAAGTAAATTTTATTCAGTTGTTTAGAAATACACAAAGCAGGGATAATTATGCGTTACTTAGCTGAAAATTCAAAACTAGTTGAGTTATCAAAATATGATAATGAAAAGCAATACAGTTAAAACTAAAGAGCTGCAGAACCTTCCAAGAATCAATGTGAAGTCTGAAAATGCAGAGTCACTGATAAAGTCAGATTTAAAGTCTTACTATTATTGGGGTTCCTGTTCTTTGATTTGTATACAACAAAATGCAGGGAGAGAGAGCCTGCTAGTCCATTGCAGCCAAGGGGAAAGTTTATAGAGTTCAAGAATAGTGATGCAAGAATACTGAAACATGTGTGCCAAAAGGTCTTGTAAGTTATCCATGAAAATAGGTTATCCATGTGTTTCACTTGAGAAATACTACTACTTTAAATCCTTACATGCAGGATTTAGCTTTCTATCTTGCTACCAAGTGTAATGGCAGGGAGGAGGAGAAAAATTTAGATTTATTATCTGATTTGTAAAATGAATTCTGTTCAAATACTAAATTGTATTCATCGGATCATAGTTTTACCATATACTTGGCTTTCCGAAATTGTTGTTTTCTATTGCAGTCCAAAATTGGCATTTATTTTTAAACACACTTCTTGAACCAACCATTCATTTATGCTTCATCTTTGGGCTGTTCTACAACATAACATTTTATGACATAGCTAGTTACATAACTGACTAGCACTTTGTATCCACTTATATGGTCGAGGAATCATATTGTTCATTGCAGAAACCATCAGTTGTCACCTGGGAAATCAATTCTGCAAAGGTGAAATTTCCACATTTTTTTTCTTATCTACTTAGCATGTTCTCCAACTTCCCCAGACTTCAGCTGTTCTACTCAGGTCTTGCAAAGTCACAGCCATGGCTAGCTTGACTGAGTCAATCCACGCATAGTGTGGTTCCCCTCTTTTCCTATGCCTTCCACTCTACCAAGCATTAGCATCTGCCTTTTTGTACTTATTTGTTTATGTTCAGCAATTCCATTTCCATTGCAAACAATAAAAGGGGCTAGGCTGACATCCAAAGTTGGATCTCCCCTTCCACAGTCAGCTCTCTGTTTCTTCCCTCAGGAGGTAGAACTGCCTATCTAATGACCACCCCCCCCCCCCATCCCAGAAAACCAAAGGAACTTTCTTATAAAACTGGAACCTTAGTAAAGCAATTCTCATATAGTTTGCAGCTTCATGGGAAGAAATGCAACACTTGTCTTTTTCTACATCTTCAGAGGTGGCACTTTGATTATAGAATGGGCTCCTCAGAGGTGTCTACCTTGTGGTCTGTGAGGCACTAGGTGATGTCCATTTTTAGTTTCCCACGTCTGCTAATTATGTCACTTTTTAAAATATGTTGTACAGGGATCAAACTATTATACAGGGCTTAAAATATGCTGCTCTACTTTGTTGCTGGTTATTTTAATTTGTTTTAGATTTTCCATTGTCATATTACGTGTATGTATTTATGGCATTGTTATTCTATCAACCATCCTGACAGCTTCCACTATGGGGTAGTAGAGAAACTGAATATTTAAATAAATATGAATAAATACAGCCTGCCCTCCACATTTGTGGGAGTTAGGAACACAAGACCCCTCCAAAAGTTGAAAAACTGTGAATGTGGGTGGGGAGGAGCCTAGGACAGAGGTGGAGTGCATGCACACTCTTCCAAACTGGGCTTGTTCTCCCTCCCAGTGGGAAAAGGAAAAACATCAGGACAGGAGGAGGAGGAGGAGGAGGAGGAGGAGGAGGAGGAGGAGGGCATGTGCATTCTTCCAAGTTGCTCCCATCCTGGGATTTTTCTCCTTCCAGCCAAGAAGAGGAGAAGGAGTACTTGTCCTTCCAGTCCATGTGGGGAAGGAAGAGCACAGTCAGACTTATGAATAATCAAATCCACAAATGTTAAACCCACAGATGTGGAGGGTCAAATATACACCAATAAAGTAAGATCAAATGGCATCTGGTGGCTTCCATGTCAGTGGGATCATGAATCCACTCAGGGTTTTAATCCAAGTTTTAAAGGAGCTATTTAAGATGCTAAATCTATTTGGGTGATAAGATTTGGCATCTTTGATACTGCCTTCAAAATTCAGGCTCAAACCTGGAGCCTCATTCACATGCAAGCTGCCACAGAATAAAATGTAATCTATAAACACATACACACTGTGTGACTATTACTGTCTGATCATCATTCCTAAGGCAGCCATACCGTGGGATGCTTATATAAAAGCTAGCTAAAGCTGCTGAAGATTGTGTGCAGAACACTGGATCTGATGAGCTCATATGAGATAGCCTGCATCACATAATATTTGGGATTACAATAGTAATCTCTTTAGGGAAAGTGTAGTCAAGTCAAGAAGAAAGAATCTTTAAATCTTTAAGGCCTAATGATTTGAAGAACACAATTTTGCATTTATTTTGCAGGAATTGACTCTTTAAAAAATAGAAGAAAGAAATATTAAACTATCCATCCCTAAAAGTTTCCCATATTTATGTCAAACCATGCCAAGCATCCAGAATATATGTTATCTTGTATAATTTCATTCAAGGAACATGACTGTCCCAAAAGCTCAAAACGAAACGCAAAGCCATATTTGCACATTTCAAGTGCATGAGTACACTTCCAAAACAATTGGTGATATCGGATGGGGCAGGATCCAAAGTCCCAAAGCCTATGGCAAGCCTCTCGCATAACTCTAAGTATGTTGGCCATCAAGTTTAGTACACATGTGTGAGGCTCTCTCCTTCCTCTTTATGTTGACTGAGTTTATGTGATATCATGGGTCACTTACAAATCCATATCTTTCTTTGCTTATTTTTAAAATGTGCCTAATTTTAGATGTTTTGAATTATAAATATTGGCTAAATGCATTTTACAGGTAGGAATTTTCCCTGCAACATGTGGTTTTTTGCCTACCCCATACTGTATCTGTTGGCAACTGAACAATTGACTTGAGGTGGTGTCATTAAGGAGATGTCCCTTGGCAGGTACATGGGGAGAAGATTTTTAGACCAGTGTATACGTTGGCACCCCATTGTGGTGGAGGGCTGGTTTCTGGAACTGCTTCCACAGAGTAAGTGACAGGGAGGTGTGGGACCCCTTAGGTCAAATCTGGGTTTACTACCTCTTAGAAAGTTTAGTGGCTTGGGAGAGAGCTCTACTGGTTTTGGCCTTCCAAAGATTACTGGCCAAGGTAGCAACCAATCACCTTTGGACTGCCCCCAGGGTCTGGTGTTTCATCCAAGGAATAGCTGGGGAGGTGTGGTAGGTTAACATCTGGGCCTCAGCTGGATCTGCATCAAATTGTTCCCCCTTATTTATCATATTGCTTACTCCCAACCATCAAGCAGATAAATAGGTTTTTATGTCAATTAAATGTCCCTTGCTTAATCCACTTATTTGTGTCTGGTCTTATTATTTCATGGTTGGTCAACAATTGCGTATGAGGCACACTATGGGACAGTTGGGGAATGAAGCAGAAGGCTGCAGAGAGGAGGGAAATCTCTCCTTCTTTCCTTTGCCAATGTAAGCCTTCATGCACAATGTATGTAAATTCCTCATTTGGACAGAAGGTGTTCTTCCATTTGTTAAACACAACATAGGATTCAACCCACTTTTCTGCAAAATATATCAGAACTTAAAATATACCTCCTTCTAACACCCCGTGGTCACTTTTTACCAAAGCTGAATGGAAAGCAACACATACCATACTATTCTGTCTGTTATTTGACTACCTGCATGAGGAAAAGGGATAGGGAAATCTAGTTCTAGATTGTTAAACAAAGAAGCAATGTGAACAAGGTGTAGGAGCTGCTGGCAATCATTAAATCTGCAAATGAAACCTGGTACACTGGGTGTTAATTACAGTAATTCAAGATGTTTTGGAGAATACACTAGCTTCTTTTTCTTCAGTCCTGTACAGTTAATTGAGTCAAGTTTTCTGTTACAACTCCTTTAAACTGTCCTGCTGTCTTCTAGACAAAAGCAGAGTGCCTAGGAGAACGCCACAGAGTCTGTGTTTCTGAACATCTTTAAATCTCTTTTCTCTAGGTTAGCAAAGATGTGTCTTCTGTGAACTATCACAGGCAATGAAACAGTGGTCAATTGAGTTTCAAGTGACAAAATTATTAATGTTCTCTCTGTGTGTCTCTGTCTCTCTCTCATTCACACGCACACACACAAATACACAGTAGTTATGCCATGTCCAGACCAAGATATTTTGTTTCCTGAGACAGAGCACCTTGTACCTACCAAAATCAAGGTGTACATAACCCTCATCCCCAGCAAACCTCACCAAGCTAGCTAGGGTTAATGAGATGTGTGGTCTAACACTTCCAGAGGTTGACAGATTGAGAAGGCAGCTCTGAAGTTTATTTATAACATGTTCATAATAGTTTACAAATCATGCTAGATTACAAGTGTAGTCCAAGTGCATGAAGCATGTGCTTTACGAAGAAGACTACGCATCTCTATGTTCTGAAATCCAGCTTGCAATTTGTTTGTAATAACTGCATTCATTTATAGGGAACATTTGAACATACAGAGATGTGGTGGCTTAGTGGTTAAGACACCAATTCTGACAATTGGGAGATTGATAGTTTGAGGCCTGAGTGCTGCATGATGGGGTGAGCTCCTGTCACTAGTCCCAGCTTCTGCCAACCTAGCAGTTCAAAAGCACGCTAATACAAATAGATAAATGGGTACCACTTTGGTGAGAAGGTAACAGCATTCAGTGCAGTCATGCTGGCCACATGACAACCAGAGCAGTTCTCAGACAACACTGGCTCTTTGGCTTAGTAATGGAGATAAGCACCACCCCCTAAAGTCAGTTACAAATTAGCCAAAAACTAATCATTACTAAATGTTTTATTTAGAGTTCTTCCCCATACAGCACACATTTGTGAAAATCAATTTTTAAAGAATAACAGTGAGGGCCAATTTGCCACCTCATGTCCCTCTATCAGCCACACAGAATTCCAAAAATGGTAAGAAACAACAACAAAATGGAAGTGACTAGAAGTTTACATCTGCTATTGAAAAATAGTGCATTTTTTAAAGATGCTAAACATTTTCTTGTGGGAGGCAAACTGTTTAACAAATGGTATACTACTGATTGAAGCTTCCAAGACTGGCAATTCATTCAGAAGAAGGAAACTGTGGGGACCTGGGAGAAGTCAAGGGTCACAAGGGTGACATGCATACTTCACTTTGTCCACTCCTTCCTGTTTGGTGTGCACACCTTCCTGCAAACTGTATACACAAAGTTTCTTGATTGATATTGAATCTTTGAATATCTAAATGATTATCAGACCTTAGGGCTGACTCATATATGACCTTTTAAAAAACTAAAAGCTTCAAATAGTAAACTTTATCACAGTGGTGTCACTAGGGAGTGCATGGGATGCGAACCACACTGGGTAGCACCATCAGAAAGAATGACACCAGCCAACAACAGAGTGTCTCAAGACCTATCCTCTGGAAAGGAAGGGGGGACCTTTCTTGGTGTGACACTCTCCTTTGAGGAGATGAGGATGGGGATAACCCACAGATTTTCCTCTCTGCTCCCCCCCAACCTCCCCCTCCCAATCTGTTTGTCTCTTTTCTGCTATTATTCTTTGGGGGCAGCAGGCTGTTTACAGTGACTCCTTTCCTTGAAGGTGGGATGCTGACTCAGCTGGGGGTGATAGCAGCAGCAGGATGGCACCCTCCTCCATATCCACATGCCAAAGGATCAACGGGGGTGACATCAATCCTTTTGACACCACTGTTTTATCACCCAAGGTCAGCCCAAGACATTTAGCTGGCTGCAACAGAACAGCAAATGACACCCAGATCTCCAGAATCAAGGCTCATAATATCTGTAATTGGCCAATCAATTTATATTGGCATATGGTGCAGAAAATCTCACAAGAGTTTCTCTACACTTTTTAGCAGTAACAACAATCATAACAAATGAAACAACAAAGAGTCAGTTACCCTTTTATGGCACAAAAATCTGCTGCCTTCAGCAGTCATTTTACTGCACCAAATGGCCCTATCATCACCCAATTTTGCTCATTTGTATAAAATCCACCTCTGATTTCTTTTACTTGTGGGAATGGTTTCACACCAATGGTGTGTCTGTCGTGTTCCTTTCAATATTACCCTCCTTTAAAGAGAGTGTTACTCCTAATCTACATAGGGCTACCTTTGTACCAAGTTTGGAAGCTTTAGTTGATCCAAACTTACGGGGACATCCAGGATGGATCATATCACCCCTATATTAAAATCTTTACACTGGCTGCCAATTAGCTTCTGAGTGCAACACAAAGTGTTGGTCATTATCTTTAAAGCCCTACTTGGCTTGGGCCCGAGTTACTTGAAGGAACGACTCTCCCTACATAATCCACCCTGCACTCTCAGAATATCAGGGGAAAACTTGCTGGATTATACTCACACAAGACTGATTGTGACTTCCCATAAGGCATTCTCAGCGGTGGCCCCTAAATTATGGAATAACTTGCCAGAAGAGATCCATTTTATTTCCACCTTAGAGGCCTTTAACAAGGCACTTAAGATGAATCTCTTATGGTGGGCCTATCTGCCAGACCTTTTATAAATCGATCTCCATTAATGATCCCCTCCTCTGACACTGCTTTTTGGATATCTGTAATGTTGATTACCCTGTGGCTAGGTAATGTGGTAATGTAATGGAATATAATGGAATAGGATGTTTTAATTTTTATTTAGTCTATATTGCAATTTTATGATATTGATTGTATTGTTATTGAACCTTGTTGGTATCCTGCCTCAATCCGTAGGGAGAGTCAGAAAATACAAATAAAATTTATTATATTATTTTTATTGTTATTAATCTGACTTTCTGTTCAGCAAAAATGAAAGTTGACATGACTGTAAGGCTTAATCATGGACTTAAAGTCACCATCATATGATGGCATGGTAAAGTGAGTTTATCACATTAAAGTCAATGGATTAGGGTTGCTCTGTATCCTGCCTTCAAATGTCTATCTATTTGGATGGCTTCAGACCAGTCCTCTATTCAAAGGTACCCTTTCTTTGGAGGGCAAGCCTGTCCAAGTTCAATTTTAAAAAGAACCCTAAGAAAGGAGAGCAGACTGAAGTTGACCCTATATATTTAGCTCCTGTAAATGCAGCAAGCACACAAATCATCCAGTTCCCGTCTTCCTCACTATGGTGAGATGTGTTATATTTCTATTTCAGCTTTTAACTAATCTTTAAGGATTGTTACTCATTTCTATTTTGATCTTCAACTTTTAATTGGTCAAGGAAGAAGAATGTTCAGTGTGTGTACTGTATTTATTTTATTTTTACTATATTTTCTTCTCATTGTTTTAAATCAGTGCTTTAATTAGATTAGTTATTCAATGGGTTTTAAAACATTTTATAGTATACATTGGCCAGAATCCTGTATGACCTCTATGTCATATAACTTTAATTATACTTTGCTACTTGGCAGAGGCTCTGAGGAATCCTGTTAACGAATTACAAAGATGTGTAACAAGACACAGACAAGAGTGTTCTAGTGCACATCAAGCTCTACTGATGTACCTTGGAATTCCTCACCAGTGTCTCAATGCACATTGGTCCCATTGTACTTCATTTCCATTGTGCATAGGTCACTTTGCTGGCTTTCTTACGTAGTAATTTAAGAACAGCTCCTTATTACATATGGACATTATGGAACTGTCCAGTTCTAATTCCTGCAGACATGTCCACTTGAAAAGATATAAATCCTCAACACAGCCCATGTTTTAACTAATTTGCTTTAAAATATACCATAAGCCACTTTGGGTCCTGTATTGGGAGAAAAGTGGGAAATATATTAAATAAATGAATATTTAAACAAGAGTAATTTCTTATAAATGTATATCTAAGTATACATAAATTAACATTGGAATATTTTATTAAAATATGTACCCTCTGTTTTACTGCATCACATCTGCTAGGATCATGTGCAATGACCACCCTAATATGAAACTGAAATACACTGGGAGGTGGAGGAAATGGAAACTCAAATTTCTGGTCCTGTCCTGCCAGTACAAATTGTCTTCTCTGAATTCAAAAACCTGCAGAGGCTTATAAAAAACCATCCATGTCTTTGTGATCATCTAGCTGTCACTCACATGGAGTTGCATGGAAATCATAGGTAGTGAATGTTTGTATTTGTGATCATATGATCTAAACTGTACTGTGTCAAATACAATTGAGAAGACTTGTTATTACACAGTACTTTATCCAGGGTTGTGGAAGAGGTCAAGATCACTGCCTGCAAAATTATTAGAAACTTGATGAGAAGCAAGAGACTAATTTGCAGAGAAGATTAAGGGTTTTTCATGAGATGTAATTAACAAATGGAGAAGTTGCATTTCATGTTGGGAGAAGTAAATTCAGGGTGAAATCTGTAGAGCACCCTCTCAAGAGTAACACACGTAGTTGAGCATGGGAAAACAAAGTAGCTCTGGGCCATTACAGCTGAACTGGGTGAAATGTTTGAGAATATACAGCAGTGTAGGATACAATTTCACAGTCACTTATGATGGCTGGATTGGGAAAGGGTTTGCCTATCTGTGTATTCTTTTATTCAAAATTAAGGAAGAAAGAGAGAAAATTGCATTGTCAAGTATGCACTAACTCCTTTGTTTCTTTTCCAGCACAAATTGAAGTCATACCATGCAAAATTTGTGGTGACAAGTCCTCTGGAATACACTATGGAGTCATCACATGTGAAGGCTGCAAGGTATGATATGTATCATCCTTGTTTTTCTGTTCCTGCTTTTGTCCTGTCTGTAATTACCAAGACCTGCTAATAAAGCCTTTTGATCCAGACAAAAACTTTACAGTTTTTTGTGGAGCTTTCAGGCTATGTGGCCATGTTCTAGAAGAGTTCCTTTCTGACATTTCACCAGCATCTGTGGCTGGCATCTGTGGCTGAAGATGCCAGCCACAGATGCTGGTGAAACGTCAGAAAGGAACTCTTCTAGAACATGGCCACATAGCCTGAAAGCTCCACAAAAATCTATGGATGCCGGCCAACATGTACAAGTTGTCTTCATGCTTCAGGAGTGTAATTTTCCCAACATATAATGATACCGTGTTTGAATTTCAAATTTCACTGCAATAGGTGCAAGTAAACACTTATAGTTCAGTATGGGAATTTTAAAGTGCATAGGCTATATGGATCTCCTAGTTAATATTAAATAGTCACAATGGGGCTAAACAGACAGGCAAAAAGAGGTGCTTTCAGGCTGGTTTGAAGGTGTGGCATTTAGATGGCACATGCTTTGAAGCTAGCAGGAAAGGGCCCTTATGTGGAGAAAAGCCATTTCAAAAATAGGCAGCTTTTTTTCCGCTTCTTCCTGGCTTGAAGCAATGTCATGTGGTCATGACATGAGCACTCCATCTACCTTGGGAGCTGGTGGTGCACGTGGTGGGGTTTCAATGTGGCTTCAGAAAAGGCAGCTTCAAGCCACTTTTTCCTGCCCATCTGTTTCGCCCCAATGGTGTTATTTCAAAAGGCTCTGTCACATATTACATGAATGAAGGGAGAGAACAACAGGCTGACTTATTTCTAGTCTCTATATCTTCATACTCCCCATGCCTATAGAGAATCTCTGAACAGTAGAGAACGCTGCCTTTTCAGGGTTTCAACTCATGTACACCTGCCTGTGTGAGAGAGGAACTTCCTCCTTAATGATCATATCAGTGTCAGGAAAATTTATTCCACATACATGCATGTTCACATGCATGGCATAGTAGTCTCTGCAATATAATGGTATATTCCAGTCAACAACAATAGCACATGGTAAAAGATGCCATATATTGGCCAATCATTAATTTCAGGAACTTGCTTAGTAGCAGTACCCAAGTATTTGGGGAATAGCAGATTTCTCCAGTCTCATAATTAAAGCAATTGGACTTGCACAGTTCTTTTCCCATCTCCTCATTGGTTCCAGATGTGGGACTACACTACACATTAGTAGAATACAGATTTTCTGCTCCTTTTTATTTACTCCAGAGTTAGCATATTAGGCCTCAGTCTGGACCACAAATAGGAAGAGAAAGCGAAGTATAATCCTCCAGTTTCCAAGCTATTGGAGCAATTTCAGAACAGAAGATGATTAAACTTCTCCTCCTTGAATGCAAGCAGCTTGATCACAGTTTGGAAAAGTTACCTTTAAATTACAACTCACAGATTCCTGCAGCCAGAATGTCCATCCAAGCTGAAGGATTCTAGATGTTGTACTCCAAAACGTAATTATTTTGAATTTGGATTTTTATGTGTGATATGAGCATTTTCTTTGGAATGAAAAAAAAAATAGAGCAGGAGCTGCACATAAGTAATAAAATAATAGTTTGATCCTCAGCTAGTTGTAATCTCATTTCCTCAATTCTCACATCCTACATTCTGAAGTTTTCTGAGATACATTATTGTCTGTATATATGTATGTGCTTGAAATGCTTACATGCTATCCAATTGGTAATGTCCTGAGGGTGGCTTTAAAATGTAAAAAAAAAAAAAAAAAAATCATTGTGATTGAAACAGCACCCATTATGAAGCTGCCCTGTTGTGCTACTTGGCTGGAAAAATCGACACCTTTTTATGATGTTCATATTGATGGATGAGGGCAATTGATCCACTTGTTTAAAATCCATGGTAAAGAATAATTTGAGCAAAAATGGCTTTTAGCAGAAAAGGATCTTGTCTTCTTGGGATGTCTAACCAGCAGTACTGTTTAGATGTGATTAGCATTAATGGCTACCTTGTGTGTGCCTTGTGGGAAGATGATCCTGCTCAGCTCTACCACATGTAGACAGCTCATAGAGATAAGGAGAAGCTGTGCCATTCCAAGCAGGTTTTAACCCTATTGTTTTTGAACTGGTTTTAAAGTATCAGATCAATTACTGTAATCCCTTCAGCTGTAACCATAGCATAGTGGGGGAAATGCTAGCTTTTGTTTCAGTGTCAGTGAGAACTATTTTAGGGTTTTACCAGGCTTTTTATGTGCCCCATACAAAATGTTGTAGGAGACATGTTGTTGATGTTAGTCAACAACATCAACATGTTGTTGATGTTAGTCTGCAGGAAAAGAGAACAGTGCTCAAACATGTGCAGCCATCCAGCACAAGTCCCACTTCAACTGATCTAGGAGGTCTTAGGAAAAGAGAAATTGAGACATAACAAAAAACAACTTTTTTTTTCTTTTTTACCCTATGCTCACCCCCATCTGCTACTCATCTACCAAAGGGGGGGGGGGGGGGCAGGGGCATAAAAAAAGCTGGAAATTACGTGTGTTTAATCCAAATCATCATTCACAGTCTGAAGGGTGAGCCTTTCACTGTCTATTCAACTATGGTTGTAAATATTTTCATCTCATTCTTGCAGGAAAAGAATTAAGAATCTCAAGACTATTTCCTACTGGGTGAAATTTAAAAAGTTTTTAATTTAATTTTGCATGTCATTTTTCCCCAAGTACAAGTAGTTTCCCATTTCATAGCACAACATGTTAGACAAAAAAGTATAATATTATGCAAAAAAACACTTTTTCTGTACAAAATACAAAATTTTCACAAATAATTTTTTTACAAAAGAAGATCTGAAATGCAAAACAAACAACCCCTCACAGTGGTTGGCTATTCCCTACCTTTCTCACTGAGGATGGTAATATTTGTGTTTTTTCTCTCAGAAGTATACTTAAACTCCTAACTCAGAGCTCTATATACAAGATATTAAATTCATAATGTGCACTTTTCTTTTTCTCTTTCTTTTTAGTCTCAAGTAAGTTCATGGGGCTTCAAGTCCACTCTGGGATCTCCATACAAGAGTAGGGGAGGCTTAAAACTCCCCCCAGCCACTTATTCCCACAAATCCATCAACATCATCTGGGAGCTAAAACAAAGATTTAAAAGCCTTCCCCTTGTACCATTTTAGCATAATGAGCAGATGGGGGCGGGGTGGGATTTTAACCTCCATGGCCTATTCTCAAATTGAAACCCTACACACTTAACAGAAGGCTCAGTTGCATGCTACATGTTTAAGCCACTGTATAATTTAGTTCCCAGAAATTTGTTCCATTGCATTCAATGGGTCTTCCTCCAGGGTAAGTATAGGACTGAAGACTAAGCATCTTCAAGAGTGTAATACCAATTGGCATTTAACAATTGGAATTAAGATTCAAATGTTTCACAACTAAAACTCTCCCACCCTAAATTTTAGCTTCCAATTTATTCCCTTGTCACCTCTAACAGAGCTCGCTCTTTTTTCACCTCACTGCTGACTGTGTCAATGTGTGGTAATAAACAATGTTTTGCCCCATGATAATTTTTCTGGGATCCATGTATCTATTTGATGTGCTCTATTACCTTGCCAAGAAAGTGATAAGGGGAATTTCCCACATATTTTAGGGACAATGATCATCTGACTTCAGGGATACAGAGTGCTCTGCATTACAGTTCTTTTTCTATTACAGTCCACCCTCCACATTTGTGGGTTTCTCTTTTGCAGATTTGATACTCACCTTGTTGTAGCTGCTGCTTAACTAGCTCAACCCCCTTGCCTCCTCCTCCTCTCTGCTTCCTGTCCTGTCAATAGTTCCAGCCCATCACATTCTGAGCCATTGCATTCTGGGAGCCAGTGCTGGGAGGCTACTTAAGGCTACTCAAGGCTAGCAGAAGCTGCATTTCCTTTAAGGAGGAGAAAGAAAAGGAGGAGGCTGTAGTCCATGTGCTTGGGTGAGATCTAATTTAATTTACACTTGAGCCAAGGCTAGCAGGCTAGCAGAAGCTGCATTTCCTTTAAGGAGGAGAAAGAAAAGGAGGAGGCTGTAGTCCATGTGCTTGGGTGAGATCTAATTTAATTTACACTTGAGCCAAGGCTAGCAGGCTAGCAGAAGCTGCATTTCCTTTAAGGAGGAGAAAGAAAAGGAGGAGGCTGTAGTCCATGTGCTTGGGTGAGATCTAATTTAATTTACACTTGAGCCATTGCATTCTGGGAGCCAGTGCTGGGAGGCTACTTAAGGCTACTCAAGGCTAGCAGAAGCTGCATTTCCTTTAAGGAGGAGAAAGAAAAGGAGGAGGCTGTAGTCCATGTGCTTGGGTGAGATCTAATTTAATTTACACTTGAGCCAAGGCTAGCAGGCTAGCAGAAGCTGCATTTCCTTTAAGGAGGAGAAAGAAAAGGAGGAGGCTGTAGTCCATGTGCTTGGGTGAGATCTAATTTAATTTACACTTGAGCCATTGCATTCTGGGAGCCAGTGCTGGGAGGCTACTTAAGGCTACTCAAGGCTAGCAGAAGCTGCATTTCCTTTAAGGAGGAGAAAGAAAAGGAGGAGGCTGTAGTCCATGTGCTTGGGTGAGATCTAATTTAATTTACACTTGAGCCAAGGCTAGCAGGCTAGCAGAAGCTGCATTTCCTTTAAGGAGGAGAAAGAAAAGGAGGAGGCTGTAGTCCATGTGCTTGGGTGAGATCTAATTTAATTTACACTTGAGCCATTGCATTCTGGGAGCCAGTGCTGGGAGGCTACTTAAGGCTACTCAAGGCTAGCAGAAGCGCGCGCCTAACGGCGCGCGAATTTTGATTTTTTTTTTTTATCTAGTCAAGGAGGTGTTTAGAGAATAGAAGAGGAGCCGGCCTGAAGCATCAGAGGAAGTGAATCAGAGACTTGCCTTTGGAAGGAGCTTTCAGCCAGGAGCTCTCTACCTAACTATAGGCCCCGTGACTTGAACTCAGTGACAGAGCTTGGGAATAAAGGCCAAGTCTAGCAAGGAAGCCCACAGTCTTGTTTCAGTGCCTCCTTAAGACTTCTCAGTATGGACACTGAAGGCCCTGCAGCAGTCACCTGCAACACCTGTGGGATGTTTGTCTTCTTGCCTACAGAGGTGGCGAACTACACCTGCCACAAGTGCAAGTTGGTAGCCCTCTTGGAAGAGAAAGTACAGCAGCTAGAGGAGCAGATATCTGCACTCCAGCATCATAGAGAGCAGGAGAATCTCCTGAACAGTACAGGCCAGAATGTCTTGGGTGGGAAACAGACAGAGGAAGTTGTTGGGGTGGAGGAGGTCACTCCACATACAACAGAGGTAGATGCTTGGAGGGAGGTCACACACAGAAGTAAGGAAACCAGGGAACGTTCTGTGAGCGGCTTGCAGCTACAGAATCGCTTTGAATCTCTCTCTGTTGTCAGAGATGATGAGGAAAAGCAGCAGGGACAGACATCAGGGACAGAGCAGGGGAGCCTGAGAGTGTCACGAAAAGGAACAGCCACTGCTAAGCCTCGGAGGAGGCGCGTGGTCGTGGTGGGGGACTCCTTGCTGAGGGGTACAGAAGCAGTGGTTTGTGGGCCTGACAAGATGTCTCGGGAGGTGTGTTGTCTCCCTGGGGCAAAGATCCATCATGTGACGGAGAGGCTGACAAGACTTGTCAAGCCTACTGACCGTTATCCCCTTCTTTTGGTTCATGTGGGAACCAATGATACTGCAAGGCACAGCCTTCAGAATATCAAAAGGGATTATGAGGCTCTGGGAAGGAAGCTGAAAGAGATGGATGCACAGGTTGTCATCTCATCTCTACTCCCGGTAGAAGGGCATGGTCCAGGAAGGGAGAGGAAAATAGCAGAGGTGAATAACTGGCTCCGTAGATGGTGCCGCCAAGAACAGTTTGGATTCTTGGATCATGGGCTGCGGTTCCATGAGGAGGGACTTCTGGCAAGGGATGGACTGCATCTCACGCCAGTTGGCAAAAACGTTTTTGCCAACAGTCTGAAGAATCTGATCAGGAGGGCTTTAAACTGAGTTATGTGGGGGAGGGAGACATTATACTGGAAGACAAAAGGGATGGAGAGATTAGTCCAAGTGGCATAGAGGGAACAAGGCAAACAGTGCAAGGACCCAACAGTAGGAGGCAAAAAAATGTGCAAAAGCAGCAAGTAAAGAGGACACATGGTCTTAAATGTCTCTACACTAATGCACAGAGTATGGGAAATAAGCAGGATGAACTTGAACTCCTAGCACAACAAGGGAAATATGATATAATAGGCATCACTGAAACCTGGTGGGATGAGTCTCATGATTGGAATGTAGAAATAGAGGGGTATAACCTTTTTAAGAGAAACAGGCCAAGTAGGAAAGGAGGAGGAATAGCATTATATGTCAGGGATATTTACACCAGTGAAGAGATCCAGGAAGTCAATACTGGAAGCCAGGTGGAGAGCATCTGGATAAAAATTAAAGGAGAGGGAAATAACAGGGATGTTACTGTGGGAGTCTACTACAGACCCCCGACTCAGGCAGAGGAATTGGATGATGCCTTTCTAGAACAGATGACCACACAATCAGGAAGGAGAGATGTAGTAGTGATGGGGGACTTCAACTATCCGGATATTTGCTGGAAGTCAAACTCAGCCAAATCCTCAAAGTCTAGCAAATTCCTCACTTGCCTGGAAGACAATTTCATTGTCCAAAAGGTGGAAGAGGCAACAAGGGGATCAGCCATTTTAGATCTGATCTTAACCAACAGGGAAGACCTAGTTGATGGGGTGCAAGTGGTTGGATCCTTAGGTGGAAGTGACCATGTTCTCCTCGAGTTTGTTATGCAGTGGAAGGGAGAAGCTAGGCATAGTCAGACACGCACTCTAGACTTTAGGAGAGCTAATTTCAATAAACTTAGAGAAATACTGGGAGTGATCCCATGGTCAGGAATACTAAAAGAAAAGGGAGTTCAAGACGGATGGGAGTTTCTCAAAAGGGAGATATTGAAGGCACAATTTCAAACAGTTCCAATGAGGAAGAAAAATGGTAGATGTCTCAAGAAGCCAGGATGGATGACTAAGGAACTTTCAAATGAGCTAAGTTTTAAACGGAACATGTATAAGAAATGGAAAAATGGAGAAATCACGAAAGAGGAATTTAAACAAATAGCCAGCACATGTAGGGGTAAAGTCAGAAAAGCTAAAGCGCAGAATGAACTCAGGCTTGCTAGAGAGGTTAAGAACAATAAAAAGGGCTTTTTTGGATATGTCCGCAGCAAAAGGAAGAAGAAGGAAACAGTAGGGCCACTGCGTGCAGAAGATGGCAAAATGCTAACAGGGGACAGAGAAAAGGCAGAATTACTCAACACCTTCTTTGCTTCAGTCTTCTCAGAAAAGGCAAAAGGTGCTCAACCGAAGGATAATGGAGCAGAAGACAGAATAGGGGAATTTCAGCACAGAATAAGTAAAGAGATAGTACAGGAATACTTGGTTAACCTAAATGAATATAAATCTCCAGGACCAGATGAACTACATCCTAGAGTATTAAAAGAACTAGCAAATGTAATATCAGAGCCATTGGCAATAATCTTTGAGAACTCCTGGAGAACAGGAGAAGTCCCAGAAGACTGGAGGAGGGCAAACGTTGTCCCCATCTTCAAAAAGGGAAAAAAAGAGGATCCCAACAATTATCGTCCAGTTAGTCTGACATCAATTCCAGGAAAGATTCTAGAGCAGATCATTAACCAGAGAGTCTGCGAACATTTAGAAGCCAATGCCATAATCACAAAAAGCCAACATGGGTTTCAGAAAAAGAAGTCATGCCAAACGAACCTGATCTCTTTTTTTGATAAAATTACCAGCTTGCTAGATGAAGGGAATGCTGTGGATATAGTATACCTCGATTTCAGTAAGGCCTTTGACAAGGTTCCCCATGACATTCTTGCAAGCAAGCTTGCAAAATGTGGGATAGACAAGTTAACTGTTACATGGATTTGTAATTGGTTGACTGGCCGAACTCAAAGGGTGCTCAACAATGGCTCCTTTTCATCCTGGAGAGAAGTGACCAGTGGGGTCCCACAGGGCTCTGTCCTGGGCCCAGTGCTATTCAACATCTTTATTAACGATTTGGATGACAGAATTGGGGGCATACTTATCAAATTTGCAGATGACACTAAACTGGGAGGAGTAGCTAATACCCCAGAGGATAGGATCGAAATTCAAAATGACCTGAATAGACTAGAAAGCTGGGCCAGTGCTAACAAAATGAAATTCAATACGGAGAAATGTAAGGTTCTGCACTTAGGGCGGAAAAATGAAATGCACAGATATAGGATGGGGGACACCTGGCTGAACGAGACCACATGTGAAAGGGATCTAGGAGTCCAAGTAGACCATAAGCTGAACATGAGTCAACAGTGTGATGCGGCAGCTAAAAAAGCCAATGCAATTTTAGGCTGCATCAATAGAAGTATAGTTTCTAGATCAAGGGAAGTTATAGTGCCACTCTATTCTGCTTTGGTCAGGCCCCACCTGGAATACTGTGTCCAGTTCTGGGCACCACAATTCAAAAAGGATGTTGAGAAACTGGAGCATGTCCAAAGGAGGGCAACTAAGATGGTGAAGGGTCTGGAAACCTTGCCCTATGAAGAACGCCTTAGGGAGCTGGGGATGTTCAGCCTGGAGAAGAGAAGGTTAAGAGGTGATATGATAGCCCTGTTTAAATATTTGAAGGGATGTCATATTGAGGAGGGAGCAAGCTTGTTTTCTGCTGCTGCAGAGACTAGAACGCGGAACAATGGATGCAAACTGCAGGAAAAGAGATTCCACCTCAACATTAGGAGGAACTTCCTGACAGTAAGGGCTGTTCGACAGTGGAACACACTCCCTCGGAGTGTGGTGGAGTCTCCTTCCTTAGGGGTCTTTAAGCAGAGGCTGGATGGCCATCTGTCAGGGATGCTTTGACTTGGAGTTCCTGCATGGCAGGGGGTTGGACTGGATGGCCCTTGTGGTCTCTTCCAACTCTATGATTCTATGATTCTATGATTCTATGATCACTGCCTTTTCCACCCTGGCACCTTAGCCATTGTGGCAAGGTGGGAAAGGGAGTGATGGGTTGGTGCTGTTGGCAGGATAGGAGATAGAGAGGTAGATGGGGAGTGGGACAAGGAGCTGGATCAGCCACTGACTGCAGTTTCAGTGTCCTAGAGGGTCAGAGGGACTTTGAAAATCTGGCTGAGACATCATGGTACCAAGGCAGGAAAAGGAGGTACAGGCCAGAGTTGTTGGCAGGAATGGAATCTGTAACATGCATGTTGGTGTGTGTGTGTGTTTACAGTGTTCACAAGTTTAAAAATTGTTGTACTGCTCCCCTAATCCCCCTGAATGTAGAGGGCATACTGTATACTGAGAAAAGCCTATAGCTAAGTTGTAGAGCAAATGCTTTGTATGCAAAAGGTCCAGGCATCTATGGGTAGGATGGGGGGAAAGCTCTTTCTGGCACCCTCGGAAGTGCTACCAGTCAGTGTAATGGGTCTCTCCCAATCTAATGCCTTTCACATGTGTTGGACCACAACTGCTATTCAGATTGGGAACAGCTGGTACAGACAACACTGAGCTCAATACATTATTGGTCTGTCTAGACATAGATGTAACAGTCTGACTGGGGATAATCAGAGCAAAGCAATTCACAACTCCTTGTTCATTGGTTCTATTTTTCAAAATAATTCATTAGTGTCATTCATTACTATCTGGAGAGTAATGTGTTACTAGTATGTTACTAATGTGTTGTGTTAACCTATTTTTCCCATTCCTTTTTTCAAATACATCTTTAAAAATAGAACAAATAAACAAAACAGAGCAGAACAAAAACATCTCCTCCCTACCAAATAATATTTCAGGAATAATGGCTTGTTACATCCAAGAGGCTAGAATGTAACTAGAAATTGGTCAAGAATTCAGTAGATGGCCTACACCACTATAAATATTTTTGAAATATCTTGCAAAGGAAGGTATCCTGTATCTCCTTCTGCAATATTTTTGCAACTGATGTAGAAGTGTAGCTGGAGGCACAGCTCTTCCATTTTGTCAGTGACTAGCTGCAGGGATGTGCCTGCAAGTAGGGCAGGATGATCAAGCAGCTTCTACCCTTGGGCAGGAAGCAACAGTCGCCAAAAGCAGCTGGATGACCCCTGGGAACACTGCTATGGCAAACCAACTGTTCCTGTGAGTCTCCAATTGCCCTTGTACAGCCAGAAGTGGTGGGGGGAGCCATTTCCACCAAAGCACCAGCCAAGCTATGCTGGCATAGAGTTATACTCTAGCAGTGATGGTACTGGATCTTGGCCTTTATGTTACTTTTAAAAACTAATGGTGCTAGTAATGTTGTCATCCGAAAGTAAATTCTGATGGCTTATGTTACTTGTAAGATGTTACTTCCAAGCTCTGAGTTTAAAGCAACTTCCCCTGCACCTACATTTCTTTGCTAGGCTTTACTGTCCTACAGTGACAGGTTGCTTAAAATGTTGTAAGCAATGAACTGGCTGAGGAAAGAGAGAAATCTGCTGTGTTGATTACATAAATCAAAACTGCAGGTCTTTGCTTATGCTCATACACCTGGAGAGGATTAGATGAAACTGAACAGCTCTTTTTCCCCTTCAGATGGGGAAAGATACAATGTAACAGTCTCTTAAAAACAGATATGCCCAGGTTTTCTGGATGCCATGCCCTCATCCCTGTAAACACTGCTCTCTGATCTCAATTGAGGAAAATACCATCCTTTACATATTTGGTTAATGTAATATTTAATATAGACTGTAGGGCAGAGCGTTGGTAGGTTCTGGAGCCAAGCCCAGTCTTAAATTTCTCTATACTCCATCATTTGTTTTCACATTTTATCTTATCCATTTCCCAAGGAACTCAGAGCAACACACCTGAAAGGATATACTGATCATAATAACCATGTGAGGTAGCTTAAATGCATGGTGTAAGTTGATTGGAGGATCCATGGTTCTGCAGATGTTTTTGGGCTGTATTTCCCACCAGACCTGAGCAACACTCCCAGTTACGAGGGATACTGGGAGTTTTTTTAGGGACTTCTATCCCTGACTTTTTATATAAGCAGACCAAGGGAATGCAGTGAGATCCATGGCTGAATGTGGAGGTCAGACCAGGTACAAAAGTGCATTCATTTTATGGCCTTACTTGTACATGTCAAAAGCAACTTGTGCCTTTTCAAAACCTGCAACACAACAGAAATCCTTTTCACAATGCTGATGGTGCTGTCATTTCACAGGGTGTACAGTGATCTAGCTGTCTGTTTCTTTTTTCTCATCAGGGATTCTTTAGGAGGAGTCAACAGAACAATGCCTCATACTCCTGCCCAAGGCAGAGGAACTGTTTAATTGACAGAACCAACAGAAATCGTTGCCAACACTGCCGACTGCAGAAGTGTCTTGCCCTAGGAATGTCTAGAGATGGTAAAGTGCTTGCTTCTTGCTTCACAGATCAATCCTTTCAAACTGCTCTGCACTGTACCCTTCCTTCACCCCCAAAGAAAGGCACCTTACTGCTCTGTGACATAGATCATTGCTTTCCCCAAAGCCTGCAGCATTTATATAGGGTGTGTACTGTGCAAACAGAGAAGAACATAACGAAAGACAAGAAGGCAACATGAGAAAGATAAAATGATTCCAAACAGGAGAGGTTATGGCAGGGGATTTGGAATAGAACTGCAGATAACTATTAGGCCACAATTCTGTACAACCATTATATTAGGAATGGGAGACAGCACACAGCCGGAGGACTTTTTAAAGATTTTCACTGCACCAATTATTGAGTGCAAGGGTGGACAACATGTGGCCTGCAGGCTGCATGTGTACTCACTGACTGTTTTGGCAGCCCCTGGATCCTTTCCCACTAAAAAGTCATCAAATAAAAGAATTGCTGTTCTTGGAAGCCTCAAGGAATGGCAGTTCCTTTAAAACATGTCACACAGACACATCTTTTTGGGGTTCCCAAAAAGAAAAAGGTAGAAAGGTAATCTTTCATACTACAGTTACAATGATATGATATTACTTAATCACCATCGCTACATTCTATGGAATTCTGGGATCTGCAGATTATGGAGGAGTTCTTAGAATTCTGAGCCAAAGATCTACAATGACTCACCAAACTACAAATTCCTGAATTCCACAGTAGTTGAAGTAGATAATTCTGTAGTGTGAAGTGCCCCAGAAGTGGACTTCCAGAAACTTTCCAGGTGCTTGGTTTGGTTTGGTTTTGGTGGTGATGATAATGGTGATTGTGAGGATATGATGTCTGGGGCAAGGATGCTCTTAGGGGCACATAGAAGCTTATTTCCCTCCCCTCCCTCCTGTCAAAGAAGGAATAAGTGCCTCCTCATGAATAAACAGTCATTCCTTCTTGGCGGGCTGTGTAGGGTGGCTGGGGCACAGAGAAGCTTGTTTTGAGAAAAAAGCCAATACTTCCTTTCTTCTCAGCATCGGAAATAGAATGTCTATGAATGTTTGGGGACAGGGAGAGGGGAGAGAAGGGAGTAATGCCCACTCACACCACATGGGATCAGCAATCTCTGGATTACCCCAGGAATAACATACTGCACTTATTTCAATAATGTGTATGTGCAGTTAACAGCAATCCATGGGATTTCTCCGTTCTTTAAAAGTAAGCTCAGATTGGCTACACAATAGCTATGCCCAGCCATGAGGTCATGCAGTAGGATCCTACCATTACAGTGAAAATCCTGCATCTTTTCCACTGTTTAAGAACAGTGCAATAATCTTCAAAGTTGCACACCCCTAGTTTATTGTTTAGATCCAGCCTTACTCATGCTTCCAGCAGACCCACTGGAATCATTGGGACTTAAGTTAGTCATGCTATTTTGGCTGTGTCCAAGCTTGTATTGTATTTTTCCCTGGTTACCACATGGTCTAAACCATGGCTGTCAGTTAAAGCTAAGCTTTCTGAAGCTGAAACTTTGTCATGGCAAACAATTCTTTTATGTTTTAAGGCTTAGCTCCCTTACATCATGGTTATTTCAAAAAGAGTTATTTCAAAACAGCCAGGCCAAAATGGACATCTAACAGAACAATTTTATTTCTAAGGTCAAGTTCAGAACAGTAGCATAGCTAACTTCCTCACTTCACACACACACACAGTCACCTATGGCTAAAATAGCAGTATATCAGTTAAGTTTCCCATTACAGCAACCAACCAGATTTGTTCCATAGAATGACTTTCATATACAAGATATGATATGCCTCGATCCACAGCCAGCAATTAAAGTATTATATGTAAACTTCCAAAAGATGGCCTCCTTCGGGTGCTCAGGTAATAAAATGGAAATCTGTGGTGCTAAATGCCTATGCTGTAGGTTCTCTAAATTAGTCAGCTGCTCTTTAAAACAAAAGAAACAGTTGGCTGGAACAAAGCCCACTAATTAGGTTGGAAAGAAATCTAACTCAGGGGGCTAGGATTTCACAGGCACTTCAAAGAAAGTGAAGGGAATACAAAGTATACTCCAAATTAATATATATGTAAAGAGAAAGAGAGAGAGTAAGTTTTCCTTTCTTGTTACTTTTTCATATGTTTTCAATGCAGGTCTGTCATAGGATATTATTGCACAGTTTACCACTGCTGAATTCAATTTGAATTTGGGATACATCCGGATTTTATCACACACATTTTTGCCATGGATGCCACTGGGTGGGTGCATACCGGGTAACATCTGGATAGAATCTGAGTTCAGCCAGCCAATTTGCAAAGCCAGGAAGCTCCTTTTAAAACTTTTTTTGTAAATTGTTTTAAAATGTTTTATTTGGGAGCTGCCTTAAATCCCTTTCTGGGAGAAAAGTGGCATAAAAATAAATAAATAAATAAATAGTTTGTGACACCAAACAAAACAGTAAACTATAGTTGACTAAATCAGAAATAGGGACCCCAAAATTCATTTTGGCTCATTAATCCTGAGGGCAGGGATTCATCTAATTATAAGATTGTATGTACAGCACTGTGTAAATTTACAGCACAACAACAACAACAACAACAACAACAACAATAATAATAATTCCATAGTTTAGTATGAGTTAGCTGCATGCTTCCCATGAGGCACATGCAGTCCTCTCTGCTGTTTATTTATTTTTTAATCCCTGCAAGGATGCTCCCCATCCCACTTCACAAACCAGGTCACATGGCAGGAGGAAAATATGGGACTAGGACAGCTATATGACTTCCTCTGGAGATAGAGACCACTTCCTCTATGACGAAGTCAAATACATCTTCTTATTATATGTGTTAATAGGGAGGTGGCAGGATCCAGTTGCCTGTTCAGTTTAATTCCAATTTAACACTCTATTGAGGGAATAAGAAATTCTCATTATATGTGTCTTTACTTGCAAAATGCCAGCTTCATTTATTTTGTTGTAAAAATGTTTCTACTGCTACCAATCCCACCAGGAAAAAACAGTGTCTGTTACTTTATCATAGGAAAAGAAATTACCGCTAGTGGTCCCACTTGTTCAGAAATTTTTTAAAAAAAATAAGTCTGTCTTGACAAGCATCATTGTTGGCCTCTACATTTGGCAGACTTCACGTATGAATTAGTAGAAAGGGAACAGATGACTTTGGCATACAAGTGTCTATTTTATTTGCTGTATAAGCTTCCTTGTTTTGTTTTAGTCAGAATTCAATAGAGGTTATGTGTATGCAGACATCTGAATTCTCTGTTATGAACACAAATCACCATTTTGTAGCTCACTGCCTTTCCATTAGTATCATTTTTGTCCTCTGAAGTGCTTGAATCTGTTGGTGGATATTACTGATTTAGACATTTTCCAAAGCATACATAGCACAGTTCAATTTAATTCATTTAGCTGCTTCATTGAATTATTTTTGTCCTACTGTATGTCACAGGATCTCAAAGTGCTTTAAAATAATGAGAATAATTTAATTTTAAATATATAAGTAATTTAATGGTGTGCATTGCCATGCATGTCTATTCAAGAGTAAGCCCCAGTGCAACTACTTTCCTGCCTGCAAAGCACAGCATAGTCCCTTGAAACTTGCAAAGCACGGCTTAATTCTATGCAAGATTGAAGGTGAGATAACTTTAAACACATGCTTATTGCCAATCACTGTCTGGAAATAATTTCAGGAAAGACTTGCAGACTGGATAGGAAACCCAAAATGCCATATCTCCTCATGAGCCAAAGGTTCCTCTTTCTTGCTTTGACGTCAGTAAGATTATGAGGTCTCAGGGCCTGACCTTGTGTCTCCAGTTTTCAGATGTCATCTTTAGGTGGGAAACAAGGGTGCAAATTCTCCAGTTTTGGTGGGGTAATATTTGGAGAAGAGGAAAGGATTATGTGCAAATTTGTAGCTCAACTAGCAAAGAAACAGCTTGATACTATTTGTAAGGCTTAATTGATCTGTTGTTGATCACAGGATGTCTTGGAGGGCTCTCACACATAGGGTCAGCTGAAGCCAAAGCTGACTTGACCACACTGAACAATAAAATTCATTTTTTGCTGCAACCTATAAAGACTCTCCAAGGCATCTATGCATTGAGTTGGCTAGCTTTCTCCTCTACTACCTATTGTTGAGATTTCAGGGCCCACCTTCCATTCTGCACTACATTCCTATGCTGTTTAGAAGCAAGTAGTGTAGATTAAATATTTGTTATCCTATCTCACTGAGTGAGAAGGAATTATCCCCTTATTTCACCTTGACTTGAGAACAGACCCTTTAGTTAATATTTCGGTATTAGGACTTTATTGCACTGCCTCTGGTGCCCAAATTACCTCTGGAGCCAAATTCAGAAGTTAGGCTGATTTTATCACATGGGCATTTCCCTCAAAACAGCTTCCCGTTGCCTCCAGTGTTGAGTTCGGGCCCCATAAGTCGCTTTGGTGGCTAATTCTTTCCAAATTGGAAGTTTCCAGGACAAAACCAGAAGCACCCAGGACAAATCAGAAGCTTCTGGTTTAGTCTTGGAAGCTTCCGATTCGGAAAGAAATAGCCACTGAAGCAACTATGGGGCCTGAATTCTACATTGGAGACAAGGGGAAGCTGTTTTGAGGGAAATGTCCATGTGATAAAATCAGCCTAACTTCTGAATTTGGTTCAAATTAGGAAGAGGTAAATTGGGCACTACAAGCAATGTGATAAAGTCCTTAGTTTTCAAAGGAAAACATATGTCCTTCTGTGTGTGTGAGAGAGAGAGAGAGAGAAGCAGAGAAGCTGTGAACAGCTGTGATTAGTACTTAAGGCATAACATCATTAAGGCCATCCCTAGATATCAGGTTTTGTCCAGGAAACCTGAAGGCCTGCGATGATCCTGAACAGGCAACCCTAGACAGTAATGTAACATAGAACACAAATTACCAAGCAGATTATATGTAGTGTAAGTCTGACTCTAATTTTCCTAACTAAATTTATTTTCTAATCTCTCAGAAATGTAATTTGCAATCCTGTACCTCAAAGGAATACTTCTTTGATCATAAGGGCTAAATTCAATTTCAGATCACTTTTATGGGACCACAAATCCTAGAGGTGGGCAGGACCAAATGGAAAGTTGTAGTTCTAAAATTACCAGGAGAGAGTAGTTTAAAGCTGCCACTGCATTAAGTCTGGAGAGATGGAGGAAACAGTGTATAGAAGCTGAAGAATCACCAAATGATGATGTTGTGGGGAAGGTGGTACATTCCAGAGGAAGGTCATTTTTTTATCATGGCTATCCCTGCTTAACAAGGAAAATTAAAATTTACTTATGGGTAGACGTCCATGGGATCACTCTGTTAGAGAGCCCATTACATGGATGCCAATATGATTTCCCACATAATGAGTTGCCAAAATGATAGGTAGCATTACAACATGTATTTTTTTTAAAGCATATTAGTTGAAACTATGAGGGGAAAAACATTCTGGACATTCCCTTTAAAACACATCCTTTATGAGGACTAAGAAACCAGATGTAGAGGGAATTCTGCCTCTCATCAACCCCAGATAACATAGCCAATGGTCAAGGATCCTGGGGGTCATAGTGAAATTTCTGAAGGGCCACAAGTTCCCTATTCCTTAGGCTTTTGAGAGACTTTCAAACTGAGACATAACACTGTCAATGCACTTGCTTTAGCATGCTGCAAATGGTAGAGATGTAGCTTTGCATTATGATTTTGACTTATTCCAACAAAGGCACAATTTTCCTCTTTTCTTCTTAGGAGGTATGAACACATTGAGTACTTTAAGATTATATGTTGCAAATGTATGCCAGTAAAGTAATCCATGAGTGTTGCTTCTTTAGAGGAAATGCCATTCCTATAGAGTGTTTACCTTCAAGTCTGTTATTTTCCTTTAGGCTTCAACTGTAACCTGTAACATTCTCTTTTTTTCCCAAAATAAGTGTGTGAAGATAACAGGCCCGTTGACAGGTTGTGATAATAGGGCTTTAGGGCTTGTTATCTTCAGAAGGTACTAATCCTGTTAGTGCACAGATTAAAGGTTTGAGGAAAATTGATAAATCACACAGGATACAAATCTGAAGGCTGTACATTTTTATAGAGCTCTGGTTTGCTGTTTGGTGAGCATGGAGAGATAAAAAAGAAATAGCAGGCCTGCTCATTATTCACAGCAGGGTGTTGGCACATTTACTTGGAAATATGTCCTATTGATTTCATTGGAACTTACTTTGGTGTAAGTGACTGGGGTGAGGATCACAGCATAGACCCCAAGGCTTTGTCTGTCAAAAATATTCCTGCAGGCACAAGGTACATGTAAGAGAACAACAGGTTACCACTTTGTGGTAACAGTATCATATGCTCCAACTGTCTCTGTCAGTTTGATTTGCTAACTGAAGTTTTCCATACTGCATGTTCTTCATGACATCACAGATGAAAACACAGATAGACAAGTGTGTGTCTGTATTCATATGCTCAATTTTTTATGTTAGAGTTTAAAATTATTTAAGCATTTGCAACCTGGCTTTCCTCAGCAGAGCACAAGGTGGCAAAAAATATATAGCTAACCAAATAAATGTCCACTTGGCATTTTTAATCAATGACAGAGATCCTTGTTGCTGCTCCTGCTGTGTGCCTTCAAGTCATTTCTGATTTATGCTGATCCTAAGGTGGACCTATGATGGGGGTTTCTTGATGGAATGTGCAGAGGGAGGTTGTCCTTGCCTTCCACTGAGGCTGAGAGCATGTGACTTTCCCAAGATCATCCAGTGGATTTCTGTGACTGAGCAGAGATTTGAACCCTGGTCTTCAAGTATCCCAGTAGAACATTCAGACCACTACACAACATTGGCTCTGCTGAGGACCAAAGCATAATATTATCAGAAGTTCAAAATATATGGAACTCAAGTTCAATATTAAAATACCTACTTGGCATTAAATAACAAATTGTCCTTAATAATCCCATTGATAGGACCAAATATAAATTCCCAGTAGAGCTAAACAGGACAAATAACACATTTTTTTATGAACACTAACATCAGCCAGATGGCATAGGAATATGGGAGATCCTCATTACAGTTGCTGTTTCTTCTCTAGCAGATCTCAAGGGCCCCATTCACACTAGCGTTTTTGTGATGAGTAGATCTGGGAAGATTTGATGATGCAATACCAAATCAAAGTTCCCACTATGTTTATCCCGATCAAATCTCTCTGTGGCAATTTAACCCTGATTAAGTTCACACTGCTATTTTTATCCATTTAAAAGAGAGCTGCCATTTTGCTCATTCTCAGGGGAGTTTTTACACTGTCAATCAAAATATGTGTACCTATGTTACACTCTTTGGCCAGGCCCCCTTCCCCCCCCTCCCCCGTCAGCCTCGGAGGATGGCAATGACAAGCCCCTTAGAACAACCCTTAGCAAGAAACCCTGTGGGGAATCTCTCTCTCAGCCATATAATAATATAATAATATAATCTCTCAGCAATATAATGTGTGTGCAAGACCTTTAGTTTGCACCAGCTTGGGAGCAAAGTCTGTTGTGGTTTTATTTCTTGGAAAATAGGAAAAAATGACCCCGTAACCCACAGCCCCATTGATAAGGTTTTTTAAAAAATGTCAAGCAAATCATGCCACTGATGATGCAAGTATTTAAAGGTGCAGTCTGCTGTAGCCAAGCAATAGCAAATATGTGCATAAGTTGTCAAATTTAATTTTATTTATTTATTTTTTAAAAGTCTAATGATGTTCCCAGGAGAACCCTCTCCCTGGCTATGGTGAGCTCTGGGCTGGGAATCAGACATCGATGCAGATAAGGGGACTGATGGGAAATAAAGAAAAAAAGCCAGGCTGCGCTTTAAAGAGACCACTTTCCAAAGCATGGAAAGTTTGAATTCACTGCATTTCTGGAGCTACTTTTTTCACTCCTGCAACTTAGTCCCAAGATGGAAAAACAATGCCACGTGGCTGACAGAGAGAGCGCAAAGGGATGGGCATGATCCACGCATTGCACATTAATCCTTCCCTCCTAGATGCCTCGAATGGGACTGGGAGCAAGTTCCCATTGGTGGCACCCTGATAAAACCTGGTTTTTGGGGGGAGGAACTCAATCTTGGAAAAACCGAGTTAAGGGGGATTTGTGCCAGCCCCCCCTTGAATTCAGGTGAAGAAAAACCAGCACAAGTGTGGACAACCCCCTATAAACTGGTTTGCAAACCAGTTTATAACATAGTGTGAACAGCCTCAAAGTACAAAAAGGGAAAGATAATGAATTCTCTTGAACCCAGAAAATTTTTAGCTTTAAATGTAAAACCAGCAGTTACTGGGTCTGGTAACCAGCATAATATCAATCCAGAATTGCACAAACCCCCCCCCCCCCCCGTTGCCATTCTGACTGCTGCATTCTGGCCCAGTTGCAGGTTCTGAATGCTCTTTCAAAGGAATCACTTTACAGAGGCTAGTATGCAAAGGGATATTGTAGCACCTTTGAGTGTGAAATAAATTGTAGCATAAGCTTTTGTAGACTTGGTCTACTTCCTCAAATGCATGAACTGTCTCTGAATTCTATAGAGTCTAACTGCAGAAATAATCTTAAAGTCACTTTGACACATAACATGGTAGCCAAATTCTAGAATATAGAGTTACTATGCTTGAAAGGGACAGAGCAAATCTATGCTTTTAGCACATAAGAAGTAGAACTATTATGGCATATAAAGGGGGGGAGGGGAGTTTGACTTCTTTGATGAAAACCATAGATTTTTCAATTATATTTAAACAAAGAAAATATAGCTTGTGTGTTTTAGTTAATAGTATCAGATGCTATGAACTTTCTGGAGAGTCTTGGACATGTCATCTCAAGTCTTATGCATCTACTAGTGGCCCCAGTCTGGACTGGGACCACATCTTATGGAAAGTACAGTGCTAACCCTTCCCTCATGCTTTCCTCCCACAGAGGATCATGGTACCATCAGCTAAGATGCTGTCTCACGAAGTTGAAAGGGTGAATGTAATAACCTCTTTGACCATCTCCCCCCCCCCCCCATATCTTGTATATGAAGCTTAACTGACCTTTAAAAAAACATAAAAATATACACTTCAACTGCCCCAGTTTGGCAGTGACAGTCCCAATTTATCTTCCGTCCTCAGCCGTTTTTAAAATGTCCCACTCTCTCTTCTCCTCCCACATTCCCCCTTTGTCCTCAGCTTACTTCAAAGTATGAAACTGAGTTCAAAGTTCAAAAGACGTTTGCACTAACTTAATTCAGGAGGGAAGAGGAGAGCAGGGAGGAAATTCGGTCCTTCCCTGTATACTCAGGCAAAAGCAGATTGCTGTAACTTCTCCTACTATGTCTGATTTCCCTCATTAATAAGTTTTGCCTCTTGACTACATCCTGCAGTTGCTCAGCCAGATGTGTCCTGGTATTCATGTGTGAGATGTTGCAGGATGTGAAACACACAAGACAGTAATGCCAGTTTTTTATCTGTTGCAGCTGTAAAATTTGGAAGAATGTCCAAAAAGCAGAGGGACAGTCTGTATGCCGAGGTACAGAAGCATCAACAGCGACTGCAGGAACAGCGGCAGCAGCAGAGTGGCGAGGCCGAAGCCTTGGCCCGTGTCTACAGCAGCAGTATCAGCAATGGGTTGAGCAACCTGAACAATGAAACTGGTGGCACTTACTCAAATGGGCATGTCATTGACCTGCCGAAGTCTGAGGGTTATTATAATGTGGATTCTGCCCAACCCTCCCCAGATCAATCTGGCTTAGACATGACTGGAATCAAACAGATAAAGCAGGAACCTATTTATGACCTCACTTCTGTACCAAACTTGTTTACCTATAGCTCTTGCAACAATGGGCAATTAGCTCCAGGAATAACCATGGCGGAAATAGGTAAGAAAATACTACCTTTAATGTTAATGTTTCACAGTATTGGTATGTACATGTTTTTGATCCATGGTGCTTCCTTTAGAGTGGGCTTCTTATGCAGATATCTCTGGGGGGAGGGAGGGGGAGGTTTGTTTTGAATACAGTTCATTTAGCAGAATTCTAAAATGTTTACATTTCTTAAATGGAGCAATTCATGATCTCTTTATGAAGCTGAAAAACCAAAGCCACTGATGAATCAATCAAGTGATAATTACTAAATAGAGAACATATATCAAACGAGCTCATTATCAGGAGAGTTTAATGATCTTTTTGACAACCATACACGTTCTTGTCAACAAAGAGCTCTGAAGGTGGATCATTAATAGATCTGGGTCTGAAATTAATTACAGTGCCAACTTCACTTGTGATCTTCCACTGGATTTCTGCCATCAAAGCTACATTTAGGATCTGGAAGAGGTGGATTCATGCTGACTCTAGTATTTGGAAAATTTGGTTTCACGTGTTAGGTATCATTCATTCAGCAGTAGTTTTGATAACTGGCAATGTAACCTTATTGTTAAATTTCACACACCAAGACAAATCATGCTGTCATAGTAAGCAATGTTTCCATGGTACTAGTAACTACAACTATTAATCTTCACTTTCACGTATCCTCTAGCTGTCCTGATCTGGAAGGGCAGTTACTCTTCCATTGAGATGCTTTTAAAATGTCCCATTTTCTCTTTCTGCCTCCTTTTGTTCTTAGCTTAATTCCAATTGCTGCAAACTGAGTTCAGAGTATAAAAGTGGGTTGAACTCAATTAGCTCAACAGGAAGAGGAGAGGAGGCAGCAAAATCTGCCATTCTCTGTACACTCGGGCAAAAGCCAACTGCTGTAGCTACTCCGAGACTGTATGCTTTTCCTCCTTATTTTTTGTTTTGTTTTGTTTTGTTTTTTGCCATTTTGCCATTACTCTCTGATCTTGCTTGACCACTCATGTCACAGGTCTGTGGAATGTTGGAGGGTATATTCTCAACCATTGTACTGATATTCTGTGCAAGTTTATTAAATATTTTAAACTGCTTTTCATCTTCCAAACTTACTTAACCCTTTAGTCTTAGAAATGTAACAGCAAGTAATTGTTTGGAGATTTTCATAAACAAAAAAATAAGGGGGGGGGGGGTAAAACAGGAGATGTCTAGCTTTTTCTCAAAACTACATTTAGAGACATTTTTGTTCTTGTTGGCCTAAAACACGGGCCAAAGGGATGACAGTGGGACCGAGCTGGCTCTTTTCATGGCAGGGCTGTGGCAACTGCATGCACTCAGCCTTCCTCCAATTGTCACACTTCCTTCCTGTGATTCTAACCCTGCTTTACATATGATATGTTCATCATACATATTAAATAGATAGGATGATAAAATGTTGCCTTGCTTGACCCCCTTGCCAATTGGATACCATTTCATTTCTCCGTATTCTATCCTATCACTAAGCTCTTGCCCTGAGTGTAGGTTATGCATCAAGACAATCTAATATTGTGACTCACCCATTTCTTTTAGAATGACCCATAGTTTTGCATGAGCTATACAAGCAAAGGCTTTTCTATAGTCTATAAAATACAAGCTGATTTTCTTTTGAAATTCTTTGGTTCATTCTATGAACCAATGTATGCTTGCAATATGATCACTAGTGCCTCTACCTCTCCTAACCTCAGCTTGGACACCTGACATTTACCACTTCATACATGGTATAAGTCTTTGTTGTTGAATTTTTTGTTGTACAATTTTGAGCATAATTTTGCTTGCGTAGGAAATGAATGCAATGGGCCCGTGCTTAGTGAAACCCTGTTATCCCGTTTCTCAGATATTTTAATGTATACTGTATTGACCCTTTCTAACCTGTGTGGCATTGTTTCGTCTTCCATATTGGTTGAAAGATTTTAATTAAAAATAGTGTAGATTCTGTCTCTGATGACTGAAGCAGCTCTATTGGTATGCCGTCTGTTCCTGGTGATTTATTTCTCCTAGGTGCTCTGAGTGCCACTTTAGCTATTAAAACTGGAGGTTTCCTTAGATGAATTTATCATCCTAATATCTTTTTTATATAGTTCTTTTATGTGTATTGTTTCCATTGTCTCCTACTCTTACATTCACTCACTGCTCTCTTGGAGATGTTGGAGGCACTCCCATAATGCCACTGCAGAAGTCTCTGCTAAGAACATTCAACTGATCCTGATCTCAGCTGGTGAAATAAAGATATATCCAGCTTAATTTCTTGGAACTTTGTGCTTCCCCCATTCCAGTTATATTAGACCCAATGAATCAATGGGGTTTACCTGAGTACTGACATGCCATTCAGCCACGGAACCAATGAGTCTACTTTAGTTAAGATTAGAATTGGTTTTAGGCCTTAAAACAGTTGTGAACAGAAGTTGAAACAGTAATTAAGAGTGGATGGAGAATACATTAACTCGTGGTGGAAATGTTCAAACCATATTTTCCCAGCTGAGATCATAGTGCTCAGATCTTTGCAAATCTGAATGCTTCCTTTTGCTTTAAAGCTGCATATAAAAGTCTTGAATGCTTAGCTCTCTGGAGATTACTGGTGTGCCTTTTAAAACATGCTCTCCAAAAGAAACTTGCTGTAGTCACTATGCATAGCATTGCCAGATCCTGAACAAATGAGAAATTCTGTGACTTGATTTTGTTTAATGGGTGCCATTGATTTTTAAAAAACTGACCCCCCCCCCCAAAAAAAAAAGCCTGCTGCACCTGCCAAATCTCTCTTAGCTCTATTACCTGTCATGATTATAGAAAAGGTTTTTTCTCTAACTAGAAATTTCTTTTTGTTCTTTTTCTTTTCCTCTAGTTGTTTCTTTGCAAAGAAATCATAAACTCTCCAAAATGTAAAAGTTCTGAGTTGCGTTCAGTGGTAATTAGTGTTTTTTTAAAAAAATGTGGGAGGTTGCTATTCTGTTTGTTTTCCATTTTCAATGTATATTGAAATGCTCTGTTTTCATGCTGATTTGAATTGGTATGGCAACTGTTTCCTATCAGGAATTGCTAGAATGCTGATGCTCTATTAGAGACCCTCAATCTACTCCCAGAGCTGAATTCCCTCATGGAGAGCATGACCATTTTAACCAGTTTATGTTGGTAGCACAGAGATGCTTCTTGAGTTCTAGTCAAATGTGAGCACTTCAGACTGGATAAGGTCTGCTTCATGCTCCTCTACAGGATTTACCCAAGGCAGCAGCTGTCCTGAATTTCAGTTTATTTACCATGTATTGTTCAATTAGTTACAAAAGATGCCTCCTTATGCAATTACTTTCAACCTAGACTTCTTTTCCACATACAAACTGATTGATCGAGGGACCCCTTCTGCCACTATATCCTTTTATCTTTCTTGCCCACCACGAATTTTGAAGATCCCTCTCAGAGGATATTTAATTACCTCAGTCTGCCTTCAGAAATGCTTTGTATGCTTTTCAACAATATTTATATGGTACAATGTTGCCATCTAGTGAGTAATATCATTATTACTATAGTCACAAAAGTTGTTGGCAGTGGTACTTTCTAGGAACAAGTATCTATTTAAACATTTCTAATCATACTCAGCTATTTTGACATTGTGCCCAGATTGCGTAAACACTGTTGTTTCTTGAAACTGTAAACCATATTATACAGGGTGCAGTAAAATTTGACAAAGAATTCCTCCCAGTTTAGTAAAGATAGCTGTTTTGAGTCCCACTTAGTGAGTCTCACTAGTACAATGAGAATTACCCCCAAGTTAGTGTGCACATAATTACACTCCATGGACTAAACCTTTATATGGTAAAGATTTTGACAATCTGGTTTCACTTTTTAACTTTTTTCCATTGAATGCTCATATTTTGCAAAAATTAGACAACACATGTACATATATCATTATTTTTTATTTTTGTAGTGTTCAACTGTAAACCTGCCTTTGCACTTTCCTCCTTTACTTTCTTCAGTAGTCATTCCAAGTGTGGCATTTGCTGCTAGTAATATGGTGCCACTTGCACATCTTAAATCATTGATGTTCCTTCCTCCAATTTTCACATCTCCTTCCTCAGAGTCTAATCCAGTTTTGTGTATGATATAGTCAGGATACGAGTTAAGCAGATAAGGTGATAAAATGCAGCCTTGCCTGCCCACTTGCTGATTGACAACCATTGCATTTCTCGATATTCTGTATTTATGGTAGCTTCTTGTCCTCAGTACAGATTACACATTAAGATAATCAAATGCCGTGGTACACCTATTTGATTAACAGCAGACCATAGTTTTTCATGATCTCCACAATCAAGGGCTTTGCTATAGTCTACAGCTAAGAAAACAAACATAATGACCACAGATTATTTACATAACATTAAAGTAGACAATGAAGAATGAGATAGTTAAAGATTTTTTGTCTCCCTCCATCTCAGAGTCTAGTTTAAAAGTGTGAAAAGGAAGGGTTTAAAGGTGGCATCCTAGTCAGCATGTGAGCTGAATCTACACTATCATAACTGCTGATGATTCTTGTTTACAGTCATGGATGGTCAAACATGACCACCAAACCTACTGTCACATTCTGGCAGCGCCCTGACCCAAAGATTTGGTCTGGAATGCTAGGAAACAACATCTGTTGTGCACTATGGATGCAGGCTGCCTTGGGATAAGCAGTTTTGGCAGGACTCCATGGGTGTCTCTCAAAGGAATCTCATGACCAGAGTCATACTGTGGATGTCATTGCCCAGCACCCTGATCTCCAGTGCCTCAGAGATATTTTGGTTGAGATTGTGCCAGGCTGCAAACCTAGGTTGGGGAGGGCATCATCAGATGTAACTATAATGATGGAGCTGATGATGACATAAAATCTCAACCAGGGTGTTTTAATCTGCCAAAATACCACTTCTTACTGAGGTTTAGAAAATCTGCAACATTCCTACCCCAAAATCATAGCCAGACACAGACTAACTCTGTTCCACCCAACAGAAAGTCCATGTAGATTGTATAGAACAAACTCTCAACAATCAGTGATACACTATGAGCTCAAATATAGGCAATCAATATGAACGAGGTACAGGGAGCCACACAGCGTCATTTTTGTCCAACGGAGATTTTCCGTCGGACAAAAATGGCACTCCTCAGCACTGAATGGGGACAGCTTGGCACCGGGAGATGGAATGAGGCCCTTTTGAGGACGCTTTGGTCTTTGATAAAATCCATTTTTTTCTCAGTCATACGAGCACCCGAGCATTCCCTTCTCATTCCCATAACAGGGGGAAAAAGGTGTGATAAACTTCAGTGTTACTTCAGAATCCACTTTAGGGAAGAGACAGTTTTTTTCTAGGTTTGGTGTATTTATTTATTTATATAACTTATATTCATCCTTTCTCCTCGTGAAAGACCCAAGGTGATTCCCTTTGGATGGATGCCACAAAGAGGACTTGTGATGTTTTGCAATATTTGTGTCAATTTACAAATACAGTTGGCCCTCCCCATAGGCAGGCTTGCCTTCTGTGGCTTTCAGCTTACATGGAAGGTAAGCCCCAGCAGAAGTAATGGGGTGCATATCCATGCCACTTACTGTGCGCCACACCACAAGTGCACATCCCATTGTTTTCTATGGGGCTTGAGCATATGCTGTTTTCCCCATATATGTGGGGGATGGATCCGCTGCATATGGGGAGAGTGGAATGTATACATAAATGTAGCATAGACAGGTCTTAACTTATATGCTCCAACAAACAGTACAATATATATTGATCCCACATGTAATCTCCAACAGGACAGCTGATACTTCAAGATGCTATTACCTTTTTCAGAATCCCCAAACTCACTTCCCTGACTTGCTGAAACAGTTGTTTCCCAGTGTCTTTTCACTGTCTCTCACTTGCTCCTATCCCTTGCTAGGGAAAGATGAGAGAGTAAGGATGGGCCATTTACACCTATATCTTTAGGACTATTTTATTTCCCATGCAACAATATTACTGGTTTGTTTACCTAATCACAACAGTGTATGCCAGGTTAATATTGGCCAGGGCTCTTATGATAATGTGCCCAAATCCTAATCTTAGAACCACAGAACGGGTACTGAAGGCTATCCAGTCAACCTCTTCCGAATCGGTAACACATTCTTTCTGTAGGTGTAGATAAAGCACAAATAACTTGCTTTCTCAGACTAGAGCTCATAGTCCAAAAGAATAATTTTCCCAAACTCTTGAGATACACCTATAATGTGAAAGAGGTTTGACTTCTCCATAAATCGAGTCCACCACTGTAAGGACCAAGGGCAAAGTGTAGATTTTCCAACAACTCTCTAAAAGCCCTAGGCAAAGTATAAAACCTTTTGTTTCGGGCTCATTGTCAGATTTTTCTGGCAATACCTGAAGCCCTGTTCAAAGATCTAATCTTGAATATGTGAACATGTCTATGAATTGCAGATGCTGGTGCTCATCTATGTTTGTTCAATGTTTGTTCAAAGTGTGAAAATAAAGACCACTTGTGAATGTACATGTGGTGCCGTAAAGAAAACAAGGTTCCTTAATGCTGTCAAGGGTCTGGATGTATATAGGTGAAACAGGGCCTGCCAGTGCAATTTTCCTTTTCTCATTACACCCACACATTCTATCTGAATGTGCAAGTGGAATAACAACACCCTCCCTACATCCACATTGTATTTCCTGTGAAGGAGTCAGGGATGTGTTGTGGAGATCTGCCCAACCATTGTGGCAGCATAGTCAATAGAGTGAATTTCAGGAAAAAACTAAAGCTTGGGTGCTGTTGCCCTCAATGTCAGCACTGAGTAGAAGGAAGAGCAGAATGGGAGAGAGCAGAAACAGAGGAGGGGAATGGTGCATTGATCAATGAGATCAAGAATGATTTGGGGTAATAGGGAAAAAGAGGAGGGTTACAGATAGTTAGGTAGAAAGACCTGTGGTAAGACACAGATCAGAAAGATTGCAGTGAGGTGTAGAAAGAAAAGAGGCTACATGGTATACGGAGAGATTCAGGAAGAGAATCTAAGAAGAAAAATTGAATTGTGGTGTGTGTGTGTGTGTGTGTGTGTGTGTGTGTGTGTTAAGGCTCCTTTTGCTCATGTGCAGTCATCCTAAGCTGATCAGACTTACGGAAGTTTACTTTTGTATAAGAAATAATTGGATACTCATGTAGATGCAATATAGTTAAGGGCTGACTGATGTGTGTTGATGTAGAAAGAAAGAAGAATATAAACTATGCCATTCAAAGAGTCAAGAGAGAGCACTATGGGCTGAAGAGGATGACAATAAAGAGAGAGGCTCTGATGAGATCAATAGTTGTACATGGAGAGAAGAAATTGTATGCTTTAGAATGCAAGGAAAAAAGAAAAAGGAATCAATAGAAAATGACACAGAACATACTGCATTAAAATTGTATTTCTCCCCCTCTTTAGCAGTTAACATAATAATGGAACACTCTTGAATGAGTAAAAACAAAGTTAGTAGTAAACAATGCAGAGTAATTCAAAGCTACACAACCCAGCTATAAATTAATCCAGTTCATCATATGTCACAACATGGATCTTCTAATAAGGTCACTATAAAATTGACAAATGATGGCCCTTGGCAGTGTTCCTAATTGAGGTTTAATCAATTTACATAAATGCCAAAGCCTTTCAAATATCCTCCTTTTTGTTTACATGACAGTGAGTGTTTCAAGTGGGAGTGGAAGCAGCCATCTGCCTACAGTGAGATGGGTCCCCCCCCCCCCCCCCACACACACACACTGCCCTGTTTTGTTTATGCTGCATAATTTTGAGGGCAAAGGATTTGGGGAGAAGAGAGGAAATTTTCTTATGAGAAATGTTTCTGGGAAGCAGCCAAGATAATTAGCCTTGCTCCAGTGTGGTACGTTGTCACTAATGTAATAAAAACATATATAAATAGAATAAAAAGTCAAGTGGGTTAACTCAACAAATTCAACAGTATGTTTAGCTGGCAATGATCCAAAGGGGAGTGTATGTACGCACCTCACACATGTACTTGTGTATGTGTTTTCAAGAGTTTGGTTTTTTTTTTAAAAAAAAAAAACAACCTGCCCTAGTAGAATTCATGAGTCGTTCTTTCAAGTTTAATGAATCCCTTGGGATTGGCACAAAAGGTTTCAAAGAGGATAAATATAATTGGGGAATTAGTACATTTTCGCCACAGTGTTTACCTTTTTATCCAACAATATCTAACAACAGCCAGGCTATAGTGTTAAATTTTTGACACTTCTCATTTGGCATGGAACCTTGTTTGGTATCTGACACCTGAGGGCACCTAAAATATGAGTTCTGATGTTTGATATCTGCAGTTATTTTATATCTGACAACCAACATTATATATTATTAAGTATTTAGTACTTGGCAGTTTATCATCATCGATAAAAATTGTTCTCATGGTTCTATGATGCATCAGAGTACAAGGGTAGGGGACTATACCTACTGATACGAAATTAATGAAGAACAGGAATCTCATTATAGGATTCTGTCTTTTAGAGTGAGAGAAAAACTGAACAGCAGGGGATAAAATGAAACAAATACTATATTAAGATATCTACAAGACGACTATAAGGGAGAAGGAGGGTGGTTGGGTTAAAAGCAGGGTCCACATCTGCAAAAATCCAAAGATCTGAAAGGGGATGAAGACAGGATACCCATGCAATTTAACAATTCTTTAAAATATTTTCTGAAACAGTAGTTCTGAATATTTGATCGTCCACAGGAAAAGACCATACTGAGTGACACCCTAAGGTGAGATGAGGCCTCTGTTCCCCAAATGTCTGCTTTTTGGAAGAAATGGACTGCTGCATTCACCTGCATCCCTTTAAAACTCTGGAATACAGCAGAAGAGAATATACAAGTGGGATGAGGCTCAGTAAGCAGAGAAAGGAGAGGCCTTGGGTTTTTATTTTATTTATTTTCTTACTCTTTTTAAAATTTTCTTTGAAAACATCACATATTATTGTGGCCCCAGAGCTCTCTGGCATAGAAGGCTACATGTCTCATAAAACTACAGTTCCCAGGATTCCCTAGTTCTGAACCAGAGCAGTTAAAGCGATCTCAAAAGGGATTATTTCTACAATGTGTTTTGGACTTTTGTAAATGTAAATACATTTAGGCTGTGCTTATAATTTTGAAATTTAAAGGTATCAGTTTAATTTTGCTGGTTGTTTATGTTATAATGATTGCAGGTAGTGATATACAGGAGCTACAATTTACATGTAACATTACTACAAAAACATTACTAAGGATTCTGTATGGTGTGGTATGGGACGACATCAATGGAGTGTGCCATCATAAGTAACCTCACCAGGTGATGCCAGCCCTAGTGATGCCACTGATCACCCCAATGTTTTGGTCTTCATTTTGACTCCCAGGTCTCCCAGCCAACATGACCAATAGCATGAGCTCCAGGGAAATGAAGTTCAATATCTGAGGAGAGCCAAAAGCTGAGAAGTGCTATTCTTACATGGTGATTGTAACAATCTAAATGAAAGATAACTTAGTATCAGATTTTAAACATGTAATCCTCTGTAGTCTTGACAGGGACTAATCCCCAATGAACCTGATAGGACTTAACTTTGGAAGACATGTTAATTTTCTCTGGTTGACTAAACTTGGCCATAATATTGAAGTTATATATTAAAGTTAAAATCCCACATCTTAAAATGTGAGTTTGGAAAAAATAAGTATTGCCTTCATTCTTAATCTGGGGTTCTCAGCCTTTGATCTTCCAACTGTTTTGTACTTCAACTCTCAGAAGCCTCTGCCATTTTGGTCAATGATGATTGATTCTGAGAGCTGAAGTTTAAACAATCTGAGGCCCGATTCAGATAGTTTCCAATACAGATGGCCCAAAAGGGCCATCTGTGGGGCGTGATTAGGGTTAGGGAGCGCGCAGCATCCACACGCTCCTTAACCCTAACACATATAGACGGCGCCATTTTAAAATGGCACCATTGATACGCATGTACCATGATGGCGTCATGGCGTGCGCTGCATTTATACAACGCAGTGTGTGCCTGACTCCTAGGGTGCCCTTTCTGCAGTGCCAAAAGGACCTCCAAAATGGAGCTCCTTTTTGCTGCTTCTCCTTGGTGCAGCCTTTACAAAGCCACTGCAAGGACCCTGAGGGGAAAGGGGCTGCAGAGGCAGCCCCTTTCTCCCCTCGGGAGCGCCGGGGATGGCAGGTTGCAGCAGGCGCCTGCTGCACCCCCTTCAGGCCACAGAGAAGCGGCAGTTTGCCACTTCTCTGTGGCCTGGAGAAGCGGCGGAATGGGGCTTCTGGGGCTGCCGGTGAAGCAGATCTAGACCCATTCCGGCACTTCTCTGGGCACCTACAGACCGCCCCTTTTGGGCAGTCTGTAAAGCCCCTGAATGACTAAAGGCTGAAAACCACTACTCTAGACAGAATTAGCCCAAAGTAAATGACATGAATGGACCTAACCTATGTAAAGATAGAAGGAAATTTATTAGAATCACATTAGGCTACAAAGGCTCCTTGCAGCAACACCCTTGGCATGACATGGTGTACTTTGTACTTGTACTTTGAAGAAGATGATAAGAAGTCCTTTTTATAACAAACTCTCTCATTTGTCTTAGAGGTCAGTGCAGTAGTCAACCAAAATCACACAAGTGAAATACCAACTAACCAAATTGGTATGTGTTATATGAACAGAAACACAAATGAAGAGTGAAAACCCAAATGAGTATCACATCACAATGGTTACATGTTGGTGAACTATTCTAAAAATAGGAAAATGATTCTTAATCCAGGCAGTAGTTGTGTGATGAAACATCTGTTGAAATAGATTTACCCTGAAATTGTTTGAGATCTCACCTTAACACTCACACATATGTGCACGTGCACACACGGACCCACAGAGAAAGAAAGAGAGAGATTTTTATTTGGGGCATATATTCAGGTAATGTATTTCCTTCACAGGACTGTCTATATCTGTATCTAATCTAATCTATATCTATATCAAAGTGACATCAGGAAGTCAGCAAATCTATCCCCATCTACTTTTAAAAATTTCAGTTTTATTCTGCAATCCTTAGTAGAACAACTAAAAGTTACTTCAGGATCACCATCACATCTGTCTTTAGGAGAAGGAAGGACCTGTGTAACATTGCCAGCCATCTGTCAACTTTAAATTTCCCCCCATAGCTACTTTTCTCCTGAAGTGTAACCTATATGTTTTATCTCTTGGTGTAAATTATGAGTTATGGTTTTACAGGCAATTCAACTTTTATTTGTTCCAATATAACACCTTTCTGAGCAAACATAGGAAACGGGACAGGAATCAGAATTATAATAGTGGCCCAATGTATAACCAAGCACTGAATTTTCATGCACCATTCAAATCCTAAACTATATTTTATGTCACCTCTTCTGTGAACATTACCTCATAAGACATATTTAGTACCATATTTTAATAATTCTTCTGTCAAGTAATCAAAATACATATATTGTATTATTGTAAATATTGGACATTTGCATCAACAGGATTTACCTATGTGTTGACTTACCTTTCAACAATCCATTGAAAGGGTCTACTCTTGCTGGAATTATCAAACAGAATTCTGGCCATCCACCTCTAAATTGTTTTCCCAGTACATGGTTTTTAATAAGCTGGTAAGAAATAATACTTCTGAAATGGCCCTCAGCCAAAAGTGGGGAACCCTTAGACTATGTGCCAAATTAGACCCATTGAATCAATTGTTCAAGTGTGAATCAGCACATTGATTCAATGAGTCTGCTCTAGCCAAGATGAGCACTAGTGACGTATTACCAATCTGAGTAGAGTTTTGCTACTCAGTGCACTTGTGGATTTTCTTACAGAAAAAAGGAAAGTGTCCGTGGAAGAGGCATCTTTGGTGTCTTGGCTGACTCACTGCAAGAGACAAAATCCTAAATGGTGCTTCACTTCCTTGTGAATGTGAGACCAATAAAAGTTAGATTCTTAAAAGAGACAGACTTGTTTTCAACTATATTTCTGATGTAGGTAGTCCAGGCAGCCAATGTGAAATTTAGTTATAGACTGTACACATTTGTCCAACAATTATGAGCTTAGATTATTTAACAGTTAGCCAGTTCCAGCTTACTGAAGTAATATTTGTTTGTTCGTTAGAATAACAGAATTGTAGAAATGAAAGAGTCCCAATAGTTATTTTGCCTAACCCTATGGTTATACTAGCATCACCTGTTTTTAGATGGATTTTTAAAAAACATACTATTTGTCACAAATGGCCTAGTCTCTTTTGAAAATTCAATGTCAGTTATATTAGTTTTAGACAAGAATGAGAGAATATGCATTTTAAAACCAAAAAAAAAAAGGGGGGGGGACAAATACTTCCAAACCACAGCAAGTGAAGCTGGGGAGCCACTGCAGCATTAATTCAAAATGGATTCCTAAGAGAACTCAAGTTAGAGTATAAACTGAACTGAGCTCTTAGCAACTCAACTGTATCCTAAGGGTAAGTGACAAATTAAAATTCATTACTAATTTTAATTGAGGATGATTATCAGTATTTTAGGAGACATACTTCAAAGTTCTGTGATCCCCTATGCATATGAAGTGGATGCTAGGAAAGCAAGGACCTCTCAAGAGAAAAGATGAACAAATGAAACATGGAAGGTGCTTCAGGGACAGATTTAGCACAGTGTTCTCTGAACAGTTTATTCTTAGTTGGACAGAAAAAGTCCTAGATTAAAGAGAGTCTTACAATGAACTGTATTATGGGGCCAAATATCACTCTGACCTATATCCCACATTCTCCCTCTCAAGGATATTTCTTCTTTCCTACTAGTCTTATTAACTAAATGTCATAGAAAAACAAAGATGTGTAAACATTTTATTATTTGGCATGGTTTTAAAAATGAAAATGATTTGGAGGGTGCAAGAGGTTAAAAAGGAATGGATTGTCCACATTTCTGAAATTCATGAAAATGATGATCTCATGAAAATGACTTGTGCCTGTTTTATTCATTTTATCATTTTTAAAAAATGTTTCTGGACACTTTTATTCTACATTTTTAATTGTTTAAACATGCTGAATCATCCCAAAAACTCATATAATATCAAAGTGAAGGGTTACTTTCTGATTACAGAAAGAAGAGGAAGTCCAAATTGTTGTACATTACTTTAGAAGAGAACAAGCTGTGGCCCATCCATGAACTCATAATTCTCAAATAAATAAAATCCCATTCTATGGTGATCTTCCTTTTCTGTCATTGCATTTTACTGTGAGTTTGGGAAGCTATGTTTTCTGCCATGTCAATTTTTAACTGCTTCCCACCATATTCTGCCCATCCACATATACTCCAGTATATTAAGAATTGTATTTCATTTACTTCAGTACTGCACACCACAAAAACTGTGATTCCCTTCTCTTCCTGTGTTAAGGTTTTATAGTTTAAAGTGACAAACAGCACAGCTAAAAACAGACCCATTGTCGGTGGGGGGAAGCAATATACAAATAATTATATAAATGCAGCCACTTTATCATTTGACTCCCCCCCCCAAAAAAAAATGCCTAAAAAGGTTTTGTTTCTCTTTTGCTGTGTGCATTTATTTTACTTATGTACTTCCAAAGCAGTTTTCAGCTTTCACTTTCAACTGAGGTACATAGTATCATTGAAAAAAAATGAAATCTCAGTAAAAAGAAATTGCAATGAGGCAATATAGGCTATATACTTCTGGCATGTCTTAAAAGGCCCTGTGGCATGGACAGAAATGCTCCACAGAAATGACTCCAGCATGCAGGGCTCATTCATTTGATATCTTTCTTTTGACATGATGCAACTCTACATGGAAGGCACTGTTTATATGGACTATCTAAGGCTTTAAATTATCAGTGGGTTTTAGATTTGGGCCAAGATCAGTCATCAGGCTAGACAGAAAAAGGGCAGATGGAGAGAGTCCTTGTAATCCTTTCCCTTCTGGTCATTTTGAGCTGAAATCTCTCTTTTCAGATGAAAAGATCCTGTGGAAACCCACAGTTTTGCCTCCAAGTTTTCAAAGGCCAAAATCAGCCTGGGCAGGTTTCCAGTTAGAACAGAAGGACGGGTGGAGAGGAGCTGCTTAACCTTATATCTCCAGTTATGGTCACAATTGCCATTACGCTCCCCAATCCACCTTTTCACATTTCCTGTGTGCCCAAATGAAGATGCTTATTTTCAGTCAACCAACCATCTGAATGATAGCAGTTGAAGACCAAAATCCAAAATAATAATAAAACACTTAATGAATCAGGAGTAATAAATTACTTTAACAAATTATTTCCAAGTTCATATCTTTCTGGTGGAAGGTAAAGAATCAACTTTAGTAAAGTGTGAGTTGAAAAATAGCTGGAGTAGAAAGGGTTATGTAGCCTCTCTGCACCGATCCTGCTTTATTTTAAAACCTGCCCAGGCATGGCTTTTCTTTCTTTTCTTTTTTTAATGTGGAGGTGATAAATTGGAGCTCCGTGTAACATGAAATTTGAGCCCATATCTGTGTGCTCATGTTTGCTTCCCAACTATAAATTATACTCTAATTTCAAGGTAGTAGCAAAATGCAGTTTAGAAAGAGTTTTTGACACTCATGTGGAAAGCAAAACAGTTATTTCTCAGGCTTGTAAAACACAGCCTATCTTTGGCAAAATCCTTCACACTTTCCAACAGTTGGAGCGAAGGAGGGAGTTGAGAAGTATGAGCATCTGTCCTTTATAAAACCTATAAGGGAGAGCAATGAGCTTTAAGAAATGGAAATATACCAGGCATCATGTTTAAAATCACTACAAAGTAAATTGGGTACTTCCCTACAAATGTCTATGATTATTGTTTTTAACTGGAGCTTAAGATATGACTAGTAATATTCCATTTCTGTGCATGTCCAAAATGCCACTATTTTGTTAAAACCTACTGGAAAATTCACATCTTAACTCTTAAGCGACCTTTGAAGACACTCTTATCTTGAAAATTCTGTCATAGTATAAAATAAGTCACTATGGTGTCAAGAAGAAAACTTCTGAATCAAAAATGGAAAAGGTCAGTTCCTATTTTGAGAGCTGTATTCTATGTAACTCCAGTTTTGCAATATCAATGCTGTAAACTATACATTATCATTTTTCCTAGTTGTTTCATCATAACTTAACCAGAATTATGACGTCAACATGGGATTGTTATTTATTCACAATTACTGTATATACTTGACTGTAAGTTGACCTCATATATAAGTCAAAGGTATGTTTGGGGGCCAAAAATCATAGATTTTGATATGACCCATGGGTAAGTCAAGGGTAAAAATTAGGGGCATGTAACAAAGGATGTAAAGGATGAAACAAAGAAAAACAATGTCAAAGAACTTACAAAACATCAGGAATTACAACTGTTTGTGGTCACACTAAAGGCTGGATGGATGAGACAGTAAAGGTAGATTAGTGCTTCCAGGACAGATTATATTTTTGCCTTTCACCAGGGGATGTTTCCTTTTTTGATAATAGTTAAAGTACAGTACTTACATAGATGAGTCGACTCATGTTTTTGGGTCAATTTTTTCATTAACATTTCTAGACTTATATATGAATATACACAGTACATAAATTGTGGATGAATTTAGAAAATCATACTTTTTCCCTTTGTAAAGCCACTGGCCCGTGTGGTGCGGCACACAACATCATGCTGGCCTGGGAGCAGAGTCGGAGCGTGCTTCGTGTAGACAACACACCCCAACTCCACCCCCAGCCTGGCCAAAGATGCCGGTCTGCACAGCCCCTAACTCTGGATAAACATACACCTACTTTAACCTACTTTACCTGAAGTTCAAGAATACTAAATACTAAATGTTAGGAATGTCAAGAACAACAAATGTTATGAATGTCAAGTACATCCATTTATACTTTTTACTATCATAAACCATTCAATATAAATTGCAATTATTTCTGAACACCTGTGTATATAAAATATATATATTTACATAGATGTTCAGAAATAATGAAAACAATTTTGTAGCAATAGGGTGATGTTGGGTTCAGATCTTTAATATTACAAGGACATCAGTGTAAGAAGGTAAGATGCAGGTTTGTTTTTCTTGTTATGTGAGAATTTTATACTAGTGTTTTTGGCTTTGTTTGCTGGAAAAAAATGGAAGATTATAATAGTTATAATATTGGCCACTAAAGAAGTCAACAGGATTGAAACACCTGGCCCTTGTTTTATTGAAGTCTTGTTAAGTTCCACAGTCATCAGTCTTCCTCAAGTTCACACCCAACAGACTTTAACACCTTTTGCTACTAAATTGTTAGGACTATATTTTTTTAATATATCGACTATTAAATGTTTAGCAGATTTATTATAATATTGTTACCCTTGTTTATTACATATATATTTATTGTGTTTAGATTAATTTATTTATATCTTGTTTGCTTTTTTATTGTTTTGTGAGTAAAAACAGTACATCCCTTTCTTTCATTTGTTTTGAACACCAGTGTGCCAGATTAACATATTCCTGAGTGCAGCTAGCACTGATTTCTGGCATCTCCACAGTAATGCAGAAGTATAGGCTGATTCTATGCCTGTGTAGACCTAGGCCACCATGCAAGAACATTTTAAGCATGGGCTGTTAAGCATAGCATTGGGCCTGACTCCTTCCCCCATTTTGTTTAATGGAAAAACTGTAGTGTGAGAATGGGTCTTGGTATGAGCTCTAACAACAAAAATATGGATTACCCAATGTTACAATTGTAAATGATTTTCTAGGCGATGCTTGCACTGGCTAAAAGAAACATTCCTGCCCTGTTCTCACGCTGACCTGATCAGATGACATACAGAGTCAAAACAGGCAGAATACAGGCCCAATCCATGCTCTAGAGAAATTCTCCAGAGTAAAAAGAGTCCTCTTTTACTCCAGATCAGGGTGGAAACTCCAGAGAATCCCCTGGGCATGCACACTGCATGACAGTGCAGGGACATGGGGAGCAGCATTGTTGAGTAGGCAAGCCACTGACCACTTCCTGCCCGGAACTTCCAACTCACCAGAGAACTTTCACTTTGCAGTTTGTGTGATGACATGCCTTTTGAAGACATGCCAGTCAATTGCACAAGTGCACATTAGCTCAACAAAATGGAAGGAACGAGAGACCTCTATCAAAACATCTGACAAATTAAAGCCAGGTTCAAACTGAGGGCAAGGATGTTCTAAGGAGAAAAAAAGAACATAATACAGGAACAAGAAGAAATAAGATGACACTGGAGGCAATACACAGAAGAGTTATACAAAAGAGATGAGGGAATGAATGATATTTGGAATAAGGAGCCATATGAAGATGAACCCCAAATTCTAAGAAGTGATGTGGAATCTGCAATAAAGGAAATGGAGAAAAATAACTCAATGGGAACAGATGATATCCCAATAGAACTGCTATGGTGTCTACAGACAGATGCAACTTTAGTGTTTATTGAAATATGCCGACAAATATGGAAAACAAAGTGGTAGCCAACAGACTGGAAATACTCAATATACATACCAATCCACAAGAAAGGAGATACAAAAGATTGCAGCAACTATAGGACAATTGCACTAATCTCACATGCAAGCAAAATAATGCTCAAAATTCTGCATTGTAGACTCCAACCATACATAGAGAGAGAAATTCCAGAGCTGCAAGCAGGATTCAGAAAAGGACGGGGCACTAGGGACCACATTGCAAACATGTGATGGCTAATGGTGCATACCAAAGAATTCCAAAAAAGAATCAGCATGTGTTTTATAGACTACAGCGAAGCATTTGATTATATAGATCATGAAAAACTATAGAATGCACTCAAAGAAATGGGTATGCCACTACATCTGATAGTCCTGATGAGGAATTTGTATCAAAGACAGGAGGCCATCAGAAGAGAATTCGGGGAAACAGAGTGGTTCCCAATAGGCAAAAGGGTCAGGCAAGGCTGCATCCTATCACCTTACTTCTTTAACTTATATGCTGAAAGCATCATAAGAAAAGCAGAATTAGACTCAGAAAAAGGAGGAGTGAAGATAGGAGGATGCAACATTAAAAACCTAAGATATGCAGATGACACCATAATATTAGCAGAAGATATTCAGGAATTGGAACAGTTAATAAGGAAGGTCAAAGATGAAAGTGCAAAGGCAATTTTGATGCTCAACATAAAGAAAACAAAAATAATGACCACAGAAGAAATACACAAATTCAATCTAGACAACGAGGAAATTGAAATAGTTAAAGAATTCCCATATCTAGGATCAAACATTAACCAGAATGGAGACAATAGTCAAGAAATAAGAAGACTAGAAATGGTAAGGGCAGCTATGAAAGAACTGGAAAAGATACTGAAGAGCAAAGACAAAACAACTGAGCACTAAAGTCAGAATTGTTCAGGCCCTTGTATTCCCAATTACCATGCATGGATGCGAGAGCTAGATAGTGAAGGAATCAGACAGAAAGAAAATCAACCCATTTGAAATGTGATGCTGAAGTAAAATACTTAGGATACCATGGACAGACAAGAAAAACAAATGGGTTCTTGAACAGATCAGACCAGGGTTCTTCTTGGAAGCAAAGATGATCAAGTTGGGACTCTCGTACTTTGGCCACATAATGGCAAGGCATGGATCACTAGAAAAAACAATAATGCTAGGAAAGGTAGAGGGTAGAAGAGAGAAAGGAAGACCACAAACCAGATGGATAGACTCAATCAGGGGGGTTATGGGCAAGGGCTTACAGGATCTATGTAAGGCAGTGGAGGATAGGGGTTCTTGGAGATGTCTCATCCACAGGGTCACCATGAGTTGGAACCAACTTGAGGGCAACTAACGACAACAACAACAACAACAACTTCATTAGCACAATGATACCACCAAACACACATTGATTACACAAGCACACATTCACGCAACAATGTGTGTGAAAAGCACTGCTGGTATTGGCCCATGGTAGATGCTCAACCTCCCTGCAGATCCAGAAGTCAATTTTTCCTGTCTGCACAGATTTCCCCCTAGTCAACAGCTCCTCTTCTGAAAATATTTCAAAAAATCATGGGTTTCTTTCCAACGTGGAAACAGTTTTTACCAGATGTTAGCACTGACCCTTTACATGACACTAAGGCTAAAAAGCAAAATGAAAGAACCAGTGTAAAGAACAGGAGCAAAAGGACATGAAAACCAAGAGGATCAAGGCAGGAGGTAAAGAACAGAATTTAATTGGGGATATAACAGCTCACTTTGATGTTACATGAAATAATATCAAAGATGAAGAATGCTTTATGCTCTGGTTTAAGAAGAGGTAGAGGTTAGAGCAGCCTGATAAATGAATGCTTGATAAGATAATTGCACTTATTAAAGAAATAGGGGAAGTAAATGAATAATTTGATAGTAGAGGTTCATCTAGTCAGTCTGGACAATAGAAGCTGAGTTTCACCTACAGATAGTCCTGCTACAGAAAAAATTTCTAACTAGCTGTTAACAAGAAATTTCATAATGGGTGTGTTCTAAAGCCCATCTGGGCCTTAGAGGGCATGTACTGAATTCTGAATAATTGATGGATTTGATAATGGAAGTTCTGCTACTGAGGTAAAATCTTGGTTTTATTGAAGGCTGCACTGCTCCTTATACATGCAGGGGAAAAGCATATCTCTCCCCATCCACCTATCTACTCTAACCAACAGGTACTCTGCTCTTGGTGGGTCTATGAGAAAAATCTATGTTAAATAGGTCTGTAACCGCCCAAAGAAATGGTGAGATGGGGCCAGGGCTGCCTCATCCCAGCGCTTCTGCAGGCCACGGAATAGCGGTGAACTGCCGCTTCCCTGCAGCCTGAAAGTGGGGTGCAGCAGGTGCCCTGGGCACCTGCTGCACCCCGCAATCTCTGGTGCTGCCACCTGGCCCTTTTCTCTCCAGGGTCCTTGGCACGGCTGTCTAAAGGCCTCGCCATAGACCCACGCCAAAAAAAGAGCTCCATTTTGGAGCTCTTTTTAGTGCTGCAGAAATGGCGCCATTGGCGCCCTCCCGTGGCGTGATGTCATCAGGCGCACACAGCATTATGTAAATGCTGCGCACACCATGACAACATTTTAAAATGGCGGCACCCATATGCGCTAGGGTTAGGGAGGGTGCAAATGCTGCGCCGCTCAGGTGTCTCTTCCTGCCCATCTGTATCGGGCCTATTTGTCTCTAGCATTTATGAAAATATTCCTTGAAAAAGATCACTGACTTCCATTCCAACACTAATCCTTTTCTCCCTTTTATCAATTCCAACTAAGCAAGCAAACAGCTGTTGATGCTTATACAACTCTAATAAGCCATCAGAATTAGCCATCAAACTCCAATCCCTTGAGTCCAAGTAAAGCCCTTCTGTGATACACTCCAGCTCTGTTGGCCTGCGGCACAAGAATCTCAAGTTTTCTTTTGCACCTGGCTTATTTTCAAATGTCAGCACACAGAGCCTTCTCAGCAGTCACTGCTTCTTCCCACCCTAAGGCAACTGCACACCTAGATAGAGGTTTGTTATCATCTTGAGAAATGGTTGTGATGTGCAGTCATAGAATGATGTAACATCAAGTACCCAACATGTGCCCAGCACAGGAACAGCTGCTAAAGCAACTCATTTCAAGAGGGAAAAAAATCCATAACAAAACAGAAGCAGAAAAACGGAGCTATGAAGGCATAAACTAAATAGTGGCTCTGCCAATCAATAGTGCTCCAATATGGCCAAAATGAAAGCATGTTCTGCATTGCAGTTTCTAGACACCAGTTGGATTTTTTTCCTAGCAGGCCAGTTTAATTATTTTTGAAATTATATTTTATATGGATGGCTGATAGGGTTCTTCCCTGGCCAGAATTTTAGAGGTTTTATAAAAATTTCAGTATCTTCTCTTCTTGGAAGAATTTGAGAATACAAAGACAGATTATTATCTTTCAGGGGAACATTATTATTTTTCAGTAGTGAGGTGTGCACACAGTGAACAGGATACCATGTTGGATACCAGTCATTTATATGACTGATGCTAGTTCTGCAAGGGTACATTTTATGACAAAGACTACATTGTCAAAATTTTGGCATCCCTAGCTGCTATTTATAGTAAGCCACCCAGCCCAAGGCAGAACAGAGGAACTTAATTCCTTCAAAAAGCGAGTCAACACCACTTTTCTCTATTGAAAATAAACTCTGCTGTAAGAAAATACAGCAAAATAACAATCTCATATGGATTATCTTTTGATATCTTCACCTTACACTCATTACACTAATAATACAATTTTTAAAATGGTTTAATTGTTATTGGATTTTTAAAGAATGATAACTACAAAAGACAAGAGAAAATAAAAAGTAGGGGAAGTATGTAGAATCTGGACATAGATTAGGCATATACTGTACCTAATAGGTCCTGCTTCCAAGAATATATTTTCTTGAAGTTGACACCTATAAAATACACATTCATGTATACCGTAACTCAGAACCTATGTCTATTGAGCAATAAATGGTGGGACTCATGTTTCCCCTGACTTCGCATTGTTCTGTTTGGATGACACAGGCCATTAGATCTGGCCCAGAATTGGGCCGAGATCCAAGAGATATGGTTCAAGTGGATCGAGGCTGATCCCAGGACAAAGGGGCCTTAATTACCCAATGATTGCTGCACAGTTTTGTGGAAACTCTGCACCAAAGCCCAGCAGAACAGACAGCCCTGTACACCTCTTGCCTTACTCAGCCATTGCTGCTAGTGAGAACTCCCCCATCATCATGGCTGACATACAAACTGGGCACCTGGAAGCAACCTTGTGGCCAAGCACCACATTTCCCAATCAGACATGAGGGGAGGCTTCCCACTACTGACAATGGCTGAGTGTGTGTAGCGGTAGGCAGCTCTGTTGTGTATGGATGGGTGGGCATTTAAACACCTGCTCATCCCAATCCAGGTTAGAACCCAGGCCAGGATAGCATGGGCTCAGCATGTAATGTAGGATGCAAAGGACAAAGGAAAGGAAAACAATGTCAAAGAACTTACACAATTCCAGCAGGCAAAGCTATTTGTACTTATACTAAAGGTTTTATACACACACACACACACAAGATTTAAAGTACAGTACTTACATTGACTCAGGTTGACTCATGGTTTTTTGGAGTTAATTTTTAAACCTAAATTTCTAGACTTATATAGAATATATACAGTAATTTGAGGGAAGACTGAATAAACAGCCTACTGTTCCCTTATTTCTTCCCCATATTCTGGCACCAAGTGCAAGTATTGTTTTAACATGAAAGGTAGAAACCCTAGTAGCTCACCATGCAGATCGAGAAATTTTTGCTGCACTTCAACGTACCTTTCCAGTTAGCCTGTTGTGTCTTCTGATTTTCTCAACCATTCTTTATAATAGAATGCCTCAACCTGCTGGAGACATTCTACAGTTTATTAATCTTGTAATGAGACATCCAAGTATAACAAAAAACTGTTGTGTAACCCAAGAGTGGCCTCTTACAGTACCATCCCATACATGTCTATTAAAAAAGAAATAAAAAATAATCCAGTGACACTTTCTAGTCAGCTGGTATACAGTTCCAGCTTCGATATTCTGTGTACAACAGTTCTGGCATGCTAGCTTATGTAAGTATTTACTGCACTGAAGCAAACATTTATTGTTGCATCACTATAACCTCATGGCAACAGCATAGTAATCTAGGGCTACAGGCAGAATTTTAAAGGGAATAAACAATGTTGTTGTTGGTTGATCACAACATTATGCAGTTTTATCCTGGATACTTCCAGAGACCTCTACAATAAATGAATGCAATTGTTAATAAATTGTTGAATTCTACATGAGTTTGGACCATTCACTCAGTTTGCCATTATATTTGAAAATGGCAGTGGAGAGCAGATATGTGAAAGTGCCAAGGCCCAAGAGAGTTGAAAGTAATGAGGAGAGAATAACTTTGCATTATTTTTCACCCGTCAGCTCACCATACCATCACTACTGTAACAGATTGATTCTGTCTTTATTTGCTCATTATTTGATTTCTTTCTGGCCTTTTAGCAAAAAAAAAACAAAACAAAACACAAAAACCTACAAAGTATGAAATATTTTTAAACCATAATTTATGAATAAGGCATTAAATGTGGTTTTCTCTTCTTTTTTTCTCCCTCTTCCTTAGATCGAATTGCACAGAATATAATTAAGTCCCATCTGGAGACGTGCCAGTACACAATAGAGGAGCTACACCAGCTCGCCTGGCAGACCCACACATATGAAGAAATCAAAGTATACCAGAGCAAGGTACAACAAGTGCAACAGAATAGATTGCTTCCTTCTGTCTTGCTTTACTGTTAATTGTTGCATGCCCTCCATAGCTGCAGATTTGAAAAATGAGGTTTTAAAATCACCTGATAAATATGTGTGCTTGTTTACTCATATGAATCATGCTTACTCAGCTTTCACTCTGAGTGGGAGTTCAAAGCAGCCAGCAACAGCATCCATAAACCAATATATATATAAAAAACTGGCTTCCATAACTGTTTCCTCCTAGTGCAGCCCTTCAGTATTCCCCAGAGAGCACTTCTAATACTGGAGATCCAAACTAGGGGCTGCAGAAAATCTAACACCGTTTCAAGTTTCAAACATCATTGTTCTACACCATGATGAAAGAGGGACATTTTTCTTTTATCCATTTGTCTAGATCTTCCTTACAAACTTTCTAGAATTCCAGGATGCATCACCCCATATTATGCATACTTCTAAAATCACTATCATGCCCCCTCCTTTCTTATGGTTTTCCTTTGTTTTTTTAAATCCATGTTGTGGTGAACCCTCTCAGACTCTCAGTCCACCCACAACCTATTCTCCACTGTGGCAGCCTATGGGAGTTTTAATCCCACCACTGCCACCAAAATTCTGTGAAGGACTCCTGCCAGCCTTCACCCTAACACTGCTTTTTAAGATGGCACAGCACCTCTGTCACTAATATTAGGTAGCGTGGTTTGATTCAAATGGAGGCCAAGTAGTTGTCTAAACAATAACAAAAGTTTATTGAAAAATATAAAAATAAAATTTTAATGAGTTGCAAAGTTGTTACTATTGACTTATTAATTAGATACAAGAAGTCCTTTCAAAATAATAATACAGTGGTCCCCCGACTTACGAATCCCCCGGGTTGCGAAAACCCTGGGATCCGAAAGCAGCGGGACCGCTAATGTATCCTCCAGGATCCTAAAGATCCCCCGGGATACGGAAAAAAAACCGCGCGACCCCTTTAAATCGGCCGTACGGTCCATTGCGAATAGCGGTCCCCTGGGAAACGAATGCTTCCGGGTTACAAAGGTAATCCCGGAACGGATTACCTTCGTAACCCGGGGGACCACTGTATTAATACAGCCACACAGGCAATCTTATCTCAAGGTACATGGACCAAAATTCCTTTTTCAACAATCGGCTTGCTCTGAGCCTCCCCCAAGCCTACACAGTCCCTCTTTGGACTTTTAAGACCCTTTCGTGGTCACCAAAATTCAACTAAAATGCTCCCTCAGGAAATCTAATGTAACTCTTTCCTTCAAAACCAACCCACCTTTCACTCTCTGCAAGGCGCTTTTATAGCCCTGTCCAGCCAGCTTCCTATTGGCTGGTCTCATGCTGCTTCGTGATTGGCTGATAGATCAGCCTTTTCACTACACATGTTCTGCAATTCTTCCTTGCTCCAATCCTCTAACCATTTTAATTTCCTAATTACAGCACTTTATTGTGATGTTGGTTGATTTCACTCTGGGGTTCAAACTTGTAAATGTACAGAGGCAACATACTGAATTAAACATTTAAACAATTTTTAAGCCCCAAAGGCCCACCAGCATAGCACATCTTGGTGCAAGGTACCTGCTTCTGCTGGAGGATGTAATTGTAATTCTCCTGCATTGGATATAGGTGAACATTCCAATGTTCCTAACGGAGATAAGGCCACACAAGAGCACACAAGAGCTATGAGATAAGGCCTCATAGGTGGTGCTTCTGTCTCTCATTGAGTCAGTTGCTCTGAGCTTGCCTCTTTCCATAGCTTACAGGAAATACTATTTTGGACCACAGCTCTCAGCATCTCCCAGCTAGCATAGGATTCTGGAAGCTGGAGTCCCCCCCACCCCCCACCCCAAAAAAAGAAACCTTCCTAGCTCTTCTCCTTTCAGGAAAAGTACAACAGAAAGCATTATTCCACATCCACATGGAAACATAGGCTAGAATCCAAACTTGCAAAAGGCTTTGAAGCAACTTTCTTCCAGTGGCAGTCCCACATGGCCAGATCCAGTTCTCGAAGCAAAGACATGAGGAAGGACCTTTTGTTGTTGTATCTGTGATGAGTTACTCGGTCTACTTTGAACTGGTAGAAAGTGGTGTTGGATCCAACCTGTAAAAACTTTCTGTTTATTTATCCTTTGTTACCGTATATACTCATCTATAAGTTGAGAAATTTTTGCCCTCCAAATGGCCTCCAAAATCCTGGGGTAGACTTACACATGGGGCAATACGGTATAAGTCTACCCAGGCGTATTCTCTCTGGCTGAGCTTCTTCCACTGGAGGAGGAAACCCAGCCATGGAGAAGGTCGGGGGAGCCGCATTCTCCCTGGCTGGGCTCCTTCCTTTGGAGGAGGAAACCCGGCCAAAGAGAAGGCTGAGGAGGGCATGTTCACCCTGGCCAGGATCCCTCCTTCAGAGGAGGAAATCCAGGCAGAGAGAAGACCAAGGAGGGTGCATTCTCTCTTGCCAAGAATCTCCTTCAGAGGAGGAAACCCAACCAAAGAGAAGGCCAAGGAGGGCACATTCTCCCTGGCTGGGAATCTCCTTTGGAGGAGGAAACCCAGCCACGGAGAAGGCCAAGGAGGGCACATTCTCCCTGGCTGGGAATCTCCTTTGGAGGAGCAAACCCAGCCACAGAGAAGGCCCAGGGTGGCGTCTTCTCCCTGGCTGGGCTCCCTTCTCTGAAGGAGGAAACCCAGCCAACGAGAAGGCTGAGGAGGGAGCACGTTCGCCCAGTGGCCTTCTCTCTAGCTGGGCTCCCTCTGGAGGAGAAAGCCTGGCCAGATAGACACTGATCATCCCGCTGCCTCTCCCCAGCTGGGCTGCCTCCTTAAGTCCCACCCATTTAATATTCTCCATTTTGGGCCCCAAAAGTTGACCTTGCCTTATATGAGGTCGACTTGTACACAAGTATATACGGGGTAATTATTTGTCTTGTCTCGTCATCCTCTAATGAGCTCATAATAGTGCCATCCTTCTTCCCCCATTAATTTTAACGAGAAAACTGTGAGGCTGCATAGGTTAAGAAAGAGTAACACCTCTCAGAGAGCTTCATGGCTGAATGGGGATTTGAGGTACCATGCTGACTCCACTGCATGTAGAATAGGCACTAGGCCACAATGGGATCCTGAAAGTAAACTGAAACTTTTTAAAGTTCCCTAGAGACCCTTATAGAATAGAACTTAAAAACAAAATAAAGTCCAGGCTGTCTTTGAATCCTTCTGCCTTGTAAAAAAAAAGTAGTATATGTGGAAGATGGACAAACATAGAGACAGATGAATGAACTAGCTTGTTATATCAAATAATTCCTATTTGAAACCTCTGGTTAGGAGCCAATGCCTAAGCATCAAAAGCAGGTCAGGGAGAATGCCAGTGATGCAAATACTTACCTGGTTTGTTTGTTTGTTTGTTGCCATGAGTGCTTAGCACTTATGGAATAGGGATGTACATGTGTATTTTGGTGTGGATTCCAATCCTGATGTGCACATTTGGATAGCTAAATTAGTGTCCCATTAGGTTTGCCATAGTTTCCTGCCTCGTTTGCTTTCTTCAGCAGAGTTTTAGAAAAGCTAGTCAATGAGTGTGTAACCTTCATTGCATTAGAAACACAGATGTAAGTAAGGCCCCTGAATTTATCTCTTGCCAATCAGTCAGTCAATCAGTCCAGTGTTAATGAAGGACAGCCATGGTATGTATGCTACTTTCCTATCCTGGATTGTCTAAATTCCAGTTTGCAGGGAAGGATTAACATTTTGGAATCAAAGTATAAGGGTGCCATAGCGGTGAAGTTAAATCTCATGATAACAATAATTATTCAATGTACATAAGTCTGAATAAAATAACTTGATTAAATAAAGCAGGGTGGTTATTTAGCAACCAAAGAACTGGTGGATTCACTTACCTGCTCTTCTTTTTCATGCACGTTTCTTCTGGAAGTCAAGAGAAGCACTGTGGCAACAGTGTGCAATCCAGATCACACATGCCATTCAATATGTGGTGGAATTTGCAAAACGGATAACAGGCTTTATGGAACTCTGTCAAAATGATCAGATTTTACTTCTCAAATCAGGTGTGTGACGAGTCTACATAACACTTTAATCTTCTAAACTCAGTTTTTAAGGAATGGAAGTATAAAAGGTATACTTTTTTTTACTATTCCAATGTGCAGGAAAATTGTGTCACCTGAACTAGCTGTCATGTGGAAACATCTCATTATCTGGTCTGCTGCACATTAATTCCTTTAGGTGCTATAAGCTGTTAAGAAGCAAGAGCTTTTCATATAATGTTGATAAATGTGTTGTTATGTAGTTTTCCTGGCAAGATTTACTCTGCGATTTTCTATTTCTCTGAGGCTAAGAGAGTGTCAAGATTGCCCAATGGGTTTGTATGGCCTACAAAGGATTGCAACCATGGCTTCCTGGAGCCCTAGTCCAATGCTTAAACTACTGTGTCCAGATGGACCAATGCATGCCTGACGTCATGGTGCCACTGGAGGGCACTTAGGGCGCCCTTTCAGTGGCACTGAAAGGAGCTCCAAAACAGAGCTCCTTTTCAGGAAGCGCATCATTCCCACGGCAATCAGATTGCCGCGGGAATAAAGTGAGGGAGAAAGGGGCCAGGAGGCCCCTTTCTCCCTTGTCTCCGCCGGTCGGGATGTCCTTGGGGCTTCATGCAGTTTGCTCTAGTAATAATGAGATTAAGAAAAATGTATTTGAGGGAGAACATATTCACTGGTTTCTTTACAGTTAAACGTGGAGGAAGGGGTCAAATTAAATAATTAAGGTTGTGCAAAGGCTACTTGACTTCAGACTGGTTTCCACAACAAGGCTGTCCTCTATCCTGCTTTAGTACATTATCAACAATTGCAATCAAATTATAATAATTCTGCAGTCTGTCTTCCTTTGACAAGATAGGAAAGGCTTTTTCTGTCATTTGTTGCAACAGTCATAGATATTATTCTTTTTATTGATTTATTGATTTGTACATTGGCTCAAGATCTCAATAAGGACAGAATGATCCAAAGATATGTGTCATCTACATGCCCATTATCATTCTTTTGTTGCAGTTAAAAAGTGGTTTTAACTGTTGCTATGTTTTAAATGTTTTTATCTTGTTCAAATTACTGTATTTGTTTTTAAACTAGAAATGTTTTAAATTACTTATGTTGTAAACCACCCTGGGATCATGTGATAAAAATGTGGGACAGAAGTGTTTAAATAAGTAAATAAATACTAAATAATATCCATGGAACAAGTACAGGAGAAAGCTGTTCTGTTCTGTTCTTTATATTGAGATCTCCAGATGAAGACATAAACCTGTGCTTCAATAACATTGGCTTCCAAAAATGCTTGATGCTTATATGTATTAATGTGGGCCATTTAATATCTTTTCAGGCTGTTTGGAAGTGGTTTTAGTAAGAATGTGCCGTGCCTTCAATCCACTCAACAACACTGTTCTGTTTGAAGGAAAATATGGAGGAATGCAAATGTTCAAGGCTTTGGGTAGGCTGGTTTTTATTGTTGTTATTTGTCCAGGCTGTAGTATTCTGGAGTAATTGAATAACTGGAGTAATTGGATTAACTGAAAAACAATGGTGGTTGCCGCTATAGATTACTGTTGAGAGTAGTGTCCTAGGTTTATTGGTTTGTGGGAGAAAGCTCGTCCAGTCACTACTTCTCTATAGGATCTTTCAGGCTGCAGATTTTTTAAATGGAATATTAATCAGAGTGACTCAAGCGAGGATGAGGTAGAAGTACAAGTCGATTTTGCATGTTTATTTGAATGATTATTTCTTTGTGAAGCCAAAGGCTTTCATGGCTGGCATCCATAGTTTTTTTGTAGGTTTTTCAGACTATGTGGCCATGTTCTAGAAGAATTTATTCCTGACATTTCGCCGGCATCTGTGGCTGCCATGGAAGAGAATGCTGGCATGGAAGAGAATAGGATACACACACACACACACACACTGTGGTTCTCGGTAGGGAGGAATGGTTTCCATGTTAATCTGTGTATTGTTCTGTTTTTGAATGGCAAGACCTCAAGGTGGGAGGATATGCAAAGATTTCTGTTTAATTAGTGATCAGTGTCTGCTGGGAAAGCCCCTGACCCTAGATAGTTTTCATTTGCATTTTGCTGGGCCTTGATTTCAGGACTGGTAGCCAAACTTTGCTAACTTTAAGGGTTTCTTTCTTCCTGTTGAAGTTGTCTTGGTGTTTGTGGATTTCAATGGCTTCCCTGGGCATTCTGACCTGATAGCTGTTGTCATGGTCCTGAATTCCAGTGTTTTCAAATTGCATTTTATGACCAGGATGGTTTATAACATGTTCTGCTACTGCTGATTTTTCTTGCTGACTCAGTCTGCAGTATCTCTCTTGTTCCTTGATTCGTGTTTGAACACTGCATTTGGTGGTCCCTATGTAGACTTGTCTGCAGCTGCATGGTATATGGTAAACACCTGTGGCTGTGAGAGGGTCTCTCCTGTCCTTCGCTGAGTGCAGCATTTGCTGGATTTTCTTGGTTGGTTTGTAAATTATTTGGAGGTTGTGTTTCCTTACCAGTTTCCCTATTCTGTCTGTGACTCCTTTGATTATGGTAAAAATATCTTCCCTTTGGGTGGTTGTTTGTCTTTACCCCTCTTGGTTTTTCTGGGCCTGGCAGCCCTTCTACTGTCTGAGCTAGAATAACCATTACCCTCTAGAGCTCAGACTATGTGCTTCGATCCATCTTCGAAGAAGTTGGGTTCACAGATCTGTTTTGCCTGGTCTACCAATGGGGTGTTTTGTTGTTGTTGTTGTTGTTGTTTTTGGTCCTGGATGATGGTTGGAGTTCTTGTGCAGGTATCTGTCCAGACATTCAACAACAGAACAATACACAGATTAACATGGAAATCACTCCTCCTTACCTAGGGTCACACAGTATATGTACCCCACTCACTTCCATGCCAGCATTCTCTGAAGATTGCAGCCACAGATGATGATGAAACATCAAGAATAAACTCTTCTAGAACATGGCCACATACCCGGAAAACCCACAAAAAACTACAATAATTTTTTATTAAAAAGACAGAAAAAGATAGGAGCAGAAACCAAAAAAGTAGTTTATATTCAGCGCAAGCCATTTCTCAAAGTAAAAGAGTGGGGGAAATGGCATGAATGCTCAAACTCTATTCCTAACCAGTCTAAGAGGGGTGTAGCTGAGCTTAATTGACTATAAAGTAAAACACACACATGGATTTTCTCACTCTCTCATGTGAAGACGAATCTGAATGGCTGGAGATCAGAGCATCAGAAGCAGGTCCTCAGAGAGACAGACTCTCTTCCTTTAACCTCTTCCTAATGTGGAGGGCTGTCTCCTAAAAGTGAAGGAAACACATTTGGGTGAGGCAAAACATGATTTGAGTGTTGACTATGGAGGGTTCAAAAAAAACAAACATATACTTGAAAAGGGCAGAGGTAAACATGCCTGATGAATCTTAAATGGTCCAAGCAGTATAGAACAATGGGATGCATACACAAGACAAAGCCAGTTAAGTATAGATATTAACCCTTTTCCAAATAGAGATGGGTTGCCCAAGATCTCTGGAATGTGCACAGTACCTCACAATGTGGGTTGTACAGGTCTGAGCCAGTTTTGAAAGGTCTCCATTCAGTAGAGGTAGATCAGACAGGTAAGCCCTGATTGCTCTCATTAACTAAGACATTTCCTTGTTAGCAGGAAAGGGATTGGAGTGGAATCCTAATTTTCACTTTTGAAATGAGGCTTAGCTGGACAGGGTCATTTATCCAAACCTGTGGCTATTGATCATTTCAGGTGCTTCTGCCAAAGCCAGATGGCTAAGAGCATTCCTTGACATACCAGGGAGGGAATACCATTTGCAGGTCGTGTTGAGGCACAGAGAGGCAAGGGCTATTTTTCTTCACTGGTGGAGTCTCCTCCTTCCCAGAAGACTGTGCAATTCTCTGAGCTCTGGGGAAAGGCAGTGAAACCTGCCAATCAAGATCTTTCTACTGGTTTTAAAGCACCTGAACATCACATGGCAAGCCTCACTGGTAGTGTGTTTGTAAATTTCAGATCAGCTTTTATCTTGAGACTGATCATTCAATAAGCAGTCATTCAGAATAGATTACAGACTGCTACCATTATAACATTTCCTATAAGTGCCAATAGTAGTGTGTATGTATGGATGTTGCATAGAACCTTTTCCTCTCCCCCTCATGACAGATGTAGATGACTGCCAGGAGGCATGTAGTGCTCATGCTTTGTCAATCAGAGCCTGGAAAAGTTACTATTTCGAAATAAGAAAAACTTTTGGAAGATAATAGATTTCATTTTGACTTCAACCTCTCTTCTGTCTGCAGGTTCAGATGATCTGGTGAACGAAGCATTTGACTTTGCAAAGAATTTATGTTCCTTGCAGCTAACTGAGGAAGAAATTGCCTTGTTTTCTTCTGCTGTTCTGATATCACCAGGTAGTTATCTCCAACTAATTTAAAAAATCTGCCATTTTCCATCTTGTTGTTGTTGTTGTTGTTGTACATAGGCAGACTGAACAACAACAACATCAAATAAGTGACATTTGAATTAATGTAATTTGCCTTGTGTTCTACTTCTGATTAAGTAAGAAGGGAAGTCCAGGTGAGTGTTGTTTTTTTCCCACAAACACACACAATTTCACTTGTATTTCAAATGTCATTGTCTGTCCATTGTCATCTATGACACTTCCATTTACTTTTGTCACCCAACTGGAAGAACTTTTTCTGTGCTTTTAATTCCTAAATTCCTGTCTACACTTGCCAAGGGAAATACCTTTTTGCTCCAGCAAACCCATCTATGTTCTTTGGTGATTTGGGGAGTCCAATCATTGTTTTCCCCTATCCAGAAATGTTAATGCAATGCCTATGCCCAGATGGTGAGATAGTCTGGACAGCTTGGGTCCAGACTATCTGAAGGACCCTATCTCCCTGTACAAGCCAGTCCAAGCACTAAGATCATCTGGAGAGGGCTTTTTCTCAGTCCTACCACCTTCGCAGGTGCAGTTGGTGAGGACTCAGGAGAAGGCCTTTTCCATGGTTGTTCGCTAACAGAAAGTTAGGTCAGCCCCCTTCCTGCTCTCTTTTTGACAGCAACTGAAGACATTTTTATTTAGGCAGGCATTTGGTGGGTGAATTTTACTTGTATCATCTGGTGTGCTGTTTTAATAATTTTATGTTTTAATGGGGTTTTTAATTTATATTTTAATTTTGCTAATATTTAATTATCTTTTAACTTTTGTAATCAATGTTTTAGTTCTGTCTTTTTAAATTATTGAACCAGCATTGAATCCCATTGTGAGAGAAAGGCAGGATATAATAAATGTGTGTGTGCATGTGCCTTCAAGTTGCCTGTCAACTTATGGTGACTATGCCAGCATAGTGCCTTGTTCTATGTTTTACAGTTTAATACAGGCAGCCAGAGCACCTAACCTTGAAAGGCAGAATGGCCAAATATGCCACAAACAGTGGAGAAAGAGAAAGAATACATGTTACATGTTCGAATGTCTGCATGTATGTGACTTGGAGGAAAGCTGATACAGATGTGGTAGAAATGTATGCATACATCTCATAATTTATATATTCATGGTTAGGCAGTGGTTTGAGGATTGAACTACTACAATGGATGTCAGGGTTCGATTCTCTGCTTGGCCATAAAACCCACTGGGTTCACTTAGGCATATCACATGCTCTCAGCCTCAGGGGAAGGCAATGGCAGATGTCCTCTGAACAAATCTTGCCAAAAATCCCCATGGTAGATTCCCTTTAGGGTCACCACAACTTGAAGGCTAACAACAACAACAACAACAACAACTATAAAGCAGGTATACCTTCTGCCCACCCCTGGATTATAGTGTATGGTCATATATCCATATAAATATTGTTCAAAATTATTTATCATTACACTTTCATCCCGTTCTAAAATGCTTTATTTAGTCAATATTCTAATATGTTCTAGAATCAGTGTTTTCTCCCACCTAAACAGTCACCTGTAACTGCAGTAAGCATTGTTTTGTAGGTATTACTGTAGCTAAAAGAAAGACTTTAAATAGAAGGAAAGGAGCCAAATTTATATGGCTGCTTCTTACCTCTCCTTTTACTCACTGCTACTTCTGTGAGCCAGTTCTGTGAGCCAGTTCCAAGTTATAAAATAATCAGAGTAAAAGAGAGTATATGTTATTGTAGCAGTGAGAAAGCACTAGTTCTTAGTTAGTGAAAGAGGATGGATGCAAAACATTCAGCATCTGTCCTTCATATTTGTCTAGCAGCAGCTTAGTTGGCCACAAAAGAGCTGTCTTGGAGAAGACAACCAGACACAAAAGGATTTGGGAAACAAGCAACCAAACAGGGCTGCCAATTGTGAAAAGATTCAGCAATCGCCATCAGAACAGTGTGGCCAAATGGCATATCAGTTGGAGACACATTTACTGGAAGCAATTTTCTTTCTTTTCAATGGAGCATCCTTTAAAATCAAGTGCTTAGATTCACAGATTAATTGCTCAGTCATAGACTTAACACAGTCGCCCATTGGATCAGGTGGGAAAATGCGAGAGCTTATGTTTTCCCAAGAACCTGCATGGTGCAGCTGTAGTGCATGAGCAGCCTGCTTTCATTACGAAGCCTGAATGGCAAAGACAGAGATTGCATGGCTGCCAACAGCTAAAGGGAAACCTAAGATCAAATCAAATTATTAGCTGTTTGGCATTTGGAAATTAAAAGACTGCTCTTCCTCCAGATAGTGACTCTATAATAGTATTGGTACTAAACAATGATGCTTATTAATCTTCTTTCCATTTTTAACAGGATTTAGTTTATGTCTTTATTTTATTAATTTTGTGTTACTTTATTGTTTTGCCAGATCGAGCTTGGCTGTTAGAACCAAGGAAGGTCCAGAAACTTCAGGAAAAGATTTATTTTGCACTTCAACATGTGATCCACAAGAATCATCTTGATGATGAGACTTTGGCAAAGGTAGATCTTGAGTGAAAACTGATATACACATCTAAGTAGACAGCTCAATATGCCCAAGTGTGTAATTTTAATTTGATTAGTATATATTTTTTTTCTTATTGGCTGCTTGTGAATCCAGTATTGTACAGCAGAGGAAAGAAAGGCCCAGATCCAGAGTTTCCTTGCAGTCGGAAACTTCTGCATGGGAAAACTCTATCAATTTTTTCCAGCTTAAAAAAAAAAAAAACCAACAAGGTGTCTTGTTCTTTTTGTTAAGGATGTACCTGAAGTGAGCTACACATCACTTTATTTTCTTTTGTTGCTGTTCTTTAAGGTCAATGGTATCACTAGGTAGGTGTGTGGTGTGTGGAATGCACCAGGTGACAATCTAAGAAGGGTGACACCACTGATCCTCTAAAGTCTGCCTTTTTGTAGAAACAGACTGTGGCATTTGCCTGTGTCCTTTTAAAATGCTGAAGATATGATGTGAGTGGGATGAGATTTAGTGGGAAGAGAAAAGAGAGGCTCCAGTTTTTAAATTTTAAATTATTAAATGTTTTAAAAATATTTTTTTTAAAAAAAATTAAAAATATATATTTAAAAATATCACATTTTACACAGTTTTCACTTCAGACACATGAAACACTGGAGATTATCAGACGGGGGGACGGGGGTGAAGATTATGAAGATTTTCATAAGATGTCACACTTATCCCATCATTATCCCATCCAGAAAGTGTAATTGACTGTGATTGCACAAAGGACTTTTAAATGATGTCATGCAGATCCCATCATTGAAGTGGTATTGCCCGACATTTTGCATTAATGGGAGTTCATGATAACGCAATGCCGCTTCAATGATGAGACATTAGCACAGCAATGTGAAAGCCTTTCACGGGATCATAGTCAAAGATGAGATAAGGACGGGGGAGTGATCCCATGCTTATCCCGTCTGTGTGTGATAATCTCCTCTGTGTATAATATATATGTATATTATAGGCTATGCATATAATATTGTAATTTAAAGGTACTTTTTATGTCACAAATATTACCATTACAGTCAGTAATTATTATACAGAAATTATGATTAATGAGTAACATTAGTACAAAAAACATTAATAAGCATTCTGTATGGTATAGTATGGGGGACGTCAATGGGGAGTAACAGCAAACCTAATGATACCACTTCTTAAGATACCACAATACTCTTGGTTATTCTTGTGAGCAAAACCTCTCCAATGGAACACTGACCATGTATGAAAGGGCTTCCCCTTTGCATCAAAGATGAGCCTTTGATTCGATAAGCATAAAAGTCATAGCTGGCTTATACAAGAGCTTGCTTCTTTTATACATCAGAGCCTAACTCAACATCTAAAAACATGGTTTTGGTTTCAATTCTGGAGGCAGAGAACCTTAACACACCTTAAATTACTCTTCATGTGTAAGAAACAGGGATTTCTTTCAGGGATTTGGAACTAGAACTGTAATCTGTGTACCCAGAGCTGTGATCATGGAGCCTCCCAACCTTCATTGCTGCTAAGAATGAATGCATGGAAGTCAAAACAGACCCCCCCCACACACACACACACACTTTTTGTACAAAAACTTGTTAGCAGTTTTATTGTGTGTTTTCAAAATCACTTTTAAATGATAGTTTCTCAGTGAGGAGATAGTGAGTTAAAAATATAACTATCGCCTCCTCTGGATCATCTATTGCCATGCCAGGCACTTTCATCCCTTCCTGTATGATCCTCCAAAACATTGCTGGGGAAAGAAGGGTGCCACCTTTTCCAAGCTGACCACTGGTCCAAAAGAATGGTGACCTGAGGAAGGAAGTTTACTTCTTTCATGTTAATAGGTTGCTGGTGTTTGTATGGCTGATTTTTCTTGCAAGCAGTGATGGCAAGTAGATTGGATTTTTTTTCTGTCAATAGTTGTGCATGGAATGGGCAAGGAGAGAGTAAAAAGCTGAGCCCCAAGGATGTGGGAGCCAGCAAAGGATTATATTAAGCTTGGTTAATAGCAGTCCCCTCCAGCTAATTGATCAGTGCATGAACAGTGGATAATTGCCAAATTAAAATCAATCTCACTTATAGTTGATTGGTTACATTTTAGAGGCCCCTGGCATTCTTTGTGTTTATGTGTGTATACATATATAATGAACTTAATAAATAAATCATTTTTGAGGTTATTTTACAAAGAGAAGTGAGATTTTTTTTTTAAAAAAAATAAAGAATTAAAAGTAGCTGAAGAAGCTGTTTCATTTCCTTCCCAGATGCACAACAGCAGTCAAGTAATCCATAAGTGCATTAATGTAACTGAAATTACTCAAAGTTTGGAAAAAAGTTTGGTTTTGGATTACATCTCCCAGAGGCCATGCTGGCTGGAAGATATAGTTCCCAAAGTAACATTTCCAAGACTGATGTTAATTAAAATCTGTCTGTAGCATAAAATACCACCTTCAGCCACTGGGTATCAGGCCTTCCATAAACAGGAGATACAAAGCTGGATGCAGCCCTGTGAGATTCATTTCTCCGCATGACTTTTTGGCAGCTCCATATGCATGGTTCCCAAACTCTTCAGACAATTCAAAGACAAGAAGTGAGCAGCTACCTGTGTGATAGTGGATGGATGATAGAGGGGAAGAATACCACATAGGGGAGAGTAGGATAAAGAATGGGTGAGGGAAGAAGAGGATGGAGCACCTGGATGCAGTGGGTGACTAAAAAGTTTCTTAACTATGGAAAGCTAGATTTCCTAGTAGCTAATGCTAAGTAACAGAGCAGAAAAAACAGAAACAAATAAAAACTAAAATGTAGGATGAAAACCAGATGCAGTAAAACTTTTATTATTAAAATCTGTTGAAAAAGACTGTTTTTGTCTTAAGTGTAAATAATAGCCAGAGAGGGAACCAGTTGGATCCCTACAAGGTAGTAATTCCACAGCTGCAGCAGCATTGCTAAAAAAGTCTGTATCCCAAACTCACTCATATAATGGCATTAGCTGAGGACACAAAAAGTACGGGCTCCACAGCTGCTCAGATCTGTGTGGGAGAGATTATTTTAAGGTAATCGGCTGATACCAGCTCAACCAGTAAAAGAGTATTTAGACTCTTCCTGCCTGCCTTCCCATTCAAGATCCCAAATCCAAACCAGTCTCTCTCGCTTCTGCAAAACTGCTTTTAGATTAAGACAGTTGCTTTGAGAGACCTAATCAATTTGATAATCAAAATTTCATGATACTTTTTCCTTGGAATAATATTTCTTTCCTTTTTACTCCTTTGTTTTGTCTGTCTTGCAGTTAGTAGCCAAGATTCCAACTATCACTGCACTTTGCAACCTGCATGGAGAAAAACTGCAGGTATTTAAACAATCTCATCCTGACATAGTGAACACACTGTTTCCGCCATTATACAAGGAACTGTTCAATCCAGACTCTACCACTGGCTGCAAGTGAAAGGAAAGATAGAATATGTCACATAGTCCTGGAATGCATCACTGTTAAGACAAAAGAATTGTTTTCATGAAGACTTTCTTTTTTAAAAAAAATGTCACTACTGCAACACTAGGAATGTCCTGCACTTAATAGAATTATTTTTCACCGCTACAGTTTGAAGAATGTAAATATGCACCTCTGAGTGGGGCCTGTTTTCATTTCTCTTCTTTTTGTTATTTTATTTTCTTTTTTAATTTTTAACTTACCAGGAAAAAAAGTTGCAAAATATAGAACACTGGGTGTTACCTTTATTTTTGATTTTATTTTATTGGGGATATGTTTGGGGAGACAACTGTTTATAGACATTTATTGTAGATATAAATGAAAACAGAGGGGTAATTTGCAGTATTACTCTTGCTGTTTATTGTTCAAATATAATTTAAGAAAATTCCACTAAACTAGGCTTAACTATTTCTATGTTTTTAGCTAGTTAAATGCATGTGGCAATTTGTAGCTGTCTTGGAAATAGGTGTGCGTGTATGTAATATATATGGGCATGAGCCTTTCCTGTGTGGATGCAGCATCAGTACAAAGATGGTTCCCAGGAGAGGGAGGTTAAAGTTCCCTGTTCCTCCTCTACTCTCTGAGGATGTACACAAGCATTTCCATGTAGTATTCCAGATAGTACAGGTAAATGGGGTAGACTGTGCTTACCTCCCACATGTCTCTCTAACCTTCCTTTTCCACCTGAAATGTGAGGGCTTCCCATTTCCTTTAACTGTCTGTTACACCATGTGTGAGCTGAAAGGAGAAAAAGAAAATAGGGCTCTGTTAAGTCATACAGAGATCCTTGGATACACAGGCAAGGGTCATGTCTTGTGTATATATAGACAGTATATATCAGGGATGGGCAACTTTGGTGTTCTCAGGGGCTAACTCTTCCTTTAGACAGTGGTCAAGTGTCAGAAGAGTATTTTGCTGCACAGCTCAGATGGTTCTAATACAGTCTTTTGGTTGTGGCATGTGTATTTTCTACACTATGTAGCTAATAAACATGCACTGCCCTTTTTGAAAACAAATGTTCTTTCCTCTAAGTAGAATTATGTTACAAGGTTTTAATGACACCCTGATTCATATTTCATAACACTGGGTCCAGGATGAGATGCCTTATGAGTTACTGGTTAACCTTCCCTGCTGTATACTTCTGTATAGTACACATATATATATGGAATACGCACACACTTGTTGTAGCTTAAAAAAAGCCTATTTTCTAAGGATGCTGTCTTGCATTTTATAACTCTCCATATAATGTATTGGTTTTATGTTGAGCAATTGGGCTTTTGCTCTGCCATCCATCCATATATAATGACAAGATGGTACCATTTCTGATCAGTTTGTATATAATATTATGCAGTACACGGTCACCGAATGAAAAGTCAGGTTAGTATTATTGGTGCCAAAGCCTTGTCTGGATAATTCAAATGGACAGAGAGAAAGTTATTGGGAGATTTTTTTTCCCTTCAGCGATAGTGATAAAGCATATATTAAACATATTATTATAGGACAAAATGCCAATAGAGTATTTAAACTAAAGAGAGTAAAATGTATACTGTCCCAAACAGTACATTTGTTTTGTGAATCAAAAAGAGAATTTATTTTATTATCCTCCCTAAACAAAAACACAAAAAAATTGCTCTGTATTCTCCAGGGGATAATGAAGCAGGCCCACAGATAAATCTAAAAGTTACACACACAAAAACCAACCAGTCATCAGCAAACACATTATTGTAAGCTGTGAGGTGAGAGTGGAGGCTTTCCATATATACAACCATCATCTAATGCAATTTTAATATTCCAGTGTCTGGATAAAGAGCTGTTTTCACTAGTTTACTTCCTATCCAGGGATCAGATTGCTCATTTGTTACCTTAACAAAACTGGGGTGGCAGATTGATTTATCAGTAATAGAAGTGATATGCATAGAACAGATCCTGAAAAGATTATTGTATTATAGAACATTTTCTCTACTAGGCCCTGCAAGGCTTCTTATGAAGCCTGTTCCACACACACACAACAAGAACAACAACAACAACATCCACAGTTGCACAGGTGGAAAGAATTCTGAAAACAGAATCAAAGAACACTTCCTCAAAGTCTCAAATGGTTCCAATGCTTCTTAGTGCTGTTTCCTCAAAATTGTATTTTAAAGTAAATGCTTTGGGAGTGGGCAGTTGTTCACCAAGGATGGTTATAAAAGCCTTGTGAGAACAAAGAATCCAGGTATAGCCCCCTAATTTTATCAAACTTCACCCTGCCCAAGCCACCATGGCTTGTAAAAGTTACAATATGGCAAATTATCCTGTTAACAGGGTAATTTGAAAGCTGTAACTCCTCAAGGCTCCCCAAAGTAAATTTTTCAGGCCCTACACCTTCCACTCCTGGAAGACTTTAGTAGACAGTTTGAGAACAATAAGATATACCCTACTCACTCACTCACTCACTCTCCCTTTCTACCTATCATTTAATCTTTGTAGAGTATCACACTATTCTTTGGTGCTTGATGCTAACCTTTCTTATACATTGCAAAAGTCAAAGCTGTTTAAAAAACAAAAAAGCAAACCTTTTAATATATGTTTCTTACAGTTCTGTTTTAATTCTTTGCATTCCAGGATTTAATTCTGAAAATGCAGAACTCAGATGCCATACAAATATGTTCTCAGTTATTCCTAACTGCTCATTTTGCAAAACAGGAGTGCATTACCTAAAAATATACTTCCTTCTCTGAAAAGATTAAATAATCTAATCCATTGTGCAGTTGATAGTGCAATCTAGCCGCTTCAGCACAGAATTAAATCTGACATTGCATGAACAGCTTCTTGCTTACACAGTGGGATTTTCCTCTCCTTTTCACTCCAGTGTGCCGCATACACACCTGACTGAACCAGGCACCAGAAAGCTCAGCAATGCTCTGGAAACAATTTTGAAAGTGCATAGAGGGTTACAGCAGAGGTTGTGAGCTTGCTCCCTTTTTATTTTGTTGAGTCTGTGAATGCACCTCCTCTGGAGTTGTTATTTGGAAACTGCTTATACGTTTGAAACATATTTCCTTAGTTATGAATGAAAGCACTGACAAGTAGCATAAATATGAGGCTGACTTGCATTGGCACTCATGGAAAACTTACATTTCATTTCTACTTAACAGTCTTAATAGGTCCATTCAAAAGTGTATTTTTCAAACTACAAGTCAGTGACACCATGGTTGATTATATTAGCACCAAAGGACACTTCCAACCAGGGTTTGGGAAGTTTACTTATTTGGAACAACTCCCAGAATCCCCCAGCCAGCATGAACACTTTCAAAGTTCTTCCTTCATCTTTTTGGCTTCGGTATAGTATTGCCACTTTTGTTGTCATTGTTTTTCCCCTACATTGGCCCTGTGCCTTTTAGAGCTGATAGGCAGGTAAGAGTTACATGCTGCACAGGTTTCTCAGTGACTGACAAAGGCTTATTTTAGAAAATAAGCGTGTGAGCAGACTTCACATATATGAACAGAAAAACATCCATTGAATAGTCCTGGGTTGTCCCCTCTGCCTTCTTTTTAAAAATTATTCTGCTATTTCTTATTCAAATATTAGGACAAAGAGACAACAGAAGCTGCCCTGGTAAATGATATCCCTTCTTCCTTTACTTGATTTGTTTCTCTTCCTTTGGAACTAACACAGCAATAACACTTTATATCGTTTTCTGATAATGTAAAAGCACTGAGTCACTTTATTCTCAGTGTCTGAGCAGACTGATGTAGACTGCTTGTTACACTTCTACAGGGACTTAATTTTGTCTAAATGTCACTCCTGCTGGCTCTCTGTATAAAGAATTAATTCCAAGAGTCATATTTCCTTCTAATGGAAAGATTACTTTACTGATTGCTAGGAAAACAGGGTAATAGAAGACACTCAATTAAACCAAGCTGTTTCCAAATGCAATATATATTTGATGATTGTGTTAGGGACCATGCAGGATTTGAGTCTGGGAGGTCTTACACTCTTTCAACTCTCATCTAAAATAATCTTCTTGATTTCCCTTTTTCTTTTTTTTTTAATTCTATCAGGTTTTACAGTCTGGGAAGGTTATATAGCTTCCATGTAGAAAGATTTGGGTGAAATCAGTTTTTCTGCTAGGGGTACATTTACACAAACAGCTACAGTACATTATGAGCTGAACTCGTTTTAAATCCACTTTATTCATACTCTTAGCATGATATAAATTAAGGAAGACTAAGGAATTCTAGCACCTACTTCATGTACCAGCAAAACTGGACAATCACAATGATCTCTTCTCCAGATAAGGTTAGGTTACCAAGCCAGTAATTTCCTATGGGAAATTAAATGTGGAGACATCGTTCATTTGCACTGAAAATTAAAAAAGCACCCCACCTAGCCAAGAGCATTCACCTTGGAATAAATGTACAATTTTGTAGAGGGTAGTCTCCACAACAGTAATATGGGAATGGGAACGGGGGATACCTAAAGAGGTAAAATGAGGCAAACAGCTCAGTTTTCCTTGACACTAGAAAGGGTGTGTGTTTACGTGTGTTTGTGTGTGTGTGACATGATTCAGCCATTCTGCCTCCTCTCTATAAACTGATCGGTGTCTCTGATACGCTGTGAGAACTGTATGTCATACACTAGCACCATCTTACTCTTTCCTTTTAAATCTTCACACTTTGTAAATGACAATCACTGCTTGATGCAGATGTTGCACTGTATGCCACTCAGGGATATATTACCTTAATAAAAATAATAAGATATATAAATATGACAGTAATAATAAGGAAACAATAATTAGAAATGTGTTGAAAGGCACAGATTTAGATGCCAAAATGTGGAAGACCCAGACAAGGCTTTCAAGCCAGCTTTTAGAAATGACATGGTTAGAAACTAAATTCACTGTTACTGTTTCCTCTACAATGTGCGCCACTGATTTTGCACTTTGATTGTGAGCACAAAATCCATATTGTGACCATTTATCCTTCAAGGTAAAAATTGTGGACAAAAAATTAATTTCAAGTTATTGGCAAAATTAACATTTGGTTTAAAAGATATTTTCTAGGATCAAAGAAAGTGGATTAATTGCACTGCAACTGCAAACATGCTTCCTTGAATATTAAAACTCTGGAAGTCAATGCCACTTGAGACTTAAGATAGGTAAGCGTGTAAAAAAAACAAGCCTTTGGATATAAAAAATAATGACATATTAGTAGCAATGGCCACAATGTTGCTGATTTACCACATGGAGAAATATATGGGACAGAAAAGGAAAAGAACAAATAGCATTTCTTCTCATTTTCAAAGTGCCTTCAAACTGGCTTCTATGTACTGGCAAACCAATGTTTTTCATAAAGTACCCAGTCATGACAGCTTGAAAGGCACTACACACAGTCATTTCTGCTACCAAATATTCTTCACACATGCATGTAATCATACAAACAAAGTTCTTGGTGAAATAGAAGTTCTTTTGAGTCATTCTGTGTACTTTTTGAAAGTGTGTAAACTGCTGTGAAGGATACCCCAATGTTACCTTTTCTTGCATTATGTTGTGAGGAGCAATCTTATAGTCAAGATCTATTCAAACTCAAAAGAAAGTCCCCTCTATTAAACAAAAAGTCAAAAAGTTCACAAAATAGAAATTCACTTTTCTGACTACTAACATTAAAGATAATGAAGAATATTTCCTGGTTCACTGATATTCCAGGGATGCATCTCAGTCAGTAGTCAGTAGTAATCCATACACTTTGAATGCATAGATTTAGTCCCTGGCATCTCTTCTCAAAAATGGATCTGATATCTGGAGATAATTGGAGGGGAAAGTCTGCACAAGACACTGGAGTTTGCTTTGAGTTAGAGTCCAATATTATTTTCATACAGTGGCCAATCAATTGTCCACAGGAAGCCCACCAGTAAAATGAATGCATCTATACCACTGCCTTTGATACCAGAGGTGACATATCAACATGAGGAACTTGAGGAACTTCCTGGCAGTAAGAGCTGTTCGACAATGGAACACACTCTCTCAGAGTGTGGTGGAGTCTCCTTCCTTGGAGGTCTTTAAACAGAGGCTGGATGGCCATCTGTCTGGGGTCCTTTGAGTTCCTGTATGGCAGGGGATTGGACTGGATGGCCCTTGTGGTCTCTTTCAACTCATTGATTCCAGAATTCTATATAACTATCCTGACAAGTAAGGCTACTGATGAACCCATCCTCCATGCCTTCCACTCATTTCCCCTTACTACAACCAAGGTAGCCTCAACCAACAATTATTAATAAATTTGCTCACCTAAATCTCTTACTGTTACCCTGTGTCAAGCTCTAGATACAATTTCAGAAAGGAAAAGTGTGAGTGTGCTCTTTAATGGTGATTTGTCATCATAGGTCCAAAACGCAATGCAGAAATAATCCACTTTGAGACTGCTTTATCTGCCCTGGCTCAGTGCTAGGGAATTCTGGGAACTATAGTTTTTTGAGACATTTGGCCTTCTCTGGCAGAAGCTCTGGTGCCACAATAAACTACAATTCTCAGGATTCCCTAGCACTGAACCAAGGCTGTTAAAGTGGTCTCAAACTGGATGTTTTCCGCATGTATTTTGGACTATTGTCATTCACCCACAAATCTCAAAAGATCAGTAATGATAAATGTTGTTGAGAAGAAAAGGAAGGGTTTGTAGGTTTCAAGGTGGGGGTGTAGGATCAAGCTTCACCAAGGTGAGCAGAATATGAAAACAACTACATAGTTTCACAAGCTGTATAAAAATTTGTAAATCTGATCATGCTCCTTATTTTAACAATTTACCTTGCTGTATTTTCAGTTGCAGAAAATCAATCTTTAACAAACAGAAACCACTCTCTTGCAGAATAAAACTCTAGCTTGGCTCCTTTCCCAAAATTTAAATTTGAAGTATAAGAGAGAGAGAAAGGAAAATGATGTTTTCGATTCAGGCCATTAGTTCTTTTTCCTGTCAATCTGGACTTGAGTTATTCAGTTCTACTCAGAGTTGAACAATGCAGAGATTATTACTTCTTCTGTGCTATGTAAGTGACTTCTTCCATAGAGCAGTAGCCCAGGTCTAGCTTTAGCCACTTCATAATTTCACAAGTGTAAAAGAGCATTCTAGTACTAGAGTCAAGTGTTTTCTAAATCTTACAGATCTCAGTCAGAGAGTTAAGTGCCCCCTTAAATCATTCCCATTGCAAGAAGAGGACTTGTAAAGTTCTAAACTTTGTCTGGATCACTTGCATTTGGGAGAAGCAGGATGAGTGCAATGAAAAGCCTGTTTCTTCTTTTCATGCTTTGTAATTCTTCATGCAATCTTAAAGATGCTCAAGGACTAAGGAGTGTTTAGGGTTGCAGTATTTATGCTTCTCCTAGTCTCATATTCATTGATACATTTGCTGAAATGACCATTAATGTCTCGATATGTTTTTGATCTTCAATCTAAACAATGCTCTTATTACACAAACAGAGGAATTTTATACAGGACATTGTCTTCATTTTGTAATCCTTATATGTTTTCCCACTTCTTTATCTGTCTTTATCTGCCACAGAAAAATCCATTTAGGCACCAGAGACAGAGCAGCTGGTAATATTAGAAGCCACTGTTGGTGCAAGCTGTATCTTGCCTAAGGCAAGAGGATACACACCAACATACCCCATGACTTCTGCACTGCCACTTTATGAATGTCCTGCCTCCCCTTCTTTGCCTAAGGGTGTGCAAGGAACTATTTTTATCTACTCTTCTGAAGCCAGAGAACAGGGCTTGTTATCTAGATGGGAATAAGGGGCCCTTCCAGTTTGGTGGGGGCATGAGATTCACCACCTCTCCTATCCTCCCCCTCAGATTGGGGCTTTCATCCCACTTCATGGGTGAGTCAGCCCAACAAAGAGCCCTTCATCTGAAAAAAACACATTGGCTTGCATGCAAGCATGAGTCCACCTTATGTTTGTGTATGGCCAAGATCCTGATTTTTCTAGATCCTGATGTAGCTACAGTGACAGAGCTCTGCCTTCATGAGTACTTCTGTCAATGCTGCCTCCAAGAAACCTACATCTTAAGCCTAGTTGCAACTTAACCAGAAGGTTTCCAAGGTGTTGCAGGAGTTGGGAAATGGCGACTGCAATGCTCTCCCACTTGTGGAGTACAGTGAGACAGACAACTGGAGAGATTCCTTGTGGTACTGCCATAACTGCCATAACCACCATTACATGTTTGTTTGTTTGTTTTGGAAGTCTGTATTCCATTCTACTCTCCATGTTGACCTTATCATCAAGCCATGGCTGTCCCCTTCCATCCATTATGTAACTAGTGAAAGATGGATTGCAGAAGTGTTTGGCCAGGTATTTGTAGCCAGGAGCAATATGAGCTATGGAGAACTTCAGAAGACCCCAGTGGATCATCTTCTTCTTCTTCTCCTCCTTCTCCTTCTGCTTCTTCTTCTTCTATCCCACCTTTCTCTCAGTATAGAAAGGTCTGGCTACCATTATGTGTCTGGCTACAAGAACATAGCTAGATGCTTCTCCAATCTCTGCAGCTTTCCATCAGCCATGGACAGGGATGTGGGGTCTGTAGTGGTTAAGTGGTAAGTCCATGGGTGCTGAATGTACACCTGTAGTGTAGTTTCCGATGTCATTTTCTGTTTTACTCCTGTGAAATCTTTGTTTGATAAAGAAAAAGAATAAAAGACATAATTAAATATGAAAGCAATAACACAGCTGCTCAGATACCAAAACTGTTTTAAAGGAAATACTTAAACGCTCTTTAAAGGGGTGTTCAGTTAGGAAGTGGATAGCTTGTTTTTATAAAGTCCTTTTCTTTTAGAGGTGTATGTATCTTTCACTAAGCTTAAAAAATTAATAAAAAAAACTTTTTTTGAATTGTCCCAAACATATGAAGAAATCACTAGTGATTCTGCTCAACCAGCACCCATATATAAGCTACAAACAATCTTTAGGCTGCTAGTATGTGATGTCAGCTTTTTCTAGATCCTATATGAAATTATATGAGAAATATATTTTATGTGTCAACACTCTGGTAGGGGGAAAAAATCCTTCTCCTGAGCAATGCAAAATCACATGCAATGATGGTTTTACTATCTCTGTAAGTTATTTTATACTGATTGATCAAATGATAGATAATTTGTTAATTATATTTAATGTCACAGGACCTTTGTCAGCTTCAATAAGCCAGCTATAAATTTATGGCCATATCAAACACAATTCAATTGTAGCAGAGTGGAATGTGCATGAATCTTTTCCAGCGAGTTACTAATACTTAAGAAAGGGCATATAGTAATTACTTTGCTTTAAATGTTGTCCTATAAGGTCTTGTTGGACCACACATCCCAGCAGCGCTAGCCAAGAAAGTCAATAGTGAGGTATTATGAGAGCTGAAGGGCAAAAATATCTAAAGAGCTGCATGATTTCCACCCCTGCTATCAAGGGTGTCAGGATATAAACAATAAACTCAAGTGAAATAATTCAACCCATTTTCCCCCAGACTTTGCCAAGGACTGAACTTAAGGCCTTTTCAAAAGCAACAATAGATGTGACATTTGACTTTCCCAATTTACAAAACAATATTAACATAATTTGATTCTGAAATAGCGCTCTAATGCTTCTGTATGACATTATTCATGATGTATTGGTGATTTCATCACTTGTGAAGTCTCACATGCATATACATGTAGCTTCTATTCTGATAGGACTCTAGTGGTGTAGTGGAGCCAGGGTTCACAGAGTCAAGACCTCTGGACGTTTTGATAGCAGGAACTGTGGTTCCATCTGCAATCCTACTTGGACTCCCCTAAATTTAACTGCAGTCATTTGCAATTGCCATTTAGCTTCAACGGCCACAGCAGATAAAGGAGGCATGAATTTCCCATACAGCCGTGTATTATGATAAGCTATCCAAACTATTTTGGCCTTGAATTCTAAAGACCTATAATCTTTCCAAAAACCTGCTCCTAGTACAGATGAAAATCCTGCATTTCCAGAGTCTCCTTGGCAGTGTTCCAAAAGAGACTTTTATAGTGAGGCACTCCAAAACTAGTGAACATACCTCTATAAGACTTAGATGTAAATAAATGTTCAATTTGGCACTTCCTAAGACTCTCCCAAGGATAAAAGCTGTACCATTTCTCTGGGCAAACGGATCCATTTTCTAACCATGTTGCATCCAAAAAAGTTTTCATCATATTTAATTCTGAACTTACTGTTCTCCTAATGAATGTTGATGACTCAGAGACAGCTGTAACATGGAAATTGTTGCTCTTCATTTTTGAGAAAGCACCTAATATTTCAGAGCCAGTGTGGAGCAGTGGTCTGAATGCTGGACTATGACTCTACAGACCAGGGATTTGAATCAGCCATGGAAACCCACTGGGTTACCTTAGGCAAGTTATACTCTCTCAACCTCTGGCCAAGAAAACCCCATGAAAGGATTGCCTTAGAGTCTCCATAAGTATGAAATGAAAACATTACCAACCTAATATTTCTCCAGTGGTAATAGATGCATTAATACTTCTTAAAAACAGCAATCTGAATGTATAGTGACATGGATTGATTGTGCTCATATACTAGTGTTTTATAAAGTAATCCAACCATTCAGTTTACATTAAAAAAGAAACGCACAACAAAATTAATGAGGAGAGGTGACCGTGGTATGGAGCTGAAAGCAGACCTCTGCATTACTACAATGAGGATAAACCTCCATACGGTGAGTTTAGTAACCAGATGTATAATACTTGCCTATTTTTCTTGTCCCAGTGGTTGAACCACAGAACACAGGACGAGTGAAAGACAACAGCATTGGCTATAGCAGCAATAAATTCTGAGTGTTATTTCTTTTTGTAAGAACATTTGCAGAAAATGTTTGCTTTGCACGCTCTTTTCTGTAAGCTAACATTTAAAAAGGCTTCATCTACTGTAGATATAAAAGTTATGATCCCCCCCCCCCTAATTGTTGGACAGGGCTTTTTTGGAGGATGGAGCTGCTAACCTGGAACTGAAGATAACTGCTGTTGGTTGAGGGGGGAATGTATGCTTGTGTCTAGAAAAGGCAAAGACCTTTTAGCATAAGCTGGAAATGGCAGCAGACAAGTACGTTCAACAGTGTATGGAGTTCAGACATAACTTATAAGGAAAACATCACCTTGCATTTTTAATTATTATTATAACATTGCCACATTGGGTCCTTTATTATTCAAGCAGCAAGCTCATGTGAATGGATGAATAGTATTGCAAAACTGAGCTGCTACAGAGAACAGACCTTACCCTGAAGAGTGTTCTACTTAAAACAGCTTATTTTTTAAAAAAGCACTTATCTTTGTCTTTGATTAATTCCCAGCTTAAAGAATTGAAGCAAGATAGCTTAGTCTATCAGCTTCTTGTAGGGATCAAATGCACTATGATTGTGTTCTTTTCAATGTGTCACTTCAGTGTCTGAATCAGGCAAAAAATGTGTTATTTAATAAGATGTACTACAATAATATGACTTTTTGAAGTTCTGTTGTGTAAACCAAGCATTCCTCTCTGAGTGATGGGGATTTGCTCCGGCACTTATTTTGGAAAGCCATTGAATGGCATAATATTCTCTTTGTCTTTGCCTCACCAGCTCCTATAGTATGGCCTACTACAAACAAGACACAGAGGCACAGTGATTGTACTTGTGGCTATAAAAAAAGCACAACCAAAATATACTGAGTTTTCCTAACTCCCTTTGAGATATTGTAGCTGGGGATGCTGGACTACATTAGGATAATTTTCCTCTCCAGGACTGCTTCTTATGTTACTTTTTAATTCACTCATATTTGTCCATGGACAGAGGAGCAAAGGAAATGAGTAGCAGCCAAAGTGTTATGCTTCTTCTTTCTGCCAGAGGAGACTATAATAGTGGACAAAGTGAAGGACAGAAGAATCTCAACACTTGCATAATTTTGGTGGGACCACAATAATACTCAAAGGAGAAAATAGGAATAAGCACAAAAGTCACAGTAAATGTACCGAAAGCAAACTCTTAATGGATCTGCATGAGGCATACCTACTTCTAAGGATATATGTAACTGTTTATAATTATTTCTCAAAGAAGGTCCATGACCTCTGTCAACATAGATGCAGATGGGCTAGTTTAGAGGTTAGAAGTGAAGCCATCACAGCCAGTGTGTTTTGTTTTTCTTGGGGTGTCTGTATGTGAGAATAAAAGATCTAGGAAAGAATATCCTTTGAGAAAATCTCCAATTATCAACTCTGCAATCCAAAAAGATGTAGTCTTAATAACACTGTGTCAGATTATAGAACTACCTCCCAGTTCAGAGTCACCAAGCAGCATTTCATCTCAGCATTAGAATGAACATTTGGTCTCAGAATTAAGGAAGGTAGGGAAATGCAACTGAAGATGATGAAATTATATTCTGTTCAGGCGATTGTGATTCTAAATAAATAATCTGACATGACGAGAATCTTCCAACTGAGACTCTTGAAATTTGTCTGAAATGCAGATGTACCAGGAGGTGAAGAGGTATGCTCTGACATGTCAGAGTATTCACGTGGATGGATGCAGTAGCCCCCCCCCCCCAAAAAAAAAATCACTCCAGGCTGGCTTTGCAATTTAAGCTTGATTTGATCATCATTTTTGCTAAGATCTGAAAACATGGACATGAACTGGATGTGTGCAATTTAAAAGCAATGCTAGAAGCAGTCCTCAGATGACTACCATGTCAAAATAAGTCACTCTGGCTGTAAATGAAAGGCAATTTACATAAATTAGGAATTGGAATACCAACACAATTTCTTTCCTTGCCACTCAACTCTCTACTGTCTGCCTCATTTGATTAAAACTGAAAGAACCCACACCCAAACCCATACAGAAAAGTAAAAAATAAATATGTATTGTAGAAATGTAGAAGACAAATACAATATTTTTTTCAGAAGGAATTACTTTTAATATATACTCGCAGAAGGTCTAATACTATGTATGCTGTCTCTGTAACTTTTTCTTGTAAATAACTTTGGGACAGTTAAAAACACTGGTTTCTTTTCTATGTCTCTGTTTAAGCATAAGACTTTGTAATGCTTTTTTAAAGAGAAAAACATCAAAGAGCAAATTATGTACTTGCTTCCTATGAGTGTAATGTACTCTTCAGTTTTTTTATGGAAACTGATTGTAATAGATAAAGCCTTTTGAACAGCCTTGGTGTTTAGTGTCAAACTCCTGTTTTATAACAGGGAGGGGGGAAGAGTTGTCAATGAACCCTGTTCCAAGTAAGACTTGGAAACCTGTTCCAAGTGCGACTGTACACTGAAATTTGTGAATACTGACTGCATTAGAAAATTCTATTCACAAAATAATTCCTCAAACTAATTCTATTTCCTGACAGCCTACTGGCAAATCTTCTGGGAAATTCTTCTGCACATGTCCTGCTGAAACAAATAAAAGTTGCTCAAGATCAGAGAATGGCACTATCTGATATTGCAGCACACTTATGCCGCTCCCATTCACTGCAATGGGCTTGCATGCTTGTGCTCCTCTTGTTCATTTCAGTAGGATTTGCACAGAAAATGGTCTTGGTGGATTGTGCTTAATGTATTTTGTCAAACCCAACCTGAAACTAATCTTTCTCTCCTATGAACAAAATATTTTTGTACACTTTTCTTTAAAATTGAGGTCAGATCATTCAGTTGCTACAAATGGAAGCCATAACTGACCTTCACCAAATAAATGTTTTAAGAACCATAATAGGGAAACAAAATGTCTCCAGTATTAACAGCTAAGGGGGAAGAAAGACAGAAGCAAAAGTACAAGTGCAAATGATTGGGGTGGCCTTTACAGGTTACCTAAGCATGATTTTCATGGGTAGTATTTTATGATGATCAATTTATTTTAAGAAAAGATATTTAGATTTAAATAAAACTTTCTAATATTTTTTTTTGTTTTTGTGGGGTGGGGTGGGAATATCCCTGGAAATGCTTCCTCACTTTTAGAATTATGAAAGAAATGGATTTTCTTATACTTCCAAGTTTCAAAGTTTTAATATTTTTATCCTATTTCCAATAACTTTTCTTAACGTAAAGTGAGATGTTACATCTCTGTGCTGTTGGAGCCACAAGTTATTTGGTGCTTGGCTGTAGCTGTTATTGTTGTAAGTTTATTTTAATCTCCCTTTTAGGAGTAGTTTGAAACTTTGATCAAGCATGCTCACCACCTTTGGAGAAACAAACAAAATCAGGGTTGTATTGTTACCTGAACACAAGCACAGAAAAAAAAAATCCTGTCAGAAAGGTTCACTTGAAACTCATAAGAAGAATTATATTCTCAAAAAAAAATCTCATAGCCTCAATGTTATTTTTCCCAGGAAGCTTAATTGTATAATAATATTAATAACAATGTATTTTATTGGCCTATAGATGCAGAAAGCATACACACCGAAAAGTGATATAACATTTGTTTGATGTCCGCAGTTTCCTTCTGACTTCTCTCTCTCTCTCTGCTCTTTCTCCCTTGTTTAATATTTATGTGAACGTGAGTAAAAACTACAGCCTGATTCATTTAGAAAGTGACCTTTTTTTTCTTACAAATGTCTTAGGACCAACATCTTCCTCCCCCATCAAATTTTTAAACAGATTTTATATTTCTTTAGAATGTAATAGGGGTTTTTTTGGTCTTATTTTATGTCCTGTAAGTTATTAGTTCAATACTGTTAGCATTCCATAATAATGCACACATGATTTTTGAATGTTTTCTGTAAATGACAATCAATGTTGATGAAGTTCCTTTCTTTAATGCTGAACAAAATTAAAAAATGTATAAGAAAACAGTAGTCTGGCATGAAGTTTTTCCCCACAAAATCTAATCTTGCACCTTGCTTTCAGTGAAAATATTGTTGTTATTGTTGTTGTTGTTGAAAAGAATGAAGTTGGCTACCATTTATTTCTTTGACTGAGTTTCAGAGCTGCACAGCAGCAGCTAGGATGGGTGAGTTTTTTGAAGAAGCATCGGTCTCTGGACCCATTTTAAGTTGTGCAGCCCTACACTATTCCATAATCTAGAAATCAAATATTTGGTGGGATTTTTCCCCCCAAAGCAATCATTTCTCACCTATTATGGTCAAGAAACTTGTGGCACTGTTTCTAAATGTCTGGCCTACATTTTCCCATCAGCCCTTTCCAGCAGAGCCAAGATCCAACAAAGTCCTCACTTGCCCTGTTGACAATTTCTTTGTTCAGAAGGTGGAGGGAACAAGTGGATCAACTATCAACAAAGGTGAACTGGTCGACATGGGGGAAACAGTGGATTCCTTTGGTGGGAGTGAACTTTTATTAGATTATTATTATTATTATTATTATTATTCAGCAATTGGTAATACCGAGGAAAGAGGAAGCCAGACATGCATTGTGGATTTTAACAACGCTGCTTTCCATAAGCCTGGGGATATACTGGGTGAATATCCCATGATCACAAATGTTCAGAGGGAAGGGGATTCATGATGCACAAGAGTTTCTTAAACATGACATATTGAAGGCCCAACTGCAAACAGTTTCACTGAGGAAAAAACAGGGAGGTGTCTAAAGAAACCAGGGTGGATGTATAAAGAACTTTCAGGTGAGCTGAGATTTCAAAGAAACACACACAATATATGGAAGAAGGGCAAAATCAGCAAAGAGGAATACAAACAAATAGCCAGTACTTGTAGAGAGAAAGTCAGAATGAGCTCAAGCTTTCTAAGGAAGTTAAAAATAATAAGAAATGGTTTTTTTGAATAGCAAGAAAAGGGAAATGCAAGATGGTAGTGTGGGAAAATGGTGAAATCGTGAAATGCTAACAGAGGACATGTTGGGAGGCCAGCAATAGATGAGTGGTTTTAAGCAGATGGGGTCATTGTGCAAGGGAGATGTTGAATTCTTTCCTTCACAATGACCATAAAAAGATATCAGTCAGTGTTATGCTGATATGTGTCACTAACAACGCTCGCCATAGTTGCCGTTTTTCTTCACTCTATAGAGATTTTTTTAAAAAAATTAAAATAGTTATGCCTTGCCCTTTATCTGAAGATGTTAAAGCAGCATACAATAACTTATATATTTGCAAGTGGTGGGGTGGGAAAACAACTCCAAGCTCATAGGAAGGAGAGAAGGAATAAGACTCAACTCCTGCCATGTGAGCATTCCAATTGAACGTGAACCACAGCCTCCTCTCTGGCACATGCATAGAGTCACAGAATCAGAGTTGGAAGGGGCTTCATGGACCATCAAATCAAACCCCCTGCTCAGATCTTCAGCCAAAGCACCCTCAGCAAGGTAGCTATCCAGCATCTTTTTGAAGGGGTGCAGAGAAGGAGAACCCACAAGCTCTTTAGGCACAGAACATAATCCAAAAATTGGAATTAATTGGAATGAATTCCAAAAATATGATACATTTCCACACAACCACTATGTAAACAGCAAATCAGTTTCACACTCTACAACACTGCATAGATGGAAACTAGGATACACATGGTCAAGATCACAAGAACAAAAGTTATTGATGAAGATGAAACTACAAGCTAGGACAGTCTGCAACGGTTTGCTTTTTCTGCCCCCTCTTCTCAGGGGGGCACTCTAGTGCTTCCCCAAACAATAAACCACAGGATGAGCAGTTATTTTTCAATAAATTATTTATGTATTTAGTCATCAACATTACTACAATCTGCCCTTGGTATCATGGCTGCACCACCATTGGGAATAGCTCCCATTGTCTCCAGGCTCACTGCTGTTGCTGGCCGCCAAAATGGGGAGGGGGGGGACATGGTGGGGACTCAGGGTCTCACTGACCATTATTAGCATTACCTTTCCAAGTTGAGCCAAAGGATGCCCCTGGGCCAGGCTCCAGGTGGCAGGGTGACTTCACGAGGCCCCAGTGCCCCTAGCATGGCATCTCTCCGCCCCCCCCCCAGCCCAGCCCTGCCAGGGGACAAAGAGGTGTTGGCACCTCCACACCTCTGCCATGGCCATGCAGCCTTCTGAGCCAGAAAAGAAGGCAAGGGAAAGGGAATGGAGGGTGGGGAGATGCTGGGAAGGGGGATTGTCAGTGGTGGCCAAGGAGGCTCTCAGGTAGGAGGAGGTAAGGGAGAAGGAGTTCAGCGGGATGTCAATGGTGGTGCAACAGCGGAACTTGAGCATCCACTGATTTTGGTATCCACAGGGGAGGAGTCTGGAACAGATCCCACACAGATACCAAGGGCCAACTAAATGCAGTGCTACCAAATAAACAAACACTGATGTTGTTCAGTATAGTATAAGGGTATACTTAAAATGATAATCACTCATCATATTTTACATTACTATCTTGCATCCTATGAGATTACATCATTCTAGAAATTCAAATGACAGGACGATGGACCTAGTTGTTTAATGTTATCATTTATATATTCAATAAAGGGGAACTAGTAGGCTAACTAATTGTTGAGGCAGCTGATGTCTTTTTCATCAGCAGAATGTCCCAAACCTGACATTACCAGTCCTCTTTTATGAGGTTTGTCTTCCAGTTTTTAGTGAATCCAGTCCAGTTGCAGCAATCAAGAAACAGACTAGTAAATTATGCTGTAAATCCTTGTTCTTACCTATAAATATAGAAAGCTGTATACAGGCAGGATGCAGTACAATGCAAATTATAGAAGTAGAAACTAACTAGAACTGGTGCACCATGGTAAATTAAAACACATATGCACGTAAGGTCCAAAACACACTGCAGAAATAATCCAGTTTGAGAATATTTGCCCTGGCTCAGTGCTAGGGAATTCTGGGAACTGTAGCTTTGTAAGTAATTTAGCCTTTCCTGTCAGAGAGTTCTGGTGCCACAATAAAGTACAATTGCCAGGATTCCCTAGCATTGAGCCAGGGCAAGTGGTCTCAAACTGGATTTTTTCTGCAGTGTGCTTTGAACTTTAGTTCCTGTACTATTATAACCTCTCCCTCATTCAACAAATGTATCCTTTACAATTCTCACTATTCAAACTGGGGTGAGATACCACTTGTATATCCATTTTAAGGTATTTTCCATAAGAAGTGCTGAACCTGATTTGAATGGGGAGAAACTCCAGATTCATTGTCAGTCAGAATGAGATACTGTATTACAATATTTAGATCTAGCTCCCATCCCTTCTTATGAAGTAGCCCATTGCCATAAGTTTCTTCTATAAACCATGTGTGTGTGCGCGCGCACATGTGAGCATTTTGCATTTGGAAAATAAGGTTGCTCAAAAGTTGTTAATGAGTGCTGGGTTTCCCTGGGTCCAACCTAATGCAATAGGAAGGAAGTAACTTGCTGGTGCTGAAACCAGGAGGGATAAATAGGAGTTAGTTTTGCAGTCAAATCCTCTCTAGTTTTCAGTTTTCCCTCGGAAAATAAATCTTGCACATAATTCTTTATTTCTCCTAAGTCTGAATTGGAGAATTTATCACTGGGCCAGAACAGACAGGCAGGAAAAAGCAACTTGATCCTGCTTTCTCCAAAAGTGGGTCAAACCCCCACTGCCTGCATGGCATACGCCCCAAGGCAGGCTGGATCCATACAGCATGGTTCCAAACCAGACTGCTGGGTAATTTTTGTTGTTGTTGCCTCCCACCATGAATGCACACACTGCCAGGGTCCCGAAAATATCTCCCACTGCCTGCCTAGATGCCATTCCATTGGATAGCCACCCCTTTGATCAGCCACACAGTTGCATGTGTGATGCTGGCCCCCATACATGCCACCTTCACCCCCTTTACCTTATGATCCCCTGTTGGATTTTCTGGTTTGTGTATGTTGTAATTAAATCCATTGGAATTGTTGCACTTTCATTTCTTTGCTTTGCCACAGTCCCACACTTGCAACAGGGTGTCTATATGCAGGCATGAAGATGCACATCTTCCACACTAAGCCAAACTATCCTGGGTTCTGTTTGCTCCAGTTTTTAGCCCCAGAGTGCAGCTTCAGTCCAATTTCCACCCGCTTTATTTGGCCTGTCTTTTCCACCTCACAGTGTCTAAACTTTGGGTGCGAGAGAAATTGTCTAATAGGAAAAGGGGCCAACAAAAAATCTCTAATTCCTCCAGAGTGCATGGAAGACTCTGAGGAAGGGATATTTAATATCCTTGGGTGCTGTAGAGGTAGCACGGGAGAACAATAAAGTCATTTCAACAGCCATTTTTTCTCTAATTTCCAAGTATGCCATTTATTAGAGTTATCACTTCTTATAGAACTTTGGTTTATTTGAAATGCCACAAAATAAAAATCAACTTTGCATATAGTCATCCCCATATGTTGAGTATAACAAATAAACATTGTTTGTTTAGGAAGCCTAGATTTCTGTTCATTAATGATAAAATAATTAATAATTCACTGCCAATTTCTAAAATATGAACCATGAGGGGTCAAAGGACATATTTAGAATAAGAAAAAACAGTCTTGGTAAGATAAATTTCACAAGATCTATCCTTCCCACAAGGAGTGATTACAAATTAAGGGTTTTTAAAAATCTTATCCATTTGGGGATCAGTTTCTAATCGCAAGGGATTAATCCAATAAAATCTTTTATCATGTGGACCCCTAGGTATAGGAAGCCATGGGGTTGCAGCTGAAGGTTAGTTTCCTCTTGCCACTTTTTTTGAAGACAAAAGGAAGGATTTGGACTGAGGATTTTTGATTTTTGGATGTGGATGTGTGCAAACTTGTCAAAATTAATTAAGAATGTTAATAAGGTGTGAAAGTTGATCATCTGGGTTTTCTGAGGAAAGCAAGATATCATCAGCATAAAAGCTAATTTTTGATTCAAATTCATTGTTGTCAGGGCCTTTTGGCTTGTCTTGATGTAATTTGGAAGTGGTTCAATCACAACTGCAAACTACGGGCATGCAACCTAAAGGTGCTTTCAAAAGTGCAGCTAAAAGTGTTTCAGTGCTGGAAAGGACATATTGTCATGTCTTCTGTCCTCTGTCTCTTCCCCCCCCCTTTTTACATGTATACTTGTTCTTCTTCCCTGAGCTGGGACTTAAAGCTTTTTTAAAAGAAATAAAATTAAGGGCCCATATAGGTGGAAACAAATAAAACTTATTTTTTTAAAAAAAATGCAATTAATCTGTCAACAGAATTAAATACCATTTAAAATCTATCTGTTCAAAAGCAAAATATGAAAATAGTATATCACACTTTTCTTGTAAAGCAATCAGTTCCCCATTAAATACATAACACTTTTTTAAAAAGCAAAAAGGAAAAACGTTTTCTTGTAAAACAATCACTTCCCCCAAAGTTCTTTATTAAATATTGTTTTTAAAAAAGCAAAAAGATCTTCTTCTGCCAACAGAAAGACAGCAAGGGCAGAGCTAGTTGAGCTTTCCTAGGAAGGGAGCTTCAGAGCCAAGGAACAGGCACCGAGTAGCCTTCTCTTGCTTTCTCACCAAACACACCTGCAGGGGGGTGAAGCTGAAAGAAGTGACTCCTCTAAAGATCTCAAATCTCAGATAGGATCATTTGTGAGAATATGGTCCATAGAATGGTCTGGACCCAAGGTATCATAGATCATAATGAACACTTCAGCATTTGCCTATAAACACATTGTTAGCCAGTAAAACTGTTTTGATAATGACATCATGTGACACAATAGCTATTGTTGTATTAAATAAAATTATGTTCATTATTTATCATAACCATGCCTATTGCCTGATCACAATGCCAAGTGATATAATGAAACAGAGCCTTAAAAAGCAAGCTTATGCATAGGCACCAGGAGTAGTGGATCCTCCTGCTTGAAACTAGTGGCTATAAAAGCTTCAAGAGGATTGTGGGGAAGTATTTTAGGTATGCCCTGGTGGCATAGTGGTTAAATGCCTGTACTGCAGCCACTCACTCAAAACCATAAGGTGGCGAGTTCAATACCAGCAAAAGGGCCCAAGCTTGACTCAGGCTTGCATCCTTCCAAGGTCGCTAAAATGAGTACCCAGATTGTTGGGGGCAAGTAGCTTACAGTTGTAAACCACTTAGACACTGCTTAGGCAGTATGAAGCGGTATATAATGAAGCTGTTTGTTTGTTTATGCCTCATTGTTAGGTATGGGGATACTTGAGGCAAGCTATGATAACAGCTTCTCCCATTATCTGGGCAACACAGTTGAGGGATTTAATCTGTCTCCAATGAATCAAAGGGTTAATGTGATGGTGTTAAGTTGTATTTATTGGGGTCAGCCTCCCAGAGATGAAGGGGATAGTCAGTTGGGCAAAAGTGTCAAGATCATTCCAGGCAGAAGTTATCAAGTCTCATGTGAGCAAAAGGTGAGAAAAAAGAACAAAGAGAAACAAGGAGCTTGGCGTTTGCTGCATCTATGGATGCTTGGTCAAAGCTGGACCACATGGTCCCAATTCCCAGCTTGTCCCAAGCACATCCAAGATCAAAGGACATCTGATTGCGAGTAGAATAGGACAAACGTGTCACTAGATGAGTTAGGGCTTACATTTATTTTCATAATCTTGGCTGAATATGACTTACTACTTTATCACACTAGGGGGCAAACAGGATTTAAACGAGAGTTAAACAGGAAATGCCCTATGTTTATCACAGGACATATCCTGTTTAACTCTCGTTTAACTCTTGTTTAAATCCTGTTTGCCCCCTAGTGTGAAAAAGCAGCTAGACTATTTTGTAACTTTGTAACTTCTTCCAAATATGTCCAAAAAGTAGGGAGATGCTCTTCATGTAAGAGATACTTTTTGGCAATTTAGATAATTATTTAGGGGGAAAAAAGCTTTCTTTTACAGACTTCCACTCTTTCACACTGGTCTCATTACCCAAAGGAGATGTGGGGGACGGGGGAAGGTCTCTGCAAAGTCAGTGATGGGAAGGCACAAACCAAGTTCCCCCAGTAACTTCCCACTGAGTTATGAGTAAAGAAGGGTTAAAATCCATGAGGGTGGCAGCTCAACTAGATAGTCTCAAGAGGCTTCAACCAGTGGCATCACTGGGTATGGGGTATGTGGCCTACACCAGGTGAGGTCCCAGAAGAAGGGGTAACACCCAGTCAGGCCTTCCTTCCACTATGACAGAGGAATGAATGTGGCTTCATCCCCTTTTGGATTCATTGCTGCCCCAGCTCTCTCCCTGGGCCTGGAGCCAAGGTGGCATTGAGGGCAGTGGAGGAGTGAGCACATCTCTCATGGTTTCATCGCCAGCTTGGTTCTCTCCCCAGGGAGGGAGCCAGAGCAGTGATGAGGGTGACAGAGGGAGAGCACACCCCTCATGGCTTTGTCTGCAGCCTGGCTTTCTCTCCAGGGAGGGAACCAGGTGGTGGCAGTGTAAACAGAGGGCAGCATCTGAGCAAGGCAGCAGGCAGGGAGGGAGGGGAGATAGGAGAGCAGGGCAGGGCAGGGCACTGCCACACACAACCCCAGCAGCCCCAGTGTGACAATGCCATTGGTCCCGACCAACTCAGTAGAAGCAGAAAGGGACCCATGACATGATCAACTTGGGTGGGACCACAATATATGGGGTTAGTAGTGTGATCACCACTCACTCTTCACCATCATCTGTGCAGGTTAGGGCTGATGAAAAATGAAATCCAATAGCATCTGGAAGACCACAAGTTGCCTGTCCCAGAAGGCTATATATATATATAGATCTATGCAGATATTTACATGGGATTACAAACAAATTTGAATTCTGTGTAATAAAGGTTCCTGATCTTGTGGAAACAGACCTTTTTCCCCTTCACTTCCTTGCGCTCATGTAAAACAGCCTTTGTGAGCGCAAGGAGGTGTAGGGGGGAAAAGGATCTGTTTCCACAAGATCAGGAACCTTGAGTGAAGGGGGAAGGGCAATCCTGATCACAGCTGTTCAGGCTTTTTTCTTCAATTCTCATTTATAGGCTTTCTTCTTAAAAGCTCAGTGTCCAAATATAGTGGTGATCTCAAGAAGGCCAGTGGACCTTGTTTCTGAAGCACCCTTTGCTTCAAAAGAACTGGTTCAACCAACCAACCAACTAACATGCTTGCTGTACTTTTTATTGATATGATTTGAAATTGTTTTACATCTAATTAAGTTTTAATATTTTCAACTGTCTCACCGCATCTTACTATAATAGGATGGGATTTTGTTTATGTATTTCTGGGTTTATACAGTTTGAGTCCTAGTTTTTTTTTTGGGGGGGGGGAGGGGGACAGGATGTAAAACAAAGAAATATATAGTAGGTAGATAACCTCTACTACCAATGATGCAGAAGTGGTCATATCCTTAAATGGCACAAAAGCTACTTGGGGTTATAACTGGCAGTGAAGAACAGCTTAAGTTCTACATCTCCTCTTTCATTTGCTCTTCATTCTATCTTGGATTTTATGTGACTAACCTCTGTTCCCTAGGTATTTGCTCCATGCAGGATAAGGTGAATTCATTGCTATGTTTTCTATATAACCTCTCCTCCATGATCCTTTAAGGAAGTGAAACACATTGAAATCATCATCACCGACAAATGGTACTAAGACCAACCTCATCATTGACACTTTGAATAGGAGGCAATGGCTTTAATGCCATTGATTTCATGACATGCTAGCAATAGTAGTAACTTGCCTCTTTGACCCTCACTCACTAACACAGAAGAGATGTACTTCTTTCACCTCCTAGTTACAGGTGCTGGTTATTTTTTTAACAAAAGGTCCTCCAGTCTGATATTCAGAGTCTCACCATCACCTGCAGACACAGCCTCATCAATCACATACAGGGGGCTGATCAGTTTCTCTGTACCATTCATGATTCCCAGGAGCAAAGAGCCAATTCTCCTGGTGCTATGTACAGGCATCCAGACTGAACATTTGACTTCAAAGTTTTAAAATTTCTGAACAATCTTTTCTTGTAATAAGGAGGAAATTAAAGAAGATAATCAGGGCACTTCCAACTTCCCAAACCTTTCATTGAAAATAAGCTACATACCAAGCTAAGTTAATCAGGCTCCATCTATTTGCTCTACCACTGCAAATCACTACAGTTTTCAGCTAACAAGAATGGGTTGCCCTACTTGATCCGACAGTCCTTATAAGAGAGGCACTTAGCATAGCATTACCATCATTACATCCCCAGGTTAAAGGCAATGAAACTCCAGGAGCGGCAAAGTCAAATCAGTTCAATTGTCTGATTGTTCATGCTCACAAAGTAGTCAGGACGGCAGGGGTCTCACATAAAACTTTGGTTGTTTTTTTTATAGAGAGAAGGGGGGAAGCTCCTTTAAGGTAATTCATTGCCCTCTACAGTGGCTTTAAATCAGAAGGGAGAGAATGGTCACAGCGACCCATGGCTCTCAATGTTCCTTGAGAGCTGTGTAGCAGATAGCCAGCTGCTAGGCCAGATGTCAAAGGTGCATTAAGAGCACTTGGTTTTGATCTCACCCATTCCAGGGAAGTGCAGTGGATTTGGCTTGAAGCACCACCATAAAAAAAGATGGTGATTAATGAAGCAGCACAACTTAATAATGCAAGTTGACTCCCGCTTCCTTCTTGCAGGCATTTTCACTGTCCACAAAGCAGTTCTTTTACTTACCAGCAGGGACGTGTAAAATGTTAATCATCAATCTGCGGGCCATTAAAGAAGTTGCTTTCCCTCTCTTAACTTGAAAAACCGGGGGGGGGGGGGGATAGATAATAGGTTTGGTTAACAGAGCTCTTCAGATAATAGAGGATGTTCCAAGGGAGGCAATGATAGAATCAGCGTGGGATCTCAAGTGTGTTAACCCAACTTTCTCTTAGGAACCATGAGTTCAAAACTCAGGGCATTGAAACTCATGCCTAAGATGTGGGTCAGCCCACTTGGTTACCACTACACAGCATGGGCCATCTACATGTACAGCAGCCAAGCAGTCAACTCAGTTAAGTCTGCTGAATGTCATAGAGGCAGTCAGGCAGTGGTAATGGCCTACTAATTGCTTTGACTGGCTATATGTTAGACTCCATCCACACAGACTGGTTTTACCCTCTAACAGGCAGCAGTTCTCCAGTGTTTCTCCCAGCCTACAGGGTGTCTGGAATCCTTTAACAATCCCATGTTCAGTTCCTCTTATCTTCACATGATAAGCTTTAAATTACGCTTCTTCGTGTAGGGTTGGCCCAAGCATCATGTAGAGTGAGACAGGCAGCAGATGCAGAGGGATGGGACAGTTCTGTATGAACCTCATGCCTTTCAATGTGCCTCCCCACCCTCAGCTAACCCCTCTGTTGTCACATGTGGATAAAGTGACAGTATGGTTGCTAATGTAAATAGTGACTACAAAGTGAGAGTTTGTAGGGAGAATAGGGGAGATCTGGTTTTCAGGTAATGAAATATATACAGGCCAGGCCTGCTTTTATGGCACAGCATATTTCTAGTGGATCCTTCCTGCTATTATTTCAAAATAAGTGACAAAATGGCAAAACTGTCAGAAGGAGCTCATTATGTAATGAACTTTGGAACCATAGGACGAGTTTCCAAGCCCTAAATCCTGCTTTCAGTCCCAGATCTCTGATCTCAACCATATTTATTTATCACTAATATATTAGGATATTATTATCAAGTATGATTTATATGGGTCACATCTTCAAAAGACTCAAGTTCATAAAACAGAATAATAGAATCATAGAGCTGGAAGAGACCACAAAGGCCATCCAGTCCAACTGCCTGCCATCACATTGCTGACTCATGTTCAGCCACTACGGGGCTAAACAGAAGAGAACTAAATGCCAGCATCAGGCTGGAGAGGGAATGTGGTGACCAGATGTTGGCTGCCCAGACTCCTCCCACACAGCAGGTGGCATCACACAGTTTCTTTGGTGCAGTGTTTAGACATGCTGCACCAATGAATTGGCAAAAAGCCGCTGCCACAGCAGCAAGGGTGGCTTTTTGCTCCTCTAAAAAGGAGCAGCATTTCCTGATTCTTTTTAGAGCAGCAAACCTTGGATCAGTGTTGCTGCTGCCCTGATCCAGTGCTAAAAGGGGCATAGGGATGCCACTCTATTGGGGTGGTCTGTTTTGTTCCTAAGACTCCTAGATCCTTTTCACAATATATTACTGCCAACCCAGATGTCCCCCATCCTGTATTTGTGCATTTCATTTATACAGTCCAGGTGTAGTATCGTACATTTGTCTTTGTTGAAATTCATTTTGTTAGTTTTGGCCCAGCTTTTCAATCTGTTAAGGTCATTTTGATCCAGTCCTCTGGGATATTAGCTACTCCTCCTAATTTGGTGTCATCTGTAAATTTGATAAGCATGCCCTTTACTCCATAATCCAAGTCATTGATAAAGATATTAAACAGCACTGGACCCAGGACAGAATCCTAGTCACTTCTCTCGAGGATGAGGAGGAGCCATTGTTATTCTATTTTGGGTTCAGTCAGTCAACCAATTACCTCCTTTGGGTTCAGTCGGTCAACCAATTCAGTCAGTCAACCAAATGCACCTAATGGTCACATTGTTCAGCCCACATTTTACTAGCCCACTGACTAGGGAGTTGCAGTGCACATCAATAGAGCCCTGTGCACATTGGGACATTCTTGTTGGTGTCCCATCATGCATCTTCACAGTTCACTAGCAGGGTTTCTCAGCACTCCTGCTAAATAGCTAAGTATGCCTAAAGTATGCCTAAAGTTACATAACATAGACAATAGAAGATCCATCTAATTACAAGATTGTATATACAGCACTGTGTAAATTTACAGAATAATAATAATAATAATAATAATAGACTCTAGCCTCTATATATTTTATAGTTTTATAGTGATTGTATAATACTATATACAATACATAGCAATATATAGATGTACTATTCAGAACAAACAAAAATAATGATAATACTGCAAATGTGGAAGTACAAAAAGCTTAGACACACTCTAGCTAGGATAAATGAGTCTGAATACCTTTTCTTCTTGTCTTTGTTTCTTCCTGCCATTCTCTCTCTTTCTCTTTGAAAAGGAAGGAAATCATGTTTATATTATTCTATTTCTGCTGTAGAGACACAAACTAAAAAGGACAACAATGAAGAGTCTTGCAGTAACTTAAAAATTAACAGATTTGCCTCCCTCACCTAGGTGTGGAGGACAAACAGAGAGGGAAGCAATGGGGTGTATGTCCACGGATTGCGTATGCATGACCACAACCATGTGCCTATATTCAAGCCAATGAGGCTTGAATATAAGCAAAACCTCCATTTTTGCAGATGGGTCCAGAAGGGATCCCCCACAAAAAAGGAGGGGTGACTGTAGTTTAATGGAAAGCAAACCCAGGGGCTCCTCCTCCCAGTCACAAGACTTTATAAAAGAGTGTAAATCCCAAGGCTGGCCCCAAGGGCAGATTCCTTCTCCATCCCCCCAGGTCCCATGACCCATAGAGGCAGTTCCAGAGCCCAATCCTTAAACAAAACAGTGCTAAGGTATATACCGATCTAATAATTTCTCCTCCATAACCTGCCAGGTGAGAACCTATTTTAGCCACTATCCATAGCCAATTCTCCTGGCCCATTAGATACAGTGTGGGGTAGGCCAGAGAAAAAGTAGAGGAGGGGGAAATCTACCTGTCCCCCAAGTCACCAGCTTAGCTCACACTGCATTGAAAGGAGCAGAGGACACATGGGGGGGGGCGTCATTAAATAGCTTCTGCCCTCAGCTCTTTCATGTGGCCATCACTTGGTGCCAAACACAAACTGCAGGGGATTGGCCTCTCTTCATGGAGGCCACGAAACTGTCCCCTTTCCCTCCAATGTTGCTTGCTGCACAGTTGGGGAAGCACACTCATTCAAGTCTCTTTCAAAGTGGGGGGGGGGGACATAAGAAGAGAGATCAGGTGCCTTGAAGTTGTTCCTTGGAAGTTACTAGCACTTGGACAGCAGAATGAGCACACACATAGATCACCTGCTCAGTGCTCTCTACACTATGGTGAGATTATTACATTTATATTAAATTCTACTAATTATTTCTAAATATATATCTATATAAATGGACACATGTAAACTGATACAAATATGTCTTCATTAGTAATAACTGGAAGCGGTCTCTCTAACAGAGATCTCCTAGATGGCAATTTGGAAGCATTATTGAGTCACTACACATGTAATTTTTCTGCTTTGCCAAAATGGAAGGAACCATTATGACATAATAATTTGCTGTGTGAAAGTGGTAGCACTTACTGGATGTTACACAGAAGACATGTATCCTCTTGGACAATCCACATTCCTGGAGGGAAGAGGGATTTCTGGATACTAATGCAAGTGTTGATAACCAGTTCCTTGGAGAAGAGCACCACATGATTATTGCTATGACAGCTTTAACCCTCCCTGAAGACTGTGATAGTGTTATTTGAATGTTCTTTTACCATGGCTTAATGCTATTTTTATCATCCCATAAAATCCTATGAGCCATTTCTCTGCTCTAGATTTGGTCCCTGGAGGGGGATGAGTAGAGAAGACTTCTAGAGACCTCTTTTAAAGACATGGATCTTGGTACCCTGAAAGCAACATTTACCATTCTGTCAGTTCTCATTAGAAAGGTTTGCTTTATAGCACATTGCAGACTGGGACTACATTTATTTGCTGTTGAACATTAATAGGCTGTCAATTCTGAACTCACACATGGGCCAACAACTCAGCTGTATTGCTAAGTGTGGATACAGTGACCTAGAATACTGCTATATAAAGGCGAGAGAGGTGAGACAATTAGAATCATGCAGAGGCTGAATTTTAAGCAGTACCAATCAAAGGTGCACAATGGCACAAGCAAAATCAGGAATGCTGCCAAATAGCCAGCCCAGCTGGGACTGGATTGCATTGGATTCTCAAGCGAAACTTCTCTTAAGTTCTTTGTATTCACCTAGACACTTTAACTTTTTTGTTCCAGGAAACTACTGAAGCTTTCAGACTAAGCCTGAGCAGTTTAGTATCTGCCTAGCTTTTTCTTCCTTTATAGAATTTGCAGCTATTAATTATAGTCACATTTTGCAGCTTAACAAAATGGAAATCAGAATCAAATGATTAAAAATAAAGAATCCTTACATATACAGTACAGTTTTGGTTTATAGCACGGTCATGTCTTCTAACTTGGAAAAATGTTTCTGAACTGAAGGACCTCAAGATAGATCATAATCTATAGAATGTTACAGACTGTGATAATCAGGTTTTCAACTTTGAGTCCTATATAGAGTATAAGAGTCTGCATATAGAGTCTAACACGTAGAGTATAAGATATCTATGAGAGAATGTGTGTGTTACTAAGGCTACATCCACATTGCAGAAACAATCCAGTTTGGCACCACGTTAACTGCCATGGCTCAATGGTATGGAATCCTGGGATTTGTAGATTGATGTGGCACCAGAGCTCTCTAACAGTGCTTCACATCCCTTTGTTGGTTCACATTTCTTTGTTTGTTTACTTTTCTTCCCTGTTGTATCTTGGGAATTCAACACTGGAAATGGCATCAACATTTCTTATACCTCAAATGAACTTGTGCATGTTGCAGAAACAAATTTATGCTTTTGAGTTACCCTTTGGATCTCATTAGAAAGGTTATAACACACTGCAGACTGGGACTACATTTATTTGCTGTTGAACATTAATAGGCTGTCAATTCTGAACATGGATACCATCAATACTTTAAGAGAAAAGGTAAATAATTTGATTTTATTTCTCTCTTAAACACTCCAAGACAAATTTATATTCCATACTTTGCATTTTGATCCTACATTTCTTTTATGATGAGACCCAATCACCTTCATGGGTTTTCCAGGTAGTCCATCTAAGGCACTGACCAGAATTGGATGATCTCAGCCTCAGCAATGTTTCAATATCATATGACATCGACCAATATATACAAAGAATAGATCTTGGTACAATTTGAGATATTTCAGAGTAAGTTGTTATCAATAATGTTGCAAAGAGAATAAGGCTAGATTCATATAGTGCCTGTTACATGTACAGTGCCACCTGACTTGTCCACATTTGTTGTGTTATGACCAGGAACTGAAATGGATTTAATTGGCATTGATGTATACAAGAAACCTGACACTATAATGAAGCAAAATATTTGTATTGTGGTACAAACTAAACAAAAGCTAACTCGCACTTCTTGGCCATGTACTGTAAGTATTCATTCCATTTGATATGACATGCCTAATAAGCTCTTTGTCTAAGCCTTCATAAGTCGTATAAATAGTTGGAATCCACCTTCATGCACTTTCAATGCCACATGATCTCAGATTCAGTGCACCTGTTTCCAAAATTTGTTAGAGAGCATATGGGGGAAAATAGCATCATGAAGACCAATGAGCTATCCAGACCAGTTTGGTATAAAGTTATCCAGAAGTACTAATCAAACAAAACAAAAGCCCAACCTATAAATATCCCATGGAGCGCTGTTACATCCCCTATTACCTGTTGGAAGAAATATTACTCAACCATTACCCTGCTTAATGAAGGCTGCTCCCCTCCCCAGGGGCCAGGTGAAGAGGACATTAGTCAGAAGAGCAGCCGAGAGGCCAATGCTAACTCTGAGGAAGGGAGAGAAACCCACAGGTGAAATGTCCATGTGACAACTACCACATAGCTGTTCCACAAAGCTTTATATAAGAGTGGTGAAACCAAAGTAATTGCTGAAGCAAATCCACACCAAATCCTGTTGGATTTTGCAGTATGACATGTGGGAGACACAGCAACCATGTGGCAAAAGGTCCTATTGTGTAATGAGGCCAAAACTGTGTGAGAAGACCTATTTATTTATTGGATTTATATCCCCCTTTTCTCCCAAAATGGGATTCAAGGTGGCTTGAAGGCTAAAATACTTTGCGTGTTACTGATAGAGTTAATTGCCCTAAGAACATGGAGAAGCACAGCGATGGCAGCATCTTCTTGTACAACTTCTTTTGCTTGTCCTGATGTGGGAAACTGGTTTAGATTAAAGGCAAGAATGGAGCTAAATACATTCAGTTCTAGAGTAAAATCTGTTTAAGGGTGAGCATATCTGGGATGGGAAGGTACACTGGCCAAAGTAATGCTGGTGGGGTTTTAAAACAAGAACCTGAATGTCTTAGAATGGCCCAATCAAATTATGGACTTCAGTCCAATTAAGAATCTGTAGCAAGGCTTAAAAGCTGCGGGTTGTCAACTGTCCTCATCCATCCTGGCAGAAGCTGCAGCAATTTTGCCAGGAAGAATAGGCAAAAGATTTCAGAATCCAGATGTACAAAGCTTATAGTCACTTTCCCAGAAAGACTCACAATGGTTGCCAAAGGTGGCTCCATCATGTATTAAATCGGGGTGTGAATATTCATGTCATCAACAAGTGCCAACTTGTTTTTATTTTACTTTATTTTTGTGGCACAACAAAAATATTTGGAAATGTTACAGTGTTAAATATCTTGTATACATCAATTAAATTCATTTCAATAAATTCATTTCAAAATTCATAACATAACAAAATGTGGAAAAAGTGGTGAGTTCTTCTGCAAAGCACTGTAGCTTGAATTTCTTTGCTTTATATTATCCATGACACTGGAGGTACTGTTACAAAAGTAGCATTTCAACTAAGTGTCACCACTATCCATGTTACTAGAGATGATTCTCCATGCATATATGCGTATCTGCCTATATAACAGGCCAAGAAAGCGTATGTAGAACTCAGTAAGGAGACATATATAGCAAGTGAATAGGAATCTTCATTCATACTAGCTAAATATGTTACCTGCATTGCACATTGCATTCATTTACTGGGAGGTCATAATCTTTTGCACATTTACCTGGGATTAAGTCACACTGAATCATGTGACACTTACCTCTAAGTAGAGATACATAGCTGTAAATGGTATGATAATGAACTTATGGGTTTGGAAAACATTCTGCTTATGTAGTAATATTCACTGATTACTTATACATTCTGGCTAGTGCAAGAAAAGTGCTGCTGGCTGAAGAAACAGCAGCCTTTTTAAATATTTTAATGTAGAAGAAACAATTACAGGAAAAAATGACAATGGTGATTAAGATTACTTTAAAAATAGTGATACCAACCACTTTGGATTTTGGAAGTTTTTCTTTTAAACTTTGTATGTGATGTTGCTTATGTTAGTTTTATTCTAGCAATTGTGCTAGTATGTACTGGTATGTTTGTTTGAATTTTTAATAGTACTAAAGAGTTTAAAAAAATATTTTAATGTGGTAGCCAAATGCAAATATAAATTAACAAAAATGTATAAAACAAAAAAATGCACATTTTGTGTAACATGAAACACAAATCATATAGCCTTAATCCTCTGTTATGACTCATCAAAAGAAATCCTAAAATTCTGTTTACCAAAAAATATGTCCATATAAGATTTGCGACTTTTGACAACTTCAGGAATAATCTGCTCAGATTCATGCTTGCATGAGTGACTAAATCTATCGAAATGTAAAGAATTGCTTAAGAATTCTTCCTTTGAAATTAGATGCTTCCAAGCAGGTGGCAGATTAAGTAGCAAACACAATAGGGCCCATTTTGAATCTCTTTATTCTGTGTTTGGTTCCCTGGCAGCCATTAATGAAAACATCTTATGCTAAAATAATCAGAAAGGAGCTTCATGAAGGAAACTTTGAAACATGCCTTCCTTGTGCCTTTCACAAAGACACCACATTTATTTATCTGCTAGGTGCCTTTCATGAACTGAAGTGGGAGGGTGTTATCTGTTACATAGGCCAAGCTCAGGAAACTGATACCTGTTGTGTTCTCCATAAAACACAACCTTCTTGCCTTAGGATTCCCAGGTGAATCCCAACACTGATGACAACATTTAGACAATACCCTAGAGATTACAGTGTCATGTACTCCCAGTTTACTATACAACTTATTATAAAAGCTGTACTTCGACTGGATCAAGCATTTGGTTGTGCATGGTTGTATCTGCGCTGCAAGTAAATGTGGTACATGCAGAAACTGAGCTCCATATTCAAGACTGTCACATGAGAAAAGACAATGCCTTGACATTCTTTGTTTGCTTCATAGCACACTAATAAAGCAGTGAGTTTTTATTTGCATCGACTTTGACTCAGATTAGGGACTCTTCTACACAAATTTTGTTCTCACAGCAGGCACACAATTAATAATAAAATAGTAATATACCAATTTCCAGGAAACCATCATTGCACTACTCTCATGGGATCAAGTCTACTGCCCCCAATGCACTCTCTTCCTGACCTCTCCCCTAACTCCACCTCCCTGCCTTAGGCCCTAGCCATCGTATCATTAGGGTTTGGGGTAGGGTCCCCTTTTCTCTGTTCAGTTCTGGAGTTCTGCTGCCATTATTTAATTTAAAAACAAACAAAAAGAAAGAGAGAAAGAAAGGAACGAAAGCAAACAGAAAAAATAAGGAAAGGTAATCAGAGCACGTCAGAATAGTGAGGGGGAGGGGAACATGGGGCTGGAGAGAACAGTAACACCATATGCCTGGCAATAGCACAACTGCCCCAACAGAGACATTTTGCACCTAGAGATTTGCACAATTGCCAGATCGTCCATGGGTTTCCTCCATGAATGAAAAGAGATGGGTTGAGGATAGCAAAACTACAGGTCAAAGGCAGTATCATGCAATCAGTATTGGCAAAGCAGCTGCTTTCCTGGTGAAACTGCAGTTTAAAAGCAGTGTGTAGTAATGTCCTAGAGACTGTGTATCAGGTGTTGTTGGGTTAAAAGCAAAGGTATGCTAGAATCACAGGCTGGTAGAAGAGGAAGGGGAAAAGCCAGCTTACCTCCAGGGTTTCTAAGTTTGTGGGGAGAACCCACCAGCTCCCACAATGATCCAACAACAGATACACAGTCTGCACCACCCCCTCCTGCTGCAAGGAAGGACCTGCCATAATGGAGCATTGGTGGCTACAAACTTCACTACACCATTATTATTTTTTTCCCATTCCATTGCAAATGCATGTGCAAACACACGGAATGGATGCTCTACCAGCAGCTGCCAATCTCTACCTCGTCCCACCCAGCCCAACCCAGCCCAGCTACTGGCCCATTGGACACCCTGCGTGCCCAGCCACTCGATCAATTCACTGTCCATACAGTGCTTCAGTGCACCCAGTGACACATTGGCACAGCACAATCATGTATGCCCTCTCCCCGTGCATACTCTCTTACTCTCCCATACCCTTATGCCCCCTGTTTGATCAGCCAGTTTGTTAATATTGTTATTAATTCAACTGTTTTTATGGTAATCTAACATGTTTGTCATCATTTTGCTCCATGGGATCTGCAATGGGTTGATGGGGCAGCTGCCTGCTTCTGTGATCAATTCACAAGACAGACAACAACAAAAAATCATGCCCAGCAATGGTGCTAGCTACTTGCCTGGCCTACGATGCTTGCTGCTGACCAGTTCTGCTCTGTTTGGTTCACTCCTATGTTCACTCTTTCCAGCTTAATCTGGAGCAAACCAGGATATTTTTGCTCCAGTGTTAAGTCCTGGAGTGCAGCTTGGGTGAATTTCCCTCCTGTTTTGGCTACATATGTCATCTCAACTAGGTAGGTTCTGAGATGGGGTGGGTCATATCTTTTAGCCCATGTGGACAACTCCATAGGTTTGGAGCGAATTTAAATGATAATCTTTTCTGACTTCCTCTCAGAGCAGGAAGTAACACCCTGGCAAAGCAAAAAAAAAAAAAAAAAAAGTCAGGATCACAAAGACTACAACATAACAGAATAACAAATGTGACCGATAAAGAACCTGCAATCATCCAGTTTTTCTTTGGTATTGCAAATCTCATCAGACTTGTCTAGTGTGAGCAGTAGTCAGGGATGATTAGAGTTGCACTCAAACTACATCCAAAGACACCCGAATCCTTGAAATCAAACTTTTTTAGTGGTGGTTCCTGTTCTTTGAATCATAAGGATTATAGAAGTTGTAATTCAATGCAGATCTCATTCTCTCTCTACAGAAGACAATTTAGTGCAATATATTTTAAGAATATTTTGTATTTGTGTTGTTATATTTTAACTGAAATTCGGAGGAATGATCTGTGTGTAATTTTAGTTTGTAAGTGAAATAATACCAGCTACCTCAATGACCCTTAATCTTAATCTAAATTAATTTCTTCCAAGTGACAAGCAAAACATCTCTAATTTGTAGAGTGAGGGAGCAGTCTCTGTTCTGGCTATCAGAATATATTTGTCACATATATGTTTAGCAAATCAGTATCAATTAAAAAAAAATCCTTGTATTTCATTATTAACTTCATGAACCCTTTTGTACTGCATTAATCTAAAAGAACATCAAATCCATGTCATGAGGAGGGTTATCTAATTATGTAATAGGTACTTATGTATAGTTTAGCACATCTTGACAAGTACACCTTGTTCCATCTATAGACATGAACAGATCAAACAGTGCACCGGATTACTGATTTGCATAGCACTGCCAACCAGTTCTATGGAGTTGACAAGAATAGCTTTCCATTACAGCCTTGGATCGGAGGGTGTAACATAAACAGCTTTTCTTGAATCCCTGATTTTGAGGGAAGGAGGAGAGGTGGATGGATGGGGAATTAATTTGGTTATTATCCTGCTTGGGCATGGCTTTGGCAGCAGACCAAGGAGACAAGCTGGAAGCCAGGAGCTGTACCTCTTCATTCCCCTCACCATTGGGACCTTGAGGACAGTGTTTGGCAAGGCAGCTGAGCATTGCTCAGTTCCACCTTGGCCAGCTGTATGATGTGGGAAGAGCACGGAGGCAAGCTGACAAATGGCTGCTTGATAAAGCCCCATCTTTCTTTCTGGCCTCTGAGTCTTATACTGAGGCTGTTGCTTATATTATTAGTTTTAAGGGTGATCATGGAGGCAGATGGTAATGGGGGGGCAATGTATGATGTTATGGGCAATGTAAAGGAGGCAGTCAATTATAACTATGGAGCGGCTATTAGAATTGTGCAGGGAAATGGAAGGTATCCTTTCTCCCTGTTAACCCAAAGGGTCTGGAGAATCCATCCACTGAAGCTTTCACTGCTCCTTTGCAATTTCAGGTCAATCAAGAACAAAACCCACCTCTTATACAATCTATTTGCTGATGAAGCTGCTGACCTGGCTTGTATTACAGAAAACTGGCTGGGGGATGACAGTAGTGTGACATGGGCTCAAGCTCTCTCAGCTGGGTATGCCATCAGTGAGCAGGTAAGGGGAAGTGGGCAGGGAAGCGGAGTGGCTGTAGTCCATAAGACCAACCTTACCTTCACCAGGATACCTCTCCGTCAATTAGACCATATCAGGGCTATTTCAGGCCTTCACCTGAAGACAAGGGATAGTCTGGGGATTCTATTGGTTTACCGACCACCCCATTGCCTAACAGACTCCCTGGCCGAGCTGACTCAGCTGGTCTTGGAGCTGATGTTGGAGACTCCTAGCCTTATTGTTCTGGGGGACTTAATGTCCCCCTCGAGACCAACTCATCAGATCTTGCCCACGCAGCTCAGGAGTTCATGTGGGCCGTGACAACATGGGTCTATCTCAGATTATCTCCCAGCCTACACACTGTGCTGGTCATATCCTCAATGCAGTCTTTTGTTCGGAACAGGAATATCTGTGAGCAGAAGTAACTCATACTTCCCCTTTGTTATGACAAGGCGGGGGGGAACCTATTAGTATGGTCCACTCTCAAAGGCTAATGGAACCCAAAAGGTCGAAGCCTTGGTAATAACTTGGAATAATGACCTCATCAAGGCTATTGCATAATCGCTCCTAAGTGTCCTTTTCAGCCCACTTCTAATAGAAATCCCTGGTACACTGAAGATCTCAGGAAAATGAAATGGATTGTACAATGACTAGAGCACCACTGGCGAAAGACTCGACACTTATCCGACAAGACACATCATAGGACTTCACTTAAAACCTATTGAGTGGCAATAAATGCAGCAAAGAAATCTTACTTTTCTGCATCTATTGCGTCTGTGAAATAATCCTGCAGAGCTCTTCAAAGTGGTTGAGCAGTTAACTCAGACTCCTTCCACTTTGAATCCATTATTGCAACCTACTAAAGCCTGCTGTGACACGTTTAATGATTACTTCATAGATAAAATTTCTCTGATAAGGGCCAACTTAGACACCCTTTTTAATACAGAAACAACAAGAGAGATGTCCATTGATTATGTTAATGAGGTTATTTTTGGATCAGTTTCAGTCTTTGAGTACCGATGATGCAGACAAGCTGCTTGGAAAGGTTAAAAAGACGACTTGCCCTCTTGATCCCTGCCCCTCTTGGCTGGCCATCCAGGGAAGAGAGGCAATTATGAATTTGTTGAGATCGATAATTAATGCCTCCCTCAGGGAAGGTCAGTTTCCAGACAGTTTAAAACTGGCTGCGGTTAAACCTATCCTTAAAAAGCCTCCCCTTGATCTCCTGGAAAAATCGAACTATCGGTTGGTATCTCTCCTTCTGTTTTGGGGCAAGGTGATCGAGAGGGCAGTTGCCAACCAACTCCAAGCAGTATTGGATGACACTGATTATCTTGATCCATTTCAAACTGGCTTCAGGGCAGAATACAGAGTGGAGACTGTCATGGTCACCTTGGTCGATGATCTCCATCTGTGCATCTACAGTGGAAGTGTGGCCCTGTTGGTGCTCTTGGACCTCTCAGCAGCCTTCGATACCATCGACCATGGTATCCTTCTGGAGCACCTGAGGGAGTTGGGAATAGGGGGCACAGCTTTGCAGTGGTTGTGGGCCTACCTCTCACATTGGGGGCAAACAGGATTTTATTGAGAGTAAAACGAGAGTTAAACAGGAAATGGTCTATGTTTATCACAGGACATTTCCTGTTTAACTCTCACTTAACTCTTGTTTAAATCCTGTTTGTCCCCTAGTGTGATAAAGCAGTTAAAGAAAGTGTAACTGAAAACCAAGATATCAATCTTTGCAATCTTTTTATGAGCCAAAATGTTATGCCTCAAAAAGTTCCATTTCCTTGGCATTTCCCCATCTAAATTTACATTTACAGGATCTGGGTAGTTTTGTTTTTATTTTGAATGGCAGCAGCAGCAGCAGCAGCTAGTTTTCTATAAAATACTATTCATACTAATGGCACCTCACATAGAATAAGAGTAACAACATTAACTGTGTCCAACATACTCCTGGCACCATTTAAAGCAGCAGTAGTGGCCATCATTGTTATTAATAACCATTTCTGTGGATTCAGCTACATCTTTCATTGTAGCATCATCACTGGGTTTGAAATCAAAACCTGGGAAGAAGAGAGGCTGGAAAGCATGCTCAAAAGGACATGTGCTAATTAGCTGCTGTATATAAAATGAAGGTTCACAAAATTCAGTGCCGCATATAAATGGGAACATTTCCTACTCCTCCAATGTTAGCTGTTGACATGGCTACCATTTCAAGTGATTATGGTCACTCAGTGTAGGAAATGAATTAAGATTCTCCACAGGGCCCTCATTTGTGCAGTATATATTAAGACTAAAAGGCTACTTATGTAAATAGTTACTCTTACATCACGACTTATTTGCCTGCTAGCTGAGTTGCATCCAATTTAGCAAAGTGGCCACAAAATGTGCAATTTCACAGAAAGTAGCTTATCCAATGGCACTAAGGGAGTTTATTCACATAATAGGTATTACCTGGAGTGATTTAATGTACAGGCAAACAACCTACTCCCCAGCATTATTCCATATCAAATATAAAGAGACTATTTCTAAAACTGCATCTAACATTCTTGTGAATTTATACCCTTTCCAAAATCTCAGGTAATCGCATGTGCACACACACGCACAGTATATACAGAGAGAGAGAAGTGAATCATAGAATCATAGAATCATAGAATCATAGAATCATAGAGTTGGAAGAGACCACAAGGGCCATCCAGTCCAACCCCCTGCCATGCAGGAACTCCCAGTCAAAGCATCCCCGACAGATGGCCATCCAGCCTCTGCTTAAAGACCTCCAAGGATGGAGACTCCACCACACTCTGAGGGAGTGTGTTCCACCGTCGAACAGCCCTTACTGTCAGGAAGTTCCTCCTAATGTTGAGGTGGAATCTCTTTTCCTGCAGCTTGCATCCATTGCTCCGCGTTCTGGTCTCTGGAGCAGCAGAAAACAAGCCTGCTCCCTCCTCAATATGACATCCCTTCAAATATTTGAACAGGGCTATCATATCACCTCTTAACCTTCTCTTCTCCAGGCTAAACATCCCCAGCTCTCTAAGTCATTCCTCATAGGGCATGGTTTCCAGGCCCTTCACCATCTTAGTTGCCCTCCTTTGGACCCGCTCCAGTTTCTCCACATCCTTTTTGAATTGTGGTGCCCAGAACTGGACACAGTATTCCAGGTGGGGCCTTACCAAAGCAGAATAGAGCGGCACTATTACTTCTTTTGATCTAGACACTATACTTCTATTGATGCAACCTAAAATAGCATTGGCCTTTTTAGCTGCCGCATCACACTGTTGACTCATGTTCAACTTATGGTCTACTTGGACTCCTAGATCCCTTTCACACATAGTTTCATTCAGCCAGATGTCCCCCATCCTATATCTGTGCATTTCATTTTTCCTCCCTAGGTGCAGAACCTTACATTTCTCCGCATTGAATTTCATTTTGTTAGCATTGGCCCAGCTTTCTAGTCTATTCAGGTCATTCTGAATTTCAATCCTGTCTTCTGGAGTATTGACTACTACTCCTAATTTGGTGTCATCTGCAAATTTGATAAGTATGCCCCCAATTCTGTCATCCAAGTCATTAATAAAGATATTGAATAGCACTGGGCCTAGGACAGAACCCTGTGGGACCCCACTGGTCACTTCTCTCCAGGATGAAAAGGAGCCATTGTTGAGCACCCTTTGAGTTCGGTCAGTCAACCAGTTACAAATCCATGTAATGGTTACCTTGTCTAGCCCACATTTTACAAGCTTGTTTGCAAGAATGTCATGGGGAACCTTGTCAAATGCCTTACTGAAATCAAGATATACTATATCCACAGCATTCCCTTCATCTACCAAACTGGTAATTTTATCAAAAAAAGAGATCAGATTTGTCTGGCAAGACTTGTTTCTCTGAAACCCATGTTGGCTTTTTGTGATTATGGCATTGGCCTCTAAATGTTCACAGACTCTCTGCTTAATGATCTGCTCTAGAATCTTTCCTGGAATTGATGTCAGACTAACTGGACGATAATTGTTGGGATCCTCTTTTTTCCCCTTTTTGAAGATGGGGACAACGTTTGCCCTCCTCCAGTCTGCTGGGACTTCTCCTGTTCTCCAGGAGTTCTCAAAGATTATTGCCAATGGTTCCGATATTACTTTTGCCAGTTCTTTTAATACTCTAGGATGTAGTTCATCTAGTCCTGGAGATTTATATTCATTTAGGTTAACCAGGTATTCCTGTACTATCTCTTTACTTATTCTGTGCTGAGATTCCCCTATTCTGTCTTCTGCTCCATTATCCTTAGGTTGAGCACCCTTTGCCTTTTCTGAGAAGACTGAAGCAAAGAAGGTGTTGAGTAATTCTGCCTTTTCTTTGTCCTCTTTGAGCATTTTGCCATCTTCTGCACGCAGTGGCCCTACTGTTTCCTTCTTCTTCCTTTTGCTTCGGACATACCCAAAAAAGCCCTTTTTGTTGTTCTTAACCTCTCTAGCCAGCCTGAGTTCATTCTGTGCTTTAGCTTTTCTGACTTTACCCCTACATGTGCTGGCTATTTGTTTGAATTCCTCTTTCGTGATTTCCCCATTTTTCCATTTCTTATACATGTTCTGTTTAAGGCTTATCTCAGTTGAAGTGTAAAACAGTGTGCAGCATGTGTTGTACTCCAAAATGCCAGGTGAAAGGAGAAGAGCAAAGCGGATGAATTGGAATTATCCACTGCCACCCCAATATCATTCTATGCAGATACTGAACTGAACACCTCCACAATCATTCTGTGGAGACACAGATATCTTCCCCCCCCCCCTTGGTGTTTGTGCATTACGAATGTGGGGTGCTTTTTTTTTTTTTTCCTTTTTAAAATTGATTGTATAATGTTGTAGAACCTGGACATTTTTAAAAATTTCTATAAGGGAAGTCACATTTCCATACAATCTATTCTTTGGCAACCTCAATGTATTTTCATGTATTTGTTAACATTATTAATGTCCACTAGGCAAACAAGAGGCTGCCCTTCCCATCTCCCATTTTAGCAAAGCTTTTACAGGTTGTTCAAATATTGATCGGAAAAAAATATTCCTGTAAATTAGAGGACTGAAGTAAATGCAAAACAAAATCAGTACAGTGGAAAAAAGATTTTAAAAGCCCTTAAGGTAATGTTTGCACACAGAATAATGTTCACAGTTATCAAATAACAATGCCATACTTTGTATAATATAAGGTGTCATTGCTGATAATTTTGTCAAGACCAGGAATGAAAACTTCTTTACTCTGTCCTTTTAAACATTTAAAAATGAAACAAAAAATTTAAAAAAATAGATGGAGAGGTTGCTGCGGTAAATAAGCATTAGCATTTAGACTTTCACACTGAAACCCTTTTCTTTAACTCAATAAAATACTAGAACTTTCTGTTCTCAGCCAAGCCTTCCAATTATCTTCTAGATTTTTTTTTCTTTTCACATTTAGCATAATGGGACAGGCTTGTGCATCAGCTGGGCTGCTCTGCCAAAAGCCCACCTCCAAGTGTTCAATACAGCTTCTAAACAGACCATGTGTCTCTACATGCTGTTGTTGTTAATTGCCCTCGAGTCAACCCCAACTCATGGCGATGCCATGGATGAGACATCTCTAAGATCACCTATCCTCTACTGCTCTGCTTAAGTCCTGCAAACTGTGTCCTCCCTATTTGAGTCCAGACATCTGGTGTGCAGCCTTCCTCTCTTTCTGCCACCCTTTACCTTTCATAACATTATTGTCTTCTCTAATGAATCTTGGCTTCTCTAATGAATTCTTGGCTTCCAGGGAGAGTTCAGGCTTGATCTGTTCTAGGACTCATTTGTTTGTCCTTTTGGCTATCCACGGTATCCTCAGCACTCTTCTCCATCTCCACATCTCAAATGGGTTTTCTTTCCGTCTGCTCTCTTTACTGTCCAACTCTCACATCCATACATTATGATAGGGAATATAATGGCTTGGATGATTCTGACTTTAGTGCTCAGTAGTATATCTTTACTCTTTTATAGCTACGTTTCCTATTCCTAGTCTTCTTCTGATTTCTTGACTGAAGTCTCCACTCTGACCAATGTTTGATCCTAGATAAGGGAAATCTTTAATTATTTCAGTTTCCTCATTGTCTAGGTTGAATGACTACAGATCCTCTGTAGTCATTTTTTTTTTCATTATGTTCAATATTATACTTGACTTTGCACTTGCTTCTTTCACTTTCCTTAGAAATTTTTCCAAGTCTGCAATGTTTTCTGCTTGTAGTATGATGCCTTCCATAATATGACACTATGTAGTGTCTCTACATTATCTACATAATATAGCTCTGCATAGTTCCATGCATTTCATCCTTTCCCGCAGCTTATAAGTGGTGAGAATCACATCTATCCAATACCAAATTGCCGTTGTGCTGCTTCTGTCCCGTCCAATGTCTTCTGCATGCCAGTAGCCATGGCACCACCTTCCTGCCTCATTCCCTCCCACAATGCCTTTCAGTTTATGTTAATTTTTAGCACACAAGAATAGAATAGAATAGAATCTGGATTTTAAAAAAAATACAACCTACTTAGTAACAGCAAGAAGGAGGGGAGGAGGAGAGGAGCAGAATCACACCCATTTGCACCATGTGACTGCCTGCATATTAGAAATGCTTTGGGGAAAACATATCACACATGCATCAACAGTGGAAAGCAGCATGTTTGGGAAAATTGATGAATTTTGGTCATAACTGAGGAGGAGCACTCCAGCAACGCATCATTAAGTAATAAGATACAGTCACAGATGCTAGCATCCTGCTCTAATTCAACTTTTCACGCCTCTTGTAATAAAGTCCTAGATGACAGCAGTCCATTCCTCATAGTCTAACAACCAAGAAGTTAATATGGTTGATTATGAGTGCAAAAAACTGATGGTGCTGATAGGGATGTCAGATCAAAAGATCTGATAAAAAGATTTTTCCAGCCAGTTTTAGGGAGGTTTTTTTTTAAAAAATCAGATCCAAAAGAATACTGGAAGCTGGGAGCAGAAAGAAAGAAACACTAACCTCACATCCCCATTATAATCAATACCTCTTTCAGTTTTTACTTACTTCTTGGATTGGTTTTTGATTTGCCATTTGGAAGTGAAGTGTCATTCCCTTAAAGGGGTATTTGTATTGTAGAGATAACACAGGAATTGCCTTTTTTTGTGTAGCATAAATATTACTGTTTCAGTTCCTGTGTCTTTTCACTCTACACATCTATAGTACCATGTTTCCACTTTAACTATCATGGTAACATCCTATTTAATCCTTCAGTAGTTTAGCTAGATGTATTTAGAATTCTCAGCTATAAAGTTCTAATGCCTCCCCAAACTACAAAACACTGGGATGCAGCCATGCCAGTTAAGGTGGGATCATGGTGCTATACCTGTGTAAATGAACTTTTTCTGCTTTCTATTGTGTTTTGTTTTGTTGTCCTTTCATTGCATTGATTAAACCATCCTAGAAAAATATATCAAACAATTTATATCTTAATCAAAATGCTGAAGGGCTTAAGAACCCTGGAGTGTGTCCAAAGGAGGAAAACTAAGATGGTGACGGGTCTGAAAACTTTGCCCTATGAGGAACGCCTTTGGGGAACTGGGGATGTTTAGCCTGAAGAAGAGAAGATTAAGAGGTGATGTGATAGCCCTGTTTAAATATTTGAAGGGATGCCATATTGAGGAGGGAGCAAGCTTGTTTTCTGCTGCTCCAGAGATTAGAACACGGAACAATGGATGCAAACTGCAGGAAAAGAGATTCCACCTAGACATTAGGAGGAACTTCCTGACAATAAGGGCTGTTCAACAGTGGAACACACTCCCTGCTTCAGTTAACATTCAAACAAAACAATAATTATATTGGTGGAAAATACTATCCTACTTGTGTAAATGGTCACAGCGTTGGAAGGAGCCCTATGGATCATCAGATCTAACCTGATGCTTAATGAAGGATCTTCAGGTAGAGCAGACCTGCTCAACATGTGGCCTGGGGGCCACATGTGGCCCACCAAAGGTTTTGGGGTGGCCCTCAAGGATGTGGAACACCTTCAAGGCTCCTCTGCCACTTGGCCTCCACCTGAGGAGAAGGCCATACAGGGCAGACACTCACCCTGCAGTACCCTCTGTACCCTCTGAGGCACAACTATACTTGTAATATGTATGTATTACACAGATAATATATAAAACACATGAAGAATAAGGACTGGATGCTGATTTCTAGGTCAGACGCATGATGCAGTGCCAGTTATGGTAGTCTGTGTTTAAATCCAACTTCATTTGTTTTACACTTTAGATACAATTAAGCTTGAACGGGAGGAAGAGCAGCAGGAAAAGGCAAAGGAGAAGGGATGGAGCGGAACCAGCAGAGCTTTTGCTAGGGTTCCTTAACAATTTTTGATTGGCTGAGTCTCCAGAATTCCAAAAGCCAAAAGACACCAAAATCCAAAAATGGGTAGCTGAGATAGCAGCACGTTTGTTTTGTGTACACAAGATTATTTAAAATGTACAAAATTACCTTCAGGCTATGTGTATAAGGTGTATATGAAACATACATGATTTCCATTTTTTAAACTTGGGTTCCATCTGCAAGATCTCTCATTATGTAGATGCAAATATTCCAAAATCTGAAAATTCTGAAATACAAAACAATTCTAGCCCCAAGCATTTTACATAAGGGAGATTCAACTAGTCTGTGGTAAAGACAAAAACAAAATGTTTTGCATTTGGGAGGAGAGGCTGAGAAAGAGAATTCAACATCAGCTATGAGGATAATGTCCATTTAATATTCATTCCACTAATTTTCTCTACTACCTTATTATCAGCAACATTTAGAAAACCTACATAAATTCAGTCTCTGTCACAGCCATCCCAGTGATCTCAGTGGCTTTAATAGATAATCTGTGAAGAAAGCTATACAAACAAAGTGCTCTGGTGGCAGTAACTAAAGTGGTTCCTTTTTCACTGGAGATTTGTTCACATACTCGCATATGTGTAAATGGCTTTCACTCTTTCATTTACAAATAAATGGATAGTGAAAATATTTGGGTGCCTCAAGTTTCTTTCCACATACAGATTCAATATCAGGTGTCAGGTATGGTTCAGGTGCTCCAAAGATTAGAACCAACCTGCTAACTCTTAGCATTACAATCGGGTACAAAATTCCACAGGTTCATCTCTGCAATTGTTAACAGTCTCATCTCCTGCTGCTGGTATTGCTTCAGTTTCAACTTCAAAAGCTGAATTGAGCCTCCCAGGTGTGTAGTCATTTCTTTTCAGATCTAGGAAGAAATCACAAAAAACTCAGATCACCCAGCGTAGAGAGCCAGCTCTTAAGAATAAGAAGTAGGAGCCATTCTATAATATGGTACAGAAGAGAAAGGCAAAATGCTTCTATTATTGTCTTTCCCGTGTTCCATTAGATAGATGATAAATCCAGAAATGTAGAGAAAGTAATCTCTCAGTAGATGTAAGAGTTGATTTTTCTTTTGTGCCTTTCAACCTTTTATTAGACTTACTTGGCCTTTCATGATGTAGGTTGTGAGTTCCTGCTGCTACATCCATGAAACTGAATATACAGGGTGCAGCGGATGCAGGAATGGTGTGATCCTCAAGGTGTTTCTGAACTACAACTCCCATTAACCCTGATCTGAAGTACAAGAACTGGAAGATCATAAATTTTGAACTCCCAGTGGTGAAAATTCAGAATAGTAATAGGATTGAGGTTGAGGAAGATGTTGTAAGAAAAAAAATGTAGAGGTGGCTATTGATGAGTCATCTTAAGAAAAACTTGTTTATAAACTCCCCATAGAGATTTGTATAATGTACAGCTGGTCCATCTATCAAAAGAAGTATATTGATGCTTGTGGATATTTTTTGTCTTGGTGTCCATAATAGCTAATTTCCATCCTGAGGTGTGAAAAGCACCAGGAGGTTGTGCATGAAGCACAGTAACCACAAAAATATAAAAGGTGAGCTGAGTCCTTGTGTTTCCTACACTGCTAGCCAATTACTGCACCTCCATGCCTGGTATTCTTTGGTGGCTTCCCATTCAAGTACTAACCAGAGCTAGCACTGCTTAACTTTCAAGATCAGATAGGATCTGGTGACTTCAGGGTACTCAGTAGTACTCCTTTACGTGTGCATTCAATTAGGCATCTTATTGACAAGTCTACCATGCAACATATGTTGCGCAGCACAATCCACATGTAATTCTGAATGTTATTCTACACAGACCACAGGTAGAACACAGACCCAGGTTTTGCCATATTCTCCCCTGAGTTCCCCCAACATCGATCTATTACATCACTTACATTCATAATGCATAGCTCTTTCATATCTTTGCCAACTCTCCATTTTAAGAAAGTCTTATAAATTCAGCTAGAAAATATCTAGACATTTCTCTGCCTTACAGTTTATTCTGTATTAGTTGTCAGTGTCACCCAGAGGAGAATTTTTTTTTAAGAGCACTGCAATGCTCTTAAGTCTACACTGAATCAGCCCTACAACAGTTCTGTTCTTCATCTTCTTCAAATAAAAGAAGATAACCAGTATTAATGAGATGAAAAGTAATATGAATCATGCAATGGTGTAAAAATAGATTTTGAGGTCATTTTGCCAATCCCAATGGCTATAACCCTCAAAATGTAAGCAACTGTGTTGTTCCATGTGAACAAATCAAGTCTGCCTATTTTCATTCCTAACTAGGAACAGGCCTTCTTTAAAGCTAATGGACCTTAATTAACTATTTAAAATCAATCCACCCAAAATACTTTGCATAATAATAGGAATAATTTCCAACTATATTGTGGCTGGAAAAAGATCAGGGAAGCCTGAATGACAAGGTGGGGTTACAGATGTTGTCATTGTTCCTAGTAATCAAAAAGTCCTGACAATCTGAATCTGTGAGACCTGGTTCAATTGCACCACTAGATGACATCTGTTAAATGGGGTTCTTTGTGATGCTTATTTCAGCATTTAAACCTATTGCTTTGGTCATTGCACTAACAATTAAACTGATAGGATAGTTCAAAGGGTTTGCATAATCAAAAACTTGAATGTAGAGCCAATTCAAAAGATATATACAAAAAGTTGAAATAACTTCTAAAAGAATTCTTGCACTAAATCCAGACATATGTAATTTTTAACCTCCATTTCATATGTATCTAAAATGTCATGTTTGCTTTATCAGTTTATGATATTTCAAGTTGCTTGTAGTGTTCAAATGATTTGCCTCTATAGTTAGCTGAATCTCTATCCATACAAGAGCCCTAAGATCTGCAGGAGAAGGTTTTCTCTCAGTACCATCAAGATCACAGGCTTGCCTGGTGACGACATTAGAGACAGCCTTCTCAGTGGCTGCTCCAACCCTCTGGAATGCCCTTCCTTGGGAGGCTAGGCTAGCCCCATCCCTGCTGGCCTTTCGCTGCCAAGTAAAAACATTTTTATGTCAGCAGGCTTTCTGTACATAATGCATAGCAGGGAGGTTTATGGAGCAGGTGGGTTTTTAGTCTGTTTTTAACATGAGTATATTCTATGTGATTTTATATTATATTTTATATTGTGTATATTTTATGTGATTTTATATATAGACATTTTAATTGTTTGAATTTTATAATAATTTTAAAGATTTTATCTGTGAGCCTCCTTGGGTCACTCTGGGGAGAAAGATGGAATATAAATTAGATAGATAGATAGATAGATAGATAGATAGATAGATAGATACTTGCTGAGAGACTGTATTTTCCCCCAACAAATCTGGCCTTTTCCCTACCCTATGAGCCCTGGTACTTTGAGGATACCATCTTAGTTTTTCCCAGCTATGAGAAAACATTACAAATGGCAGAATGGCACATAAATACTAAACCAAAAAGTAGGAGACCCAGTTTGTAAAAGCTACATGTGCCCCATGAAGAGGGCCAGGGATGATGATAATGTGCAGTGCTAGAGCCAGCATGGTTGGATGACTCTGGAGACCAGTATTCATATTCCCACTCAGCCATGGAAACCATGGGCAAGTCACACCCTCTCCACTCCAGAGAAAGGCAAGAGCAAACCCTCTCTGAAAAAAATCATCTCCCCCCCCCCCATGGTCAACATAAATTGGAAACAACTTAAATAGACACAAAAGAACAAGAACATCAACAAGAACAACAATGTGCAGCCCAAAGTTTGGGTTTGAAGCTGACTTGTTTGGCAAAGTAGTTTCCATTGACGGATAGTGTTTATTAATTTTTAAAACTGTATTACTAACGGATACTAATTTGCAAATTGTGTGTGTGTGTGTGTGTATTTGATCTGTCTTGCTATCTTTGACCCAAGTTTAACAGAAAGACAAGATGTTGAAAATCATATAAAATTAACGGACAGAGATCAGAATGTGACCAATAGAGTGCACGTCATCAAAATTTTTAGATTCAGGAACAAGTTGCTCTCAGGAATAGTTTGTTCAGAAGCATGCAGAGTTTTTGCAATGCATACCAGGAAGTCCCAGTTTCCTGCAACAAGAGTTACAGCAATGCTTTGAAATGAAGTTTTTGATCGCTTCTTCTCCAAGGTTTGCTGGTCCAAAAGCCATCCCTCTAGATCTGAAAGAAATAACAGTGTACCAATGAATGTGTAGCTTATGTTCTACATACAGTGGATCCATGGTATCAGCTAGAGTTTAGTTCCAGGACCCCCTGTGGATACCAAAATCCATTGATGCTCAGTTCTTGTTATATATAATGGTGCAGTAAAATGGTATTTTTATATAAAATAGCAAAATCAAGGTTTGCTTTCTCAGTTTTTTAAAAAATATTTTCAAACCATGGATGGTTGAATCCATGGATTCAAAATCCTTGAATATGGAGGATTGATTGTATTACCCACTATCTTGCAAAGTCAGCTAAAGCAATGGCCTTAAGATTATTTATACAAATGTAATGTGTGTGTGTGTGGTTTGTGTGTATGTGTGTGTGTGTGTGTGTACACACACACACACACACACACACCAAAGCTCCCTACCACCATTCCCTGAAGATGCCAACCACAGATGCAGGTGAAATGTCAGGAATAAACTCTTCCAGAACATGGCCACATACAGTAGCCTGAAAAACCCACACAAAAGCTATGGTGTTTCTTTGTTTATGTAAAAATATATTTTGCTTCCTCTTTGCTTCATTGAAAATGTCTGTTCTACTAAAAAAGATTAGCTGGACTGACACACTCCTGAAACAATAAGAAAGTCTACTGTCTTTATTTTAAAACAAACAAACAAGAAGCTCAATATTTAGTGCATTACAAGTAAATTAAGTCATACATTTACTAAGATCCTTCAAATCATGACCAGTTTTGGGGTTTTTTCTGAGATTTTGACCTTTAGTTTGTTAAAAACAAAACTAAGCATGTGGCATCATGTTACTAAGCATGTAGTATCACCGTTGAATAATTACATTTTAAATATAATTGTTTAAAATATAAATACAATCAATGCTCATTATTTTTATTACAATTGACAATTTCATTCTTAAGAATTTAATAAAGACTCTAGAGGAAAGTGTCCACAAAAAATGCTTCTCCAAATTTGTGCATTTTATTTCCATGTGCAACACCACATTTTAAAACTAGGGAAAGCGCCAGTTGTTCTTCCCTCTCCTTATATTCTTCCAAGAAAGAATGGACTCTACTAGACTGTGTCAAAGTAATGTGAGTTTCTTATCCTTTTGTTTTGATTGTACCTACATGTTCACAGGTTAGTATCAACTCTTTTTTATTTTAAAATTTTAGGAATACACTAATTGTGCCTACTCTCCAACCACTACCCTTCCTTCCCTGTTTACAATATACTCCAGTGATCAGTCACCATGTACATAGCAAAATCAGTCAGCATTCATAGTCTATTTTAACGTAGCTTTAATTGAGAAGTTGGTGGACCTTGTATAGACAGGTGATCCATGGTGCAGTTCATAAATAGGGACTAGAGTGCCATAAAAGTGTCCTTTGTTATCTCCTGCTGGATAGTTATTTCAGCTGAGCACGGGAGTTTAATTTTTCTGCTAAAGCAGTCCACCAGTCTAACAACCTCATAATTGATAGACCCTCCACTGGTTACCATGCTGCCAATCTCTCAATTTAAGCAGCACTTAGCATGTAATTCTAAAAGCTACTGTGTATTAAACTTAGTAAAGTCAACCCTCCACATCCATGGATTCTTTATCCACAGATTCAACCATCCACAGTATTAAAATATTCAAAAAAAATTACATTGCATAAAGCAAACCTTGATTTTGCCATTTTATATAAGAAATACCATTTTACTACATCACTGTATTTAATGGGACTTGAGTGTCCACAGATTTTGATATACAAGGGAGATCCTGGAACAAAATGCCAGCAGACACCAAGTGCCACTGTATCTTCAGTTATGGTAAAAATCAAGCAGGATTTGATCAAGACTAAGCAATCAAAATGTGTTCATCTTTCCCTCTCCCCCAAGAGTTTTCAATAAAAATATATCTCTATCCAGAAATATAGATAGATAGATAGATAGATAGATAGATAGATCTTTCAGTGACCTCTACACCAAATTGAGAGTACTATGCATTTTAGTACTGTGCATCCTAAGCAAGGATATGAATAGTAACTGCAATGTTAATCAAAACACAAAGGCACCAATGTCAGCAGCATGTAAAATATGAATATATGCATTGTAGCTAAAATTGTATATTAAGTTAATCACACACAAAAAATGTGGCATGCTGTATGATAAAATGACACTAGATACTCACTGCCTGTTTTCAGGTTTAATGACAGAGGGGTCTGTAAGGTTCTCTCCAACACCTGCAGAAGTTAAATTTATAAATAATGTTAGAAGGTAAATTGCTTTTTAAAAAAACCATTTGTGAAACAGTGACCTGTTATCCAATCTTTTCCTTTAGAGACAATAAACTGAAAAGCCAACATTAGAACTATGAAATACATTAGCAATTGGCAAACAAATGCTGCACATTCATCTCATTGTTTAAGATAACACTCCTTTTCCCATTTCACTGTAATGCCACAAAACTTAAGAGCATCTATCCAAAGTGCTTTGGAGGAACAAATGCACGTGTGCAGGTATATAATTTTGGCACCATTAGATATCGAGAAAACATCTGTGCCATATCACACTTAGCCTACTATTTAATCTAGCTTTGCCATATTAGAGCCACTGCTGCATTTAATGTGCATTAATAGCTTAATCTGTCCCTCTAATAAGGATATTAAGGGCCCTGAATGATTTGTGAATATGTTGTTGTCAAATGGTTATATACATATCTCAGTGCAGAATCTTTTTTATCTAACAAAATGATAAAAAAATCAATGTGATTGAATCATAGAATTATAGAATCATAGAGTTGTAAGAGACTGCAAGGACCATCCAGTCCACCCCCCCCCCTGCCATGCAGGAACTCCCAATCAAAGCATGCCAACAGATGGCCATCCAGCCTCTGCTTAAAGACCTCCAAGGAAGGAGACTTCACCACTCTTGCTTTATAACAAGCTTGAGAACAGTAATGCAGTAAAGGTTTCTTAATGTTTTCCACTGAAAAGGAATAGCAGAACAAGAACAAAAGGGGGAAATTGAAATTTTAGGAAAGGGAAGGTTTCTCACATATTGATGGGACAGGAGCTGACCAACAAAGAAGCACTGGCATTGCCTTTTTAAATTCTGTTTTTAAAACCTTATGTCTTCTGTTGCCACAAGCAGTGTGGGCAACAGGGAACAGAATTACCATCCCACTCCTCCCTCCACCAATAAATTAATGGAAGCATGTAATATACCATTTCATAGGTCCTGGAGAAGGCCAATCCCCCCCCCTCCCCCATTACTGTATTTTACACTTTACATTTTAACCAATGATGGGTTGTGGGCTAGATTTTAGTTATGACTGAGCTCGGTATGTGGTTATTTGCAATTGTAATTCACTTTTAATCAAAGCTATTAAGTGCAAATAAGAATTTTGGTTGGTGGTGGCAGGCCATATAGCTTTTCTGATGAGCCTTAAACCCTGAAAATGTAAACAAATTTTTCCCACCACTGGGGAAAAAAAAGTCTCCATATGGCAACCTGATAACATATCTGCAAAAGGCTGCCGGGGGGGGGGGGGATTCCCACCTAACCTTGAGCAATCATTTTCATTATTAAACCACCACCAACAACAACAATAATAAATTTATTTCTTTTTCCCGCCTCTCCTTCAGACTGGGGCGGGATTCCAACATATCATAAAATACAATTACATCCATCTCAATATTATAAAACAGTTACACAACTATAAAAACATTCAATAAATACAATCAAATTTGGTCCTTCAGTGTCACTGTTGATATTTTCAGTCTTTCCTCATTGATCTGAATAACCTGTCATATAGTGATTGATTATAACATGTCAGATGGGTAGGCCTGCCGGAAGAGATCTGTCTTAAGTGCCTTCTTAAAGGCATCTAAGGTGGTGATAAGACAGATCTCCTCTGGCAAGTTGTTCCATAATTTCGGGGCCACAGCAAAGAACGCCCTGTGGGAAGTTGTCTTCAGCCTTGTGTTTTTAATTTCTAATAGATTCTTCCCTGACATTCTGAGAGTGCGGGGCGGATTGTGTAGGGAGAGGTGTTCCTTCAAGTAACTCGGGCCCAAGCCATATAGGGCTTTAAAGGTAATGATCAACACTTTGTATTGCGCATCTCCATCAGTATCATCATCATCTTAGACCCTGCCTTAAGAGTCAAGATGATGTACAAATTAAAATAATTACAATATAGTTACAAACATAAAAGATCAACATTAAAATAGAATTAAAATATTAAACTACTGACACTATTAAAACAATTTAAATTTTTTAAAAGTATAAAAAGCAATTTAAAATAGTACAATTTAAAGTCCCTTCTCACTCTACATGTGGGGTAGCTTTACTGCTTCTGCTGGAGCCACTGTTCTGACCATAGAGTTTATGGCTGAAAACAACAGGTGTCCCTGCCCAGGTAGGAAGCAATGTGAACTGTTATCCCATTCCTTCCTTCCAATTTTTTGCCCAGTGCTACTATATCCCCAACTCTCCATTCTCCACAGCAATACTTGCTTCCTATCAGTATAACTCATTAACTGCTTACTATGCTTTCAATATAATATACTTGTATCATGCTATTAACAAAATAGGCAGGGATATTAGGATCTAAATCTCAAACTAATGGTGAAGGTGAACTAAATATGTCATGCATTTCCCCATATTTTTCTACAATTCTTTCATGTGAGGAAAGATGTTCCTATTTATTTAAGCTTCCAGAAACAGCCACCTACACTGTGATTTTAGACTGCTGTCTAAACATTTCACTTTCTGTAATGAATGCATGTCTCTCAAGTGTTGAATGTAATGATAGCAATAAATGAAGTTTGGGGCTGGAAGGTTTATTTTGCTTGAAAAATGCATCCTGGTATTCACACTTTTTGAACACTGTAAATAAATTAAACTTCTATCTTACAGTACACATTTCCCTTGACACAAATGAGAAACAATTATATTGAATTTTGGGACCGTGTGCTTGAGACCGTGTGCTTGTTGCTGAAGGGGAGGAGCATCTGTGAGTCACAAGGGGGCGGAGCTAGCAGACTAGCTTTATATACCACCTTCCAGAATTTTAGTTTTCTTTAACTGAACAACTCTGCTCAAGTGGCATTAGGTTAGAATCAGATATTGAAACAGAACCTTCCCTTTAAGTGTAAGATAGCAGCCAGTACTTACCCCTAAAGAAGTATTCCCAGTAGATTGACTGTTATATTTATTACTAAAGACTTTGCAGTATGGACAACGAGGGATCTGCCACAGTCACCTGCAACTCTTGTGGGATGTTTCTCTTCTTGCCTACAGTAGTGGAGAACTTCACATGCACCAAGTGCAAGTTGGTAGCACTCTTGGAGGAGAAAGTGCAGCAGCTGGAGTCCAGAGTAGCTACACTTCAGCAGATTAGGGAACAAGAGGATTTCCTGGACACAATAGAACTAACCATCTTGGATGAGTACCATGCAGAGGAAGATGCTAGGGTGGAAGAGGTCACTTGCCAAACAGAGGAGGCAGACAGCTGGAGGAATGTCACAAAGAGTAGTAAACCAAGAAGGAATTGTTCGGGGAGCTTGCAGCTAGAGAATCGATTCGAAGCTCTTTCCCTTATCAAGGAGGATGAAGAAGAGCAGCATGGACAGACTTCAGGGACAGAGCAAGGGAGCCTGAGAGTCCCACCCGAGGGAACAGTCGCTGCTAAGCCTCGGAGGAGGCGTGTGGTCGTAGTGGGGGACTCCTTGCTGAGGGGTACAGAAGCAGTGATTTGTAGGCCTGACAAGATGTCTCGAGAGGTGTGCTGTCTTCCAGGTGCAAAGATCCGGGATGTGACAGAGAGGCTGACAAGACTGGTCAAGCCTACTGACCAATACCCCTTCCTTTTGGTCCACGTGGGAACTAATGATACTGCAAGACACAGCATTCAGAACATCAAAAGGGATTATGAGGCGCTTGGTAGGAAGCTGAAAGGAATGGATGTACAGGTTGTCATCTCGTCTCTTCTGCCAGTTGAAGGGCATGGTCCAGGAAGGGAGAGGAAAATAGCAGAGGTGAACAACTGGCTTCGCAGATGGTGCCGCCGAGAAGGATTTGGATTCTTGGATCATGGGCTGCGGTTCCATGAGGAGGGACTTCTTGCAACAGACGGGTTGCATCTCACGCCAGTTGGAAGAAATGTTTTTGCCAACAGTCTCAAGAACTTGATCAGGAGAGCTTTAAACTGAGTTCCGAGGGGAAGGGAGACAATATTAAGGAACGCAAAAGGGATGGCGTAAATAGTCAAACTGACATAGAGGAAACAAGGCAAACAGTGCAAGGACCCAACAGTGGGAGGCAAAAAAACTTGCACAGGCAGCAAGTAAAAGGGAACCATGGTCTGCGATGTCTCTACACTAATGCACAGAGCATGGGAAATAAGCAAGATGAACTCGAACTCCTAGTACAACAAGGCAAATATGATATAATAGGCATCACTGAAACCTGGTGGGATGAGTCTCATGATTGGAATGTGGAAATAGAGGGGTATAACCTTATTAAGAGAAATAGGCCAAACAGGAAAGGAGGAGGAATAGCACTATATGTCAGAGATATTTACACCAGTGAAGAGATCCTGGACATCAATCATGGAAGCCAGGTGGAGAGCATCTGGATAAGAATTAAAGGGGAGGGAAACAACAAGGGTGTTACGGTGGGAGTCTACTACAGACCCCCAAGTCAGACTGAGGAATTGGATGATATCTTTCTAGAACAGATGACCACACAGTCAGAAAAGAGAGATGTAGTAGTGATAGGCGACTTCAACTATCCTGATATTTGCTGGAAGTCTAACTCAGCAAAATCCTCAAGGTCTAGCAAATTCCTCACTTGCCTGGAAGACAATTTCATGGTCCAAAAGGTGGAAGAGGCAACAAGGGGGTCAGCTATTTTAGATCTGATCCTAACCAACAAGGAGGACTTGGTTAATGGGGTGCAAGTGGTGGGATCATTAGGTGGAAGTGACCATGTTCTCCTGGAGTTTGTAATACAGTGGAAAGGAGAAGCCAGGCAGAGTCAGACACGCATCCTAGACTTTAGGAGAGCGGATTTCAGTAAACTTAGAGAAGTATTGAGGGCGATTCCATGGTCAGAAATACTAAAAGATAAAGGAGTTCAGGATGGATGGGACTTTCTCAAAAGGGAGATACTGAAGGCACAATTTCAAACAGTTCCAGTGAGAAAGAAAAACGGGAGGTGTCTCAAGAAACCAGGATGGATGACTAAGGAACTTTCAACCGAGCTAAGTTTGAAACGGAACATGTATAAGAAATGGAAAAAGGGGGAAATCACGAAAAAGGAATTCAAAGAAATAGCAGGCATGTGTAGGGGTAAAGTCAGAAAAGCTAAAGCGCAGAATGAACTCAGGCTTGCTAGAGAGGTTAAGAACAATAAAAAGGGCTTTTTTGGATATGTCCGCAGCAAGAGGAAGAAGAAGGAAACGGTAGGGCCACTGCGTGGAGAAGATGGCAAAATGCTAACAGGGGACAGAGAAAAGGCAGAATTACTCAACACCTTCTTTGCCTCAGTCTTCTCAGAAAAGGCAAAGGGTGCTCAACCTGAGGATAATGGAGCAGAGAACAGAATTGGGGAATTTCAGCACAGAATAAGTAAAGAGATAGTAGAGGAACACCTTGTTAATCTAAATGAATTTAAGTCTCCGGGACCAGATGAACTCCATCCAAGGGTATTAAAAGAACTGGCAAAAGTAATATCAGAGCCATTGGCAATCATATTTGAAAACTCCTGGAGAACAGGAGAGATCCCAGCAGACTGGCGAAGGGCAAACGTTGTCCCCATCTTCAAAAAGGGGAAAAAAGAGGATCCCAACAATTATCGTCCAGTTAGTCTGACATCAGTTCTAGGAAAGATTCTGGAGCAGATCATTAAACAGAGAGTCTGTGAACATCTAGATGGTAATGCCATAATCACAAAAACTCAACACGGGTTTCAGAGAAACAAGTCATGCCAGACAAATCTAATCTCTTTCTTTGATAAAATTACCAGCTTGGTAGATGAAGGGAATGCTGTGGATATAGTATATCTTGATTTCAGTAAGGCCTTTGACAAGGTTCCCCATGACATTCTTGCAAACAAGCTTGTAAAATGTGGGCTAGACAAAGGAACTGTTAAATGGATCTGTAATTGGTTGAATGGCCGAACCCAAAGGGTGCTCAACAATGGCTCCTTTTCATCCTGGAGAGAAGTGACCAGTGGGGTCCCACAGGGCTCTGTCCTCGGCCCAGTGCTATTCAACATCTTTATCAATGACCTGGATGACAGAATTGGGAGCATACTTATCAAATTTGCAGATGACACCAAATTAGGGGGAATGGCTAATACCCCAGAGGACAGGATCAAGATTCAAAATGACCTGAATAGACTAGAAAGCTGGGCCAAAGCTAACAAAATGAAATTCAATACAGAGAAATGTAAGGTATTGCACTTAGGGCGGAAAAATAAAATGCACAGATATAGGATGGGTGACACCTGGCTGAATGAAACTACGTGTGAAAGGGATCTAGGAGTCCAAGTAGACCACAAGTTGAACATGAGTCAACAGTGTGATGCGGCAGCTAAAAAGGCCAATGCTATTTTGGGCTGCATTAATAGAAGTATAGTGTCTAGATCAAGAGAAGTAATAGTGCCACTGTATTCTGCTTTGGTCAGGCCCCACCTAGAATATTGTGTCCAGTTCTGGGCGCCACAATTCAGAAAGGACATTGAGAAACTGGAGTGTGTCCAAAGGAGGGCGACAAAAATGGTGAAGGGTCTGGAAACCATGCCCTATGAGGAACGACTTAGGGAGCTGGGGATGTTTAGCCTGGAGAAAAGAAGGTTAAGAGGTGATATGATAGCCCTGTTTAAATATTTGAAAGGATGTCATATTGAGGAGGGAGCAAGCTTGTTTTCTGCTGCTCCAGAGAACAGGACCCGGAACAATGGATGCAAGATACAGGAAAAGAGATTCCACCTGAACATTAGGAAGAACTTCCTGACAGTAAGGGCTGTTCGACAGTGGAACGCACTTCCTCGGAAGGTGATAGAGTCTCCTTCCTTGGAGGTCTTTAAACAGAGGCTGGATGGCTATCTGTCAGGGGTGCTTTGATTTGGATTTCCTGCATAGCAGGGGGTTGGACTGGATGGCCCTAGTGGTCTCTTCCAACTCTATGATTCTATGATTCTATGATTCTATGAATTTACATTATAGGTAGTTGTTCATCTTTCAAATAGCGCCTAATATTTCAGTCAGTCAAAACATTTCCAATGTTCTGTGTGTGTATTAGGGAGACAGAGACAGAGAGAGTGGCATATGGATCTCTGACATCAGGACTGGACATTTGTTGCAGTTCCACCAGACAAATCTGAGGCCCCTATGATCCTCTAGAGGAATCAAAACCAGAAGAACTTGGAAGTCCACTTCTGATTTTCAAAAATGGTTGTGGTTGCTGTTTTGATGAACAGTTGGGAGGGGGTTTACTATCTATTTAAAAGCTAAATAGCTGCTCACAAAAGCAGTTAATATGTTTTTGCCAGAAAAAGGAGGGAGTCTAGGGAGTGTGACAGGGGCTACAAAACAACCTTTAGATATGCATATTGTCACATGGTTGAAATTTGCCAACTTGTCTTACATGAACAAGTTGGCGAAAATCACGAAAAGGAACAGCCACTGCTAAGCCTCGGAGGAGGCGCGTGGTCGTGGTGGGGGACTCCTTGCTGAGGGGTACAGAAGCAGTGGTTTGTGGGCCTGACAAGATGTCTCGGGAGGTGTGTTGTCTCCCTGGGGCAAAGATCCATCATGTGACGGAGAGGCTGACAAGACTTGTCAAGCCTACTGACCGTTATCCCCTTCTTTTGGTTCATGTGGGAACCAATGATACTGCAAGGCACAGCCTTCAGAATATCAAAAGGGATTATGAGGCTCTGGGAAGGAAGCTGAAAGAGATGGATGCACAGATTGTCATCTCATCTCTTCTCCCGGTAGAAGGGCATGGTCCAGGAAGGGAGAGGAAAATAGCAGAGGTGAATAACTGGCTCCGTAGATGGTGCCGCCAAGAACAGTTTGGATTCTTGGATCATGGGCTGCGGTTCCATGAGGAGGGACTTCTGGCAAGGGATGGACTGCATCTCACGCCAGTTGGCAAAAACGTTTTTGCCAACAGTCTGAAGAATCTGATCAGGAGGGCTTTAAACTGAGTTATGTGGGGGAGGGAGACATTATACTGGAAGGCAAAAGGGATGGAGAGAATAGTCCAAGTGGCATAGAGGGAACAAGGCAAACAGTGCAAGGACCCAACAGTGGGAAGCAAAAAAATTTGCACAGGCAGCAAGTAAAGGGAACACATGTTCTTAGATGTCTCTACACTAATGCACAGAGTATGGGAAATAAGCAGGATGAACTTGAACTCCTAGCACAACAAGGGAAATATGATATAATAGGCATCACTGAAACCTGGTGGGATGAGTCTCATGATTGGAATGTAGAAATAGAGGGGTATAACCTTTTTAAGAGAAACAGGCCAAACAGGAAAGGAGGAGGAATAGCATTATATGTCAGGGATATTTACACCAGTGAAGAGATCCAGGAAGTCAATACTGGAAGCCAGGTGGAGAGCATCTGGATAAAAATTAAAGGAGAGGGAAATAACAGGGATGTTACTGTGGGAGTCTACTACAGACCCCCGACTCAGGCAGAGGAATTGGATGATGCCTTTCTAGAACAGATAATCACATACTCAGAAAAGAGAGATGTAGTAGTGATGGGTGACTTCAACTATCCTGATATTTGCTGGAAGTCAAACTCAGCCAAATCCTCAAAGTCTAGCAAATTCCTCACTTGCCTGGAAGACAATTTCATTGTCCAAAAGGTGGAAGAGGCAACAAGGGGATCAGCCATTTTAGATCTGATCTTAACCAACAGGGAAGACCTAGTTGATGGGGTGCAAGTGGTTGGATCCTTAGGTGGAAGTGACCATGTTCTCCTGGAGTTTGTAATACAGTGGAAGGGAGAAGCTAGGCATAGTCAGACATGCACTCTAGACTTTAGGAGAGCTAATTTCAATAAACTTAGAGAAATACTGGGAGTGATCCCATGGTCAGGAATACTAAAAGAAAAGGGAGTTCAAGACGGATGGGAGTTTCTCAAAAGGGAGATATTGAAGGCACAATTTCAAACAGTTCCAATGAGGAAGAAAAATGGAAGATGTCTCAAGAAGCCAGGATGGATGACTAAGGAACTTTCAACCGAGCTAAGTTTTAAACGGAACATGTATAAGAAATGGAAAAATGGAGAAATCACGAAAGAGGAATTCAAACAAATAGCCAGCACTTGTAGGGATAAAGTCAGAAAAGCTAAAGCACAGAATGAACTCAGGCTTGCTAGAGAGGTTAAGAACAATAAAAAGGGCTTTTTTGGATATGTCCGCAGCAAAAGGAAGAAGAAGGAAACAGTGGGGCCACTGCGTGCAGAAGATGGCAAAATGCTAACAGGGGACAGAGAAAAGGCAGAATTACTCAACACCTTCTTTGCTTCAGTCTTCTCAGAAAAGGCAAAGGGTGCTCAACCTAAGGATAATGGAACAGGAGACAGAATAGAGGAAATTCAGCACAGAATAAGTAAAGAGGTAGTACAGGAATACCTGGTTAACCTAAATGAATATAAATCTCCAGGACCAGATGAACTACATCCTAGAGTATTAAAAGAACTGGCAAATGTAATATCGGAGCCATTGGCAATAATCTTTGAGAACTCTTGGAGAACAGGAGAAGTCCCAGCAGACTGGAGAAGGGCAAACGTTGTCCCCATCTTCAAAAAGGGAAAAAAAGAGGATCCCAACAATTATTGTCCAGTTAGTCTGACATCAATTCCAGGAAAGGTTCTAGAGCAGATCATTAAGCAGAGAGTCTGTGAACACTTAGAGGCCAATGCCATAATCACAAAAAGCCAACATGGGTTTCAGAGAAACAAGTCATGCCAAACGAACCTGATCTCTTTTTTTGATAAAATTACCAGCTTGGTAGATGAAGGGAACGCTGTGGATATAGTATACCTCGATTTCAGTAAGGCCTTTGACAAGGTTCCCCATGACATTCTTGCAAACAAGCTCGCAAAATGTGGGATAGATAAGTTAACAGTTACATGGATTTGTAATTGGTTGACTGGCCGAACTCAAAGGGTGCTCAACAATGGCTCCTTTTCATCCTGGAGAGAAGTGACCAGTGGGGTCCCACAGGGTTCTGTCCTGGGCCCAGTGCTATTCAACATCTTTATTAACGATTTGGATGACAGAATTGGGGGCATACTTATCAAATTTGCAGATGACACTAAACTGGGAGGAGTAGCTAATACCCCAGAGGACAGGATCAAAATTCAAAATGACCTGAATAGACTAGAAATCTGGGCCAGTGCTAACAAAATGAAATTCAATGCGGAGAAATGTAAGGTTCTGCACTTAGGGCGGAAAAATGAAATGCACAGATATAGGATGGGGGACACCTGGCTGAATGAGACCACATGTGAAAGGGATCTAGGAGTCCAAGTAGACCATAAACTGAACATGAGTCAACAATGTGATGCGGCAGCTAAAAAAGCCAATGCAATTTTAGGCTGCATCAATAGAAGTATAGTTTCTAGATCAAGGGAAGTTATAGTGCCACTCTATTCTGCTTTGGTCAGGCCCCACCTGGAATACTGTGTCCAGTTCTGGGCACCACATTTCAAAAAAGATGTGGAGAAACTGGAGCATGTCCAAAGGAGGGCAACTAAGATGGTGAAGGGTCTGGAAACCTTGCCCTATGAAGAACGCCTCAGGGAGCTGGGGATGTTTAGCCTGGAGAAGAGAAGGTTAAGAGGTGATATGATAGCCCTGTTTAAATATTTGAAGGGATGTCATATTGAGGAGGGAGCAAGCTTGTTTTCTGCTGCTGCAGAGACTAGAACGCGGAACAATGGATGCAAACTGCAGGAAAAGAGATTCCACCTCAACATTAGGAGGAACTTCCTGACAGTAAGGGCTGTTCGACAGTGGAACACACTCCCTCGGAGTGTAGTGGAGTCTCCGTCTTAGGGGTCTTTAAGCAGAGGCTGGATGGCCATCTGTCAGGGATGCTTTGACTTGGAGTTCCTGCATGGCAGGGGGTTGGACTGGATGGCCCTTGTGGTCTCTTCCAACTCTATGATTCTATGATTCTATGAACAAGAACTTCCCATATCGTCATCTCAGTTTCCTTGCAAAGTATGAAGATGTCCATACCTGGCTGAATCACTGATAAAACATCCCTCAAACGTGGAGGAAGCATGTGTATCTGAATGCCTGGCACACTTCCTCAATTGTCATGCAATCGTCACTCCCTCCAGCATCCCTGAATCCTCTCAAGGGGAGTGGATTTCCTCTGAATGCAAAGTTTCTGTTCATAGGAAATCTGCTTCCCTTGAGATATTCAGGGACACTACAGGGAGTGATGATTGCATGACGATTGAGAAAGCGCACCAGGCGTTTAGACACATGCACTTCCTCCACATTTGAGGGACATTTCAAGGATGTTTTATCAGTGATTCAGCTAGGTATGGAAATCTTCCAAGTCATGTACATATTCCATTACTCCACCATATTTTAGAGAGTTTGATACATCATCTTCTTTCTGTAATTCTACTGTATCTTTTGTCTCTGTTCTTGTTTACAGAATCTCATTTTTAAAAGTCAAAATCTACACAGCTGTAGATGGCCTTAGCACTATTCTTCCATATTTAAGAATTGGAGGGGAGGCTAAAATATGGCAGTGACATTTTGGGCAGGTTAACCTAGCATAGCTCAGCACACATTTGATATTGCTGTTTTTATGTGCCCTTGAACCATTTCCAACTTATGGCAATTTAAGACAAATCTATCACAGGATTTTCTTGACAACATTTTGTAGAAGGAGACTTACCCAAGATTACTCAGTGGGATTCCATGGGGACTCTCAAAGCAGTCCATTGCTTGGAGTCCCAAGCTGCTGGCCAGAAGTCAGTTTAAACTGATTCCTTTTTGCGATGGCATTGGACAACTTCTGGCAGTGCAGGAGCAACTTCCAGATGCTTTAGGGGTGTGCACTGTTTTAACTCCATGCCCCCAAAGCAGCCAGAAGCCACCTTATTTGGTCCATGTGTTTCAGGCCCTAGTTTCTCAGAATCCTAGTCCAACACTCAGTTCAATATATGACGCTCAAACTACTATATGCTGACTCTACCCTCCACTTATTATTTCTTTAGTTACATGCTTTTGTCACTACAGTTTTCAAAAGTAACTGCAAAATAGTGTTCAAATGAATGTTACATTAGAATGCGAATTTTTAAAAGCCTTAAAAAGCCCCGGTCAGCACCATCAGTAACATTTCCATTCTCCACTTCCAGTCCAGTCAAATCCAAATGCAAATAAGGCTGCACTCTTAAGCAACATGGAACTCTGTGAAGCATAGTTGAGGATACACAAGTATAGAAATCAAATATTTTCAACTTTTTGTCATTATTAAAAAGAATGGGTATCTTGACACATTGTGTCACTCCACTGGGAGAAAATGTCAGCCACAGATTTTTTCATTGGGGATGCTGTTGCAAATTTTTTTGCAAAGGAAGCTTTGCACAAAAATATATTTTGTACAAAAAACCCTACAATCTGTTTACAACAAGATTATTCTCTTTTTGTTAAAATGTACTTATATCCTGTGCAAAACATATATTTTTCAACTAAACCTCTATTGTTAGTACCATTTAAAATGCACAAAATTCTCTTAATCTCACCCAGTGGTATGAAAACTTTTCATACTTTTTGCTCTTGCCTGCAAGAATGAAATTATTAAAGATCTATATTCCTGGGGGGAGGGGGTGGGCTGTGTTCTGAATGCATGTTTTAAAAGGTTACTTAGGCCCAGTACAGACGGCCAAAAGGGCCATCCCCGGGGTATGCTTAGGGCTGGGGAGTGTGCAGCATTTGCACGCTCCCCAGCTCTAGCACGTAACAATGCAGGAGTCATTATATAGCACCGTTTATATGGCGTATGTAACAACACCGTCACAACTGCACAGCTTCTATATGGAGCTGTACACTTGTGATGGACTAAAGGCACCCAATGGTGCCTTTTCCCTTTAGTGCATCGCAACTGCAATGCAAAAAGGGAGCAGAGAAGGGGTGCTCTTTTTTGCTATGCACCTTCACCACTCTGTTTAGCTGCTGTGGCGAAGGTGCACAGCAAAAAAGGTGGCGCCAGACCGCCCTTTTTGGGTGGTCTGGAAAGCCCCTTAGTCATTTTCTTCCTCATATGGCTTCTCTGATGAACTGGACCTTTCCCTTCAAGCCCACAGCAGCTATGTCACTTGATGTAGATAAAACACAGTGGAACAGACATACAAAAAAGTGTGATTTCCCTAGTAGTTTTAAAATTAAATTACAATTCTGCAACATATAAGTCTAATGGTTCATTAACTATAGGATCCATCATTAACCATAGGATCTGGAAGGATCCTAAGACTTGAGAGATGTATGTGACATGGTTTTCTATTCTATGCCCTTGTGTTTTCTATACCTTTTTTCATCATCCCCACTTTGGTTCATTAGTTTAGGAAGTAGTTCTCAGGTTATCTCACATGGGGAACCAGCAGTTGTTTTCTGCCCATGTGCCAGGGATTGGCACCATATTAATGCACATTCGCTATAATTGTTTCCTTTTTTTCTGGAAGATTATCAGAGACTGGATGTCAATGGCTCAGGTACCAGCCCAGTCTAGGGGCCACCACTTTGAATAGTCCTGATTTAAGGAAAAGGTAAAGGCACCAGAGGTGTACAGCTGATACAGTTCTGAAAAGAAATGTATCACTACCCAGACAGCAGCCAAAATCACAATGAAAGTATACACAAGAGAATATTGGGCAAGCAGGATGGAGATACAATTTCCTCCTCTTTCAGAGCATTAAATGGATCCAATCACCTTGGAACTATGAACCAAGCAACCTTAAGGCAGGGAATAGAGAAACTGAGTACTTGAAGTTCCAAACTGCCTGCCAAGATTTTAAACTACATAAAATATTGTACATCACAGATGGCTCTCCCAGAAGCATGATAAAAGTAAAGCTGGATCTAGTCCATTTTCCATGTGCATGGCACACTTTGAAAGTATCACACATTTCACAGTGTGGCAACACTTACCTTGCAAATCCAGTACAAGCAGCTCTCCTCGTGTATACTCATAAGTCCAGTGAGAAAAAGCCAGCATAATTTCTTCCAGCAAATTGCTAGGCATTATCTCATCGCCATTGTTATTATTATACTTGCGGAACTCTCCCGTCATATACTTTTCTATTGTCAGCCACTGATTGGCTGAATGGCAATAAATTAAGAAGACCTCCAGAAACCTGAAGAAAAGGATATTGTCATTCAGGGAATTGACTTTGCACAAACCACAGCACTGTTGTCTGGGGGGGGGGGGGGGGTCTGAGGGCTATAAAATGATCCTGAGGGCCACATGTGGCTTGCAGGCAGCACTCTGTGCACTCTTGACTTCTTGCCTTGAAAAGGTGTAAACTCCAGTATACTCTGTGCCTCTGAGAACATATTCCACATAAGTCTTTATGCTGATGGACTGTTGTGACATTGCATATCCCAAATCCATACTAAGGTTTGTAAGAATTAAAATAGGTTTAATTCATATTACGAACCTCTAAATTGGCCACCCTGACATGGGTACTGGCAACATTTATTTATTTATTAGGCTATTTAATGTAAACTAATAAATCGCTATAAATTGCATTTTCTTCTCAAGGCAAAACAAAAGAGGCCCCACTTTTTTTATCCTTCTGTTAAAAAACTAAATTCTTTACTCTTCTTTGGTCAATGATAGCACTCTCATTTACTGTAATATGTTTTGGATCAAGTCCTGTATAAAGCCATCGATGCAGAAGGACATACCAAGGCCATGGGAAGAAAAAGGAAACAGCAAAATTATTGTTCTAGTTGTCCCAAACAAATGATGACAAAGGGGTTTTGTAGCACCTTTGATACTAACTGTGCAAAAGAATGTAATGCAAACTGTCATAGATGTGGTCTACCAGTACTTCCTCACAAGTTTGTCCATTTTAATAAAAATCAGGCTTAAATTGTTCTGAAATGGAAGGCTGATTTTCACTTAGATAAAGCTTTCAGATTTTTTTTAATTGCATGAAAGGCCAATGTTACTCTTGATACTCTATTAAATTGCTTGTAAAACAAATCATAAAATTTTATTTTAAGTACTCAGAGTGAAGTTATGATCTCTCTCATCAAATAAATACAGACGGATGGGGAAATCTGAAATAGAGTCACAGAGGAGGTGGTTGTTTTAATATAGTCCTTCTACATGGCAAGGAAAATTAATACATAAACTTGAAATGATTTTGTGCTGCTACAGTGGTATTTGCTTTGAACTGAAATAAGAAATGCAGAAGGCTGAATGACTATATCAAGCTTGGCCTTAGCCTTAGCCCTGTCACTGCTGATTTTAACAGCCTATGTCAGGAAATGGTTTGTGGTTCGGGGGGGGGGGGGGATTTTAGTACAAATGTAATTAGAAATGCCTTGGAGCTTTGGATCAGACCTCAAAACTAGTCTTACTATTAAATCTTGGCCTGTATGGTATAATAGTGCTGCATGCTGATCATTCAACACCCAAAATTATTGTTGAGGTGCTACTGCTCCCTTATACCCTTTCATAACTGGTGGAGAGTGCAGTGGGGATGGTTATGTCCCCATAGCAAGAGATCTGCCAGAGTCCCCTGGGGTACCAGTGGAAGATCTGCAATGACAAGAACAAGGGGGAGAGAGAGAGAGAAGTGCAGGACCAAGAGGGCTATTTTTCTTATTTAGCAGCTGGTTTAGAGGCCTGCTTTCCTTTACCACAGTTGAACCGTTTACTTCAGTAACTAGCCAGGAAGATAAAAGCCAAGAGAGACCACCCTGAAAACAGAAGAGTTTCTGCTGAGTTCTTGGTCTATGGTATAAGGAAAAGTGTCTCCCTCACTTTAGCTCTTGTGAGGATAAAGAGCTACACTTCAGAAGGGACAGTGAACAAAGATGTGATACCCTACATACCTAGATATACTTCTTCAGATGCTACCATCTCAAAAAGGAAGAAATATATCCTTCCCTCTTTCTGCTTCCCCCTTTCCTTTTTTGCCATACATGCTGGTTTCCAAGGCTCAATGAATATGTTATAATGTCAGATAATGCTTTTATTGATTGATGAAATGGTTGGTTGATGAAAATAATTAATATCTCACCTTTCCACACTAAGAGGTACACAAAGCATCCCTTGAAACACAGCCACCATTTATTGTAATTATCACTCAATAACTTAACATGTAAAACCTCAGCTACTATGGTCCTAATCATCAGGAATGATAGTTTCTTGACATATCATGCAATTAGCTAAGAAAGGGACTCCAGCTTTCAAAAGGATAATCCCTGCGTATGCTAGATGCCACTTAAAATGAATGTTTGAATTCATTCAGAGGTACTCTGAAACAATGTAGTTTCTATTAAACTGCCTAAGAGTTACTCCTGTAACGTACACACAGACGTGCGCGCGCACGCACACACACAGATACATGGAACAAACCAAACATAGACACTGTCAACACATTCAGCAGATAAGTATAGAACTTCAACTTGTACAAGCTGCTTACTTGAAGCTAACACTGGCAGTTTTAACAATTCTGTCATTTAAATAATTGCTGTAAGTGTCAAAGTAGCACACTTGGTAATCTGAAACCACTGCTCCATTTCAGATTCCCATATGCATTCTGATGTGCACATGGAACCTCTGCATAATTTCCCTCATTAACATCAAGTGATCATTTTCATAAATGAGAGTGTATACAGAGCTATTGCCTTTATTAAAGAAAAGGCAGATGTCCTTGTGAGTATACATTTTTGTGTCTGTGTCCTGCACAAATCACGAAATTTTATAAAGGACTTGCGTATCAGGCACTTATATGTACAGACACCTAAAAACACTTACGTTTCTCATGTTTACATTTGTAGAATTTCTCCTGAACAAAATTTCAGCATGCATAGCTTTGTATATTGCAGAACAGCAGAAGTAGATGTCCCATATTAAAACCTCTGCCTGTAAAGCTCCTACTGACAGTAGTACTGATCATAAGATCACAAGAAAGCATGTTTCCAGATGTATACATGGAAAGTTTATTAGAGAATCACAATAAAACTGTAATCTGAACAACCCAAACATCTTGAGCTACACTAGAGTTGAGGACCCATTATAGTGGCACCTTTATAACTCACTCCTAAGTAGTTATTTAGAAGTAATTACCACAGATTTAATTTACTTCCATGAAATAATGTTTGGAATGACAGTCTATGTTCTTCTACAACAGGGGTAGGCAACTATGATCTTCCTGGTATTTTTAGATTGTAGTTCCAAAAATCCCTCACCACTGGCTATGATAGCCAGGGATAATGAGAGTTAAAAGTGAAAAACATCTGAAGGGCCACAAATGTTCCATCTCTGTTACAAGGCTTTGTATAATGTGCACCTCTATGTAACATGACACAAGGTCTGTAAAAATTAGGTGGCAAACTTTTTTGTTCCTACCAGGGGTGGACAACTGACAGGGGCTAATGGGCTGCATTGTTCCGGCAGGAGCTCTAGACAGCCAGATTCCCAATGATGCACATGCAAGCACACGCACACACACCACAAAAAATTAAAAGGATACTTGTCCTCGAATGTTTCCAGATGCTCTCTAGGTACTGTTTTTACTATGTTTTTGCCTCTGACAGGTTATTTTAGCCAAAAGAGGTATTTCATTAACAGGAAGTAGCCTGCAAGCACTTTGAGATCACTTTCTGGTTTTTATAAAGGCCTGCCCTAGGCCTGACATGGCTGGGAGTGGTGGTTCAAAAACAGGGGGAACTTGCCCCCATAACCTCTAGAGGGAATTTGGGAGAAATTTTTAAAAATGGTTCCCTGGGTTACCACAAAAACTACACTTGGGGCCACATGCATTTTTGGCATCCTTTTTTATGTTCAGGAGATGGTCAAATTGCATAGAAAGACTGGACTGGGGGCTCTCCTTAAAAGCAAAAACAGGGGTGCTAACCATGTCCTACCTCCAGGTCTTGAGTTATGGTGAACAGTGCTAAATTTTAGATGATAAAAACAGTGCTACACTGTGTTGTCTTAAAATGGCAGGGGGTAGCTAGGGTTTCGGGGATCTTCAGGGTTTATTTGGTTATCTTACTTTGGAGCAGCTATATTTTTCCCTACACAACATCTTAGACACTGAGTCAGCTTCTAAGTGCTGTCAAAAACTAAAATGGTGTTTGCCTACAGGTGATATGAGTTTACTGGACTTTTTTCAGGACAAAAATGATGGACCAAAGCAGTCTAATAGCATTCTAAGATGCTGTATGGTTATGACAGATCACCTTAACTTGCCACAGCCTCTTTATCAATGCCATTTCTGTCACAGCTTTTATCACAAGGGAGTTTGGCTGGAAAAAGAGAGCATATAGAGAGAAACTCCTGACAGGCATGGAGAGGGTTCAGCAACCTCTTTCCACTGATATTCACCTGTTTGGATAGATTCAATTCTTAGCAATGACTCTTTTGATATCATGGATAACAGGCTAATATTCACTTCACTAAGCTGCATCACTATTTACTATCCTAAACTATCCTCCAGCTCCTATTGCAGACTTTGCAGCTTTTTGTTTTGCCTCTAGTCAAGATACGAGTTAATACTTGCCTATATATGCATCTTCTAAACAAGTTATCAGCATAGTGTATAAGCAACCCATGCACCATAAAAACATGTTTGTTTTAATTTGTTGTTTTTGTAATTCTAATAGTTTTGTTTATAGCAGAAATGTGGGGTATAAGCTTTGTTAATGAAGTGTCTAATATTTCTTTAATTTCTGAGCAAGGACTACATGGCATGCTATAATTTATTATTTACTTATCTATGTATTCATTCAAACAATGATTATCATACAGAATGAAGTCATTTAGTCTTTTCCATGTTTTATCTGAAAAGCATCTTGCATACCTTGGGTTATATGGAATTGAATGTGGCTTTACTTGATTGAAGGTGTATATCAGCTTCTGAGCTGCCCTTTGCTGTTGGATTTCCTAACAAGAACAATGAATAGTGATATATTATTATTAACCTTTATTTATATAGCGCTGTAAATTTACACAGTGCTGTACATAGAATCTTATATTTAGACGGTTCCCTGCCCTCAGGCTTATAGCATTTTTCATATAAATAGTACCAATCTTCCCACTAAACATCCAAAGTCAGAATCGTATAGGTAATTGTATTCTCCATCACCATGTACGAATGTGAGATCAAGACAGTAAAAGACAGATAAAAAGAAAGTCAAGATGTGGTACTGGAGAAGAGTGATTAGGATAACATAGACAGCCAAAATGACAAACAGATGGCTCATTGAACAAATCAGATCAGAACTCCTTTTGCAAGCCCAGATGATCCAATTGATGCTGTCATACTTTGCCCACATAATGAGAACGCATGGCTCACTAGAGAAAACAATAATGCTAGAAAAGGTAGAGGGTAGAAGAAGGAAGTGAAGACCACATGTCAGATGGATGGACTCAGTTGGGGGGGGGGCCACAGGCATGATTTTGCAGGGTCTGAGCAGAGCAGTGAAGGATAGGGAGTCTTGGAGGTGTCACATCTACAGGATCTCTATGAGTTGGAGTCAACTCAAGGGCAGCTAACAACAACAACAAAGATCCATGACCTCAACCCAGGGGGACCAGACATCCTCCTTTTCCAGTCCATGTCTTTCACTTCAACCTTCTGTCTAGAGGGAATTTAAAAATATTCTCCATTTTGATATGACTAAGAAGTATGGATTTACATTTATATTAGTGTTTTTACTTTGTATTTGGTAATGGCCTACATTTTGCTTGAATGTCCTGCATTTTGTGGTGTCATGTCCTCCTGTGCAGTTATGGCATCTGTTCACCCTGTCTCAACCACCCTGTGATGCTAGGCTAGTATTATCTGTTTCCCACTATTATCATCTTACAAAATGGAGTGAGAGTGAGGCCTGTCAAAGGCCACCCAAAGAATCATTTTGTGGTTGGGGTAGGAAATAAATTTATTCCACACATGTGAAGTTGCACCTCAAAATCATGCTTATATTTAATCACTATTATAATTCAGATGGGCCAACTAAAACACATAGGACATGAGAAGAAGATGAGCAGTTTTATCTGTCAAATGAAAAAGTGGTTTGACCTTTTCCTATTGTAAATGAAACAAATATTTTTTTTTTTGACTTCTTTCATTTCTGCTGCAAAGACAGAAACATCTTTGGGATGCCTTATATCTGGAGTGTAATGACCACTGAAAAATATGGGTGGATCTACTTAAAGATCACCACTTTTTATGTTATCATTTTCTGTCCACCTCACCAAACTGGCATATTTTTGTTCAATATTGTAGTGCAGCAGAAGGGGACAGCAATGATTCTTTCTTAATCCTTCCCTGTATGTGCTTCCCCAGATAGCTAGGTATTTAACTTAAGGAAACATTTCTATCAACAAGTTTCATGTAGGGCCTTCCTGTTGCATAGAGTCATTATGAATTCCTGGTCAGGTTATACTCACTCTGAGGCAGAGACGGAGCACCGTGCCTTCATGGAAAACCTGTTGCCAAGTCTGAACTACCTCAGGAAGAAAAGACTTTACAATGAAGACTTGGCCTTGCTTTAGCACATCATTCTCAGACCAGGTGCAGATTACTTTCATAGCCCTCCGCAGGCCTCCATCCATCTCCTCCTGAGACAAAACCTGAATCATTGCAGCCATACCACGCTGTGACCAAGAAGACATGCTTTTATCAAGATTCAAAGGTGAACTTTCTTCTAATCTATAGATTGTCACTTCTTCACCAGCTGAGATCAAAGGAAATTGGACACATTATTTAGAAAGAATGCTGTCATACTGACTAATACCATGTGTTGAGCTTATGTTATAAATGGCATGTATTTACAAAGCAGTTATTTCTCAGTTCTGCAGCAAAGTGAAATATAATGTATATGCATGCCTTACTATTACAATGTAACAATGCAATCCTAAAAATACATGACTATTACAAAGTGAGTGTATCTTAATGTAGTTGGCCCTCTGTATCCACAGATTCTGCATACACAGATTCCACCATTCACAACTTGAAAATATTTCAAAAAATAATAAATCCCAAAAGCAAACCTTGATTTTGCCATTTTATATAAGGGACACCATTCTACTACACCATTGTATGTAATGGGTCTTGAGCATCCATAGGAAGTCCTGGAACCCACCCCCAGCAGTTATCAAAGGACCACTGTATCTACAACACAAAACAAAAAGGTACTCACAAAAAAGCTGTATAGGTGTGAAAGGTATTGTCTGAGCCAGTCTCATTAAATTGTTTCTTTCCACGGCTGAAAAGAGAAAAACATGTGAGTGATATGATTACTCATATTTTCCTTCCAGAAACACTTGTTTATATTTGTTGAAAAATATCTGTTGACAAGCTCTTGGGTTTCTAAATATAGGGCCAAGTTACAATAATACTCATAGGCTTTCCACTCATCAGCTCTATCCAGCTCATGAAATCATCTTGGACATATGTTGTCCCTTTCATTCATAGTTGCTAAAGCAGGGCAGTAGGATTTTTTATAACTTATCAGGGAGGGCAGAATTGTTATCCTATTGGAACAAGAAATTGTTTAGTTGAGCTCAACATGGTGACAGGGACAGCAGCTCTCTTTTGGATTTCATTTTTAAAGTTTTTTTTTTTTAAATGATGCATGATTTTCCTCCAGTATGATTCCAGAAGGGGAAAGACATTAGTTTAAGACATAGTTCAGAACAATATTTTTTTAAAAAACAAGTATGTTACAATTAGCAGTACTTCTGTTTTTTAAAAAGTAATGCATTACATATTAGCGGTACACTAGTTACTTTTAATTGCTTTTAAAACAATTTTAAAGAAATATTTAAAACAAGAAAATAGCCCAAACTACCCCCAGCCAGCATCATAGTGTCAAGTAAATATTATTCATTACCATACAAAATAATAATAACACTGTTACCAGTCACTGTGTGATATTGTGAAAAACTTGCCCTTATGCTCTCACACTTTAAAAACATTCAGTCTTCCAAAATTGCAAATTGATCCAGAAACAAGATAGATTAATTTCCTATTAGAAAAGTGAGAAATGAAGAGAACCTAAATCTGACGGAATCTGCCTTCTCTATTTTGGAACAATGCTAAGTTTAGTTAGTGCTACCACTACCAGCACTTTCTTAAAAAAGTCCCCCCCCCCAAAAAAAAGGAGGAGGGAGGGAGGGAGGGAAGGAGAACAGACAGATGGACGGACAGAAGGACAAGTAGCAGCTGGGTTGTATAAGCTTCATAACTATTAAAGGTTTTATGGAATTGGAATATTTTTGGATTTTGAAATATGTGTATTTGCATATATGTATATAATGAGATATCTTGGAGATGGGTCCCAAGTTTAAACACAAAGTTCATTTTTGTTTAATATATACTTTATAGATATAGCCAGAAGATAATTTTATATTATATTTTAAATAGGTTTGTGTGTGAAACAAAGTCTGTGTACACTGAACCATCAGAAAGCAAAGTCACTATCTCAGCCACCCATGAAAAACATTTTGTTTTTTTGGAATATTCCGAACTTTGGAATTCTGGATAAGGGAGACTCTGTATGTAATCTCTTAAGAACTTAATTTAACCGTGTTTTTTACTGAACAAAGTTTGCAAAGACAGGTGTGAAATTCTCTAGAAAGTGTGGACTATAAGGACATCTGCTGGCAAGTTCTGCACATTTCATGATCCCCAAAGAATGGAAAGAAACAGCTTTATAGTATTCCAAGAAAGTGAATATTCAACTAAATGAAGCAAAACAGTGCTATAAGTGATTAGTGTCTAAATGTTTGAATTACTCATTAAATTATTTCAGTTGGAAATTAAGATTTATTCCACTTAATTATTATATGCCAGTAAACGGAGAAAAAAAAATGAATAGACTGGGATTTTTTGACAAATTACTTTAAAAAGGAATGGGGCAAGGAATCTATAATTGGCTTGGACTGAGTTATAACAATTAGTAAATACTTAGGCTATTCAAAATATATAATGTGAAGATATGAAGTAAACTGTATGATATGCAGAAATAATTAAATTTGACAGATTAACATAGAATCATAGAATCACAGAATCATAGAGTTGGAAGAGAACACAAGAGCCATCCAGTCCAACCCCCTGCCATGCAGGAACTCCTAATCAAAGCATCCCTGAAAGATGGCCATCCAGCCTCTGCTTAAAGACTTCTACGGAAGGAGACTCCACCACACTCCAAGGGAGTGTGTTCCACTGTCCAACAGCCCTTACTGTCAGGAAGTTCCTCCTAATGTTGAGGTGGAATCTCTTTTCCTGCAGTTTGCATCCATTGTTGCGTGTTCTAGTCTCTGGAGCAGCAGAAAACAAGCTTGCTCCCTCCTCAATATGACATCCCTTTAAATATTTAAACAGGGCTATCATATCACCTCTTAACCTTCTCTTCTCCAGGCTAAACATACACACACACACACACACACACACAAAATCATTCCTCATAGGACACAGTTTCCAGACCCTTCACCATTTTAGTTGCCCTCCTTTGGACCCACTACAGTTTCTCCACATCCTTTTTGAATTGTAGTGCCCAGAACTGGACACAGTATTCCAGATGGGGCCTGACCAAAGCAGTATAGAGCGGCACTATTACTTCCCTTGATCTAGACGCTATACTTCTATTGATGCAGCCTAAAATTGCATTGGCCTTTTTAACAGACAGAGTCTAGGAAGTTTAATTTTGTAAATGTTTGGGGTTTTAAGTTTGTTTTCTTTTTTAGCTTTGTTGTTTTTAATATTTTTAGTATTAGTTATCGTTCTTAAGAATGTTTTAAGGTATCATAAGAGGGATGTGTTTTGAACTAATTGTAAGTAATTGTCAACTTCCTATGTGCTGAAGATTTGTTGATGTTTGTGTGGATGGCTTTAATGAAAATAAATAAATACAATCATTACAAAATAATTTTGTATGCTATTATGTTACATTTAATCTAACAAATTAGTGGTCATCCATTATGTTACCTCCCAAGGGAGGAGGGGTTTGTTTTTTTTTTTTTTGTTTTTTTTTTGTTTTTTTTTTTTTTTTTTTTTTTTTTTTTGCTTTTCAATCTTTGGATAAGCACGACTGACAGAACAAACCTAGTTTGGTTATTGGCCGGGGGACTCTGGGAATTCTATTTCTAAAGTAATAACTTTTTAATGAAATACAGAGGGAAGTAAAAGAAAAGAAGGAAGGAAGATGAAAAGTAAAGAAAGGGTTTGCCACTCAACAAAAAAGAGAACATTCTGAATGATGTCTCTGCAGTGGTGGATGGAGAGAAATTAAGCAGAGGATACCTTCAGCAAGGTGGACCATGGCCCTTTGGGAAAGGGGAAAGGGTTTCCCCCACACACCCCACTGAAAGGTACTCAGCTTTGGAACATTCTGTTCATGGCTCTGCTCACGGATAAAACACATTTGATGCATACAGATCACAAAGAAGAAAACTAGTTTGGTTGTTGGGTGGGGGATTCTGTGTGTTCTGCTTTTAGAAAGTAACATTCCAAAACTCTGCCCCTAAATTCTCTCTTTTCAAAGTATGGCATGGTACATAAGGTTTCTCTCGTATAGCCTCACCCACTTCAATTCCACTCTATACTTACTGCTTTCTTACACAAAATGTGTGTGTATTTGTGCACACATGCAAGTGCATTCAAGTTCTCTGTTGACTTATGGTGACTCCATGAATTTCATAGGATTTTCTTAGTTAAGGAATACTCAGAGATGGTATTGCCAGTTCCTTCCTGTATTCATTGGCAGTTTCACATCAAAATTCTAAATAAAACTGACCCTGCTTAGCTTCCAAGATCAGACAGGATTTGGTGCCTTTAGAGTATTTAAGCCAAAGCTACCATGTACCTAAGATTAATTTCCCTAGAGTTTTTTTTTGGGGGGGGGCAGGAAACCAACTGATAATAAGCAATTAGACAAGCTGAATAGGGAGGAAAAAAGTATTTTCACACAAGTAAAAGATGACGGCTATTAGCACACTCTTGTTTATGTGTTTCCTAGAAATCCTCTGCCATCTCCTAGTGTTGTGTTTGGCTGTGAATCTATCGTTTATTCCCTTTCAGATTTTTTTTTTCTTTCTGAACTTCTTTTGCCAATAACTACTTGATATGCAGTGCTAAAATAATAAATAATCGTAATCTTCTCAGGCTTCTGTGTTAGGCATAATCTTAATATACTGCTCATGATAAAGAGCTACTTCAAAGTGAGAATATCAGAAAATGACAGAGGGAAAGAATTAATATGCTTATCAACTAATGCAGAGAGGTTCAGCTACCATTTGAATACTCAATACTTACCTGAGTAGTGATGGTGCAGATCTTGAGGGGTTTTTAAGGACAATGAAATCACTGGAGGAATAAAACAAAGATTATTATTTAACCAGGGGAAGAGAGACAAATGTGCCATTGCAGGTAGCACACATTCAGGACTGTTATGAAACAAAGCAGCTGGCTTAGACTTTTACAAAAAGTGGATTGAATTTGTGCTGTAAAGTTCCAAATATGGTCTGTGCAAACTATCAGTAAAACAACAAATAATTATGCAAGATGACACTAATATTCAAGTCAAGGACAGTGAATTTCCCCAAAGCTGAAGAGACAGTAATTGTAGTTCAGGGATGGTAAAAACTTAAAGACCCTTTTACTGTTCACTATGCTTCATGGGATCTTAGAGGCCTGATTGCCTTAAATCTATCCCTAGTCATTATGCATCCCATTAACTACATTATGACCCTGATGTTGTAGCAATACTGGTTCATTAATCCATGATCCATCTAAAAAAACCCCAATCAAATAACAGAAATCGAATTGAAAGAGGTACTTATAAAGTGGTTTAGAATCTGCACTGCACAAAGTCAGGCTCTGTTCTTAACCAAAGAAAGATGTGTAAGTCAAACAATATGTCAAAGTATGATCAAGAATGCTTAAGTGTGATTTGAAATGATGAAGGTCTCATCTAGTCTGGCCAGAATACCTGAGGCTGCTACTGGTGTATTCTGGCCCCAGAGCTCCTCTGGATGCTCCCAATTACCTCAACACTCCATAGTGGGTGTGTGTCTGCACATATGTTCTCCTGTGCCATCCAGCACCACCACCTCTGTCATGAGCTGCTTTCTCTGAGGTCAGAAACAAGGTTCTTGGCATCAATCAAATGCCTGAGTGCCTTGCTGTGACTTTAAAGAGAGAGACTCATGACAGGGATGGTAGTGCCAGGCAATACAGTGGGACATCTAAACAACCCCCCTGGCGTTGCTATGCAGTGTTCTGGATTTCCCTGCAAAATAAAAGATGAGTTTTGAAAAAAACTGATTCAGGCAGAGATAGGAAAGATTTGGTGTAAAACTGGCCTTCCCTCATGAAGGCAGTCTGCATCCAAATCAAGGATTTGGCCCTGTGTAGATGGGTTGTAGTGAAATAAAGGTGGGATAAACCAGTTTAATTGACTCATGACTGAGATGACAAAGCAGAAATTATAGTTTCAAGTAGGTTTGTAAATCATGTTTTGGCTGATCATCATGATGTCTAAATTCACAAACCTTAGTTACACCTCTTAGAAAGTCAGTGTGGCATAGTGGTTTGAATGTTGGACTATGATTTTAGAGACCAATTCCCTGTTTGGCCATGGAAACCCACTGGTGACCTTGGGCAAGTCATATACTCTCAGTCTCAGAGGAAGGCAATGGCAAACTTCCTCTGAACCTATCTTCCAAAGAAAACTCTATGATAGGTTTGCCTTAGGAAACTGCTTGAAGGAAATTCAAGGAAACTGCTTGAAGGCATACAACAACAACAGTTACACCTATTCGTTTATTATGGGATGGGCATTTGTACCACAAGAAGAGGAGTGTCAGGCAAATGGAAAATATCAAGTAGAAAAGAAGCTCTATAATATGTAGTATTTGGGCATACAGTCATGTAAGCCCCATAACTCATGCTTTAAGTTTTAAAGAGAGCTTGGAAAGTTAATTTTTGGAATATAGGTACAGTATTCAGAATCAACACAGGTAGGATTTAGGGAGTTGTGGTGGCTTCCTTTTCATGGAAGAATTTGGATGAAATAAAGGCATCAAGAAAAGATGGACATAATCAGGGCAGAAAGCTGTAAAAACATGAAGACAAATTACAGTATGAGGAATGTGACTGTTTGTAAATTAGGGAAGGGGAGGACATGGTGTGAGCAGAGGGAACAGGCTGAAACAGGTTTTGACAGAGGGGCTGAAACAGAGGGGCAAAAGTAAAGCAACTTCCAGCTGCTTTGAAGGAGGGGAATATGATGCATGCCTCAAAAGTGGGTGGAAAGCAAAATGAGGCCACACTATGGGGATACAAACTGGAGCAAAAAGAGGCCGAGATACTCTGGCTTATCCCAGAAAATGTGCATCTTTGTACCTGCATATAAACACTCCGATGCATGTTCAGGGCTGAAGCAAAGCAAAAAAACTGAAACTGAGAAACTCCAGTGGGTTTAATTACAACATACACAAACCAGACAGTCCAACAGGGGAGCATGGGGTGAAGGGGGTGAAGGGGGCATGTATGTAGGGCTTTGCCAATGTATCTTTTGCACACTGATGCATTAATCTCCTGAACCAGTGGAGCATTGCACATGCAACTGTGTGGGTGATCTGAGCAGACATAGGAGGTACTTGGAGGTCACAAACAGTTAGACTAGATTAAACTCCTAGATATTAACAGATAGGCCAGTGGTTTAGAGAGGACACTAAAGACAAATGGCTATAAATTGTATGTGAATACATACAATCATATATACATCGTACATATAATTCTTCCTAACATAAGCTTCCAAATTAGGTGAGAATCAATGTATCATCTGACCAATGGGCAGCAAATGTTTGTGATCTTCAGACTTTTTTGTTCGTGATGAACCCATTTACAGTATATAAATAACAAGAACTAATGCCCCCCCCCCTTTTTTTTTGGCTGAACAGTTCAGTAAAATGTGTTTATTTTTTTCAACAAATATACTAAAGGATTAAAATGGTACTCAATATAGAAGGGTTGGCAAAATTGTAAATGGGCTTTAGTAGAAGTTTTTCGCGATGATCTCTATTCAGATATGCAGTTCACTATTCAATTTACAAATAATAAAGTGTAAAAAACTTACTGTCACTTCCATCTGAACTTTTCAACCTGTTCAAAAATCAAATAGTACAGTTAAGATTCCATGGTTTGGCACTGAAGAAAAATAATTATATAAGGTAGATTAATTTAATATTTGAAAGCACGGACAAAACTGCTAGGAAAAAAATCCTATTTGTTTTGCAAACAGCAAAAATGTTTGTGTTGCATTAATGTATTCACATAGATTTCTTGATAACTCTCACATTTACTGACAAAAACATATATTTCCCACCTTTCACTCATTTTTTTTTGTTCTGAGCTTTCAACTGTACTGTGCTACAAAGAACTGTACTGTTCTTTATAACTCTAGTATTCTTAAAGTACTAGATATCATGCAAATCTACAGATATCACAGATTAATATAAATGCACATGCATTATAAGGAAGATGTACCCTTATAAGCCTGCACAGGAAAGCCAGGGTTGCCCAGCACTGGAAGAATAGGCACATGATCAGTTAATTGGTGCACATAAGATAACTACAAGAATTACCAGTAACAATGGTTTATCCAGCTTTCTGGGCTTCCTCAAGCTACCACACTGCCTCCTCAACAATATCATCTTTGAGAGATTTCCTAATTTTTTGACCATTTCCTCCCATTCTAAAAAATGGATATTGATGGACAAGGTTCAGTTATTTTTCCTTTTCCCCCTGCCTGCCATGGGAATGCAGTTTCTGAGAATTCAGACTTTGGGCTGAAAAAAATACCCCTCCTTTGATGAAAAGCCTGATAGGTATTTCAATTAGATCATCAAATAAAGATGACCAAAGGAGACATGGCTAACTCAGATAAGCGGTAGCAGGAATCTGTCTTAAAAGGAAGCAAAGGAAGTCATACATGACATACAAACAAGACTACTTACGAGTGGCTTCTGCATAAATTATTCATCCTGTTTTTCCTAGTCCAAGTCATGCTGTTATTTAAATCCTGAAAGGGGGCATAAATGGCAAATGTTATAATTTTCTCTACACATTTTCTAAATGAAAGCATACCCTAAATTTATGATTGGACATTTCTTATTTACTCTTATAGCTTGCTTCATCATGCAGGTCAACAAAAATGTCAATATTTAAAAAAAATAAGCAAGTTCTAACTAATTTCTAATTAATCTGTAAATCATCTCTCAAAGAGAATGGGAAAAATGCTTTGGGGGCACATCTTCCAGAATCCTTTAGGCAGCATGCCCAGTGAAAGATCCTGGGTTGTACGTAATTTCAAAAAAACAGCATTTCCAGTTTTCCATTTACATGCTTGTGCAGCAGAGGCAATGGCAGAAATAGAGGCTATAGTTAGATCTTTCCCTCTGTCCTTGATATCTTAGACTTTACAATTTAAATAATAGCAACCACCTATAACTTTGAATGCTTAATCCTTAAACATATGATTTTGAATTTCCAAATAATTTGTGCCACCTTTTTTTCTGGCAGGCTTCTTAATTTTGTAGGTACTATCTCTGCTGGGAATAGTTGCACTTATTGGATTCAAAACATGTGTGAGGATTCTATTCGGTGCACATTTAAGTTCACAGAGTTCAAAACAGCTTTGTAAATCTAATTGAAAGTATTTGAATATTTTAAAAAAAAAAGAATGTTGGACAAAGCAGGCCTGACAGATAGGTTCTTCCCTCATTTCATCCCTAATCACAGGGGCCTGCAACAAATGGGCATAAAAAGTTGGCATCCGTGCAGTTTGGGGGCATAGTGTTTAGATGACGTACACTCCCAACCTGCATGGAAGCCATGCGGGGATTGCTCCCACGGCGCCTAAGGCAACCCAAGCCCAGTCCCAAAAGGAGCAGATCTTTTCTGCTCATTGACATGGTCCACTTGGTACCATGGCAAGGGCCAGCATCGGGATCATAGTATGTAGTTGCCATGGTCCTATGGCACTCTGGGTGGAAGCAGCCTCTGGCTGCTCCTTCCTTCCCATCTGTTCCACTCCATGATGACTCAGCATGGCACCAAGAGAAATAACCATTTTCTGTCCCTTGTTTATAATTATTGCCTGGGTGCTTAGGCATACTATGTAGGGACGGAATACTTTGCTAAAGCTGTGATGTTTCACTAACTGGGTGTGTTATTTTCATCAAACTTTGGTTCACTCCAATTCATAAATGTGTTTAATCCTTAAACTGCAAGCAATAAGACCATCACCAAATAGATAAGAAGCTGAAATATGTTCAAAAATATTAATAAATATCCAACCTTACTCACTTTATTTTGTTAATGGTCTAGAGAATTGCCTTATAAAATCCCAAGTTTTTACACTATTTCTTCACATATATTCCCATTTCATGATTCAATGGTTTAATGTCTTTTTCTCATTCTTTCCGGAAGGTTAAATGTTAGTTCATTTATTCTTCCCCAGCATCTTCTGTTCTTGCTGAACAAAAATGGAACTTCTCAAGACAAGTCTCTTCACTGTATTCAGCTATGAATTTAGACTAGAGTGGCAAAGCAATCTAGTGGACTTGATTTATAGAATATAAAAGTCTATCTTCCAATAAATCATCCAGCCTTACCTCTTGTGACTGTCTCAGGTAGTCACAAATCTGTACTGTGTGTCTCACAGTTTCTTGATTTTTCATTTTCTCATATATACCACTGATGTGATCCAAACCTAGCCAAGGAAACAGGCATAGGAAGAGCACATGTGGAATTACAACAACAACAAAATCCACACAATTTTGCTTAATAAAACAAGTAAAAGACACAACATTACAGCCCATGCTAAGAAAGTGTGTTTTTTCTTGGCCTGGGATATTTAGGTGTTCCAAAGACATCTCCAACACAATAACCCTTCAAGAAGCAGCATATTTGTAGGGCTCTTTTAGGCCTTGAGAGTTGATGGATTATGGCTCACTCTTGATGAGAGAAGCAGAAAGAGGTCTCATTCACCTTTCATTCTCTATATGGCTTGTCACCACTGCCAGAATGCTACCATCTGCCATGATCTCCCAGGAATTACTGAAGGAATTTTGGCAATTAATAGAGAATGGGTATGTAGGTAAGAAAGAATGAACCTAAAGAGCTTTATGGTCACAGGAACAGGGTAGGTCAAATTCAGATTTGCAAGGAAGCTATTTTCCATTTTGGATTGGAGACAAGTTGCTCCTCTTATTTCTGAACACTCTGCCACAAACTGGTTAGCTCCATCACTACTTTTCTTTACAAATTCTGTGATATTTCCAGGGCTGTATCCACACTGAAGAAATAAAGCACTTTGACACTTCTTTAACTGGCATGACTCTATTCTACAGAATCCTGGGATTTGTAATTTGGTGAGCACAAGACCTCTTTGACAGACCAGGCTGAATACCTCACCAAACTGAACTCATTGTATTCCACAGGATGGTGCCATGACAGTTAAAGTGGCATCAAACTGCTTTATTTTTGCAGCATGGAAGACCTATTAATATGCTACCAAGCAATATGCAAATTCCTGACAGTACAGTGTTCTCTAATGGAGCAGATCTGAAACATATTGTATCATTCAAGTACTGTCGCTCAAGGAATAGACAGACTTCTGCCATTAAAGCTGAAATAAATAAATTATAATATTCATAACACTGTTATGAATACAAGTGGAATATAATCCTGGAAAACAAATCCGGGGGGTGGGGGGGGAATCAAAATAATTCTTCAACAAGCAAATATCACAGGATGCAGTTAGAAGCAGACACACTAAACCCTGCAGAAAAGTAGAATATACTATTCATCTCCTAGTATCCTACATATTTGTTTGGAAGCTTGCCTGTTATGAACCAGTGGTGTCTGAAAACATGTAAACTTGTTCCTTGAGCATTTACAACAAATTTAACAATCTTCTCTAAAAAATTATCTTTTCAGCAGTGGACAACAAGTATGGTTCCTGACTGCCATGGCATTCTGTTATTCACTTGGGACTACATACTTAGCTGACTGGAGTAAGACTCAGCTGGCCAGATGGTTTTGTGTTTCTGATTATTTCCTAAAGTTAGGGTCTCCAATGGTTCTGAACTAACTTGAATGCTCTGTGGACAACTGTCTACTGTAATCACCTGCAAAGAGAAAAAGGAAATGAGTATTCAGGCTAAGACCAACAGGACTTGCATTTTCATCCAGCCCGAAAGGAATGCCCACTGTTCTTAAGGGAAATTTTACAGAACTAGATACAAATATCACATGAATCAACCAAAACATTAACAACAAAAAAAGAGAACAACCTAACTTTTATTGGAAGTCAAGGCCACTGGAGCTTCCAGAAGGCAATGGTGGCATAAGGACTTGTCCCTAAGAAAACTTGGGGACAGTTGTGATTCTCAGCAGAATCCCAGGTGAAGAACTACAAAAACAGTATGAAAATCCCCTCTTTTAATAGAGGGGAGTAAGGGGCTCACAGAGGTGCACATTCCAGGTGGGGACCCCCTCAAATTTACATCTTTTTGCCTGAGATCTTTTCTTACAGGGAAAGGGAAGTCAAGCAGAGAGAGAGAAAAAAGGAAAGTGATTGCAAAAAAACTGAGTGTTAGAAAGAAGGAGGAAAGAAACAGAGAGGGAATCCTATACAAGGGAAAATATACCTGTTTAAACCATGGATCTAATTAATAACCAATAAAGAGAATTAGATTCTCCAAGGATAAATAAATGTGCATACTAAACATCACAAATTTCATGGACAAAAACACTACAGAAAAAGGAAAGAAAGTGAAGAGAAGTGGAGGAGTGTAAAACATGACAGATACAATAATCTAAAATAGTAATTAAGTGTGATATATTTAAAAGCACAAATTTAAGGATTTTTATAATAGACTCTTTCTACCCTGATGAACCTGTTATTAATTTATGTAACTATTCTCTGCAATTCTGACAACTGAAAGATTTAATTTGTATGTTAACACTGGAAACTTTGGAATATTGGACTAATTAAACTAATTAATCAGTGATGGTAAATTAAACCCATATCATTTGGTACAGCGATACTGGACTCGGAGGAGGAGGAGGAGGAGGAGGAGGAGGAGGAGGAGGATTAATTTTGCTGAAAAAGAAATTTCCATCTACAGAACTTATTTTATAGCAAATCAACTATAAATTCACGACCCTGAACCAGAGAGATGACAATAGCTGGATACAACATACATTTGGTAGGAGGAAGTATACAAAATAATTTCTGGCAGCAGAGAAGGTCAAGGTCAGAATTTGAAATAAGGCTTTAGAATACAATTAAACAATTAGAAAAGTGAATTAGTAACACCTGGTGGGTGAAAGTGGACAAAGCAGAAAACGAAAGCCACAAAATATTAAATCGTGTCAATGACTTCAAGGTCCAAGGCTGCTGCTCAGACAGCAAATCAAACACAGCAAAGATTTTCCATATAATATTCTTCAAAACAAACAGAACAAAATATAGTTCTGGATGAAATAAAAAGACTACATCAGGAAATGATTGCCCTTAGAGTGGAGCTAAAACAAGATTTTAAAACAGAACTTCAAAATGTTACACAAACACTAGACAATGTAATCAAGGACCAGAAAACAGCAGAAAATAAAGTTGAAATCCTAGAAGTTAAAACAATAGAACTTTCACTGAACCAGGAACAGGAGCTAGATGCAAGAGCAGATGGCAGATCTAAAACTCATAGAACATTGTGTAAAGATTTACGGTTAAAAGAAATTCCAGATGAAAATTTATATCAATATCTTACTCAAATTTTGGCTGAATTCATGGAAACCTCTATGGGGGAAAATGGGGCAATAAATAGATGAGATGTTTACGATCAGCTCCAAAGTGACAAAAGAAAGGAATCTGCCAAAACACATCACAATATATTTTTTTAAAATGAGGACAAAAGATTCAGTATTGAGGATGAGTTATGAAAAGATTGTTGATGGTAACCAAGTTTTTAATTTTCAAGGACATCCGAATGAGATTGCGAAAAAAAAAGACCAGATTACAAGTTTTTGATGACACAACTTAAAAAGCATAATATCTCATATAAATGGGAACTAACAGAAGGGATAGCCTTTAATTTCAAACAAAAAAGAATCAAGCTAAATTCAGTGAATAAGATCAAAGCATTCTGGAAAAGATTTGCAAAGGATCTAGATGGACGTACCCAAGAAAATCAATGGACAAACAAAAAACAGAAAGGAGCCTAGACCAATTCAGCCAAAAGGGGAATCATAGAATCATAGAATCATAGAGTTGGAAGAGACCACAAGGGCCATCCAGTCCAACCCCCTGCCATGCAGGAACTCCCAGTCAAAGCATCCCCGACAGATGGCCATCCAGCCTCTGCTTAAAGACCTCCAAGGATGGAGACTCCACTACACTCCAAGGGAGTGTGTTCCACCGTCGAACAGCCCCTACTGTCAGGAAGTTCCTCCTAATGTTGAGGTGGAATCTCTTTTCCTGCAGCTTGCATCCATTGTTCCACGTTCTAGTCTCTGGAGCAGCAGAAAACAAGCTTGCTCCCTCTTCAATATGACATCCCTTCAAATATTTAAACAGGGCTATCATATCACCTCTTAACCTTCTCTTCTCCAGGCTAAACATCCCCAGCTCTCTAAGTCGTTCCTCATAGGGCATGGTTTCCAGCTCAAAATGGTCTAAAATTCTTGGATTTATGACTCTTGGAGAACCTATCACTGTCCAGATTTGTCTTCTTCCCCTTAATTATAATATATAAATGTCACGTGCAGCTCTTCAATTGTACAGCCTTATCTAGTTTCTTCAAATCTAGGTACAGTATATCTCCTAAAATTAATATTGCTAACAGCTGTATTTTCTTCCTAAATTTATGTACTTAAAGCAAAGTGAAATTTCAAAGGCAACATTAAAGAAAAAGAAAAAGAAAAAGAAAAAGAAGAAGAAGAAGAAGAAGAAGAAGAAGATTATTATTTTATGTTAAATACCAAGCACAGTATTTTGACTGCAAGGGGGCAGAGTTTGGAAACATTGGTTAATTTTTTGGGGATGTTTTGTTTGTTTGTTTGTTTGGAATACAATCTGCTGGCCCTGTTAAGGGATCAGACAGACCTAATCTCGTTTGTGTACCAGTCCTCTCTGCTATTGTTTTTAGGAAGCTACAGGGTAGAGTAGGACCTAGAGTCAACCTAGGTAGCATAGGACCTAAATTCAATTGCTATTCTGCACTAGAGTCCACCCACTAAATTGGCAGGTAAATGGTAAATCAGTAGTTACATAAATCCCATTGAATCAGCAGGTCTACTGCAGCTGAGATTAGGAATTAGATTTAGTTCAAGGCTAAAATTAAGGCGAATTAGGTATTTTAGGTATCTTGACCTACACCTCCAAATAATTTCAGAACTGAATGGGAGGTTCCCATACAAGCAATAATTAATTGTCTATACCAACAAGTTTTTAAAATAGATTTGAAGCTGAACTGAGCTATGCTATTTGTTGTTGTTAACTGCCATCAAATCAGCTTTGACTTGTGGCAACCCTGTGAAGGACAGACCTCCAAGTCATCAACAGCCCTGTGCAGGTCTTGCAGATTTAGGGCTGTGGCTTCCTTGATGAGTCTATCTATCTGAAGTGCAATCTTCCTGTATCTGTTCAAGCATTACTGTCTTTTCTAGTAAGTCACATCTTCTCATAATATGGCCAAAGTATGATGGTCTCAATTTAGTCATCATGACCACTAGAGTGTGTTCAGGTTTGATTTGCTCTAGGACTCATTTATTTGTTTTTTAGCAGTCCACCCTATCTCTAGAACTCTTCTCCACCAGATCATTTCAAAATGAGTTGTTTTTCTTCCTATCAGCTTTCCTCCCTGTCCAGTGTTCACAACCACTTCACTTTCTAAAATTATAGGTTCGTCTACAAATGGTTCTTCCTTAAATGAATCTATGGCTCTCCTTGTCCCTGCACACAAATCACTGATCACTGGATTCAGGGTTCTGAATCTATTTCTGTCTCCTTTTACTTTTGCTTCTCATCTGTCTTTAACTGCTTGAAGAGTTTAATCAGTCATCTATTGAGACCTGTCCTTTTTTGGGGGGGGGGGGCTGCAGATAGTGTCATTTTGCATTACTCCCTTACAATGTCCCTGGCTTCAGACCAGAGTTCTTCTGGCATCTGGTCAATTAGGCTTAACAGTACAAATTTATTTTATAGATTATCTTTAAATACTGCAAGGATGCTATTCAGGATGTGTTTTGGCATCATGGTTGGTTTAGTATTCTTCTGTAGCTTTAGTCTAATTTTTTATATTAGCAGTTCATGATCTGTGCCATATCTGTGCCCTCCCTATCCACGGATTTTTTTATCAATAGATTCAAGCATCCACGGCTTGAAAACATTATATATATATATATATATATATATATGAATTTCATTAGACAAACCTTGATTTTGCCATTTTGTATAAAGATACCATTTTACTCTGCCATTGTATATAACAGAACTTGAGCATCCACTGATTTTGGTATCCACAGGGGGTCCTGGAACCAAACCACAGTAGATACCAAGGGCTCACTGTATATAGTCACCTATTGGGTTGCTTGAAGAATGTGTTTGCAATGAACAAATTGTTAGCCTGGCAAAATTCAGTCACTCGCCTGCTTCATTTCATGATCCTAGGCCAAATTTTCCTATAATCTTTGATGCGGCTCTGTGTCTTACTTTTGCATTCCAACTAGCTATGATTAACAAGGAGTCCTGTTTTGGTGTGTGAACAATTTCCTCCTGTATTCCAGCACAAAATCTTTCAATTTCTTCCTCTTCCTCTTCCCCCTCTGTAGTTGGAGCATAAAGGTTATATTGACAGATTTTCCCTAAAGTCTTTTTGATATCATTAAGTTAGACTTTGCAGTATATCCTTTGACTACTTTTGCTACACCTCTCCTTGCTAATAATGCCACCCTGTTTTCTTTTAAGATTTTTCATATCCTAAGTAAAACACTGTGTAATTATCTGACTCAAAATGTCTCATGCTTGTCTACTTTAGCTCATTCACCCCATATTGAAATATTTATATGCCCCATACGTTTTTTGTTTTACAATGTCTAGCTTCCCCTGATTCATGCTCTCTCACATTCCCTGTTCTAAATCAGTTTTAGACTTTCCTTCACCTTTGAGCACTTCAGTACCTGAACATCCTTTCAGCCTCAGTCCAATTGCATAATTATAGCAATAGCAATAGAAAGTGCATTTCTATACTGCTTATCAGTGCATTTAAACACTCCTTAAGCGGTTTACAACTATAAGCTAATTGCCCACAACAAGCTGGGCACTCATTTTAGTGAACTTGGAAGGATACCAGGCTGAGCCCCTGGCTAGTATTGAACTCACAACCTTGTGGTTTATGAGAGAGTGGCTGCAGTAGAGGCATTTAACCACTGTGTCACTGGGGCTTCTAATCAGTAGCCACAGTGCTACTCATGGTTGTCCCCAGTAGCTTGTGAGTGCCTTCTGAACTAGAAATGTAATCTTCTGGCAGCATCCCTTGCTTCATTGTGGATTGTCTCATCACAGGGTTTTCATGGTTTAAAACAAATTAAAAAGGATTTATTGTTCCTCCTTATCTGCAGTACTAACAAGTATTAGTTATGGTGTCACTGCCTTTGTCTCTGAGAGATACTCTGCCAGTGTCACTGCCCACTACTGCTGCTGCCCAGTATCTGTTTGGCACGTTTAGTCTGGCTCCTCAGCAAAAGCCTGTCTGATATGGAATACTCCACCAGAAGCACTTCTACCATCAGCATAGTCTCTGGCCTTACAGGAGCTTGCAATCCCACCATCACAGAAAGTGTATAACTCCGTTCATTCATAAACCTTTAAACTCTTATTAAGCTTTTTTCAGAAGGAGAAGGAGAATAATTATTGCATAACATTCTAATTCTGCTGGCACTTACTGGCACCTGAAGAGGTTTTTGTTTCTTCTTTAAAGACTTGTTTCTTTTGCTTCCTGGTTTTGTCTTTGGCCGTGCTGTCTGACATATCTCAGTAGGCTTTGATGACTCTGAGAATAAATGTAAGGGAGGAAAAAGTTGTATGTTAAAGAAATTGTTGCACGAAATTTCACATTTAACTCTCATCCAGGCAGATGGGACATTTTATTCCCCACCCCAGCCCCAGAGTTACATTCTGTTGCAGAAGTAACAAAGAACTAGGACTGCAAGGTTACAAGATCTGAAGAGTTATAAACAATGTCCTCAAGGTTTCAGTCCACGGACAGTTTGGTTGGTTGATTTTACAGATGAAATGTGAGCATTTCTAAAATTGTGCTGGTTACAGTTTTACAGTACCATTTTTACAATACAGTTACATGCTGTAACTGTTACACAAAATAAATGTTTTGTTTCATGTGAACATGGGTTTTCTGGCTGTGGGTGTCTGGTATTGCAGAATGTTCTTGATTCTGGATATGGAACATTTTGTCCCACTAGGTATATATGCCATAGAGGCAGCATAATGCTGTGGTTTCAGTGTTGCACTGGGACTCTGAGAGTCCAGGGTCTGAATCCTCAATCAGCCATGAAAATTCATTTGGTGAAAACTCATTTGGGCAAATGGGTTTAGAGGAAGGCAATGGCAAATCTCTCTGAATAAATCTTGCTAAGGAGATGCTATGATAGGATTGCTGTAAGTCAGAGTTGACTTGAAGGCACATAACAACAAGAAATACAGCATATGTCTTACAAGTGAGAAGAAAAGGGCAAGAAAATGGATGAGATTTGGCATAGTTCCAGAACTGCAAGAGAGGACAATATCTAGTGCAGAGACAGCAGCTATGTTTCCTAGGAGACTCTGGAAACAGTCATCCAAAAAAGCAGCATTTCCCAACTCTGAACTAGCCCACAGTTACAACCCAATTCTGTTACCCCAAAACAAATGTGAAAAGTGCTAAGCTCTTTTACAGTGTAACATTTATTCTGTATGTGCTTTAAAAAAATTTATATGCTCTCTCCCATAAAAGTTAAAGGTATCTAAGAAAAAGCAAGAAATGCATTTACAGGAACAACATTTAAACTACTAAATACCAAAAAACAAACAAACAAACAAATCACTAAACCATCATTTAAAAAAAAATAAAAGATGGGGGAAAACATGCAGAAGACTGGAAGATGAAGCTAGAAGAACAGTAATAAAAGCAAATGAGACAGTGCTGACTAAACAACAACATGCTATTGCCTTTTATTTTGCAGGATTCCTTCATTTTCTCTGCACTATGGGAGCAAAAGGTTTTGTTGAATGGCCAGTTTTTCCTAAGTGGATTGATCCAAATTGATGAGCTGTTGTGCTGGAGTGGTAGATGATATAGGGAGCTGTCACTGTTGTATCCTGACTTGTCAGAACTTGATTCTTTTATCTGCACATGATGAGGACTAGATCTGCAATTAGCAGAAGGTATATCTGGCTGCTGCTTTGACTTGTCACTAAAAAAGCCCTTGTCTTCATCTTCCAAGAACCCCCAGTTCACATAACCTCCTCCAAGTTCTTCCTTGTCATTTTGAAAAGGTTGAGTGATCTCACTGGTCATGCTAGATGTTTGGGCAGCAATACAGTTTTCGGTCTCATCAGGCATCTTGGTTGGTAAAAGTTCCTGTCCTTGACTGATCTTTTCTTCTTCCTCATCATCAACAGCATGTACATTTGATTGGACATGCATGCTTGGGGTCTTAGCATTTGGTCCATCTCCATGGAGCTCATTCAAAGAACCTGAAAACACCAAGCTTAAGCCATCATCTTCAGAGTCTCCTCGCTGACCAGAGGGAACCAGAAGAAACTGTCCATACCTGGAGGTGGATTTACTCTCTGAAGATGCCCTAGAAGTGAAGGTATCATTTTCAGTCTCTTGTTTCTGATATTTGTCTGCTGATTTGACCTCATTGTGGTTTGTGGCATCAAGAATGTAGTGATGACCTCTTGGTTGCCAATGATTTCTTGCCTCTCTTTTTTGAAGGGAGGGTGGCATGCTATAGTAATTATATTTCTTATCACTCACATTATCCATGCTGCTCAAAACCTCTGAATGCACAGCATTACTCCAACTATGGGGGATTTTCCTATAGGTTTCATGTTTCTTGTCTGCAAGAAAAGCCTCTTCTACTTGCAAGGTGTCCATAGCTGAGATGACTTTCAAAGTATCAACAGTTAAAACAGAGAGGTCTTGTAAGTGTCCTAGTTGGCTGTCCAGAGCAAGCAAAGCATCTTTGACATAAACCACTTTCTCATGCATCTCCTTCAGATGTGAAAACATATCTTCAACTCTAAGAGAGAAAGAATACACATATAATGTAAAATCACCCATGTATACATTTTTACTATAGCAGAAGTGTGTAACTTATGCAATTCCAGATGTTGTTGGACTGCAATTCCCATTATCCCTCACCACTTGCTAAGAATCACAGATGCTGCAGCCCTGTAACATCTGAAGTACCACAAGTTACCTACCCTTTGCCAATACTGTACTGGGGGAGCTAAGGCTGAAAAGCCATTTTTTCCTTAGTGGATTGAATCTTCAAAATTCCTTCATTTCATTTTCCAGTAAGGATTCAGGTGATACCCATGCATCCTTAAAACTATGAAATATATTGTTGTGCTTAATTGCACTAGGAAAGTTCAAAAAGTTTAGTTTTATCCAGAAGAGCTACCAGTCTGAACAAATGTACATATGAACCATCATGGCTTTTCCCTCAGAATTACAATCCTGAGTATATATAATTAAGTATATTAAAATAATCTGAACTGAGATCCTGAACTTCACATTATTTTCATACAATCCCTCTTATGTTATTCATGGGTTGCAGTAAAAGCAATATTGTTATGGGAACTGGTCCTCAACCTTTCAGTTGTAACTCGAATCCTTTCACTGTCACTGGAATGAAGGCTTTCATTCTTCTCATGAAGGTATTTTTCCACACATTGTTCTTCAAAGTCATGAAGCTTTTTTAATTCTTCTTCACTCAGGTACAGCTCTGTATAATGGAAATAAGGAGGAGGTTTTGGCCACAGTATTGCAGATAGTCAGAGCCAAATACTGAACTAGTATAATCTAAAAATATCAGACAGCAGAGACATCCAGAACCACAGCATGTCGAAAGGAAATATTCCATTCCTTCCTCCTGAAGTGTAGTGCCAACAAAACATAGTGCCCCCTCTCACCTCCAGCTGATGTTTGGCAGGAGAAGAAAGCAACCACAAGTACCAAATAGAAGCTTTGGGCCATCACATTAATGGGGTTTTAATGACTGGCTGGCACCACATGAGTCATGGGCCTTATCCAGTTCCTGTGGATACAGTGATACACCTTCTGAAACATCCTAGCATTATCTTCTCTGTGTTAGGATTTTTTTTTAAAAAAAAATTAATGGTAATAAGGGGATCCAGTTCTCAAGATTTTGCATTTATAACAGCAAACAAAGAATGTCTGTGTATCAGCTACTCTGGCAGTTACATCAAACTTTTAGAGTTAACAGCATGAGAAGCTTTGGATAGCCTTACTCAGCCAACCTTGGCTAGGGATATAAGCCATCAATTGTTACATATGCATATGTGAAAACAAGAAACCGACAAATTTTTCTCCTCACCTCAGAGATTTTCTGTCAGTCTTTCTGTGTTTATGGAAACAACTGTTACATAAATTGCATGAACTGAGTAACTAAGCTAAGGAAGTAGGCCTTTCTATGCTTGTTGTGTATGTGTATTGTTTGCTTTGTGAAGGGGGGAACCACTCGTTTTGCGCAGAGACACTTTTCACTAATTATGAATTCTGGGATTTGTAGTATAGGGAGTGTTATTTATAATTCTCAGCCGGAGAACTCTTAAGCCTCTCTAAACTGCAAAACTCAGAATTGCCCAGGAGGCAGCCATAACAGTTAAAATTGAATAATAGTGCTATAACAGCGTGGTGTGATATCCAGTCACTCAGTCTGGAATCACAAATATTTTGTCTGCCCAAAAGGATAATTATTTGCATGGAAGTGATGTTCAGTCCTTCAGATGAACATATGAACATCGTGAGCAGAGAAAGCAAGCACAAACACCAACAAATATGCCTTCGTGCACTGAACACAGGGTTTCAACAAGCTACATGGCCAAATAAAATTTTTAGATCTGAAGTGAGGAAGTCTAGATTTTTCAAAGGGGAAAAAATATCAAAAACCTTATCAGGTGCCAGGCCAGTTGATTAAGCAAGGGAAGGGGACACAAAAGAAAAGTAAATTGTTTGCTGAGGGAAATCTTAGGTTATCTTATCCTGTCCCCATCAGATAGAAGGACCTCAATCATAACTGAGAAAATGTACAATACATTTCTATCTCTAGCTCATTGGCATTGTGATCTACACTATGAGTTGTTGACATGATGCTTCCAGAAGGACATCTATTCATTACTTTAAGACTGTTTATACAGTGTGCCCTTGCCTTAGGTGGGGGATCCCATTCTGGACCCCCCTCCCATGTAAGGCAAATTCCACATATCCTTGAGCCCCATTGAAAATAATGGAGCTCATGCATGCAGCATGGTGCAGTGTGCACGCCACAGGTGCATGCACCATTTCCTCTTTGTTGTGCGGCTTTCAGCACTGTATACTGAAAATCACCAGTGGTGACTAGATAAAAATGTTATGAAGACAACTAGGAGTGTAGTTACAAGATGGGCAAAATGACATGATTGAAGCCCAGTAAGAATTCCACCTACATGAATTTTTTCTTCACTCCCCAAATTTCTAGCATTGAAGTAACTTCAAACTTCAGTTGAACCTTTAGAAATAGACTTTAGGCATCCAAAGAAAATGGACAGGCAAAGTTATGAAGACAATGTGAAAACAGTAAATAGGAGTACTAGATGTGAATTATTTTCAGTGTATACCTTCCACAATGATAGAAATTTGGAGACTGAAGGAAATTTTTATTGGAAAACAAAAGTCTCACTGGGAAGCATTTTGTCCTGACACACAAAAACTATTCCCCTGATAGGGATGAAAATAATATTTGAAAATATTTAATAAAAATAGTTGAAAAACAATTTTCAAGTGTCAAGAAATTCTGATAAGAAGAATCCTGGATTGAGCAGACTCTTTGCAATTCAGGATATATTCTGTGTCAAATTTGCTTGTGGTTGTTTTGCACATAAAACAGCATTTTATCAGCAGGAAGCATTTTCTGTGTGGAAAATATTTCAATGCAGAAATATTAATTCCTGCACAGAAAATATTTTTCTATGAAAAAAAATTGTAATTTGGGTATTTGTTTTTTTATAAAATTCACATATGTTTTATTGGCATAGAAAACAGAATTCTCTGCAAAGAAAAAAAAAATCTGTTTTAAAATTGTGAATAGCCTTCAAAAATTGTGTGGTTTTTGAAGACTTTCTCACAGCAGGAAGAAAATCACCAAAATTACTTGTTCCTACCTTTAAGAAGAAACTTAGTGAAGAATTGCATCCCTCTCCCCTGCAGATTACTAGTGAAAGTTTAATTCAGAGTGTTATTGTCTATTTTTAACATGCAATACATGTTTTATTAAAAATATGTCATGATACTGGATTTTCAGCCAGTTTCCACTTGGTGGTGCTATGAACTTACATCTTCCTACTTATGTCTAGGTGGTTCCAGAAAATTATAATAATCACCCTGCTTTTTCCCCAAAATTGGGACTCAAAGCGGCTTACAATTTAAAGAACAATGCAATTAAAAACTTATAAAAGTGAGCATGAAAACAGAATTAAATTACAGTAATAAAACCCTTCACTCATTAAAAGAAAGACATTTAGATAAATATAGGAACAGCAATTATTTGTGAGGGAGGGATTTCTGAAGATTGCATGCCAAAAAAGTCCTGTGAAATCATACATACTAAGTATATGGAACACACCAGGCTTTCAGAAATATAAACATTGTTAGGTTACTATCTTAACAAACTTTGTGTTTTATGACTTTTGTGTTTAGTCCTTGAGCAAGAAAGATTGGAAAGTCCCAGCTCTGCTTACTCAGTTCAACATGCCCCTCATCTTGATCCAGTTCATTTGGCAGTCTACGGTGGTGGTGGCAGAGGCGATTTATGAGGATGCTGATATGACTGAGAATGATGAAAGGAGGTGGCAGCCATGGTTTTTGATGATATGTCATGATGTAGCGGTAGCGGTTGTATTTCCAGAGTTTGTTTGATATGGACTTCATGTCAAAATAAACATTGCTGTAAATGCAAGGAGCAAGCAGGGAAAGACAAAAAAGATCCTTTTAACATTTTTGTGTTATTGTGTTCCTACAAGTTATTTTCAGTTTATGACAACTCTAAGGTGAATGTATCACAGGGATTTCTTAGTAAGATTTATTCAGAGGGAGTTTGCCTTTGCTTTTCTCTGAGGCTGAGAAAATGTGATTTGCCCAAAGTCATTCAGTGTGTTCTCATGGCTAAGCAGGAATTCAAACCCTGGTCTCCAGAGTCATAGTCTAATGCTAAAACCACAACGTGCTTATAACACCTTCAAAGGGCATCTGTCTCCAACTGTAGTTATTACTGTATTATGGGAATTAAGCAAAGTATGACCAAAATGCAAAGACATAATAATGTGTGAAGAGGCTGCAGTTTGCTAATCTTGCTAGAGTTGTGGACTATTACTTCAGTCTAAAGAGAAACAATGATTATCTCCTGAAAGATTTCTCTAAGAAACCATGCTACACATAAAATCAAACACTTGTGCCCTATCTCTTTGCAACAGATGTTCATACAACTGGGAGCAAAGACTGTATGACTTGCATATACCAAGGGCACAGTCATGTTAGTTTGGATCAGTATGCAAAAGGATCTTGTAGCATCTTTGAGAACAACTGATAGAAAGAAGTCTCAAAAGTTCTAAAAGATCCCTTTGCATACTGAATGGCATATTTTTTTTAACAATATCAGATATAAGGAACTTTTCTATATACACTTTATGTCATGGCACAACTGTTCAATTTTCTAGGTCAGGGGCATATAATTGTACTAATGAACAGCACCTCCCATCAGATACCTAGCCAGCATAACCAATGGTGAAGAATCATGAGTGCTGCAGTCCAAGCCTAAAGGTTTTCTTTTGTCCATAACTGAAAATAATGGTATCCAAATTATATCCAATTTGTTAAAAATAGCATCAAAATTCAGTACAGATAAGTAGGAATCTCTGCAATCTAAATAGCACTTAAACAGATAGGAACATATGGCATCTTTTAAATGCACCCAAGTGCCCCCTTTGTGCAGTCTGTTTTTTTTTTGTTTGTTTTTTTTTGTTTTTGTTTTTGTCATGCATATGTGCATCTTTTAGCTTCAGAAAGTTCACTATTATCTATTTCCCCTTTGTATAAAGCCTCTAAACTGGGTTACTTTGATATAATTTATTCAATAATAATAATAATAATAATAATAATCTCAATAGAAATGTCCTATCCACTTACTTGAAGAAAGCAATCAGAAGATTGACCATGATGATGTATTGCACAAAGAGGTAGACAGCTTGAAGGAAAGGTGTAAGGAAGGAACCTGGAGGACAGTGTGGGTTTGATTCGCAAGCTGTAAATTTGAAAAGGGAAAATGTATATACAACAGGAATAGGAATGAATAAGCTAATCAATCAGGTAGCTTCCATTAATAGGCTAAGAGGTTCAGTGAGAATGAAAAGGAGAATAAAGTTCATTTACTTTTTATACCAATGAACCATTAACAGCAATAAACATAGCATCTCCAACCATTTAAATGATTTCTTCTATTTTGGCCTACCTTCTATAATGAATGGGAAATTCTGCTTTTAAAAATTAAAGACATCCATTTATACTAACAAAATTTATACTAACACAAAAACTTTCAAAGGAAAGATAATATTTGATAAACTATTAAGCTAAATAATGCATTCTTTAGACAACTCTGTGTATTAAAGCACGGGAACTGTTATCAGTTCTTGTACAGCAGGAGTAGGAACCATGAGCCTATGTGGTGCATGCAACCCTTCAGGGAATTCAGCACAGACCTTCCTGTCCCCATTGATTCCCCCATACCCCTCCCCCCCCCCCCCAAATCCAGCCAAAACCCATCATTTTTGGCCAAAGGAAATTGCAACAGCTCCTTGGTGCTTAAAAATGCTCTTCTGGGGGACATCTATGCCAAGACAGCATCATCCAATGTCTCAAACTGGCCTTAAAGGTGACTGGAAGTAATACAACATCACTTCCCATCACCCAAACTGGCAGCTGAAGTAACATACTGGAGCCCTCCAGAAGTAGTAAATAATAAGTAGAGCACCCCACTGGCCTCTTGAGTGTGCCCCCCATCTATGTTGTTGTTGTGTGCCTTCAAGTCAGGAGCAACAGGAACAAAATCTGGGACAATCTGGATGCACCTTGTGTGTGTATTGGGGTGTATTATTGGGTGCATTGTGATTTAATTTGTATGTTTATTTTATTTTATTTTATTTTTACTTGATAAGCATTTCCTACAGACACTAATAGGCTGTTAGACCCTGGTTTGCACACAAGCACACACACACACACACACACACACACAATCCAGAGGAAGAATGAATCAAAGAAAGAAGAAGAATTATTTGCTCAAAGCTATGCCATATCTTGGAAAAGTTCTTTATTTTAGACTACTGCATCCTGAATCTCTTGGCTAGGATATTTTGATGGATGAGAGATTCTGGAAGCTGAAGTTCAAATTGCAGTTTTTGCAAGCTTCAGACCACTCCAGGTGGTCCATAGTTGATGTATGAGTTTAGGTTTCCTAATTCACTATGTACATGAGTAATAACTAAAGAAAGGACTACATAAGGACTTCTTCACTATATTTCACTGATTGTTCACTGCAAGGTTGTAAAGCAGGGGAAGGCAACTGAATTGACGCCCCATAGGCTACTCCCCCCATAGCAAACCCAAATATCTCCATTTTCTTCTGCAGTGCTTGTCAAAATAGGAAATAATGTTGTATCACGTCCTGTCACCATTTTGAGAGGGATTGAAGAGGAAAACAGAGCTATTTAGTATGGGTTTCTAGTGTGCTGGGGGTTATGTTCATTAGATTGTAAGTCTGAGGGCAGGGAACCGTCTAATTATAAGTTTATATGTACAGCACTGTGTAAACCTACAGCGCTATATAAATAAAGGTTAATAATAATAATGTTCATGTGTTTTCATGGGTTCAGGGGGCTTTCTGTGTGGTTTGGGGAGCACTCTAGGGAGATTTGGAGGCTTTGGGGAATTGTTGGTGGAATTCATGGCTCTAAAATCTGCATGCAGGCTATACTTTGCTCATGATGTTAAGGCACTTCTTTGAAATGATTTCACACCAAATTACTATTGCTATCAAACTTTTCACTCCATTGTGAAATGAAATTTCACCACTTCCACCATATTGGTTGCTCCACTCCAGAAATCTCTATTAAGTTTTCAAGATTTCAAAGGATTTTATACAATTTTATTTAATTGTAGGCATGAACCTCTTTGTTTGCCAAAAAAAAAAAAGTCAGAAAAGGAAGCTGGTTGCCTGCCTGGTTACTGGTTCACACTTCTCGTCTCAGGCTACTGTTGTGCTTTTTTGTCTCCTGTTAGTGAAAGTATGTTGCATCAGTATGTATCTGATCCTCCTTGCACTGTCCTCTGCTCAAAAGACCTGGTCATCCTGACTGTATGAGCAGTCAGCTAGCAATGATATTATTATCCTAGAACTTTAGCTTGGAAAGCTCCCTCATAGGACTAGCATAACAGGCAGGAGACACAGACATGATTTACCACTTCTCTCATTAATACTTTATAGAGATGGCTACTCATACCACAGAGGCTGGAAGTTCCAAATTAACATCTCAGATTACAGAGTGCCATTGAGACAATCTCTTACCACTCCTTCCCCTTACTAGACTGGAGTGACTGTGTTCACAGATGAACATTATAACAATGAACATTGATGCCACATACAGACTTTCAATGGAAGTAAACTTACGATCAATTTCTGATGCATATACTTCACCAAACATCATCCAATAAGGCTGAAATACAATGTCTCGTGCAAGAGTCCATGATGGTTGTTCATGTGGAGAAAGTATTGCTTTTCGAGCCACTCCAAAACTTAACAATACTATGGCCATCATAATTACTATGTAGAACATGTTTGCTGTCTGTATCACATAGACAATAAAACACAGTGGTCAGAGTGGTCAAAAGGGAAAAAAAATACAGTTTTCTGAGAATAACAAAGCATTGTCTCTGTTTACTATAATCAAGGTGATTGGACACCTCTCAGAGGAATAATGTACTGTATCTTATGAGAAATGCTGATACTCATTTACTCAGTTGGCTCCAATGTTTACATCTGTACAAGCCCCAATGAAATTAAGGAGATGTACCTAAACCAAAAAGGGCTGCACTCCAAATTGTTCATGCACTATGTACATGAAAAAGTAACTCAAATAACAACAATAATAGTGCTACTATGTCAGTCTGTGTAAAAGAACATTTAAGTTAGTAAAACATTCACATCAGTATCCAATCTTAAGGAAGGAAGGAAATAACTTCAATGTAAACCAGACATGAAAGAAATATGATTGTTTCCCTTCTCCTACATATCCAGCAGGGACAAAGCAAGGACACACCCAGGTATGCTGCATTCTTACATTCCACTGTTTGTTGGAATGAAGGTCTAGGTTCTCACTCTTTTAAAAGAGATTTGAGTAGAGAGGTAAGGTGAGCATTTGCTCACTGATGTCAGAAATTGTTGCCAGCTCCCTTCTAGTAACTACTGAATAGTCTCCATCCAATTTATGTCCCAACTACAATAAACCCACTGAATCCCTAGGGAATGTGGCAAATCAACAATTATGGAAGTTTCAGTGATTCAGTGGGCCTACTTGAGCTGGGTCCCTAAATGAATTTACTTTGTAAAAAATAATTATACTGTCCCAGTAGTAATATCTTGGGAGAGGCCAACAGTGTACCGATATTCCAGTCTCTTACCAAACCATTTTTATTGCAATAAAAGTTTCTATTGTGAATAGCTGCAAATGTTATATGAACTACAAAGAGGAGAAATCTATCTGTTCATTAGCGAATTCAAACATTTTCCATCCAAAAGTCCAAATTGTAGCCTAAATCGAAATCCGATTGGAATAGGGCTACTGAATCAATTGTTAGATGATAAGTCAACATTTGAAGAAATCCCATCAATGCCAACTGGATTTAGGCCACGGGATACATGCTCACAGAATGATAAAGCAGGATTCTGGAGAATTCTAGTTTATTGTGAATGAGTTGCATGTTAGTACATATACCCTGTTTTCTCCCATTTCACTCCTTCTGCTAGTGTGACTGGCTAAAGAAATCAAGAGTGGTTCAGGACATTGTTCAAACTGGAAATCTTTAATTTGAATCTCTCTTAATCAACCCATATTCATAAGCCAAGAACAAACCCTAGTTTATGATCCTGTCTAGTAAATGGTGCAATAGGCCTGTTGCACCAGTAGGGGACATCAAGTGGAAGCCAACCAGAAGTTAGCAGGAGAGACAGAGTAAAAGCAAAAGCACGGTATATACTGCCACTTTCCAGAACCACAGATCGTTCCATGTGAATACAGAATGATCGTATCAGTTCAAGTATTCCTTGAAATACTTGCATTCCTTTCAGGGATGCTTTGATTGGGAGCTCCTACAGGGCAAGGGGTTGGACTGGATGGCCCTTATGGTCTCTTTCAATTCTATGATTCTATGATTCTGTGTTACAGCAGAAGATAGCCATTTGGCTTACATAATTTTTAAAACTGTTTTTTAATTCATAAAGAACAGGTTTATCAAGATCTGTAGCCCTAATAGCAAAGGGAACCTTTGTACTACAGCAATACAGAATACACTACGGTTAGTATTCCTGTAGGGCTGTGGTCCAACCACAGAGAATTCAAACTTCCAGAGGCACCTGATTGGGCATTGCTGGAAATAATATGCTGGACTAGATAGTTGTGATCTTATCCACCAGCAGGTCTTAAGATTTGATGTGATAAATAGGCAAATAAGTGTTTGCTCCTCCTGCCTTCTCCCCATTTTTTTCTGGTGTGGCTGCTTGTACCTGACAAGAAAAAGTCATAATGGGGCTTTTTAGACCACCCAAAAGGGGCGGTCCATACTCGCCCCTTCTAGCGGCGAGATGAGGCCTAGGCTGCCGCACGGGCAGCCCCAGAGGCCTCATTCCGCCGCTTTTGGAGGCCGCGGGGAACCGGCAAAGTGCTGGTTACCCGCGGCCTCCAAGCGGGGTGCAGCGGGTGCTCTGGGCGCCCGCTGCACCCCGCTTCCCTCGGCGGGGCTGAAGGGGGAAAGGGGCCGCCGCCACGGCCCCTTTCTCCCTGGGTCTTTGTCGCGGCCATTTAAAGGCCGCGGCAAAGACCCGCCGCAAAAAAAGAGCTCCGCGTTGGAGCTCTTTTTTTGCGGCGCGGGAAGGGCGCGATTGGCGCCCTCCTGCGCCGCAAAAGCGTCACAACGTGCGCAGCGTGTCAAAACGCTGCGCACGTGATGACGCCTTTGCGGCGCCTCCGTATGGACGCCGCCATCTTTAAATGGCGGCGTCCATATGCTTTAGGCTTAGGGAGGGTGTAAAAGCTACGCCCTCCCTAACCCTAAAGGCGGGCTTTCTAGCCCTTAAGACGCCTTAAATTGCCCATCTAAAATGGGCCTATGTGAAGATTTAAGATTTAAATTTTGCCACTCTCATTAAAGCCCTATCAGAAGAAAAGGTGACATTTTCATTAGGAATAGAATCAAAGTTGTAAGGGGCCTCACCTCATGAGTCCAACCCCCTGCTCAATGCAAGATCTCCAGCTAAAGCATTCACAGCAGATTGAAGGTGACCTTTAACTATATACTTACCATTTTCCCAATCATTGTCAGATAGGGACCTGCACGCTGATTCACGGCAAAGAAATCAAGTAGCCTGGCATACCAGAATATTATATCGAGGCAATAAATCAACCTTCCCACAGTTTGAAGTGGAGGATCAGCCCAGCGCAAGCCAAAACCGATCATGAATAAGATGATAGCGACAGAATCTGTAAAATTCCAGTACTCATAAATCCACACTTTGACCTTTTGGTTGACCTTTCCTGGCTCTGAAATGAATATCTAAAAGCAGAAGTAAAGTCACTTGATTTTTTTTATGAATATGAACATTTATGAGCATGAACATGCAAAGACCATTCTGTATTTCCATAGAGGTTACTTAGAGATATGAAATAACAAACAGATGGAATATTTTCCCTAGATTTTTCTAGATCAAACCCCATGAAGTACCCTATAACTCTATTCCTCATCTCCATTGTTTTTGTATGTTTAATCTAAATCACCATATACTGTATTTTGTTATTGTGTGCCTCCAAGTTGTTTCTGACTTATAGTGACCCTAAAATAAACCTATCACAGGATTTTCTTGGCAAGTTTCTTTAGAGGATGGTTGCCATTGCCATCCTCTGAGGCTAAGCTCACCCAGTGGGCATGCATGGCTGAGTGGGGATTCAAACCATGGTCATACAGAGTTGTATCCAACACTCAAATCACTGCACCACACTAGTTCTCCTACACTATTGTTGCATAATTTAAAAATCATATATATATATATATATATAGAGAGAGAGAGAGAGAGAGAGAGAGAGATAAAATTATTTTATCAAGCAGCAATGAAGAATAAGTCACAAACTGCAAATAGTCTTCAAAACCTGCACACTTTTAAAGACATTCATTCAGTGGAAGGAGAGTTACTAAAACTACTTGTTGCTTCTTTTGAGAACAAATTAGCAAAGAGCTGCATCCTTAGCTTCCTTACCCTCACACCCAAACACTGTCACTAGGCAGAATTTCCTTTATGGGGGACATAATGTCATTTGTGCTTTACCCTTTCCAGTTGAACTTTTTACAAGTTGTTTCTTTTATAGCCTCATTATGCCCCGTCTGCTTTTAATGGGTTCACCTGACCAGTGGAGGGAAGGCCCTTTATGAGAAGTAATCTTTTTTATGAAAACAAGTGGAACTTAAAAGTCTTCCCACAAGTTAAATCATTTATCCCACTCCAATATTACTTTTCCTGATGCCTAGCTAAAGCACATGTCTGTCCATGAACTGCCACAGTCCAGATAACAACATAGTTAGCACCATTTTCATATTTTACTTTCATCTGCACCCAAGCTATGAGTCATCATCATCATCATCATCATCACCACCACCACCACCACCACCACCATCACCATCATCATTTCAGGCAGGCTTTTGGCATTTAAGTTGAAAGGGGGCTGCTATTTCTTATTAATGGTGTGTTTTTAAGTGTGCTTTTAAGCCACTTGTTTCTTCCTTTTTATGTTGATGTTATTAGCCCCTTTACATGCCATTTTTAAAGTCAGAATATAAACATAACAAATAAAATTTTTGAAGCCTCCTTACGTATCCAGTGAAACATAAAAATGAACTAGAATCTCCTTTCGTAAGTTAATCATATGAAACAGATAAAAAAATCTGGACATGGGCTGAGACCATGTATAGAGAGATGTTATCACTCCCCCCATCGCCCTGATCTGGGCATGGAATTAGACCGTGTATAAACAGATGTTATCACACAGTTCTGTGCCCAGATCAGAGGCATACCATACCTGATTGGGACTTCTCCCATACTTAGTAAAAGACGATAATTTTCTTTTCATTGTTAAGTATGCGAGAACTCCTAATCAGGTACGGGATGCCTTCGATCTGGGCACAGAGCTGTGCGATAATGTCTGTCTATACACGGTCTAATTCCATGCCCAGATCAGGGCGGTAAGGGAGTGATAACATCTCTCTATACATGGTCTCAGCCCATGTCCAGATTTTGGGGGGGGGGGGGGGGAGCTGTGCAATAATCTCCTGGATTATGGCCTCTGGTGGGAACCATCCCAAGCCACTGATTCTTCTTCCCCCCAACCCATCCCATCAATTGCCTTATGAATGAATGTTTCTGTGTTGCTCTGTGTGAGAATAACACAGTATGAGTGAACGAAAGAATGAATCTGCTGAATTTCCACTGAGGAAATAATGCAGTTTGACATTACTTTAACTCCCATGGCTCAATGCTATGAAATTCTGGGATTTGCAGTTTTGTAAGACATTTAGCCTCTGTTGGAGAGCTCTGGAACCAGAACAAACTACAAATCTCAAGATTCCATAGGATGACAGTTAAAGCAGTGTCAAACTGCATTGTTTCAGCAGTGGAAATTCAGCTTGGATGTATACATATCTATAAGGAGTAGTGCTTACAAATATGGCTGTGTGAGAGATAATATCTGTAAATGTTACACATGTGTTAAGTATTGAGTGTATTTAAATAAAACTTTCCTAATTTTAACAATGTTATTTCCTTATAAAAGGTTAAAATATGAATATACATGAATGTGTGAACAAAAATATGCACACTAAACAAACATTTTGATTCAGATACTATGTCAGGGGTGCAACATCTGCATGTAGATGTAAAGTAGGTCACCAAAGGTTGAAAAGTTAGAGAACCACTGGCCTAAGCTGTTAGTCAAATGGGGGGGGGGGGGCAAAATAGCTGTATGCAAGGGAAATGACAAATTACTTTTGGAAAAAGCAAAAGAGAACAAATCTTTGTTATTTATCAAGGGCATGTAGATCCTTTTAAAAAGTTTTGGAAATTAGTAAAATGGAAAATGACATGTTTCTTTCTTGAACAATAGAAGTGCCCCAAAGGGTTATTTGCCTTTACTAAGCTAACTGTGGCTGGAATTTTTGAAAGGTCATAAAAGGATTTGTACACATTATGTGGCAGAGCCCAATTATACAGTACTGTGATCACAGTGATAAGCAACAAGTGAAAGAGTCATGCTAAAATGCTAGCCTCCAGATCCTAGGAAAAAAGACATGTATAAATAAGTTTCTGTATATGAGTCCCATTGAGCTAAATGGTGTTATTAAGAAGTGTAACAATATTTAAAGAAATGAAAGCCTAAGGGTGTAGCAATTACTTGATACGATCTAGAGGGGAAAAAATCTGCTGCACTGCACATAACCTCTAAGAAGTTAATTAGATATGTGTAAGACATAGTGTCCTGCAAAATTTAATTCAGTAGACCAGAACCAGTACATGAGTCAAGTAATTGCTTCATAAAAGAAAAGCCTGCATGAGCCAGCAGCTACCATAAAATCAGTCATAAGTTTTTAAAAAAAATTGTAATTTCTTGCACATTTTAACAATTGCCAAATTCCACCAAAGTCTCTTGTGCTCATGCAAGAGTGATCTAGCATATCCAATCAAAATTTCATCAGTATAAACATTTAGAGCACAATTCATCTAAGGATGGGGTGGGAATTAAGTGGCTATCCATATGAGGGTTGAAAGAACAGTTTTTTCCCTTCCATATTAAAGTTATCTATTCCGCCATTGCAATGAAAAAGAATATATATGATGTTACTTCTGCTGAACTGAGTGTAGCTCACGTACATTATTAAGGTTAAAATATTGGGCCACATAATCTGGAAAAGACCCAACAGATATGAGAAGTTGCTTCATTTGAATGAAATGGTCGGAATGATATAAAATGAATGTGGAGTCGAAGGCTATCATTCTCTGAAGATGCCAGCCACAAATGCTGGCAAAACGTCAGAAAGGAACTCTTCTAGAACATGGCCACATAGCTCAAAAGCTCCACAAAAAACTATATAAAATTAATGTTTGCTGAACCCTTTTGATAAAATATGCTTTCAAAAAGTAGTTTAAGAAAGCAAAATTAAAATGACGCTTAAAAAACTGAATAAAAGAAATGCAAGCAAAAAATTACATTATGTACATTTTGAATTTTAATTTTAGGCACAATTCTGAAAACAAATTTGTTTGTTTTTTAAAAGTACCACACCAACACTGTGTTTCAAAGTAATTCATGCCTCTGCTTTCAAAACAAAAGTTTTGTCCTAATTTTTGGAATGAAAATAGTAAGTTCACTAGAACTTATGGTGATATACATATACCTCATATATAATTGTACATAAATCAGATTATTCTTGATTCCTATTTGATATGAAAAGCGGCAAAATAAGATTGAAATAAAGGACCTACCTCTCTGACTTTCTCAATTGAGGTGGTGAAAATGTAGATGATCACAAACCATTCTTGCACAATGGGTGCTGGTTGCATCTCCACCAAGACCGTGTAAGTAAACAGCATGAGAAATGCTAAATAAGCCATCTAAAAATTACACAGTACACACTCTATGTAAAATGTTTTGATAAAAATTAGAAAGTCACAGTTTGCACAACACAATACTCTGTATCACCACTTGTGTGAACTCTCCACTATGGGTTTGAATGAGCAACAGTAAAGAAGGATAAATAGTCAATAGATGCTAATGACAGAAATTTCCAAGGTTCAAAAGAATTCCAAATAATGACCAGGGCTTTGTTTGAGGCTGGGGAACACAAAATTCTATCAGTATACTTGTGTAGAAACCACCAGTGCCACGAGGGAACTTTTCTGGCATATTTCTATAGCCAATCAGTGGCCACTTGCACCAGCAGGTGGAACTGTATCCAGTTGCCATTTGGCAACAGCTACGGTGCTGGGTAAAACTGTTGTATAGAAAGACCCTCAGCTCTAAGAAAATCAAGCAAGGCTTATCACTTCCACCTTCTGAGCCAAACTTAAAGCATTTGTTTCTATTCCTCCCACAAGGCCCGCTTGCCCTGTGTTGTTCTGGATGACTGATTGCTTCAAATGCTACAGCTAATTTTGCTACTTCCTCATTCTCTGTCAAGATTGGTCCCATTTCAGTAGTAGCAAGTACAGTTATTTTGTTATGCCTATTGTCAGAAGTATTCACAATATCCACAGTGACTGACCGTGTGAAACCAGAACTTGACAATAGGAGCACTGTAGAATTCATAGACTTTCCTAGTCCAAGGAAGGCGTCCCTGTTCATTGTTGGTGGAGAATGACTGTTTTTCATCTTGATTCTCAGCTCCTTTCTCTAAATCATAATTGTTCTTTGTAAAGACAGAAGGTTTTCAGGTTAGTGATCATTTAGTAGATAAGCAAAATTCTATAATTTAGCCTATGTACTAAACAAAAAAGAAGAGGAATCTAGAACAGCAGTTTGTTAGAATAATTTGTATCCTATAGACAAAAATGATTACTATTAGCCTTTCAAAAAGCACAAAAAACTATTTATAATAAACTGTTTACTGAGTTTTAGCCTTCAGTAGCAAACTATAATTTTAAAATATTTTTTAATTTATTTTAAAAGCCTTGATTAAATTCTCAAGCCTAATATTTAATGAGATTCAAGACTCCTCTGCTGAGAACTGACACTAACCCCTGGGTGGTGGTGCTTCAAGGTTTCTTTGAAAAGGAAGGAAAAAGATAGATTAACAGAGCAATCTTAAGCAGGTCCTCCTCTCTGCTCTTGAAGGCCTTCTCTTTGTAGCACTGGGAATCTGCAGCCTCCACTGTCAGTACTTCAGCACTAGGAAGATAGATATTGAGAGGTGGGTAGACAGTAATTCTTAGAATTACTTCTTGGACTATGATTCTCAGAATCCTCCAGCCAAAAGGAAGATTCTGGAAGCTGCTATCCAAAAGAGTAACTTTTCCAGACTCTGGAGAGGAGTCTTGAATCTCAGGGGCCCTTTTTCCTTTGCTCTGCCCTCCCTCCACACTCCAAAAGCTGAAAAGGTATGCTACTCTAGAATTGGTGTATTTATTTCTTCTCAACTGACATCAAATGGGGAAGGGGATTGCTTGCAAAAGAAAAAAAAGGAATAGGCGAAAGGAATCCTCTTCTTCTGCTGTGGCTAGCATGGCTCCAGCCAGTCTTTGTATTGTAAAAGCTGTACCATGGATTCTTCCTCACTCATGAAAGGACAGTTGCTCTGCCTAGGTTATATATACACTATAAAAACATGTACATGCTGTTTATCTTCCATGCTATTATCTCTGCCCATTTAATTTAAACATAATTATAATCTTCTTTTATTTTATGATGAGAAATGGAAAACATGTTCTCATGGAGATGAATTTATTAGTGAAACAGTGTGGGAGATAAACATTTTTCTGAACGCCAAATGAAAAGCAATTTCCTCTTCTAGAATATATCTTGTGTAAGCTAGTTTAGCCACCGTTATAAAAATCCTGCCTCCTATAGTCAAGTGAACTTGACTACTTTGGTGTCTCACCAGTGGTACACAGACTTTCCAGGCTCAAAATCATTCAGTAAGAATCTCCTAGGGTGACTTCTTGAAAAACTGGATAGGAGGCACTCCACATTGCAACTTTTATTGCAGTTTCCATTTGTTATCATACAGTGTCAAATAACATATATTAAGACTACAAAAATAAACTTTAAAATGTCTAGTTTTGAACAACTTTATAATTTCTACCTTTGATTTTTCCCCCTTCACATATGCATCTAAAACAAAATATTTAATAAGAAAATCTCATATATTGTCCACACTGAGTAAAACAAAATCTAAATTTGGCATTATACTAACCAGTGAAAGGTCATCTTTAACAGTGATGGTGGTAGGATCGCCATGATACCATGTGAACTGGTGGAACTCCTGTGATTGAGGCACATGGGACATTTCAGCCTTGGTTTTAAACTCCAGCATCAAGATAGTGGGAGGTAGTAGAATACTTAGAATCACCTAAAACAGCATCATATAGTTGTTTAGAATTCATGCAAAATTATTATCTATAACCACCTTGTACTACAAATGATTAGCTAGGGAGCAGCAGCTGCTACTGCTTTCATTATCAGCTGATGCTGATAATGAACTAGACAGGAGCAGGTGAAGATGATATTAGTCCCACCAACATTTCCAAACTATTCTTGTCATAATTTCCTACTGTTTCACTACCCAAAGCTCTTCTGACCTTCTCCAACTCAATCCTTCTAATAATGGCTAAGCTAGACAATACGCGTGATACTTCAGTAATGGCATGAATGGCTTTAAAAATTAAGCAATAATGCTAGGAAAGGTGGAGGGCAGTAGAAAAAAAGGAAGACCATATACCAGATGGATAGACTCGATCAAGGAGGCCACAGTCCTGAGTATGCAGGACCTGAACAGAGCAGATGAGGATGGGGAAGGGGGCTTGGAGATGTCTCACACATGGGGTCTCCAAGAGTTGAGGCCAGCTCCAAGGCAGTTAACAGAAACTATAGGGACCCTAATCTGAATTAGGGCATGGAGGGTAAAGACAATTTAGAATTTTGTTCCTGCCACTCCAACCCTGATCTCAGTTTGGGAATGAAAAGTTCCATTTGCACCAACTGAAGGTTTTTTTCTAATACACCTAGTAGGTTGTGAGAATGGGCATATCCAGTGAAGACCACAATGGACCAGATGAGTTAAAAAGCCATAGATGCTTTTCATGCAAGTATTCCAGTCTGGGTCAAAGCCATTAATACAATAAATGTATTATTGTGAAATGTAAAGTACAATGTACAAAGATGAATATCTTTTGAATACCACCTGACAGTGCTGCCACCCTCATATGCCCCAATTCTAAGCTTCCCAGGGGCATTGGCTAGACACAGAGGCAGAATGCTGGACTATATGGACACCAGTACCTTACCTAGGACGATAAAGTGGAAACAGGGCAGGAAAAGGGCTCTAAAAAAACCTTTCCTCCAAACCAGTGGTCCTCAACCTTTAGTCTTCCATTTGTTTTGGACTTCAGCTCCCAGAAGCCTCTACCAATCATGGGAGCTGAAGCACAAATCATCTGGAGGACCAAAGGCTGGGCAATTCTGATCTTAAACACCCCAGATGCACCCTTATACAAAACCTTTCCATTATTGAACTAGAGAGCAATGCCATGGTATATTATGCTATAAATTTCTTTTTCCCAGTCCACAAGCTTCTGTTCTTTGTTGAGGAAGAAGGAAAAACAAAGATACCATCTTGGAAAAGATGCATAGGAACTGTGCAGCCCACAGGGATCACATAGCCATTGTGCAGAATCTATAGTGACTTTTGGGATCCACCCCAGATGACCCTTCCAAAAATTTAAGCTGAAAATACACTTGTATAACACTTGTTCAGCCAATGTGGTGCATTTCAACATTCTACTTGTACAGTAAATTCAGCAGTCATTGTTGACTTTGGAAAATGTTAACAACATCATAAAATGAATGATTCTTTTAATCTATGTTTGTTTTGGCAGAAAAAGAGCCAAGTTGCTTCTGTGAACTTGTGAAACATAGGATTTTTTTATTGGCTATGAGAGTGCAAGGTACATGACTTTTCCCCACAGTAGTCTTAAGAGAAAATGCTTTGAAAGAGATAATAAACAACTTAATATATGAGAAAAAAAGGAGGGAGTGCCTGAGCTTCACAAATACAATTGACTTTTTGGCCCTCACCATTATACAGTGCACCCACACCATATGGGGGTGCACTATACGTGGCTTTGAGCTTACACTGAAGCCTCACAACAATTAAAGAAATGGCGTACGTGCTCCCCCGCACCATGTGCACACGACCCATTATTTGCAATGAGGTGCGAGCATACGTGGATTTCCCCTTACATGGGGGGATACGGAATGGATCCCCCACATAAGGGAAGGGCCCGCTGTATACTCCTTGCCAGTGTCTTTGTTGTAATAGAGTGTTTATGTGCAGTTTCTCTCCTGCCCATTTTCTCTCATGATCAGAGGTATATTGCATTTTTGAAAACCATTTTGCTACAAAAAATCTGAAGAACAGGCCTTTGTGGTGTTTTGAGAAGGAGGAAGACAACTAGATCTGTTGGTCTGAGTAATGTTTATACCAACTTTCAAATAAGGTATTTGAGAGTCATGGTGGTACATTGTTTTGAGTGTTCAGCTAGGACTCCAGGAGAGCAGGGTTCAAGTCCCCACTCAATTATGGATACCTACTGGGTGACTGCAGGTAAGTCACACTCTCTCAGTCTAAGAGGAAATAGTTATTCTTTTTGCAGCCTAAGAGGAAAGATGGCTTATGCCAAGAAAATACTATGGTAGAGTCACTATAAGTCCCAGCCAACTTGAAGCCAACATAACAATGATTTTCATGGCAGTTCACATAGATGACCACTTTCAGGAGCATCCAGTCTCTGTGATTCAAGTGTTTGTTGTTACTGTTGTTGTGTGCTCTGAAGTGATTGATAACTTATGGAAATCTTCCAAAGTCAACAAAGACTGCTATCATGTGGATTTCTTGACAAGAGTTTTTCAGAGGGTTTTGTCTTTGCCTTCCTCTGAGGCTGAGGTGGTATGATTTGCCCAAGTTCACCCAGTGGGCTACCATGACTGAGCAGGGATTGGAATCCTGGTCCCTGGAGTTGTAGTCCAACGCCAGAACCACTACACCACAATGGCTCTCAATTCAAATGCTTCTCTGAGCTTGATGTCCACCACTTGGTCTATAGATACTGAACAAGCCATTTTATTGTAAATGGACATTCTCAGATAATAACATAAGCCAGGCTATGACAAATGCAGCCAGCAGAAGTTAGGATGCCTAGAAAAGTACTGTAGTGTCACAGATATTGAACCAGACTGTAACCATGGTCACCTGAATCAGTATACATGTATATTTTCCACTACACATGGATATATTCAATGGTGAAAAGATCTGCTCATATGAAGAAAGAAAACAGTATCTTGTGTGATCGACAATAGCAGGCCTCACCCATGCTATACTGTTCACATGATCAATATTCTGAAACTCACACAAACTTTTTCCATGATATGAATGAGCTTCATTTTCAAGGAAAGTCTCTATAAAAAAATAATAAGAAATATCCCACATGGCGTCACAATGTAAGAGAAATATAAGGAACTTTAGGTTTTTGAGATATGATTAACTCAAATTCTGATTGCCAGTGATCACTAGCCATGTTAGTTGGAGCACTGGGTTGTTGGAAGAGCTATGATTTTCCACCTTGCTGAAAGACAAGCCAACCAAACAAATTCTGTTTAGATAAGGGTCTATAAGGAGAATCTTTACCTTAAACCAGGAGTTCTTTCTCATTTTCAGGCGGCCCATCCACATATCAGTCAACAGCATCTGTGTGCATGTGTGTGACACAAAGGGTAGCAAACCCACTGACACAGCCAGTTTCAGGCAGGTTGAGTTACTCCAGTTCTTCAGCTCATAAGTCAGCAGCTTCATGGCCATCTGCTCATTTTGTTTGAATGCAGTATCCAGCACATCCAGAGCCAGCTGCCCAAACTCACTATGACAGTAAAAGAAAACAAGCAGAGGAAAAGATGATGCCAGGTTTAGAGTACTGACTGAGTAAAACCAACCATGGCAGGCAACATATCTTGAAAAAATAATTAAAAAAACCCTCCTGACATATATACTTTCTGATCATAAATATTTACTTTAATATATAGCTCTTTGAACTATGTTATTAATCACTTAATAATTGTACTGTATAATTACTTTTAGCATTATTGTATTTTTTTTATACTGGTCAATTACTGAATAAACAACGACAATGACTTTAATGGGAATTGCTCTAAGTGTGTGTGCTAAGAGTGTAGCTATGTGTTGTGTTAGGGTTTCCTTACTGTTTGCAGTTAACTCCTTACTCTAAGAAAGTCTGGTCATTCTGACATTCTACTAAATTACTAATATTAATTTCTTTTTACATTTTTATTGTAAAGTTTAAAATGATTTTATATGTTTGTCACTTTGGGTCCCTTTCTGGGGAAAAGACAGCATATAAATAAAATAAAATAAAATAATCCAGTAAAGGCTAAGACCTTTCTGTTTTGCTAGCAACCTTATATATTCCCATCGTAAAATGTAACCAACAATGTAAATGACATCAATAGCAAAATTCCTTCTGATGTTAGTACTGCATCATACAGAAACTCTGGAATTATTTATTTGCAATCCTGGGCATGCTTAAAGTTAAAAGATGCACTTGTTCAATGGTGCTTGCTCTCAAATAACTATAGTGGCCCTTGGTATCCACAAGGGTTTGGTTGCAGGACCCCCTGTGGATACCAAAATCTATGGATGCTCAAGTCGCATTATAGAATGGCATAGTAAGATGGTGTGCCTTTTATAAAATGGCAAAATCAAGGCTTGCTTTTTGGAATTTATATATTTTTAAAGTAATTTCAAACCATGGATGCTTGAATCCATGGATAAAAAAATCCATGTATACAGAGGGGTGACAGTATATTCAGGCTTCTAAACTTAAAATATCCACCAAATCTCTTAATTCAGTCCAGTTAAATGCAGTTGCATTGCTGAAGAAATATCATAGAAAATGTGAAGATCAAATCTATGCTAGAAAACATTAATTTATTTTATGAAGAATGCCCAGTGCATTTTGAGTTTCTCTCTCCCTCTTTCTCAAAAATATATGATTTTTGTTGTTGTGTGTCTTCAAGTTGGTTCCAACTCATGGTGACCTGGGTTTTTTGTGGCATATTTCTTCAGAGAAGGTTTGCCACTGCCATCCTCTGAGGCTGAGAGATTGTGACTTGCCCTAAGTCACCCTGTGGGCTTTCATGGCTGAGCTGGGATCTGAACCCTGGTCTCCAGAGTCAAAGAGCCAAAACACACGTCCCAGAAGAAGCAGCCAGAGAGTACTCTGGCAGTAAACAGGCTGGGACCATGGCAACCACATGGCCCACTGCCAAATCAATGGATATATATATCTACACACGCACACACACACGCTGGTAGTGAGGGAGGAATGTTTTTAAACCCTGGGGACCTGACTCTTACCCAATGCAATTCTTGCATTTTAGCAAAGAACACTTAAAAATTAAAATAAAATTGATAATAAATATCCATTTATAAAGGAAATCATAATTATTTGATCTTCAGAGAAAACAAATAAATAATATTAATGCAATTTTACACAAATAATACTACCTTTATATAAACATCTGTCTAATATAATGTTGTGAGGGTTAAAAATAAGACAAAATAGAAAATATCTATGTCAAAGGTTTGTGTGAAAAGCATTCTAAATCTTTCATTTCAGCCATAAAAGGCAGCATATTTCTAATAAGGTAAAAAGACCAGTTGAGAATCATTGCCTTTTAAAATTATATTTTAAAAAAACAAGAAGCAACGTTGCTAGATTTGATGATCCTAGTAGATGTACATTATCATTTTATCCAAATGTTCATAAAATGCAAGAGCAATGGGCCTGATAACTAAATTACTAAAACTGAAGATAATTCTAAGTTAATTTCTTTAATTAAAACTGGAATTGCATAGAAAAATTTCATAGTATTTTGTCATAACAGTTTTCTACTGTCCAAACTTTTTTCTGATGCAATTATCTTTTCATTACCGTGGGTAAATTTAAGCCCTCAGCCAACTACACTGCTTGCTATACCAAAAGACATCCTTGAGCTCCCACCAGCTATAATGGAATAGAGTCTTAGTGGATGGAGAGAAAAATGTCTAACCATTCTAAGCACTGTAGATCTTTATTATCTGAAGTGAAGGGAGAACCCCTACTTTGAATACTTCTTCAGCTCTTCTGATGTATCATCTTCCATATTGCTTTCCTTTGCTTCATGTGCCATGGCTTTGTAGAGTTTGCAAGCTACCACTGCCTTGACCATCGCTTCCTTTCCATGCTGCCAGAAGAACATACCCATCTTCTGCCTTTTCATCAACACTGCCCAAACCAAGAGGTCATTATATGGGTAAATAAAACCAACAGATTCTTGGTCATCAGAAACAGTGAATTCATCTTTGAGCTTCTTCCTGGACTTATGAAGAACAGCAGATTTTTCCTGTAAGTTAAAAAATAAAAATCTAAGTCATTGACTAAAAGAGTTAGCAATCTGTCCCTATTTATATTTTCTCAGTTCAGCTTAAGTTTGTGTGTTTTTGGGCTATGTGTGTGCCACAACAAAATTCAGGTTCATAAAATCCCATGAAATAATAACTACAAGATTTGGAGAATCTTAACATTCATTAAAAAAAAATCTGCAAAATCTATGGAGGGAAATTGTAAAGGTTGCACAGCAGAATACAGTGATTAATATTACATTTTCATTGTACTTTGTGGATATTAGAAAGTTTAGGCAATGTTTAACACATGTCAGAGTAATACTTTTTCAAAGGTCTCTTGTAGCACCATTGAGACTAACTGAGTGAAAGAAGTTGTAACTTTAGCTTTTTTAGACTGAGGCCTTGACTGCATGAGCCAAAAGGCCCATTCCTCCCTGCCACCTGTTCTGGTGTTGCCTTTTTTGGATAGCACAACCCCAGTTCTGGTGGGGGCAAGCCAGATAGTATCTGTTATGTCCCACATCAGAACCAGGGCAAAACAAGGTTAAAATGCATTTTTATAACTTACCTGTTGCTCCAAATCTTCTGTGAAGATCCGGAGCAGTAGTGTCACTAGGAGGTGTCACCACCAGAAGGGTGGTGACACCCAATCAGTCCCTCTCCCTCCCCAGGTCCTGGGGGCTCCTCCTCAGCCTTTCCCGGGGATGCACAGGGGATTTTCTACCCCCCCCCCCCTGGCCTTTCTGGAGGAAGCCCACCAGGGACAATACTGTGGGCTGCCTCCAGAATTTTCTAGCCCTCAAACTGCTCTGACTTCTCCCTGTTACCTGTACACTCCCAAGCAATGCTGTATGGTTGTCTACACAGTGTCCCACTGTGCCACCTGCCACAGCTGCAGCCTGCATTGGCATGACTTTCTCCCTCTGATGCCAAAAATAATTGGAAAAAAGAAAGAGAATGTCCTTTAATCCTTAAATTAAAGAAGAACAATATGTTGTTGCCAAAATGTTTAATTATTAAACAGCATAAGATGCCTACAGAACTTTCTCTGGATTATAGGACTATGGAGAATCAAGAATTGTGATCACTGGGGTGTCAAAAATCTCCATAAAGAAAAGTCATCTGAAATGTTTTCAGTAACCCACTGATCTGTAGTCACCCACCTACCTGAATGCCTGCAACCTTCAACATCAAACACTATAGACCACCCTAGGCAGAGTACTGGGAGCCACCTATACTTTGTCAACTTTATCTGATTCATCCCTCAGACTAATGCCTCACCACACTAGTGGCAAAGGATCATGATGGAGATTCTCCTCACTCACTGTGGGCTGGTTAAATCATAAGACATAACCAAAACCTCAGCATTATCAGGTTTCCAGACAAAAGGTTGTATACAGTCTCTCAGGCTGATACTTCAGGGCCTGTGGCTTCATTCCTTCTCCCTCTTTCCATATGGAAAAGTAGAGGAAACAACAGACAATTTGTGTTTTCAGCTCAATCTTACCTTGGGTTTCAGGCAGCACCAACAAATACCAATTGAGAATGACCAGCCTCTCCGCCCCCCTTTCCTCATTCTCACAGAAGGAAGGAAGATAAAGAATGAAGCTGATCTCTCTGGTTGGAGATAAAAGCATGATTTCTGTCCATAATATGCATCTTTCTCACTGGTAGGGTAAGTGGCATAAAAAAGAAGAAGCCCATAAAATGCCACTTGCCCTTCCCAATAAATCTCTATGCACCATGTGATGGGATTTAGAAAGGGTCTGAACCTCTATGTGCTGTAGTAGGCCTGGGAATCAGAGCTGCCACACACACACAAACACCCATTGAAGACATCGAATCTGTTTAAATATTCGGGTAACAAAACATTATTTCCCCCACCCCCAGCAAGTGCATTTCTAGCAAATTGTATGAGTAAACAAAGCACCACAGTACTTTATATTTGTATGGTTGTGCTGTTCTGATGAACTGGGAATGCAAGGTATTTTCAGCAGATCCATTTCTACTGCCCATCTGATTGTGATGGTGGAGGGAGAAATTCTGTGCCAGACTGGTGACAGCTCTCTGCTTCCAAAGAAATTGCATGAAACAAAGGAAAAGAAATATATTAGAGATAGACTGTGCTAGCATTATATCATCATCATTATAGCAATCTAAGTTAAGCTACATTGTGTTAAAGAATGGATCAAAACTATATGTCAGACACATTTTTAAACTTTCACTTATTCATTCTTGCACACAGAAGTTTTCTCCTATCTGGAAAGGATCATGACAGGTTTTGCACATTTTGTTATTATTTTTGCATTTTGCAATTCTTCACAAAAAATGTTTGTATGAAAAATAATGTATTTTGCATAATATGAAACAAAAATGGAAAGAAAACTTCTTTTCATTCTTAGGAACAAAAAAATCCTGCAGTTACAGAGGGTTTTTTTAATTAGGTGCCTCAACACTCTTTTTCACTAAGGATTTGAAATTTTTAAACTATCTTTACGAGCAGACTTCTGTTTCTTTTATATCTGCACTTGCGGATTGTTTGAAAATCAGCCATTTTCCTCTCTTGCTATTTTGCAACTTAAAAAAAAAAAATCAACTGCTCTAAAATAATCATGGTTACACTTAGTTGTCTGAAACTTTATCTTCACTTCTATAGCTGCTTTTATAAGTTCCTCTTCACTTTACTTTGTACCCTGCTGTGAAGAGCATAGTAGTGGTCCGGTATTTTTTTGCATTTTATCAAAAGAATTTGCTCACTTTGTAAGCACCCCCTGTCCAACCATTTTTATCCAGGTTAAAAATATTTATTTCAGACTCCACCAGAACACTCTACCAGTATTCACAAGAATGCTTTAAAATACTGCCACAGTTATTTAACAAATGACTGCAGGCCAGTGATGGGGATATACTAGCAGTAATTGATAAATCAATTCCACCAGAGACAGGAGTACAAAGGAAGAAAAATTGCAGATATACAAAGGATTCTATTTAAATGGGAAGAAGATAAATGCAAGGGAGGAAACTACATGGGGAACTACACTAGTGTAAAAAAAAATCTTTGCACAATCACTTGCACAGTAATTGTGTGCATTGATTCACAATGCAGCTGATTTTTCTGCAAGGTCACACATGGCCCTCTGACTCACTTTTTTACTTGGTGGGTGGGGAACTATTTAACCATTGTATAAAAGGTGGGTTCATGTTCTTTGTGCTTACTGCATAACTGGTTGAGCAACTCCAAAAACCAGCATAACTATAGTGCCACTCTATTCTGCTTTGGTCAGGCCCCACCTGGAATACTGTGTCCAGTTCTGGGCACCACAATTCAAAAAGGATGTGGAGAAACTGGAGTGTGTCGAAAGAAGGGCAACTAAAATGGTGAAGGGTCTGGAAACCATGCCCTATGAGGAACGACTTAGGTAGCTGGGGATGTTTAGCCTGGAGGAGAGAAAGTTAAGAGGTGATATGATAGCCCTGTTTAAATACTTGAAGGGATGTCACATTGAGGAGGGAGCAAACTTGTTTTCTGCTGCTCCAGAGAACAGGACCCGGAAAGTAAGGGCTGTTCGACAGTGGAACACACTCCCTTGGAGAGTGGTGGAGTCTCCTTCCTTGGAGGTATTTAAGCATAGGCTGGATGGCCATCTGTCAGTGATGCTTTGATTGGGAGTTCCTGCATGGCAGGGGCTTGGACTGCATGGCCCTTGTGGTCTCCTCCAACCCTGTGATTCTATGATTCTATGATAACAACAACAACTAGTAGTAGTAGTGCAAAGGAGGAGGAGGACAACATTGACTTTCTCAGGCGAGAAAAAAGTCAGAAGTACTGGGGCAGCAGCAGAGGATTATGAATGTATTGAAATGTCATATGGGAGTTTATCATATGACGGATTTTGGGGGTATAATGCAATGGCAATCTGAATGCAATCATGGGGTTTAACATTATTGCGAATGAGTGTATCTCATGCAATTTCGGGCAATGGGAAGTCATTCCGAATGCAATCATGGGGTTTCACGTAATTTTGGGCAATGGGGGGTCATTTTCGGGAAATGGGAAGTCATTCTGAACGCATTCCGAATGCAATCAGATTTCACGTAAATTCGCTAAATCAGCGAATTCACGTAATTGTGAATTGGCTCCATTCGCAATTGAGAGAAATTCCTCCCATGTGATAAACTCCATGGATCCTTTGTAAAATGTGAATGAATTAGCCCTGGCGACTGCACAGCAAACACTCCTCTGGAAGACGTTTGAATGCTGGACTACCAGTATTCCTGTTCTGTTTGCTTACTAAAATCCCATTTCCATCCTAGATTGTACTAATAGGTTAGTGCTTGGCCATCTCCCCTAAACCTAAACTAAAATTACTGTTACATTTACACTGAATGTACCTTGTGTTTCCTGTAAAGGCTGTTGTATAAGACTCTGAAATGTTTTCTTGTGTAGCTGCTCTGATAAGCTCCACCAATCAGATATTCTATTACCAGCCCGATATCTATCAGTGATATTTTATAGTCCACTGGAAGAGTACTCTGCAAGATAAATTTTTGATATGTTATGTAGCAATAAATAAATATTTAGCAAACTTATGGAGTTTTAGTCAGGTGTCACATATTCTCAGGAATCTTTACAACCCTGTACATTATTTGCATATTATTATCTTGATGTTGCAAATATAGAGTTGAGATTTAAAGACAATGAATTACTAGTATACAAGGCTAACTAGTATGTTCACAGCTAAAACAGAGTTTGAATCAGGAATTTCATGGTGCTGTACAGGACAGCAGCTAGCAAACTGTGATAAATATTAATGATCTCCAGTTCAAAATTTACTGTCTAAAAGAGTCCTTGCTCCTCATTGTTTGGAATAGTGGTTACCTGTTTCACATCACAGACAAGGTGACGGAGAAGAAGATTTGTTGGCCCTTGTTTCTGGAGTGATTAAAAACAATAAGAATACAATAAATGAAACAAATATAAGAAACACAATAAAGGATAATTAATTAAATATGAAAGAATAAGTCAGGAGCATCAAAACATCTGTATCTGTGTACATGAACCCTTATCAGAAGCTGTATCATAACATACAAAATTCTGGTTTAAGATGTAGACAGAAAATAGTTGTACTTCTATAAAAGAAACTTCACAGCTCATTGTTTAACTGCACTCCTCGCCCACTTTCTAAACATGTCAGAAAACTTCATCACCTCACTAAGTCTGGTTAGAAATTCATCATTCCTGCAGATCCCTTTTTACTGCTTTGCACATCTAATGTCTACTACTGCTTATTTGTGGGGAGAGGGGATTATTTCAATTGGGCAAGAAGTAGGCTATGAAGGGTAAATGGCAGTCGTTCATTTTCATCCCTACTGCATCGTTTTGTATCATTATACATTTTACAGTGTTTTGTTTTGTTTTTGGACCTACACAAACTCTTCTTTTAATGTTCTGGAAGTCTGGTTGCCATTTTCCTAATATTAACCTTGGGGATGTGCAAGCATTTATTTATTTATTTATTTATTTATTTTCTATCCTCCTTTTCTCCAGTACATGACAAAAAGTGACTTATATCAATTTTAAAAAGAGTACAGCTAAAGCCTATTTGATACAAAGGTTTAGAAATCAGTAAATAAAAAATTCTGCTAAAAATGCTGAATTAAAGCTGTTTTTAAAAAAACAAATTAAAACATTGTAAAAAGGATAAAAGATCAAATCAATGGACTAAACACTGGTTTTTATTACACTGCAGAGTTGCTTTAAAACACACACACACACAAAGTTAACTGGGTGAATTCCAGGCACTCACAGTATTGTACAGTTCCTCTAGTCGGGCTATAGTAAGAAAACGGTGTAGGTTCACTCCATGTTCTATCAACAGCTTCACAAATTCTACACGATCCATTACCAAAGCATCCAGCATTGCTTGTTCTAATGACCCAACCTTCAAATTATGAAGAGAATACAAAGGAAAAAAAAATATTTATTTCTTTTAAAAAAAAAATGCTGGGGTCTAAAATCAGATATAAGATGTTCCTTAGACTAGATAAGCAAAATAAATCACAAATATTTGCAAACAGAATAAAGAAACTAAATGTCACCTTCCAGTGCTGTCCATAAACCAATATATGCTTCTTAGCAATGTCCAGTCTGTTCCAGGCCAATGCCAGATTTAGCTGATCTGGGGCTGACATATTTGTCCCTAAAAATAAGCAAAGCTTCTCTTAGCTTTAAATGTACACTTCTATTTTATAAATTAGCGTGTCTTTGGAGGAATATGCAGCAACGCTGACATGTAGGTACCTTTCAAGAGTGCAATCAGGATGGCCAGATCAATGTCTTGATGTTCCTCTGACTCTGCATCAAATATTGTTATCTGTCAAAACAGGAAAGCATCTCACTCAGGGAAAGAAAAGAACAGACAAAACAAGAAAAAACAAACAAAAAGACAATGAAGGGCTGCTTTGTCTGGCTGGAGAAAGATTGTGGAGCACATAGCTTAAAGATAACTAACAATAAGACAAGAATGGGGGAAATGTGACACTCCAGATGTTGTTGGACTGCAGCTCCCTTCATCCCTCACTATGTTGGCTAGAACTGATGGGATTTATAGTCAGAAACATCAGGAGTAGCACAAGTTTCTCACCCCTTGTTACTGGAAACATGAAAGAGTTCTTCAATGGTAACTACGGGAAGATGAATATATCTGAACTATCCCTGGGAGTTAGGGATAAGATTAGGGAAAGATAGGATTCTGACTGGGTTCTGTATTAATAGAAAGGAAAAGAAAGGTGGTCTAGGCAACAGTGCTTGTCCAACAGCAAGAGAAGCTCATAGACAAGGTTTCTTCCCAGCATAAGATTTAAAGAAGCCTTAGATCTGTTTCTATGAGAACTGCCCTTTGTTTTAAATCAAAAGCACATATTCAGGTAACTTGTGTAATTCAGGTTGGTAACTCATGTAACAGTTCTTATCAGGCCTTGTCAGAAGACAAATAATCTATAATACTCAGAGAGGCCTTGCACTCAGTATTGTATTCCCAGTTATTATTTCTGCCACAAAATGTTCTAATGTTATCTTCAGGTATGCAATCACATTGTTGTTAAGAGGACTAAGTAAGTATAATTGTGGATAAACTTTGCACGATGATAATTATTTTCAAGATGATAACTTTAGTGAAACCACATCTCAACCTAAGTAAAAATTCAATGGCATTGCAGAGAATGAAATCAATAACAGGGGGGTGTAATTAATTCATCACACTTACAGAATCCCTGTATTCCATACATTCCATTAAAATTTTGAACAGATGGTGGGATTGTTTCTGACCCAAACTGAACATATTCTGAATCATTAATAAGATCTCTTCTCTAAACTGAGGACTCAGATTCCTGGAAAACAACAACAACAACAACAACAACAACAGCACATTATTTATCCTTATTGTCATTGATCTGTATTCAATAAATATTTTTGAACAAATTAGTAACATCTAAAGCATAATCTCCATCCCATCTTCAAACAGCCTGTTCACATAAGGTGATGGAGGATGCATTTGTTCAAAAAAATCTGGATTATTTGCAAATGGTTCTGATTTAAATTAATTCAGCTTTGTACATGGCTAGTTATGGGAATTCAAAGTAAGTACCAGTAAATAAACCAAACAGTGATTAGCGACTAGATTGGCTCAGGAGTAAATTATTTGCCAGTTCCTGTTGTTGATATATGCGTAGCTGACAGAGGAAGAAGACCTAAGTCCAACTTGCTTGTTTTTTATTGGTGGACTGGGCACAAGCCAGATAGAATTAAATGTGAATGAAATAGACAGTCGGTGCAGTTTCTTTGTGCCTTTTGCATCTTTCCCTTCGTTCCACACTGAAGTACTGAAAGAGGTAGTGAAAAAATAATGGCTTCATGATATTGCCAAAAATATAACATAACTAGATGAGAAATACATTTTCAGTTGGCAGCCAGCTGGAGGAAGGTGATTGAAATGAGATCCTGACAGTATCAGATTCTTGGGAACATTGTAGCCAAGACACTCTAATACCACCAGGATCACAATTTGACCATCAAAACAGCTTTAAAAATGTGACTGCTAGATTAGCTAACTCCTGTGCTTGTCTGGAATCATCTTGCAAAATTAGAAGATAAAAAGGGAAATGTCAATTACCAAAGAATCGCAAATTGGCAAGGTATAACATGTACTTAATACAATCCTTCTGCAGTCAGTGAGGAAGTAGTTTGGAAGAGTTACTTTTTGGAATGCAGCTCCCAGAATCATTCTCACCCAGAATGACACTCAAGATCTCATTCATACTACGATTTAACTCAGTTTACAAACCAGGTTATAGGTGCCTTGCTCACACTTGAGTCGATTACACCCACTAGTAAGTTCAGGGTGAATTTGCACAAACCTACACATCCCACAGGTCTTGACAAACCACCCTTTCCCCCCCCCCCTTCTCAGTGCTTGTAGTTTTGTGGGGCTCTTTGTGATTTCAAATTTCGCACACTTTCAAGTGGTCCCTTTTAATCACCATGCAGCTGTTTTCTGCTTCTGTAGGTGAATTGGTTCCCTTTTCCCTGTTGGCCAGAGGTTGGTGAATTCAGAGAGGTTCCTTTGGGGGCCATAGGTGGGTGTGTTTGGGGTTTTTTTTAACTTTGACAGCTTCTGTGCACTGTCACGTTTGCATAAGTTCACAGGGGGGTCATGGGTACCATGATCCATGGATGCTGTGGGAGAATTCTTCCCTGGTATGCATGGATTCCTGCATGCCAGAGAGAAATCCCCCCACGCCACCCATGACCTACCCAGCAAACCAGCACAAATGCAACACTGCACAGAAGCTGTCAACATTTTTAGCACATCATGTCCCTCTAAGGAACCCCCTCCCTGATTTCACTGACCTCTGGCCAACAGGGAAAAGGGAACCAATTCACCAGCAGAAGCAGAAAACAGCTGCACAGTGATTTAAAGAGACCACTTCATAGTGCAGGAAATTTGACGTCACAAAGAGCCTCATGGAACCGCGATCAGTGAGAGGGGGAAAAGAATGGCTATTTGGCAGGACCTGTGGGATGGGTATGTTCCACCCCTATGCCCACCCTCTGCCCATTGCCCCTCCCTCCTGGGTGCCAGCTCTGATCACAATTTTCAATTGGTTACAGATTTAAATGTGAATTTTAATGTGAACATGGACAGCTTCAATCATGGCAAGCATAGTGTGAACATCTATTCGGTGTTGAGTCGATTGTGTGATCCAAACCGATCCACCACAAAAACATGAGTGTGAATGAGGCCATAAATTAACTCCTATGAAAACTGACTTTACAGGATCCAACAGAAATTGTATATTACAGGGACAACACATGGTAAAGAAATACTTAATAAAGATTTAGCCAAAGAAGTAAATACCAGCAGCAAGCCCAGAAAAAAGACCAGTTAAAAAGCCTTCTGAAACCTTGCTTTTGCTCCTCCATTCACATTCCCCAGGAGAGGTTAATATGATCACAAGGAAGGAGCATTCATTTGGCATTCAAGGAGGCATACTTATCATACAATTTAAGGAGAAATCTTAGATTTGTACTGAATGCAAGTTCTCTCAACTCCCCTACTTTGCAAAATTAATTTTGGTTACTTAAAACAAATCTATAATTTGAGAGTACTCACGTCACATCTGCTGTGTGCTTATGGGTAAAAGCAAGAAGATCAGCAGCTCTCCCAGTTCCCTCGTAAACTACTACAGGGATGGCAGGTTTGTCCCTCACATATTCCCACACTGTCAAGATCTCATTTGGACCACCTTCCACGAGCAGCCCAACTAAAGGCACTCCTTGTCCCATTCCTGTTCAAAACAGCACAAATTGTAACCAGTAATATCAAGCCAAGTTTCTCAGTATAGCTTTATAATTCATTGCCATCCCATCAGGGGGGATGGGGAGAGGAATGGGAAAAGGCTGCTGTTATCTGATTAAAGAAACATTATCTGATTAATAAAACTTTTGGTCAATTAAATTAGCTAATCCCTATTAAATCTGCACAAAATTGAATATAAGTAAAGACATCAATTGGAATCCTGTTGGGCAGTTACAGATATGTAACGTACACTTATGCATAATAACACATTTAACACAGGTGAAACTGAGACAACAGATACAGATATGGAAATTTATCCTTGCCTGTATACAAACAATTAGGAGAAAATGGGAAAAAATAAATAAATAACCAGCTCCTGCCCTGGAAAGGATATTGTTTAAAATCCTTATAAGGATAGGAATATCTTTTTGTAATCCCAATAGTGCAGGTATAATTGTTCCAAAGGCTTTAGGATAGTCCAGGGGAACTTAAAGAAAAGAAAAAAAAAGCTCTCAGCTTTAGAGATGAGAAGGAAACACAAATGAGATTCTAAAATAAACAGCTGCTTTCAGATTGATTTCTTTGTTATGGATATATAGGTCTAACTTTTGTTTAGTTCTGTTTGAAATAATTGCAAATGACTTTTAAGTCAGTTTTATGGTCAACTATATACACTGTGCAAAAAAAGGGATCATATGATGAGCAAGGGTCAGAAATACCCAAGGTGTTTATCAAACAGGGTTATAACATGCCTCCGTCATCAATCACCTGTGTGGAAAATATGTCATGCTGATACCCAAGGACATATGCCTGGACCAAGAATAAGGAATATGGGACTGCAATTCCCATCAGCTTTGATTCTTAGGGCTGATAGGAATTCCAATATCTAGAGGGTCAAAGAGCCCACCCTCACCTGAGAGAAGTGCTGAGAGAAACAACTTATAGAATAAAAGTGGAAAAAGCATTACTTACTACTGTGTATTTTCTGAAGTGACAGGTACTTCTCCAGATTTCTCCTAAGCTTCATCTCATTGCCATACTTTCCCACTGTGCCATCATCAGCCAGTATGAAGTGGGAGTGCATGCTGTTGAGCGTACTCAGTTTGCTGAGAGGGTTGCCCAGTGTCTGGTACAGGCAGACTACCTGAGAAGAATCAAATTTAAAGACAGCTCCTCCAAAACATTATGACATTGTCTTGAAGATTGCCCTTAAAACAGGGGTGGCCTCAATATAAGATGATGTGAGGTGATCACCTCCAGTAGCAGGTGATGGGAGATGTCAACCACATGTTGGAAAAGAGAGATGTGTCCCTTACAATCTGTCATGCAGACATTGAGCTGCCAACTCCTTTCAGTAACAATGTAGTGCACCACACTGAGCCACTGAAGGATTGTGTTGAAGGAAATTTCAGTTTCCTGCAAAGTTGGCTTTTCAACACAGAATGTGTCAAATCAGGCAGCAAAATGTGTTGGAGAGGCCCTAATATAAAGGTCAGAGATGGAAGTGGGTGAGAAAGAGGGAGGGACACCCACTATGTAATCTCTTTGTCTAATAAAAAAAAGTATTTCTCTCACAAAAGTCTTATTGTTACATCACAACATTTTATTGTGAGCTATATTTTCAGGGCATTCTTTTTTGCCTGCAAATATCCTTACAGTAAGGCACAATTCCATGAGAAGTAAAATCTCATGTGGCCTGGTACCCCCTTCCAGCATTACAGGCTGCAATTGGGGCCTGTAAGCAGAACGGAAGCAGTGGCAACAAGTAAGGAGCATGTGGCCACCTGGTCTACTGTCTGTCGTGACAGAGTTTCTGGGAAACTCCTCTGCAGACAGCCATTTCTTTTAAGACTATGCTAAGAACTGGCTGGTCTGGGGTCAGGCTGGGTTTGCCAGAGTGATGTCTGGTCTGCACCACCGCAGTCCAGAGTTATTGATCTGCATCATTTATACTAGATAACTCTAGGTCAGGGGGAAGGCAGGCCTTTCAAAACATGTATACAGCTCCTTAGTCACAGAGGAAGGCTGTTCTTCAGAGTAAGCTAGCATAGAAACTATGGAAACTAGAGGAAGACAGATTTCCCTCCCTCATACGTATATTTACAGAAACATTTCCCCCTGTTCTGTTCAGGACCTAGTAAAATGCATTTCAGTGCTACTAGCTCCTAGTTCATTTTCTGACCATATTAGAAACTGAAGTTATTTTATCATAATTAAGTTGAAATACATAAATTAAACATTTCAAATAGGATTATTTGGCTACTATGTTTTAGAATGTGCTTGTTTGTATATAATTAAAAACTGAGTTACAAATACTTTTTCTGTACTTTCTGTACTGTGAGATTGCAGGTAACTCACAGTAAAGCTCATAAGGGTAAAAGCAGGACTCAATTCTGTAGGTGAATGCATTCACTATTAAGCGGTATAGGAATGTAAATGCCAAATGCTATTGCTATGTATTTGCCTGCAAAGATGAATGATCAAAGAAAAAAATTCAGTTGACTATGCAGATTAAAACACAAACTTCAGTTTAAATTCACCTGTCTTTAAAATGTGTCATGTTTTGAAATAAAGTGACTCAACAGACACAATGATAAAGAGGGAGTCCTCATTTTGAGAACTGCATAATAGTATTTCTAAGTCATCCTCCTCCTTCCAAACATATTACCACAATGGAAATAGTTGTGCACACTCACACACACATAAAATCCCTCAAGATTCCTTTGTAGCAGTTATGTATATTGTACATTGTGGGGGGGGGGATCCTAGAAATCTTATAATTATTATTTTCCTGTGTCGATAAATAAACAAAGATGTGCAGTTTCATCTGCATTATGGAGAGGAAATGGGTAGCACACATAACAATCTGTTCCCTGTCCCTACATCAGTATTATATGTACCTATTTGTATACATAAAATGTCTCACAGACATGCATACATCTGATGATAAGTTATGCCAGCCATTTATTGCCAATGATGCACATTTGTACATGTGGAACACTAGTTCTCCACTGTACTCATACTTTTGGTTTAAGGCAAACAAAGAGCATTCATTAACTCACATCTTTTCCAATGAGGTCCCTCTGGTTCTCAATTATACCCCAAGGGGGGATTCCAACTGTGCAGATCTTTCTTAAATATTGGGAGGCATGGACTTTTAATGCATCTCCCACATGCTTTGACACACCTTAACAAATAAGAAGAAGCATTTCTTACAAAAATGTTTTATTTATTTTGATCTTAACAAAGAAAGCCAACAATCTTTACAGGGCCAATCACTCCAAAGACTAATGATCTTCCAAGGACTGTCAATCTCTAGGCCTGGTATCAATCACAATAACTTGGCAAGATGACTAGGGACATAATGGTTTTTGTTTTTGTTTTTCATTTAAATGTATTTTCAAAAGGACTGAATCAGATCTTCCAGGGAACCTTCCATAATGGGATGCAACTATCTTTATAATCATCCTTTGGGGAAATTACAGTACAGAAGCACGTGTATAAAGATCTGACGAGCTTCTGAACTACATCAACAAAATCTCTGGTCACAGAGTATTCAATTAAAACATCTTTTTAGCATCATACATGGTACAGCATTAACTCTTGTAAGTAAAATTATGTCCTATATGCTGACAGTTTACTTAGTGTATTCATTACTGGGGAAAACATTTAATTTTAAAACTATAGGAGAACAGAAGTGATTGGACAAGACTATCATATTCCATCTGTCAAGATCCAGATTTTGAAAATTCATCAAAAAAAGTGTCATGCCTGCACAGCTCTACCAAACAGAAATCTAGTAGAGAGGCTTCATTTCTTAAGTATGGTTCCTCTACCGCAGAACAGAAAAATTTCTGTTTTGCTATTAAAAAGTCAACAACTTCACTATGAGATAGTTGACTTTGGTAACATAGAATGTAGCTCTAAAGATTATTAGTGAACATAAGCCTACTTCCAAATTACAAACTGAGTAACACATTATAAGCATCTAAAATAAATATTAGATGAAATGTGATTGTTACAGTGGAGAAGTACAAGTTATAAATGGTCTAACCTAATGAAAACACAAAGCTCAAAATAAATTAACTTTGTATGCTTCTATGTTCCTTGTTGTGTGTCTTCAAGTCCTTTCCAACTTATGGGATCCTAAGACAAACCTATCATGTGGTTTTATTGGCAAGATTTGTTCAGAGGGAGTTTGTCCTTGCCTTTCTCTGAGGCTGAGAGCATGTGACTTACCCAAGATCACCCAGTGGGCTTCCTAGCCGAGCTGGGATTTGAACCATGCCCTCCAGAGTCATAGTCTAATATATAAACCACTACCATGCTAGCTCAACGATATTTCTAAAATATTACAATTGAAAGTGACATTACTGTACCAGCATTGATGCCTTCTGTCAGTATCCATGCTCCTGTAGTCTCAGCAGCTTTGACCAAACCTTTGCTAAAAAGCTGCTTAAGTTTGGTGGGAAGTTTGAAGTTCTGGATTCCACCATGGACAGAAATGACCAGTTTTGGCAATTCCATCTGCCATTCATTTACCATGAGCTGCAACAAGTGGTCCAGTTTTGTATCACAAGAAGTTCTGATGTACTTGAGAATTGTTAGAATGCATATGCAAATAGAGAGAAAAGAAAATACTTCAATTTGAGGCAAGTTCCATCACTATTTAGTCAATTGCCTTAATTTTCAATTGCCTGAAACTGTCCTCACCTTCCAAAATTGTGCTATAGAAGAGGAGGAGATGGAATAAAATTCATAGCTAGCATAATGTAAAGCTGCCTTTCACACACTCCAAATTTCAAAATACAAGTAGGAATTGAATTTTTATTACGATTTCTCCCCTAAAGGTTGCTGTCATAGATGTCATTTAATTTTGGCATAGTCTAAATTAATCTTGCCCATTCTCCAAACTACCACCCCAACATCCTGGCCTCTGTATAGATCAGACTGGGCAAGTGAAAACAAACAAACAAATAAACCCTTTTTGGCCCCAAAAGATCTTAAATGCACCTTACGGGTATTTTTGCCCCGTCTTTGGTCTCCCCATGCATTTTAGGCTCTGGTGAGACCTTTTTAACATGTGAGGGAAATGTCCCCACGACCTTCAAAAGAACATTTGGGGAAAAGGTGTTTTTGTTTAATAGACCACAAGGGCCTGGGGCCACAAAAAGAGCCCCTGGGAATTTACTTTGCACAACCCAGTGCAGCTAATGATAGTCAGAGTCGAACACACCAAAAGTGGGGCAAACTGGCCTATATGTTCCTCAAAATCCTGAGATTATAGATAATAGATTAGCATGTAGTTTGTCTCATGTGTTAGAGCCAAAGCTTGGAAAAGTTACATTTTCACTACAACTCCAATAATCCCCCACTAGCAAGGGAGTTGTCGGCCATGTTTTTCAGGCTCTGCTCAGAGTTCACACATCCATTGCTCTCAGTGCAAAATATTAGGAAAATGGTGAAAAATCTGAAGGGAAAGAGTACGGAGGGCCCTTACCTTATGCAGGAGATCTGTTCCTGACCCTCCCCCCCCCCCAACGTAATGCAAAAAGTGCATACGCTTGAGCCCCACTGAATATAATGGGACTTGGGCTCACTGCGTGGCAGAGCATCTGCACCACGGCTACACATGCCATTTATTCTTTTGGCATGCGGCTTCAGTGTAAGCTGAAAGCTGTGTATAGTGCACCTGCATATGGTGCGGGTGCACTGTATTTTCTTGATGTTGTGAAGTGTAAGAAAGATTCTTGTCTGTAGTGTCTGATCAAATTTGCACATGCTTGTTTTCCCTTGATACTGCACTCATTGGCTTATGAGAAATCATGAAGAAAATTCATACATTCTCATAACTTCTAAAATTTAACTCGAACAGTTTGAGGTTTAGCACTGATATTCAGTACTTGAAGTTTTTAGTCTTAATACTGCATAATTAAATCAATTATACTTATTAGAATCCCATTTTAAAATATATGCAAACCTTGGCATGGTAAGTATGATCACCATCTTGAAAACTGATAGTACCAAATGCATCAGTTGGACTTGTCTTTGTATCATTTTGGACAGACCATTCCTCATTCTCTTTCTCCTTTGCAGACTGAAAGACAGGCCAGCTATAATCTATCCCTGGATGGTCACCAATTAGCCGCCCACAGCAACATCTTAAACCAAAAGTCAAATAAAAATAGCTTCAGTCCAACAAATAGTGTTATTCTGAGCTATTGAACATTAAAAACAACCATATTAATGTATTGCACAACATGGTGATTAAGTTTTACAGAAAGCTTGAATAACTAACCCACAGATGATTAAAATATTAATATATTGACATAAATAAATTATCAGTTCAGATATTTCTGACAGGAAAGATCAAACTGTATTCAAGGAAAGCGTAGGAAAAATGGAAAACATTTTTCTAATATAGCTAAATAGGACAGTAATGCCTGGGAGTTTCTAGCCTCTCATTACTATTCTGTGAAAAAGGACAGGCTGAAAACCTAACTAGGGGTGATGCACATTGAAATTAACATTTGGAGGGCCACAAACTGCCACACTTGTTCCATTCCAAACCTTTCTAAAATATAGTTTTGTCTTACTGGCAGATGTGTAACAGTTTTCTCTATTTCTGTTTTTCTTCCATATCCAACAAACAGTACCCATTTGCATAGAGGTCTTCAGATTCTAGCGTCTAGTTTCACTTCCAAAGTGAGATTTCAAGTAAATTTGTCAGTAGTTTATTGAACTGAAAGTTTAATTAATAAGGAAAGATTATATAATGATTGCATTTTCAATTATAAACATTCTATGTCCATTGCTTATTTTACAAAGTACAGTCTCCATTTGTACATGGACTTACCGGATTAAATTCTGACATACTTGACATCCTGCGGGACACCTGAGAGGGGAAATAGGTATAAAATACTAGTATATAGGCAACATGTTTTCTCTATGGTTGGTGTTCATAAAACATAGTACATGCTGATCAGCAAAGACATCTAGCAATGTTGTTATTCTTTGCTGACATTTCAAAACAATTCTGAGCATTTAGTTCACAGCTCCAAAGTTCTTACCCACAGAAAGTCTATGGGGCTTTCTAGATTGGCAAAAAGAAGTGTGTTCATGGCTGCATGAAACTCTAGCCTTTAGATGAGAAAAAGGGAAAGTGTGCCATGAAAATGCTTTTTTTGGGGGGGGAGGCGTTTTAGGGGAGAAGAAGCACCTTTAAAAAGGTGCTGGTTTTCCCAGCTTCTTTTTTAAAAACTGCGGAACAGCGCAGCTCCATCTAAAGGCTGTGGTGCAGCTGCTAAGCATTAAGGAAAAGGCAACTTCATGTCACACTTTCCTGCCAATCTAGAAAGCCCTTATGTACCCATGGAAAGAGCTGCAGCTGCTTCAGGCAATATTTAATCCTTTCTCATACATAGTCAACCAGCAGACTATGCCTTGCAAAAGTATACTTTACCCTAGCCCAGATTAACAGACAGGCAGCCCCAGGTGTTGAGGTTGCTGTGGGTTTTTTAAAATGTCAATTTCCTTTTACATGCAAAGCTGAATGGATGCAACCCCTTTTGATGTGTAGATTATCCTTGTTCAGCCACAGTATATGGCTTCAAGGCATTAAGCAGTGTTGTACAGTTTTCATATTATAATATTCTTTGTCAGTCTTCAGTATTGCACCAATATCACAAGACTCAATCACAATTTTCTATTCTTTTTTTTTATTCTATTTTTATTTGGGGAGCAATATCCTCATTTTTATGGTGGTAGTGGGCATGCTTCTGTCTACCTCACTTGAAATCTGAATCACATTATCACTTGTTGTCATTTACATGCAAAGTGCAATGTTGTACTTCTATATTAGTATTAATCAGAATCCTGTTTGAGAGTTACGTGCACTAAGGGGAATTTGAATTAGGAATGCAGGAATTAGCATTGGTAAATTTAATAACATTCATATCCAGTAGAGGGCTGCTGTTATGTTACAATGTAGCAGAGCCAGCAAAGTACCCAATGTGCATTGAGCAGTGATGCCCAGTCCACACAATGTGTATTGTGTAATGATGTGCATTGGTCCTGATATGAATTCAACACTCTTGTCAGTGTCCCAGTATGCACTGACTTTTGTTTTGTGAGCTGCCTTGGGTCCCTTTCTAGGAGGAAGGTAGGTAGCACAGAAATGAAATAAATAAAAAAATAAAGTCTTCAAACAGGTTTTCCTCTGCTACTTAGCTGTTTTTATTATAGGCCTTTAAGTTGTTTCTGACTTATGGTAAACCTAAGGCAAATATATAGTGGGGTTTTAGCTACTTAAGTAAGGATACATAATGTTATGTTTAGTACAAGATGAAGTAGGATTCCATCAACTATCTTTCATCTCATTGATTACAGTAAACTAATATATATATACTCAACTATAAGTTGACCTCATGTATAAGTCAAGGGCAGGTTTGGAAGCCTGAATTATGGATTTTGATATGACCCATGGATTGGTCAAGGGTAAATTTGGGGGGCATGTAACAAAGGATCTAAAGGATGAAGCAAAGGGAAACTATGCCAAAGAACTTTAAAAATCCCAGCAGGCATAACTTTATGCTCACACTAAAGGCTGAATAGATGAGATAAAAAGTGGGAGGGGGTCAGTGCTTAGACTACATTCTTGCCTTTCACCAGGGGATGGTTCCTTCTTAAATAAGAGTTAAAATATTTACATCAACCTGTGGATCTCAACTCAAGCTTTTGGGGTCAATTTTTTGACTGAAATTTCAAGACTTGTACATGAAGTATATACAGTAATCTTTGACAGAAGATGTTGTATACTGCCTGTGATATAACATTCAGCAATTAAGATAGCTGTCCTAGATGGTCTGGCCAATTTTGATGTAATTTTACAGTCAGTATGTTCAGTGTCTATATTCATCATCATGTCTATCCTGGCTTTATTCTAGCTCTGTCAAGCTGAACTTTCTAGTTTGTAACTGCCACACTTTGCAGTGTTATTAAAACTGCTCCACAATTCCACAAGGCACTTGGGATAAAGATTTCTCGCTTCCTTCATTATTTAAGCAAGATCTAACTGGATGGGTATTATGGTAATATAATAACTCATGGATTACAAACTGTGTGCTGATTAAATCAGAAGCATATAAATAGTGTTTGCTGCTCTAAGGGAAAGAAGAAAAAGAAGAGGATACCAAATTAAAAGATGGCTGGAATTTGCTAACTAAAGTTTGTTTCTATTAGCAATTACTTAAAGCTTTTTGCTGCAATACAGTTCTAATTCTAACATTGGCCCAATACAAACGGGTGCTTTGTGGTGTGGTGGTGGCGATTCTAGGGTTAGGTACCGCTCTCCAACCACACGGTCCCTAACCCTAGAAGGTCACAGCGACAGCTTCATGGCCATGCGAGGAAGTGACATCATAAGGGCTGTGGGAGTGATCCTGAAAAGAAAGGGGCTGCCCCTTTCTCCTCTGTAGGGCTGGGGTATCCGGGGGCATGAAGCCCCAAGGACACCCTTTTTCCTGGCCATGGAGAAGCAGCATTTTGCTGCTTCTCCATGGCCCGGAAAAATGGCATATTGGGGCCGCAGGGCTACTGGTGAGTCTGCCCTGGCCCCAATCCAGTGCGAAAAGGGGCAGCATAGAGCCGTCCCTACAAGGGCTGTCTGTACAGCCCCATTGTTACAGTGCATATTAGTTAAAATTTTTATTACTGCTGTTTGTACAATTCAATCAAAATAAAGAAAAAGAAACCAAGTACCTGTGAGGATCTTTGGAACTTGGTACAATTCTTGCACACTCTCTTTTGCTGAAGACGGCCTCAATCCAGGATTTCTGGGACTGAACACAAATATTACATCTCAAAGGTTTTCTAAGCTTTAGTAGATTTTAAAAAGTAGATGTTCTACAGTATTAAATCATAGGAACCTTCTTGCAATGTTTGCATTTTGATCCAGGCTTGAACACAGTTGTAATATAGTGAGTTACACTGATTTACATAACCTTTTCCTTTGTTATGTCAGTAAGCAAAGCAATCTTGCAGCACCTTTGAGACTAACTGAAAGACAGAAGTTGGTAGCATGAGCTTTCATAGACTTGAGCCTACTATCTCAGATGGTTTTGTCTGTGCGGACTTGACTTTGTGTCTAGAACTCTCTTTCACTAGCCTCTGCCTGGGAAATGCTGAATTGACAAAACTGATTCCTGCAAGATGATGATCTGTTAATGCCTAGTAATTACTCTATGGTTATACAATGTATAGCATGGTGCCACCTATTACATACAGGTGTCAGTCTTATTTTCTAACAAACATTCTACTCCCACCTGCTATTACTATATGACAATGAAAGAAAACAACATAAAAATGCAGCTTATCAACAACCTAGCATCTAATTAAAATGCATATAAATTTACTATTTATTTCTGCAAATGATGAAACGTTTTTAAAAGCTGGATAACATGGCTCCCCTCACAAAACACCCACATACACAGGGCTTTCTGAATTAATTCCCTCACACAATCAGTGAATGCCCTCAGCCACACTGCTGCTTAGCCTCCCTGCAACAATCTTGCTCTGAACAGCAGAAGTTTAAGATGGGTAGCTTTATGTATTCTGTACAAAGGCAAGGGACATCCACACAGCAGTTCATTCCCCTTTCAGAATATTTGAGATACTTGCCCTTTAACACACACACACCCTTTTCACTGGGAGGCATAGCATTCCAAAATTCAGTGGAGGTGAATCTATTACCAGCAGGTTCCCAGATGTCAGAGCCTGGCCACTTTTGTCCTGCCTGCAAAGTTACTAGGAGAAATTCTCAGGGTGAGAGTATTGTTCTGAAAAATTAGTATGTATGTATGGCTGGTGGTCTATAGTCTTCATTTGATATACCTGGTATGTTTTATTTTAATGACATCCACTCTGCAACTGCAATTGATGCTGAAAGTCTAGTGCTTAAGGTACCATGTTTAATGACATCACCAGGGGCTGCTCCTTATACCACCCTTGTAATATCACTAGGGTCTTCTTCGCATACAATATTAGCCTTGTAACATCACAGCAGGGCATCTCTAGATCTTAGGTTTTGGCCTAACTTGGCAACCCTAATTTCCAAAGAGGCAGCAAATGCACTGTCAGCTTTATGGCTGTCCTCCCACACTTGCTCCAAGTTCTGTGGGAACAATCCAGGTGGGAATGCAGCAGTGGCAAGGGGGAGAAAGAGGAGGAAAGAGGAAGAGGTACTGGATGCAACAGATCATTTTGAAAATGGAGCCACCTCCATTTTCAAAAAGATCTGCATAATCCAGATCAATCCAGTAGTGAATTCTCACTACCGAAGATCCAGATCATTGTGGCGCCATGAAAAAGACTCATTAGATGACCCAGTGCCAAATGTAGAGGTCTATTGGGTTCTCCCCCCCCCCCCCTTCCACCGCAAACTGCACCAAGTGCAGTTGGGGGCAGTGTGAATGCCCTTGAAATAACCTAGGTTCCACACTGGGTTATTTCATACTGTGAATGAGCCCAAAGTGATATCAAACCAGATTATTTCTGCAGTTTGGATGCAGCCTAAGAGTCAAAGACCTGTCTAAAATAAAAAGGTCTTTTGCCTGCTGATGGAAAGAGAGGGGGGAGTTACACAACCTGGAAGCAGCCACCGGGAAGGCTTTCTCCTGTGTTCTTTCCAACATTATTGTGATGGAAGTGGAACTGAGGCAAAGCCTTTCCCCAAAGATCTACACCAAAGTGGGCAAACAGCAGCCCATGCACCATTTTTGTCAACCTCAGGAGTCAAATTCTAGGGGGTTTATGGGGTATTTTGGGCCCAAGGTAGGCCTTTCTTAAAACCAGTAGTGACTTGTTCACATCCAGGTTTTTTTAAAAAGGCCTAAAATTGCACAGGAAGGTCTTAAAAACATAATGAAGATGCCTACCATACCCCCTAAAGGGTGTTGGAGGGAACTTGGAGGCAATGTTTAAAAGGAGGTGGCCAGACCATCAGGGTCTCCTGGGGGGGAAGGGCTAATGTGGCTCCCTGGGCTACCAGAATTGTCTGTGGATGACATCACACAGGAGGAATGCCTCTCAATTTCGAAAGAAAAGAAAGTACAGCCAATTCAGAAATGAACTCACTTATGTGGATAGTTATCACACCGCAGAACACAGCACCCATCCCAAAGCCAAAGCAGTGTGAATGCAAAATAAATTATCATATGAGTACATACTCATTGTAGTCTACAATTCGAATTAGCATCCCTGCACATGCACAGTGAGGGTAGAATCGGATCATGACCTTTTTTACACTTCTGGCGGGGCTTGCTTCCGATTCCCATGCTTTTGCCTTGTTACATGTTATTTGTTCATTAATTACCCTTTATTTCACGTTGTTTAAGCAATTCACGTTATTTGTTCATTCATTACTCTTTATTTCATGTTATTTAGGCAATTCACATTATTTGTTCATTCATTACCCTTTATTTCACGTTATTTAGGTGATTCACCAATTCAAAACCAGTCCAAAGCAACCTTGCACTTGGTTTGAGCATGGATCGAATCCCACTGGGTGACCTGGTGCAAGTCACACTCTCTGAGCCTCCTCAGAAAATGGCAATGGCAAACCCCAAAGGGCCAAAGGATGGGGAGTAAAGCGAGAGAGAAAGACAGAGCCCTGGCCAATCCCTTCCCTCCAGTTGGAGAGGATGAGTTTGCAAAGGGCAAGACCCAGAAAGGGCTGAGAGAAGGAGGGAGGCAATGTGTGTGTCTCTCTGTGGGGAGGGCTGCTTCATCCCCAAAACAGCTCCAGAACTCTGAGAGGAACTCCAGACGGAGGGAGGGAGGGAGGGAGGGCGGACTTTGGTGATGGTCTTTTAATTTTGGGGGGAGGCCAGAGCATTCCCCCCCCCCGGCAAAGGAGCTTGGGAATTGTAGTCTGATTTGAAGGCAATCCATACCTGGGAAATTTGAATCGAACACAACTTTGAAGTGGAACAGGATTTGTAAATTCTCTGTTTCCCCAAATTTATCCATCTGTCGGATGCCCCAGGATAGGGTTCAAATTGACTTAGGATTGCCTTCAATTACATGTGATAACCTCTCCCACAATAACGTGAAACCACATGATTGCACCCGGAATGGCACTGCATTAACCTTCCAATTTCCCCCATGTGATATCGTCCTGTATCTGATCTAAGCCAAGGGTAGGCAACTGGACAGGGAGCAGGGGACATTTTTCCTCCCTGTGCCCATCCAGAAGCTCACACTAGTCAGTTTCAATGCACCTAAAGTGATATGATGTTACTTCTGGCTGTTCTTCAGGCTAATTTGGGGGCAATTTTTCCCCTTTTTTGGTGTTTTGGGGAAGTCTGGGAGGCTTTGCAGGATTAGTTGAAGAAAACCACTGCTTTTAAAAGCAGGTTTGGCTGGGGGGGGGGGAGGGGGAGAGATTCCTGAATTTTGTTTTTTAAATGGTAGGGCTGGAGACACAGTGTGGCATAGTGGTTTGAGTGTTGGACTACGACTCTGGAGACCAAGGTTTGATTCCTTGCTTGGCCATGAAACCCACTAGATGACCTTGGCAAACCACATACTTTAAGGCTCAGGGGAAGGCAATGGCAAAACTCTGAATGCATCTTGCCAGGAAAATCCCATATATGTGTGTCTTAGGTTCATTATAAGTTGGAAATGACTTGAAGGCACACATCACACACACATACATAGATCTTCTGGTGGGTCCCACAGCCCACACTCAGGGGGTCTGCAGGGCTACATGCAGCCCACAAGCCACACTTTGTCCATCTCTGATATAAGAAGGCAGACATGGGAAGGGAGAAAGAACACAGTAAGGAAAAGCAATGAACAGACAATTAAAATCTCACATCAAGTAGGTCTAGAAAAACAAATATCCCATGAGATACTTCTTCAGTATTGATTGGAGGCTTCCTATATGTAAGAACATTTATAGATATAGATAAGCATTCAGCCCTGCAAGTTGCTATCTAGTTTGAAGTAGTGTCATCCAGACACAGGTTTACGATCTCATGTGCTGCTTCTGAAACTAAGCTTCAGCCCCAAGGGCTGTCAGGACAGAAAAGAGGGAAAATCCCCTGCAAACAAGCAGGTCATGTGAACCTCAGTACGCCATTTATTTTGCCCTAACATGATCTCATTGTTTAGACTTTTTGTATTAAACCATACAAGCAATTGACACAATGCTGATCCTATACCGGAAGTCAGGGCTTTTTGATGCAGTACACTAATTAAACACTGATAAGCAAGGGATAACAAGTATTTAGCAGCTCTGGAATTAAGTTTGCTAAATTCATGTCTGCACGAGTATGGACATAAATGAGCATTGTTCAGAAATTGACTGGTGGACTGGAAAAAAACAGGTTACAAGTATTAGTATTCCAGGCCTGTTATACCACAAGCTGATTTATCCTGGGGTGAAGAAAAGGTTGCCAATGGGTTGGCTTTAAAGTCAGTCAGACCTGGTTTTCTTGCTTCTAAATGAGTGGGGTTGTTGTTTTGAGGAGGGAAAATCAGGTTAAATAAAGTCTAGTAGGTGATTTTTTTTAATTGATATAATTTGAATTAGCAAAGTTACCATGAAGTAGGCAACTGTTCCCAGTAACTTCTCCGCATTTCCCTCTCTCACACTGAACGACGACGACGATGATGATGATATCACTGATAATACATTTCATGCATATAGCTAAGAGCTCATGGTGCCTTTAGACAAGATATATTAGAATTGTAGGAAATTTTCATATGCCTTCTTTGTTGGTATGTGCCTTCAAGTCATTCTCCAACCTATGGCAACCCCAAGGTGTCCCTAAGGTGAAAATGTCACAGGGTTTTCTTGGCACACTTTGTACCGAGCTTTTGTCTTCCTCTGATGCTGAGTGAGTGGGACTTGCCCAAGGTCACCCAGTGGTTTCTGTAGCTGAGTTGAGATTTGTTACGGTACAAGAAGTGTGATCACTTTAGCAAGATGTCAAGGAGAAGGGATCAGGGGGGTGGGGGAGAGAACTCCCTGGTGTCGAGGTCAAATAACTTTGTTTTGGGAACAAAGGAAAACTAGGTTTGAGTAAGAAGAAACAATAATGTGGTGGTGGCAGAGGAAGAGGAGGAGGAGGAGGAGGAGGAGGAGGAGGAGGAGGAGGAGGCTGCCTTGCATGGAAGTAGAGGAAGTGGCTTATTTATTTAGTAGAAAACCAAGACTCTTGAGCCTTGAGGGGGGATCTTTTCAGCTCCCCCCACAAGCCCATATGAATCAAAGAATCACAGTTGGAAGAGATCTTAAAGGCCATCCAGTCCAATCCCCTGCCATTCAGGAACACACATCAACACACCCCCTACAGATGGCCATCTAGCCTCTTTTTATCGAGACTGATTTTATATCAAATTATGGTGTGCACGATTCCATTCATGACCTCAGACTGACCCTGTCAGGCTGGCAGCCATAACTCTGAAACTGGTGGGTCAGGTAGGCAGGACCGATTACTTGCCTCAACCCTTGCAAAACAACTTTGGAAATTCCCCACAGGAAGGTTTGAGATGGGAGAACTATCACCTTCAGGAATAAATTAATATAGCCTGTTTGTTCAGAGGCTCACACTTAATGTGCCAGTGATCATATTAAATGATCCACCCATAGACTGCCTGCCTTCCTTGATTGTGTCAAGACTCAAATACATTGTTTAAATCATCACTACACCTTGGCTTAACAAAGCTCAGGCATTCAGCGCCTTTGTCTAAACTTTGGCTAGTCCATCAAGTTCATTGCTAAAGGCCAGTTTCAGCCTTTAGGATTTTTCAACCCAAGTGTTCTATTTTTGGAGTGGTGCTGGACTCCATGCCAGTCTGACCCCTAACTTTAGCTCCTTCAGCCATCCATCCTGATGTTTCCGTGGCCGTGCATCATCATCATCGCCATCTACATCTGCATTGGACCTCCGAGGAGCCTACTGAAGTATTTCCTGACGTTTCATCCATCTCCCACTTTTCCTCCCTTTAGCTTCTTGGAGCATTGAGTGAGTGTGTGCATGAATGCATGTTTCTTTGCTGGATGTTTGTTTCCTCTTTCAATAAATATTAGAATTTAATTGAAAAAGCCTGTCTCCATGTTCTCACTTAAGGGATTCTTGGTCTTACTGGTATACACAACGGGACCTGATTCCAAAGGGCATTGTTAGGGCCCTACTCTCGCAAATCTGAGGTAATTAAAATTTCCTTAATTTGATCATTCCTAACACTGTTTAAAAACCTCCAAAGAAGGAGACTCCAACACACTCCAAGGGAGTGTGTTCTCACTGTCAGGAAGTTCCTCCTAATGTTGAGGTGGAATTTCTTTTCCTGTAGCTTGCATCCATAGTCTCTGGAGCAGCAGAAAACAAGTTTGCTTCATCCTCAATATGACACCCATTTAAATACTTATACAGGGCTACCATATCACCTGTTAAACTTCTCTTCTCCAGGCTAAACACACCCAGCTCCATAAATCACTGCAGAGAAGAGTGAGTTTATTAAGCATTTTATCATTAAAACTGCAGATACGACACACTATATCTAAGATCCCTGGCCTACGCATGCAAACCCTGTGACATACCACTGGTTTCTGCAGACCATACTTTTGATTGCAAGCGGGAAAGGTGAAAGGATGTGGTGATTCAGCTGTGCAGAAAAATGTTCTGCATTTTCTCAAAGACTCTCAAAAAGTTCATATTAAAAATTCACCACTCTTGATTAACTGAACCATCTTTGTAGCTATCCACACATTACTATTGCAGTAGATCAATGCCCTCCAACTGAAATCATTTGCTATCAACCTTTAACAAACAAGGCATTTGACAAGTGTGTAACATGTATGTGTTTGTGGGGGTGAAAAAAAAAAGAGGGGTGCAGTCATGACCAACTGAATTTGAGAAATCGTACAATGCTTGTGAACAGTCTTCCCGACCTGATAGTTACCTAATGTGTTTAACTCCAACCATGCCTAGGCAAATATTTTATTATTATAATATCCTTAGTATCCATGTAGAAGCCAAAGTGGCATAATGGTTTGAGTTCTGAATTACTGAAAACTGGATGACTTTGGACAAGTCACACTTTCTCAGCCTCAGAGAAATGACTTGAAGTCACACAACAACAACAACAACAACAACAACAACAACAACAGTCCATGTAGGAAAAAAGTCTAGTTTGGATGAAGGCAACTTTAAAAGGGCAAGAAGAGCAAATGAACAAAAAGAGCCATGCACTTTCCAAAGAGTCATTGGCAAAATACGCTCATATAACATTGACAGTCACAGCTTCTATGCCATTGTGAAATTTTAGTTTTAATTTTAAAAAATTATGGGGCCCCTCCTTTTTTCTCCCACTGAAGTTCACCTCACTTCCACCTTTTAAATTTTAAAAAGATACAGGCAAATGTCACAATGTTTCTGCCAAAATACAAGTGTTTGAGCAGAAGTGGTGTCTCACACACACACCCTTAGGGTGTCACCTGGTGTGGTCCACACTCCTTGCACCCCGCTATTGAAGCCACTGGTGTCTACAGCATGTTTCAGAGAATAACCCAGAACTAGGGTTGATTCAAGCTGATGTCCTAGTGGAATTTTGAGGAATTCTTGTGTGTCCAGATTATGATGATGGTGGTGCCGATAACTGGTGTATTTCAGGTAACTATTTCAGGTAGAAGACTTTTGGGATATTTGCTGAGGAAATAGCATTCTAAACCAACCATTAATACCCTGCCATGTTGTGAAGCATAATTGGAAATGCCAGAAAGGTAAACTATACATTCAAGTTATGTTAAAATTTATTGCAGCCATGCAACCCATTCAAATATGAAAAGCACACACCACCACAATGGGTTGTATTATTTGAAATAAATTGGATTTAAGTCAAACACGATTAACTTAAATCCTGCTATTTTCAGTGGGGCTGCTGTAACTATAACTGAACGAATACAACCCAATGTCTCTAAAGTGTAACAAGCCCTGCTTAGTTAGCAACACTTCTATATTGCAATGACAGGTGTTCCTGACTTTAGCGATTGTTAAGGTTGTTTTTTTTCCTCACTTATAATGGGAAAATTGTAATCTGAATGGGGATCAACATCTGCACTTTTGTTTGTATGCTTATGTGAGTGTGGATCCATCTGACACCAGATGCAATCCTTGTAACTGTGAAAGCTGTTCATCCCTGCTGTATGGAGACGAGGGAAATCTCTCATACTTAGGTATGTCAGTTAATGTTGTAACAGCTGAATGGCCAGATGTTAGAAAGAACTGGTAAAATATTTAACAAATCTTTGTAATTTACAGAATTACATATTTTGATAGTTCAATTATGTTGCATCAGCAATGGCGATGCATCTCCAAATGGCTATGGAAAGTTGTGCATTCTCGCTGCCGTTGCACAAATGGCACGTTTTAAGAATTTGCAGTGTACTTTATAGCTTAGACTATGCTCTCTGAAGTCTACAGATAGGTCACAATGAATAGCAGTGAACCCATGGCAGAAACAGAGTTCAGAACTGTTTGTCCACCTTATCACACTAGATTTATCAGGCAGCTGTTTTTCATATTTCACTATAATGTTATGGTCTTTAAGAGGGAGGAAAAAGCATTGTACTGCAGTTTCCAACCCTTTACAATTGAGGTCAATTCGCTACAAATGTGGACCGCTGCTTAAACTGCAACAGGGAACTATAATGAACTGATTTATAATCCTAAATATGTAGCTTTACAAGGCGTTGCTGTTCCTCAAAATCTATGTCAAATAAAATGTACTATTCTTTTGATAGTTATTATCTTCTGATACCTTTCAGTGACTGACTGAGAAGCTAGACAAAGATGAGTAAATTATGGAAATTCCTGGTAAAGTCAGGAACCTTTGGTTCACCTCTCTTTCATTCTAACATATAAGTGACAGAGTCACAGGTTTTGTGCCTGGAAGAGATTGAATAATGGACTGAATTTCCAAGAAATGAACAGCAGCCTGTGATTGCCCTGAGATAATCTGAGAGGAAGTGAAGTGCCCTGTAAATCCCAATGCAAAACAGATAAGGTTCCAGATTGTGTCAGGGCAATATTGCAAAATAACTTGATTGTGCAGATAAAACTGCCAGGATGAACACTTCAGAGGCAAATGGTTCTTAAGCAACAGAAATCATTTACAGTCCAGAAGGTGGGTTTAGGCTACATTAGAAGTGCTCAGTTTTTATAACTGATCTGCTAGGGTTGTTATACTATTGTAGAAATTATATGTAGCAATCAAAAAATTCACCCTGTGACAGAAGCTATCAGTTCCTTTCAATAACCATCCCTGGGCAGTTAATTGTGATCCAAAACACACTGCAGAAATAATGAAGTTTGAGACTACTTTAACTGCCCCAGCTCAGTGCTACAAATTCCTTGGTTATTCTCTCCCCTTTGGTTTTGACTATTGTGTTGTGAAACCCTCCTGCTGAATTGTTTGAATGTTTAAAATATAAAGCTGCAATAACAGTACATATATCTTACATTTTTGGGGAAGGCTCTGCCTAAACCTCCAGGCAAGGGTTGAAAATGAGATTTAAGTTTTTAAGTTTGAGTATTCTTTAGATATATGGACAATCTGGGATTAGTCTCACAGAAGGATGATTCATGTGTTCCAAGTAACACATATGGCAACCTTCAGCAGCCTGGTAACTGTCACTTGTTTTGGACTACATCTCCCAAAAGCTCAGCCAGCATGGTTGATATTCAGGCATTAAGATAGCTGTGATACAAAACATCTATATTCAACCACTTGCATAAAGAGTTATTTTACATGGCAGAGGGTTAGACTAGATAGCCCTTGCAGTCCCTTCCAGTTCTATGGTTGTATTAAAAGTTATTAATCCATCCACAATTGATGCAGCACATTAGGATTCGAAACACCAAGTTTGTAATCAAATTGACTTGTATAGTAACAATGTGGAATGCAAAATTAATGGATGAAGCAATTCTGGCAAAAACTGTTATTGTTGTTGCTAGGTGCCTACAGGTCTATTTCATAATGTAATGAAAGAGTTCCAGATGCAGCTCAATTAACATTACTACCCTTAACTTGCATATACAGTCAACCCTCTTTTCACAAAGGGTCCATTCCAGACATCACCGCCACCCTGCAAAAACTGAGTTTTGCATATATCCAAGTCCCATTGGCTTGAATATAGGCACACAGCCGCGGGAGCGCACGTATGTGTGCCTCAGGCACGTGCTCCATTATTTCCCCTTCCGTTCATCTCTCATGCATAAATGAGAGATGCGGGCCTGAAACCTGTGGGAACTGAGGAAGGACTGTAGTATAAACCAGCCTGCCCCAACCTGGGGCCTTCCAGATGTTTCAGATGTCAGCTCCCATGATCTTTCATCATTAGCTATGTTAACTGTGGCTGAAAGGAACTGTAGTTTGAAAAAGCTGGGAGCACCAGGTTGGAATAGGCAGTTGTAATGATCTGTCTTTAGAGTTGGAAGAGACTACAAGGGCCATCCAGTCCAACCTCCTGTCATGCAGGAACTCAAAATCAAAGCATCCCCAACAGATGACCATCCAGCCTCTGTTTAAATACCTCCAAAGAGACTAATTCTTTCAATCATTTCCATTATCATTTTTTGTCAAAAGTTTAATCAATGCATTATACCTCAATTCTTCTATATTATATTATATTATGCATTTTACATTATACTTTTGTATTTATATATGGTTTGAATATGTAAAAATAGTAAATGAAAGGAACAAAAGGAAATGAAGAAAAAAACATTATGACAACCATATTGCTTATACAAAAGGGACAGATGGAAGAAAACATGGGAGTCTGGACTGAAAATACCCTTTGTTCTTGTTTTCAGGCTAAATTACACTTTGAAATAGGAGCATTAACTCTAATAAAAGTGTACTTTAAACATTGTTCATATGGAACTGGGCCTATCTATGTGCATATTTGATATGGAGCATTTATGTCATGTAGCAGATATGTGTTTCAAACAAACTGAAAAGGTAATAAGAGATTGCAGGGAGAATCTCGGGACAAATAATTGCACTTGCAGTCATGTTTTAACATTGGTACAGAGCCAGCATTCGCATCATAGTTCACCTTGTGTTTCTGCATCGACGCAATAATAAGCAGGCATGCACTCCACTAACTGGCAGGTTTAGCACTTCTTGCAGGTGAATGCCTGATCTGCAAAGTTGATCTCCACTGAGTAAACTGGGCTTTACCTTCTCATAAGTACACTTAAGATCTGCCTCAAATATGTGTTTATAATGTACAGCTATGAGATCAAATAGTGATCTTGTTTATCCTGCCTTTAAACATTTAGTTGCCTTTAAGCCACCTTGAATCCCTGTAGGCAGGATATAAATAAACATCGTCATCCATCATCATCATCCCAAGAGTTTCAGAAAAAAATGAACCAGTGTACTCCACCCCTATTATCCACTGATTTCTTTTGATTATTCTCCTCTTCCCCTTATTGTGGGGCAAACCCAGAGTCTTGCTTGCCACAGCAAAATAAACTGGGTAAATGTACAAGGGACATTTATCATATCTTCTTGCATCTGATATTTAAGGAATAGAGAGGTTCCTTGACTTGAAAGCTGTCAACTTTATTTTTAAGAAGGGTTTGCAACTGTTTATTTGGCAGAGGTCCTGCTCTTTTTACATTTGGTTCATAAAAAGTTGGCAGATGACACTTTTCTACACAATGAGTCAAACTAGTGGCAAAAGATTCATGCACTAGGTATCTGCTAATAGATGCTAAAAATTTAAAATTTGCTGGGGTGGGGTGGGAAGCATACACACACCTATCCTATTGAAATTAACATTGCTGAAACTAGTGGTGCCAGGTGAAGGAGATTGTTTCTTCCTCCACCTACTCAGAACAAACACTGTATCTTGTTTTGCAATCCTGGAACACTAAAATACACTGCCAAGTCATAAATGCTGTAATAGGTATTTACTCGGTATTTAGGTTACATACAAGGGCAAAAGTCTGAATATATTCAATTACCCCTTGAACTCATGAAGCCACAGAATTATAAAAAGCCCTTTCATTGCATTCACGCTCACATGCATATATTCTTTCCTCAAGGTTAACAGATGGCTATGCCAATAAACTAATATATAATCCATGCAAAGTTAACTGTCATGGAGGGGAGAAAGAGCCAGCAAATCTAACACTCTCTATTTTACTCCCAAACGTAAGTCAGCTTGGATTGGTCACTGCTAAGAAAATAATGCTTAGCAAAGTAGAAGGTAGGAAAAGAGGAAGACCAAATTTCAGCTGGACAGACTTGGTCAAAGAAGCCACAGCCCTGAGCCTGCAAGACCTGAACAGACTAGCTGATAACAATATGATTAGAAGTCTCTCATTCTTAGGAACACTGTAAGTCAGTCGACTTGATGGCAGTTAACAAGCGGCATTAAGGGGACTAGCTAGAAAGCCCCATTAAAAATTATTCACACAGCTAGGTGAAGAACTTTTTACCTTCACTTGAACTTTCATCTTGTCCTGCTGTTTCTCAGCCTGGCACTCAACAGGTCAGGGTTGCACTTATAAAGCAGTGTTGTTCCCTCTGTCTCTTTTCCAATCTTGCAGGCACTCCAGTGTAGACAGGAAGAAAGAAAATCCATTCAAACCTCAAGGAAGTTGGTTGATCCTTGGACCACACTAGAGGATGGTTAATGTTCCACTTTTCCCTATTAGTGATTGACAGTTGTCTTTAAGGCTGGGTTCCTTAGAGGATTTGGTAGATTACATACCAAGTTTCTTCACTGCATAACACTTAAGCAAGAGACAGGTCAAGGTTTGGGGTGGAATTTGGCTGGCATTGCTCTATGCAGTTTGTTCGATATAAATCGCCAACTGATGCGTCTTCTTCACTGTGGTAGGATACTGTGGAGTTCCTCATACTCTCAGATTAAAACAATAAGCGAGGGAGTTTCAAAGGAGCCTTTATTGCAAACCTGTCAAGCAGGGCTGGGTCAGGTCAACCAGCCAGCCAATCTTAGCTTTCACTTTAAAAGGGAGCTGGCCTGTGAGATACAGTCACGTTTTCAAGATTCTCTGCAACACATGGTTTGAAAGCTTTGCCATGAACTGTGACACAGAGATACTGTGACACAGAGATGCCTTGCTGTGTGATTTTCAAAGAGCAGAGATTTCTCAAGACAAAGACAGGATTAAGGAAGAATAAAACTTTTGCATCTCTCAATATCCTTAAGGTACCAGATCTTGTCTAATCTTGTAAACTAAGCAGGGGCAGCCCTGGTAGGTACTTGAATGGGTGACCTCCAATGAATACCAGGTTCTATGGCTCTATTTCAGAGGAGGAAGAAACAGAAAAAAAAATCACCTCCAAATCTTCCTGGCCCAAGAAAACCCTATTATGAGGTCATCATAAGTTGACAGGCAAACTCTGTGGAGAAGATATCCAAAATCTGACAACTCCCTAGCAAGCCATACTGGCAAAGAATGATGAGAGCTGCATTCCAAAACATCTGGTAATATTTAACATTTCAGCCACAATATATTTGCATAAATAAACAAGGAACATTTCCTTCTCTTGCAATCAACTCACATCCTGGGCTATATTTGCATAAATAAACCAGTAAGGAGCATTTCCATCTCTACCAGATCAACTGTCATCTTGGTCACTAGGATAAGAATTCAGTCTTCTAGGGCTGGAATTCTCTAAACAAACACAACTGCTAATAAACCAAGGGCCTCACAAATCTGGGTGGATAGGAGCCATTTATCCCTTTCATTTTGTTTTCTGAGCATTCAAATTTGTAAACCATATGGTTTTTCTCCTGTGACAGCAAGATCCCACAGCATTAGACTATCCCATTACCTGCTCTCTGCTTGAACCTGAAGCCTTCTGGGTGCAAAGCACATTCTCTGCAACTCAACGATGATTCCAGTTTTTTAAAAAATGCAAGAGGCTTGCGTCTTAAACCTTTCTCATTTGGCCATATCATGTACAAAATATTCAAAGGGGAAAGGTTTACAAAGCTTCTTGCATTCTCATGCTAAAACATGGGATCACTGCTCAGTAACAGTGTGTGTGCTATCAAGCAGCTGGAAAAGGGAAAGATTACTGTTAGCAATCCTGGAGCACTATTTCCCATCAATAATAAATAATACTGGACTTGATGGACAACCAGTTTAGCTGATACAAGGAAGCTGCCTAAGTTTCTATGAATTTATAGCCTCTTGTTGATAGTTAAAAACAAACAAACCCAAAAACTTGTTGAATGTAATGCATGGCTGCAGAAACATGTCAGCAACAGTTTCTACCATATCTCCAAGGAACAACAAATATGGAAATTTACAAATTAAAATTCACTCAAAATTTTTCCAGTCAAGAGATCTGACCAGATCAAAAAGTAACCAAATACAAGCTACTCACCTAGTTCACATATGCATGCTAATCACTCAAATGTTGATTTCTGTGTGCTATGAGAAGTACATAACCCAGAAAGATTCTGAACATATGTCATGTTAATCCTTGACATTACAAAAAGTACCAATTTTTATTTCTTTCCAGTATGTATGTGTATGCCACTCACTTAAAAACCACCACACATATTTAGTGACACACAGTGGAATTCTACACTTACTTGGAAATCCACGTGTTCAGTGAAACCTATTTCCTTGTGAATTCTGGTGAATATTCTTACAGACTATGCTCAAGATTTTTAAGGAATAATCCCTTGCCATAATTTCTCTACAAGTTTCAAAAGTTGGCTGCATTTTAATTGTCTTTATCATATCCTAATTACTTTTTCAGAATATATTTTTCAGGATTTAGCTATTACATATGAAAATATTTCTCTATTATTTTTATTGCAAGGAACTGTAAGAACAAATTCTGAAGAAAAAAGCTTTCTTAAAATTAACAAGAAAACTTAATAATTAGCAAACTGCTTTACTGTCTGAACAACTGTCAAAAGAATGTTGAACCACTAGCATGTCACACATTTAATTACACTGAAATTAATCATTAGCACAATATATACTATAATTTTGAAATTCTTCACCCTACTTAATAGGTCCTTGTGCTTAACTGAAGATAGGCATGCAAAATAACAATCTAAATAATTCATACTACTGTAATAGACTATTCCAATGATCAAAGATGCTTCCTTTTATTGACAATATATTCCTGTGTTGTTTAAAACTGTTTCCAATCTCTTTTGCATCACTTTACAAGTTGAACCAAAATTCCAACATTGCCAGCACAAGAGTGTTTTCATTTTAAATGTTTTTTCTTGTCCTTAACTCCCCATAGAATTTCTATTAGCAATTTTTAAAAATGCACTTCTACTTAAAAAAAAAGAACACATATCCCAAACAAAAGCCAGTTAGAACACTTTGTAAAATATTTTTATTCAAAAAGTACTCCTCAGTAACAAAACTTCCAAACAGTACAGTAGAAAAGTTGCTTACTTACCTTCTTCATCGTCATCACTAAAATATAACATTTTTGAAACCTTCAGCCAGTGGATTTCAGACTGAAGTTTCCATCTACCTCACAATCAGATAAAGCATGCTTAGCCCTGGCAGCTAATGGAAACAATGCTGAAAAGCAATGATTACAAATTTCCATGTGCTTACACTTAAAAGCTTTAATGGGAGAGGGGAAAGAGATGGACTCTGAAAACACTGGTGAAATATTTGTACTGCAATTAAACTGAAGAGAACTATCACCTTGTAATCAGGAACATGTGACTTGATCTGGTTTCAAGTTTATATACCACAATTAGGGGAATGATTAACATGCATAATATGATGCTTGATGCTTCAACAATTTTTTTCTGAACAAAAACTTTCCAATGAAAACAATTTTAAATTTCAAGTTTATTAGGATTTTCTATTGCCATCTAAAGAGTACTGTTTATAGACATCCATTTTATAGGCAGCAAGTGACAATTTCGACTGCACTCATTTTTGGTTGATATGTATACCATATGTGTGTGCTCTCCCTGTATATGGACAAGACTGAAACATTTGTGAGACTGCTCACAAATGATAGTAGTTCCCACAAAATGAGCTGCAAAAATTATCTTCAGAATGTTCTTTTTGTTTGTTGTAGCCAAATATGTTCTTTTAAGTTCAGGCTGAACCTATGAACTGCAAAAACCAGTTTGCCAGATTACCCTGGATGAAGATCCAGAGAGACCAGGAAAAAAATTCCATGCCCTAATTACAGTGCATGCATAACATTTTTTTCTAAATAGAAAATGTGGTAACTCACATATCCCAACTATAGCACTTGCTCAAGAACAATTAACATGTTACCTATAGAAAACAAGTGATGTTATTAAATAGTAGTTCCTTCAACAAAGATGGCCTTTTGACTATCTTGTTTGTCACTTCTGTATCCTATGCTTATTTTCTCCAATGGATTATTTCTGCTTTCTTGATATGTAACTGACAAGAAGGAGATTAATGCTGGCAGAAGGAGAACATTTAAGCCAATCCAGAGATCCTACAATAGCCTTACCACACTCCTGACTGAACAGATGAAGGAAGAAGGAAACAAATGGAAGGAGTACATTTCTTTCCCAGTTCCAACTAGGGTAGAAAAAAAATGCAGGGTGCTTGGCTTCAATACACTAATGAAAAGGAAGCTGGGTATCCACATGTAACATGTTCTTATACTCTCAAGGAGAATAAATACACATGTACATCTTTACCCTGATTGGGTTGAAATCACAAATCCTAGGAGCAAGCTCCATTGAACAGATATCACAGAGATTATGAATATGAACTCACTGGGCTTGTTTTGAGAAGGTATGTCACAGTGAACCTCTCTAATTTATGAATATACATAGTGTACACAGAATTACACGTGGACAAAAATACAAAGAGAAGTATCCACCATTAGACAGTGGAAAAGCAAATAAAAAAATCACGTTCCAAGTTGCACATAAGTCTAACTATATTTTCTTTTATGCAGGAAGGAAAAAAATATATAAACATATTCAATCCAATCTGAACACAAATATCGGAAACAGTCTCTCCTCGGCCTCAAAAAAGGTTTACTGACAACGCATCCAGGTCCACAGAGAAAATGTTATCAAAATGAGATTGTCATTATAAATACTTTTTCATACCATCCAAAGGCTTTTATAAAATATGCCAAAGTTGTGGTTTATTATTGTAAAGAATAGCCCATTACTTGACTGAAAATGAAACAACTGTCTGAAGTTTAAGGTACATTTTTTGATTTCAGGTAGTCACACTGATACAATAGTAAAGAACATTTATCCTAAAGTCAATGTAAAAATATAATACAAGCTATAAAAAATCCTGCATATTTAAGTAGGTAACATTGGAACTCTCCAATACCACCATCTCCATCACCTAGCTTTGAAAAGTGTGCTCAAATGTTTTTCATTGCTCTGGATGGTTTCCTTTCCTTGACCATTATGGTATGTGTATTTGACTAAACTCTTAGCATCAGTTGTACCTCCCAGTTATCAGCGAGTGGAAGAAAACTTGTACAGAGGTCATTACTGTGCCAGTAATGTTCATTTTGCACAGAAGTGTGGATAGCATCATCATCATTATTATTGGTTTAGCTCTTCTAATAAAGACAGTACAGATCTCATTGATGTTATTTCTGCTGGCTGCACATTAGGCAGACTCTTCTGAAGCACTTTATGCTGCTCAAATTCCCTTTACTGGCTTTGAAGTACAGTCTTTATGTTAGTAGATTTGCCGAAGTGTCGTTTTTCAGGTTTCCATTTCTGACATGCCAGTACTGCTAGACTCTCTTTCATCTATTGCTCTGTTGTTTTCTAAATCCAGAATATCAGACAAATGGATGGTAGGTAAAGGAGATCTCCAGTACTGGAAAGAGTTGTAGCGCCAAACATCATCTTCATTCTATGAAAATAAAATAAATAGGTATCATTGCAGCAATAATTAAATGACACTGAAAAAACCCATATTTTCATCCATATTTTATGAATGAAAACTTTACATTTATGGAGTCCTATGGCTTAAGAAAGGAAGAATATGTACACTGGAGAAGGACCACAAATGTAGACAAAAGTTTTTTTCCAGCTATTGTCAATGCAGAGGTTCCCACTACTAGCTGTACTATTTTTCAGATATTTTCGGTGAAATAGAAGCAGATGCATTCATAGAATCATAGAGACCACAAGGGCCATCCAGTCCAACCCCCTGCCATGTAGGAACTCCCAATCAAAGCATCCCCGACAGATGGCCATCCAGCCTCTGTTTAAAGACCTCCAAAGAAGGAGACTCCACTACACTTCGAGGGAGTATGTTCCACTGTCGAACAGCACTTACTGTCAGGAAGTTCCTCCTAATGTTGAGGTGGAATCACTTGTCTTGGAGCTTGCACCCATTGTTCCGAGTCCTGTTCTCTGGAGCAGCAGAAAACAAGCTTGCTCCCTCCTCAATGTGACATCCCTTCAAGTATTTAAACAGGGCTATCATATCACCTCTTAACCTTCTCTTCTCCAGGCTAAACATCCTCAGCTCCCTAAGTCGTTCCTCATAGGGCATGGTTTCTAGACCCTTCACCATCTTAGTTGCCCTCCTTTGGACATGCTCCAGTTTCTCCACATCCTTTTTGAATTGTGGTGCCCAGAACTGGACACAGTATTCCAGGTGGGGCCTGACCAAAGCAGAATAAAGTGGCACTATTACTTCCCTTGATCTAGACATTATACTTCTATTGATGCAACCTAAAATTGCATTGGCCTTTTTAGCTGCTGCATCACACTGTTGACTCATGTTCAACTTGTGGTCTACTTGGACTCCTAGATCCCTTTCACATGTTGTCTCATTCAGCCAGGTGTCCCCCATCCTATATCTGTGCATTTCATTTTTCCGCCCTACGTGTAGGACCTTACATTTCTCTGTGTTAAATTTCATTTTGTTAGCTTTGGCCCAGCTTCCTAGTCTATTCAGGTCATTTTGAATTTTGATCCTGTCCTTTGGGGTATTAGCTACTCCTCCTAATTTGGTGTCATCTGCAAATTTGATAAGTATGCCCCCAATTCTGTCATCCAAATCGTTAATAAAGATGTTGAATAGCACTGGGCCCAGGACACAACCCTGTGGCACCCCACTTGTCACTTCTTTCCAGGATGAAAAGGAACCATTGTTGAGCACCCTTTGGGTTCGGTCAGTCAACCAGTTACAAATCCATGTAACGGTTACCTTGTCTAGCCCACATTTTACAAGCTTGTTTGCAAGAATGTCATGGGGAACCTTGTCAAAGGCCTTACTGAAGTCAAGATATACTGTATCCACAGCATTCCCTTCATCTACCAAGCTGGTAATTTTATCAAAAAAAGAGATCAGATTTGTCTGGCAAGACTTGTTTCTCTGAAACCCGTGTTCATGATGATATACACAGTCCACAACTTCACATGCATGCTGTTTCTTGGATTATGATCTATTATTTTATGGGATGAATTCAGATAAAGCCATGTTAGTCTGTAGAATCAGTACGTAGAGAGATCTTGTAGCACCTTTGAGACTAACTTAAAGAAAGAAATTGGCAGCATGAGCTTTTGTAGACTTCAGTCTACTTCCTCAGATGCATTTGAGGAAGTAGACTGAAGTCTACAGAAGCTCAGGCTGCCAATTTCTTTCTTTCAGTTAGGTGCTACAAGGTCTTTCTATATATTATGGGCTAGCAATCTAACAGACAGAGAGAGAAAAAAATAGTCTTCCCTAGCTTTAAATGTAACTGCCTTAAAACAGTTTAGCTTGCACTCCCTCTACTGGATTAACTAAAGCACAAAAATTAATATTCTATGAAAACAAGATGTGAATAATAACCTCGATCTTCTAGCCTGTCACCAACTTTGGCTTATCTTGGGACTGTCAGCACCAGGCCCTTCCCCTACAGAGTGAATGTACTTCTCAAATACAAAGGGAAAACATTCAACGACAGCCCCAGTCCCTTCTCTATTTTTTTTTAAAATAGAGTTAATAAGGGAGCTAAGGAATTCTGTGAAAGGCAAACCCCCAGTCAGAATGAAGATGAGGATTATTATTATTATTATTATATGTTATTATTATTATTATTATTATTATTATGTTATTATTATTATATGTTATCCTGGGGCGGACCATCTTAATGGGCAGCTAGCTTTGGTTCTGTCTGCTAAATGCTTTGGCTGTATCCACATTGGGGAAATAACCCGTTTTGGCACCGCTTTAATGGCCTTGGCTCAAGGCTCCGCTCTGGGCCCCACAACAAGCTCCAACTCCCAGAATTCCAGAGCCTTGAGCCAAGGCCATTAAAGCGGTGCCAAAACGGGTTATTTTCCCCAGTGTGGATGCAGCCTAAGTCTCTACTCCTGGGTTCAGTAAGAACACACACAGCCACCTCTTTCCCTCCCAGCAGGTACAAAACACACTGCCAAAATCATCCAGTTTCGAGACCGCTTTGACTGGCCTGGCTCACTGCTAGTAGGGGACCCTGGGAGCTGTAGTTTTGTGAGGCATTTAGCTTTCCCGGTCAAGCGAGACCTGGTGCCACAGAAAAACTACAACTCCCAACATCCCACGCAGCACTGGGTGAGGAGGAGTCAAAGGGGATTATTTCCCGTAGTGTGTTCTGATTGGACCAATTTTGTCCCCGCCTACAGGAAATGCTCCAATGGCGGCTGCCTTTCCCATCGAGGCCACGCCCCTTTTACCTCCTGGGTCGGGCTCTTTTCTTCTTCTAAGGCGCCGCGGAAGAATACCTCCCTTTTCTCCTTCGGGCTTTCTTCAGCGGCGGAGGGACACTTGCAGTTAACCGTCCCTTCTTCTTCTTCTTCTTGGTCGCTGCTGTTGTTGTTGTTGCTGCACCTCCTTTTCCTTCCTCCAGGGGGCTCCACCACGGCGCCTTCTTCTCTCGTCTTCCGCTTCTTCGGATCCCCGCCGCGTTCCAAACAGCACACGGTGGCGGTGGCCCATGGCAACAACGCCGGCTCGAGCTCCCCCCTGCGCGAGCGCTTCGCGGGGGGAGGGGGAGGAGGAGGGAGGAGGAAGCGCGAGCCCAGCGCCAACGGCTCAACAGCGGCAGCACGCCGTTTGGTGGCCATAGAGCAGCAGCAGCACGCTCACTGCTGCTGCGCGCGCGACCCTCGCGTGAAGGGGGCGGAGTCGCGCCTCGTCTCTCCTCCAATCAAATGGCCGCTCTCTTGGGGGCGGGGCTAAGGGGCAGCAGCGCGCGCGGCCTAAAGAAGGGATGGGAGGGGGGAAGGGGAGGGGGTGGTCTCTCAGAGTTTTACCAGCGCCCCCTGTCGGCCGTCATATTATTTATATCTTTGCTTGCTTCTGTGACTTTACTCTCAAGTCAAGTCTGTGGTAGAAACCTTACTGTAGCCCAAACTGTGCTCTTTGAGGGATTTTGGACTTCAGCTCCCAGAATCCCAAGCTATTGGCCAACATGTCTGAGGCTTCTGGGAGCTGGAGTCCAAAATCCCTTAAAGGGCACAGTTTGAGGACCTTTGTTGTTGTAGCCCCCTGCCCCTCCCTTTGAGACTGACTGACAGAAAGTGTTTCAGACAAAAAAACCCACCAAACACTAATATATACCTTTATATAATTATTATTATTATTATTAAAATGTTATTTTATTTTATCTCCCTACGGATCAAGGCAGGATTACAACATATACAAGCAATACATACAATTAATATATATATATCCACACTGGAGCAATAATAACCTGGTTATTAATATGTCCTTGTCCAAGGCTATGGAATTCTGGGAGTTGGAGTTTGTTGTGGGCCCAGAGCGGAGCACAGCTCCGCTCCGAGCCCCACAACATACTCCAACTCCCAGAATTCCATAGCAATTGAGCCAAACAAAGAGTTAAAGCGCTACCAAACCAGGTTATTCCTCCAGTCTGGATGCAGCCTAAGTTGTCTAGCCCACAGAAGTTTATGTTAAGGTAATATAAGTAATTTCCTCCTAATTTGTAAATACTTCTTCCTTTTGAGCACTACATGTTTTGATTTTCCAGGGTAATAATGTTGAACAGGTCTTCAAATTAATAACTTAGAATGGCCTCTTTAATGCTGACAACTGCTTTCAGTTAGTCTCAAAGGTGCTACGAGATCTCTCTACATACTGATTCTGCAGACGAACACAGCTATGTCTTAGCAGAATTAGCCTCTTTAATGTTATGTATGAACAATTAAGTGGATGGCCTACAATGCCATCTGAACACAGACTTTTTATATAAGCATAGTATGTCAAAATTTTAGCATACAGGTGGCTCTTGGTATCCACTGTTTGGATCCAGGAACCTCACCCTCATACCAAAATCCATGTACAATGGCAAATTCAAGGTTTGATTTTTGGAATACATGTTTGTGTATATGTGTGTGTGTGTGTGCCGTGGATGGTGGAATCTGCAGATACAGACAGCGGACTCCACTTGGTAATCAAAGATATCACAGTATGATAAGAAATTGCCTAGTCCCAATACATTTACAAAGAAAGCAGAATAATGAACAGGCCTGCTTAATCTCCCTACCTTGTAATTTGCTGATAAATTGCTACAAAGTGATAGGAATTCCCTACAGCTATTAACTGATTAGAGAATTAGATAGAAGATACAGGTAAGGCTGAAGCAGTTAAAGCATTTGTGCTACAATAGGGCCTGAACTGCTTTGTTCTTGGATGAGAACCCACCAATGAATGCCAGGTGTTCTGTATTTCAGAGGAAGGAACTACCAAAACCACCTGAGTATTCCTTGCCTAGAAAACCCTATGAAATTAATGGGATCACTGTTAAGTCAACAGGTATTTGAAGGCAGGCATTCGTGAACATACACACATTATCCACCCCCAATAGGCCTGGCTTAAGTTCACAACACACAACTGTTTACCTGCTGTGCGATGGGTAAGGCTTAAATGTCAGGTAAAATAAAAACCCATTTATTAACACTTTGTTGTGATGAGTGTTTGAACGTGTCTGCTAGCAGGCCTGATTTGCTCCATAGGACTTCCAGCTTGTCCTCACTATTCCACTGAATTACCCCCATGTATGTCCCCATGTGTGCATACAAATTTCTGCTGATTCCAGCCAGCATTCTCAACTGCTGTTAGCCAAGCAGCCATACCAGATGAAGTGATGCCCGTGACTGGTTACAGTTCTTTGTTATTTAAGCAGAAATTCAGACTTTCAAGTGTTCTTATATAGACTAAACCTTTTTCAACAAAGTTCAACAAAGTTGAAAAAAAAGAGACATACAATGGGGCACTATTACAGAAAGGCTTTACTTTTCATTATACCAATTAAACTGCAAAATCGCTGCAAAATGATTTTCAATTAACACATCCACAACTGATTGCAAATTCATTTTTGAAATAGGATGCTTTACATTTTTTTGTTTACTCAAATTATTTAATGGTCTGAGTATGCAACATAACCTTTACACTACAGAGCATTTTAAATTTACAAGCCCCATACTGCCTGATTTCCATTGAACAAAACAGGTAATTTCCTTTTGTTTATAAACACCAAGGAATAAGACACTATTTAATCCATGACATGTCCAATCTACCATGCGCAGAACATGAATTCTAGAGACCAACAGTACAGAATTTTAATCCCTAACATTAATCAATGATTACCCAGACTTCCCTCTGCAGTTACTGTACACGTTGAAGGGAAACTCCACATTCCTCCAAAAGTTGTTATTCAGAATCTTTAGACAAGTACTGTGAATAAAAATGGGGATTGAAGTGTAGAGAGTGGGGGGGGGGGGAAACATTTTTTAAAAATATACAAGCTTAATACTGTGATTTCAAAAAAAAATTATAAATTTAAGAAACTTGATATAGAGAATAATATTATGCATAATACCGATATTATTATAAAGCACAATTTTGCTTCAGTCTCAAGGACTTTCCACACTGTAATATAATTTCATAAGGAATAAAGGTTTGATCCCTTGCCAACTGTGATGCAGGGAAGGTAAGCAGAGATTAAAGTTCTGTGTAAGACTGAGGAGAAGCAACAGCTCCTACTTCCTAGAGCATTGTTCTGGGGCACTGCAAGCAAAGCCTACACTCCTAAATACCACGAAAAATGTCCCCATTAAACTAAAGTAAGATTAGCAGCATGATTTAACGGCTGTTTACAAAGGAGGAGTTTTCATGAAATCTGATGTTAATTATTTCTAGGGACATCTGTGCAGGACAGAAAATCTATCAGAATCTGCAGGGAGAACTGGGGCACATATGGAAGAGTAGAGAGTTGCTGAACAGTGCACTTCCTCTAAGATTCTTGGTTTCCCTGGGGGTTTTGATGGGGGAGAACCCCCTATCTTGCAAAAAGGCTAAGAAAGAACAAAGCTTTAATTTCATATACTGGAGCAAACAACATAAATTGGTAGACTTTAATTACCATCCAAGCAGTCTTACCAGTGTAAATTAGTACAATAGTTTTGCTCACTGAGCAAATATGCTACATTTTAAATTAAATATGTCTTCCTTCAAAATTAACATCTAGAAGCATATTTCTTTAATCAGACCTTGCTAGCACAGGAGGAACTTTCCACCCCATTCTTTAGTGTCTTCAAGCAAAAGCCTCAATTTAAATATTTTAAGTTTACCTCTAATTTAAACATATTTTTAAAGCCATGTATCTCAGACAGCCCAAGAGAATCATATGGGCCCAACAAGTCATCATATTAAATACAGAACAAGGGTAGGAACTGTGCCTTTCATAGGTTGTTGGGCTGCAGAACCCAGCAATCCTAGCCAGGATGGCCAGTGGCAAGGAATGCTAGATATTGTGATTTAGCATCATTTGGACGACTGAATAGTGCCCAGTCTTAATAGAAAAACATTTTTCACTCCTTTGAAATTCCAAATTGGTTTCATTAATACATTTGATTACTTTTAAGGAAATTTTGCCTATGCAGGTACTTGTTATGTGCCCCCAATGGCACATAATTTTAATAACTTCAAAGTAAATGTAATAAATAAGAGGCCATAGTGAATAGGGCAAAATCCAGATTAAGAATCTCTTAACAAGCAGGTCAAATGTGAACTAGCAGTAGCTAGAATTGGCAGTACACATATTTGCTTCAATGTAGTTATCATCCAGCTTGTTAACACATGCATTGTAATGCAGGTGTATACAGAACTTCCAGTGCTACTATCACAGAAGAACTGTAACTGTAAATTACTCGGGTTTGTGTGATTTTGTTTACAAATATTCCTTAAAAGCACAGGTCAACCCCACCAGAGTGAAGTGCATTTGAAATCAGCAGCATGTGCTGAATTATAGATAGTAATGTCAAAATAATTAAAACATTATCTTGCACACATCACTTGAGGAAACATATTCAGGGGTAAGTAATGTACTCTACAGATACCACAATTAGCAGTCAGATAGGTTCTGGTTTTTAATGACCACAGCCATATCTCAGTATTACAAATTACTGTTCTGATCCTCAGTATAAGCAAAAGTGGCATCATAGTCCACAGTTTATAATAGAATTGGCCATCCTCTCTCCTGCTGTGCACTTTAAAAACCTATTCAGGAGAGCTGGGGAATCTAGAGTAGGACTTTGGCACCACAAAGAGTAACAGAAAGATAGGAACCCATTTCAATGGTGTCAGATCTTGGTCCAGTTCATCCCCAAATATCAGTTTCATGTGAAAGGTCCTAGTGAAGGTTTATAGGTGTCTCTGATAGTTAGATGGCCCAGTTCATAAACTGTTGTTCCTATTCTGAAAATAACATCTAATTCCTGTAAGGATTAAAAAACACCAAAATTGTACTAAAGTATGTTAGGATGATACTTTGTTTTGTATAGCTATTGACTGGTATCCAACATGATGTTAGGTATTCTTTCAGAGAAATGTGGAAGTATACAGTTTTGTAAATTACAATGTCTATAATGACATATCAAAAGTATCTGCTTGCTCAGGAAAAACATACTAATAAGAATGTAATGAAAATATGTGGGAGTATTTGCCCTGTACATTCATAATATCCAGAGGTATGTATCTGGCAAGATTTAGAAAACAAAAAGGGCTATTCTGAGAAAAAAAGAAGGCACTGCCAATAGGAGGTTGGTTCCAGTCATCATTCACAGACAATTCTGTGCTAACATCAACAAAAATGCCAGCATTCTTTCCTTTAGATAATCCGTTTCATATACTGCTCTCTGGTTTTCTAACCACAAACATCACACATTCATAGTAGTATTTCATCATAGACAGCTCATTCACAGTATATGTGGTCAACACAGATTCATTCTCCACCTGAAAAAAATAGGATTTTATTACATTTGCAAGCATTTCATTAATATATGTTATTATTATCTATATTATATATAGATAATATATTTATCTATCTTGCCCTTTATTAGAAATTCTTCAGGTTAACTATGTTTTTTTTTTTAAAAAAACAACCAACAATTAAAGCACAACAGTCAGTCACACAGGGAAGATACTAAGAATCAGATATTTTAAAAAATCAAATAAGTGGTAGCATGCCTATAACCACAAGAACATACGTGGGTCTAACTGCCTAATTCTGTTAGCACATTGTTCTAATTCTCCATTGGATTTAAACCAGTATAATTAGCCATTAGAAACAAATCTTACACATTGCAACCTACATCAGAGGACTGCATTGTACTCCCAGCCTTAACAGTATTATATAGTGCTCCATGGGGCTCATGGGAAAAAGGACAGGGAAGCTACCCATGCTGCTGACAGAATCCCATTCTATGCTACACAGTGACCTATATCTCAGAACTTTACAGAGGTTTCTGGACAGATGGGAAAAATACCCTTGCAAGCAAAGCCATATGAAAAGGCCCAATGCATGCTACAGTGGTCCCCCGGGTTACGAAGGTAATCCGTTCCGGGATTACCTTCGTAACCCGGAAGCTTTCGTTAGCTATTCTAAACGGACCGCGCGGCCATTTAAAGGGGCCGCGCGGCTTTTTTTCTTTCGGATCCCGGGGGATCTTTCGGATCCCGGGGGATACAATGGCGGTCCCGCCGCCTTCGGATCCCGGGGTTTTCGTACCCTGGGGGATTCGTAAAGCGGGGGACCACTGTATTTCTCAGTTATAATCCTGATGCTCCAGTATACTTGCTATTGAACTACTAGGCACCTATAAGCCTCTTCTCTCGTCCCTCCATCTTTTCATCTCGTCCTTTCCATCTGTCCCTGGAAGTGACATTTTAATACTCCATGCTCTTTGTGCCCTGTGGTAGTGCCAGACACTACAGACACTACTATTCTTGATAGACACTCAAATATACGAGCTCAGCTATAACGGTATGATGAATAAAATGTCATCATAACACAATAGGGCTACAGGACTACAAGGAAAGGTGAAACATTATTTGAATTCAAAATTGCCAATGCCAATATTATTGTTGGTGTTCTGAGATCATAAAAAGAATATCTACTGTAAGTGCTCCTGACCTTTGTTTCCCTGTTATATACAGATTGGTGTAGGTATCTCTTTGTACCTTTTATTGCACTACAGTATATTCTTTGTATTTTTGTGAATATGTGGTATTTTAATAAAATTATTAAAATTAAACAAATGCTTACCTCTATATGGAATCCATATTGCAACATTACATTTTTTATGTCTTCATAGCTCAACTCAATAGATAATTCATTTGCTAAATTTTCAAAGTGGTACAGCAGAGGACCTATGATTTATTGGAAAAATAAGGCAATTGAGCTACACAAATCTCGTTTGCAACTATATTCATTCTTCAATTGCCTTTAGAAAATAAAGACTATGGAATACATAAAATTCATTTACTTTGAGTTCAAGATAAACTAGTCGTTTGTTGTTGTTGTTGTTTTGTTGTTGTGTGCTTTGAGGTAATTTCTGACATAGTTATCCTAAAGTGATCCTTTCACAAGGTATTCCTGGCAGCATTTCTTTGGGGAAGAGGTTGCCCTTCCCTTCCTCTGTCCAAGGTCACCCAGTGGGATGAGGATTTGAACCCAGGTCTCCCAGTGTCCTAGTCAAACTCAAACCACTATACCATACTAATTCTCATAACATGGTAGTACATCAAGATTTGTTAACACATTACATCCTTTTTTTTTTTTTTTTTGCTACAGTCATTGCAAATTTATCAGTTTGTTAAAAGGTATAGCAAATTACCTAAATTGATCCATATTCCTCCTGGTTTGAGTATTTTCCATATTGTATCAATGTAATCTATGACATTATGTGCTGTGTCTATGAAGAAACAGGTTGCTATACAATCCCATATATCTGTATAAAGGAAAAAAAAATAAAAACAATATACTTGTAAAACTTTGATACTGCACATTAGGTTAGCTGCACTTTAAAAAAATCACAAGAAATTTTGTCTGGATCCCAGAAAAAAGTCATTTTTTCTTGTTCAGTAGAGGCCAGTCAGTTTCCATCAATCCTTTCCCTCCAACTTCAGCCGTCTGCTATGCTACTGATGGTATTCAGAGATTTACACAAGCTCACAGGAGTAATCTTTCAGGAGAGTGGCAGGTCTGAAGTGGGAAAGCCCCATCCCATTCATGATATGTAGCATACAGATTTTTTTTTTCCAAATAGAAATAGAAACATGATTCCATGAGTGCTTTTGTCTCTCCTGGACTTGAAAATAATCCCCTGGCAACAGGAAAAAATAATCTAGGATTTGAATAACTACCATGATGATGTCTGAGAGTTTCTAACTGGAGAGCCCACTGCATCTCAAGAACATTGGTCCTGCTCTCTGCCAATAGGGAATACTAATATCACACCTGTGATCTCGCTTTTTACAAATGCAAACAGGAAGTGGACCTTCTTCATTGAAGCCTATTATTATATGTAATAGGGACGGGGAGTGGCTTAGTGGTTAAGATGCTGACTAACAATCACAAGGTCAGCAGTTTGAGACCCAACGGAGGGAGAGAGCTCCTGCCACTAGTCCCAGCTCCTGTCAACCTAGCAGTTCGAAAGCATGTAAAAGTGAAAGTAGATAACCAGGCACCACTTTGGTGGGAAGGTAATAGCTTTTCATGCAATCATGCTGGCCACATGACCACGGAGTCATCTTTGAAAACTCTGGCTCCCCCGGTTTAGTAACAAAGATGAGCACTTTCCCCTACAGTCGGAAATGACTAAACAAACTTGTTGAAGGGTAAACCTTTACCTTTGCCTTGTTATTATAGGTAATGGATTTTGTTTTACGGGGTTGGACAAGTATTTCATTGTTTTACAATTTTTTATCATCCAAGATCTGTGTGTGCACATGCATTTTCCTACTTACTACACTCTGAGTAGATTTCTTGAAAATCGCCTGCTGTCATAGAAAAATTTGCACCGGGAGGAAGACTGTGAGGATCGACATCAGGAAAATAAATTGGCTGTATCTGATCAGCAGATCTCTTGTTATTGCTAAACTGATGAATCCAGGGATAAAGTTTGTATGAATTGGTTTCACAGCATCTGAAATATTATCAGAAACAATTTTACTTTGTCATTTATCTTACAATATAGTGAAAGTTAATACTTTTAGCTTGATACTTATTAACACTACAACCTGACAGTTTTTGCAATACTCTTATTTCTTTTTTAAAAACAGTTGTCTCTGGAAAATCTCTCTTAACCCTTATTAATTAATAAATTCTACAAAGGTTTATAAAATATGCAACTAAAGAGTCCATTCACAGTTAAAAATTTAAAACCACTTCAGAAAATATAGTTGAAAGTTGTAATATTTTTAAAGCAACAAGATTAGTTATATAGTTTTCTTAGATAAACTTAGAATAAATATTTTACTGGCCTGTAAGCAGCCAAGAGCTTCAATGTATTCAAATACTAGTCTACTTTTGTTTTCTTAAGTATCTCCTCAAGCTAAATTACAGAAATTCATATTTGAAGTAAAGATTTGTCTTGGTTACATGTTGCCTTTATTTGCGCATTTCATGTTCTTAGCAGTTCTGGCTATTATACAAAGCGAGATAGAGAGACCCATCCACTCACAGAAAGATGCCCTTTGGCTGATGGTCTGTTGGCCCTGCCCAAATCATGTGCCTGCATACTCCTTCTTGGCCTGTCCTTCTACACAGGAGTGCCCAGGCTTTCCAGATGACTGTCAAACTAGTTTAAGCCACTTGACGGTGAAACAAACGCCCCAAAGGGGCGGCTTGGAACCGTCCATGAGAAAGCCAGATTGGGGTTGCAGCAACTGCACATAGCAGCTCCAATCTGCCTTTTTGCTGGAGCAAAAAGAAGCAGCAAACTGCTGTTCCTTTTTGTGCTGGGAAAAGCCGGCTTTTCCTGCCCTGCCCCACCATGGCTTTACAGCACTCCTGTGGCGTGTGGCATCTAAATGCTGTGCCATCAGAGTGCCAAAAAACTGGCCCAGGTGGCTTCAGAACATGCAGCATCAAAAGGCTGTACTCTGAAGCCACCTGGACAGCAGCACAAAGGAAAGGTCTGTTTCACCCCATATTCTCTGAAACTGGGTTTAATTCCTGCTTACTAGCTGGGATACAAAGATAAAGTGAGATTCTAGTAAATAGGCAGTAGAATTAAAACACAGTTTCCTGGCTTAATTATAGCAGGGAAATGGAGTTTTAAAAAGCCACGATATCAGCACCAGCCAAATCAGATGCATAAATACAAAACTAGATACACAAGAAAGGAAAAACAGCAGCTAAAACAAGTTTGTATACCTGTTCAATACAAAATTAGAAGAAAAGAGCATAAAGAGGCTCCATTCATTTCCTTGGCAAGTATAACCAAGCATAGCTATTTCCCAGGCCAATCTACCTAGTCCAGCACCAGGTACCAGGATATTAACTTTGGAGAGATCCCTGAAACACAACAAAAATAATTATTAATCCTTTCTAATGCATCTTTGCTAGAATAAATATCCCTGGTCACTGTCACTTCTTCCCCAGTATGTTCAATTCCATTTACCTGCATAATTTGTCCAGTTTCCCAAATTTGGGTTACCATTTACTCTGACAAATTTGAATATCTGACATGGACACTACTCTAAATTCAGAATGCACACTAAGTATAATCTCTAGATTTGCTAATATAATTATGTTTTCTTCTCTCTTACAGGAATGCTACATTTTGATAAGTGCTGAAGAGGACTGTGAATAATGACAGGCATTTGTACTTTCAAAAGAAAAAAATATCCACTGCTTAATTGTTTTGTAGTTGCAATGATGCATTCTTACACTTCCAGCTTCACTCTGTACAAGCAAATTTACAGAGGAATCCTATATACCATTATGTAAGAGTAAAATCTTCTGATGGAATGGCCTTACATCAAAGTAAACATACATTAGTAGAAAATGTAATACTCAAAAGACTGCAGACAAGTCTTAACCATGTCTCTTAGCCAAAATATCCTATACTCATACAAAAACACACCCTTTTGTTTAGTCCCTGGTCTAATCTTATTTGGAAAGTTTATTACTCTGTGCCTTTCAAGTAGCCCAATTAAAAAAAATACTATTGCTGCTGTTCGGATTTTGCCTCCATTTAATTATATTTTATAAAGAATTCTAGTAAACAAGCAAGTTTAATGGATGGCTCATTATATTGCTATTTTTGTTCTGTAACAAGACAACAAAAACATGGCCTGGAAATTATAAATAAAGCTAGATAGTTGCTCTGCTCTAGATTATGTAAACAGCCTTAGAGTGGACAAATGAAGGGTCTACTATTTATTTTGAGAATAATATTTGCACAGTGGAAAATGAACAATCAGATAGTAGATATCCACCATGGTGTGATAGTTTGGGCACTAGACTATGATTCTGGAATCCCCGCTCAGCCATGGAAACTCACTAGGTGACCTTGGGCAAGTCAAACTTTCACACCTTCAGAGAAAGGCAAAGGCAAACCATCTCTGAACAAATTGTGCCAAGGAAACCTCATGACAGGTTCATGTTAGGGCCACCATAAGTTGGGAATTACTTAAAGGTACACAACAGCAACAGATAGGTTGAACAGCATATTCTTCAGGGGGGAAAAACCTGAACTCGGTCAACCCAGTTAAACTGCATTCTGTTTATGGCACTAATATTGTCCAGTGGATCTGGGTGGATCATTTTTATATAATGTGAAGGATTCCGAACCTTTTAGGCAATCTGATTCAGATGCCTTCATTTTAACACATAAGGACACTCCCATCCAGTACATGGCTTCAATTCATTCAGCTGAAATAATCAGTTTGTGTATATCAATTCTTTAGACTCCCACATGAATTCTACCATATCTAGTCTCTGACCAATGGAAATATAATCTGAAGGTAAGGTAATGCAATTCACCAAAACAAAAATTGTTAAATAAAGGCACAAATGAAAAGTAAGTGAAACAAGTATATAGCAAAACAAGAAAAAATAGATTTGCTTCTTTTCAGTTCATAGAAAATGTAAATCTTCCAACATTTCACAAGAATGCTTAAAAATATTAACATCAATGTACAAACATTAAGACTTCTCTTAGTTGAATAATGGGCTTGTATAACTTCCCCAGTCCATTATTGTCAGATTACTGAAAACTGCACAGTTACACCAACTAATTTTAATAATGAAATCAGAAAGACAGTGTAAACAAATAAAAAAACCTTATTTCTTCTTCAGTGTGTTAGACAGCCAGCGTGGCATAGTGCTTTGAGTATTGGACTATGACTCTGGAGACCAGGGTTTGATTCCCAGCTCAGACATGAAACTCACTGGGTAACCTTGAGCAAGTCACATGCCCTCAGGGAAGGCAATGGCAAACTTTCTTTAAACAAATCTTACCTCCCCCCCCCCCCAAAATTAAAAAAAACACCTTGGGGGTGCAATAAGTCAAAAATGACTTGAAGGCACACAACAGCAGCAACAACAAAGTGTCCATGAATATGACAAATTAGGCTGTACAAATGGATCCCACCATGATCATCATATCCTTAAAAACCATGTGCACAATTTCTGCATCACTAAATGTTTCAAAACTTTAGTCGAGGGGGGGGGGACTTTTCAAACCACAACTATTTTCAACATTCTGGTAATTTAATTTTTAAATAAAACTGATAAAAATGTTTAGGAAAGTGAAATACTTTAAGACACACTTACACCTCCTTTACATCGCTAGACTGTTTCAAAAGAGCCTTAAAGACGCATCTCTTCCTGCAGGCCTTCCCTGAAACTGTATAATCTAACCGGCTCCTAAAATCTTTCAGCCAATTCCCAACTCCCTATCCCCCGCTCTGTATTTTGTTGCTACCCATGCTGTGGCCAGCATTGCGGTTTTTGTGTTTTATGCTGTATTGTATTTCTGTTGTTAGTAATTTAATTTTAAACTTAACTAGTTTAATCCTATTTTAGGGGGGGGGAGGTTGGGGTGGAATTCTTGAATTATTTTAATCTGTAATCTGTTTTTTAACCTTGTTGTACCCGCCTCGATCGTTTTACAGAGGAGCGGGTAAGAAATAGTTATTATTATTATTATTATTATTATTATGAGGTGAAAAGGGGGAGGAACCCCAGGCTCCCTGGGGTTCCGCCATCAGGACTTTCATAAAAAGCCACACTTCCTTCCCTTGTTTGGTGATTTCCTAGGATTTGCATGGGACCTCCCCTATTCTAGAAACCTGAAGACTCGTTTCTTGGGTCTAATGGCTTAAAAACTCCAAAGGCACCAGTTTCCATCTGATTGTGGAAGCTAAGAAGGGTCAGCCCTGGTTAGTATTTGGACAGGAGCCCTCCCAAAAATACCAGGTGCTGGATTTCTGATGAAGGAACTAGGAAAAACACCTCTGAGTATGTCTTGCCTAAGAAAACATTATGAAAATCACAGGGATGCCATAAATTGACATGTGACTTGAAGGCCCATACACACATATACAAGGTGCTAGCTGTACGAGCTTTATGATAAAATGTGCTAATATGAGCTACTAAAATATGTATATCCCACCCAGTATAAAATGGTCTCAAGGCAGTGTGCATGTACAAATAAAATCAACCTGAAAAATTAAACATGCAAAAGTAGAAGCATGAATTAATTCAAACAGTCTAAAAGCACATCAGACAAACATCTATTCCATCCTTTGATCTATGGGGCCACCCAATATTAGAAAGTGGCCCTGACAACTTCCCTGAAATTGAAATCAGCTCTCTGGTTGCTGTCCAATGGTGGCTTTGCAATAGTGCAAAGCCTGTGAACTGGAAAACATCCATCTGCAACCATCTGCACCATTTCCCAGACTGTTCCAGATCTCTCAACTACCAGGAGCTTTTTGGAAGCACAGGGGCCTGTGGCCCATTATTTGCAGGGAAGATGAGAGTTCAAGAAAAAGTCTACCACAAAAAGAGACTTCCTCCACATGTCCCTGACTGGTTGTTAAGATCATGTTTGGAAGATCATCTTTGCTGGATGCCTTCCAGAGCTACCAGGGAATGATCCTTCACCACAGTCACACAGTCTGTGTGGAATGTCATTCCTAAGGATGCTAGGTCTGCTAGGAGTCCTCCTAATATTAATTCTGACTCTTCTCCTTCAGTAAGGATTCAGTCTTTTTAATTTGTTGTTTTTATTATCAGGTGCGGCTTTGTTTTTGCTGGCTTTCAGGTCTAGTATTTTAACATGTTAGTATTGGAATAACCTCTTCTATAGATTATGCATTCCAAGCACCATCGTTTTCAATTGCCATTAAAAATATTTTCGAGACAAATCCAGTCATTATGTGGTTGATACTTCAGACTAAAGTTTACTTGCACTGAAAGAACAACAAAATTCTACAGCGTGAATTTTCTAAGTAAAAGTTCCTCAAAAATGTTAACAAGTGGACTGAAAATTCACAACTATATTTATAACTGAAAGATGACTGGGAATGTTCAAGATCACAGATTTTTTTTATAAAAAAAAGAATTAGCTGAATGTTTTTTACAGTCAAAGTAAATTTCTGGGTCACCTCCTGTTAAGGAAAAAAGGCCGCCTCTGGGCCTAAAATATCCTGGGGATAAAAAAACATGGCAAAACTACCCTTCCCCCCCCCCCCCATATACTTCTGTTTATTTTTATTTATTTATTTTGTTTGTTTGAGCCCGTACAGCATACTTTACAGCTAACTAATTAAAAAGATATTATATTATAGAAAGACAAGACACTTTCAGCTGTAAGCATCCCTACCTCAGCTTTCTATGCCACTCACAAATGTTCCCTACACATAGAAATATTCCCCTTCCCCCTAAACTAAAGTGGGTGGGAGGATTAATAAAAAACAAACCCTTTTATTTAAATGTGTAATAACTTACCGTAGGTTTTTCTATAACTGAAGACATTCTTGAATGCCTTGAATCTAACAAGGGAAGGGTATTCATGTTATATTTTGAATGAGCTTTTAAGCCTTTACCTTTTTAAAAATTTCTCTGTTGGCTAAGTAATCTAGCAGCACTCATTTCAAGCTAAGTTAAAAGTGGTGCTGAACAGAACTGGTTGTTTCAAGCAACCTCTCATAATTGCAGACGGAATTCTGCCAACAGGATCACATTACAAGAGGTACATACAATAGGATAAGACTACCATGCAGTTTCCACAATAGAAGGAGGCTCAGATAAATAATTGCTTGCTAGTTTGATAGCTCCTTATAAACATGCATTTATTTGTTCCTCCCATTTGTGAATATGAAAAACACAAACATAAAAACTATTATGTGAATTACAGCGTCTCGTTAACTTCTTTCTGAGTATGCTTCAAGGATGTCTTTCCACCTCTCCTCCAAAATGAGCCCTGATCTCCTGCAAGAAGACTTCAGACACTACCCATTTAAATATCTTTAAAGACTGCATCTGATCTATAATTGTGGTACACTGTGGGCCTTTTACTTTACAACTAAAAGTTGGAATACAGAGTCCTTTGTCTTTTTCAGCTCTGATTCTGTGGCAATTTTAAAATACAGCTAAAGCAGTTACTTGTATCTCAGTATATTCTTGTACATAGTAAAATATAAACAAAATCACTGACAGATGAGGCCTGCTCAAATGAGGCTTGCTTGTGGGGTTTTGCAATATTTCATGTATCAGTTCCCTAGTGACATGAATGGTGAGAGAGCTGCTCTAGTGACCTAAAACATCTTCATTATATTTGTTTTCTTGCTTGTGGATATAGAAAGTTATAATTACAACAAATAAAAGTTAATTACCTTGCTGGAAGATAAGATGCAGTAACTGAGGCCTGTCAATCCAAACTTCAACTTATCAGGAGATATTAAATGTTTTTGACTCAGGAAGGGGGAGAACAATACAATGGACCTTTGGTATTGTTGGGGTTTGGTATCAAAATCCGTGAATGCTCAAGTCCCATTAAATATAATGACAAAATAAAATGGTGTCCTGTACATAAAATGGCAAAAATCAAGGTTTGCTTTTCTGAACTTATGTATTTTAAAAATATTTTCAAATTGTGGATGCTTCAATTTGTGGATAAAAAAAATCTGTGGACATGGAGGGCTGATTGTACTACATGGCAACAACTGCCTGGACAGATGATGCTATCAGAAAGGATTCTGTTTCTTGAACCACTCTGCCTAGACTATACATTCCAACAAATTCTTCACTTGACCTGCTGAGAATGTCAGTTTTCAGGAGATGAAGGTAGTGGCAAGAGAACTGTGCATCTGATTCTTACCAACAGTGTGCAAGGTAGGAGTGAACACAGGAGGATTCCTGTAATTCGTTATGTAGAGGAAAGGAAAAAACATTGGCAATGCACTCAGGATTTTAAAAGCCAATTTCAATAAACTTAAAGAAACAGAGGCTGAGCTCTTGCGATCTATTCAGAAAGAAGGAAATTTATAAAGGAGTTAGATTTTGACAGTCAACCACAAAAAAATTGAATGAGACAAAAAAATCTAATTTTTTAAAAGAAGGATGCATAAAGGGCTATTGGATGAATTGAGATTTAAAACTGGCATGTATGAGGGAAGAAAGAGCAACCCATTAATGAGGACTACAAATGATTAGCCAATATTTGGTGGGAGAAGGATGACAAGACTAAATCTCAGACTAAACTCAGGCTTGCAAAGGAGATTTTCTGCTATGTTTGAAGTAAGAAGGACATACTGTATATCTACAGCATGGAGAAGTGAACAACAGAGAGAAATTAATAACAGAGAAAGCAGAACTACTGAATAACTGCTCTGTCCCTAAAAAGATGGCATTGCTATTTTAAATCTCACATTTCCAGAGCCAGATGAACTGTGCTCACAATGGTACTAAAGGAGCTTGTAGATATAATCTGAGAATCTCTGTGCATAACCCTGGTGAACTGGTAAGAGCCATGAACATGTTTTAAAAAGGAGAAGAGGTTCTGGGCCACTACAGGAAAAGATTGGAGAGCTCACTGAATAGATTATGTAAGTTAGAAGAATGCTTTGAGTACTAAAAGTGATGAGCTTCTCAAAAATAAATTATGACAGACAAATCATGTCTTTACTTATATAGAGAATTACAAGTAAGTTAGAGGAATCTAGTGTAACTCAGCTCCAGTGTAGCCTTTGAAGAGGTTCCCCATGACAAGTTGGAGAAATGTTGGTTAGATGACTCTACTGCTAGATAGATTTGTAACTGGTTGATGGAACAAATCAAAGAACGCTCACCAATGTTCCTTGTCATTCTAGAGAGAAAGGAATGTTGATTCTTACCTGTTATATGTCCATTTCCAGCGGAGAAGGTTCGATCCTCCTGAAACTTGGGTTGCTCCTCCCATGAGCTCCTAGAGACAGGGACAAAATTAAATAACAAAAGGACCCCCCTGCCCCCTCATGGGAGGGGCAACCCAGAAGGTCCAGTTGTTATCCAGCCTAAGAGCCAGCAGGCTAAGGCCGGAGGCAAGCAAGGTTCTTATAAAAGTCCATCAAAGTCCGCACTCTGTTCTTGTGTTCTTATCTGGCTGGAGAGGGAGTGTGTCCTCCCATCGTCCCACAGCAGCACCAAGGGTGAGAAGGAGGATCGAACCTTCTCCGGTGGAAATGGATGTATAACAGGTAAGAACCAACGTTCCTTTTCCCAGTGGAGAAGGTGAGATCCTTCTGAAACTTGGGATGTACCAAAGCCCTCCCTTAAGCGGGGGGGGGGGGGGGAGTGCTGCGTAGAAGGAGGGGACGGTGGGAGGACGCGCTGGAGCACTCTCCTGCCGAAGGCAGCCTCAGCTGGTAGAGGTCGAGCTTGTAGTGCTTGACAAAGGTACAGTGGTCCCCCGGGTTACGAAAGTAATCCGTTCCGGATTACCTTTCGTAACCCGGAAATCTTCATTTCCCGGGGGACCGCATTCTTTGACGGACCGCGCGGCAAATTTAAAGGGGCCGCGCGGTTTTTCTTCTTCGGATCCCGGGGTTTTCTTCGGATCCCGGGGGCTTTTTTTCGCCCCCGGCGGTTTTGGGTCCCGGGGATTTCGTTCCCCGGGGGCTTCGTATCCCGGGGGGGGGGCACTGTAGAAGGTATCTTCCAGGTTGCAGCCCTGCAGATCTGTTAGGGGGGTACTGGTGGCCCAGACCGCAGAGGTGGCTGCACTCCTGGTTGAGTGTGCGACCACTCCTTCAGGTGGTGGATAGCCCTGAGACCTAGTTTCTCCATGACGCTCGGGGGGGGGGGGGAAGTTGTAAAGCTTCTTGACTGAGGAGTGGCAGGGCTGGCTTCTTCCACTCCTCTGTGATGACCTGCAAAAGGTTAGCAGGGCCGGGGATCTCTTTAACAGAAGGAGGAGGTGCAGGGAAGATGTCCCCCGTCAGGCGAGGCAAGTCAGAGTCGAGCGTTGGAGCTTGGTCTGAAGGCTGTTCCAGGCCCAGGGTCTTGGCTATCTTCCTCAGTAGCATGGGGAAGTCTTCAGCCTTGAAAAGTCTTGCGGACTGTGGAGGGGTGGCATTGTCTGCATCTGCTCCCTCATCCTCTGACAGCTCTGGCTCTTAAGAGGTAGCATGACTGGATGCGTCACCCTCATCCTCGTCCCCAGAGAAGTGAGGGGAGGCGCACCCTGAGACCCTCTTGGGAGGCAGGTAGTGCTTTGGGCACTTGGCGGGGGGGGGAATTGGTTGGAGTTGCACAGTCTGGTGTGTTCCTCAGTGGTGCGCCCCTGGTGGCCCTCTCCCTGGGCGTGCTGCATGGTGAGGGGCTCACCTGCCCGCTGGTCTGTGTTGCTGGAGTGAACCTGTGGTGGTGACTGGTGATGGAGAGGCTTGGGTGCTGTGGTGGGCGGGGGGGGGGCAAGCCCCTGGCCCAAAAGTGACCCACGATGGTGGGCCGCATAGTCCTGGATGCCTGGGGACCCTCCATCTATGCGATCTAATTGACGTCCGCCATTGTTCCGTACAGGATGGCGGCCGCCAGCATCCCCACAGCCTTGACAGCCTGTGGGCCTTGGAAGATGGCCTCTCCTATGTGTAGGATTTGAGGAAGGGCCTGCTTCCGAGCACTCAAGATGGCTGCCAACCACGTGATCCGGGTGCCCCATGGAACACTCAAGATGGCCACCGCCGATCACGTGATCCGGGTGCCCACTGGAGCACCCAAGATGGCCACCGCCGATCACATGATCCGGGTGCCCACAGGAACACCCAAGATGGGTGCCGCCGATCACGTGACCTGGATGCTCCTCTGTGCATCCAAGATGGCAGCGCCCATCCCGGGATTCAAGATGGTCACTGCCATCCACGTGGTCGGAGAGGCGCGTGTTGGACTGTGATTCAAACCAGCACGCTGCCTTCCCATAGCCCTCAGGTGGTTGGGAACCCCCCAGGGCTGAAAAAAGTGGGGACCCTCCCAAAGGGTGGGTAGAGGGAGTCCCCGGCCTGGATCTCGGGAGGGGCAAAAAGTTCCACGGCTGCAGTGGTTTTGCCTGGTGCTTTGGCTGCAGCAGCGGTGGTGGGGCCTCCCTGGCTGAGGTGGCTAGGCCCTGGGAGCCCCCAGGGTCAGCAAAGGAGAGGGCATAGGAGTGATCTCCTTCCTCACTCTCATCAGGCAGGGTCACAGGGCTCCAAGGAGCCTCTGTGTCCTCCCCCCCCCCGGAAAGTCTCCCTAGGCATATAGACATGGGGGACCTCCTGGGCCAAAAAGGCCCTGAATGCGGCGGCCCACTCTGGTGGGAGGTGGATTCCTGGCTGGGGAGAGGGGGAAGGGGCCCCTGTACTCACTGTGGCCAGTGGAGCCCACGACGACTGCTCCGGCAGCGCCTCGCCGGTCCCCAACCCAAGATGGGTAGGGCGGAGGCGCGTAGCTCTGGCAGCTGAGAGGGGTGACCCCTCCTCTGGCTGAGCTCCATTGGGCTCCACAGACCCCATGTTGAAGGCCAGCTGCTGTGCTCCTGCCAGAGTCAGGGCGAGTGGCTGGGGCTGGGAGTCCGCTGCAGTAGAAGGTCTTTCCATTGTAGGAAGAAACCAACTTCCAAAAAGGAGTCCAAAAAGGTAGAAGGTGAGGTCGTTCTGAGGAACGAAGAAGGTCCATGTCCTGCTAGGAGAAAGGCAGGAAACAGAACTGGACCTTCTGGGTTGCCCCTCCCATGAGGGGCAGGGGGGTCCTTTTGTTATTTTAATTTTGTGCCTGCCTCTAGGAGCTCATGGGAGGAGCAACCCAAGTTTCAGGAGGATTGAACTTTCTCCGCTGGGAAATTTACAAGCCATATACTCCAGGGTTCTGTCTTGAGCCCAGTGTTGTTCAATATCCTTTTAAATGACATCTGGATAAAAGAACAAAGGCATGCTCATCAAATTTGCAGACAGCACCAGAGTGGCAGCTCAGAGGATGGAATCTTAAATTGGGTAACTGGAGGAGTGTTAACAAAATGAATTTCAACAGGGATAAACGTAAGGTAGTAAAATTAGGCAGGAAAAACAGATGCACAAGTATAGGATGCTTTATACCTGGCCTGAAAATGATATAGGGATCTTAGTAGACCACAAGATAAACATGAGTTAAAAGTGTGATGCAAAGGCATTCTAGGCTACATCCAGAGAACTATAGATACTGTACCACTCTATTCTGCCTTAATGAGATCTTACCCAGAGAACTGTGATGGTTCCTGGTATCACAGTTTAAGAAAGATACCAACAAACTGGAAAGAGTCCAGAGAAGGACAAATTGATATTTATTAATATCTTTAAAACATGTCTATCTCAATCCAAATCATAAGACCTCTGGGCCACTTACATCCACATGGAAAAGTATTGTAAAATTTTTAGCCATTTTTAAGTGACTAAAGGGATGTTATGTGGTGGATGGAGTAAGCTATTGTCATCTGCTCCTGATCCGAGGACCCAGGGTTTTCAAATTACAAGATGGAAAAATCCACCTAAACATTAGGAAAAACTTCCTGATGGTAAGAAGTGTTTGACTGTGGAATAGACTATTTTGGAAGATGGTACATGCTCCTTCATTTCAAAATGTTAAAACAAAGATGGTACTCCCACTTTTCAGATACTTTGGTGGTGGACTTATGAATGGCAGGGTTTGGTGAAAACAGCTGTTTGAATCATGACTTGCTGCTTATCCACATTTGATGATGTCAAATGTAGTGTCCTGCATTCAATAGGTTTTAATCGAAACAAGCTGCTGAAATAGCCTTAACTTTTGGAACAAAGTCTTATTATTAAGATGAACCAAAGTATGACATTTTCTCCAGTTTGTGGTTAACCAACATGATTTCAAAAAACAATTTAAACTGCATCATAGTTTTTTTCCTTCTGGGCTGATGTCATTTGGAACAAATATATTACTGTATATTTAGGCCTTCAAATAAATCTTTCAAAATTAATTTACCATCTGTCTTTTGGAAAGTTCTTTATAATTTCATTGATGATTGGCTGATAGCAGGAATCTCTCTCAGGCTTTCCAGTTTCACTCCAATCTCTTACAAATTGTTTCAAAGTGGACTTTAATTTATCCATGTCAAATGTCGAGGCTGGGGTAATCCTTCTGTTACCCTAATAAAGATGTAAAAACAAGATAACCACAGTATCAACCCAGAAGCTAAGAAAAATCAAATTACATATTTTCATAATGTTTTCGAAAGCCATATTATTGGGTACACAGCTGAGTCCTTTGAGGTAACAATCATAAATGAAATAAACAAATGGCCTAAAATAACATATTATCTACATACCATTCTCTAAAAACAGAACAACCATTCATCAAAATAAGAAAAATGCCAGGATGAACTTAAGCATGTAAATAGGCATGATCTGCTTTAGGAAAATAGTTTGGTTATTAAAAACTATTTTACTGGCTAATAAATTTTGTGGAAGGCTAAACCACCATGATTATGTATCCTTTCTCAGCTAGAAGTTCCTTCACACTACTGAATAGATAGAATTTACAGTAGAAAAGCTTGCACTGGAACTCATTAGAATTAAACTCAGTCTGTGAAATCAAACAAAGAAGAGATTCCATCATTTTGTAAGGGGAAAAAAATCTCAGCAAAATTACGAGGCTTGTAACATGACTCAAGCAGTAGGAAATATTTTCCTAAATATAAAAGTAAGCCTATACATCTCTAAACAAAAACAAATATGTATGATGGCATCTTGAAACTAACTTCTAAACCTCAAGACCAAGATAGAGACACTAAAAATCACAAAAATTTAATCTTATTATAGAATCCACAAAAACTAGGCATACAGTGTAGGCATTGTGTTGCATTGTCTCTGAGTCACCGCAGACAATACTCCCAAATTTCAGACATTTGCACTTGCAAGTTTTCTAGCAAATAAAATATCCAGGACAAAAAAGTCTCAAGAAATCTATTGACTTTACCATTTTAAAATCAATCAATATAATATGTTTTATTTATTTAAAAAAATGTCCTGTGCTGGTTTTGTGTGTGTGTGTTTTTGTGGATTTTTTTTTGATGAATCATGACACAGCCTATAACTGGAGTATTAGGCTAAACCTCAACCTCAATACATTAGAATTATCACTGGGGCCAGAAAATACCCCCAAAGTTAGTCAACACAAGTTTTTTTTTAAAAAAAATAACCTGGTGAATGTCAGTTAACAAGCATTGTGTTATAAATGTGGTATAAACTTTTGTAAGCAGCAGCCTTTGTAGCCACTGAAAGCTTATGCCAGCTTGTTTAAAAAAAAACGCACAATGAAAGGGGTTGCTCTTAAACTGCCAAATCTATGTTTACCTTTATATGGAAAAAATAACACCACTTTTATGTTATACAAATCTCTGTATTATTTTGGTTTAACAGCTCCTGACATTACTACCATGTAGTCTAATCAAATTAGACACTAAATAACAAAGAGATTTTAATAATAACCCTGTCTGACTATCTCTACACAACTTATATAAGTTGTTAAATAGGAAAAAAACCCGTAATACAACTGAGTAAAAAACTGAAAGTTTTAAACAGATTTTAATAATTTCTTTTAAAATACAATTTAAAAAACCCACATCATCACCATATTCTTTATTTTCAAACATGTTTGTGCAGTCATTCACAATTGTCTGCAAGATTCCTTGATTGTGGTCAATGCATTTCCGAATCTTGCCAAGATGAGGAAGAAACTGAGGGAGCAATTTCTGCTGAGCAGCTGGAAGAGATCTGAATTGTCTTTCTGCACGATTCACTCTTTCATGCATATTAATTCTAGAAATGAAAAAAGATGGCATGAATATTGGAAACTGATATATAAAAGGAGTTAAAGTTTTATATTATCATTATTATTGATATATTTATATCCCATCTTTCTCCTAATATGGGACACAAAGTGGCTCACAAAGCAAATTAAAACAAAATACAGTAGGTAACACAAATGTTAAAAAACAATTGAACAAACAATCAAATATCCTTAATTTTCACTCGAACAGGCCTTATTTCTGAAAAAAGTTTAAGCAATGAGAATATATTGTTTAACTTTCACCAGTAGTCAAATGTACTCAGGTAAGATTTAAAAAAGCACATGTACAAGTTCAAAAAAAGAAAGAAAGAAAGAAACTCACAACAACAAAAAGTAATTTTAATTTCCTTTACTGGTGTTAGTTTTATTTGGTGACTGTTTTATGTATTATATTGTTAGGTTTATTTTGTTGCCTGCCCACAACTGGCTTACTGGACAATACAGAAATACAGTAAATAAAAATCAAAGCAAATCAAATAAATGCACACTAGGCCTAGCCTACACATGTGGGATAGATTATTTGTGGTTATGTTTTGTTCTTGTTATAACTATTCACTCATTGTTTTAACTACAATACTCTACAGATGCAAATTTTCAGATATTCTGAACCTATGAAAAAGATCTTCCCATGATTTTTTGCAAGAAAAAACTGAAAATGCTCAGAATAAATTGAAAATTGCATAATTAGTATCCTTTATAAATTGAAAGCCACTCTGCTGCTTTAGGAACATAAATTAGTTTGGTATAAAACTCCCCACCAATAAGCCAGGGACCATTACCATATTTGTAATCATTGGCTACAACTCTCTCTCTTTTTTCCTGGAGACTTGCTGCAGGCTGACATCTGATGGCTCACACAAATGCAGCAGTCTATGGACAACCACTTTGACTAGACTTTGTCTAGTCTACGGACAACCACTTTGCTATACATAGTCTTACATAAATGTCTACCTGCTACATTATTGTTGTTGTTTAGAAACAATGTGAAGAAAATAAATATATTAACACCCTATCTTACATGTTTTATTCATTATTGGAGAAGAAAATATTTCAACACTCCCCTCTCTGACATTTTTCCAGAAAAATTTTTCTGGTTTCTCCCCAAGCCTTAGCCTTACTACTCTTGAATGGATGGTGGTACAACAACTAACCATGCCAAATGTCAAAAATACAAGCCAATCAATGAAACTGAGAAAGTGGAAAGGTCCTCCCATCATTTCCTAAGCAAGCTCCAGCTGCTCAGTCCCACACCCTTGACCCAAGAGGCTTTTGGTGGGAGCTGCTGCTTGTCCCATGATGACACAGACCCAGAACAATGTGGAGGGCAGGAAGTGCTGCTTGGATAATCTTTTCTATACAGATGTCATATAATTTATAACTGCATACTAGTCTTTAGTACATATTTTAGTCTTTGGTTAACCACTTTGAGAGCCTCTTGACAGTACAAAAAAAAGAGCAAAGTACAGTCTCCATATCCACGGATTCCACCATCCACGACTTGAAAATATTTTCTAAAGAATTCCAAAAAGCAAACCTTGATTTTTCATTTTATACAAGGAACACTATTTTACTACTCCACTTTATATAAGGGGACTTACGCATCCACTTATTTTGGTACCCATGGGGGTTGCTGAAACCAAATCCCAGCAGATACCAAAGGCACACTGTATTCTGCTCAGCTCCCAATATTGCATCAAAAAAGATTTCGCTTTCCTTTCTTTCCACACCTCCTAGTGTTCCTCAACTTTGATCTGGGGGGGAGAGGGTGTGTGGAGGTTTCTACCAGTATTCCAAGAGAAGATCTGAGTTGCATACCCAAGAATCTGTTCCTTCTGTGGTATCCATTGCCCTAACACAGAAACAGTTGGATACAGCAAGTGTCTGAGAAAGCAGCACTGGTTGAATTTTTGGCCCCCCACATCATTATGATAGTCCAGTTTGATAAGGCATAGGTATATGGAGCCTAAACTGGAAATGGCACTTTACACAGTCTTTTTGGCTAACATGGAGCAGGAGGTAAGGTAAGTGTATCTTAATTGATACATAGCCTAGATCAGTGGTAGATCAGTGATTCCAAAATTCTGGCCATCCAGGTGTTTTGGAAGCATTGCTCTAGAAGTTTGTAAGTAAAATCATTTAAACTCATCTCTTAAACGATAAGCTTTTTGTTCCTACAGTTTAGCACACTATTATTTTTTTTTAATGTGCAGCACATACTCACTATGCTCAAAAGACACTGACAATTGATTTCACCTCATCCATGGTAAACTCAACACATTTCTTTCACTAGCCTATGTCTGCTTTATACCACTTTAACTGTCATGATTTTCCCTCAGTTAATTCTAGGACGGCAGCCTGGAGAAACTTGAGATGAAGCAGTTCTTTGAGATGTGGCCCATCAGATATTACACTCCGACCCCCTCTAACTCAAGTCTGAATGTGAAAGATAGGGGCTGCAGTCGAACAATATCTGAAACAGTCACACATTTCCCACCCATCCCGGACACATTTCTAGAGCTCCTAACAGAATATGTAATGACTATTCAGACAGTTTAATGACACAATTTAACTCTCTACTCACAAGCTTAGTCTTCTTGTTTTCTATAGGATTTCCAACAATATTTGTTGTTGTCTGTTGTTTACTGCCCTCAAGTCATGGTGACCCTGTGGATGAGACATCTCCAAGGTCCCCTATCCTCAACCTCTCTGCTTAGGTCCTGTAAATTCAGGCCCATGACCTCCCTAATGGAGTCTATCCATCTGGCCTGCGGTCTTCCTCTCTTTCTACCACTCCCCATAGCATCATTGTCTTTTCTAATAAGTCAGACCTTTCCATGATGTTGCCAAAGTACAACAGCCCTAATTTGTTTTTAGGTTTGTGTGCTTTAACTGAGGGATGAAAGAGACTGGTGGAAGGAGTGGCTTAAAGCAGTCCCTTCTGTAGATGGATTGGAGCCACAGTGAACACACACCATGAAACCAATCCGCCTTTTCCCCAACCAAAAAAGGAGGGGAAAAAATCTGCTCCTTTTTTAGCTGGGAAAAGGGAGGCTTTTCCTGCCCCGCTGCAGCCAAAAACCAGCTTCCAGACACTATGGGATGTGCAGCATCTAAATACCACAGCATCTTGAAGCAGCCCATGTCTGGGCAGCCACCTGACTTCCAGTCTGCTTCAGGGCAGCATGGGAGCATGCAGAGTAAAAATGCCGCACTCCCAAGCCACTCAGACACCAGCTTTTAGAGCTGGTCTGTTCCTACTCTTAATGTACTAAATTGTTTTTGTTTTTTTTTAATCTGTTTTTAATACCTCCTCCAGCCTTGGGTAGAGGGGTAAGAAATACTACTACTACTATTAATAATAATAAATCATTTTGGCTTCCAGGAATAGTTCTGGTTTGATCTGTTCAAGAACCCATTTGTCTTTCTGGCTGTCCATCCTCAGCACTCTTCACAACCTCTCAAATGAATTGATTTTCTTCCTCTCCACTTTCTTCATCTTGCATCTGTACAAGGTGCAATATTCACAAACAGTTTTGCTTGATCTAAAGCTACAACCCTGCATGCAAATTAAGAAGTAAGTAAGTAAGATCCAGATTGACAGAGTCAAGACTAGTGCTAACCAATATATGTCAACAGATATGGAAAACAAAAATGATGGCCAACAGATCAATATACATCCCTGTCTACAAAAAAGGAGACACAAGAGACTGCAGCAAATATAGGACCATAGCACTAATCTTCCATGCAAACAAAATCATGCTCAAAAAACTGCACCATAGGTTCCAACTGTACATGGAGAGAGAAATCCCAGGGGTCCAAACAGGGTTCAAGAAAGAAAGAGGCATCAGGGATCACACTGTAAATATATGATAGCTAATGGTGCATAGCAAGGAATTCCAAAAGGAAATCAGCATGTGCTTTATAGACTATAGCAAAACCTTTGACTGCATAGATCATGAAAGGCTATGGAATGCCCTTAAAGACATGGGATGCCAACATATCTGATAGTCCTAATGAGGAACCTGTACTCAGGTCAAGAGGCTACTGTCAGAACAAAACATGGAGAAACAGAATGGTTCCCAATTGGCAAAGGAATGAGACAAGGCTGCATCTCATCACCCTACTTGTTCAATTTATAAGCAGAACATATTGTAAGGAAAGCAGGCTTGGACAAGGAAGTGGGAGGAGTGAAAATAGGAAGAAGAAATATCAACAATCTGAGGTATTCCAACTACAGTACAGTATAATACTAGCAGAGAATCTCAAAGACCTGGAACAACTACTAAGGAAGATCAAAGAAGAAAGTACAAAGGCAGGCTTACTGTTGAACATAAAGAAAACAAAAATAATGACCACAGAGAACTTACACACATTCAGACTAGACAATGAGGAAACAGAAACAGTAAAAGAGTTCTCATAGATGGGATCAAACTTTGATCAGAACAGGGATTGCAGCCAAGAAATTAGATGAAGATTAAGAATGTGGAGGGTGGCTATGGAAGTACTAGAAAAGATCCTAAAATGCAAAGACATGCAACTCAGTACAAAAGTTAGAATCATACAAGCCATTGTATTCCCTAGCATTATTGTCTTTTCCAACGATTCATGTATGGATGTGAGAGCTGGACAGGATAGGAGGAAAATCAACTCATTTGAGATGTGGCACTGGAGAAGAGTGCTGAGGATTCCATGGACAGCCAAAAGGACAAACAAAGGGATCCTAGAGCAGATCAAGCCAGAAATATCCCTAGAAGCCAAGATGACAAAACTTAGACTGTCATAGTTTGGACACATCATGAGAAGGCATGAATCATTGGAAAAGACAATAATGCTAAGAAAGGTGGAGGGAAATAGAAAGAGTGGAAGGCCACATACCAGATGGGTGGATTCTCTTAAAGAGACCACGAATACGGGTTTGCAGGAATTAAGAGAGCAATGGAAGACAGAAGGTCTTGGAGACTTTCAGGGTCACCATGAGTAGAGATCAACTCGAGGGCAGTTAACAACAAAAGTAGGGCCTAAAACACACTGTAGAAATAATCCAGTTTGATACCACCTTAGGTGCCACGGCTCCATGCTGTGGAATTCTGGGTGCTATAGTTTATTGTGGCATCAGAGCTCTTCGACAGCGAAGGCACAAAATATCTCACAAAACTACAGTTCCCAGGATTCCTTAACTGAGCCAAGGCAGTTAAAGCGGTCTCAAATTGGGATTATGTCTGCAGTGTGTTTTGGACCGACGTAAGTTTCTACACGTGTAACTGAGTCTCGTTCGATTCACCGGGGTTGCTTTTTGACTGAAGGGCCAGGACAGGACTGAAGTGAAAGGCAAAAGGGGGACTGTATTAGAGCAGCGCTACTCCAGGTGGTAGTTCCTGGACCAAATGGCTAGTTTCCAGGAAAGAAAGAAAGAACTGTTACCCAAAGGGCACAAATACAGTGCTGGTTCCCAACCAACGAGAGCCATTGTGGTGTAGTGGTTTGAGTATGAATATGACTCTGGAGACCAGGGTTCAAGCCCCAGCTCAGCCATGAAACTCACTGGGAGGCCTTGGGCAAGTCACACTGAGGTAGATTGGTTAAAATTAAGATTTTTAATATGCTCAGAAGCGTAAAATTATAGAGCAAAGGTTGTTGTTGTAGGTCATGTCACATCTTCTATTTTTGGAACGCAAATGACTCTGAATGGCTCCAGATTTGAGTTGCTTTAGCCCAAACAGCAGGAAATACCGCCAAGACTAGACTGTTTTGGGGACATATAGATAATAGTTTGACTGGCATAGTGACACATGTTAGGTGTAATATGTGAACATCCAATGAAAATACGGGGTGGTAAAGGTTTAGTTCGAAGTAACCAACAAAAATGCCATTTGCAGTTCCTGTGTTCAAAGTGCTAAGAGTCTGCTTTCCAATAGGAGTCCCAGTTAATTTGGATGACTTTCCTACTGCAGCGGTCCCCAAACTCCGACCTTCCAGATGTTTTAGACTTCAGCTCCCAGAATAATCCCAGACCATTCATTGGCCGAGCTGGCAGGGAGGGCATTATGAGGTAGCGAGGAAATTTGCATGTGGGCGGTGATTGGCTGAGGGGCAAAGAGGAGGGAGGGGCCTTTGTGGGGCTCTGGAATCTATTCAGATTGACTGTAGGATCCTGAGGCAGGGAGGAAATTTGCATGTGGGCGGTGATTGGCTGAGGCTTCTGGGAGAATAGAATCCTGAGATATGGAGGAAATTAGCATATGGCTGGTGATTGGCTGAGGGGCAAAGAGGGGGAGGGGCCTTTGTGGGGCTCTGGAATCCTGAGGTAGGGAGGAAATTTGCATGTGGGCAGTGACTGGCTGAGGCTTCTGGGAGATGAAGTCCAAAATACCTGGAGGTCCACAGGTTGGACATCACTGTCCTGCTGGGAGAATGCTGCATAAACATAAACAAAGAAACAGACACGTTTCCTTTCCGACCGAGCTCTTCCTGGTCTCCCTGCTAAATTTCTGGTTAACATCCTGGTTTTTAAAATGTAACCCCAGAGGATGGGCAATGGCAAACCCCTCTCTCCCCCAAAGAAACCTTGCCAAGGAAACCCCCCAGGCAGCCTAGGCTGGCCCTGATTCACACAGAAAATGACTCCGAGACGACGAGGCTCGTAACAAGTAACAAAGAACCAACCAGGGAGCTGGTTACCCGTAGTAACGGAAGGCGTTGATGATCCTCCGGAAGTGCTCCCGCTCCAGCTTCTCCTCTTCTTTCTCCTCCTTCCTCCTCCTCCTCAGAGCCGGCGCCTCCTGCTCCTGGGGCTGCGGCGGCGGCGCTGCTTCCCCGTCCCACATTTTCTCTGTTCTCTCCTCCTCTCTCTGGCGCCGGCTACCGCTCTGCGTCGACACTGCGCATGCGCCAAGAAGCCAACCGAGTTCACGCGCTTGGCTCCTCCCCCCCCACGTCGACACTGCGCATGCGCCAACTGAGTTCACGCGCTTGGCTCCGCCCCCTCTGCCGGCTCCTTCTCTGTGTCGACACTGCGCATGCGCCGACCTAGTTCACGCGCTTAGCTCCGCCCCCTCTGCCGGCTCCTTCTCTGTGTCGACACTGCGCATGCGCCGACCTAGTTCACGCGCTTGGCTCCTCCCCTTTTGTCGGCGCCCCGCGTCAACACTGCGCATGCGCCGATCTATTTCGCGCTCTTGGCTCCTCCCCTTTTGTCGGCTCTCCTCCTCCCCGCGTCGACATTGCGCATGCGCCAACTGAGTTCACGCGCTTGGCTCCTCCCCCTTCTCGGTCGTTCGCGCCCACTTCTTCTTCTGGCTCTTCTTTCTGATTCTGACATTCCCTTTCAGAGGAGGAGGAGGGTCAGGGCAGGAGCATGCGCAGTAAGCGCTTGCTTTCTCTCTCTTCATCCCCCGTCCACCGCTACTTGGCAAACTCTCGTTCGAATTCTCGCCGCCCTCCCTTTCTATTTCCGCTCCGCGTCGCCTTCACTGGCAACACTGCGCATGCGCCGACGACAACACGCTTACATTCATCCCACGCTGGCTCCTTCCACTCCTCGCTCGCGCATGCGCGCTTTCGGCTCATTACTGATAAGGGCCCTGCCTCTCAATGTCACGTCTCACCGGAACGAGACAGGGAAGGCGCATGCGCAGTAAAGAACTCTCTCCCTCTCTGCCCCCTCCCACCACTACTTGGGCAAACTCTCGTTAGTCGTTTGAATTCTCGCGAGAAAAGGATTGTTTGTCTTTTTGGTTCCTTTCATCAAGAGTTTCAAAACACACACTGCAGGAGAAATAATAATCCAGTTTGAGACCGCTTTTAACTGCCCTGGCTCAATGGCTAGGGGGCTCTGGGAACTGTAGTTTCGTGTGAGGCATTTAGACCTTTCCTCTGTCAGAGAGAGCTCTGGTAATGACACAATAAAACTACAATTCCCAGGATCCCCTTAAACTGAGCCGGAGCAGTTAAAGCGGTCTCAAACCGGATTATATTTCTGCAGTGTGTTTCGGGGCTCAGTCAGTCTGCGAGGCCTCAGCAGGGCTGATGAGGATAAGATGGGCCTGGGTTGCCACTGTAGAACTAATCCAGTTTGACACTGCTTTAACTGCCATGGCTCCGTGCTGTGGAATTCTGGGAGCTGTAGTTTGTGGTGACACCAGGGCTCTCTGGCAGGGAAGACTGAATGTCTCACAAAACTACAGTTCCCAGAATTCCCTAGCATTGAGCCAGGTCAGTTGAAAGTGGTCTCAACCTGGATTATTTCTGCAGTGCGGATGAAGCCCTTAACTAGCTCAGTCCCATGGAATCCTGGGGTTTGTAGTTTTACATGATCTTTAGCCTTTTCTGCCCCAAGAGTGTTGGTGCCTCATTAGTCTACAGATCCCAGGGGACTCTGTGGAGGAAGGGGCCGTGGCAGTCGAAGCAGTCTCAAATTGCATTACTTCTACAGTGCAGACACCTGGAGTTGTCTCAGGCGACATCTGCACTGCAGAATTAATGCAGTTTGACGCCTGTTGAATTGCCATGGCTACGTCTTACAGAATTCTGGTGACTGTAATTTTGGGGGGCTTCTAGCTTTCTCTATTGGAGAGCTCTGGTGCCACAGCAAACTAGAAATCCCAGGATTCCAAAGTATTGAGCCATAACAGTTCAAGTGTTTTAAACTGCATTAATTTCTACAGTGCGGCAGCAGACTTATTCAGAGTATTTCCGCGAGTCAAGTTTGATGTGAAGGCAAACCTTTGTTACCCTTGTGGTGTTCGAGTGTCTTAGAGGCCAACCTCTGAAATGTTGCATGTACCGCTTTCCCATAATGCATGTTTTCTTTGTGCTGACAGATTTGGTTTCCCTCTTCACTACCTCAGGCACTCCAGATTGCATTGACTAGATGCATTATTTATTTATTTATTTATACCCCGCTCTTTAGCCCTAAAGGCTATCAGAGCGGCTTACAATTATTATTTTATAAGACGGTTCCCTGCCCTCAGGCTTACAATCTAAATGATGCCAGGTTGGGAATCAGATGTTGGACTGCAGCTGCCAGCAGCCCTAGCAAATCTAGCCAAAGAAGTTAAGCCACAATTTCCACCCCTGGATTAAAACCTTATAAACAATGGGCCTCCCCTCCTGTCTTTTTGTGTAGTGTTAGCATGCCCTGCATTACAATTGGGGTCTCCATATTTTCATATTCACATACTTGGAGCCAAGCATATTTGAGAGGTCATTACTACCTGTGGAATATAGATTTCCCATGGGAATGAAACATATACCCAGGATGTGTGTAAGACCCAGGTCATGTTGCAATGAAAGCTGGATGGGTTTTCTGGTGGTTTTTCCCTTCCCTCGCTAAGCTTTCTGCATATCCTTTCTCACTGAAGACAAAAGGTTTCATTGCACCAAGGCAAGCAAGCCAGTATCTCCTGCCTACTTGCTGCTGTGTTCCCAGCCAACTTCCTTGTCCTGCTATCCTTTGTTATTGTTGTGTACCTTCAAGTTGTTTCCATTTAATGGCAATTCTACAGCGAACCTATCATGAAGTTTACTTGGTGAGATTTGTTCAGAAGTTTGCCATTGCCTTCCCATGAGGCTGAGAGCATGTGACCTGCCCAAGGTCAACCAGGTGATTTCATGCAATCACTGTTTTTGTAACCCTAAAGTTAAAGCTGTCAACCAGTCTGGAATCCCACTCTTGATTCACTAAGTACCCAGAGGGTAGATATTAGGTACAGTGGTCCCCCGGGTTACGAAAGTAATCCGTTCCGGATTACCTTTCGTAACCCGGAAGTCTTCGTGTCCCGGGGGACCGCATTAGGAGACGGACCGCGTGGCCGATTTAAAGGGGCCGCGCGGTTTTTCTCCTTCGCATCCCAGGGGATGTTTTTTGGTCCCGCTGATTTCGGGTCCTGGGGATTTCGTTCCCCGGGGGATTCGTAAACCGAGGGACCACTGTAGAAATATCAGTCCTAAATCTAGCTCTGTGCATGCCTCCAACATTTTTTTCCCATTCATTTTTTAAGGTTCTCACTGATGATAAGAACCATCTTTGCTGAATGCAGTTGAAAAGTGTGTTGATTTATCTCAAATATGATTTGACATGGATTTGATCATGGATTAAACTATTCACATTTTACATGCATTGGGCCATTCATATTGAAGCAAGAGTGGCCAGAACAGCTTTAGACTTCTGTTTCAAGAACAGGCAAGATTATGTTCCATTAAACAGGTTGTATTCAAACGCACTGTTGTTGCACATCCCAGTTTCTTTCACTATGTAATGCATAAATGTACAGAAGTCATGGGTGGGTTCAGAGTTGGAAACCCACTACAGTTCCTGTGCTGACTTGACCCTGTCTTGTCACTGAGTTTGGTAGGACAGCAATCCTACTGAACAAAGTATTCAATGAACTGAAGTGTGCATCAAATTACAAACCTATAGGGACAAAGAGGACTTAACTCATACAGAGATGATCTGACTAAGCGGAACTTAGTGTTCCTGGAAGAGATCACTTCTCCTTTGTGGTCTGTTATTTCTTTCCAAAGAATAACTGCAAGCAGAAAGTCAAACACTGTATGTAATCATTTTAGATTTCCACAGACAGTTGAAAAATACTCTTTTTCATATTTCATGTTAAGATTGTGGCAGAAACAGTACAAGAACCCAGTTACTCATAGATGTTTGCACTGCAGCCCCCATACTTCCTTACTGTTGGATAGGCTAAATAAGGCTAATTAATGAATACCAAAATATCAGAGAGACACAGTTGCCTACTCCTGCAGTTCATCTACGAATAAGGTTATATTTGCCAATCCAATAAAGCAAAGCACGAAAAATGTACAAGAAGAACTTGTCCCTGGCTAGAGAACAGTTAAAATACAACAGCACAGCACCCACATCACCTGGAGGACAAGGTTCAGTCCAAGCACACACATAGGAAATACCCTGTGTGCATCCCCCAATGCTTCCTTCAGCACCTTGTCCCATCACAAGCTAGTGTGGCATGCCCTTTGTCCATTCTACATATGAATGCAAATTCCGTATGCAAAACATAAGAGGAAAAGTGACAAGAGATAAAAGCTTCCTAGGGGAAACGAGTTTTTGATTGGAACACTGTTAGGACATGTATTTCTTTGGTTTCAGTAACAGGCCTGTAGCACAACATGGCATTACAGCAGCTCCCCAAATGCAGAAGCTAAGGCTGCCAATCTATATTATTAAATAAATGATGTCTTTCAGTTACAACTCTGTAATGAGAGAATTTCTAAATCTTTTATAAAATTTTAAAATAGCCAGGATTCTGTAACCTTTAATGGCAGAAAACAGAAAATTGCTTGTGCTGTAGTTTAATTTTAAACTCAGCATTATTCAGCTATGGGATAATACACCTCTACCTTTTGTGGTGCATTTTTAAAAACCAATTAAGTGAAAAAGTTAATCAGTAGGACCCCGATCTAGCTAAAGCTAGACTTTGATAAAGAGAGGTATGTGACTTATTCATACAGTGCCAGTAGCTTTGCAACATTAGAGAAACAGAGAACAAGTTATATTACTATTCTAAGAAACAGTAAAAATAGTAGAAATAGCAAAAAGAAAAATCTTTACCTTACAATATCTCAGTTCCTAATTTCTGTACTGTATTGTACTGAGAAACCTAATTTCTCTGCAAAAGGGGAGGGTTCATAAGTGGAAACAATATCAACAGAGAAGTATTCTGTCACAAGATATTTAGCTGGCAGCCTGGGAGATGAAAATGAGGTAATCCATCGTGGACAACCAATACATTGGTATCCATTCAGGATTAACAAAGGATATCTTGTATATGTAATTAATGGATTATCATGCTTTTCGAGTGTAAAATGCTGGCTTCTGCTGAATTAGAAAATTTACCTTATTCATTGCTGGGTGCGTTAACATGTAACTGTCTTGCTAAACTCTACTGTAGCTGTCTTTCATATTTAGTAAAATTCAATGTAGCTTATAGGAAACAACTTAGTCATTGAAAATTGATTTATCTTTATTTAAAAAATTAAAAATATTTCTCTTTATACTACACAGATTTCAGTCAACTAGAATATTTTACATTTCCAATCTTTTAAAAGTACATAAATGAATCATCCAAGGTGGCCGTATTTGCTCTGTCTTTCATTGCTTGAACCGCAGATGCATTCATTCTTCTGGAAGTATTATATGGAGAGGAAAAGTATTATTGGGGAGTAGAATGGAACAAAAACTAAAAAGTTGAGGAAATAGCAGAGAAAAGCAAGCTTGAATCCCTTTGATAGCTTCAGGTGAGGAAGACAATGAATACACCTTTGCTAATGTTGCAGAAATCTAGAAATAGGTGAGTAACTTGGTGTCTAGGAGAGGAAATAAAGATCATAGGAGTTGTTTTTTTCACCCAGAATCTGAGAGTTTTAAGACACTGGAATGAGAATTCCAAAATTAATGATTGGTACCACTTCATATGTTTATCATCTCCAACAGGAAAGAGATGGATGGCAGATCCACTAGGGCACTAAGGCATACAGGCTGTCCGGTGTTATTTTTGTAAGGGTTTCAGTTACCTTCTTAAAACATCCTTTTAGCCCCAACATATGCATAAATATTTTCATAGTTGTTCTCATTCAGGAGTATGAATTTATACATGCATAGTAGTGCCTTGTTCACCTGAGGGAGAAAAAAAATGAAATAATTAGTTCACAAATGAAATAGTTCACAAACACAGTGCTAGCAGCAGCTTTTTAAACTAATGTATGTTTCCAGATTTATTTTTATGTCCTCATGTTCGCTAGAATTTCAAGATGTACCAAATTGAGCATAGAATTATTTTTGACAAACGACTAAAATGTCAACATATATTATCAATAGTATTGTATCATTTAAAGCCAAAATAGTGTCATTGCTTGAGTGTTCAACAAGGCCCCTGGGAGCCCAGGTTTCAAATCTCCACTCAGACATGGAAACTCACTCAGCAACCTTGGGCAAGTCACATTCTCTCAAACTCACAGGAAGGCAATGACAAATCTTCTCCAAATAAATATTGCCAAGAAAACCCTATGATAGGGTTGCCACAAGTTGCCGGTGCCTTGAAGAAACATGACAACAAAACCTGTATCATTTGCTGTAAAACATGTTATGATAAATTTTAAAACAATAAGGCTGGAATTCTATGCACTATTACACTATTTTATAAACTGTTTGGACATCTTTCATGTATAAGCTATATTGAATTTTACAAAATATGAAATATATTTTTCTCAACATAAGCTCATCTCAGACCATGCTAGGCACTCACCTGTCTTTTCCATTTCCTGTACTATATCACTATATACTCTTGAAAAGAGGTCTTCCTGTGATTGCATTCCATCTAAATAAACTGTAAATGAAAGAGTGAAAGATCCAATCACTTTCAGTAGAGCCAGAAATTCTCAATATACCGTATATACTCAACTATAAGTCAACCTCATGTATAAGTCGGGGGCAAGTTTTGGGGCCAAAATTATGGATTTTGCTGTGAAACCATGGATAAGTCGAGGGTAAAATTTAGGGGCATATAGGAAAGGATCTAAAGGATGAACCAAAGCAAAACAATGTCAAATAACTTCCAAAAATCCATCAGTCATAACTCTTTGTGCTTCTTCTTAAGCCTGGATGGATGAGAGAGTAAAGGGGGTCAGTGCTTCCAGGACAGATTATACTCTTGCTTTTCACCAGGGATGGTTCCTTCTTTTAAATAAGAATTAAGATGCAGTACTTACATTGACCCATGGTTTTTTGGGTCAACTCAGGTTTTTTGGGTCAATTTTTTGACCTAAATTTCTAGACTTATACATGAGTATATACAGTAAACTGTCTTCAGAGCAACATATACAAGAGGACCTAACTTTTAAGAAAGCACTTAAGATGGATCTTTTCCGGCGGGCCTACCCACCTGACATACTGTAACAGACTACCGACCGTTGTTAAATTTGTGAAATACAACAACTAACTATACTGAACGATGCATCTTATTGTCTTATTGTCAATTTTTGCAGATGTTGTAATAATCCAAACTTCAAACTTTATTACAGCCATTTGGCCAGCACAATTACAAAATTTTAATTTAAAACATAATTTTATACCATATGTTTATGTACAAGCAGACTGGAGAGTATAGACAAATGATGGTTTACAAAAAGTAAGGATAGGACTGCACAAGTTGGTAAACACACAATAATGGGTAGGGCATTGTTACTTCATAAATAACAATATTGCATTGTGTTAAAGAGTTTCATAATTCAGGACTTATTTGTTCAAAACTACAGTCATATTCTTTGTTTAAGGAAGAGTTAAACCATAAGGTGCCAATTAATCAGATGCAACTGGTTGGGGTAACTTTCTAAAGATTTTAGTCCCCATCTAAGTTGGTTTGATAGTAAGGTAAAATATGGCCATACCTCCCTGTTTACAAATTTTACTGTTAAACCATCTGTACAGATTTTGAGATTATATAACATATAACATCTGTTTAACAAACTTTTTGCGATTTGCAATGGCAGCTGCAAAGAAATGTGCAACTGCTTGCGTTATACCTTGCTTCTGGTCTGCAAGTAGGAAATTTATATAAAATTTCTCTTGTCTACCTGGAAACTAAGCACAAGTGGTGTTATATATAGCGCACGTATTTCTGTGTACAAAGAACAGCTAAAAAGAACATGATTAATATTTTCAATTTCCTCAGAGCCACAAGGGCAGTATCTGTGTTGAAAAGGGATCTTTTTAAATCTGCCCTCCAGGACTGCCGATGGTAAGATGTTGTAATAATGTGATGTTTTTAGGATGATGATATAATAGGGATTGTATAATTCTGTGTTTTATTGATGTTGGAGTCCTGCCTCGATATGACGGAGAGGCGGGAAATAGAAATAAATATTTATTATTATATTATTATTATTATAACTGAATGGATCTGTCTTCTAAATAACAGCTCTGCATTATGTGCTGTTCACATTTGTCACTTAGAATTAGCTAACTTAAAGCAACAACCATTCCTATAAGGCTGCAAACTAGATTGTATACTAAATATTATCCTAAAATCTCTACTCATATGACAGTTCATTTGGAGGAAAAAGTCTAGCTATTAACTTTCTTTTCCCTCCATTTTAGCTGTATGAGACAAATATTGAAACATTGTGGCCAATCCATTCTTCATATAGAACTAAACTACTTACAGCAATACCCTATGCTTGGATGACCTCCATGTATTTGAAAATGTTTGCCATACCTATGTCAGTTTCATTTTCGTCCATTTCTCTCTTGTGCTTCAGATACATGGGCCACACATGTCCATCAAAGTATCCTGGTGTGTCTGGTGGATTATAAACTCTGTTGCTACATAAAAAATATAGATTCTTCACTTGTACACCTTGCATAATCATAACCTCTATACAAGAGACTGAAAGTCTTGGGCAGGAAGATCTAATACTGTATTTGTAAGTGCTACAGAAAAGTACCCCAGAGTGGTAATTACTAAATGGTATCTTCATGCTTTTTTCTAGCAGTTTAGGTATGATTAGGTAGCACAGGTTACTCTAATTCAGCTTTTGATTTTGCAACTGGCTTTTTCAGGTGTGCCTTATATAGCCATTTAGCAACTTATTACCCAGTAGTTTCTGTACTGTATACCTAAGGGCATTCTAGATTGGCAAAAAGAAGTGTGTTCATGGCTGCATGAAAGTCTAGCCTTTAGATGAGAAAAAGGGAAAGTGTGCCATGAAAATGCTTTTTTTTTTTTTTTTTGACGTTTTAGGGGAGAAGAAGTGCCTTTAAAAAGGTGCTGGTTTTCCCAGCTTCTTTTTTAAAAACTGCAGAACAGCGCAGCTCCATCTAAAGGCTGCGGTGCAGCTGCTAAGCATTGAGAAAAAGGCAACTTCACGTCACACTTTCCTGCCAATCTAGAAAGCCCACTAGTTAGCTAACTCTATAATAGCTTTCTGGTGTATTAGATTACAACTCCCACAATCTAATTCAACAAGGGCTAGCCTAGGAACAATGAGAGTTGTAGTCCAACCTATCTGGACAAAACCCAGTCTATCATACAACGGAATTTGGGGGTATAATGCAATGGCAATCCGAATGCAATCATGGGGTTTCACGTAATTGCGTATAAATGTATCTCACGCAATTTCGGGCAAAAGGGAAGTTATTCCGAACTCAATCATTGGTTTTACGTTAATGCGTGTAAGAGTATCTCACGCAATTTTGGGCAATGGGGAGGTCATTTTCAGGAAATGGGAAGTCATTCTGAACGCATTCCGAACACAAAGGAAAAGGAAGTAGGTTTAAGCCTCTCTCCATGGCGACACCATTTGGCCTAGGGCTGGGAGATGAAGGAGAGGCCTAGCTACACCATCGGACCTGGCCTCAAATTGAAGAGCCCTGCCTCCATGACAACACCATCTGGCTAAGGAGGAAGAGAAAGGGCAGGCCAAACTCCATCGGGCCTGTGCTAGATTATAAAGCAGAGCCCTCCCTCCAGTCCAGGTCCAGGCCTCAGAAGGAGAGAAGAACTGCTGGACCTGATCCTCTTCCCCACCACCATTTCCTTCTTCTTTTGTGTCATGTCTTCTTAGAATGTAAGCCTGAGCGCAGGGAGTTGTCTCATTAAAATAATATTTGTAAGCTGCTCTGATAGCCTTTAGGGCTGAAGAGCAGGGTATTAAAAAAATGAAATTTCATGTAAATTCACTGAACTAGCGAATTTACGTGAATTTGAATTGGCTCAATTTGAAATTGGGAAAAATTCCTCCCGTGTGATAAACTCCTAAGAAAGGAAACCTGGTCCATTCTATGTCATTTTTTTTCCATATTATTATGTGATCAAGGGACATGACTCTGTGAGTATTAATGTCTGTCTATGTTTCACATTATTGTATATAATGTTATGACAAAAAAAACAGCTATTAAACTGGATTTGTCTTTGTGACTTAGAACATGTTCATTTTAAGCAAGTCACAGTGTAAGCAAAGTGCACCCTTCAAACTATTTCTGGGCTGTAACTTTCAGCATTAGTCACAACTCATTAATGGGAGCTATAGTTCAAATCATTTGAGGCGACATGCTTTGCCCACTATTGCTACAGAACTTAATTTGAAGGACCTGTGTTTAAGAATCAAAGCCTGAGGCTGTAGATTAAGTTGGGAGTAACAGTGGATCACACATTAGCTTAGGGCTTAGGCCATCTCAGTGAAGAGTCCAGCTCCAAATCATATCTTTCCAGCTTGTGTAGATTTTGTAAAGCAGGATTTTAAAAGCTTTAAATTATAGTTGGTGAACCACAGGATTTGGGGGCTTAATCCAACCCTGAGGTTACAGTGCACCACTTTGGTATTCCCCAGATGGCCATATCTGTTTTCTCCATGAAACAAGTGGCAATTTCCTAGCTTTTGTACAGATTTCTCCTTTTATTCTAAAAGGTGGGAATGCTTCTCATTAGCTTAGTTACCAACAATAAAGGCATTAAGTTAAAATATGCTATTATATTGTTCTCATGCTTTGCCTTTGACACAGCCCATGACCAAAATGCCCCCCCCCCCCAAAAAAACTTTTCTGAAATGGATTGTGGCCTTGAATTGAAATATATTTTCCACCTTTTCCAAAACATTCCTCTTGTTAAGCCATAGCAGGCAGGTTGCAATCATAGTCAAAGGACCATTATATCGTAGGCACTCATTTTTGGGAACACTATACCTTCTCCTCCTTTTGCATTCTTCATAAGGAATTGTTAGGAAATACTTTTTATCCCATACATCACTGAGAGGCCTGCAAGAATAAAGGGATAAATGAGATATGCTTGTTTTCTATGGACTATTTACTGTAACTTGCTAAACTGGCTTACTTGTAGTTATATAGAAGGAAACCTTCAACAATTAAGATACGAATATCTTCAGCTCTTTTTGAATCATCATACGTCCTTTCCGCTGGTCTTGTCAAGACGGAGTCTTCTGGGTTTGTCATCCAAGAATGTATGGTCATCACCATTCTGTCCATGTGCAAGGCATCAAGAACTAGAAGACACATTTTGCCTTTAATGTTCAGATTGAGGTTCAAGGCCTGCATGATTTCCATTCATGAGATACTTCAGTTAATGCTTGGGTACATAAAGAGAAAAACGGGGAAAGGAGAAATTCCTTTAAAATGGAGCTACATTCACCCCTCTACATTTGCAGGTTAAACATCTATGGATTTGATTATTCATAGATTACTATATTTGCCACCACCTTTGCTGCTGCTCTATGTCATGTTTAACAGAGATGTCAATAACACCAGTGTTGCTGGAAGGAAATCAAACTGGCTTCACAAACATTTGCTCGCTCTCTTCTGCAGGCTGGGAGGCAAATGGGAAGAAGGAGTTTGCGGAGAGAAAGAGTCTTTCACTTGTTTCTCCTTCCTCCCACCCCTCCCCATCCTTTCCCCCAGAGTAAGCGAGCAAGGGGATGCATGTAGAGCCAAGCTCAACCATCCACTAGTATCGGTACTTTTTATGTGTGAAATATGGTTTGGGGGCCTACAGGTATTTGTGGTTTTTCTACTTCCATCAGAGTCCTGTGCCTCTAACCCCCTCAAAAGTTAAGGGCAGTATGTATAGAATCATAGAATCATAGAGTTGGAAGAGACCACAAGGGCCATCCAGTCCAACCCCCTGCCATGCAGGAAATCCAAGTCAAAGCATCCCTGACAGATGGCCATCCAGCCTCTGCTTAAAGACCCCTAAGGAAGGAGACTCCACTACACTCCGAGGGAGTGTGTTCCACTGTCGAACAGCCCTTACTGTCAGGAAGTTCCTCCTAATGTTGAGGTGGAATCTCTTTTCCTGCAGTTTGCATCCATTGTTCCGCGTTCTAGTCTCTGCAGCAGCAGAAAACAAGCTTGCTCCCTCCTCAATATGACATCCCTTCAAATATTTAAACAGGGCTATCATATCACCTCTTAACCTTCTCTTCTCCAGGCTAAACATCCCCAGCTCCCTAAGGCGTTCTTCATAGGGCAAGGTTTCCAGACCCTTCACCATCTTAGTTGCCCTCCTTTGGACCTGCTCCAGTTTCTCCACATCCTTTTTGAATTGTGGTGCCCAGAACTGGACACAGTATTCCAGGTGGGGCCTGACCAAAGCAGAATAGAGTGGCACTATAACTTCCCTTGATCTAGAAACTATACTTCTATTGATGCAGCCTAAAATTGCATTGGCTTTTTTAGCTGCCGCATCACACTGTTGACTCATGTTCAGCTTATGGTCTACTTGGACTCCTAGATCCCTTTCACATGTGGTCTCGTTCAGCCAGGTGTCCCCCATCCTATATCTGTGCATTTCATTTTTCCGCCCTAAGTGCAGAACCTTACATTTCTCCGTATTGAATTTCATTTTGTTAGCACTGGCCCAGCTTTCTAGTCTATTCAGGTCATTTTGAATTTTGATCCTATCCTCTGGGGTATTAGCTACTCCTCCCAGTTTAGTGTCATCTGCAAATTTGACAAGTATGCCCCCAATTCTGTCATCCAAATCGTTAATAAAGATGTTGAATAGCACTGGGCCCAGGACAGAACCCTGTGGGACCCCACTGGTCACTTCTCTCCAGGATGAAAAGGAGCCATTGTTGAGCACCCTTTGAGTTCGGCCAGTCAACCAATTACAAATCCATGTAACAGTTAACTTGTCTATCCCACATTTTGCAAGCTTGTTTGCAAGAATGTCATGGGGAACCTTGTCAAAGGCCTTACTGAAATCGAGGTATATTATATCCACAGCATTCCCTTCATCTACCAAGCTGGTAATTTTATCAAAAAAAGAGATCAGGTTCGTTTGGCATGACTTCTTTTTCTGAAACCCATGTTGGCTTTTTGTGATTATGGCATTGGCTTCTAAATGTTCGCAGACTCTCTGCTTAATGATCTGCTCTAGCACCTTTCCTGGAATTGATGTCAGACTAACCGGACGATAATTGTTGGGATCCTCTTTTTTTCCCTTTTTGAAGATGGGGACAACGTTTGCCCTCCTCCAGTCTTCTGGGACTTCTCCTGTTCTCCAGGAGTTCTCAAAGATTATTGCCAATGGCTCTGATATTACATTTGCTAGTTCTTTTAATACTCTAGGATGTAGTTCATCTAGTCCTGGAGATTTATATTCATTTAGGTTAACCAAGTATTCCTGTACTATCTCTTTACTTATTCTGTGCTGAAATTCCCCTATTCTGTCTTCTGCTCCATTATCCTTCGGTTGAGCACCTTTTGCCTTTTCTGAGAAGACTGAAGCAAAGAAGGTGTTGAGTAATTCTGCCTTTTCTCTGTCCCCTGTTAGCATTTTGCCATCTTCTGCACGCAGTGGCCCTACTGTTTCCTTCTTCTTCCTTTTGCTGCGGACATATCCAAAAAAGCCCTTTTTATTGTTCTTAACCTCTCTAGCAAGCCTGTGTTCATTCTGCGCTTTAGCTTTTCTGACTTTACCCCTACATGTGCTGGCTATTTGTTTAAATTCCTCTTTCGTGATTTCTCCATTTTTCCATTTCTTATACATGTTCCGTTTAAAACTTAGCTCATTTGAAAGTTCCTTAGTCATCCATCCTGGCTTCTTGAGACATCTACCATTTTTCTTCCTCATTGGAACTGTTTGAAATTGTGCCTTCAATATCTCCCTTTTGAGAAACTCCCATCCATCTTGAACTCCCTTTTCTTTTAGTATTCCTGACCATGGGATCACTCCCAGTATTTCTCTAAGTTTATTGAAATTAGCTCTCCTAAAGTCTAGAGTGCGTGTCTGACTATGCCTAGCTTCTCCCTTCCACTGCATAACAAACTCCAGGAGAACATGGTCACTTCCACCTAAGGATCCAACCACTTGCACCCCATCAACTTGGTCTTCCCTGTTGGTTAAGATCAGATCTAAAATGGCTGATCCCCTTGTTGCCTCTTCCACCTTTTGGACAATGAAATTGTCTTCCAGGCAAGTGAGGAATTTGCTAGACTTTGAGGATTTGGCTGAGTTAGACTTCCAGCAAATATCCGGATAGTTGAAGTCCCCCATCACTACTACATCTCTCCTTCCTGATTGTGTGGTCATCTGTTCTAGAAAGGCATCATCCAATTCCTCTGCCTGAGTCGGGGGTCTGTAGTAGACTCCCACAGTAACATCCCTGTTATTTCCCCTCTCCTTTAATTTTTATCCAGATGCTCTCCACCTGGCTTCCAGTATTGACTTCCTGGATCTCTTCACTGGTGTAAATATCCCTGACATATAATGCTATTCCTCCTCCTTTCCTACTTGGCCTGTTTCTCTTAAAAAGGTTATACCCCTCTATTTCTACATTCCAATCATGAGACTCATCCCACCAGGTTTCAGTGATGCCTATTATATCATATTTCCCTTGTTGTGCTAGGAGTTCAAGTTCATCCTGCTTATTTCCCATACTCTGTGCATTAGTGTAGAGACATTTAAGACCATGTGTCCTCTTTACTTGCTGCTTTTGCACATTTTTTTGCCTCCTACTGTTGGGTCCTTGCACTGTTTGCCTTGTTCCCTCTATGCCACTTGGACTATTCTCTCCATCCCTTTTGTCTTCCAGTATAATGTCTCCCTCCCCCACATAACTCAGTTTAAAGCCCTCCTGATCAGATTCTTCAGACTGTTGGCAAAAACGTTTTTGCCAACTGGCGTGAGATGCAGCCCATCCCTTGCCAGAAGTCCCTCCTCATGGAACCGCAGCCCATGATCCAAGAATCCAAACTGTTCTTGGCGGCACCATCTACGGAGCCAGTTATTCACCTCTGCTATTTTCCTCTCCCTTCCTGGACCATGCCCTTCTACCGGGAGTAGAGATGAGATGACAACCTGTGCATCCATCTCTTTCAGCTTCCTTCCCAGAGCCTCATAATCCCTTTTGATATTCTGAAGGCTGTGTTTTCATTATCTAAGGTCCACCACTGGTAGAGAATCCAAGATGGCACGGGAACTAAATTAGACAAACTAAGACTTTGATTTTGCTGTTATTTATTGAGAATTAAAATAAATAGCCAGGAAAGAGAGCTATTCTATATAAATGAGAAGTGATTTCCAATATAGATGAGCAGAACATAATCAAAATATTGTTTCATTTCTATCCTGCCTTTCCTCCAATGAGCATAAGATGGTAAACATGGCTCTTTGGGTCCCTACTGTATCCTCACACCAGTCAGGTGAGGTAGGTCAAGCTGACAGTAGCTGGCCCAGTGTCACCTCTTGAATTTCAAAATTCTAGTCAAAATTTCTAGTCTAGTCTGGAACTTGGATCTTCTAAGCTTGGGTCCAACATTTTAACCAGTGGATCACACTGATACCTCATTAAAGCCCTCAAATCTGTGGAATTTTCTGCAAATAACAAATTAGAATCAGAGAAGATATTAATAATAGCAAGAGACAGTGAACACAGATATCCTGGGTATGTTCAAGTTTGTATACCAAATTATATATATATCTGGAATGAAATGTCCTTGCTTCTTCAAGCACAACAGATTTAGGGTTTTTTTGTGGGTTTTTTGGGCTATGTGGCCATGTTCTAGAAGAGTTTATTCCTGACATTTCACCAGCATCTGTGGCTGGTATCTTCAGAGAAAACCAAAATACACAGCTATAACCATTTCAGCTTTCCCATAGGATTTGTGATGATATTTAGTTCTGCAGGAGCTGTAGAACAAGTTCATCAACTTTTTATATATCAGAAGTCACATTTGGTATATGTTCCTTGTTTTTGGAGGAAAAAGTCATTTATTGGGAAGCTTGGGTGAATAATTACAAGTTACATTTGCTATACTCTGAAGAGTGTTTTTTTGGTTTAGAAAATAAGTAATTTCCCTACTGATCAAATTTGGAAATAATTGCAAATTTGCTATTTGAATGGTCCTTTTGGGAAGATGCCCACTCAATTTCATCTGAACCCAGTTCTATTGGTATTTAGAGATGCTTTAAAAAGCCTAGCCTCTCAATTTAAATCATTTTTCTGGTTTTTCAAATTGCTGGTCATAAGGTGAAGATGAAATTTACTTCATTTATATATTATGGCTTTGTGCAATCTCAGGATTCAGGCAAAACAACTTTTACCATTCGTTGTTTACCTTGCCAGCCTAAATAAACTCTTTCTTATGTCCATCAGCACTAACTGGTTCTCTGCAAGCTAAAGTCATTGCCAGACAGCTAATGCCACAAGCTTTACAATCAGTAGAATCCAAACCATGAGCAACAGGGGAAAGTCTGCTCCTACAAAATTCTAGATGAGGGCTTCTGTTGAGCAGGGGAAGCTTTCTTCAAGAGCTAAACACGCAAATTTATCCCCAGTGGTCAGTGATAAAAGCAATATTAAAGTATTTAAATTGTATATGCCCTGTTTCTAAAATAGCAAAGTATAGGGTGTTCAATTTTTAAAGGCTTGAGAGGTCCTTTATATGCCTGAAAGAAATCACACTATAACTTCCTTCTAAGCAAACAAGCATAGAATTGAGCTATGCTGGGAGAGGGGATCCAAATAAAATAGTCTAGGAGCAGGGAAACCCATTCTTATGTCCAACCAATAACTGGAAATAAATACCTTGGCTACTGATTTGCATGCCAGAAAGCTGTTGTATTTTCAGTACAACAGCCTTTACTAGGATCACTTCTCAATGTTAGACTTCCATATTTGCCAGAAGCTACAGTCATCTGAATGTCTTCTTTTCAAAATTGCAACATTCAGTTTCAGTAACTGTACTCATTAATTTAGGATTCCATCTACTAACCGTCATACTGCAGAAAACCATTGTCATCTACAGCCACTTCAGACTCAGGCTGTAAAAAAAAACAATGGAAAAAAGTAACATTTCAGAAGTAACTTAAAGGTGCAAAAAAGATAAATATCAGTTCAACAAGTCTTCTGGAATCAACAGTTTAAGAGATGGCATTCACTAGAAAGACAGGCAGCACTGACAGTGGGCATCAAAGAGCAAAGGCAGTTAACATGATAGTAGCACCAAGAAATATTCAGCGTTTTAAGCACACATCCCTCTTAATGCAACAAGACATTTACAACTGTGTTACTGAGAGTGGAGTTTCATGATGCTGGTCCACAGGAAATTTCCAGGAAAAAAAAAACAGTTAGTAAATGGGCATAAATATGTTGCTGGTCCCTGGCATATGGGAAGAGAGGGATCCCTCTGGTTTCCTACATCATATATTTCGAGAAGCACCAGTTCACAGTACTCACAATAACACTGTCTAATAGCTGTACACTAATTAACCTAAAGTCCTCTACATCATGAAATGTATACAGTGGGCCCTTGGTTATCTGCTGGGGTTTGGTTCCAGGGCCCCCCATGGATACCAAAATCCGTGGATGCTCAAATCCCATTAAATACAATAGTATAGTAAAACGGTGTCCCTTATATAAAATAGCAAAATCAATGTTTGCTTTTTGGAATTTATAATTCTTTGAATATTTTCAAAACATGGATGCTCAAGTCTGTGGTTAAAAAATCAGTGGCTATGGAGGGCCAACTGTATTACTTTAAAAAATAGTAATTGCCAAGGACACTCTTGCCATGAAATTGGTGATGATGAGGATGATAAAAGATCAAGGACTGGGTAAGTTGGCCAACAGTGCAAGAAGCCTAGTGGAGAATACTGAAGTGACATTCTCTAACCCCTTTTTGCTGAAAAAAAGGCTCTTCTGACTGATTTGTCAGACCAGGAGTGGGCAGAGTACAGCCACTGGGCCTCTGACCCTTCAGAAAAAAATAAAGTGTAAATGAAGGCACCAGACCCCATCTGATCTTGGAAGATAAACTGGGTCAGCACAGTTAGCACCTAGATGGGAGACCACCGAAAATGGCAGGTGCTGTCAGCTATAATTCAGAGGAAGACACTGGCAAAATTATCTCTGAGAATTCCTTGCCTAAGAAAACTCTGTGAAAACCATGGGGTCACCAGAACTCAACAGGCAACCTTATGGCACGCACACACATACAAAAATGGCCAATGGTGTTCTCTCATCTCCATGGGGAATGCCTGTTTTAGGCCACAAATAACTAGAGGTGAGCTAAAGGTCACTTTCTGTTTTTCTGAAGGCTGTTTGGAATCTAAAGCAGGTCTGTAGGAAGACTAAAACCTTTGATGTTAATGTGCATGTTGTTGAGCTGAACTGGGGTTGGCACAACCTGATGAGCTCTGGGGGAAAGTAAAAAAGGCCCCCCAGCCATTCCGAAATTGCCCTCCCCAACATTAGCCAAGGCATCCAACCTCCACATTATTAGAATCACTGCAGATGGTGGAGACAGGGGTATAGTTCATGGTCCCATTCCCACTGACATGTTTGAGAAATCTAGACGTCTTCTCTACGTGCATAAACTACATGCCTCAGTTTGGAATCCTGACCATGGAAAGTTCTATGCTTCAGACCTTAACGCTTGATCTGGGCAGAGTCAAGCAATGGGGGAATTCAATTGTGATGGTAGAGTGGATGATTTTCTTCCCTTCATGCAACTGTGGATTGGGTTGAACATCTAACAGGACTACAAGATTCTGCTTGTCAACTGAATTAAAAGTGGAGTGCAATTTATGAATTAGTCCCTTGAATTTATTACCTTAAAAAAGTCATCCTGAGAGATGATAGTGCAGTTTGGAAGATGTTCCTTGAGCTTTCTTGCCAGAGTTGTTTTCCCTCCATTTGTTACACTGTATTGTATGTTTGAAGAAAGAAAGATAGCATAGCAAATTATTCAATACATAATAGCAACTGCACAGTTCCAATAGTCTAAATTAGTAAACTTGTTATTTGTTCATTTAACATTTGTACCCCATTCTTTTGTACAAAACGAGACTGTCTGCATTGTACTCTGACAGGCACACTTTGTTCAGACTTTTTAATTGTTTTAAAACAGCACATACTGTAAAATCCAACAGCGTAAGAACATACATTCTTTCTCACACACCTTTTATTATCTTTTGTAAGACAAATTCAGGATGGTTATTCCTAGTTTTGCCCACTTGCAGGGGATTGTATGTTCCCTGAAATATATCACTTTATCAGACTGGCAAAAAAGATTCTCCCATTAATACCATGCAACAATGTGAAGATTATCACACTACATCATGCAACATCACGATTATTTCATGATTATCCTGTAAGTAAAGAGGCGTTCCAGTGCCACTTTTTATTCACAGGGTTTTCCTGTGAATAAAAAGCAGTGCTAGAATGCCTCTTTATTTACGGGATAATTATACGATAATCATGACGTAGTGTGATAATCTTTGCGTTATTGCACTATATTGACAGAAGCATACCGCTATGATCCTCTCTTTTCTGCCAGTCTGATAAAGTCCTCAGTCTTTTGCTAAATGACATGCTGGCTGGACTTGATGGGAGATGCAATCTCTGATACATCTACCGGTAGAGGGCATCAGGACAGGTAGGCTAACATGGAGCAGCAAATACGCATGGGTAAAATCTCTTTTGTTTTGTTTTTAAAAGCTGGCATAAAAGCTACACCAATAGACTTGCTGGCTTTGATTGATATGCTGCTAAACAAGACTCCCCCCCCCCCATCCTCCTAATTGTTGAAAATGTGGTAAGGCTATTGCAGGCTGCAAAATCAAAGTGAAAATGGAGATGAAAAAAGAGTTAATCCATATCCTACATTCAATTATTTACAAATCTGAACATCTGAAGTGAAGAAGGAATGTGTTCACACTCACCCTCCAAGTCCAATGATCAAAATTTTCATGATTCTTTTATAACCTAAAAATTAAATTGATTTTTTATTATATAATCAATTATATGATATAGGAACAAATAACATGTTTTCCACAAGCTACTTCTGTTTAGCTTGCTGAATCTTGTTAGATTTCATTTCAGATATGATTCTAAATAGTTTCATAGAGTGCAGGAGCTGACCATTTTGAATATGAAGGGATATCCCTTGAACATTACATGGTGCATTACAAAACATTGTTCAATAACATAGCAAAGTCAAAATGTGATGTGCTCTTCCATGAACACCGCTAAAAACTGAAAATCATGCAATACACTCATCAATTAGGCACATAAAGTGCCAACCATGTGTATCAATATAGCAACTGAAATACACACCAAGTCACTGATTACTAATATTAATAAAAGACAGTGATACAATTTTATAAGAACTAGGTTAAATCCAGTGGTAGACCAACCTAGAATAGAACACTATAATGAATTAATCAAACCTGTTTAAGACAACAAAGGATTTAATCCATTCAGTGGAAAGCCAAAAGAAATGTTTAACCTACAAAGCAACAGGATTAATATGAGGTAAGAAAATAATTGTTGTACCATCATTTTTTTTAATGTTATCAACTTCAGTCCAGTCACTCAAATCATTCTTTTCCCACCATAAGTGAACAAATATCAAATTATCCCCTTTAAGAGAATGGGCACTAGATTGGTCAAGATCTAGTAGCAAATCTCTGGTCAATTCGCAGTAGTTGAGGAAGAGATTCTGACTTCCAGCTGGTTAACAAAGTTGTCATTTTGCTTTCAAGTCATTTTTGACTTATGGCAACCCTAAGGTGACCCTGTCATGGGCTTTTCTTTCAATATTTGTCAAGAGGAGGTTTGCCATTGCCTTCCCCTGAGGCTGAGAGTGTGTGACTTGCCCAAGGTCACCCAGTGTGTTTTTATGCTCAAGCAGGGAATCAAAGCCTGGTCTCCAGAGTCCTAGTCCAATGTTCAACCATTACGTCACGCTGGCTCACAATTTAACAAGAGCAGCCTCAAAATGACTTTTCATCTAAACTAGTCTGGCAAAATAAAAGACAGCTTGGGATAACCAGGAATTGATTTTTGTGTAGAAAGATGCTGCTGTCATGGTACCAAAATCAAAATGCTAGACTCAGCATATGTTCAAAAGCATCCTCTTCTTTCATTCTAAATTATATCTTTCACACTTGGTGGAACTTGTTAAAGAGTATGAAAATAAAGCAGGGTCTCTAAATCCTGACATGTCCCTACTCCTGCTCTACAGCGTTTCCTTTCAAAAATGTTTGGCAGGGTAAGCTATGCGTGTTTGCAAGTTTCTTAGCTGCCTGTGCATTTGTAAAAGCTTTTCTTTCTTACTGCAATGCTGACTCTTAAAACAGTACAAAGCTTTCATTCACATGTGGATCTCCACCAGAAATCCAGATAGACAAAGTCTTTAACTTTGTAGATTGCCCAAGGTACAAAACGGAAGCATTTTATGTATAATGTTTTAGACAGACATTATACATAAAATATGGTGTGCAAGCACACAGAAATAGTTACTGAAATATTATAGATACACAGTATATTAAGGATGAGATATCCAGCATATATACTTTTGACATGATACATTTTGTTATAATCAATGTTTCAAGGCCCATGTCTGAGAAAGTGCTGATAGGATACAGATACAAAACTATTAGTACAAATAGTAATAAACATGAATGTAACAACTCTCATGCACTGGGAAGAAGTTGCTCATAAGTTATTTATCAACTAAAGGACAGAACTTCGGAATTTTCTGGCATGTAACTTATGATGCAATTTAGAAGTTTTAGTCAACAGGGCAGAAGGCCAACACAAATATCAAAATGAGGAACATTATAGAGAGAGAAGACTGCCTTGAGTTGTATTCTGTACCACCGTCTGTTACACACTCTGAGTCTGATTATCCTCTATCCATGAAATACTCTCAATGACCACCAAAAATCTCTGCAAAAATAAAATTGTGACTTATGGCTTTCCTGGGTTTATGACAAAATTGTGTTGATATTCAATATAAGAAAAGGCTTTGTTAGAAAACAATGCTATTACAATTACAGCTTTCTTGCATAGGGCCCTGTGGAATACTCAACACCATGGCAATTTAATGAGTGTGGCAGCCCAATTCTAAGGACACTTAGTTAAAACAAGCCCTATTAAGTTCATTGTGATTGGTTTTCCAGTAAGCAACTAAACCACTGTGGTTAAGAGGTTAGAGAACTGAATGATGGACCTTATCAGATGTCAGAAATTGGAAGTATAATCTAATGACAATCCGAACGCGATCAAGGGGTTTCACGTTATTGCGAATTAAAGTATCTCACACAATTTTGGGCAAAAGGGAAGTCATTCTGAATGCAATCATGGGTTTCACCTTATTGTGAATTAAAGCATCTCATGCAATTTTGGGCAATGGGAGATCATTTTCGGATAATGGGAAGTCATTCTGAATACATTCTGAATGCAACTGGAATTCAAGTAAATTGGCTAAACTAGCAAATTCATGTGAATTCAAATTGGCTCCATTTGCAATAAAGAGAAATTCCTCCCATCTGATAAGGTCCTATGACTCTGGAAACCAGAGTTTGAATGTCTGCTCGGTTATAGAAACATACTGGGTGACCTTGGGCAGGTCACAGTTTCTCAGCTTCTGGGGAAGACAAAGGCAACTCCCACTCTGAACAAATCTTGCCAAGAAAACCTTGTGATAGGTTTTCCTTAAGCTCACCATAAATTGAAAATTACCTGGAAACACAACGACAACTTCCAGCATACTGGAAACACAACGACAACTTCCAGCATGCTAACAGTAGTAGATTTGGGCAGCTTTCACACAGTTAGAAGTGGAAAAGTCTATTTTCAATGCACTGCACACACTAATGTAATCTTCCATGCAGGTTATCGATGCAGAATATGCAAATGCTAAATTGAGTATCATTTTATCAATACAATACCAAGTAACCCGGAAACTGGGAAAAGGAACCTATAAATAGAAGCCAGGATCTCCAACACATGTTGCCATGGGTTTATCCACAAAAGGCCTGAAAGGAAAAATGGAACCTTTGGAAACCTAAACAGCACCCTTTAAAATAAATAACTAAATAAAACCTTGACCCACTTGGGATAGGGTAAATAAAGTCAGATTACAGATTTTGAGAAATAGGGTAATGCTGGAAGTAGCAACCAAGTCCCACCGTGTCCATCTGGCCTATTCACAAGCAGTGATGCCGCTTAATTGCAGACAAACCATGCATAGGACTAAACTACCATTTTCCTGATCCACCTGGCGGATGAAGCACGGTGTATGTGTTACAGAGCTCCACGTTTACATATATAGACATTAGGAATGGGAATACAGTTTTCCCTCTGTTTGGGCAGACTTCGAATCTGCATCCCGATTATGTGCGAGGGGCAAACGGAGGAGCATAAAATGGAGGGGTGAACCACGGTGTATGCTCGCAGTGCCCACGGGCCAATGGGACTAGAATATTGGTGGATTTCCATTTTTGTGGAGGGGGGCTGGAATGGATCCCTGTGAAAACGTAGGGGCGACTGTGCACAAAAACCAGTTGCAGGATACTTCAGTCTTCCTGGGCATTCCATCTTGGATCTCAGAACAGTGATCCTTGAACAACAACAACAACAAACCAAACCAACAAAAAACCAAAAAAGGAAGATTGGAAAGAGAAACAGAGAAATTGGAGTACAGTTGGCCCTCTTTATCCATGGAGTTTTTATCCACAGATTTGAGCAGCCGCAGATTGGAAATATTCCCCAAAAGTATACATTCCAAATAGCAAACCTTGACTTTCCATTTTATACATGGGGCACTGTTTTGTCGTGCCATTATATTAATTTAATGGGACTTGAGCATCCACGGATTTTGTTATCGACGGAGGGTCCTGGAACCAAACCCCGGGGGATAACAAGGGCCCACTGTGGGTTGAACAATACACTTTATCACACTAGCTATTGAACCTTATGGTGCCTCCCTGGGTCAGTGCATAACCTCTTCTTCACATAAAGTGAACAGTGTCCTGTGCACATGCTCAATATACAGTAGCTGCATCCACACTGGAGAGATAACCCAGTTTGGCACCACTTTAGCTCTTATTCTGGCTCAAGGCTATGGAATTCTGGGAGTTGGAGTTTGTTGTGGGGCCCAGAGCGGAGCAAAACTCCCAGAATTCCATAGCCTTGAGCCAGAATAAGAGTTAAAGTGGTGCCAAACTGGGTTATCAGTGTGGATGCAACCAGTATTTGTTAGCCTTTGAGTTGTCAACATGGCAACCCCAGAATAGCTCTCTTATTACCTTATGCAGCCAGACACAAAAGAAACCCCATGACCCTTACCCTCCTCCTCCTCCTCCTCTCTCTCTCCTCCTCTGGGTACTGAGTGCGAAACACACACCACCAACTCTTCTTTGCTCTGCCCCAGCAGCAGCTGTGCTTCAAACAAACCCCGCCCCTTTCTCCTAGAACCCCGCCCAACCCTCCCTCCCTCCAAGGAAAGGGGCGGGGCGTGGGACAGTTCTATGCAAATAGATCCTTCTTTCCCGCGTCCTGATTGGTCAAGAGTGCCCACCCAGAGCCCCTTGGCAGCTGTGATTGGCTCGCTCTGACATTCTCTATCCCGGTGCCTGCAGTGTCGTCGAGCGGCCGCTAGAGAGCGCAGAGAGTCACAGCTGGGGCTGGGACGCCCACTTTCCTCCTCCTTCTCCTCCTTTCCCAATGCTTGCAGTGTCCTCCATAGGCCTCTAGAGGGCGCCGCGCCACGGCTCTGCATTGGCTGCGATGATGATACCACCACTTCCCTTTTCTCTTTTTCCCCAATGTTTGCTGCTGTGTCCTGCAGAGGCCACTAGAGGGCGCGGCGCTATAGAGCTGGGGGGCTGCTGCTGCGACCCGCCCTTCCTGAACGTGGTGAGACTGAGAGCCCTGGTCCTTGGCTGCTGTCTGTCTCTCCAGTTCCAGGGCCAGCTACTACTGCAGCCATGTCCAAGCCGCCCCCGAAACCAGCCAAACCAGGTAAGGGGGTATCTGGGTGCCACTTCTGCTACACTATATAGAAGGACAACGCAGCTGGACCCCACTTGGGAGTGCTGTCGCTGCGGTGGAAATCCCTGGGATTTATAGTTCGACAAGGGCTGACCGAGAGTGTGCTGCTGGTGGGGTTGGTTTGGTGTTTTTGTTGTTGTTGTTGTGGGAGGGGGTTACTATGGGGCCATGTTCTGGGAGAGTTTTATTCCTGACCTTTGGGCAGCAGGACCTCCAGAGAACCTTCAGTGGGTGCAAAAATATTGATTATTGATTCTTCTTCTTATTATTATTAAAATTGTTCATAATATTGATTATTATTATTATTAATATTATTATTAAAATTGTTCATAGGATCATAGAATCGTAGAGTTGGAAGAGACCCCAAGGGCCACCCAGTCCAACCCCATTCTGCCATGCAGGAACTCTCGATCAAAGCATCCCTGACAAATGGCCATCCAGCCTCTGCTTAAAGGCCTCCAAGGAAGGAGACTCCACTACGCTCCGAGGGAGTGTGTTCCACTGTCGAACAGCCCTTACTGTCAGGAAGTTCCTCCTAATGTTGAGGTGGAATCTCTTGTCCTGGAGCTTGCATCCATTGTTCTGAGTCCTGTTCTCTGGAGCAGCAGAAAACAAGCTTGCTCCCTCTTCAATGTGACATCCCTTCAAGTATTTAAACAGGGCTATCATATCACCTCTTAACCTTCTCTTCTCCAGGCTAAACATCCCCATTTCTCTAAGTCGTTCCTCATAGGGCACGGTTTCCAGACCCTTCACCATTTTAGTTGCCCTCCTTTGGACATGCTCCAGTTTCTCCACATCTTTTTTAATAATAACTTTATTTTTAAAATAATAATATTACAATACTGTAATAATAATAACTTTATTTTTGTATCCCACCTTTCTGCCTGGGCAATCAAGGCGGCTTACATGAAATAAAATAGATTTAAATAAAACACTGTCTAGATAAAAAGAGAGACCCCTCCCTTAAAAGAGAATTACATACAATACAATTTAAAAAAGAAAAAAAATCACTCATTAAAAACAACAACATAATATTAATATTAAAAAGTGATTTTCAGGTTGGATGGAGCGGGGAGAGCTCGGAGTGCATTGGAATGCTCTATTTGGGGAAGGCCTGCTGGAAGAGAGCCATCTTGACAGCTTTTTAAAAGCTGTCTAAGCTCATTATTTGACAGATCTTTTCTGGCAAGGCATTTCATAGCCTGGGAGCAGCAGCGGAATTGAATTGTAGTGCCCAGAACTGGACACAGTATTCCAGGTGGGGCCTGACCAAAGCAGAATAGAGTGGCACTATTATTTCCCTTGATCTAAACAATATACTTCTATTGATACAGCCTAGAATTGCATTGGCCTTTTTAGCTTCCCCATTTCACTGTTGACTCATGTTCAACTTGTGGTCTACTTGGACTCCTAGATCCCTTTCACATGTAGTCTCATTCAGCCAGGTGTGCCCCATCCTATATCCATGCATTTCATTTTTCTGCCCTAAGTGTGGTACCTTACATTTTTCTGTGTTGAATTTCATTTTGGGCAAGGCTACACTGTTACCAACCCTGGGGGTTACCAACTCTGCTGCACCAGCATCCCCTGAAGAGCTTCTGGAGTACTTTGGGGACCCAAAATAGGGAGATTCAGGGTGCCACACACAGCCCCCTCGCATATGACACTATACACAATCCTTGGCTGTGGTCTCTTCTGCCTCCTCCTCCTCCTCCTTCTCTTCTTCTTCTTTAGTTCTGATGACCAAACTGAGGGCACATCATGACAAGGAAGGGCACATTGGGAAAAAAGAAAACAATAATGCTGGGAAAGGTGGGAAGTAGGACAAGAGGACGGCCACATGCAAGATCAGTAGTCCCCAAACTGGACCCTTTAAGATATTTAGGACTTCTTCTCCCAGAAGCCTCAGCCATGTTAGCCAATAGTCTGTAATTGTGGGAGCCGAAGTCCATAATAATAATAATAATAATGGTTTGTTTATAATCCGCTCCTCTGTAAGAACACTCGGAGCAGAATACAGCATATTAAAAAACATGAATTAAATAAAGTTAAAATTAAAACAGTCCCATAACCCACATTCCAACCTCCCACCCATTAAAAATAAATTAAATCAGCAATAAATTAAAAACTGTAGGAACTAAAAACAGTATAGGTGTATCCAGACCCCTTCTTATGTGGCCACATCATAAGTTAAGGGTCAGAGGCATGGGAGTAGGCGAAAATCATAGTCTACATCCGGAGCCAGGGTCAAAGGTTTCAAGGGAAGGCCTGCCGAAAGAGATGCATCTTTAAGGCTGTTTTAAAGCAGTCTAAAGATGTCATGAGACACATCTCGTCCAGCAGACCATTCCAGAGCTTGGGAGTGGTGGCAGAAAAAGCCCTCTGGGAGGTCTGCGTCAGCCTGGTCTTGATAGGCTTTAGCAGATTTCTCCCAGAGGATCGAAGTGTGTGGGGAGGATCGTACGGGGAGAGGCGGTCCCTGAGATAAGATAGACCCAAGCCATGTAGGGCTTTAAAGGTTAAAGCCAGCACCTTGTACTGTGCCTGGAAACTAATAGGCAGCCAGTGAAGAGATCCCTTAAATCCCTTAAAAATCCCTTAAAGAGCACACTGGGCTAGATGGGTGGGCTCTGTTATGGAGAACACAGGTATGGGTTTACAGGGGCTAAGCAGAGCAGTGGAGGGCAGGGAGTCTTGGAGAGGTCTCATCCATAGAGTCACCATGGGTCAAGATTGACTCAAGGGCAATGAGCAACAACAACATTATAAGGAGATGCAGCGGCTTAGTGGTTAAGATGCCAATTCTGACAAAAATCAGAAGGTTGGCAGCTTGAGGCCCAAGTGCTGCATGATGGGGTGAGCTCCCGTCACTACTTCCAGCTTCTGCCAACCTAGCAGTTCAAAAGCATGCAAATGCAAGTAGATAAATAGGTACCACTTCTCAGTGGGAAGGTAACAGTGTTCGGTGCACTCATGCTGGCCACGTGACCACCAGAGCAGGCCTCGGACAACGCTGGCTCTTCGGCATAGTAATAGAGAGGAGCATCCTCCCATACAGTTAGTTACAACTAGTCATTCATGTTAAGGGACTACCTTTGCCTTTACCTAATGTTACTCATAAATCGTAATTCCCATATAGCACAGAATGCAATGATGGCAAATGTTGGGATGTAAACAACTGTATTGTGTTATGTTCCTCCCAGTCATTTTTGACTTGCGGCAAACCTATCCTGGGGTTTTCTCAGCAAGTTTCTTCAGAGGGGTTTGCCATGACCATCCCCTGAGGCTGAGAGAGTGTGATTCTTTTCAGGAAACCCTGTGTTTTTTGTTTGTTTGTTTGTTTTTTGCTTGAGCAGGGAATTGAGCCCTGGTCTCCAAAGTTGTAGTCCAACTGCTGCACCACACTGGCTCTCACATAAACAACTAGCAAAATTAAAATTACACTTGTCCTTCCATATTCGCTAAGGTTATGGGCACAAGACCTCAGTGAATATGGAAAAACCTCAAATAACAAAAACACAGTGTTTTTACCTGAGAGGATGCCTATAATGATTTATAGATTCTTAGATTCTCTAAATTCAACTCTGTGGTCAACTTCCAGCAGACACTGACCATAGAACTGCGCCAGAGGAGCTACAAAGGCCTAGTGGAGTGTTCTCTTCAGGAATCTCTAGTTTTTTCAGTGCAACTTTTAGTTAATGTTGCCCATACAGTTGCACTAGAGGACTTAGATATTCCTAGAGAGAATATATTAATCAAATCCATGTATAATCAAATCCGCAAATACCAAAGCCACTAATATGGAGGGATGATTGTAAACCTTTAAATCAGTGGTGCATCATTAAGGAGGGTGTAGGGAGTGCAGACCACACTGAGTTACGTCCCCGAAGAGGGGTGACACCCAGTTGGGCCCCCACCTCCTGCTGTGGGGTGAAAAGGGCCAAGCATACCCATCCTGGCTTCACTCTGCCCCTCCAGCAGATCCCCCCCACCACATCAGATGACCCCAGATGTCATAACCACAAAGGAGAATTCCCTGGCAGAGAGCTCCATACAAACCCCAGGACTCCATAGCAGTTGCATTTAAAATGGCACCATAGTGCTGTAACTGTGTAATGTGAATGGTGTGCTATAGAACCTACTATTTTTACAACACAGTGAATATAGATCTGAAGTAGAAATTCTCCCTTTTCGAAAGTGCATCAGGCCAACCGTGCCAACAGCATAGGATTCCTCTTAACTACTTGCAAGGCAAAACAGACATTATCTATAGAAAGTATTAAATAGTCTGAAACATATTCGATGGGGCCTTGAAATTTTACGCTTGTAAAAATGTTGATTACTTTCTTTTTATACAGAAAATGATACTTTTTTCTCTTTCACAAATGTAGATTCTTTATGTGGCTAAATTGTTTCTAAATTTGTCAGGGGTTATGCCAGGATCTTCAAATGAAATCACCCCATGTCATAAATTGAATGGTTGAATCACTATAAGCCATAGTGATTCCATTCACTACTCCATTCACTACTCCATCCACTGGATAAATGTGCAGTGGAAAGATGCTGATAAATAAAGGTTCCTAAAGTTTTGGAATATATGCCACAGGTCTTAGCTATCCCCTGACTTTTCCACAGCAGGTCATTTGACTTGCTCACCAGACATCTTAGGGGCTGTGGACATATTTTAGTGCCATGTCCCAAGCAATGGCACTTTTGGAGGCAATGGGGTGATGAACACTGCCATTAAGTGGACAATTTCATGCAGTACATTATGTTCTATATGTTCCAGAAATATCTTTATTAGATCATAGAATCATAGAATCATAGAGTTGAAAGAGACCACAAGGGCCATCCAGTCCAACCCCCTGCCATGCAGGAACTCCCAATCAAGTCATCCCTGACAGATGGTCACCCAGCCTCTGCTTAAAAACCTCCAAAGAAGGAGACTCCACCACTCTCCAAGGGAGTGTGTTCCACTGTCGAACAGCCCTTACTGTCAGGAAGTTCTTCCTAATGTTGAGGTGGAATCTCTTTTCCTGGAGCTTGCATCCATTATTCCGGGTCCTTTTCTCTGGAGCAGCAGAAAACAAGCTTGCTCCCTCCTCAATGTGACATCCCTTCAAGTATTTAAACAGGGCTATCATATCACCTCTTAACCTTCTCTTCTCCAGGCTAAACATTCCCAGCTCCCTAAGGCATTCCTCATAGGGCATGGTTTCCAGACCCTTCACCATTTTAGTCGCCCTCCTTTGGACCTGCTCCAGTTTCTCCACATCCTTTTTGAATTGTGGTGCCCAGAACTGGACACAGATAATAAGGAATAGCCCTCCCCCCCCCCCCAAAGAAATCATTCCTGGATATAATTCTGACATGGATAGCTAAATCTCTGAAATATATTTGATGGGCAGCATCAAATGTAGGGCCAAACCCAGATATTTTGCTATCCCTAGCCAAGAGATAAAATAATGACTCTCCCACTCCACACACAGAAACTGACTAAATCAGGAATGGGAAGTGTGTGAACCTTAAGATGTTGTTGCACTGCAAGTACCAGCACCCTCAGTTAATTAGTGGTGAGGAATGCTGGGAGTTGCAGTCCTATAATGTGGGGTAGTGGCAGTTGATAGGTGATTGCATGGCAATGGGGCAGTGAATCCATTCCAGATTTTAGTTTAGACTGTAAATGAGTTATCCATAGTGCTGAACTACTCAGCCCAAACAGATTAACTATCAAGAATGGCTCCCTTAAAGTCTGAAACCTGAAGTAGATCCACCACATCATTGACACAGAATCCACCAGCCATTGCTGATAGCCTTGGCCTTCTGCAGTATCAGGCATCCCACTTAGGACTGGGCCTGCCAAACCAGAAGAGATGAGTTTGATTCATTTTCCTGTTTTGCAAGTGGCATTTGCTTCTTGGAACATGCATGTTTCACCCCATAGGACTATTACAGCACAAGAGGGCCTTTTAAAATGGGAAAATGGCACAATGGAGAAGCGTTTACAGAGAGCAGCCTCAGTTGCCAACTTTTCAGTTGCTTTAAATGGGAGGTGTGGCAGAATTGTGCAGCCTGTGGGCCTCATGACACTTTTGAGGAAGCATCTGGCCATTAACTCCAGAACCTAATTTTTTGAAAGATGGCTGAACATTCAGCTGGCGGGGGGGGGGGGGGGGTTGACACATATTCTTTTTGGGCCGAAAATTGACTCCAGATGTGCCTCTTGATGTCTCCTGACCGCATCTTCCAACAGTCCTACTCATTACCACCAGTAGTGATGATGTGAAAATTCTGTCCCTCTTTCATCCCACACCTTGAAACAGGCTAAATAAATACATAAAATAGCAAGTGACTAGAAGTCCACAAATGTTTGATTTCTCGTCATTGCTGGGCATGCTGGCGCAGCTCATCTGGATGTGCCAAAAAATGTCTCACATTCCCCTTGCATATGCCTGTTGTTACTGTGATGGGGTGATTGTGCTGAGTAAGCCATGTGTAATATCTGATTTGACCACCAATCCAAATATGTTCGAAATATTTTACTAAAAGTGGCCTTGGTCTGATGCTTTTGTTAGTTCATAATCTTGCTACCCATTGCCATACTTCATTTTTTGTGAGGGGAAGGGCAGATATTATTCAGATTGCAGGGCTGTGTGTGGAAGATGTCTAACCTTCTTAACTTTTGTTCTGGTCCCTTTAATATTTTTAGAAGGCAGTGAAGACAATTACTGTATTTTTCTTGGGTGCTTTCAAGTTCATTCTAGCTTATGGTGACCCTACCATAAGAGTTTTCTTGACAAGATTTGTTCAGAGTGGGTTTGCCACTGCTTCCTCTAAAGTTGAAACAGTATGACTTGCCCAAGGTCACCCACTGGGTTTCAAGGCTAAGTGTGGATTCAAAAACCTGCTCTTGCAGAGTTCTAGTCCAGCACTCCAACCAAGAGTAGCTCTATGGAGACCATGATATGCCAAAATTGGAGGAAATCAAGATTTGTGCTTATGAATTTTATTAAAGACTTGTTCTGTATCTCTCCATGCCATTCCTTCCTTCTCTCACATGGTTCAGGCATGGAGACACAGCTCTCCTTTCTACAGTCTGCTATGCCAAGTTATTTCTGAGTGATTCAGAAATTCAACTGATGTGATCTTTCCACTCCTCTGAAGTGGTATGGGAAAGTATGGGAAATATCTTATTGTGCAAACCATAAGATATTGGTGCTTATGAGGACATCTTTGATTGGAGGATATTGGTGGGAGTGGGGACAAGTGGCACAGAGCACCTAGCCCCTTATGTCTTATCTGTGTGCTAGAAATTTATACACTAAAACCAATTTAATCTCAGTGACATGCAGTGATGACTTGTGGTTTCCATTTCAGTGGGATGGTGAATCCACTCTGGATTTTAGTCCAAACTTTAAAGGAGCTATTCCAGGATGCCAAGCCTTCTCCTCTTGATAGGTTCAGTGCCTTGGATAGCTCAGACCAAATCCTGGAGGAGATTCATCACCACACTTGACATGGAAACTACCAGGTGCCATTAGTGACATTAATAAGATTTAAATGTTTAAGTGGTTTATAGTTTATTCTGCCTATCAGATGTTGAATAAACGCTTATGCCAATTTATTGCACACACTTCTGGGATTATGTTCCTTCTAGAATTACCATTAATAAGTATTACTATCACTGAAGATTCTCTCCACAGCCTTTGATATTGCCCCCTCTTCCAAATCCATTACAACAACTGATTGTTTGAGTTTCCTATGGAAAAAGGTACACTATTAAAAATATATATATACAGTATAGAAGTTCTTTCTCATGCACTGCTAGCAAAATCTAGTACAGTTGGTCCTGGGTATTCACTGGAGTTTGATTCCAGGACATCCCATGGATACCAAAATCCATGGATGCTCAAGTGCTATTAAATACAGTGGCATAGCAAAATGGTCTCCCTTTATATAAAATGCAAAATCAAGATTTGCTTTTTAGAATATATATATATACAGAATATTTTCAAGCTGTGGCTGGTTGAATCCTTGGACAGAGAGGGCTGACTAGGTCTCCCATCCAGACCTATAATTTGAAGGGGAGAAAAAGGAAAGAGGAAAGACTCTTTGGGCTTCAGCAGCTCCTTGGGAGGAACTGCAGTTCTACATATCCAATTCAGTGCTCTTTGTTGATAAGTTGCAAATTCAGACAGTGTTAGTGTTTAGTGTTCAGAATGTTTTGTACTTTGAGCTTATTTTGTCAGCATATTTTGAGTTGTCACAGCCGAGAACTACTAAAGACTGAAATATACACACACTTGGCAACTTGGAAGTTGTCTGAGTCCCTGTGTGTTTTGAATGCAGAAGGTTCCAGGCTCAATCATTGGTATATCCTGTTAGATGACAGAGATGTGGAAGACCATACCAAACACCCTGGAGAACTGCTGCCAATCAGAGTAGCAGGAGTAGAGCAGAGATGAGGAAAAGGCAGAGTCATAGGCATGTATACGTCTCTCTGAGTACTATGGAGCCAACTGTAATTGAATACTACAATCACAACTGCTCTTTAAATCTCAATATACATTTTTAACATCAAGATAAATTGTCCATCGAATTTGACACATATACACTGTTCCAAAAGCTCAATGTATCCTATGAGGCACCAGAACAGGACTTGATTGCAGGACTCTTCCAATGTGTTGCTCAGTATTTGTGCAGCATTTGGTGCAGCTTTAAAGCATTAAATAAAAAAAATAAAATAACATAAAATACAAGCAAACACAGAAATTTCACTACAAAGAATTTTACCTTTTTGTTTCCTCCAAAATAAACAACTGAAAATGCTCCAGCTTTCTTTTTCTAAAATCAACAAACAAGTACAGCACTTTCTTTAGATTTTTCATTGGCTCAAACCAATACTCGGCGGGGTTATGCAAGCATCTATGTTAGCCAATAGCGTAGGGTGACAAAACTGCTTTTTTTGGGCTATAGTTGCCACAACCTCCCAGCCACCAAGGCCAGAATTCAACACCTCTCCTCCTCTACTCAGGAATAACCTTCCGTTGCTTTTGTGCTACAAGTTCCTATGCCCAGTTGGCTTCTTCCTGGCATCACCTTTGGTTTTCCCCAGCAATTACCTTTGGTAAAAGGAAATGACAAGAGCCGGTATGGTGTAGTGGTTTGAGTGTTGGACTAGAACTCTGGAGACCAGGTTCAGCTATAGAAACCCACCAGTGACTTTAGGCAGCTCACACCCTCTCAGCCTCAGAGGAAGGCAAAGGCAGAACCCTTCTGAACAAATTCTGCCAAGAAAACCCCCAAGTTAGGTCTGTGTTAGGGTCACTATAAGTCAGAAATGACTTGGAAGGAACACAACAACAGCAACAAGAAGAGATGACAAGTAATAATATGCACATACATATAAACACAGAAATAGACCTTTTAAAAAGGTTTTTGGGCTCTGCATGGCTGCTTTCTTTCTGAAGTAGTTCTAATATTTTGCTCTTTTATGGCTGCTGCTTGTATTTAGTGTTATTGGCGAGCTGTTTTAAAAAGTATTACACCACTGTTCCAATTGATGATGCTTGCAGTTTTAGGCTTCTTGGGGAAAGGGAGGGCGGAAATGTTCTAAATATATATTGATATTGTTCCCTAAATACACGGTATAAAATCAGGTCAATGCCCTGTGTAATGTGACACTCAGAAACTCCCTGACATTCTTTTTACTGTACATAAGTAGTTCTCGAACTGTGGAGTGGGACCTCTGGGGGTATGGGTGCTAGAGTTGCTCAAGGGGATATGAAACTGGCCTCTCCTCAGCCACTTCCCAAACTTTTTCTCTCTTGGAGGGAAAGAGTATAACAAGGCAGTCACCTGGAGCAGCCACCTCTGTCCAAGGGAGGAGGAGAAGGAGGAAGAGGAGAGTGGGTAATGGACCATGGCCACCACTTCTTCTTTGGCCTATTCTAGATTGGCAAAAAGAAGTGTGTTCATGGCTGCATGAAACTCTAGCCTTTAGATGAGAAAAAGGGAAAGTGTGCCATGAAAACGCTTTTTTTTTTTGCGTTTTAGGGGAGAAGAAGCGCCTTTAAAAAGGTGCTGGTTTTCTCAGGTTCTTTTTTAAAAACTGCAGAACAGCGCAGCTCCATCTAAAGGCTGCAAGCCTTTAAGGAAAAGGCAACTTCATGTCACACACACAATCTAGAAAGCCCCTTTGTTTACTTGTCCCATCACTGGCCCAGTTTTCAGGATGAGGTTCTTCTGCATGAATATACTCCTGTGTGAATATACATGAATGTGTGAACAAAAACAACACACTAAACAAACAAAATATTTTTACTTATTTACTATGTATGTCACATGGGGACGTCTACATGTAGTTGTAAAGTGGGTCACAAGGGAAAAAAGCTTGACAACCACTGCTGTACATGAATACACTTCTGTCTTACTTGGTGACAGTACCTGCAATGTTGATGTATTGCATTAGTTCCTCATCATTTCCTAAATAGACGTGAGCCCTCTACCACAAGGCTGTTTATGTGCAGCAGAGAGGCAACTGCAACTTACCATCCAGTGTTGAAAGCTTTTCCTCCCAGGCCAGAATGTTGCAACAAAACAGCTTTGTGAGTTAAAATGTATTCTGGTGTGTGGGGGAGAGATGGAGACATTGCAGAGGCAAGAAAAGAGATCACTTCAATAGAGACAGTATCCACAGTGAGATAGTTCTACACCAGCCTTCCCTTATCTGATGGTCTCCAGACAGAATATAATTCCCATCAGTTGAGTGGAAAAGTAGGGTTGGTAGCCACATTAGATGGCTGCCAGTTTAAGAAATGCTCTTTGACACTAATACCTACAGGATGAAGGGAGGAGTCAGAGAAAAAGAGAGAATAGAAAAGCCCTAGTGTTGAAAAACAGTAGCCCGTTTGTTAAGGAAGCTTAGTTACTGAGTTGAACACTGCCCTTACAGAAAGTTACAGTAATTAATGCAGTCTGAAATCATGACAACCATTCCCCATATCTTGAGAGAGCAATTAAAAAAAGAATGCAAAAGTAATACTTAGGAGAAGAAAATGTGCTTTTGGTGATTTTTGTGACCCCCTCACATCTTTTGGTTTCCTGTGTTGGCCTTAGCAGTTGTCATTGTCACCTCCACATTCTGGGTGTCACTTTAAGCAAAACATCTTCTGAGCTGGGGAAAAAAATAGTTTTAAACACTTGTGAACCGTTTCTTGTTCTTCTGTCTTTTAAGGGAGCCATAAAACATGAAAAGTCAAAAGGAAAACAGTATTTGCTGCTGTTAACTTAAACATAAGAAAACAGTTGAAATAAGGCATAAATTCACCTCTCCTGAGTTTGAGGACCAGTGGGGTGAAATTGGTAGCACACTTGGCAGATTAGCAGTTGCTCTTAGATTTATTAGGATTTCAATAGTTTGTTGTAGGCCAGTACAGTGGGCCCTTTTTATCCTCTGGGGTTTGGTTCCAGGACCTGTAAATAACAAAATTTGTGGATGCTGAAGTCCCATTCAATCCAACGGCATAACAAAAGGATGTCTTATATAAAATGGAAAATCAAGGTTAGCTATTTAGAATTTATGCTTTTTCTGAATATTTTCAAGCTGTGTATAAAAAAATCAATGGATAAGGAGGGCCAACTGTAACTGAAACTTCTCTGTGCATTTAATATACCATATATACTCAACTATAAGTTGACCATGTATAATTCGAGGGCAGGTTTTGGGGGCAAAATTATTGATTTTCCCATGACCTATGGATAAGTCAAGGGTAAACCTTGGAGGCTTCTTCAATGTGTGTATATTTGCACACAGCAAGAGGGACTCTAATTGAGGTTTTTTGCTTCAGCATTTCAGCTTTGGTTTCAGCCTTCACTCTCCAGAGAGCAGTGGCTAGCTGCTTTCTCCTGAGCACATGGGGAAATATGAAAGAGCTGCTATCACATTGCCATACTGACTCATAAATAAGTCAACCTGGGATTTTGAGGTCAATTTTGGGGCATAAATTTTTAGACATATAGGCAAGTATATATGGTAACACCTGACGTCCTTAGATTGCATGATACTTGATTTTAGTCATTTGTGTTTTCATGGTCTCAGGGTGCCAATGTTTATTAAAACATGCCCAGTTGGGTTTTGAAATGGTTGATAAAAATCTAAACAGAAATCCTTACTCCATTAATAAAACCGAACTTGGCAAATCATTAATTTTAAGGCACTCAAAATGCAATAAGTTTACATGGAGAAAATTAAATGGCAAATTTAAAGGTACAATGGCACTTAACAATGTGAGAAATAAAAACAGTGAGAAATCTAAAAAGTTTTGCATACAGAGAATCTAGCAAACACCTATCATATCAGGTTATATTGCAAAACAAAATACTTATTTCTACTGAGAAAAAGCATAGTTATTTATTATGCTAAAGAGAACATTATTAATGCAATAATAAAAAAATGAAATGATTCCACTTGTCTGAACATATTGTCAGGTTATTTTTGCATATCTACAAGATGCATCTTTAAACACAGAGGTCTATCTTTGCCCTATCTAGTCTGGCCCTAGATCCCAAAGAAAGCAATGGAATATATATGTATGCAGTGTAGTGTTACTCTTATTTGGTGTAGTATTATTTCATTGAGGGAGGTTAAAAATGGGGAGATCGCTATCTATCTCTGCATGGTTATGGGGTGAATAAATCCCCTTCCAGCAAATATTAGAATTTACCAGGAGCCAAAACTGTTGCAGACATGACAGGTCTGTGTATTTCAACATGCAACTGACCAAATCTCTTAGGGCCCTTACACACTACACAATTACAGTGTTATGATTCTACTTTGATTGTCACAGCAACATCCTATGGAATCCTAGGATTTGCAGTTTAAAGAGGGGTATTTACAGTTCTAACCAGAGGGCTCTAGTTCATATCTAATTTTTGCCATGATGGTTAAAATGCAACCATACTGCTATAATTTTGTAGTGTGAAAGGGACTTTAGTTCAAGGAAGTAAGAGGTCTATTTGTAAGAAGCAAAACGATATGCAGGTGAAGGTGCCAACTCTTCACAATGAGAAGCACCCGCAGCATTTGTTCTCCTGCTTCAATGCACCGCTAAAACCTTCCTCTCATCCTGTTTTCTCATCATTTTCCCCCACTGACTTCACCAACTACTTCATCACAAAAGTCACTACTATTCGATCTGAAATAGTTCCTCCTGATTTGCCCCCTACCACTAACCTCCTGATACCTTCTATTAACAAACTCTGTGTTTCCACCTGTTTCTCTGGATGAACTCTCTACAGTGCTAAACTCTTCCAAACCTACAACTTGTCCTCTTGATCCTATCCTTTCCTGTATTCTAATCTCTTTAACCCCTTCTTTTCTGCCCTCGCTCCTCCATATCTTTAATCTCTCTCTCCCTGCCAGTTCCTTCCCTTTGGAGTTCAAACATGCTCTTGTTTCCCCAATGCTAAAGCCCTCTCTCGACCCTTCTTCTTTGTCTAGCTATCATCCGATCTCTCTTCTTCTTTTTCTTTCTAAGGTTCTGGAATGGGTCGTTTATTCTCGCTGTATTGAGTTTCTCAAAGCCAATTCCATCATGGAACCTTTTCAGTCTGGTTTCTGCCCACGGCACTCTACAGAGATGACCCTCACCAAGATCTCAAATGATCTCTTGCGGGCCAAGGCAAATGGCCTCTATTCTCATTCTTCTTGATTTGTCTGCCTCCTTCGACACTGTGGATCACTGTCTCCTGGTTGATATACTCTCTGATCTTGGGTTCTCCAACTCTGTTCTCAACTGGTTTAAATCTTACTTGTTAGATAGATCTTTCACAGTGGTCACGGTTGGTTAGACTTCCTCCTCTGTTCCCTTATCTGTTGGAGTTCCCCAGGGCTCTGTCCTGGGTCCCCTTTTGTTTTCTCTATTCACATTGTCCCTAGGTAAACTCATCAGGTAAACTCATCAGTTCTTTTGGTTTCTCCTATCATCTGTATGCCGATGAGACTCAGCTGTATCTTTCCACCCCTGATCTTTCGCCAGGGCTTGAACAGCAAGTCTCATTTTGTCTGACTGCTACCTGGAACTTGAATTATTTTGCAGGTGTGGATTCAGTGTACAACTAAGCAAACATCTAGTATAGGAGTTTGGTGGAGGGCAAAAGCACCTGGCAGGAGATACTAGGGAAGTAAAGTGTGATATGGAAGCAGAATTTGAGCTTGGGAAAATTAATTATTTTCCCTACAACTTCTAGGCCACACTTTACATCACGTTTAGGCATGATGGTGGCAGATTTTACCTTAATACATGAGTCATGATAAAAGAAGACAAATCTTTGTTGCTCCATGACTGCTCATTTTAGATAACTTTTATTTAATTTTAAGGTTGGCCAGTTTGTATAGATTGTTTTATTGAACTGTATGTTTGCCTTAATGTTGGCAAAAAGTATCCAGTAAGTCTTGCAAAGACATAATGAAAAGAACATTGATTCATTGTTCATGAATATGAATGCAACCAGCAGTTCCAGTGCCCTGGGGCATTCAACCAGCCTGCATTAAAAAGCTATTGTAAACAGCTTTTGACAAATGCAGGAATTGTTCAGCACCTTCCCGAAGTCAACAAATAGTAAAATACACATAAATCTGAACAATATCATATGTTCTGAGTTAGAAAACTGCAGTGATAGGTCCAAGTCTTTTTCTGACGGAATCTGAACCCAAATGGTGATACCCTAACAAGACCAGTACCTTAAACCATCATGCTGCACCATTCAGGTTCATCTGCCTTCTGTTGCCTCTCCATGATTTTGTTGAAGCATCTGAGACCTAATGAATGCCTCCAGTTCCAGAACTAATCCATTAAGGCCCTGAACATCCCCAAGGAACCTGCCAGTACACACACCACTGATCAGATTCATGGTGATTGAGGTCTTAAGGATGTGTATGCTGCACCATGATTGCCTGCTGGATCCTATTTTACACCACGAAATTAAGGAGGCAGTGACACACAATAGAAGGGAATGGCATTGGAGAACCACTTTGGAGGAGACAATGTGAAGCATCCTCCACCTTTCAAATTGGCCTTTTCCAAGGCAGTTCCCCCTGTTTTATTGCTACAAAGTCGCCCCCCCACATCCACAAATTCTGCAAATCCGTGGATTCAACTAGCCACATTTCAAAAATATTCAAAAAAGGAAAATTCCCAAGCAAACATTGATTTGTCATTTTACATAAGCAATGCCATTTTACTATGCCATTATATATAATAGGACTTGAGCATCCATAGATTTTGGTATCCATTAGGAGTCCTAGGACCAAACCGCAGTAGGTACTGAGGGCCCATTGTATATTTTTTCTATAAACCAGGAACAGACACTGTGAAGTCTTCCAGATGTTGATGGATTGCTACTCCCATCATTCCTAGGCAGCAGAGCCAATAGTGAGTGATGATGAGAGATACAGCCCAGTAACTTCTTTAAAAATATTTTTATTAAGAACCCAATAAATGCATATATATTATACAAGTCCCAAAAGAAAAATAAATGCTTATTGATAATAAAGTAATCATAATAATTGTATGCAGTATTGCTTTAAAAATATGAACTAAAAAGAAGTAATAAATTAGCATCAATATGTATGTACATATTGATTTGATTTAATTGAAAATTTATTAAATAAATTGTCATGCTTCATGCATATATCAACAGTTATATTGCTGATTTATATGACAACGATTAATAACCAATGACTTAAACAATATAATAATCTACTCCAGTTCCAAATCTATCCTGAATTAGGGTGTAAGAATATCATAGTTTCCCCTTCATTACAGTACTTCTGTATACCTGCTACATCTACCTTTTAAATACAAATGCACATGCACACACACACACAACTGATTTATTCTTCTATTAACTTCTTACTGCAGGATTATAGTCCAGAAAGTTCTGAAAAACCACCGTTGCCCACCCTGGTTAAATTGAAGAGCCTTAGGGATAAATTTATGTACATTTACATGTAATGAGTACTTTAGCTCAAGGCTGGAAATCAGGCAGTCTCCAAGTTAGATCTTTACAGCAAATTTGCTAGTTTCAGACTAGCTTTTCAGTTTCAGTTTACTTTCTCCGGTATGACATTACCAAAACAGTTCTATTTTAGGGGAAGCCACTGCAGTGCAGCAGTTAGAGTGTTGAACTGAAACTTGGGGAATCCAGGTCCCAAATCCCACTGAGCCGTGAAACACACTGGGTGACTGCTTAGTCACTTTCTCAGCCTAGCCTACCTCACTGAGGTTTGGCAAGGCAAATGTATGTTGCCTTGAGCTCATTGGAATGGAATGATACAAAAAGTGATGTCAAAATATACAAGTCTGTGGTAAGAGGTAGTAAGGAAAGTGGAGTAACAAGGCTGCTTTGTAAAGTGGTCCATCTTTCATTAAATGGTTTTAAGAAGAAGGGAAGCAAGTTAATAGGGATTTTGTTGTAGTTCTTATTTTTATGTGCTTTCAATTTTTTTATTTTTATCGTGGCCCTATACTAGGATTTTCTTAGCAAGATTTATTTACAGGAGGTTTGCTACTGCCTTTCTCTGAGGCTGAGAAGAGAGTGTGACTTGCTTAAGGTCACCCAGTGGGTTTCTATGGGTGGGATTCAAACCCTGGTTTCGCCAAGCCCAAGGTCAATACTCAAACTATTACAATAATTACACTGGTTCAAAGATAATGTACCAGCATCACAGCAGGTGTTTGGCTCCTATAAGGAGTTGGAATCGATGATCTTTTCTTCCCTTCTCAGTTCAGCCAGCCCTCTTTCTCCATGGATTCTGCACCCACAGATTCAAACATCCAGATCTTGAAAATAACCCCCCCCCAAAAAATTTCAAAAGCATGTCTTGATTTTGTCATTTTATATATTTTGTAATTATATATATATATATATATATATATATCATTTCATAGTATACATTTTAATATAATGAGACTTGAGCATCCACAGATATTGGTATCCACAGGGGGTCCTGGGAGCAAACCCCAGTAGATATAAGTGCTGGTGGCGGCAGCTAATGGATTCACCACCACAGAGATGGTGAATCCACACTTAATTTTACTGCCATTCCTCCCATAGCTGCTCCAAGCTGAAAAGAAGCTTTGTTAGTGTTGATTCTCCAAAGAGAGCTCTGACACTGCTTTTGCACAACTCAGAGCAGCTGCAGGAAGAGTGGCAATAATATCAAGAGTAGTTGCACTGCCCTCTGCCATAATAGATCTACCAGTCTCTCCATTGTTGGTATTACTCTGTTATTGTCTGATCAAAAGGAAGGTTGCCCACTCCAGTATTTTTTTTTATTTTTTTGCTGTAAGCTCACAAATTAAATTGTATTGACTATTAGTGTTCTTACCAAGCCAATTACAGTGGGCCCTTGGTGTCCACTGGGGTTTGGTTCCAGCACCACCCATGGATACCAAAATCCATGGATGCTCAAATCCCATTAAATACAATGAATAGTAAAAAGGTTTGTTTATATATATATTGAACATTTCCAAGCCATGGATGCTTGATATGGAAGATCGACTGTAATTTTTAATTTTTAGTGAAATCTTACTGTCTTTAAATATTTGCTTTAAAACCTGCTATTTGCCTTTAAGTTGTTTTTGAGTTATGGTAAAACCCTAAGGCAAGCGTATCATGGGCTTTTCCTGTCAATATGGTGATTTGCCATTATCCTCCGAGGTGATAAGGTGAGAGTTCCCCAAGGTGTGAGTTCCCCAGGGTTACCCAGTGAGTTCCCTGACTGAGAAGGGATTTGAACCCTGGCCTCCTAAAGTCTAGTTCAGCACTTGCATTCAATCCACTACACACAAATTTACAATACTGTAATAATAACTCTCTCTCTCTCTCTCTCTCTCAAAAATAGAACTGCTTTAACTATTTCTGATAAGATGGGAGGGGACATCAAATAATTTACAAACTATGTTCTTATGTAATTAATCCAGTCATTCTTTCATATTCAAGGGGTTCTGTTCTGTCCACCACCACCAGCCCCACATACACACAGATTGCCAAAAATAAAATAAAATAAAATTACAGGACCTCAAGTCCCATTCTTCCCAACGGTGGTGTGACATATGCATGACCATGCTGGTGCAATTGCGTGCATGTGCCACCATTGGGGGGGGGGTTATGGATGGTAGGGCTGACTGTATAAAACTCTGAAAAAGGAATAATAACCACTAAATTCGGTAGCTAGATTCACTTAGGGTTGAAATGTCTCTCTCCCATCAGTGAAATGCCCACTATGCAGCATGGCCTAAGGAAGTGCTCAGCATCTGTAGGGAAATTTCCCCAAGTGTAAGTCTTCCATTGCAAGTGGGGCAAAGCCTTTCATTTGCTAAGCTCAAAATCTTTGCTTTTGCTAAGCTCAAGCCCTAGAATCAGGCCATGGCCACTACACTAGCCCAATGCGGCCATATGTATTTGTTTCTTCCATTGAAATCAATAACAACAACAACAACAAACAAAAACAAAAAACCACAACCCTGATATTGGAAATATTACATTTCTTTAAAACTACTATTCCATTCTGCCTAGGGGGTTCTGGGAGTGCTTGTCCAAAAAAGTAACTTTTAAATGCTCTCAAAAGAACTGTCAGGAAGATATTTTTGAAAAAGAAGAGAACAAAGTGGGGAAATTGTTTTTTGAGAAAGGCACAAACTCTCCCAGCTTTTAACATGGTAGATAATCTGCCATGTCATTCCCCCCCCACTTACATACTTTCCTGAGAGTAATTCACTGTGACTTCAATGGGTTTTATTTCTGAGTGCATAGGACTGTGCTGTTAGTAAGATATGAAAGAGAACTCTGGTTTCCTTAAAGATTGTAGTTCCACCTTCTTCCTGTTTTTCTCCTCTTTCCCCTCCCTTTTTCATAGTTTCTTTTCTCAGATCTGTTGCATAAGTTGCCATACCCTGCAAAATGTTTGGCGTCTAATGATTCTTGTTTTACCTGCTTTTCTTCCTGCAAATACAACTTTGTAATGGCCTCAATTATATTAGAAGGTTTAACGTGTAAGGGGATTTAGCTTGCAAAGAGCTGATTTGAAATCCAGTTAGTCTGGAGGCCTGTTTAGTGACACATCTAACGTAAATGGCAGTACAAAAGAGCAATTTCTATGTATTAACATTTTTCAGACCTTGGGAAAGTTAATTTTGGCACTATAATGCCTATAGCCATTAAGGACTACTATATTGGACTGTGTTTTTAAAAATCCATACTATGTTCTTTTAATCCTCTTCTTTTCTTCTGAGGAGCTGATGAAGAATGAGTAGTGATGGTCTTCCTCCAGAACAGGGGGTAGTTCCAGGATTCTCCAAGAGATCTTTTGATGCCAAACACTGGCATAAATTATTGCTATATAGCATTGAGGATAAATGGTGCATGGTGCATAAACATGGCACATCTCCTCTCAGTAGCTATGAGGATTATACCAGCAGGTTAGCAACAGAAAAAAATTCACACACACACACCAGTCCATTCCCAATCTTCATATCTCTTTGGAACCACAAACTGCAAAGTCAATGCAAAAAGTATATAACCATGTCATTGATACAAATAATCTCTTTCACACCACTGGAGAGTTATTAACTTTTACCTGTGGTACTAACAAGAATTGAAAGACCCATCTGCCTTGTGGCAGAGGCTCAGCTCCCTTACATGCCTGATAGGCCATGGGTTTTCTTTTCACAGTGATTTCCAAAGTTGGCAGTACTGGCATCCTGGGAGCTGTGGAAAGATTGAGGGGCTGGGGAGGAAAAAGGAGGCAGGCCATTGGTCAAGGGACTGACATGCAAGAAAGACAAGGGGAACCAGTGGCGTTTAGGACTCTGATGGGATCAGAGTTGCATGAAACTTTGCTTTTCAGGGCTCATTAAAACCACCCCACAGCACTGATGATAGCATCCTATGGCAGTGTTTCCTACTATCTGCTTGCCCATGTGAGCTTGTGCCCATGAACAAGGAGTTAGCACATATGGCAGCAGGGAAGAAGTGGCGGCAAAAAGGAGCTTTCACATTTGCGACCCTGCTTAAAAGTTTTGTTATCTTTACCAGAACTTGCCTGGCTGGTTAGAGCTATGCTGCTGCTCCTGCTTTCCCTGGTAAGATGGGTTGAGAGAAGAAGAGGTCGCAGAAAAAAACAAAGTTTGTGGTGGTGGAGGGATGACTTGAAGCTGTGTGGGGAAGGGATGTCTCTGAGGAAGGAGAGGGAGGAATATTTGGGGTTGATTCTCTAAAAAAGTCCAGTGCCTTTCTCAGATTCTTTCTTCACTGGGGAGAATCATCTCCCTTTGCACCCGGGTCACCTTGGGAGTGGCAACCAAGAAGCCTCTTGCCCACACCGGCCTTTGCCACAAGGCAAGCACAGACAAGAGGCTTCTCCATTGCTGCTCAGCCAGATGCTCCCAGGTGCAAAGGGAGCAGGGATCGAGATTAGTTGATTTGGATTTGCAATAGAACAGTAGACCTAATATCATGAAATAGGTATTGGGGGGTCCTAAGGTTATTGCCCAAGAGGAAAGGGGCAGTAGCTGTATGTATGCTGTGCTGTGTTTATCTTGTATTCTGTATTACTTTGATTTATGTTATATGTTGTGGCCTTAGTCTTAACAGACATGTTAGTGAGGAAGCAACTGTGGTCCACTGTAATTCTTGTCCATAAAGGCTTTGAGAGTGGGATGGTTGTGAAGGGATGCTGGACTCCATCAGCAAAAGGACTGGAATGCTTATCTGCTGCGTACTGTCTGCTGCATCATATTATTTACCATCAATAAAGCTTACACTATAGCAGTGACCTGTGTCAGTGTTCAGTGCTGAAAGAATTCTTGGAAAAGCCTGGAACTACATCCAATTTTGGAGTCTATTGCTGTTAGTGATGCATATGATTTCCCTGCCCATTTTATTCTCACAAAAACCCTGTGAAGTAGATTAGCCAAGTTATTGATCCAAGACGAACAAGTGAGATTTTTTTGAACAAGCAGGGATTTGAATTCAGGTCTCAGCAATTCAAACCCAGTACTGCAGCAAACTGGTGTCACAGTGAGAATGTTCTTTAGAAATAATATTTGTCCTTGTTGTTTAAGCTCTTCACACTGATTCTTGATCAATTAGACTTAGGGATGTAAGAAGTATTCTCTTGTTAATGCCGCTGTCTTTCTCTCTGTTTTTAGGGCAGGTCAAAGTTTTCAGAGCCCTGTATACATTTGAACCCAGAACAGTGAGTACTTTATTTACATTTAAATATATGTATAATAAGATAAAGTTTATTTTTGAATGTGATTACGCAGTTAAATTCAGTCTAGCCTATCTGTTCATAAAACTTAGAAAATACAATTTCTATTTTACCTCTAGAGATGAAAGAACAGAAGATTTTCAAAATCACTGTTGCTATTTCACTTTCTATATATTTGTTTATGAGTAACATCTTATTAACATGCTTTAGCCTAAGAAGCCATGTGGATTTTAACCAGGATTGAATTTGCACGCATGCAGCAGTTGCTTTGGTGCCAGTTCAGATAAAATATGATTGCCAAGAATTATAATTGGTGAACCTGTTTTGTTGTTTTGGCTGCAGCTTTGTTTTGCTGTCATGCTTAGCAGTTTTATTGCATAACAGCATTGAATTGTTTTAACTACTTTTTTGTTTTATTTTTATTTATTTATTTTAATTGATATCCTGCCTTTCTCCCAATATGGGACACAGAGTGGTCCAAAACTATGTTAGCTTTAAAATGTTTTAATAAATTAAAAAACATACATATGCACATGTATTCTTGTGGGTGCACATGGCCACCTTGCAGTGGAGTAAAAACCAAGCAGGGATTGCATGGATAATTTCTAGATCCTACTACCCTCAGCTTAAAAGCTTACTGGAGAAATTACTAGTGCTTTTGTTGTTATGTGACTTCAAGTCATTTCCAACTTATGGCAACCCTAAGGAAAACCTATCATGTTTTTTTTTAGGGGGGGGGGAGATTTTTTCATAGGAGGTTTCCCATTGTTTTCCCCTGAGGCTGAGAGCACGTGATTTGTCCAAGGTCACCACCACTACTGTATTTACTATATTTAATTTATATCCCACTCCCTTCCCCCCAAATTGGACTTAATGCAGCTTACAGTTTAAAAAGAACAATACAGTTTAAAAGAACAATACAATTAAAACATACAAAAAGTGAGCATTGCAGTAGAATTAAATTATTTACAGTATTAAAGCAATTCAATAAAAGAATAAAATGTTTTTTAAAAGATTTAAAAAGTTCTTAGAAATGTTAAAACATTACAGCACCCCTTAGCCCATTCTTTAAAGACTTTCTGTCTTAAAAGCCTCTCTGAATAAAAATGTCTTACTGTTTTATCACACTAGGGGGCAGACAGGAAAACGAGAGTTAAAAAAGAAATGCCCTATGTTTATCATAGGACATTTCCTGTTTAAGTGTTGTTTAACTCTTGTTTAAATCCTGTTTGCCCCCTAGTGTGATAAAGTAGTAATAGCCTGCGGATGGAAGGACAAAAAGAAAGGGGTCATTCTGGCCTCCTTGGGAAGGGAGTTCCAGGATTGAGGGGCACAGCCCCCAAGAAGGCCCTCTCTCATGTCCCCATTAATTGTGCTTGTGATGGGGTGGTGGGTGTAACTGAGAGAAGAAAGGCCTCTCCTGAGGATCTCAAGAGTCTGGGCCAGTATAGGGAGATACTGTCTCCATATAGGAAAGATACTGTCTGCCAAACAGCCTGGACCTTAGCTATATACGATCCCTAACCCTATCATGTCACGTCTCAACTTTCTCTTCTCCAGGCTAAACATACCCAGCTCCTCATAGGGCATAGTTTCCAGATGGGGAAAAAAGACAGAAAGAGCACAATCAGTTAAATTTGCTGCTTTTGACATATTTGGTATCACATCTCACTTTCTGAGGGACAAAGAAAAATAAAGAGAACTTGTAGCTACCGTAGATACCACCTGGCAATAACCTTTACTTACCACAGATGACTAGATTAATAGTTTTTGCCAACTGGAATTTGAATCCTTGTATTGGGCTCTTTTTAATTTTCCCATGTCTCAGATTAGGCTAGGTAAAGAGAATAATGACAGTTTGTCCAGGTGTATGGAAATGCAGGGCACTTCTAGCATTACCAACCCGAGGAATTGGCGTTACCAACCCTGAGGCTGAGAGAGTGTGACTTGCCAAGGGTCACCCAATGGATTTAATGGCCAGTCGGGGATTCAGGCACAGTCATAATCCAGTGGTTAAACCACTACTCTATGGGGTTTAAAAAATCATGGGGTTTTCTTGGCAAGTTTTTTCGAAGGATGTTTGCCATTGTATTGCAGCAAGAAATAATAATAATAATAATAATAATAATAATAATAATAAAGTTTATTTGTATACCGCCCTTCCTGCGATCAGGGCAGTGCACAGCATTTTAATAGTGATGGGAAAGGTATTAAGGAGCTGGTTGGTTTATGTGAGTCTAGTCTGGTGTCTATATGTGAATATGTGAATGAAGAGAGAGGGTAAGATAGCCAAGGAACAGCAGAAAAATAGCCCATGATATTTTCCTGATTTAAATGGCTTCTCTCCTGTTTCTATTAGCACTGTAGCACATAATAAAAACTAGTATTATTACAGGCATAATGAATGTACTTTTTCTACCCCAGTGCTAATAATAACTAACTAAATGATAGCTAAACTCTTTCCCAAGTATTTTGACTAATCGATAGGAATGTCTTTTCATCTACTTAAAAAATACCCCAAAAACCTCAGGAGATTCAACTGTAAATCCCCCATTATGTGACATTTGGCTCTTCCATGAGAGCTGTTTACCTGAAGTGATGGAAAACAGACATGGATTCTATATTTCTCAAGATGCAGCCTGATATCATTGCACCCAAAAGCTGACACTTTCAGCCTCCATTCCCCATCTCGAGACTTACATTCTGACTACACATACATCTCACTACACATTCAATTATTTTAATATCTGGCTTAGTTTTGGGGAGGGCTTTTTCTTCCTTATCCCAATTTTTTGTAATGGCCAGCCTGATTAAAAGTTCTCAAGAACTCAAAAAGTACATTCTACTTTTATGACATTTTGGTGGACTTAATAAAAGTTATTGTCTAAGTCTGATTTTGGAGTTAACTCATGAGCTACACAGCTGCTTGTTTATTTGTCCCAGAAGAAACCAGTAGGTGGCAGCAGGGGACAGCAAAAATCCCTTTCCTTTTGCTTTATTTTAAATCATTGCATTTTCCTTGGGGCAAACGCTTAAGCACTTTTCAAGGCAGAAGTACTTTTCCTTTCCTCAGTTGCAGAGGAAGGAATCTCCACTTCCAAAATCTAGCCTCCTTTTTTTATTTTTTTTTAGGTTACCAGGGCCACTTTTTGATCTTTCTCAGATTCCCTAACTTTCCATTTCCAGTAAAGTAGGAACAATTCATGGAATTAAAAAATGATTTTACCCTCGCTCCCCTGTTCAGGCCTGACATCAGCTCCAAACATCTGATTCCAGGGGTTCATCAGTCCTTAGGCCTCTTGTGGTTCTAAGTCACTTAGCCCCCTCCATTTTTTTAATGCCTGTAAGGAGTCTATCAGACAATGGAAATTGGAAGTATAATCCAATGGCAATCTGAACGCAATCATGGAGTTTCACGTTATTGCATATTAATTGCATAGTATCTCAAGCAATTTCAGGCAAAAGGGAAGTCATTCCGAATGCAATCATGGGTTTTACGTTATTTCGTATTAAAGCATCTCAATTTTGGGCAATGGGGAGTCATTTTCGGGCAATGGGAAGTCATTCTGAATGCATTCCAAATGCAATTGGAATTCACGTAAATTCGCTAAACTAGCGAATTCACTTGAATTCCAATTGGCTCCATTCGAAATAAAGAGAAATTCCTCTCAGCTGATAAACTCCTAAGCCACCCAGTCTTTTACACTTTCCTCTGAAAAGGAACAGCTAGTGGGGGGAGGCAGAGAGGATGTTTTGGAATTCCTCCTGTACAGGAGGAGAAATGGAGGATATGAAGATTTTCATACCTGGCTCCATTGCTGCTAAAATATCCTCCAAACAACCCTAAAAGGTGGGGGAAGTGCCTGTGTCTGAAAGCCAGGCACGTTTCCTGAATCACTATGGAAGCATGCCTGGCTTTCAGACACAGGCACTTACCTCACCTTTTAGGGTCGTTTGGAGGATGTTTTAGCAGTGATGGAGCCAAGTATGAAAATCTTCCATGTCTTGTAAAAGGAGGGCATCTGGGAGGTTCAGCCCTCATTGAAATCAGGCAGGTTTATAAACCAGCCACCTTCTCTTTCTCTCTGGGTGTGTGTGTGTGTTTATGTTTATGTGTGTTTTTATGGGATTTTGCAAAGGGATCCCCAGCCTGCCTTCCTCTGAAACAGCTTCTGGAGCAAAGAGGTTTTCCCACCCCGTTTCCCTTCCCTCTGGAGTGTGTGTGTGCACGTTTGTGGAAATAACAGTTTGGAGCATGTGCAAAAAAGTTATTTCCAAACTAGCAATGCAGATTTGTCCTCCTCTGCCTGAAACCCAAACTCGCTTTCGACCCACCTAAGTAATGCTCTTCTAACCCCTTGTTGTGCTCTGTGTGTGATAAGCATTAGCAAATTTGCTTGCTTTTCTGGGATGCCAACACTTTAACCATTTTCGGGATGGAAGCACATAGATCCCTATGTAGAAAGGTCCTCTTAATTCATCCATCTGGTAGACAGTCTTTCTCTTTTCCTATTACCCTCAACTTTACCAGGCATTATTGTCTTTTTCTAGTGAGTGCTTTCTTCTCATGATATGGCCAAAATGTGACAACCTCAGTTTAGTCATCTTTGCTTCTACGGAGAAGCTAGATCCAATTTGCTCTAGGCCTCATTTATTTGTATTTTTGGTAGTCCATGGTATCCACAGAATTACTAACTTCATTCTCTGCATGTGCCCTTAGAAGCATTTGAAGAGCAACTTGAAGTCAGTACTACACCTTTTGCTTTTGCATCATGGCCCTGCCCTTGACTTGGAAGGGAAGCTATGAAGGAACTTAACTATATCCTGAAGTGTAAAATATATCACCAAATACTAAAATTAGAATGTTCCATGTCATCTTATCTCCCATTTCTGTGTATGATTGTGAGAGCTGTACACTAAAGACAGCTGACAGGAAGAAAATGAACTCATTTGAAATGTGATGCTTGAAAAAAAAATTGGAAATTAGGATGAACTGACATATGTATAAAATTACTGTTAGTGCAGGAAGCCAACAATGTTGTATCACTTCTTTGAGGCAAATGGAACAATGAGTCTTGAAACATGGTCAGGCCAGTCCTTAACACTGTGTTGGGAGAGTTGGGTTAGAAATGCCATGGTTAAAATCAGTACATAAACTGAAAACAGTCTGCTTGTTGTTCCAGCCAGATGAGTTATATTTTGAAGAAGGAGATATCATCTACATTTCTGATATGGTAAGTTTATTAACACAATATAGTAACATATTACATTAATTAGCAGAATAAATTTCAAACGGAATAGTGGTTTTTGTTTCAAGCAATATTTTCTTTTCCCTCCAGAGTGACACAAATTGGTGGAAGGGGACCTGTAAAGGACGGACTGGACTAATTCCCAGCAACTATGGTATATTCCAAATTTGTTTTGGTTTTCAAAACCTTCTTCTGCACAGTAGGTGGGAAGAAAAAAGAATTCACAATTTATGCCATTTCTTTTTAGGAAGCATCTGTGAGCAAGAGCCAAAATGATTATAGTATCCTAAGCTAATGTCAGAACCAGAACTTGTATTAGTTACTTTTTGACTACGAATTCCATAATCCCTGAACCAGCATAGCCTGTCTGAAAATGGAACTTTTCCAAGCTCTGGTCAGAATTGGCCTGAAGTAAATGAGCTAGTTCTAGAAGGTGATCTTAAATCGGAATAATGCTTCGGTGTGTTGCCATCTCCTGGATTTAAAGCAGAAAGTGCCATTTGGAGAACATTTAATGCCATTTATAATATATTTATTTATTTAAAATTCTGAACCAGCATCAAAGCACCCTACCGGACCAACTTACCGTAAAATATTTTTTTAAAAAAAACAAATAGCTAATACAAATAAGCTAAAAACTGCAGTTCTACAAAAGCAGCCAAAATGATATATGAATCTGAATGAAGCAGATTCACAAACATTGAAAAGCCTTGGAAGTAGGGCAGAGAAGCTATTTCCTAGTTTTTAAGCCAGTGTGTTTTTAAGCCAGCTAATGAGAGGAGAATTAACTTCACCAGCCACACATATTAATTACTTGTAATGAGAGGGGAAGTAACTTCACCAACCACACCAACCCTGTTTTGAGGGCAACTACACATTTAAATAGATATGTAAGATAACATTTTCATACGTACCAGTAGTTTGAGTTTTATGGAAAGATTAATGCAGAAACAGGACAAAAACATGTAAAAGTGACACATACCAGAAAGATTCCATGTTGTTAGATCCACCCATACCTACTTATTATCCACCTTTTGTTACTTAGAGCAAAATGCTAAAATCCTTTGTGGAACAATAAAACTCTTGCCCATCCATGCAAGAATATATGTGGTCATTTAAAATGCTTCTTAAGCATCCAGAGTATTCCAGGGCAATATGCAAAAGTGTGAATAAAACTATTTGCTCAAAATATAAATACATTATAATAAAAATTACTAATAAAAATAACAGACCCTGAGCCATTGGACAGAAATCCCAGGCATGTTTCCAAGAAAACAAATAATACTCAGTAAGTACATGTTTAGTGCCAGTTAGTAGCATAGTTAAAAAAAAAAAAAAGATTGTTAGTCCCCCCACATCACATAACTCGAGAACCACTTGGCTAAAGGCATAAAAACTAACCAAATGAGATTTCATCTGAAACAGGCACATTTTAACTTGACACATTTTAAAAAGAGTGTTGTTGACACCAGCTGAAGTTCTTTGAATAAGGTATCTGAGAGTCTGGAAAATCCTACTTTTTTGTAAATATACTGTGCTCTTCGAAAGGTGGTGCTTAATGAAGAACCTGAAATCTTAAGACTGACATGAGAAGAGATCCTCTGTCAGATCTTTCAGTCCAAAGTTGTTTGTGCTTTGAGGGTAAACATCAGCACCTAAAATTAACCTTGCACGCAAATAAGCTGACAGCATAGTCCTTTCAGAATGGGTGTAATATAAACAATTCTGGCTGAACCAGTCAGAAATCTCACAGCTACTTTCTGTGCTAATTTGAAACCAATTTAATGGCCGCAGGGAAACTAAAAGCCATGAGAATGGTGGGAACAAGCCTTCCTCCTAATTTGCAGCTTTCTGGACAGCAATAGGAGCTCAGTGATTTTATATCTTTTTCTTTTCACTGCAACAGCAAAACACTTGTCTCTGTATATCAAGATAGGTCCTGCTGAAAAACTAGTGCAATTAGTACCTTTAGTGTTTCCTCTGGCAGGCAGGGACTTTTTATTTAGACAGGCCTTCATGGCGGAAGGGCCTTTTAATGGGTGTACTATATTTTTATATTCCTTACTACATTCTAAATGTGTTTTAAACTGATATTTTAATAGGATTGCTTATGTAATGCTTTTAAAAACTTAAATCATGTTTTCTGTGCTTATGGTACCATCTACACGATAAACTCATCAATTTGATTTGATATACACTCATCCCTCCCCATTTGCAGTTTTGACTTTTGCAGATGTGATTATTCACAGGTTTTATTAATATGTTCTAGCTAGCAATATCTAGGTTTTCCAGCACAACTCTATGGTCAACTTTAACCAAAGGTCAGACTGAGGGACTTAGAAACAACACTCCACCAGGCATTTGTAGCTCCTCCAGCACAATTCTATGGTCAATGTCTGGCAGATATTGGCCACTGAGTTACACTGGAGGACCTAGAGATTCCTAGAGAGGTGATCTTTCAGATAAAAATGTAATGTTTTTGTTATTTGCAGTTTTTCCACATTCACAGGGGTCTTGTGCCCCTAACCCTAGCGAATGTGGAGGGATGAGTGTATATACTATCTTTCTCTCATAATTGGAGAAAAATTTCCAAAGACTCTCCTGGGACTTGTGCTGTAAGAATGGTGAGATATAAATTGAATAATTGAATATATAAATACCTAAGTCTTTCCTTTTATTCTAAATATTTTCTGGTTCAAATTTCCTCTAGATATAAAGATTCCATCATCCAGATGTCTAAACTTCTGCATTCCTCCCCAGACCTTTGAGAATTAGAGACAAAACTAGGACACTCATAACCATTGTTCATCAGGGACAGAGAAGTATTGATGATACTAGCCTAATTTTTAATCCTGTATCAGTGATTTTTAAATCACTCCCATAAGATATTTGCAGAGCTTTAGTAGCTAATGGCAGAGGTTCATAAATGGCAGCTAATAAGCAAAGTAAGCACATGACTAGAAAACAGAGAATTCTTGTTTGAGAATGGGGAAATGTTCACTTTAATAATCAAGCTTACATGCTTGAGAGAGTTTGGGACTGATATGTATGAACCTCAAAGGTTCCTAAGAGGAGAAGAGAGAAAGAGGAGCAAGGTTCAAAGTGAGAAAACAAAAATATTTTCCTTAACCTACCACACCACCACCAAAGAGGGAATAGGTGAGGCAGCTTCCAATAGACAAATATTGTCTGAAAGACAAATTTAAGAATGATAAAAATTACACGTCCCAAGTCTCTCTAGACTACTGAGAAAAAGCAGCAAAGGATGGTACATCTAGCTAAGAGAAGAAGGTGATAAACTAATTAAAAGTCCTTTCAGTAAGATCAAATTTTTAAGGAGGTTAAATTAATTAGATTCTTCTACTAAAAATCCCAGACTTGTCAGGGGGAGGGCAGGTCTGAGAGACAGTGATTTCATGTCAGGTTTCAATGACTTCACCTTAAGGAAGCTACTAAGCCAAGCCTAGACAGTGATTTCAGCAATGTTCCAGTACTGTAGAGGGCATCCGGGCATAGAAGTCAGAAATCTGCTCAGACACGAAGGCAGCAAACACAGGGATTACCCTTGGAGAATGGTTGTTTTTTTTAATATGCAGCTGTTGGAACAGGCAAAAGATCCTTATACATATGGAAGCTTGCATAGTTCACAATCTTACACTCTCTTACTGTGTTGGATCATTATACAGAAAAGAGTGATTATGGCAATTTTTTTGTATTATTATTATTATTATTATTAGTGTTTATATAGTGCTGTAAGTTTTTCACAGCACTTTACAGAGTCAACAAAACAACATAAAACCTGCCGGTTGCATACAATCTAAAATCACAAAATATAAAATACAGTAATTAAACAATTTATCCCATTAAAATAGCTGTAAAATTATAAAACTATAGACAAACTATATGCCCTTTATCTAAATTTTCAAAGATATCAAGCTGCAGCCTGAACTGCTTCTGTGAACAAAAAAGTCTTTAGTTCAGACTTCAAATTAGTTAGAGAACTGGTAATCCACAAATGTTTGGGGAGATGGTTCCAGGAATGTGGAGTGGCAAGGGAGAAAGGGCAGATCCAAACCAGGGAAGAAGAAACTTTTGGCTGGGTCAGGAGTCCTAAGCCTCTGAATCAGAGAATAAAGCCTAACAAAAAAAAACTTTTGAGCTTATCACCCTACCCCTCACCAAAAGTGATGTTCCTTACCAGTGTAATTTTAGATCCCTAATACATTGTGCACCAACTGCAGGGTGTCTTAATGTGCACTTGAATTTTCCATGGAAGTATTCACTCATGTCCAATAATTTAATCAATACGAAATCTCTGACAGACAGACATTATTAAGTCACATTCCTGACGTCCTATCCAATAGGGTTGATGGTTCAAGGATTTGGCTAGAGAGGCCTTTGTAACTAAACCTTCTCTTTCCTGGGCCAGGCAGATGCACGCAAACGCACAATATATATAGCCATCTTGGCAATAATCCATGATCGCTGATGAATGTTGGGGCATTAGTGCTGAGGAAATGGAAGTCATGGGCCTATTTAGTGAGGCACAGAAAGTAAATGTTGGTTAAAGTTTTGTGTGGGGTTTTCCCCTTTTATTCTAGTGGCTGAACAAGCAGAATCCATTGACAACCCACTACATGAAGCTGCCAAGAGAGGTAAGTGGATGGGGTTCGTAGTGTCCAGATCCCTGATGTATTTGTGAGTTGCCAACCCACTTTTGATAGTTGTCACTGCAGCAGAAGCAGCCACAGGATCTACCAGAATGCTGCTTTTATTAACCAGTTTACTTGGAATTCAACTGCTCTCTTTCCATTTATTTTAGGGGTGCAATAGATGGTATGTAGTGTTTTCTTTAAAGGTCAAATTGTCTTCTAGGTCAAATTGTCTCACAACTGGACTCTCACACTTGCAACGGACTTTTCCTTTCCCCTCTTCCACCCTGCAACCCCTAGCCTTCAGGAGTAGAGGGTGTTTGCAGGTGGGCAGGAGACTGCAGCAGAACAAACAATGTTGCTCACAAATGCCATTCTCTTGGTAGACCAAGTGATATTGTATCTTGTCTTATAGGATACAACGTTACAAGAAGGTGATGCCTTTTTTTTTTTTTTTGTTTTTGTTTTTGGTTTCAGACAATAAAGGTTTTTTTTTTCATTCTCTTTACAGGGAAGGGTGCTTACAGGTCTTTTTTCTTCTTTCTGGATTGAATATTTCAGGCAAATAATTTGGGTTCCATGTTCTATATATTCTTAATTTGCTGGATAAACATATTTACTTTTAAAAAAAATGTATTTATGGTAACCAATACTGTCAAGAGCTTCCCAACAGTAAGAGCTGTTTGATAGTAGCACACACTCCCTTTAAAGGTGGTGGAACCTCCTTCTTTGGAGGTTTTTAAAGGTGTTTCAGAATGCTTTGATCCCCACCAGTCAACTGATAGGGAAGTCGCCCTCTCTGGATGGTAATGGAGCTTCTATTGCTGTCAGTTTTCCACCACCAGTATGGAAAAAGATGAGTCATTTTGGGGATCTTTCAGGATCTTGGGGCTCCTCATTTTCCCAGCAGATCTTTTGAATATTTGGATTTCAGATACTCTTAGTGAAATCCTATGTATGTCTATTCAGAATTGACTCCCACTGAGTTCAGTAGAACCAGCACAAGGTGGGAAGCTACAACAGGTCTGGGGCTGTACATACCCCTCACTACAGCTTGAAGGGGCGAGCTGCCTCCTGATTTTTTAAAATGTAAAAATATTCAAAATGACCTTCATACTTCCTGTAACTAATATTGGTGTCATTTATCATATTGATTGACAAATTACAGGTTGCTGTAATTACAGGTCCAAGAGAGGTATTTTTGAACAAGGAAGCAAAGTAGAAGTCCCTTGTTTACTTCCTGCTTTTGAAAAGTCCTCCCCTAAGTCTAAAACAACTCAGGACCATCCTGTAAAGGAAGAGCATCTTTCATTTTTTTTAAATTATGTGGGTTAGGGATACTTCATGGAACACCTGTTCCTCACTTGTGGTGCATAAGATTCCTGGTGTATAGGGTTTTTGGATGGGCAACGATTGTATGGATAATTTATTATTGCAAGAGTTTAACTGTGTAGACTCTTGTTTTTAAGAGAGAAATACTTAATTTGACTTTCCCCTTTAACAAAGACCTTTCTTTGTTCTCTATGGTGAGTTTCAAATGAAAGACTGCCTTTGCATGATATTTCCATTCCTGCAATTACACCATGATTTAGAAACTTTAAAAAATAGATATACATTGATACAAATTTAAACTGAGATGCACTGCTAATGTGTGACTTTCACAGTTCTCAATTTGATAACAGGTTTTTAAAATTGTGTTCTGTTAAATATGTGTTTCAGGAAACTTGAGCTGGTTGAGGGAATGCTTGGATAACAGAGTTGGTGTCAATGGTTTAGACAAAGCTGGAAGTACAGCATTGTACTGGGCTTGCCATGCTGGACACAAAGGTAGGGACATTTGAATTTTTGAGTTAAAATTTCTCTGAGTTCTCCTTTTTCTAATCTTAATCTGTTCTCTTCCACATTCAGACCACTCCGTATTTATTTTAAAATAAACAAATATTTGTTTTATGTGTGTTTTTTTATTACATGTTTTTATATAAATTTTGCCTATAGTTTTTACTAGCAATTTTCTTCTAATCTGTAATGCATTTTGTATATTCTTTTCACAAATGCACATGTTTTGTGTTCCCTATATCTTTGTATTTAGTTATTGATTGGAGAATGGTATTGCAAAATTTGAGAAAGCATGAATCCCCAAAATAATTGTGTTTCATCTTGTGTGTTTGGTTTGGAAAGTGTGTATTAAACTCACATGAAGATGCACCTTGAACAAATCCCTGCCCCTATCTCTACACAAAGGTATACCATAACTTAATGGGGATGAATGATAATCTTCCTGCTTTCCCATTTGCAGAGTTAATGAACCAGCTACTATTTGCTCATTCACTGCCAAATATAACACAGTCTGAATTCCTGTATGATATTATTTAAATTGGAATGAAGCAGCTGGTAGTTGTTAAGATATAACTGTATTAGAAAACAAGTTATAATAAATAAGTGTATGTCAAAATGAGTGTATGTCTAAAATTAAGTGATCTGAGTAACAAATCAGAAAATAAACTCTTCCTGGATTAGGAAAATGAGGGGCAGAAAGGGCATCATCGACTTTAATACATTAAGTGCTTGTCAATCCAACTTTTACAAGTTTGAAAAATTATACGAATGCTTTGAGCTGATGGGGTCTGAATTCTGACTGTCATGCTCTATCATGAATGCAAGCATAATAAGTTCTAGCTTCTCATGAGCTTTTTCCTTTTCTTTTCTCTTTATGTAGACATAGTGGAAGTCTTAATGGTGCAGCCAAATGTAGAACTAAACCAACAGGTAGGGAATCATACATTGAATAGCTTTCAAAGAATTGGTCTCTAATAATGATTGGTTTCCACTGGAATGAACTAAACATTTAATGGCACTTCAGGCTCTGATTATTATTTCCCTTCTGCTTTCACAGAATAAGCTGGGAGACACTGCATTACATGCTGCTGCGTGGAAGGGCTATGCAGATATTATAGAAACACTCCTTGCAAAAGGTAATTTATATATTAGCACCTTCATGTTCTGGCCTACAGAAAGATGTTGTCTAGAGGAAGTGAGTTAGATGCTGCAAGGGACAGGGACAGGAGTGGTAAAGGGAATAGAAGAGGCCACAAGAAGGAGTAGGAAAGCATGATAAGCAACATACTGGAAAGTATGTGTCCTCCTGCCTCAGGTGTCAGGACATGTTGGACCACCTCTTTCTTTACTAGTAGATTTAGCCATAACTCAATGAACTACTGTATTATTCTTTCTAAGTTTTAGCATATCCCCCTTCTTTTTCTCTGCAGAGGGCAGGAATGGGCAACTGTGGGGGGCAGCCTTAGAGGTCTGTACCCCACCACCCACCACCCTATAGGGGGTGGACAATTTTTGCAAACAAAGGTTTTTGATCCCCAGGGATCAGAGTGCTCCAAGCATTTTGCCCACCCTTCGTTTGGATATCTCATATATTTCACATATACTGATGGATTTGCTGTGATCTTGAGCACATTTTACACAGAGAACTGGATTATATATAAAGTTAGGGATTGGATTAGATGACCTCTAAACTCTTCCAGCTTTATATCTTAAATATACAGTCTGAGCTTCCACTAAAATGTACCATATATACTTGACTCATGTATAAATACAATATATACATATGTACAATCTCATGTATAAATCAAGGGCAGGTCTTGGGGTCAAAATTATGGATTTTGCCATGACCCATGGATAGGTCGAGGGTAAAACTTGGAGGCTCCTTCAGTGTGTGCATGTGTGCATATAGCAAAGGGAATCATTGAGGCTTTTTGCTTCAATGTTTCAGCTTTTGTTTCAGCCTTCACACCCCAGACAGCAAGGCACATGAGTGGGAGAGAGACTCTTAAACATCAATATCAATCAATCACCCAGGATTAATTCTGTTTGGCTCAAAAGAAAAAGAAACTGCATGGGGAAATTTGAAAGAGCTGCTATCACATTACCATAGTGATCCATAAATACATCGGCCTAAGATTTTGATGTCAATTTTTGGACATACATTTTTAGACTTATAGACGAGTATATATGGTAAAAGCCTGACTGTGATTCTTCTTTAAAGGAGAATGGTGCCTGTCCATCCCTTGATATAAATGGTGCAGTGGAGCCAGTGCTCCCATGGCATGACTACTAAGACATGGATTAGCAGGGATGATGGCCTCATTTGCTACCCTTCCCCTTAGGCTTCTTTGTTGCCTCTTGAGTTTAGCTGCAATTCTTACCTAGCTGATGTGTTTGGGGGCGGGGTTCTTTTCCAAGCAACAATAGCTATCCCTACTACAAGAAGCCCTAGAGGGTCATATGGTTGGGGCAGACGACGATTCTGTTGAAGCCCTGGTTGATATATGGAACAACGGCCTTACCGGGGCTATAAATAGCATCGTTCCCGAGAGTACTCTCCAGCTCGCTCCCAATAAAAAGGCCTGGTATACCCAAGATCTAAGTAAGATGAAGCGAGCTGAGAAAGGACTAGAGCGCCGCTGGTGGAGACATCAACATTTATCCAACAAGACACTCCTTGGAGACATTCTTAGTTCCTACGGAGTGGCAATCGATGCAGCAAAGAACTCGTTCTATACTGCTCGTATTGCATTGGCAGAATCTCATCTGGCAGAGCTTTTTAGGGTGGTCAGAGAGCTAACCTATCCTTCTCCCACCCCAAATCCATTGTTAGAACCATCAAATGCCTGCTGTGACGCTTTTAATGATTTCTTTGCCGATAAAATATCTCGGATAAGGGCCAATCTTGATGCCAGCATTGGAACAGAAACTGTGAGAGAGGTGTTCAGTGACTCCATGGACTTGGTTAGACTGGATAATTTTGAGCTTGTAAGTATCGAGGAAGTGGACAAGATTCTTAGATCTGTAATGAGGATGACGTGCCCTCTTGATCCCTGCCCATCGTAGCTGACCGTACAGGGAGGGGATGCAGTGATGACTCTACTACAGCTTAAGCAGGCTGTTGTTAAGCCTCTTTTGAAGAAACCCTCCCTCAATCCCCTAGTAAGGAACAACTACAATTTGGTCTCCTTATTACCATTCTTGGGCAAGGTGATCGAGAGGGCAGTTGCCCTCCAGCTCCAGGCAATCTTGGAGGAAGCCGATTATCTAGACCCATTTCAAACCGGGTTCAGGGCGGGCTACGGAGTTGAGACGGCCATGGTCACCTTAGTCGATGTCCTCCATCTGGGCACTGACAGGGGAAGTGTGACCCTGTTAGTGCTCTTGGATATCTTAGCGGCCTTCGATACCATTGACCATAGTATCCTTCTGGAATGCCTGAGAGAATTGGGCATCGGAGGCACTGTACTCCAGTGGTTCCGGTCCTATCTCTCGGGCAGGTTCCATATGGTGAAGCTGGGAGACAGTTGTTCTCGTAAAAGAGAGCCGACATCTGGCGTCCCCCAAGGCGCCATCTTGTCTCCCATGCTATTCAACATTTACATAGAGCCGCTGGGAGAGGTCATCCGGAGACATGGGGTGCGGTGTTATCAGTACGCTGATGACATCCAAATCCATTTCTCTGCCTCCGACTGATGCAGTGACTAAGGATGGCATCTCTCTTCTGAACACCTGCCTGGACTCGGCAATGGGCTGGATGAGGAAAAACAAGCTCAGGTTGAATCCAGAGAAAACGGAGGTACTCACAATAGGTTCTCCTAGTCCGGGGATGGAGATTGATCAACCATTCCTGAACGAGGTCACACTTCCCCTAAAGGACAAGGTTCGCAGTTTGGGGGTGCTCCTGGATTCATCTCTACAATTAACATCTCAGCTGGAGGCGACTGTCAGTGCATGGTATCAGCTTTGGTTGATACGCCAACTGCGTCCCTACCTGGACAGGAAGGACCTAGAAGCAGTAATACATGCACTGATAACCTCTCATTTAGATTCCTGCAATGTGCTCTACATAGGGCTACCTTTGTACCAAGTTTGGAAGCTTCAACTGATCCAGAATGCTGCAGCCAGATTAATTACGGGGGCCTCCAGGATGGAGCATATTACCCCCGTGTTAAAAATCTCTTCACTAGCTGCTGATCAGCTTCTTGGCACAATACAAAGTGTTGGTTGTTACCTTTAAAGCCCTACATGGCTTGGGTCCAGGTTACTTGAGGGAACGCCTCTCCCTACGTAACCTGCCCCTCACCCTTAGGGCATCAGGAAAAAACTTATTATATTCTGTTGATACGACACTAACACTAACTTCTCGTACGGCATTTTCAGCAGTGGCTCCGAAACTCTGGAATGACCTGCCGGAAGAGCTCCGCTTGATAAACACTCTTGAAGCGTTTTAAAAAGCACTAAAAACAGAGCTCTTCCCGCGGGCATATCCACCAGATTGTGTATAAGATTTTATCAAACCCCTGTTTGAGAACCCCTCTGTTAGATCACACAGTTGATTTTAATTGATTTTAATTGGGCAATTTTAATCTGTTGTATTGTGGTTGTTGTATTAAATGCATTGTATTCTGTTTTATATGCTGTAATCCCGCCTCAATCCGTGGGGAGAGGCGGGAAATATAAATAAAAATTTATGATTATGATTATGATTATTATATTACTATACAAAATGTTTCAAGGTGACTTGGGCTTGGACAGGCAATTAGGCTGTATTAACTTAACAAAACACCTGCTGCTACTGTTAAACTTGAAAATGGAAGAACGGGTTTATTCATAAGGAGCCACACAATTGCCTGCATTTTTAGTCTTTCTTTGGGAGTGTGTCATGACAAGCACTTCACTCCAGAGTTTAGCATGACACTATTGCTTGGCATGTCTAGGATGAAAGCCCCCCTTCAAGTGAATGCTAAAGCAGAAAAATTAGTTCGGTTTCAGGCAAGAAATGCCACTAAAGATAGTGAAGATGTGTGGCTCTTGCTTTTACTAGAATGGATTTTAAATGGATAACAGTGTGCTCTTTTGTGCTTTAACACAGGTGCCAGAACAGATTTAAGAAACAATGAAAAAAAATTGGCCCTGGATATGGCTACTGATGCAATGTGTGCTTCCCTGCTTAAAAAGAAACAAGGGCAAGGTAAGATTTGAAATTAATACACACACACACATACACGATACTAAACTTCCAACTGTCCTACTGGTATCTTGAATCTACATATGAACTACAAGTATTCCTTAGAACAGTAGTGGAAAGGTGGCTTTATCTAATGAAGTTAGGAATTGTCCCTTTGCTTAACAAATAACAGTGATAATACATAATTGTTTAGTGGATTCAGGAAGGTGCATTTAAAAAAAAACTTTTACAAGCTATGGATGAGATTCTCTGTGTGCAATTGTCCTGTATCATTTATGAAGTCTAGAGGGTAACAACTTCCATTTGTAATGGCCTCTGGCTGTTCCAGTGCTGATCAGCCCCCAATCAGCTGGGGACTGCGGTGACTGCACAGCCCTCTCTGGGCCATCACCACAGTCCTAAATGTGCCACTGGCAAAACTTTTGCCATAGTCCTTTTTCCTGTGGCCCTGGAGCGGCTTCCAGCTGATCCAGGGCTGTGCATTGTTTGCACACCCTGTCCCTGAATCAACCAGAAGCCGCTCTTTTTGGCCCGTGTGTTTTGGGCCTTGGTGTTCTTTGCTTCTGTAGACAAAGATGGAGCACAACAACTGCTTTTGATTGGTATCTCTAGGCACCATCACTGTGGAAAGCAACCAAGGAAGTTATAATGCATTAGATTGGGGTAAATAAAGCATGGGCATAGGTCCACTTAGTTTCCTAAGCCTCTTTTTGTGGGCTATGACTGGCATTCTCTTAGTGGCATTGTTGTTTTCTCAAGTCATTCTCAATTTATGGTGACCCTAAAACAAACCTATCATGGGGTTTTCAAGATTTGTTCAGATTGGGCTTGCCTTTGACTTCTCTGAGGTTGAGAGAGAGTGACTTGCCCATGGTCACCCAGTGGGTTTCCACAGCCAAGGAAGGTTGCACAACCTGGTCTCCAGAATCATAGTCCAGCACTCAAAACAACTGTACCACACTAGCTCTTGTTAGTGGCATACACAGGTGCATGTTAACTTTACATCGACATTTTTGTTGTTGTGAAGGTTGGTATTCTCTTTCTTCCACATCAATGACCCCCCCCCCCCCCCGGACATAACACAGAGCCTCTGAAAAGCCACACAGGGACATAGCCATGATCTCACCAGGCCCAGGATGGTTGGCTCCACAGAAGGTCTGACTGGTGATAAATGATTCAGTGTAACACAGTTTCACTGCCTATGTCTTCCAGACCCTGCCCCCCATGAAAAAAAATAGGTTTTGCCATTCTTGAAGGCATACAGGAACAACAATTGGGAGTTTGAACTGGTCAGAGGGCCTAAAACATGGACCCTTTTACCCATCAATAATCAAAACTGGAAGTAGCTATCTGGTCAGTTAATAGATTTTATTTTCTCCTTTAAAAAAACTTCTCTTGTTTGCACTCCAGTGGCTGCTGGGGGCAAAATGTTGCTCTGCCAAATTTGGTTACCCTTGCAAAGACCCTTAGGATCAGATCTGTTCTCATGGAACACAGAGCTCAGTTCACTTTGAGTCTTCATGGTTAAGATGAACTTTCAGTTTAAGAAAACAGAGATATATACAGAGATGTTTCCTTACTGGAAGCATTAAAGTGTGGAAGACTGGAATAGCAGATCTTAAAACATCCAAAATGCCTTACCCTACTGCAAACTTTTAACTACAAACAAAATTTCACATATGTTTTGTTCTGCATTTCAGACATAATGCGAACATTAAGCAATGCAGAAGAGTACCTTGATGATGAAGACTCTGACTGAATTTCCTTAATACTGTTTTGAAAAATGTACAACCTCTGTTGCCTCCATATTCCTCAAATGCTTTGCTTCTGTAACTACAAAATGTACTTTTAACATATACCCTAATGAAGTGTTACAGTAATTTAAGTAAGAGATTCCTTCCACCAGGTAAAATAACTACCATGTCTTAAGAATCATGAAATCTTTAATTGCTTTTAAATAATTTTTCTAAGCAAGAGTGTATGTATGATGGATTTTTCCTTACATTTCCTGTTATACTGAATATAGGCCTAGCCATTTAAAGCACGGATACCATTTCGGATATGTATGTATTTATATATGTACAAGCCTATTTGAAATGTGAATAGCCGTCTTAAATCTATCTGCCATGATTAGCTTTATTTGCAGAGTGAAGTATCTCAGCAGAATGGTTGATATTTATCATATTTCCTCTTCACACTTTATTTCTTGCTTTTTCTGTCTATCATTCCCTTTCCCTCCTTCATATGAAAGCACTGTGAACCCAAATTTGGACATTAGGGAGTAAAATATTTTATATGAGGAAGATACTTCTAAAGTGAGATGGAGCAGAAGCCCTTCTCTCAGCTAATATTTTCTGCTCTTGCTTGAACATTATCCTGTTGTAGCTAATTCACAGCAAGAACAGGCAGTGTGCATAAAACAGTCATGGCCATAGCCAGAATTGAGAGAAACCTGAAAAGTTGCTTACTTCATCATCCATCACAGGAAGCCACAAATGTCTCTATCCATCAGTTGTATAGAGGAAAATGGGAAGCTTTCTTCACTGTGGAATGAAATTGGTTTAAGAAACAAGATGAGTTTTCTGATCCCCAGTCTTTTTCCTGCAGTTGTCACCTCTAAGGCCCAAGCAGACCAAAGCATCTCCCAACTTCAGACATGGCTGTAATATGTGAGGGGTTTTCCCCACCATACATCACCCTTCCCCAGGAATTTCATGCTGTCTTTGTGTTTATGTACAGGTGCCTGCCCCACGCAGCAGAATATCAAAGGTGGCAAACACAGCAGAATCACTCAAGGAGTCTTCTTGGCATTTCCACTTGGCCCACAGTGTTTAGTTCGAAGAAAGAACCTCAGAGGCAGATGTTTGGGTCTGTCAGTTTCTGTGGAGAGCAGTGCCAGTTGCTTTGTATAGAGCTGATCTACCATCCCTCTGCCTCACTCTCAGAATGGGGCAAGAAAGGATTCAGAGGCAGGGGTTTAGAAGGGAGTGCTGGGTGGACAAATGGGAAGAGGGAGGTAATTTGGACAACTACTGCAAAATACAAAGCTGCACTGTGTGTGTGGTTCTCAACCTTTGGTTCACCAGATGTTTTGGACTTTGTCTCCAATTTGCAGGAATTCTGAGAGTTGAAGTCCAAAACATCTGGAGGACTAAAAGTTGAGAATTACTGAGATACATGTAGCTCTCACTCAGTCTGAATCTCATATTAGCAAAGAGAAGTTAAAATTAATGAGTGAGTTATTATTGATTTTCTTTTCTCTAAAGTTCTTAGATTAGTGGTCTTCAGTGTTTGGTTCTCCAGCTACATTGAATTTCAATTTCCAAAAACAGCAGCCACTATGCCCTTTGATGACAGATTCTTGGAGTCTAAAACAGCTAGAGAACCAAAGATTGAGAATACCTGCCTTAGAAAATCAACTTTATACTTTTTAGGCAGGTATTTAAAAAAACCCTCTGTGGCCTCTATTCAGCTGAGCATACCTGTAACTGAATCAAATAATCAGCAGTTATTCTGGTTTCCTTCCCAAACAGAGGATTGATGATATTGTTGCGAACAGCCCCACCTACTGACTATTGACTAAGGATATAATTCTTTACTTAGTTTTTCTCAAAGTAACAAGTAATTTCAGCAGTTTTCTTCCCACTGTGAGAAAGTATTTGAAAAACCATAGTTTTCAAAGGCTATTTGCAATTTGAGACTTATTAGTTGCAAAATTCATATATGGTTTTGTGCAGGAAATAACATTTTCTGCATGGAAAATAATATTTCAAACTAGAAATATTAACGCCTGCACAGAAATACTGTTGCCTGTGCATAAAACACTTTTCTATACAAATCAACCATGTACGAATTTTATGCAAAATGAATATCTAATTACAGCTTTTTTTCTGGGAAGAAAACAATATTTTCTGCACAGGAATTAATATTTCTATCTTGAAATATTTTCCGTGCAGAAAATGCTGTGTCCTGTGCAAAGCAACAGTGTGATAATGGTTGCAGTCCCAAACTGCAGAGATGTTTCTCAGTCCAGGATTCCTCTTGTCATAGTTTCTCGACACTTGAAAAACATGTTTTTTCAACCATATTTGAATACTTTTGAATATTCTTTACATTCCTACTGTAAGTATGATATGTGAAATCATAATTCATATTTGTAAGGTTTCTGATCTAGGGAGGAAATTTTCTAGAGAAGCCACCTAGCCCAGCTAGTAATTTATTTAAAGGAAGATCTCATTCTTTGACTCAAATTGATTGCACTGTAGTAGCATTTGCAAAGTATTTGCTTTCACGTCTGTAGTAGGGAGCTGGATACTCTTTCTCACTTGATGCTCTTTTGCATTTGCCTCAGTTTCCTCCATTCTCTCTCAGAGATTCTTGCTCTTGTTTGCTTCTCTGAAGTGTTACCTCAGAACTAATATGTTCCTGAAATCATTTATATGGTGGGGGTGGGGGGAATAAACCAAAAGTATCTTCAGAAAACAATCTGTTATGAATAAAATATATTGAATGCTTTGAAATTTAATTGCTCTGCCTCTTCCAAAATGTAAATATTTCCCTCTGGTGGAATTAATAAGGCCTACCCAGTCTTAGAGACAGCCCTACCAGTAAATGAGATGGCTGCTTTAGGCAATCCATTTCAGTGTCATGAAAGAGGGGCATATTTTTAACACTGTACTTAATATTATTTTATTTTTTACTGCTGTGGGGGTAACGGAAATGCATTTGTGGATCTTTCTGCATCAGATACCAAAAGAACAACGTATCTTGAATGCTTGTCGCCTATGCTGGTGGGATGGTAAGGATGCCATTTTTTTCCCTCTGCCTTTGGCAGTAGTATATCTTGGGTTGGCCCTAGATGGATCTACAGCAATAAGCGGATGGCAGCTTCTGCCTTAATAGAGTTCCACTAGTGAAGATATATTCAAAATGAGAATAAAGAATAAAGAATATGTAGCTATAAATCCATTTCTAAAACCCGTACTTACGCTGTAGGTTTGATACAACCTTTACTGCAGGGCTCTTTATTTGCATGTATCAGAGTATTCACATTACCTTGGAATGCACTCTTTTCTCACTGTTAGCACATACAATTATGTTCTTAAAATATTTGTCTCATTTTACAAGATTCTTACAGCTTTAGACACCTTTACCACACAAATAGCTCTGTGGGTTAGTAATTTATTACAGATTTTATGAGGTTTTCACTGTATGTTCTTGTCCTATCTGCATACTGAAGAGAAAGATTGCAGCCCTGTGTGCGATCTGTGAGCAGTGCATACAAGGAATTTTATTTCATTGCAATCATTCATTTTTTATTTTTATATTAAATAGATCTTCCCTAAAGGTTATTTATTATGTGTTTATTTGCACAATGTACATAATTTATAATGAAAATCAGTTGCTTTTAACATGCAAGTATAAGCAAACAAAATATTTATTTTTGGAACATCTGCACTCCACTTATACTCATTTTAGAAAACTTTGCAATATGGATATCAGCTAATGTGCCCCTTGTAAATATAGAGCATCACTCCAATATTAAGTGGAAATTTTGTCTGCTTGAATTGTAGGTTAAAACTATGCAATAACATTTCAGGTTATTACTATTTATTACTCATTTGCTACTCATGTTTCCATGACTCAAGAAGATTTATACACTAACAGAAATCAGAAACAACAGCCAACTGAAAAATGAAATCCTTATTCAGATTATCCAGCCATGGGAGTGAGTGGAGACACACCAACTCACAATGGAACTGTTTAAATCCCATCTGGAAGACCAACAGTGAAGGGGGGAAACACATCCCATGTGTTTGTGTGTGGGGAAATATTCATTTCACAGGGAAAGAAGTGATGATGGCTGTCCTTTGTGTCATGTTGGAACTGAAAAGGGCATGAGAAGATTGTTAGTTTACATGAGGGCAAAACTAGAAGCAGCAAACTGGGAGATATACAATGGGCATTTAAAATTATGCATTTCAATTAAAAAATTCCTAGGGTAGTTTACAATGGTATCAAAATGCAAAATCAATCAAGCAATGTTATTTCTGGGGTGGGGTGGGGGTAACAGTTTTGTCTGTTGAAGTAAAAACCATAAAATCATTGTATTTGGCATAAACAAGCTGCTATGAGAGCTTTTGTGGCTGAAGAGTACGGTATAAATTCTCTATATAAATAAATATAAACAAATAAATGAACTTTGGGGTATTGCAGCTTGTTTAATCACAAACATGTATGCTAAATACAACATGTTAGTTGGTAAAATACTGGTAACCTTTTGCTTTTGCTGTAGCAGTATGCAAAAGCTAAAAAATAGTATTAAAAAACAATTGTAGACACTAAATGCCTGCTGGCAATTTAAAAGCTGGGGCAACTAAAATACATTTTTGCATACTACATGACATTAATTACAAGCAACAAAAAGCCCTCCCTGTAGAGAAATGTTTTTACAGTTAGGGTGCCAGAGCTAAGAAGGCCATCTCTGTGTTCACCAGATGAGAGTCACCAGAGGAGAACTTCCAAAAATACTGTACAGAAAAGATTATAGGTTTAACCCATGCAGAGGTTAAATCAGAGCACTGGAACTTTGAATTGTATTTGGGAATGGAATGGAGTCAGTGAAGCTCCATCAGCACCAACAAAATTTACTGCCTGTAAGTCAACTTTGACCCACGGTGACCCTGTTAATGACTTGCTCAACCAATCTGCTCAGCTATCCTAACCTATCCTCAACCAATCTGCTCGGCTCTTGCAGACTCATAACCACGGCGCCTCTGATTGAATCTATCCATCTGGAATGTGGTCTCCCCTTTTCCTATTGTCCTCAACTTTAACAAGCATTATATTCTTTTCTAGTAAGTCCTTTCTTCTCATAATATGGCCAAAATATAACCTGTTTAGTCACCTTTGGTTGTAGAGAGGGTTTAGGCCTGATTTGCTTGAGGATCCAATTATCTGTTTTTTTAGCTGTCCATGATATTCTCATAACTCTTCTCCAGCACAACATTTCATATAAGATGGTTTTCTTCACTGTCCAACTTTCACAATCATGCATAGAAGTGGGAAATATGATGGCATGGACAATCGTAACTTTAGTATTTGATGATATATCTTTACACTTCAGGATCTTGTCTTTCTTCATAGCTACCCTTCTATGTCCTAGTCTTCTGATTTTTTTTTCCTGCAGTCTCCTCTTTGATTGATAATTGAGCTCAAGTACAGAAAATCTTAAACTATTTTGACCTCTTCATTGTCTGCTTTAAAATTATGTAGATCATCTGTGGTCATAATTTTCGTTTTCTTGAATTTCAGCTGTAAAGTTACCTTTGTGGTTTCTGCTTTGACCTTTTTCAATAATCTTTCCAGAGTGCTGATATTTTCTTCTGGTATCATGATGTTATCTACATATATTAGAATGTTGATGTTTTTCCTCCACTTTTCATGCCTCCCTCCTGCAAGTCCAATCCTGCGTTTTGTATGATATACCCCACATACAAATTAAATAGATGAGCAATGGCATCACTTGGTGAAAACAACTCATGGTATCACTCCCCCCATTGACCTCTTCCCATGCCACAACATACATAATCCTTAGTAATTTTTTTTTTACTAATGTTACTCATAAATTCCCATATATACATGCGCGCCTCATCACTTCTCTAACCAGTTTCAAAACTGAGTTAAAGACTATATTATTTAGAGAAGCGTTCCCAGATGTGTGACTTTGCCCCGTTTTAACTGTGCATTATGAAGCCGAGCCCTCCATCTAGTCCATCTGCCTTGGTCCAGACCTGAGAGGGAGAGAAGAACCACCAGGCCTGATACCCTTCCCCATCACCTTTCCCTTCTCCTTTTGTGTCGTGTCTTTTAGATTGTAAGCCTGAGGGCAGGGAACCATCTAATTATAAATTTATATGTACAGCACTGTGTAAACCTACAGCGCTATATAAATAAAGGTTAATAATATAATATATCACTGAATGTAATGGTTATACTTATGACATAAAACAACAGTATCATTCACACAGCCTAAATGTATTTACATGTACATAGCTTCATGCAGTTAAAATTAAAATTTGGTAAGGTTCAATGTTTTAAAGAAAATTTTAAAAATTGTTTTTTTAAAACAAATATTTTAAAAACATTTTAAAAATAAAATGTGAATTTTTAAAAAAAAATGTGGCCTCTCCTTTCTGCTCCCACTGAGCTTCACCCCACTCACACCATCTCTTCATCATTTTAAAAGAACAGAGGCAAACTCCACAGCCCATTTCTGCCAAAAGGCAGATGTTTGGGGAACACTGGTGTCAGTCCCCCTTAGAGTGTCACCAGGTATGGCCAGAACCCCCTGCACCCCCTAGTGATGCCCCTGTACATAGAGTGATAGAATACATCCTTGCCTGACTCTCTTGCCAATTGGAAACTATTCCGTTTTTCTATATTCTGGCCTAATAATAGCCTCTCGTCCTGAGTACAGATCACACATTAGGACTATCAAATGTTTTGCACATCCATTTATTTAAGAGTGACCCATAGTTTCCTGTGATCTATTCTATACAATAAAATGCTTTGCTATAATGTATAAAGCACAGACTGATCATCTTTTAAAACTCCTTAGTACATTCCATTGTCCAGCATATGTTTGCTATATGATTCCTAGTGCCTCCACCTTTCCTGAACCCTGCTTGAACATCTGACCAGCCCCACTCCATAAATGGTAAGATTCTTTTTTGTAGAATTTTAAGCACCATCTTGTTAGCATGAGAAAATAATGCAGTGGCTCTGGGATTGGAATGTGTACTGAGCATTTCTTGTCTGTAGACCATTGTTTTGCTTTCCAAAATACATTCTCATTATTTCATAAGCTACCCACTATATTTTGTGTGAATCACAGCTTCCAAACATTCTTCAAAAACATTCTGCATTCATCACATTAGCATTCCATTTTGAGAAATAGGTATAGCTAGTGCTCCATAGCCTCAACAGGTGGAGTGTTTTCTGTGCCATGGATGTCATTTGCTCCAGCAGTAACAAAACTGGACTAATGACTCTAATGAAGCCAAAGAGGGGGGAAATGCAGTTCCATCCACAACAAAGTTGAATACAGTTCATTGGAAAGACAAGCCACCCATTCACAGAACGTTTGTCTTGTTGTGGTTGTATGCCTTCAAGTTGTTTCTGACTTTTGGCAACCCTTAAGGTGAACCTGTCTTGGAATATAAGAAGCAGCCTTATACCAAGTACTGTCCACCTAGTCCAGTCCACCTAGTCCAGTATTGTCAACAGAAATTGGTAACAGTTCTCTGGGATTTGGGGGAGCCATTTTCCCAGAGCTTACTAGATTTTTAATTTGTTTAAAAATAATTGATGTTGGGGGATGGGGGGAAGCTAGACAGTAGTACCACCATCTTTATTATTTAAAGTATTTATGCCCTGCCCTTTAGCCAAAAAAAGCTTCCAGAGCGGCATAGCAATAGCTATTGGTCGAGCAACCTTCAAGCCGGTAGTAATGCCTACCCTGTCCTTGATATCTGACTCTTTTTGTCCCTTCTCAGCAGGTCTCCATGCTCTCTTCAGCATCCCTTCCTCTTAAGGCATCCAGAGAAGCTAGGTCCTGGTGCCTGAAATCAACCAAACCTGATCCTCACAGAGGCCTTAAAAGAGGTGGATAGTGAAAAACTAAAATGGGAACATGAGATCCTCAAAGAGAGAGGGATATCTCATCAGTTATCCCCAGACTATCCATTTCCTGATTCCTCTTCCCGAACACACTGAACCTCTCTCTCAAGACAACATGGCTGCAATAACAGTCCAAAGAATGCATTTGGTCCTTGGGCCAGATATGGCTCACCTGACTCGAGAAGCTTCAGAGATTGTAAAATGTGTGTGTGCACATGCACCTTTAAGTAGCACATGATCTGGATGTTGCATTTCTCAGCATTGGCTGCACCAGCTAGGGGATGCTGGGACTTGCAATCCAACAATAGTTGGAGAGCTCTACATTACAATAAAGTCTGTAGCTTCGATCTCCACCCATAGTGATACCCATGACTCCTTCCAACTATGCTGGTTAAACCGTAATCATGTGATGATCTTTCCATGACAAAGAAACTATAGAAGGTTTCTCCACAATGAGATCACCATCATCTTGTCCAGCAGAGAAAACAAAGTCCAGTCCAGAGTGTGTCTTGCAGCATGAGTGGAACTAGATAGTACTTCTGACAGACCTGTGGCTGCCATGGATGGACATGCAGGCCTGAGCTGTTCCTGTTAGACTGGGCTCAGCATGGATATTGACGTTTTCTAGCACAGCAAGCCAGGAGGACTCCAGTACCACTGACAAGACCAACTCTGTTAGCTCAGGAAAAGAGACAGTTGAGCAACAGGATGGGCAGTATACCAACAAAATATTCTGTCCTGGCCACCCATGTACTACTACACACAATCAAACCCATTAGACTGTGGGATGGGCACTAGGTGAGGGCAATACAATCCTGATAGACCCCCACAATTCCACCTCCCCATCCCCCAGCCCTCACCTTCTGCTGTTCAGAGTACCCACTGGACAGAGCTGAGAGAGTTTAACCTCCTCACCTTCATCCAGCCACATCTCTGTAATGCAAGCCAGTTTGGTATGTTCATCCAGAATCAGGTCCTGGATCAACAATGTTTTTCCATTCTCTGACCTGGCATTGAGTAGCAGCATTTTCAGCCCGAGGGGTTTGTTGTCAAGGTTATCCAGGCTATTTGAAGTGGGTGACAGCTTGGAGGTAACCAATACCCTGTGTCTCACCCCTCTCTCATGGTAATGTAGCTGTCTTCCCACACCTTATCTCCCTCTACCTATTAGAAGGTAGCGTTTATTGGCTTCCTTGCCCTGCCCTGCTCTCCATATGGAACATTGTATCTGCCAGTAGGCACATGGTTACAGACTGGCAACAGAACCTCTCCAATCTTCCCAGCAGGGGGACTGACCTTTGCCATCTCTCTACCCCAAAGTGGCTCTCTCCAAGGGACAACCCTCCTTCGGTGTCACCCCCTTCATTGGTGACAATGCTTCCTCAGGCAGCCAGCTTTTATCTCCTTGGGAGAAAGGGAAGGGAATCTGGGTGACAGTTTATTAGCACCTGGCTGAGTAACTTGGGGGGGGGGCAGTCCTGGAAGGGATAGGAAGGTACAGGCAGTTATCCAACAGGGAGAGATGTGGAAGAGAGAACACGCAGGGCTTTGTCTTGTCCAGAGAGGGTATAGTTTCTTTTCCTTTAGTGCTGCCATTCTGAATGTTGTAAACCACTTTGGTACTATGTTGGGGAAAAACTGGGATAGAAATCAAACAAATAAATGCCCAACTGGAAGTGTCCCATGAAATGGAATATGAAGCCGCCTGCACTAATTTGTAGACTCCTGCACAAGGGAGCCAAATTATGCCAGGTCAACGTAAACAAAGGTCTACAGATCTCTATACTGTTTTCCCCTATTCCTAGTCTTAAAAGCAGCTGATGTAATAATACAAACAGTGAAGAAGCTGCACAACATTTTGGCTACTTTTAACACATCAAGAAGTCAGTAAAACATGTGTATGTAAATACAGCTGACCCTCCTTTTTCGCAGGGGATCTGTTCCAGATCCCCCTCTCCATATTTTTTTAAAAATGTGCATAGTCAAGCCTTACTGGATGGAGGCATGCTCTCACAGGGGTGTGTGGGCATTTACTCCCTCCATTTGCCCCCCCCCCACAGATAATTGAGGGGCACGGATCCCAAGTCCACAAGAATGGACTGTATGTAGCTGAGAAGATCCTCAACCTGGAGTACATATCATGTGTGAGCAAGTCCATAAATTGCCAAGAAAGCAAAGTTAAAGATGATTAGTTCCTCTGTGTTTATACTCTAGGAAAGGTAGATATTTCATTCTGGCACAGCAACACATAAAATCATAGCATTTAACACTAAAATTATATAGCAGAGGACTGCCATGTCAGCCATTTACTCTCTCCTGGAAGGGAAAAGATACCTTACATGTTTGTACTCTCTCAGCAAAGATTTAATTGTAGGATATAATGGAAACGTTTGACCAATTTTATATAAATGTGCAGCAAACTCTAGTCATAAACAAACTTGTTAATTTTTTAAGACACCAGTTGTTGTTTCTCCTCACCCATCCAGTGTGCTTACATAGAGTCTGATGGATCAAAAAGATGACATTTAAAGAAAAACAAACTAATGGCAGCTGAGATAGTGGAAATGTAGTCTGAACCACAACTAGGGGAGGAGAGGAGATTAATCACATATGATAAAAAAATTTCTACTTATTCTTGACATTTCCAACACAAATTTGAAGAACCTTTATAAATTTTGGAAATTTTTTCTGGTGTTAAATACCAATGGTAAATCATGTTACAATTTTTCCCCCCTAAGGTTAAAACTCAAAGTAAATTTCACACCTTTTTCCCACATCTTGTTGGCACTGACTGTCTCTTTTACATTACATCAACATACACCACCACCACCACCCCCGTTCCCAAGTCATTCCATAGTCACCCCCAGAATCTTGGATGGAATGCAACAGCAAAGCTGATCACTAAGGAAGCCAGGGCCCCTTTAGCATTACAGATGTACAATCCTATTATTCTGTGTTAACTGATAGAATCATGGGGTTTGAAGTTTGGCAAGCCATAGAAGCACTCTGGCTCAGACTATGACTGCATGGGCTAAATAAACTGGCCTCTCCTCATCCTCTTGGTGGGGAACTCAGACAATGCAAGCTCCAGTCCCCAAGTCTGGCATGAACAGAACAGACAATATCAGTCTCTTCAGTGCTAAACCCGAGGTATACCCCTCTTGTAAAGGTAAAGGTAGTCCCTAGATGTAACTGACTGTAGGAGGTGGTACTCATCTCCGATACTAGGTCAAAGAGTCAGCGTTGTCCAAGGGAGTTTATCATACGACGGAATTTGGGGGTATACTCCAATGGCAATCCGAACAGAATCATGGGGTTTCACGTTATTGCAAATGAGTGTATCTCACGCAATTTTGGGCAATGGGAAGTCATTCCGAACGCAATCAAGAGGTTTCACATAATTGCATATTAGAGTATCACACACAATTTCGGGCAATGGGGGTCATTTTGAATGCATTCTGAACGCAATTGGTTTTCATGTAAATTCGCTAAACTAGTGAATTCATGTAATTGCGAATTGGCTCCATTTGCAATTAAGAGAAATTCCTCCCATGTGATAAACTCCCAAGGACTGCTCTGGTGGTCATGTAGCCAGCATGACTGCACCAAATGCTGTTACTTTCCCACCAAAGTGGTATCTATAAAGCCCTACATGGCTTGGATCCATCCTGTCTTAGGGACCACCTGTTTCTGTATGAACTCCCCCCCCCCCGCACACTTCGATCCTCTGGGAGGAATCTGCTACAGCCTATGAAAACCAGGTTGATGCAGACCTCCCAGAGCGCCTTTTCAGCAGTCGCCCCTAAGCTATGGAATGACCTGCTGGATGAGATGCGTCTTATTCCATCCATTGACGGCTTCAAAAAAGCCCTAAAGATGTATCTCTTCCAGCAGGCCTTCCCGGAAAATCTTTGACACCTCTCGGCTCCAAATTTTGGTCATAGAGATTCCAGGCTCTGCCCACCCACACAGCTCAAGGACTTTCAGTTGATACTGTTGATATTGTTTACTGTATGCTATGTTTTAACTGCTGTTTTAATTCTTTTTTGTAACCCGCCCCAATTGCTCGTTCAGAGGGGTGGGCTAGAAATAAAACTTCTTCTTCTTCTTCTTCTTCTTCTTCTTCTTCTTCTTCTTATTATTATTATTATTATTATTATTATCATCTATCTATTTGCATCTGCATGCTTTCAAACAGCTAGGTTAGCAGAAGCTGGAACTAGTGACAGGAGCTCACCCCATCATGCATCACTTTGGCTTCTAACTGCCAACCTTCTGATCTTATAGTTGTCAGAATCAACATCTTAACCACTAAGCCACCACATCCCCTATATCCCACTTATAACGGACTTTAAAAACTCTCTGTTTTCTCCAGATCTTCCTGGACGTACATTATAAAGTCAACTAGAAGAAGGGTGTACTTCATATTTTAAACAGCTGCCTGGCATTTGAACAGAGGCATTCTAATGTCAGGCAGTTTTTTAAAATATGTCTTGCTCTGCTGCCTGGTACAGACATTGCTGCCATGGGTCCTCCCTCTGAGGTCAGAATGAGAGGTCTAGAATGAGGGAAGTGATAGTGCCACTCTATTTTGCATTGGTCAGATCTCTTCTGGAATACTGTGCCCAGTTCTGGGCATCACAATTCAAGAGGGATATTGACAAGCTGGAACATGTCCAGAGGAGGGCAACCAAAATGGTGAAAGTTCTGGAAACCATGCTCTATGAGGGGGGCATTTTAGGGCACTGGGTATGTTTAGTCCAAAAAACAGAAGGTTAAGAGGGGACATATTAGCCATGTTCAAATATTGGAAGGGATGCCATATTGAGGACACAGAGTTACGGATTTAACCTACAGGAAAAGAGACTTCACCTAAATATTAGGAAGAACTTGGTAATGGCATGACCTATTTGACAGAGAAATACTTTGCCTTGTATTGTGTTGGAGTATCCTCCTTTGGAAGATTTTAAACAGAGACGGGATAACCATCTATCGGAATGTTTTGATTGTGTCTTTCTGCATGGTCTCTCCTAGCTCTATGATTCTATTAAGCTAATATACAGGTGGTATCTTGGTAGCATCTTTAAATTCTTTTATACTTTTATATCCCATTTTTCCCGACTGTTTCCATGATTAACAATTCCTGCTTATAACAAGACCTACTGGAATCTGAACAAGGATAAACCATTGCATATTTGGGGTGATTATTTTATATTACCACATGTTGATAAGTCCTGAAGGGACACTTTTATTTATGAAATACTACACAGAGTGGTACAAACTATGTAGAAACATGGTTAAAATGCCCATTTTATGTGCCTTGCTTGTTACATGACCCACTAATTTTCAAAGTCTGAACATGACCAAGGCTTAGGGCTTTAACCTTGTTTGCTTTGTTTGTTTTGGTGATGGATTGATTACAGTACATGATTTTTCTGTGCTAATATGAGTACTGCTTTTTATAGTCAAAACAACTATTTAATATTTAAATAAAAGCTGCTCCGGGAGAAAACACACACACACACACACACACACACACACTCTGTTGCAATGGCTCTTTCTTGTAAAATGTTCTGCATCATATGTGTGGCACAGAAGCAGCTGTTCTCCACATGGACATGGAAGAGTTAGGCCTAGGAGGTCAAATAAACAGTTGTCAATGATGCTGTGAATGGAGCTGAAGATGGATTGAGAGGTCTTTGATCCCTCTTCACTTTTTGGAAGAAGGAAGTAATGCCAGCTGTCCCAACACTGCAGATGCAATGAAGAGGAAACGCTCATTCAAATATGGCATTTGGGCTTGATCTTTTCTTCATTGATGTCAGCTTGAAAGTTCTTGCTGATTTTAGAGCTTGTGGGATCAATTGCATTGCCATAATAATAATCCAGGCTAATAAATATTCAGAGAGAATGAATTCAGCCTTGACTCATGCCATCAGTTTATAGTTTCTTAACACAGCCTGATTAGCATGACTCATGGCAGACTTTTTTTGCTGTATTAGATTCATTCCTGTTTTAAGCTCTAAATCTCTAAGTCTTCCTGGGAGTAAATCCTGTAAATTTTAGTGCTATTGAGTTCTAATTGTGGATTTCCACAGGACTGCACCAATGCCATTTAATTTCAATTTAGGATCCTGAAACAGTGTTGGCCTAGTGAGCATTAATGTTATAAACATGACTTGCATGAAGTCTTTTCTAGACAGCATTTGAGAACAAAGTGACACAAATAAACTTGTCTTGTGCTCTCTCTCTCTCTCTCACACACACACACACACAAACACACACACCAGGAAGCCATATATCTTTCTCCCTTCTAAGTGTCCTCATTAGCTGAATCAACTAATCCCAGCCAGGATGTTGGTGGTGTTTAGTGTGCTCAAATGTGGACCTTTGTTGCTATCATTATATTTCTGTAGAATATTTATCTTTTATTTCAGTCCAGTTGTTTCATTTGTTGGCCATTTGGACACAGCAAAAGCCTATTAAATTCCTGGCATCATTGTGCCAAAATATTGCTTGATAACGTATATTCTTACAACTATCAAAATCTGGCTGGAGAGACATGCCAGTTTATGCCTCCATTAGTTGTGCTTAATGCCCTGGTGGCGCAGTGGTTAAATGCCTGTACTGCAGCCACTCACTCAAAACCATAAGGTGGCGAGTTCAAGACTAGCAAAGGGCTGAAGCTCGACTCAGGCTTGCATCCTTCCGAGGTCGCTAAAATGAGTACCCAGATTGTTGGGGGGCAAATAGCTTAAAATTGTAAACCGCTTAGACACTCCTTAAGGGTATGAAGCGGTATATAAATGAAGCTGTTTGTTTGTTTGTTTGTTTGCACAGGTTGTACAAATTGCAAGATCAGCAGCTTAGATTCTGCCTTGAAATATATACGAGTTGATTTCTCAGTCCAACCAATTTTAAAAATAATGATCTATTTTTAAAATAAACATCTAGTTTATGATGTGTTTGGAAAGAAACTGAAGTTTGGAGAATAATTTTCTCTGGATTCCTTCATGATATGGGGAAAGATTAAACCCCCTCCCAGGATTGTGAGCTTCACACAGGTGCTTTTTCTAAATGGGACCACTTACAAGCATGATGCTTTCAAAACATTTTTAACATGAGATGTACTAATTACCTTTTTAAAAACTGCATGCACTATGATGGGACATTTTAGACACAGAATAATTTATTTTGTTGCAAAATCCATACATAGCTAGACTTATGTTTGATAGAGGAAAATCAGGGTGCATTTGGCTAAGCAAAAGTGCAATGTGGTCAAGATGACAAAGGTTATTAATGAGGAAAAGCAAACTAGGAGACTGAAGCATTTTTGTTTTTGTGAAACCCCCTCATCTCCCACCTGCTGAGTCAATTGAGGGCAAGCTACTTTTGCACTTTGAACTCAGTTTGCAGCAACTGAAATAAGCTGAGGACAAAGGAGTAAAATGAAGGAGAAACTGGGACATTTTAAAAGTAGCTGAAAAATTGGGAAAACAGAGGATTAAGTGGGTGTGTTCTTGCCAGATCAGGACAGGTGATGGGTATACATTTGGCAGCATTTTCATCTGGATAGTTGTACATGATTGCTCCACATGCTGATCACTTGCAATACATAGACTATTTTTTAGCCAACCAAATTACATCATGGATATGTGCTAAGAATTCTACCAGTAATAATAATGGGCAGAATCCTGTTGGGATTCACCTGTGACTGTGAATTATGCACTTGTGACTGTTTCATATTCTCAATCTCTATGTTTCCCCTAATTTAGGGGCTATAAAGAGATGAAGAAAGTCTCCCAATCCCCCTTATCAGGCACCAGCTGCTGCAATTTATGGGGGCCTGTTCCTCTTTCAATCAGGAAGAAGCTTGCTGACACAATGACTCCCCAGTTACACAAATAAACTATAACAGAAGGGGGTATTGTGATAGGGCCCTGATTCTACATGCCATAAGATTGCTCATAGGAGTGGGTAAGAACATCCATTAGTTCTCCCCAATTGAGAGAAACAGACCCTCATTGATTGCAGTGGCTGCTGCCCAGTAAGTGAGGATTGTGATGACCAGGAAGAGATTCACTATGTAGCATCATAACAACAGTGCTTACGCATTTATAACTCCATAACAGGATTCTGGCCCATGACTCTGGCAACTCATATCCTATATGTAAAGCAAGACTAAAAACACGTCAAGAGTTCTAAGCCTACAGATGGTAATCTATAGAGACAGAGAAGCATAAAGTAGTGCTGAACTTCGGACTACTCAGAAAACTTACTTCTGTGTAGATTCTTCAAAACAGGAGACATAAAAAGTGATAGTAAGACATAAATTTTGACAGCTTTATTTATTTTTTTTACTTTTGCTCCAAGCTTCAACCTCATCAAACTCCTCAAATCTTCAGTGCATGAAGATTAAAAACAACAAAGCAATTTATAATCAGAACAACTGTAAAGCAGCAGTGAAATAAAACAAAGCTACACAAATATTTATGTTGCTATGAACCTAGAGCTATTCAGTTGTGGACTTTCACACAACCAAGCCAGTGCCAATTTTTTTATAATGAAAATAAGGTTTCTGAGGGGCCGATTTAGAGTGCAGAATGTGGGCTAGAAGAGGTCACAGGAGTTAATCATTCCACCTCCCTATCTGATTCTCCCCTTTAAATTGCTTTCATATGAACCAGTTTTTACTCATAAAAAGCCTGCATAGGGGGTTTCTTCATCCATACATCCTTTAGGCATAACAGGTATGCCTGTTAGCTGCCAACAGACACTTTTCTTCTTACAGAAAGATTCTGTATACTTTGTATGTAAGATTTGTCTCCTTTTCTTGGGGGGAGGGAAAGAAAAGTTTATTATGTAAATATGTCATCATTTTAGCTCCATGCAAAAAGACAGTTTTAAGAGATACTTGGAGATTTTAGTGTCAAAATCTGTAATGAAATAAAATTGTGTTTCTCACTGAAATACATTTCCAGAAGTGATTATTCGTCAGTGCAGATAAAAGAGATGCAAGCATTACCATCCATGATTTTGTAGGCAATATGAAAAGCAATGCAATTACATTTATGGGCACCGATAAGGTGTTCACCTGGTAATCATCAGAGGTCAAAAGTTTAAAAATCATACCAGAAAAAGCATTGCATGTCAAAAACTAAATTTTTTAAAAATGTAATGCTGTAGTCAAGCTATCATGTTGTTGTTTTTTATTTCCTGGATGAGAGAGGTATATATTTCAGTATATATATTGCTTACCTTTTTTTCTTGCATGTTTGTGTATCCTTCAGACTTTCACTACAGTAGGAAGGTAAATAAGAATGATGCCTGGAAATTTTATCAAAATTATCTTTGCAAAGATCTAATGACAACTGATTATAAGTTATGTTTTGTTTTCCATAGTTTACACTCTCAGTCTATTGTTTGAAAATGTAATTCTATAGCCACTCACCCATAAAGACTATGGTCTGAATAGGCATTACTTGTACAAGATTTTGCAAACAGAAAATCTGTTCAAACATTATTAACTATTTTACCTTTATTTTGGCAGAAAAAGAGTAATTTGGAAATGAGATGGATGGATGGTTGCATTGATTTAACCATTTGGAAATTGTAATAAAATATGTAAAGCAGTTGTCCTTATTCTAGAAATCCTTACTAAAAGCTTTAAGGCTTAGCTTCCAAAGAATGAAGTGGCCTTTTCCAAGTAATTTTCAGGAACAAGTTCCTTCTTCACATAATAGTAAATAATTCTGTGGTTTGGACTCATTGGGTTTGATTCAGATTAATAAAGTGATTGATTGATTGATTCATTCATTCATTCTATGCCCCCCCCACCTTTCTCCCAACATGGGACCCAAGGCAGCTCACAAAATGTTCTGCTTGTGTTAGAGGAAAGGGTTGAGAAACCATCTTTGAGATGTCTCTTTTTGCTGTACCTCCTAGAAAAGCTGCACTGCAAAAAGTTGCACTTGGAAGGCTTTGGTATCTTTTGGAGGAGCACAGAACATGAAGAAGATGGAATTGGTGATCCCTCCATACCTTCTTTCCCCATTGGGGGCTTTCTGCTGCAACTGTCTACCTCTCAGTCTTAGAATGAGCCCTTTTAATTCACAAAATGGCCAATTTCAATCCAACCATCCATCTGTCTACCTTCTCTCCCAAGGAGGCAAAGGGAAGAAATCAAAATTAAAAATCTCAAGCTAATTTGGACATTCATAGAGCCAAAGATGAGTTAACTTAGTGGAGTTTGTAACAGGCATGTTCCTTTCCTAACCTTCAGCCACCTGCAACCCCAAAAGGTTGAGAAACAGTGGTTTGCTAGGGGAAGAAGTAGTCATCCAGACTTAAGCTTGGTCACTACAGCAACTTAGCTTAAGGAAGACAATGGAAAGAAGTTTCCCACCTACTTCAGCCCACAGTTCCTATCCTATCATATATATTGGGCCTCCTGACTTTAAGGAAAGGGTTTTCAGGAAGACAGAAAGAGCTAGAGCTGTGGAGAAGATGAGAAACATTCATCCCATTAACTAGAATATATTATCATTCTACCCCAAAATGTTCTAAAGCAGTGGTCCTTATCTTGTGGTCCATAGATGTCCTCACAGGGGGCTGTGAAGACTTGATGGCTGCTCAGTCCATTTTGTCCTGGCAGCAGAGGAGCCACATGACAGGAGCCAAGGCAAAGGTTGGCTGGCTGGGCCTGTGTGTAGGCTGCCATGTTGCCACTCCATTGCAGGGAGTGGGTGGGCTGAGAGCTGAATGACAGCAGAGCTGACAGCCATCCAACCAGTCATCCTTTGCCCTTCTCTCTCTGTCCCTCCTTCCACTCCTTTCCAGCTGGGAGCAGTCCAGTTTCTTATCAGAAACACTTCAACCACCTCCTCTTTGCCTTCTTTATCAGGGTGGGAGGAGACCTAGGTGGGAGAATAAAAAAGAGAAGGAAGGAAGGAAAGAAAGAGAAAGAAAGAAAAAGAAAAGAGAGAAGAGAAGAGAAAAGAGAAAAGAGAAAAGAAAAGAAAGGAAAAGGAAAGGAAAGGAAAAGGAAAAGGAAAGAAAAGAAAGAGCAGTTGGAGAAGCAAGCAAGTCTGGGACACCTTCTCAACACTGAAAACTAACACTAACTTATACAAAGTTAACCAGGGCACTTATACCAGATGCAGCTCTCCACCACTACCTGACTGCCCTGTATCCTCTTCACCCACTCCATCTTCTTTTCTGCCAATCGCACCATACCCCCTTATCCACCTTGGCACCTCACCTCTCCCTCCCCCCTGCCCCCCATTGCTGATGCTCCACGCTTTGTACACCAAAAACTCATCAAAAATTAACTAAAAATCCAGAAGTAAAAAACTAGAAGTAGATGTGTGCAGCTATTGTCACTTATTTTTGGTGAAAATATCAGTAGTTTGGCCTGCCAGGGGTGTGAAAATAAGGCCCCATGCCCATCTTTGCACTAAACCAAAGTCTGACATTTCATTAAAAAAGTGATTATCAGTAGCTTTACATTGCATTTTCTCCATGTCCCCATACAATTTTATTACACACAGTGATGTGTGTGGGGTTGAGATTATTATTATTATTATTATTATTATTAAACTTTATTTCTAGAGCGCTGTAATTATACTCAGCGCTGTACAAAATTGGTAAAATTTTAAGAAATATAAAAGCCTGCCGGATGCGTACAGTCTAAAATAGTAACAATTAGATAAAATTACAGAGAGAGGAAAAACAAGTTAAAACATCAGGGTAAAAACAAATCACATCAAATGAAATCAAACAGCCAGATGGTAATCACAAGTTCCCTGAGATTTTCTACATCCTTTCCATAGGGGACTTTTATAATGAGTGATTCAGCATCAAATCTGAGTCAGCTTTCTTCCATGGGAAAATAATCATTTTGATCTTAAAGAACTTTGCCATTTTTCACTGGAGGGCTTTGTCAAAATGTCACTTTTTCTGTACTCTCAGTGGCTTTCATTGCTGCCTTAGTGCGATTTCAACTTCATTTCTGATTAACATTCACAGAGAACTTGCCACTGAAAAGGTGACATTGCCCTCTTAAGCATTGCCCAAATGTTGACTGCTGAACAGTCTGTGCTAATTGGCAACACCTTTATGTAGCTTGCATCTTCACTATGTGTAAAATTATCTTAATTTATAAGAAACATCCTTCTGCAAAATAATTACTTTTCAGCAGGAGGCACTGTTAATTGGTTTCTCTTAACTGGATTCTCAGACCAAAAGGAAATAAGACAGAACAGCACAGTGAAGCAGAGGCATTTCCCAAATGATGGCTCCTAGCAGAGTTTGAAAAAATTTACTTTTGAGATCTAAAACTCACAGAATTTCCTAGAAAACATGGCCTTTGGTCATTCTAGCTGGGACATTATGAAAGCAAGTAACTTTTTGGAGCTCTGACTACTTACAGTAAAAGAGAAAGGATATTGTGCAACTCTTTTCTTTGTTAGAAGATATGTTGTTGTCTGTCTAGAAGTCATTCCCACCTTATGGTGGCACTAAAGAGAACCACCTGCCAGGTTTCCTTGGCAAAGTTTGTTCAAAGAGGTTTGCCATTGCCTTTCTCTGAGGCTGTGAGAGTGTCACTTGTCCAAGGTCACCCAGTGGATTTCTATGGCTGACTGAGGAATCAAACCCTGGTTTCTCAGAATCCTAAGGCTAGACTACATGTAAATGTATTATGCAAATTGTTGTGGAATTTTTAATAGTCTTCACCTTCCTGCTTATATGTGCATCTATTCATATCTATTTGCCTTCTCACTGCCAAAAATGAGCAACCATCCAAATCCAAGAACATCCTCATGGGTACTTTTAGATACTCCAGTAAAAAATATGAAGCCCTTTTCTGTGGAGTTTGTGGAGTTTTTCTCTCTCACACACAAACACAGCGTGAATCCCTCCAAAACACATGTGGTGGGATCATATCTTATTCAAATAGAATGAGGGGTAATTTAATCACGTAGACAATCCTTAGTCAAACAGTGAAGCCATTACACCAGGGATTCCCAGACCATAGTCCTCCAAGAATTTTAGACTCCAGCTCCCAGAAGCCCCAGCTGGCTTGGTGGACAGTCAGGAATTCTGGAAGCTGAAGTCCAAAATATCTAGAGGACCAATGTTTGGGAATCACTGCATCAGTAGTGTCACTGGGGGGATACAGAGGGTGCAGATTGCACCAGGTGACACCCCAGAAGGGGGTGAAACCTGCTCAGCCCCCTGACTATTTCCCATGTGCCATCCGTGCATGTCGCTTCATCTGCACACATGCGTGCCGCTCCATGCCCCCATGCACGCTCCTCCAGTCTGCGGGTGCACACACCACTCCACACACCTTACATGCACTGCTATGGTCCATGCACATGTGTGTGGTGTGCTCCAGTCTGTGCACATGCACCACTCCTACCTGTCATGCATGTGCCACTCTGGTATGCACACCGTGTGCTGCTCCGGTCTGCTCTCACACACTCTGTCCCACATGTCCCCTTCCCCTGGAAACCCCACCTGAATTCCTGCCCTGGAAGTCCTGTCCCCCAGAGGTCCCACCCTCTTACACCGGGTAACACCTGGTGTGGGAACGCCACTGCACTGCACTACACCGTGCTATCTCCAGAAGATTTGTGTGGGTAAATTAAAAGATAGAAGTTGGTGGAAAACATGGGAAGAGCACAAGTGGAAAGCACTATCATCTCACTCCATATAAAAATCTCATTTTATGAATGGTAGAAGACTCATCTTGATGTACTGTATATTTGTGGGATTGTCTTCCTCCGTATAATCCACCCCACACACTTAGGTACTCTGGGGAAATTTTACTGCAGCCAATAAAGACCAGGTTGGCTGCGGTTACCCAAAGGGCCTCTTCAACTGCTCCTAAATTATGGAATGGCCTGTCAGAAGAGATTTGAAACATTATCAACCTTGACAGCTTTAAGAAGGCTGTCAAGACGGATTTCTTCCGACAGGCCTAAATAACTCACCTGCTGATACAGACCATCATTCAGAATACCCCAAGATGCCCATCTCACTATCTCTATTTATTTTAATAATTTAAATGGTAATTTATTATTGTTATATGGAAATTATTATGTTGTTATTTTAGTAGGGAGGGGATAATTGGGATTTATTTTTGAATTATATGCATTTTATTATTGTTGTAAGCCACCTTGATCCTGCTGGAAAGGCAGGATAGAAATAAGTTGTCATCATCATCATCATCATCATCATCAGGTAATTATCTTGTTATTATACACACATACAAACACATACCTTTATTGACATTTAATGGTACTATTGACAACTCTGTTTATTGACATTTTCTCAATAAATAACATTTAGAGAAATAATGCAAAATTCTAGCATTGTACATTTTATACATAAAACTAAAGCTAAGATTTTTTCCCCCTTAGGACTGCAAACAAATGTAGGACTTCATATGAGTTTAAGATGATCTATGTTTTTGGGAAGCTGGTCCAGTAGAGCAAGCAGGGCACAGAATGTTTGGAAGTTCTTTGACAACTTCCTGCAGTTTAGCCTATTTCACCTTTCAACTTCCCAGGAGAGGTACTTAGGGGCTGTGCAGACTGGCCATTAAGGTGAGCCTGGGGTGGAGTTGGGGCATAGTGTCCACACGACAAACACCCCAACTCTAACCCCATGGCAGCGTGACACGGTGCACAGTGTCACAGCACCTCTCTGGCGCTGTATCCACATGGCACAGTGCCAAAGGAGCCCCATAAAGCTGCAGTGCCAGTGTTACAGCACCATTTCCAGGACACAAAAAGGAGTCACAGCATGCAGTTGCTGGCAAAGATGGAGGTGGCTGCAGGCTGCCCTTTCGGCACATCCCCTTAGTTATATATCCCTAATTAAGGTATAATCTGCACTAGAGAAATAATACAGTTTGACACTGCTTTAACTGCCATGCTCAATGCTATGGAATTCTGGGATCTGTAGTTTGTTGTGGCACCAAAGTATTCTTACAGAGAAGGCTGAACAGCTCACAAAACTATAAATCCCAAAATTCCATAGCATTGAACCATGGCAGTTAAAGCAGTAAGAAACTGCATTATTTCTGCAGTGCTGATTAGACCTAAGTAGTTCATGTTTGTAATTTTATATTGTTTTTAGTTGATGTTTTTAATTGTTTTATTGTAATACATTTGTCAGAGTTTTTATTTGTGGGCCACCTTAGGTACCTTTCTGGGAGAAAGGCCGCATAGAAATCAAATAAAAAATAAATACAGGATTGTGACCGTAAGTGGCCATGAGTCACCCACCACTGACTATGATTTCACTTCTCAGTGTGGGAGCTTAGGCCTTGACTAGGTAAAGTAATCTCACAAAGGACAACATATGGAGGATACATTTGTCTTCTTTCTAAATAATCATAAACTAGCATGAGAACTGTGAATACATGGAAGTCCAGGAGGTTACATTATCTCATTTCAGAAAGTAACTGCTGTTGAATACTATTTTTTTTACTATACTTAATTTATTATCCAGCTTGTCCTTGAAGGCTCAAGGAAATTAATAATACAGAGAAGCATATCTTAAAGAAAAATTTAAAAGCATAATGTTGCTTTAAGGCAACAAGAATGCATAGGAATTATGGAAACTGATGTGATACTAAAGCTATAAGCCTTCTTCTCTCCCTTACTTCAATGCATTTTAAAGAAAAATAAGTTTTTAATTACAATGGACACTCTCATATTTTCAAAATAGTTTTTGACTTTATTTACAATACAAATGTCATGGCAGCTAAAGATAAATTCATCAACCACACGCACATGCAATTATGTTCACATCTGTTTGCATGCAAAACTCAGTTGCAGGTGGGAATAAGTCATTTGCAGTAAACATGGATGTGACATCATCAAAAGACAGACAGAATATTTGCCTATGGCATGCTATCAACCTACAGAGAGGTTGGGAGAAGTTGTCTCTCTGTACAAGTGCTTATTGATAGAAAAGCACAGCTGTATAAGGAACCTGAGATGTCCACTGGGAGCCTTTGAATAAATGGGATAAGATCAGTAAAGATGTAACCCTGTCATATCTGTAGCCTTTCAGGAAAAAACAAAAAGCGATGTTCATGGTGAATTAATATATAAATCTCTTCCATGAATTGGTCATGATATGCTTGGATAGTTTTGTGGATATTTTTTTTAAAAAAAAAAACAGTTATACTGTTTTCCATCAGCAGATGGCCATATTGTCTTCCCTGTTTGCTCTCTCTTCCTTCTGGTTCATTATTAAATCAAGCCTTTTAAAAGGGTTTGATGAGTTCTCTTGTGTACAGACTCCACAGTGAAAGATTTTGTTTCCTTTGCCTCTTCCATTTTGATTCCATAAAACCATATTACATAGAAGAATAGTGATTTCATTCTTGTGGTTCATTCTTATGTGTCTTGAAGTAACTTCTGACTTATGGCGACCCTAAGGCAACTTTATCAAGGCATTTTCTTGGCAGAATTTGTTCAGAGGGTGTATGCTTTCGCCTTCATCTGAGGCCAAGAGAGTGTGACTCATCTAAGGTCACCCAGTGGGTTTCCATGGCAGAGCAGGGAGGAGATTCAGGTCTCCAGAGTTGTACTGAAACACTCTAATCACTACACCACGCTGTGTGGTCCCTGTTTTGCTCTTTGATGGAATCAAAGGGGTAGTGGCGAAAGAAAGGAATGTTTCCACTGTGGAGACAGCATCCAACAAACCTCCTACCTGGGGTTGCTAAATTTTACACCCTCAGATCTAGGCCTGTAATTTGAATTGCACACTGAGTATGCAAATTACTCTAACTTGCATTTTAATTATGGAAATTCAGCATATTTGCCCCTCTGCAATGTTCTCTTTCTTGCTTCTTGCATGTCTTGCATGTCATATCTTGAACTGTGCCTACCATCTAATTTCTTCCCTTGCCTCACTTCATGCCCTTCCAATACACCTGTCCCTCACTTCTTGCACTATCTATTCTCCTATGCCTGAAACTTCAGGGGTTGAGTTGTTTCTTGCAAAACAGTTTAGCAGAAGGGCACTTACACAGCTTGCCCAATATTCTTGCACCTATAACACGTAGAAATTTGCTTTAAAAGAAAAAACCTCCAAAGCTTGAAATCTGGCCCAAATAATATTCCAAATGAGTACCAGGTAAAACCTGGCCAAAACAGAGATATAGCAACCTTATGCCTGCCCCCGCATCCCAAATATTGGCTGAGCTATTATCAATCCCTCTACCCTTTCCTCTTCAAATGTGATTACCTTTCGTACTAAGGACTGCCATATGCATCTGTGTTTCTTTAAAAGTTATCACACTGCATTCAAGCATGAACCAAAAGCTGGCTCCTTTGCAGTCGACAGGGCTTCTTGTTTCATCCTGGAACTGCTGAAGGAAGGTCACTTCTGTTTAATCCCTTGTCAAGTGAATTTTAGAATTCGTTCATTGCACATTTTCTCCATAAAAGCTTTGGTATGTGCTGATGCATTTAAGCATTCAAGAGGCCAAAAGCCAAGTAATGGTAAATGTTAATCAGCAGCACCCCTCCTTCTAACGTTGACCCTATGCATTCTGAACAGCAAAGTCTTTAATTAAAATATCATGTGCTAGATAATATTTCAACAGGCTTTGCCTTCCCTGTGTCCTTTGAAAAGCCTTCAATACATTGGCACATACTGAAAGTTATGAAACACATTAACATAATGGTGCAGAGTGGGCTATCATTGTAGTCAAGGGGTATTTAAAGACCAGAATGCTGAATGTTACTTTTGAGACTGTAGTTCCCAGCCAGCATGGTCATTGGTCATATGGGTTAGAGAGTATGCTGGGAAGTGTAGTCTAAAAAAGCCAATTGTCTTTCCCAAACTTGAAGAACTGCCTTCAGTGTGACCCATGATATGATATGCAGTGGCATACCTCACATATCTGACACTTGGCACAGGTAATTTTTTAAATGCAACAAAAATATTTCCAATAGTAATCATGAATACAAAATAATCATTAAGCACAAATAAAAACTCCAGCTGATCACAAAGAGAACTGAAGTAACTCAAGTCTTGTTTCTTTGGACTCTTTCAGATGTAGGAAATTGGAAGTATAATCCAAGGGCAATCCAAACGCAATCCTGGGGTTTCACGTTATTGCGAATTAATTCTTCCCACGCAAATTCGGGCAAAAGGGAAGTCACTCCGAATGCAATCATGGGTTTAACGTTACTGCGAATTTAAGCTTCTCACGCGATTTCGGGCAAGGGGGGGTTATTTTCGGGTAATGGGAAGTAATTCCGAATGCCTTCCGAATGGAGCAGGGGTTCAGGTAAATTCGCTAAACAAGCGAATTTACATGGATCCGCATTGGCTCCATTTGGAATTGGGAGAAATTCCTCCCAATTGAAAGAGTCCTTTGACTTTAGTCAAGAAGATATAAAGGTATCCTATAACACATTTGAGATTAATTGAGAAAAGACATTCTGCTTACACATTCTGCTTCATCTGATCAAGTGAATTCAAGTCCACGAAAGCTTATGCTAGAAATTTCTTTTTCTCAGCTCATAGTTGCTTTTTATGCTGAAATATGGCTATATTCTTGAATACATTAGCTAGATATGCTATTGTTGTTCTCACTCAGGGATTCTTCTAAAAGGGGCCTTTTCATACTATGCATTTATAGCACTATGTTTCTACTTTAACAGCCAGAGTTCCATCCTATGGAATTCTGGGATTTGCAGTTTAGGGAAGGATAGATAGAATTCTGTGCCAGAGCACTCTAGTGCCCGACCAAACTACAAATCCTGGGATTCCACAGGATATTGTTGTGGCAGTTAAAGTGGAATCATAGTACTATACCTGTAACTGTATAGTGTGAAAGGGCCCTAGATTGCTCATTTCTCACTGCGGCTTGCCAGCTGGCTTAGCTTCATTTTAAGCTTATATACTGTTGACTCTCTGTGAGGTCTCCAATAAAGGGAAAGGAACCAGCTGCGTTGTATCACCACAAGCCATCTCCCATTAGGCAACATATCCCTAGGCCAGGGCTACCTCTCTGTACTATGGAAATTGTTTTTTGGGGGAGGCACAGGGTGTAATTAAGACAGCCTTCTTTGTAAGCAGAATAGGCATACAAGACTTCTTTGTATTTCTTACAGAAAAGAAAAACATTGTTTCCTATTTCAGTCTTTGCTTGTGAATGCAGGAGATGTGGTTAAAATGTCAGCACTGTGCTAACAAGGTATCAGGACCAAGAAACTGAAAAGATCACAACCTTCTGGATTCTTAATGATAGATGCCAGCTGCTGCTGCCACCACCTCACGGGACAATCCATCACTCATTTGAACTTGTCACCTTGCATTCTACCTCTCCAATAATCAGTATCATTTTACTGTTTGTTATCATAGTTGATTCAGTCCTAATGAGCTGTCATTCAGACTGAAATGCTGCAGGTGTGCCTGGACACAACCACACACACACACACACACACAAATAGTGGGAGCAAGGAGGTATAATGTGTGTCACAAGATTTTATTTTAATCTCAAAAAGGAAACCGAAGCCATAGAGGGCACCTTACTCTGAAAAAGCAAGACTAAGAAGATATTATTCTACTTGGGCTTCTCAACTCCTTTGGGAGCTTTGGACAGGTTTCTCCTACCCAAGGCGTGCAGCAAAAGCATCCATAGCTCATAGCCCTGGGAAATGGGAGGATGTAGTTAAGAAAACACTACAGTGTCATTTGCAGTTAAAATATTTTTTAAAAGTAGCACAGAATTGAGATATCAGCGAAGCTGTTGCAAGGAAATAGTCTGAGTATTTTTCTAAAGCATGCTTTTTAAAAGGCATCTACCCTTTAAGAAAATACCAAGGACACTCCATTTTCCTACAATTCTAATCTGAAACCACAATCAGCCTTGCAATGGATTGATAGTAGGGCATGTGTCTTCCAAAACCTTTCTTCTGCAACCTTTCTGCTGCTACTGATGCCCACCCCCCAACAGAAAAAAAAATCCACAAAAAAGGTTAACTTTGCTGCTCTATCACAAGCAAGCCTCCCAAGTAAAATTAGAAGTGTTTTACCCACCTCTCCTTTTTCCTCCTGGTATTTGGGGAGCCTAGTATACCCTGTGATGGGTGTCAACGGTATAACACTAGTCTGTGGTACATTGGAAGTTGCTTACCAGCTTTTCTGTTTCTTTTCATCTTAAACAAAAACAAATCTTAGCTATAATTCTTACAATAGTAATGGGTGAAGGGGAGAAATGGCTTTTCTCAGCAACTATATATTGTTTTAAGTTGTTCCAGTTGTAATGAAAAATATTTGGAGTGGTGATGGAATTTGTGTGCCCAATTAAGGCTCATTTGAGCTTTAGAAAGTACTTGGAAATAAAAACAGCTAGAATTGCTTTGTGACAATTGTGTTTTGTGCCTTGTGTTTTGGGGCTCTTCTTTGGAGCCTGACCATGACGACTGTTGTGATGAATGCCTATACTCTAAAATGCATTACTTCAGCCCCTACAGCAATCCAATAATAGTATTGTATAATTGGAGTTTAGGAGAGGAAAGGTTAATGAAGCCAAATTAACTGCAAATATTTTTAATGATGGGTAAATCATCAGATTTATATTTTGTGAGGAAAACTGCTCTCTAACTGGCCACTAGAGGACTCAGAAATGCTGCTTTTCTGTTGCTGAACAAGTTGAAATTTTATCACCTTTTATTGAGCTTTGTCCCTACTCCTCCCATGGCCAATAAAAGGAGTGGCCTCTGCCTGTATTCAACTGACTTACCTGTCTTAGCCTACAACATTGCAATAGAATGTAGGGTTGTGATTCTAACATAGTCATGATTTTTCTCTTGCATGATGTTTAACACTTTTCCCTGATGAAGAAGCAAATGAAGCTTCAAAAGCTTGCATGATGTATTTTTTGCTTTGGAGGTGGCCGAACAAAGGCATCGCCACTTGTGGATTTGAAATGATGTTGTCCTTTCCTTTTCTATAACCTAGAGATACGTCTTAAGTCTCTGTGTGCAAAGAAAGAATAGAAACTGGCATTTAAATTAGGAATAAGGTACAGTAAGAGAAATTGAGGGCTCCTAAAAGCAATCCTAACAGCATGATTAGCAGAAATATCTTTGAATCTGCATATTAAATACAAAATGTGAGATAGTAGACATGATAAGTCATTGTTACTACACAAAATGGCCCCACCTGGAATACTGTGTCCAGTTCTGGGCACCACAATTCAAAAAGGATGTGGAGAAACTGGAGCATGTCCAAAGGAGGGCGACTAAAATGGTGAAGGGTCTGGAAACCTTGCCCTATGAAGAACGCCTTAGGGAGCTGGGGATGTTTAGCCTGGAGAAGAGAAGGTTAAGAGGTGATATGATCGCCCTGTTTAAATACTTGAAGGGATGTCACATTGAGGAGGGAGCAAGCTTATTTTCTGCTGCTCCAGAGACCAGGACTCAGAACAATGGATGCAAACTGCAGGAAAAAAGATTCCACCTCAACATTAGGAAGAACTTCCTGACAGTAAGGGCTGTTCGACAGTGGAACACACTCCCTTGGAGGGTGGTGGAGTCTCCTTCCTTGGAGGTTTTTAAGCAGAGGTTGGATGGCCATCTGTCGGAGATGCTTTGATTGGGAGTTCCTGCACGGCAGGGGGTTGGACTGGATGGCCCTTGTGGTCTCTTCCAACTCTAAATTTCTATGATTCTATGATTCTAAGCCTTCCTTTCCCATCCATAATCTTTATAAGGATGAATGAATCTCAAGCTCAAATTAAAATTATTTTTGTTGTGTTGCAACAGTCATTCTGACTTGGGTCTACAGTTGATTATAAGCCATTCCCTCCCCTCATACTATTTCTCAGCATTTTTTTTCCAAAATGGGTGCATTTTTTATTCTATTTTTTCAAAAGTATGCATTTTGTGTACACATTTTTCCATTTGGTAAAGCATACTGTCATAAGTATTTTTCACTTGGACACATTTTCCATATGCATTTTTCAAATGTGTGAGTGGGGGAAGGCGAAATCATTTTCCAAGATTGAAAATGTACAGACCATAACTTGTGAAATGATTTTGGGTGACATTGTGACAATAGGCTTAAACTTAAAAGTGAATATGGGCCTTGATGCACCTACTACAGAGTTGTTGTGATATTATTGCTAATCACAATAAAATAATAAAAGGCAATAAAGTGCTATGTGCTATGTGATGCTCCAAAAACTTTTATTTCTTAAAAAGCCCAACACATTTCGGTCTTATCATCAACTGGCCTTTTTCAGGGGCTGTTATCAGAAATGTCTGGAGATGACTATTTTTTCACAATAGAGGGCAAACAGGATTTAAACGAGAATTAAACGAGAGTTAAACAGGAAATTCCCTATGTTTATCACAGGACATTTCCTGTTTAACTCTCATTTAACTCTCATTTAAATCCTGTTTAACCCTAGTGTGATAAAGCAGTTAGTCAAAGCGAATCTTCTGAGTATCAGAAGGAAGGCCTTCTTGCTAATCACACCATAAAATGACAGAAAAAAGTGAAGTGAGATGAGACATATTCCATACTTCTTGTTTAACCAGGGTCCCTGTCACATGTACATTAATTTCACTTTAATTGCTATTCTTATAAACTATGGAATCCTAGGATTTGCAATTTGGGGAAAGGGTTTAAAATTCTCAGTGTGTGAGCTTTAATTTCTCACCAACTATGAAACCCAGGATTCCATAAATTGCATCCATGGTAGTTAAAGTGGAACCATAATGCTATAATTATGTAGTGTGAAAGAACCTCAAGTCTCTGATGAGTATCTGCATCCAGAATCAAGTCCTAGACAAGAGGTGTTTTCCCAGTGACCTACCTGGCATTTAAAAGCAGAAACTTCATGTTATAGGTTCCACCTTTGCTGTCACCTTGACTTCATTAACAGATCCTGAAAAGTTACTATTGAGAAGAATAATGATATGCTGAATCCATCCATAATGGGTCATTGCTCAGTTGTGGATGGATTCAGCATGTTATTGTATTCATCCCTCTTAAAGTAACTTTCCAAGTTCAGTTCCTTGGTTAGATTCCAAATTGAAAGAAGGAAAGGACATCAGTTATCCTGCCCTGCTTTCCATGTTAACTGCCCAGTTGGAATGCACCACTATGTTTTCTCTGCTTGTGGTTACTGGAATAGTCATTCCCAAACCTTTCCCATTTTCCCCACTCTCCAAGACACATGTCAAAAGGCCCACTCAAGTGACAATAGAAAAAGGATTTTAATTTGCAATGTCTGCTGGAACTAGAGTCCTCTGCTATATTCAGCCATTAAAATATAGAGATAGCTGTGGCTGAGTCAATGTGAGGTGTGGGTTTCTTCCCAGTTCCTAACTCTCCTTTGAATGTTTCTGTAACCTGGATTTCTGGGCTATAATTTCTAGACTGCTGAGAAGGAGAAGGGCTGGGAGAAAAAAAAAGAAAGTAAACAGAGGAAGGGAAGCAGACAGAGAGAGAAAAGTTCAGAAAACACACAAAACTTGAACAGTTATACTCTAATTCATTGTATCTTTCTCCACAACCCATGTGACTGATGAAAACATCTGCTAACAAACATTTACTACAAACAAATGTTTTAAGCAATATTATATATATATATATATGTGTGTGTGTGTGTGTGTGTGTGTGTGTGTATCATAATATTTCTCCTTCTTTCTATCATCTTTCAGCATGTAAAATAAAATGTTCATTTTCTGGAATGTACATTTTCTTTTGCTATTATGGCACTTGGTAGAGAAAGCAGAACTGATGACCATCTTGGCAGCTGACAACTGTAGCCAGTAAAACCTCCACATCTGTTTCCCTAATAAAGAAGCCAAAGAGGGCATGTAAATAATTTTTCCACCTACTTGTACTTTCAACAGTCTGATCACCTCTATAGACCTTGTCCTGGTCTTGAATGTGGCTTGACTGTTGGGGGTGGGGGGTGGGGAGTCTATTTCCAAGTTTTGTTCCCAAGACAGCCAAAATATTTTACTCCATCCATGCAAGAATCCTGTTTTATGCAGGTGTTCTTTGGAAAACACACACATACACTACCACCAATCATTTTTAGAAATATCAATTTTGCTTCTCATCCTATGTTCTATTTCTTCTTCAACCTGAACATGCTGTTTCTAGAGGTAACAGTTTATAGGGATGCAATGGTCCAGAGCATGGAAAGGTTACTTTTGGAAGACAAGTTCCAGATTCTCCTAGCCAGTATAGCTAATATGCCTACCAAATGGGGGACATAATGCAGATAGTATTCCAAAGGGATACTCTTGCAAGTACTGCAACAGCCTGATATTTCTAGCTTGGTGCTAATCTTTAGTATTTTTATATATCAGAGTTTGAAAATATTATTTTTGGATATCTCCCAGAATACCCAGTGGTGGATATGTTGGCTGGTGGAATCTAGGTGATATAGTACAAAAGGTAACTTTTCTATGCTTTGCTTTACATATCTTGACAATTCCCAAAACTGGGGGAGCCAACAGCACTGATGTTCTGCTGCAACCCTTTTGCTGTCAGCATCCTAGCATTTTCTTCTCTAGAAGATACAAACATGTACAACTTTTGGAAACCACTTTACAAGAGAGAAACCTCTAAGCACATTTTCTGTCTCTCTCCCCATTCCTGTCCTAAATAGGTTTGTTTATGCAGCACCTTGACTAAGGCAGGGTTGGACAATTTTATGCAGTGTTAAAGCCACGCGGGACACCACCCACTAAGGTCTGCACTTCTACCACCAAAATGTGGTGGCCATTATGGAGGTAAATTAAGAAGGTAAATTGCAGCAGCTGCAATTGCCATGGAAATTTGATGGCAATAGTGCTAACTATGCATGGTGGGACACTGTCTATCATTCAGAGGTTCCTCCAGCCAGTAGGCCCACTGGCCTGCACCATAGGACCATGTACCATGGCACAGTGAAAGATATTTTTCCTGTGCTGTTATTTTGTAGCATGCTTATAGTGGCAGCTACAAAGAACCACTGACTGTGGTGGTAGTAGCAGCAGCAATAGCAGGAGTCAAAGGCCCACAAAAATGGATGGAAGGTAAGCAGGCCTTACCTCTGCTCTAAAGGGATGGCTGTTTAGACATGAATAATGTAGACATTGGATTGATGTTTGTGAGTTGAGAAAATTACCACCCTCTGAATCCCTCTGCCTACTGTGGGCCTACTGGCTGGGGGACTCTATGAGTTGAAGTCCAAAAAAAAAATGAAACTTTTCTGAGCTCTTAGACAGATATTTTTAAATGTGGCAGACATGAAATGCCCTGAAAAATAAGTATCTTAGAGTAGAGAGAGTATGCATTCAGTTCACTGCTGCTAACCTAAAATATTACAGCTAATTTGATCATGTCTGGCATATAAAAACATGTACAACCTACCATGATCTCTCTTTTCTGTATGGCAAATTAGTACTTATCCCCATCACCCAGCAGTGACCCATGTAGAAGGCAAATTTTGAAGGCACAGCTGAGATGAAGGAATAGATCCATCTGTACATTTATCAGTCTCTACCATTTAGCAGAAACTATGGAGGACAATACAGATGCTGCCCTGCACCAACAAGCAGCTGGGGATTTTGCATGCACCACTGTGTAGGTGACAGCTGTCACAGTTTCTACAACTATCATATTGTTTGTTACAGGCCAGAAAATATGAGCAGCCCATCAATTTCCAATGATGTCAAAGCAGGTGTCCTAAAATAATATCTGCCAAAGCAGAGATCCTAGAATAATTACTTCTTTCTATACCAGTAGTATAGAATCTGCAGTCTGTGGGCTAAAATAAAGCCTGAGATGCATTCCCATGCTTCGCTGCTGACCAGGTTCACTGGGAAAGGAGAGAGCAAGGGAAGTTGTGTCTCTTTCCCTGCCAAATGTAGTGAATCAGTTCTAGATTTTAGTCCAAACTTTAAAGAAGCTATCCATACTGCTGAATATCTCCAAACTAGTCGTATCCCACTGACATCGAAGCCAGCAGGCACCACTGCTAGTGACCCTTCCTCTCCTCAGTGACCTTGAGGCAGCTCAGACTGCTGTTTCTGTGCCATTAATGGCAGTCTGGAAACAACAATCCTGCTTGGAATCACTCTGAGGTGGTTTTCCCTGTGGCCTCTCAAGCACTCCAAAGCAGCCTCTGCCACACTTTAGTCATCTTTAGCAGGATTGGGGGTGGTGGGTAAAGCCTCTTGCTCCAGTGATTTTCAGAAGGGATAGTAACAGGTGGGTTTGAGGTTGTAGACTCCCACCTTAACCATCTTGAATCTCTCCCTCACCACTGGGTGTGCATATCTGTGGTCCCCAGTACCTCGTTCAACTTCATGCATGGCTTTCAAGGCTGAAAAAGCTGCACAACCTTGCTCTGTGCTTACAATTAGATTTCAGTCCAGTTTATATTTATGTAAGTACAATAGATTACCGCAGTCACAGGACTGTCTTTGTTGCAGCCTACCAAGCACTGCCCAATGCAAAGTGCATTGGTATTAAGAGGGTATAGACTGTAATAATATTTGGAGGTAACAAGAGTTCAGTAAGCAATAAGCTCCCATGTATGTGTCTGTACCTAATCTTCTTTTCTCGCACTCTTTTTCCCCACACTTCCCATTATGCAGCCAGATGTATTTTCATCTTCTGGTCCTCATCTGGTCCCCACCTGAACCTAGTCCATGGGGGGGGGGCAGGTATGGAGGGGGAAGATGCAAAAGAAAATGGGTGTGGGGCACATAAACTGCACAGGTTCATTAGCAAAAAGCTGCAGCACAAGGTGGGGCTGACTAATGGGGCAGCTGGAGTTTTGTTTTCTTAATGTGGGCCACCTGAGTGATGTAACACAGAGACTAAAGAAGGAATCCTCTTCCATAATACTTCCTCCTTGTCTTGCTTGTGACATCAGGGCTGAGATCCTATATCATGTCCATGTGGTGTCAGTATCTGCCAATGTAGTTACACAGCTTGTATAATTCATATCAATGTAGCACAATGTATGTGAATCAAATGGTCAAAGCACATAGCTGACAACCTGTCATACAATTTCAGTGCACGATGCATACATATGCAATGCATAGAATGTAAACAGAAGAAAGCTTCCAACAAAATACTAGCCGGCATCCTATTCATGAATTATGCAGACCTTGGGCAAGTCACACACTCTCAGTCTCAGAGGAAAGCAAGCACAAACCCTCTCTGAAAAAATCTTGCCAATAAGACCTCATGATAGGCTTGCTTAGGGTCATCATACATTAGAAATTACTTGGAGGCACACAACAACAAAGTTTGAGTCACATCATCACAATTTGTATTTGTCATTGTTGTGTAAGTTGGAAGTACCTTCCAACCATACAATGACCCAAAGTTCTCCACCTGAAAACCACCTTTTAATTCCATGCTGCATCCTCCTACTATCCAGCAACACAGAAATGGCTGTTGTAGGATATACTGCTTAAAAGTTAGGGTTTATTTTTTGTGGGGGGTGGGGGAGGGCTTTAATGACCTACGCTCACCACCTATACACAATTGAAAGTAGTATCTAAGGGGAAGGGAAACAGGGAAGAGGGTAGAAACCTCCTGAAAATAAGGAGATGATGAGAAAGGACGAGCTATACCTGCTTCAGTTGTCATAATTCATATGATAATCAAATTTCTTTCTATTTTTTAAATGAAATCTCAACTTTGGGTAGGAGAATATGTTAAATGGAAAAAGAGCAAAAATTGTCTGAAACATTGCATGAGAGGCAAAATTTGGATTTAGTTTTTTAAGTGGGGTGATATACAGGAACAAACACTTCCTCCTGCCAAATATGTATGTGTCCCATCTGGAAGAGCCCTTAGCTAGATTTAAAGCTTGAGTTTCAGTTTGTTTTAGTTCTTCCTAATCCTCCCCCTTGTTTTGTTAACAGCTATTTCCTTTGTGTGTTCACAGACATGTGTTGATTAGATGTTTAGTTTATTCTTATTCCCATTCACCCCATTAAGCCAGCCCTATTTTTCTTAGGTAACTTTAAATGTTTGAGTTCCTTTCAGTTCTTCTTAATTGCTGTATATGCACTATATTTTTTTGTAAGTTTTATCCTTAACTCCACTGCTATCGTTAGCCATAGTTTGTGAGGTGAAGTTTCTCAGTGTTGTTTTAAAAATTTCATTTCTCCCCCTTCATCATTACTGTGTGATTCTGTATGTGCATAGAAACAGAAATTGAATAAGAGTACATGATCCTCTTTATCTATGTTAGTTTTGTGACATGAGATGAGATGTCTGTTGCTTGAAAACATTTTAGTTTTTGTATGTTTGCATTTAACTCTTCCAGAGGAAAATTAAATTGGTTAATATTTCTGTTCAACAAAGCAGCAAAGACTTACCTAGGGCACACTCAGGGTGATTGAAAAGACAAGAAATTTCCAGATTTTGTTCCTGTTCTTTCCAATTTTATTTTTGAGAGCCATACACATTTTGTTTTCCCAGAATATTTTCTGTTAGCTCCCAGTACAATCAGAGATTTTTTTAAAAAAAATCAGCTCCCCAGGTCAATTTATTTTAATCCACTATAAAATGGAAAAAAAAAAACAAAAACAAAAATTGGGGCTTTTCAATCAGTCTGGATGCACCCATTGTTGTTCTTTTTGTTGAGATCCATCGTGCTTAGACTCAGAAACAGATGGAGGACTCTCGCTCCATTCCAATTGCCACTGTAATGTCCTTGGAGGAGAAGAACTGGCACTATCTGATGGACTTGATCCTCTTTCCTAGTGCCATTTATTCCCCCTTTGGTGTCATGTCTCCTTTTGTGTCATGTCTTATTAAAAGCAGGAGGGAACAGTCAAATTAAGCTGCTCTGAGAGCCTTTATGGCTGAAGAGCAGGGACCTGGCTTGGTCCCAGGCTGATGGTAGCTGGTGATTAGGAAGCAATTTAGCATGGAATACTCCCCACCTCCATCCTGTGTCCTGGCTGCAGCCCAGGAGGCTTGAGCCAGTTTTAAAGTTCATGCACTAAGTTCCATACCCTGATGGTGTCTGAGCTGGCAGCAACTGACCAAGGGATTTAGTGATACATCTTTGAAATTGTCATATATTGTGTGGGTGTTGTAAAAGAAAATAGGCACACACACACACAAGGGCAAATTCCAAGATATGTACAAATAGCAAAGGAATTATGCCATACTGCACTTACATGAATCTATGATGCAACCATAACTGAAATACAGTGTAGAGTTCTGCCACATTACCGCACTACACCTTCCCAATCTGGCCTTTCCAGGGCATAAAAAGGAGCTGCAAAAGTGGCTCCTTTTTGCACACTGGAAAGAGCATGACAGCTGCGTTACAGCAGCTTTAAGGCACTCCTCTGGTGCTGCGTCGTGTGAATGCAGTGCTACAGGAACACCGTGATGCCGTGCACTGTGTGGAGCAGCATGTGGCATCATGGGGGCAGAGTCAACGTATGCGTCATGTGGACACCACACCCTGACTCCACCCCCAGGCTGGCCTTTATGGCTGGTGTGCACAGCCCCTTGGTTAGTCATTATGCTCAAAAAGGAAGTTGTAGAGATGGAACTGAGGCTGTCATCATTTGGCCACGTTATGAGAAGACACAACTCATTGTAAAAAACAATAATGCTAGGAAAGGTGGAGGAAGCAGAAAGAGAGAAAGGCTGCATGCTAAATGAATGGACTCTAAGAAGTAACAGGTATGAAATTGCAGGAACTGGGCAGGGCAGTAGAGGACAGGGAGTCTTGGAGATATCTTATCTACAGGGGCACCATGAGTCAAGATTGACTCATGGGTGGCTAACAACAATACATACTTCCTCTTGATAGTCTGCATGATAAAAATGCATGATAAAACTACTGCATGATAAAACTGAATGTTTATCTGAAAGCTACAACTTCTGTCTAGAAGAAAACAAGAAACAAACACAGTCTTAATACTGTAGGAGTGTAATATACTTTGTATATGAGCCAAATCTCATGACAGATCATGCAGAAGGTTCTTCTTTCATGAAGTCAAATTATGTTCAAATTGCTCTTAGTATGAGCAGTACTAGTATCTGTGCTACTACAGAATAAAAACAATTTTAAATTTTTAAAAAGTCACATGGTTTAGGGAAAGCTGTTGGATGCCAGTTAACACTGCAGCACCCTAGAAATGCATGCAGGAGAAGTTGGCCACATTTAATCTTTGTATTTGCTTGCATGTCAAGTACTTTCAAAATGAAACAGCTTCTGGAGCTTGTGGACACAGGGTATATACATCAACAAAATGGATTTTTAATCCTATCATAAAACATACGCTGGCTGATAATTACAGAATTGGCATAAAAATTCATTCCCCTTCAACCACTAATAATACCTCATTTTAAAGTAAAATCAGGGGATCCAAAAGGATGTTGTTGTTAGTGATGGTTTCAGAGATGCTGACATATTTTACAACAATTTTGACTGAAGTCCAATACATATTTAGTTAGTTGGAAGTGTGTAGAGCTGAAGCCCACAGAGTAGTGGTACTCAAAATTTTTACTCTTGAGACCCCATCTACATGTGGATGTCATGCTTCCTCTTGATGTGGTATAGTATGTTTGTTTGGTGTGTGTATCATAAGTGCTTTTAATAAAATTTTGGGGGCATGTGGACTGTACTATGACTCCTGACTGACCTATGCAAGGACACGCCATCAGCCTCAAGCGAGGAGGTCACGTAGTCAAGCCCACTTGGAGGGGCAGAGTCCATAGTAAAGACAGCATTGGAAATTCCCCATAGGAAGTTTGGGAGATTTGTCACTGTTCTCCTGAGTAAGACAACAGACCTGGTCTCACACTTGATGGATTAGTAATCCTCTTAGCTACTTGGCCATACAAGCTGGATGCCCCTCCTAAATGTGTCCAGACCTAATGCATTGTGCAACATATTATCTTCTCCAGCTTAACAAAGCCTAGGTAATCAACACCTTTGTCTAAGCAAACCTAGTAGCCCCCGGACATGTTTGGCCCTATAAGAGACCCTGACTTTAGACCCACTTTGAGTCCACTATCAGCTTGCTCTCACATCCATGCCAGACCGAGCTCCGGTTCTGGCTCCCTCCGGCCATCTTTCCCCAAGTTCCAGCAGCCGTGTCCTATCATCCATCAGCGTTCCATTTGGCATCCCAGAGAAGACAGCTAAGGTAGTATCCCACAGTGGTGCTTCCCTCACCCTCTCCCTCTGAAACCCTTTCCCTTCAGCGAAGTGTGTGTGTGTATGCTTTCCCCACATTGTGTGTTTCCTAATAAATGACATATAATTATTGGAATCTAATTGGTATCAGTGCCTTATTCTCTTGGGATTGTTGGGACCCTCTGGTATACATATAGGAGACCCAGTCTCAGCTTAAGGCTTTGTTAGGACCTCCTCTCGGCAGCCTTTGAGCTAATTAATTCCCCCACGCGAGAGACCCTTCCTAACAATGTGTATTCATATTTTAACATGTTATAACGAAATAGCTCTCTGCCTCTTCCTCCCTTGCTACCAAGGCTTCAGTTGTGTCCACGAAAAACTAACACTTGTGAACCAAACTAATTAAGTACAGGAAAATGGTCATCAGCCGATGATCCTGGTTTTACACGTACAGTATGCATGGAATAGTCAGCTTGCACCATTAGCTAGATAGGTCTCCAAAGTACTTTATTAAAGGTTCCAAAATTTATCCAACATCTGCATGCAAGCTTCTAGCCACTGACACTCTTTTGCGTGGATCCTTTATATTTTGAGCATATTTTGCCAAGTAGGTTAAATGTTTCCTGGGTCCTATAGACCCAAGCCTTTAAGTCAGGTTGATAAAAATTTGGCTACAAGGGCTGCACTAATTAAGAAATGCTGTTTGTGCAAACATTGTGGCAAAAGGAAAAACAAACAAAACTTTAGCACATCAGCACTTGAATTAGGATGAGTATCTGCCACAAATTATGCAATTATGGGGATCATGTGTCAAATTATTTTAGGGACAACAACTTCCAAGACCTTAACTGTTGGATATGCTTGCTGCAGTTTCTAGGACTTGTAGTTGGTTAGAATCTAACTTCAAAATCCATTAAAAGTAGGGATTGTAGGTTTACCAACATCTGATATTAACCCATCAGGCTTTAAAAACTCATCACCAAAACCTATTGGGCTTTAAAAACAAATTTAAGTTGCTTAATATGTTGTTCTTTTTATCCTGCCTTGGCTTCTGCTGGTTATGTAGCTGGTTATGTAGTCACACCCCAGCAGGGCATCTGGTGGATAATCTCACCAGTGGGGCTGCTGTTCTTTTTACCAACACCAATCTGAAATGACTTTAGTTCTTAGTGTTCAACTCTGTGTTTATGCCTTTACCAATTTGCTCTTCAAATTCTTTCTTTGCTTATCTTATCACAAGCTTGAGTTTATTTAGCTAGATCTGTGCTCTTGAGCAAAATTTAATAATAATAATAATAATAATAATAATAATGTTTTTTATTTATAGCCCACACCCCTATCAAAATATTCGAAGCAGATTACAGCAGGATTAAAAAAAGACACAGATTAAAACAATTCAATAACAACCTATTACCAAACCTCCCACCCCTTAATATTAAACTAGCAATAAATTAAAACCAAGTGTGATTAAAAACAAAGTGCATCATTATAAAACAGTATTCCTTAGGCGAGGTGGACAGTAGCATTTGCCTCTAAAGGTCTTCCTTTGTTCACGTTTTGTTAGCTCCTCTTTCTCAGTAACTCCAGGTTAGCATTAAAGGAACAAGTATATTCCACAAGAACTACAAACTGTCTCCAGCATACCTCCCAATACCAGTTACACAACAACTCAAGCAGAAGGGTGCTGTTCCGTTCATGTCCAGCTTGTAGGCTTCTAATGCAAGTCTCTGGTTGGCCACTGACTCCCAGAATCTAACTTCAGGCACATGAACATGAAGAATGGGTGTAAAGAACAAAGCCCATGTAGAAGTGAGGCAAGACATTAATAAGAGTTTAGAAGCATCTTAAAATGTTGTTTAAGGACAGATCTAAGTATTGTTATAGTTTTGTGAAAGAATTTGCCATAATCCATATATTATTCTTTTTTCCCTGATATCACTACAATTGTTTGGGCAATATCAGTATTGTCAGATAGTATACTGAGTGACCTGCATCTGTATAAACAGTAATACTGATGCCAGTTTGTGTGTTGGACACGCACAGAAATTAAGCAATTAAGCAATAGAATGAACTAGCATTGTTTAATACACTAAGCTCTAGTTGTGTTGATTTACAGGAGTGGGCAAAATTAAGCCTTCTATATGTTGTTCCCAGCATCCCTCACCATTGCCTATAGTGGCTAAGGCTGATGGGAGGAGAGTTCCAGTCCAGCAACATCTGGAGGGGTAAACTTTGCTCACCAGATGATTTAAAACAGATGATTTGCTTTACACTGAATTGGCTGGAAAACATTCAGGACTCCTTCCCTTAAAAGATTGGAAGGCTGGCCCTCCTACTCGATGAAGGTGTTGAGAAAGGCACCTTTGTTGTTAGCAAAGCTAGTTTGGCAGCTGTATACTGAGTGAATTATGTCCCATTTGAAATATCAGATAGGTTTAAGAGTTTGCTTTCCTTGGACTATTACTATATCAAGCCTGCTTTTTTTGTTGTTTAAGTAGGACAACTACATTGAAATACATTGAAATACAATATCTGAAGAGAACTACATTAAGACAGAAAAAACTAACTGATTAGCTGGGCTGAAAAAGGAAGTAGCTTTTTCTGTCCTCTGCTCATGGAACATGGCAAAAAAAAAATTCTTCTTGTTAGAGGATCAAAAGCAACTTCAGAAGAAGTGGGAAAAGAAACATTAGCAACCCTAAGAGGATCAATCTATATTAGGGGAAAGTCAGCAAAGAAAAGATCCAGACAAAGGCAGGATTGCTGTTGATGACATAGCCTGGAGTAACATTAGTGCATGTGCTTTTAAAGGCCATTGTGCAAGAAAGTATTCAATATTCTCTTGCACAATTCTTCATCCCCTCACAATGGCAGTTTTCACCTCCATAGTCACTTAGTGGCCAGAGGAAGTCACGTTGACTTAGAGCTTGTGGAGGTTGAGCACACAGGCATAATGAAGCTGCAATTCTGCACCTTGGAGAAAAGAGAAGCTGTCATGTTTCTGGATCTTTAACATAGCGAACCTGTTTGCACTGTCTTTCCTTTCCCTGCTCATGAAATATCCATGGATATATGATCTGGTGCTAGAAAGATGCATTTTGCTGGCAGGATGTGAAGTAGTAGCTCAACAGAAGTGTGCAGGCAGAACATTATACTCTGCCTGTGTGATACAGGTTCTTGGTCTAGAAAGCCAAAGAAGGTTTATCTGTCTACAGGCATCTGCAGTGAATTGCCTCTTGGTCATTTCCAGGCTGGTAAATGTGTAGACAACTAACTCAAGTTTTATGGTAATGTTGGGGAGGGGGTGATAGTATTTGGCGGGGGTGGTGGTGCATTATGCTTGTTAGAAATATAACTGGCTGGTACTTGATTTATATTTCTGACTACACATTCTGTATAAGGACTTTATCACATACACTTGTAAAAACATTTTGGGGACGGGAACGGGACTCGCGGGGGCGAGCATGAACGCATTTTACCGCACATGTAAGCGTCCACAAACAGGCCCCGTTCCAGCACCTGTACCTAAGTCATCCCTGTTAAGGGCTGGCGGGTGCCATTTTGCCCGAAGTCTTCCGAGCAGAAGATTTAACGCTTCTTGGCACAGGACAGGGATGGGTGCTGGAGCGGGGCCTCTTTGTAGATGCTTGCGTGTGCTGTAAAATGCATTCAAGCTGCCCCCACGAGTCCCATTCCTGTCCCCAAAACGGTTTTACAAGTGCATGCGATAAAGTCCTAAGTCTGGTAAATTCTTACACTATATGGGGAAACAGTCCTCTGAATATTAAAGCTTCAACTCCCATGATCTCCAGACAGCATGGCCAGTGAAAAGAAATTATGGGAGTTAAGTTCCAGAGATCCTCCACCTTGCTTAAATACTGATCTAGAGATTTGTCTACACTCATGAAAAATGCCACACTGAAACCAATGCAGGCAGTCTTCATGAAGTACAGCTACTTCCCAGGAGGATCCATGACCTTTGGCCGTTAACCCAATTTTACTTCAAAGTAAGCAAACACAAAGGAAATCCCAGGGTTTCCAGGAAACAATGGAGTGCCTCCGGTTCTTTTGGCCATGTGGACTGCTGGATCTACTGATCCAGTTGATTGCACAGGCATAATGATCCAGATTGGCCCCCAATTAATTGGCCAGTGTAGATGAGCCCTAGGTATTTTTGCATGTATGTATTTACAAAAATACATACAAAAATATTTATAATACATATAAATACACATGTATTTGCAAGCAGGTTCAGTATGAAAGTGCAAATGCAGGTCTGATGCTGAACATAAAGAAAACAAAAATAATGACCACAGAAAAAATACAAATATTCAATCTAGACAATGAGGAAATTGAAATAGTTAAAGAATTCCCATAACTAGGATCAAACATTAACCAGAATGTAGACTACAGTCAAGAAATAAGAAGAAGACTAGGAATGGGAAGAGCAGCTACGAAAGAACTAGAAAAGATACTGAGAAGCAAAGACATAAAACTGAGTACTAATGGCCATTGTATTCCCAATCACTATGTACAGATGTGAGAGCTGGACAGTAAAGGAAGCAGACAGAAAGAAAATCAACTCACTTGAAATGTGGTGCTGGAAAAGATTACTTAGGATCCCATGGACAACCGAGAAGGCAAACAAATGGGTTTTTGAAAACTTCCGTCGGACAGAAATGACACACCTCAGCACTGAATGGGAATGCTTGGTGCAACAGAACAGAATGGGGTCCTTTTGAGGACATTTTGGCATGCGATAAAATCCGTTCTTATCTGGTTGCATGTGCACGTGAGCGTCCCTTCCCGTTCCCATAATGGGAAGAAAAAGGGGTGCGATAAAGTTCCAGGGCTCTCCTTGGAAGCAAAGATGACCAAGTTGAGACTATCATACTTTGCCACATAATGAGAAGGCATGGATCACTAGGAAAAACAATAATGCTAGGAAATGTAGAGGAAGAAAGAGAGGAAGACTGCAAACCAGATGGATAGACTCAGTCAGGGGGTTGTGGGCAAGGACTTGCAGGATCTGGGCAGCACAGTGAAGGTTAGGGACTCTTGGAGTTGTCTTATCCACAGGGTCACCATGAGTTGGAACTGACTTGAGGGCAGCTACCAACAACAATGTACAGTATTTAGTTTTATACAATTATAAAAGTTTAAAGGAATCAAATCATAAGAAGAGACAAATGCACACAATCAACATGGCAAGAAACTATCAATTACTACAATTTATTAATGTTTAAACTTCCATCTGCATAACTCTAGGACATTAAATAAATTTGCCAACAACTCTACACATATTGCAAAGTAAACTATTATAAACTGAAGGTTACAAAAGCCATCCACAGTACCACACTGCTGTCTCTATCCACTCCATAGTAGAGATTCAAAAACTGAAAACTGAGCAAAATGTTTTTATTTTAATACAATGAATAGTCCTATTTCTGTGTTTCTGATGCATTATTACAATATGAGCTGCTGAGTAGCAGAGATAAAATTTCAGAGAAATGTAAATTTTCATAAGCCATGAAAGTAATTGAGGATGGCCTTCAGTTATGATCCTTTTGAACTGTTCTTTATGGCAGTACTTCTCCAAATGTGTTTCCCTAGTTATTTTATTTTATTTATTGGATTTATATTAGATATTGAATTTATATCCTGCCTTTCTCCCAAAATGGGATTCAAGGTAACTAACATCCTTCAGATGTTCTGGACTTCAGCTCCCAGAAGTCCCAGACAACATGGATAGTAATTAGGGATTCTGGGAGTTGAAACTCTAAAGTCTGAAACATCTCCTTTGAGAAGCACTAGGGCTGTTGAGGACTGCATAAAATCATAGAACGTTAGAAGGCACCACAAGGCCATCCAACCCAATCCCCTGCCATGCAGGAAGACACAATCAGATCACTCCCAATAAATGGCCATCCGGCCTCTGTTTAAAAACCTCCTAAGAAGAAGACTTCACCACACTCCTAGGCAGAAAATTCCACTGTTAAACAACTCTTACCATCAGGAGATTCTTCCTAATGCTTAGGCGGGATCTTTCCATTCCCCCCCCCCCCCCGTAGTTTGAAACCATTGCTCCGTGAGCTAGTCTCTGGAGCAGCAGAAAACGTATTTGCTCCATCTTCAATATGACATTCTTTTAAATATTTCAGCATGACTATCATGTCACTTCTTAACCTTCTCTTCCCAATACTACATATGCTCTGCTCCCTAAACTGCTCCTCATAGGGCATGGCTTCCAGATCATTAACCCCTTGGTCCATACTTATCCTACCTCTTATCTTCTCATCATTATCTTCACATCTCATATCAAGAGAACTAAGTTTTCCTATACTTCCTTTCACCATGCCTTAGATACATCTAAGCAACATTGCAACTATAAATCCTATTTGCTTTTCTTTTAGGGTCAATGTAGCCAATGGGACATACTAAGCAAGCAAAAAGTGAAAGTATACTCCAAATTCAGTAACTGAAAAGAACTCCTGGACTCTTTCAAGGTTCAATTTACCATTCAGATGAAAGATTACTGTTAGTGATGCATTAGAATGCTTCATATTAGTACTATCAGCAAGTTAAATTATAGTATTAAGCAATGCTGCTTGTGCAATTATAGAGTTATTTCAGATTTTCTAATCTGTATTCCCAACTCTCTCACTTAAAAAGAACACACACACAAAAATTCAGCCATACAACTCAAAATCCCTCTTTAATAATTTCGCAAGATATAATCATCTGAAACCCACCTGAGGCTATTTATGAAAAAAACACTGTCAAACTGTCTTTTGTGCAGCATCTTATGTTGTTATGGTGCATTTCTAGCCTTCTGTTTTTACAGCCTATTGCCCTTGATGATCTCTAGCTCACCTCTGTTGACTCAGAGTGACCTGATGAATTCTATAGATTTTTCTTAGACAAGGAAAAACAGAAAAACAGAAGAAGAATTTGGTGCAGTGCTGCTTTGTCATCATGTGCTCATGTGCATTGTGGGTGGGGAAAAAGGGGGACTAGTTCATCTGCATATTATGGGAAAGTAGTGCTGTACCAAACTCTTCTTCTGTTTTTCCCCCTCAACCAATTTTATTCAGTTTGATGGGAGAAAATCCTTTTACCCCTTCATGAGAAAAACATTTTGGTGATTTTTAAAAAATGTGTGGGGTCCTTGCATTTTATTTACAGGATATGTGAGAATGTAAGGATGTGGGGTACTGTGTATGGCCATGATCTTACATTGCACCCACAATGTAGGGTCATAGAATTGCAGAATCATAGGATCACAGAGTTGAAAAGGGTCTCATGGGCCACCTAGTCCAACCCCTGCTCAATGCAGGATTTCCAGCTAAATTATCCCCAACAGGAAGCTGTCCTGCTTCTTTTTTAAAATGTTCAGAGGAGATTTCACCACCTATTAGACAATTGGTTCCATTGCTAAACCAGCTCTTACTATCAAGACGTTCCTGCTAATATTCACTTATGATCATGGCCAAACACAACACCCTTGGCCACATCACAATAATAAGAAAAAAAGAAATACAGGGGATATTCTTGAGGAGTGGTTCTCACCCTTTAGCTCCCAAATGTTTTTGAGTTCATACATTGTCTGACTGCTAGCCATGGTGAATGAGGCCTCACCATTCTAAATCATCCTGACAGTGAAACAAAAAAACAAAACAAAACAAAAAAAGGGACACCAGAGTCACAAAGAAATACAACTTTGGCTGTGGGTTTTTGGTTCTTGTAGTGAATGGGGGTGTCTGCCTCCCCACGCAGCCCTGTTCATTGCCTGGCACTGTTGCTGAGGTCAGAATGAGGTGCCCAGCCACACTATCGATGCTAGGTGCATCATTCTAACCTGAGAACAACTCTCACTGGCAGTGGTGGCTCCAGGCTGCCTGCAGGGACTGCAAGTAAAAGTAGCCATCATTGCAAAGAGAGCTGAAAACCCCAGCAAAAGGTGAGTTATTTAAATGTGGGTTAGGGAGAGGAAGCACTGAAATGGTTGTGGGTATCATGAAGACAGTCCAAACCAGATTCGGGGTTTTGGCCCTGCATCGTGTAAACACCCATGTAGACAAGCTCTTTGTCTTGTTTGACACAGAGGTTGGAATTAATTTGTTTCTACTGCTGTTCCTAACCCCAGCAACATGGCACATTTCCATAGTGGTTGGGGGATTTGGGGGATTATAGACCAGAAAAGTAACTTTCCCAAGCTCTCCGACATGTTCTGTAATGCTTTTCAAAGGCAACACTTTGCTTTAATACCTAAGTGAAGTCTATTGTGAGCTGCTTTGGCCTACAATGGATGCAAACTGCAGGAAAAGAGATTCCACCTCAACATTAGGAGGAACTTCCTGACAGTAAGGGCTGTTCAACAGTGGGACACACTCCCTCGGAGCGTAGTGGAGTCTCCTTCCTTAGGGGACTTTAAGCAGAGGGTGGATGGCCATCTGTCAGGGATGCTTTGACTTGGAGTTCCTGCATGGCAGGGGGTTGGACTGGATGGCCCTTGTGGTCTCTTCCAACTCTATGATTCTATGATTCTATGACAATGAAAACACATGGCAGTCAGGAAAAAATGAGATTTTCTTGTCTGATAGACCTGCTTAAGCAAAAGCAGTGGCTTTCTTGCTAGGACAGATGGTTGTAGGTCAGGCAGTGGATCCAAGCCAAAGTACTGAACTGCTGGCCTGATACAGAGAATTCACACAGAGCCTTCTTCTAGAGGGTAATGTTGGAGGTGGACATATAACATTGCCTGAGGTGAATTGGCTCCAACTAAATTGGCTGAAGCGATCTCAGCCTCTGCATTCTCTCTGCCAGGAAAAGATCACAGTTCAGCTCCTCATGGCTTATTTGTTTAAACATCTGCCATTTCCTCAGAATGGTTTCTTAAGTGTGTTTGGTTGATTAACAAAACAGAAATAAAACTAGCTTCTCCCACCTTTCCTGCCACAAAAAATCCAGGAGATTTGGGGAGCTGCTTGCGGTAATAAAAGCACCAGACAGCTGGCTTGTGGCTGATTTTTGGTTCAATATAAATAAATGAAGTGTGTGTGTATATGCATGTGTGCCTGCTTCTAACTCTTCAGAATTTTTAAAGGAAGGTGGCACAGATTTTAGCAGAGCCAAACTCTATCTGGCCCACACACATTGCCTGTCTAGACTGATCAACCCAGACATTTCCACCACCATGTGTTTTAAAATTAAAGTAGATCTCCTGATCAAAGAAGCAGGAACACCTTAATCATTCCATGTATCTTAAATATGTAACTTCACCTTGACTGCAGAAATTTATACAGCACATTTTAAAGTAGTGCCTTTTTATTTAAAACAGATGGATGAGTCTCTACCATCTTAGATATCACAACGTGAAAATTCATGTGAATCTTTGGCTACAGAATCATGATTTTATTCAGTAAAAAACATTGGCTACATTTCAGTGAAATTTGATCTCTTTAAAGCCCCATTGATTTCAGCTGGAGAGAATTAAGCACCTGCTGGATGTTGGCTTGTTTTATACATCTAGCCTCTCCAAATTGTAAAGGGGGGAGGGTTGCAAATGAAAATATGGCTGCTATGTTGTGCTATTAAGGGATGAACTCAGGAATAAAATAAAAATGCCAAGAGAAGGAAACCCATATTGCTTTGCTTTATTTCATAGTAGTCTTAGAGATTTTATTCATGAATCTATGAGAACAGAAACATGAGGGGCACCCAGAGCAGCTGCAGCAAGCAATGGTAATAGGTGTGCAAGGAAGAAAGTACAGTACAGTACTTCATAAGCCTTGTGTCATTCATTTTTCACAGCAACCTTGTGAAGCAGAATCTAATTGCTCCCATGTCACTGCCTCTGAAGTTCTAGAAGCTGTCACAGCAGAGATCTGTGAGTGAGCTGCTCATGTGATAACAGTTCTCCTATGAATGTGAAACAATGACTATGTCTGCAAAATGGAGCAATATCTGAACCACTCTTGAGAGTGGGATGCTGAGGGACTGTTCATGTTTTTCCAAAAGCTGTAGTTGGGGGTTGAAACCCAGCCCAGCATGCACAGGCTCACATTTTCTCATTGCTGCTTCACTCTACTTCATCTCAGTTCTTAATGTCTGCACTGCTGAAAGGAATACAGAAGCTTTCTTTTCCCTTTCCTCATCTCATTATTGTACTGGCATTGTTCTTTCAGAAGCTGGTCAGCCATAATTAAGTGAAATCCAACATATAGTGTCCTTGGCAGAGTGACCTAAATCTTCTCCTTCTTTATATTTTCTTCAACCTTCTACAGGTAGTAGAGATGATCAACTTCATTCCATTACTCAAAACAGCTTTTGAATAAAACTGAAAATATTTGAACATGCTCCCTTAGTGCAGTCCATAGAAACAATCCTTCACTGAAATCGATGAGGCCAGACATTAATCATGAGACTTCTGCATAAGTTCCCATTTTATCAGATTTCCCCCCTCCCCACTAACAGTAAAAAAGCAGGGGTTTTCTTTTTAAGTTGGCCAGTAGGCATAAAATAAATCATATTTAAATGTGCCAGGCATATTTGGGCTGACATGCTTCAGTCCCTCTTCTCTGTCCTTTCAACTTCCATACAAATTCTCCCAATTTCTTTCTATCCATATTAAGTGCTATAACTGCTGCATTAAAGTCAATCTAGGGATGCTTCTAAATCCACTTTGATAACTCGTTTTATTTTTAACCTGACTGCTGGATGTGGGTAGGGATAAGTATACAGTACACATAACTTAGAACTACAACAGTAATATTGTCAGTACTTTCACTGTATAAGTCACAAGAGACAGGTGCTTCTAAACTTCCAGTTAATGAGTACTAAAGCTGTATTTAGTTTCACTGGGATTTAAGGATATTTTCATGAGAGTGTCAAAATGCTATAACCTCAGCATATTATTAACAAGTCTTTAGACTTTAAATGAATGCAGTTAGGCAGTCTAAGATTGCAATCTCTGTATTTCTTTGTGGAAGAAAGACTAATGAGAAGTAAGCAAATCTGTTTTTCTCTTTAGCAGATGTGATGTATACTTTTGTACTGAAAGAGATGGACCAGTAGGATCAGTCATGCCATATGCACAACGTCTCTCTGTAAGAAAAAAACAATGTTATAATAGCAACTGTCTTTCTTCCATATGTAAGTGTGGTTATTTCCATGGTCCATCTAGAACAGGTTAGCTTGTATTACTAGGCAACAAACTCAAGTTGTAGTGTTATGTACTGGAGAAGAGTGTAGAGAATACTGTGGACACCCAAAAAGATAAACAAATAGATCCTTGAACAAATCAAGCCTGAACTTTCCCTGGAAGATAAGCTCCAGTGGCCATTTTTCCAAGTCTGAAATCTCCTAGCTTCAAAATAAAGCTGCTGGATCTTGCCTGGGACCCAGGCTGCAGCCGGGCTGTACTCGTCTGGCAGCTTCAGTGGCAAAATCCTGGTGGTAGGACCTGGCTGCCTCATGATTTGGGCTTGAATTCGGATGAGGTAAGCCGGGTAATTTAAGTGGAGGAATAAGCTCCTAGGTTTAAAACAGGCTGTACAGTACTCATTTTCTATATGCTCCTCTGTGCTACCATAGTTGACAGCCAAGTAGTAAAAATGTCTTGGTAGGAAGGATTATGCAATGAAGGTTGCATTGATCATTAAACCATTCTTTAATATGTAATATTTCATGTTCACATATTAAACCATTTGCTCCAAAGGTTTTACCACACCTGTGTTCATTGCAGTTTCTTTATGGTTCCTTGTCAATTCCTAATATTCCAATAGTAGCAATTGCCTGTCAATGAAAAAGTCTTCTAGCACAATGAGACTAGGTTTTTTCTGCAGTATTTAGCTCTTGGCTCATCTCTGTATTACACACATTGCCTAAAAAGAAAGCAAACACACTGTGCAGTTTTTTTTAAAGCAAGTGTTATATACATATTATCTATAGATGGAGGGAAGGAACATGGAAAAGCTTAAGAAGAAAGAAAAATAATGTTGTTCCTACCTGGATAAGGATCTTCTCCATTAAATGTCCAGAATTAAAAGGTAGTATTCTGTTCACTAGATGAAGTATATTTTAGTCAATGAAAACTTATCCCATAATACATTTGTTAACTTTTAAAGTGTCACAAGATACTTTTATGTTTTTGTTTTGCCTGTAGGTGTTTGACTCTTGATCTTTCTCTTCTTCAGTTTGTATTCACTGAAAGCACTGAAAACATCAGAGGGAACATGAAAAGAGTACACTGACTGAAATAAATATTATGATCATAACTGTCTGTCATATAAGCTATGTAAATATAACTACTTTAAAATTTACACCTGCATCAACTGTCCACCCAATACAGAACTGACAAGTCCACTGTTGCCATGTTGATTGTGTGCATTGCTGCTTCTGTGATAAGGATTTAGATTTAACATATAGTTTTCTGTATCAGAATTGGGGCTGATCCAAGATGTTTTACAGCCTGAGGTAGGCGCAAAAAAATGGAATCCCCTTGTCAGCCAAATCAGGCTGTATAGTACTATAAAGTCAGCTGATTTATTTGGTAACTGTGGGAGTGAATCCTGCAAACTCTTCTCCATCTTTGGCAGAGAAAAAATAATACAGAAACAGCTTTTTAAAAACTAAGATTTCTCAACCTATTTAGGACACCCCAAATTTGATGGTTCAGTTGGTCCTTCCTGTTTGCTTCATGATGGGAGTCAACCTGATCAGCTTTGTGTAATACAATAACTTGAAGGTTGTCAGTATTCTGTTTTCTTCATGCAATATGGTCTTCCAAATATTGTTGGACCTCAATTCCCAGCATTTTTCATGCATTGTGCTGGCTTCAGACCACATCTGGAGGGCTGAATGGTCCCCATCTTTGTTTTAGAAACATTATATTTCTGAAGGTATACTCATAGGGATGTAAAGAATATTTGACAATACAGTCCCCCTCCCCAAGTCCGTGGACTTGAAATCCACTGACTTGAAAATCCACAGAGGGCAACTATCATTAACCCCCATATGCACATGCCCCATTCAAGCCTATAGGGCTTGAATATGTGCAAGATTTAGAACTCATGTGGGGAGGGGGTCCAGAATGGCTCCCCCACGAGTTCCATGGGGTGAGTGTAGCTGAAAAATGGATTTAAAAAACATTTTCTGCAGAGAAAGTAGTATTTATGCATGCAGAATCTATGCATTTGGGAAACATATTTTCCAAGCAGAAAATAGTATTTTCTTTGTAAAAATATGTTGTTGTTGTTGTTTTTGCATTGAGTAAGACCTGAACTGCAAACAAACTTTGAAAATTTTGTTTTCGTGAGTTTTTCAAAGTAAGAAACAAAAATGGTGAATTATGCACTCTAGTCTGCAAGAACAAAATATTTGAAGAATAAGACCTATTGTCTTATTCCATAAGGCCTAAGAAAACAATACATTTAAAAAAAAAATAGATGTGTTGGTTGTGAGAAGCAAAGCTGAACTTTGACGGTTTCATCTCTTTTCATGTTGTTTGGGACTGCCACCAAAATAATATCCCCAGACCTTTACAGTCTTTGAAAATAATATGGCAAGTATTGATCAGCAAAGGCAAACACATTTAATCCAGCTATAATCCTCCAGTGTATATAGACACATTTCATTCATATCTCAGCAAAACCCCTAGGCAGAATAGTATGTGAGGAAAATCTGAGCATTCCAAGTGGAATATTTGAGCTATCGTAATATAATGAGCACATCAATGGAAGGGAGGAGGTGGAAGTATAGCAGACAATGTCCTTCCTTCCTGCTTAGGAAACTGGTTTAAAAATAAGATGTGCCTGGGTACAATTTTTTTTTGGGGGGGGGGGGATGCTGGTCAAGCCCTAAGTTACTGGGCTTTTAAACTTTCACAATGTTTGGAGAAGACATGTATCATTTTTCCAAAACTGAATATAGCAATTAAATATTGGAATATGAATTTTGAAAGAATACCTTTTCTCTGTCAACAGCTCAATCGTTAAATATCCACTTATGTAAGAGTAAATGCCATTGAACTCAGTAGGAATTGACTATAAGAGATGTGCATAGGACTGTGCTATATACAGTTGGCCCTCCATATCCATGGATTCTGCATCCATGGATTCAACTATAAAAGGCTTTCAGAAAGAAAACATGGATTTTGCCAGTTTATTTAAGGAACACCATTTTACAACCCCCATAGTATATAATAGGATTTGAGCATCAAGAGGCTGGGGGGGGGGGGGGAATGTCCTGGAACCAAATCCTAACCGATACCAAGAGGCCATTTTATATAGTGAGCCCTTGATATCTGCTGGGGTTTGGTTCTAGAACCCTCTGTAACCACCAAAATCTGCTGATGTTGAAGTCCCATTAAATACAGTGGGTAGTAAAATGGTGTCCCTTGTAAAAAAATGGCAAAATCAAGGTTTGCTTTTTGGAATTTATTTATTTATTGAATATTTTCAAACTGTGGATATGGAGGGCGACCTGTATAGCAGTTACCCTATACAAGGTCTTGGATACCTGTATGTCTTGAAAGCTTCTCTTATTATGATTCCCAACAGATTGCATTGCTAAGAAAGATACATTAAGTGGGGTGGTAGTTTGTTATGCAAAGCAGAGTTCTCAAGAAATTTAGTAGCAATTAATTTTGGAGTCCTGGGGTTTGTAGTTTGGTGAGACAGATGAAAAATCATAGAATGATTTTTCATGTCTAAACAAATCATGTCTAAACAAAGTAGGTCTTAGCCCGCCAGGGAAGGATAACAAAGAAGGGGCCTCCCTGGGCAGGGAGTTCCAGAGTCTAGGGGCAGTCACAGAAAAGTCCTTCTCTTGTGTTTAGGCAGATAGGAAGAAAAATTAAAATTATACTTGGATGTCAAAAAATGAAGGAAATTAAAGTCAGAAAAAATGATTAAGAGCAAATTCTCTGAAGGTGGGAATAGGCAACTTGGTTACAGATTCCATTTCAAAATAATACTGGTATGGCTTCCTATCCCCAACTTCTTTTATCCGGGGAAAAAGACCTCTGTGGCACAAATTCATCTCGTTAGCATTATCTGGAGGTTTTTCTCAAAACAAACAACCATTGGACTAGCATAACTGTCCATACCATCACTACAAACACATATTTTCTGGCAGAGCTATTGGTAGACCTCAGCCAAAACATTTGTGTCTTGCTGAGAACGTGCAAGCCATAACTTCAAGATGATAAAAATTTACTTATGCCAGTGATTGAATAGATGTAAATAGCATTAAATCACAATAGGACATTGCAGAATTGTTTCAAGTTAATGCAGTTACATAATGAAGTAATCTGGCCTAAATGAAGCTATTATAAAAATATGGATAAATCTAGTGTCACATATTTATCTCACTATAATATGATGTGCAACAGTGCACACAGAGGGATAGATTTGTGCATATAAAAATATACAGCAACTTGCCTGATTTGTATATAAGTGCGCAAAGCTCAACATTTTCATACCAAAGAGAGAGATGAACATTAAGAAGCATAATATTTCATATTAATAATGTCAGCAGTTGTAATTGTCCATTACAAGTAAACAAAACAGATTTACAAAATTCTATTCTCTCTCACACACACACACACACACACACACACACTCTTTCGTGCTTTGTTACTACATATATTTTGAACCCAGTGGTTATATCAGAAAGACCACAAAACCTAGTGCTTTAGAATAATTTCTGTTATGTTTAAGAAGCAGACTTCACAAGCACACCTTCATTAACCACACTTCTGACAAAGAAGCGTCTTTTTACAAAGCCTTTTTATGCCAGTCCAGCCCTTCTTATCCTTCTCTTTTGTCCAACTGGGAGATTTTTAGCAGTGTTGGCACTGGTGCCAATACCTGACTTGAAAAACTGATGTGATAAGTAGATAGTAGTATTGAGTAGCTTAGCACCGGAAGATGGTGCCACTGTACATTTAAAGGGCAACACCCGACAAGGTCTAAATAATACGTATGTAAATGAGCAATGACCAAGTTTTTGTCTCCTCTAGGAGGAAGAAGCCAGGATAGGCTTGTGATTGCTGAGTGACGTACTGCACGCTTTTGGCCACCTCAGTGGGAGGTATCACCCAATGAGCAGGTGGGAAGGGGTGCCTTCTGCTTCTGCTTGCTCTGCTGGTTGGGCAGGAAAGCGGGTCTCCTCTCTTTGCCACCTGGCCAGTAGTTCCGCCAGACCTGGAAAAGTCTGCTGAAGAGAGGAGCAGAGTGTTAAAAATGATCCTCATTTGGTGTCAAAGATAGTAGGTACAGCACAGCTTCCACCATCCATTTCTGTGGCTAAAAAGGCACTCCACAATGTGGTGTTTAGTTCAAACCCTACACCCGCTGACTAGATTCTTTAACACATATCACAGAAGGGAGAAAAATAGATTGCAAGAAATACCTGTATAGATTGTAGGTACCCTGATTATTCTATCCTTAGAGGAGATCCCTGGAACGTTATTAATTTTTGAATGATTTCTACTTGCAGTGTATAAACTATACAAGAACAACTTGATCACAGAGAATATATTAGATCCCTCAGCAAACATGAATTTGGGAAAGAGTTATTTCAAAATACATTTATTCAGTGAAAGAAGAAGGTTGAGGTAAGAGACAATACAAATACTGCTGCCACCTACCCAAAGGAACTACAATAGTGTCTTAAATCCTGAGGAAGACAAGAACAAAAATATAGATACTGAAGCAAAATATTTAACACTAGCAGAAAGGTATCTGCTATGAAAACAATACATTCAGAAGAAGAAAAAAAAAAAACAAATTCTTCTGTCAGTTGTATTTTCTTCCACCAAAGTTTATTTCAGAAAAACTCCAGTACTCAAATGTTCCTCTTCTGTCCAGTTAAATCCCATATTGGATTATCTTCTGGCTGAAAAGTCTCTTATTTGAGCCCTTCTTACTTTTTTCTCTGACTGTTCAGAAACTAATTTAAATGTAAATCAAAACCAAAACACTTCTCAGAATTCAAAATACTTACCATTCCTTTATTCTTTATGCTATTTTAAGGCATCCTTTTCATCTCAGTGAGTTTAAACTCTGTTATAAACAGAGAATATGATAGCATCATTAACATTTTAATACCATTTTATTATTATTATTATTTTTTACTAGCTTACATACAGCTTCATACTTGGCTTTATGGATTGTGAAAGCTGGGCACAGACCTCTAAACACAATGTGCTCAAAATCCAGGTCCAGCAAAGCAGAACTGAACTCCTAATCATTTTGAGGGAGCCATAACTTGTAAGAGTTATGCCCCCAAAGCCACCCATTAACTGGGAAATTGTTCCTTGCTTTTTTCAATGGGGCAAAAATACTAAAAATGCTGCATTGTTCAAAGGGACTTATTTTAATAAATGGTTTATTAGTTATTTGACATTCAGTTTACTAGACAAACAAAGGGATGGATGGATGTGTGGAAGCTGATAACAGACCTTGGAAAAGTTACTTGTTTTGAACACAACTCCCAGAATCCTCTAGGCACATGGGCATCCTGACAGGAAGATTCTGGAAATTTTAAAGTAAAAAAAGAGTAATTTTTCCAAGGTCTGGGGTATAATTCACTATGCATGGCTGTGTATGCCATTTGAAAATGAAATACCAAACAATGCCTTACATTAATGTCCCAGTGATCTCATGACTGCTTGTGGTGCCGATTTGTCACCCAGTATTCCTGAGATAAACACTATTCAGATGTTCTGTTAAGGTAGAATAAAGGCATCTATATCGAACTAGGGTTGCAGCACTAGGCTTTGCCCCTGACCATCACCTATTTCTTTAAAGGTCCAGAAAGAGTTCCTGTGGTGATTTAACACTATGTGAGAAGTGATCCGTACATACAGTCAGGAACCCAAGAAAAGCAGGACTCCCCCCCCCCTCCAACTTTCAGAAAGAGCAATCCATGCATAATCACACTTCTTTTCAAACCTTTGCATAATAATGTTGAACAAACACATCTCATCCCACCCTTCCTCATTTCTTCAAACTGGAATAGAACAACTTCCATGGGTCAAAATCCCTCCCCACTGGATGTTGCAGCCTACCCAATTTCTGCAGGTGTGTTGGCAAAAACTGGCCATTTCTTTTGAAAAAAAAATCAGGTATGTAAATACTTTAGGAAGGCTTCTGGGAGCACTGTGGCCCATGAAAGCAAGACTTGTATATGCTGCATGCCTTGTTTTCATGTGGGAAACCCCCCACATTTTTTCTTGCAACAAAAGTACAATTGGCAGGGGGATGTGAGTGATCCATGGGGACACAGAAATGGTCAAGAGGACTGCATAGGCTTTTGCTGTTGCTGTTGTTTTTGCATGCCTTCCAGACATTTCTGACTTCTGGCAACCCTAAGGTGATCCTATCATCATCATTATTATTAACCTTTATTTATATAGTGCTGTAAAAATACACAGTACTGTACATACAATCATTTAATGAGATGGTTCCCTGCCTTCAAACTTGCAATCTAAAGAGACACAACACAGAAGGAGAAGGGAATGGTGATGGGGAAGGGGATTTTCTGGGTCTGAGAGTGTGTGACCTCCCAAGTCACCCATTGGGTTTCTATGACTGAGCAGGGAATCTACTCTGGTCTCCAGAGTCCTAGACCAGTAGTGCTCAAACCACTATACTACTTTAATTAATCTCAGGTGTGGTTCTCTCTCTCTCTCTCTCTCTCTCTCTCTCTCTCTCTCTCTCACACACACACACACACACACACAAAGTGGCAAAAGAAGAAGAAGAAGATTTGTATTATTTCCTCCTTTTCCTCTTTCCCTGTCTCTCCCTTTGGTATGAAAATGATGTAGGATTCATGGATCAATTTTCTTACACTTTGCCCTGTTTTTTAATACAGTTTGGTTCCTGGAATAGGTCGTGGTGGTGTGTCCTCTCAAGAGAACTAGAACAATGTAAATTTTTTGACAGACTGCCTCCATTGGGAATTCCTTCCATAATCTGCCAGGAAATGACTATGCAATTATGGCCTATATATTTAACCAGGTTCCTTCAGCACTATATAGGTTGAACTGAGACGTGTAGAAGTTCTTGTCATGTGCCTTCACGTCATTTCCAATTTATGGCTACACTAAAGCAAACCTATCACAGGGGTTGCTTGACAGGATTTGTTACAAGGGGATTTTCCATGGCCTTCCTCTAAGGCTGGAAGACTTGCCCAAGGTCGCCCAGTGGGTTTTCATGGAAACTAAGTTCAAAGTGTAAAAGTAGCTTGCACGCTAGAGATTTTCAAACAGGCAAAAGTGATGGGAGCATAGCTGGATGCTTCTGTCAATTTCGTGCAATGGTGTGGAGATTATGAGACGTGGTCATGTGATGTTGCAATAATCCCGTTATTATCCAGTGAATAAAGAGGAGTTTTCCAGCTGCTTTTCATTCACAGGAATAATAATCTGATAATCTCTGTGCAATTGTGTGAAAATGATGGGAGCATTCCTGGCCAATCTCCTCTGTTAACCCAATGGGCTAGTCTACACATGTGTATTGTGTGAATTGCTGTGGATTTTTGCATATTTCCATTGATGCTTGTCTTCTCTTTCCTGTGCAGATTCTCATCTGTTCACTCTCCCACTGCCATGCAAAGTGAATGGACAGCCAAGTGTTTGATAATGTGCAGCCTAACAAACAAAACAAAAACAAACAGCTTCATTTATATACCACTTCATACCGCCTAAGGAGTGTCTAAGCGGTTTACAACTGTGATATTCACAGATACTCTGGTATAAACTGTGATTCCTTTTTATGTAGAGTGTGGAGCTCAAATTCCTCAAATTGCATGTGGAGGGTTCACATTCTATTCAAATACAATGAGGAGTATTTAAATGGTGTAGACAAGCCCTTAGGCAAAAGCAAACTGCTGTAGCTTCTCATAGTTTGTGCATTTCTCCTCATTTGCCATTTGTCATCTTGGACACACTCTGCTGTTGCTTAGCCATATCCCTACTGGTTTCCATCTATGAAATGTTGGCATGTAGGCCCAAGACTAAATTCAAGAGCCATCGTGGCATAGTGGTTTTAGTGTTGGAGTATAACTCTGGAAACCAGGGTTCAATTCCCCACTTGACCATGAAACTCACTGGGTGACTTTAAGCAAGTCACATGCTCTCAGCCTCAAGGGGAGGCGATGGCAAACTTTCACCAAGAAAACCCCATGATAGGTTTGCCTTAGAGTTGCAAAAAGTTGAAAATGACTTGAAAGCACACAGCAGCAGCAATAACAATAGGCCCAAGACATTTTGACAGTCTCTACCAAATATCTAAATAGCAGCTCCTGACACATAATGCTGTGAAAGTTTAAGATTAAATCCAATAACTGAGCATTTCCTTCACTTTAATGCCCTTTAATCTGCTACTGAAGGTGGCTCCATTGCCCAGCTTTATGGTATGACTGGTCCTGCCAAAGATTTTCATTACATGCCTGTGAGGATGCATATTATAAATGATTTCCTGACAGTTCCTGATAGATTTCCACATCTTGCTTAACAAGGCTTCTCTCACTAGGAACATTTCTGATTTCTAGTCTGTGTGTAAACCACTGCCAAGCACTATGTGATAGCACTTTCCTTACCAATCTGCATATTCACTGTGATAGCTGGTTAATTGCTACTGAAAGCATTTTGACACATCTTCAGTCTGAAAAGATGATGCCAGCTTTCGTATTTGTTAAGGGTAACCTTATTTACATTGAACTCAGTGACATCCATTTGCACATTTGGTCACAGAATGTTTCTCCTTTACCCCATGACAACTATGTTAATCTTAAAAACAATATTAATTGCTCTATCTTCCAGTTTTTTTCCTTTCTTTATTTTTTATTTCAGCTGTTATATGCTGCTTTTCTGTGACATAATTAAACTCAGTGTGTCTTACACATAAACTTATAAGTTCATCCCCACCACTTCTGCTTCTCTGGATTTTGCTAAAATGTACCAAAATGCATTTCAGTTGCAATACATAGGTGGAGAAATGTGTACCTATGTATAAAATAGAGTCAGTGTGGTGTAGTGGTCTGAGTGTTGAACTACAACTCTGGAGACCAGAGTCTGAACTCTGCTCAGCCATGGAAACCTCCTAGTGTCCTTGGGCAAGTCACACTATCTCAGTCTCAGTTGAAGGCAACCTCCCCCCCCCCCAAAAAAAAACCCTGAATAAATCTTGATAATAAAACTGTGTGGTATGTCCATCTTACGGTCACCAAAGTCAAAAACAAGTTGAAGGCACACAACAACAACAACAACAACAACAACAACAGTATAAATGTTGACCTAAATACTGTAAAGGCATCAGATCTTGTGTGATCTTGAAAGCTAAGCAGGGTCAACACAGGCTAGCTCTTGGATGAGAAACCACCAGGTGCCATTAGCTATATATCAGAGGAAGGAACTTGCAAAACCTCCTTTATGTATTCCTTGCCTAAGAAAACCTATGAAATTGATGGGGTTGCCATAAGTCAACAGGCAATCTGCAGGAACACACATATTGTATAAAATGTTCACCAAAATGTACATTAGAGGATAAAATGTGTATATATTTTGTGAAAATCTCGAGAAATATAAACATGGGATAAAATGGATTTATGAATAAACAGAAGTGATAACAGCCACCCCTAATCCAAACAGCTGATCATCATACAGCATCATGTATATGCTCACTTTGCTATTTGCAATCTTCTTTCCACCTCTAATGTTACATCTTAAGAACCTTTCATTCTGCATCCCATCAATCTTGTATCTGCCCATGGCCCTGCCAAGTAGATGGTAGCTTTGAACAGATATTGCAACATTACTCATTGCTTCCAATTCTGGCTTATTTGATTACTTATTCTAGGGAAGGAAAACTAACATTGATCATTACCAGTGTGTTAGAGAGCTGCAGGGAGGAGGGGAGTGTCCTTTGTGTTTCTGAGGAGTGGGGTTTCCTCTATCTTTAAACTTTCAAATAGGTCCCATGCGACAGAGAAGCTCAGCACCCTCCTACCCACTGCTTGCAATCTAAATTAATAAGCAGCAAAGTGAAGTGATTCAGTAAATGTGGTAACTGTCAATAATACTCTTTGAAATGTTAGCTGAACAAAGTGATGCTCTCTAGTACAGTGGTGGGCAAAATAAGGTCATGGGCCACATGCACCCAGGGCTATTTGGTACCCTGCCCTCAGCTCTCCAGTACACTTGTGAGAGCTAGACAGTGAAGAAAGCCAATAGAAAAAAAAATCAATTCATTTGAGATGTAGTGTTGGAGAAGAGTGCTGAAGATACCATGGACAGCTGAGAAGACAAACAAATGGGTCCTTGAACAGATCAAACTTGAATTTTCACTGAAGCCAAGATGAGAAATTGATGTTGTACTTTGGCCACATCATGAGAAGGCATCACTCATTAGAAAAGACAATGATACAGTACAGTGGGCCCTTGCCTTACACAGGGGATCCGTTCCAAAACCTCCCCACGTAACGCAAGTTCTGTATATGCTTGAGTCCCATTTAAAATAATGGGGCTCGTGCATGCTGTGCCATGCTGCATGCACTCCACAACCACCCGCACCATTTCCTTTATGTTGCACATGCATATGAGATGCCCACGTATGACATGGGCGCACTGTACTAGGAAAGGTAGAAAGCAGTAGAAAGAGAGGAATACCACATGCCAGGTGGTTAGACTCAATCAGGGAGGCACTAGCCTGAATTTGCAGGAGAACAGAGGAGGATAGAGGGTCTTGGAAAGTCTCATTTATGGGGTTTCCCTGAGTCATAACTGACTTGGGGCAGTTAATAACAACAAACTTATCAAGGTCCTATTGATTTCAGCAGGTCAGCTCTAGGAAAACTAGTGTTGGGTTTACCCAAAAGTTGTCAGAAAGAGCTATTTTTGTCAAAGTGCTGTAAATTTATGGGGTTCATGACTATGAAGTATGATGATTAGAAAAAAATCATGTAGATTTGCTATAGGAAAAGTTCAGTTCTTCAGCCACAAATTGTCCCAACCCCATTTTTGCACTTCTAAGACTGCACACCCCCATCTACATCCCCAAACAAAATTCCAAAGAGAGCATGTAAATTGCTCCCAAAGGGTCAATTGCTGTTTCTGGAAGTTTCTATGCACAGTGGATTGTTAATTACTTCCTCCCCAATAATTCTGGCCGTACCTCCCCAAAAACAAATGGAAACTGGGCCCTTCCAGTTTGGGTTTACAGTTGATACTTGGCCAGTTTTGGCTGTCCTTCAGCTGGGAATGCAGATGTACAAAATTGGAAACCAGGCCCCTGTCCTACCACCATGACGTATATCAGAAACTATTATCTCACTAGGTAAACTTATTATTTATCTGAACAATAATTATTTTCCTAAATGATAATGCATTACCTAATTATTGATTTATAGCATGTCTTTCTCTCACACATGGGGTTTAAGGCAGTTTTTTAACATAGAAATGACATATCTATGATAGTTTGGCACAAACTGAGAATTAGCAAGGCATATTTAACATTTTTTTTTGTCCAAAAAAAGAGCAGTTAGGAATGTGAACTAAGTAAAAATTGTAATTCAATTAGCTAGGACAACAAAACATTTTGGCAGACCACTACAGGTGACAGTTTGAGAAACACATTTTCCTCAAATCCCTTCCAGAAATAATTTATTTTGGAGAAATAAACTATTCCAAAGACCTTCAACGGAGTGGAGACATCTACAGTTCACAAGAATTGTACCTACACAGACTACCAGTTCACAGCAGGTAGTGCCAATTAAAACCCATAGATTTAACCTGTAATTAAGTAAATTGATTGATTAGTCACACTAATTAATTGATTAATGTTTGAGCCCCTCTCACTACAGTAGAGTGAACTAAGGAGAAAGATAGCCTTATTTTCTTCCAACAGATGGTCATTTCTTTTGGTTGCTCCCTGTCATTCTAACTTGCAAATAAAGCTGTTCAATTATAATACTTCTTCTACACATGCTTCTTCTATACTCCTTCCTAAACATTCTAAACAACTAGAGGTTATGGAGGTAAATGGGGACCACAAGATAGAGTCTACCCTGACGTTGTTTTGCGGGATACAAATAAGCGTGTTGCACGAAACCTTTGCTATGACCCAGCAGTAATGGAACAGCAGGACACTCCTCCCGTGTCAACCAGTACGTTTTGAAAAAACAATGGTTGAAAGATTTAAAGGTCGTAATGGTTCAACAGCAGGGACAGTAGGTTACATTGCCTGCTGGGATCTATGTTGACCACATGAGGCAAAGGTGGAGTGTCAGAAAACTCATTATTTGTCAGAATGTACTACCCTGCTGTTACTGAGCATACTTAAAACATCTAAGGATGCTCAAGAGCAACTGTTGTATTTTGTAGCTACTGCCTGTCTTTGATTCCCTTTTTTAAGAAGAGAAAGGTAAGGCTGTGAGTGAGTCTTCATTTTATACAAATGTGTTTAGGACTGATGGGCCTATATTACTTATAGTTTTATCTAGCAGCATTTTTAGCACCTTTATAGTATCACAGATTGTGAGTTGACACTTTTATGATGTAATTTCCCCTGCCATATTTATTAAATTTTAAAAAGGAGGAGTGGATACAGACTTGTAGATGTTTTATGTTTTTGCACAACTTCCACAGAAGACTCATTAAGAAGGAAGAGGCAGATGAGATGCATAATGTTTTTGAACTAGAAATTTTATAAGACCTACCCATGAAATCATCCTATCTCTCAGTGTAGTTAAACAAGAACACCATGTTTCAAAAAGAAAGCAATAGTCTCAATTTCATGGAGAAAAACAGTTCAGGGCATGTGCTAGACTATCATAACTTCACTAAAATTAATTATTTCAAAATGTTTATTCCATCATGAACCAATCATACTTGCACAATTGATTACAGTGGGAAAGCCAAGTTTTACACTGTAATTTATTAATTAACTTTGGAAAGTGTTGCAATGGCTTAGCTAGACTGGAGCTTAATTTTAAATCCTGTAGCTATGATCCTGTGGGAAATTTAAAATATACATTTTATTTTAAAAATCAAGGAGCGGTTCGGACAGATAAATACAATTTTCTTTACCAGGGTGAAGTTATCTGAAAATGAAATGAGCAGGCATCCTGATATTTGACATAGGGACTGAAGGAGTTTTTATTGTTGTTGTTTAAGGACTCACTTACCATTTACATTTGAATCCTACCTTTTCTTCCGTGAGCTAAAGGCAGTGTGCATTGTTCTGTTTTGCCACAGTTTATCCACACAACAATCTTATAATTTATTTCAGAAATTGGGAGACTGACTGGCCAAAAGTCCAGCCCATTGACTTTCACCCACTTCGCCACACTTGATATCATGACATGGCCCTTTCTACAGATGGATTTTGGTGTCCATAACTATGAATATTTGAAGCCAGCATAAAGAACCATGCAGATATTATACAGATGATCTTAATCATGTTTCCTCCCAGCAGAGAAGTGAATTCATAATTTCTAGAAACAGTTATATTCCTATAGAAAGAAAGCATACTGCCTTTATTTTTTCAAACAAAAATTTTTTGCCAAAATAATTTGTTTTGCCAAGCTCTCTCCAGTCTCTCTCTTCACTTCCTGCATCTTTCATGCCCATGTTTGCTGCATTCTTATTTCTTTGTTTGATTTTATCCCACCTGCACCACTCAGGTCCAGGTGGCTTACAACTTTAAAAACCAATGTTGTAATGTTAAAATACAATTAACATCCCTCCAACACAGGAAGACAGAGAACACAGAAAACACTCACAAAATAACTGTCTTCTTCACACCACCAGCACTTACACCCTGAAGGAACTTTTTCATGATAGGACCAGCTCTGTGAAGGACTGAAAGTGGTGATAAATGGATTCATTTAACTTCTTCCTTGTCGCTAGTGCTGTTTATGGTGAGACTTCACTACCACAAGCACAATTTAAAAAATAGATATATTGTGATAGAATAACCTTATTACTAAGAATTAGTTTCAGTCCTAACAATGGGATTAGAGGCCATATTTCAGCATGATTAATCATACTATCTGCTCAATTTGTATTCAAAGAGAACAGCTTGTATTTGAGACTTATGATTCTAAATGATGGATTGACCCTGATATCTGGGAGATTCTGTGAGATACAGACCAAAAGTGTAACTGCTGAGTGCAATGTATTAAAATCAACATTAGGTGTAAGGAGGTGTGAGGAGGTGGGAAACTATCAAAATAACATTTTAATCTTTATTTGTGAAAGCTGCTTTGAATAAGCATGTTGATGTCCTGCAACTAAGGAAGATCAAAAGTCAGTTAAGTATATGCACAGTATTTCTCCTTTTCCCTTTGTACTAAAAAAGAACAATCTTATGATAATCTGGAAAGTGTTTGTGAGAAAAAGAAAATTAAAAACCACAGCTGGGTTGACTACCTCCTGATGATGAAGATCTAAAAAGGGGCATGATGTTAGCTTTTCCCCTTGTTAAATGTCTTCATTCGAAGAACTGTTTCCTTTGTAACAAGATAAATAGGAACCAGAGACAGAGAAAGTGTGAAGACAGAATGTGGAATGTGTTAATAAAACCCTTTCATGGGGAGAGGAGGAGCATGGAAGGAAAACCAATGTTTTATTTTTGTTTTACTTTTTTGGCTCTAATAGAAGAGGAATTGACAACAAAATAATAAAGTTGTGTCAGAAGGAAATTGTGCCAAATTGTTACCTCAATAAATGAGGGAGAAATGTTAAAAATTATTTTGACTTTTAAAGATTACTTTAGCATGGGTGTTAATGAAAGATACATCTGAACTAGCTGGTGTTGTTAGTTAAAGATGTAAGATCTGTAAAATAAATACCCAGACAAAATTAAGTATTTCTAAGATAAGTGTCAAGTAGTGTTAGTATCAGTTTTCCCAATGAAATAAATAGGCCATTAGGCCATTAAATCTTTTAAATTCCAGTTTTAATAATCCCCTCTTAAAGCTATAAATTGCTAACCTATCTACTAAGTTTGCTTTCTTCCACACTAGAAACTGCATGCTTTTTTGTCCCAGTTATAAAGTATTTTTTTCAAATTTTGGCAGACCCTTCAGAAACAAGTGGGTAACAAGATTCTCTCCCATCTGCACCAGCCTTATTTTACAGATACAACTATTGTTCATGATCATGTATTGTGCACAAATACTCATACATTCTTTATTTATTTATTTATTTATTTATTTACAGTATTTCTAACCCGCTCTTCTCAACTCCCAAGGGGGGACTCAGAGAGGCTTACAAGCCAATCGTTAGATGCCGGCAGTATACAATTTAAAACATAAATACAGCAAAGTTAATACAAGCACAATCAACAATAATTAACAATTAAACAGTTTGAGATCTCAATATATGATCCTTCCATATCCCAAAGCAGTAATCTGTGTTCTTATGACCATCAACGTTAGCCAGTCCCAGTGAAGTGCTGTGTTACATTAATGTGCAAAAGCCTGATCCCACAACCATGATTTTACTTTCTTCCTAAAAGCCAGGAGGGATGGGGTTGATCGTATCTCACTCAGAAGTGCATTCCACAGGTGGGGGGCCACTGCCGAGAAGGCCCTGTTTCTTGTCCCCGCCAGCCGCAATTGCGAGGCTGGTGGGAGCGAGAGTAGGGCCTCCCCGGAAGATCTTAAGTTACGAGGCAGGACGTAGGGGCAGATGCGTTCGGACAAGTAAGCCGGGCCAGAACTGTATAGAGCTTTAAAGGTCAAAACCGGCACTTTGAATTGAGCTTGGAAATGGAGCCAGTGGAGCATTGTGCATTCTTTATTATTAATTAATTTAGAGCATTTATACCTTGCTCTTCAGCCAAACCATTGTGTATGCAGGTGCACACGCACATACCATTGTGCATTTGGTTGCACAATATCACAATTCACCAATGACAGATAGTGTTGTGCAATTGTCACATAATTTCATATTGTAAAATTACACTTCTTTTCCTCAATGTAGGATCACAGACACTGTGTAGTTGTCAGGCAGGTATTTATAAGAACTGGGGCATGAGTACCTTTCTATTTTTTTGTCACCCAGCAATTAGTATTCAGAGGGATACTGTTTCTGAAGATTATATATCATGACTTGTAGTCATTGATAGCCTTATCCTGCAAGGTAAATTAATCCCCTTTGAAAGCCATCTAAAATATCTAATCCCTTTGGATAGCCATTTTAGTGGATGCCCTTTATTTCTTCTTCACTAGTCACCACTGGCACGTTTTTAACATTGATATGTTATCAAGCTTTGTGAACTTTACAGGGACATCCAGTCTTAGCCTCAGTGACCTTAGAATCACACAATAAATATTCTTGTTGGTAGCATATTTTCAAATTTAAGACTAAATAAATGCCACCCATCTTTCATTTACGCCAGTAGTTGAATTATAGGGTTGTTGAGTTGTGGAATGCTGTAGGGGTATATGGGATACCTTGAATGATGCCTGACACCATGAATTTCCCAAAATCTTAGCCAGAGCTCAGAAGGGGAAAAATGTCAGTCTACACATCCCAGAATATCCCAGTTGGCATGGGGAGTTGGAGCTGGAACTTTTGTAAATTCTGATCCTAGCATATTATGGCCGCCATAACTTTCTTTAAAAATGACACATGCATCTTAAGAGTGGTTTGGTTCCAGGACCCCTCATAGATACCAAAATCTGTGAATGCTCAAGTCCCATTAAATACAATGGCATGATAAAATGATGTCCCTGATATAAAATGGAAAAATCAAGATTTGCTTTTTGGAATATGTATTTAATATGTACAAGCAGTGGATGGTTGAATCTGTGGTTAAAGAATCAGTGAATATGGAGGGCTGACTGTACCTTAAAATAAAATACAGGGCCTGTGCTTGGACTGTGTGCATCAGTGACACCATATACTTATTTATTTAATGTTCAGCTATTGGATTTGGGGGGGGGGGGGTTGGATGTCACTTCATCCCTGAGATACAAAAAAAAGTAACAAACAAAACTTCACATCACCATGCTTGTTCAGAAATATGTTATGTGCTTTGATATGGCAAATAAGAAATCTATGTCAATAAAAATTCAGAAGGGTTTCAAGGAAAACCTCACAGGTATGAGACCAAAAGATTAATAAATATTCACTCCATATAATCACCTCTTGCTCATACTGTTAAACAAAATATTGTGTTTATAGTATCCTAGTGTGCCCTGAATCCCTGCATAGCAAACATAACCAATGCCTCTTTAATCAAATGGTTCCACTTTTATCTTTCAAAGGATAAGCCTTAACAAAAGTATATAAAACTTCTGAGGCTAAGCAGTGAAACCATCAGGAACTGGGCACATGCTGGCTTGCCATTAACTTTCTGATAGACCAGAGCAGATGCTAAGTATTTTGTTATAATGCTGATTTGCTCTGAAACACAGCAAAATGCCCTTGCTGTCCTAATTAAAACTCGGTTATTTTCAAAGTTATGTTTTTTCAGACCAGCTTGATTTTCTAAGCCTATATTGTAACGAGCATTTTCCAGAGAATATAAGGCCAATATTATATTATGGGATCTTTCAGAACTGTGACTGATCATCATTTAAAAGGAAAGGATTTGTGTTGAGGAAGCCAGAAAAGAAAGCATTGAAATTTAGACTAGGTACATGAAAACTACTGTAGAAACATTTGTATTCACAAACTCAGCAACTACCAGAACTAGAGAATTTCTGCTTTAGAATCTCCCCGGATTATACCCCAAAACTGGAAACAGTATATTTGAGCTGAAGTTATTTGATTCTTAATCAGACATGCTCTCTGGAAGTTCTGGCCACTGTAGTCCAAAATAGTAATGTTTATAAGCACTGCCCCAACCTAGCCTAGGGATGCAATATTTATTCTAGTTCAGTTTACTTTAGTTTCACCTGATTGAGGCTGCATCTGCACTGCAGAAATAATCCAGTTTGACACAACTTTATTTGACATGGCTCAATGTTATGGAATTCTGGGAATTGTAGTTTTGTGACACATTTACCTTTCTATGTCAGAAAGCTCTGGTGCTACAAAAAATTATAAGTCTCAGAATTCCATAGCAATGAGGAGTGGCAGTTAAAGTGGTGTCAAAATGGATTATTTCTGCAGTGCAGCTGCACCTGCACCTTTAAGACTAACTGGTTTTTATTTAGCATGAGCTTTTGTGGATATAACCCCACTTCTTCAGTTCTGCATCTAAATAAATAGGTTTATATGCAGAAAAGTTCATGCTAAAAGAAAAACAAGTTACACATTCCGTTTTTTCCCTCCCCTGTCTCCTTACTTTTTGTAGATCAGGGCTGTTAGCACCATCATCTGTAATTTTCTAATACAAGGTAAAATTCAAGATCTCATTTATTGTCTATACTTCTGGGGAGTTTGTAGCTTTTTTAAAGTATGCACATGTCACTGTGCTCTATCCCCGCAGTGCATGCATCATAACTACATGATAACATTCCCATGTACCCCTTCTTTTAATATTGTGAAGCTGGTGATTTTAGTCTTTTAGTCATAATTTTAGTCTTTCTCTCATTCTATGTATGTTAACATTTCTTTCTTTCTTTTTTAAAAAAGTGGGCCCAAGTACTGGGCAGGTATATTTCAGTCTTACTACTAAGATAACTATGGGGTCATGCAGGTGAGGCAAAAATGAGTGGCCACTCCCACACCAATTGGTGTGAGACCACGGTGACTGCAAGGGCCCTCTCCCAATCTGGACTGTTTCCGTGATCCAGAACAGGATGCCAGCAAAGAGCAAACTTTGGGCCAAAACAGAAAGGCCAAAATAAAGCTGCTTCGGGTCACTTTGGAGGTATGCTGTTTAAATGACACACACATCTTAGGACTGGAGCATGGCTTTGGTGTAGCGTCCAGCCTCTTAGGATGCATGCAACATTTAAACAGCATACCTCCAAAGTGACCCAAAGCAGCTTTATTTTGGCCTGTCTGTTCAGGCCCTTTCTCTGTTACATTTGTGGCCAGCTTTTCCTGGCCAGACACACACTCCATGCAGCTTCCAGCCCTAGGACTCTTTCAAACGGGAGGAATTTCTCCCAATTCCGAATGGAGCCAATGCGGATTCATGTAAATTTGCTTGTTTAGCTAATTTACCTGAACCCCTGCTCCATTCGGAAGGCATTCGGAATCACTTCCCATTACCCGAAAATAACCCCCCCCTTGCCCGAAATCGTGTGAGAAGCTTAAATTCGCAATAACGTTAAACCCATGATTGCATTCGGAGTGACTTCCCTTTTGCCCGAATTTGCGTGAGAAGAATTAATTCGCAATAACGTGAAACCCCATGATTGAGTTTGGATTGCCCTTGGATTATACTTCCAATTTCCCACATCTGAAAGAGTCCCTAGAGAAGCAATTCCAGAGCACTACCCACCAACAAAAGGGGTGCTGGGGTGTATGCAGTAATTTTGGAACCACTGGCAATAATTAACCAAATGATTTGTAATTACTTAGAAAACAATGCTGTCATCGCTAATAGTTAACACAGGGGTCATTCCCACTTGTAGGTTGGATCGAATTCTGATTTGCTCTCGCTGCCCTTTACAATTCGATTCCAAAAGGACCCTTGTCCTCACTATGAAAGGGTTTTTTTCTTCTTACCTCTATGAAATTGCTTCTTGTTGTCATTCCCACTAGCTGCTGTACTTCAAAAGGCACGTCAATCATTGTGACATAAGCAGCTCGGACTTACAAGCTGGGGGGGGGGGCTGAAATGGAGGGCATGTCCTACAGAGGGAGGACTCACAGGTTCTATCCAAGCATGGCAGGGGGCAAAGGGGACACCTAGAGGTCCCTGCCATGCTTGGATCAAGTGATGAAGGAAAGGGATCCTGAGAGGGGAAGGACAAGGAGGACTATGAGGGGAAGGATGAGGAGGAGAAACTCACAATCTCTCTGATGAGTCACACTCTCTCAGCCAGAGGGAGGAGGAGGAGGCAGCGGCAGAGGAAAGCCCAGGAGCTCTCTAGCCAGGCTCCCCGGTGAGGCTGCCGAGGGTGGGTTGGGGTGGGGGCTTGGCACAAAGGGGAGGAAGATGAAAAAGGAGGCAGCAGGAGGAGGTTGGCAATGAAGCAATGGAGGCAAGGCCCAGGAAGGAGGATGAAGGAAAGGACAATGGGTTTATTTGGGGTTTTTTTTTACATTAAATTGAACACATATTCAATTGATTGCTTTAGCAACTACATGCCTTTGCAAGTACTGTAGTTGCAAAAGCAATCAATTAAATATGTGTTCAATTTAATTTAAAAAAGAAGTACAACAGCAGTATTGTGATGGGGAATAATGGTGGATCTGTCAAAAACTGAGGAGGGATGATAAACACCCCTCTGCCATTTGTCCCTCCTCTCCAGAATGAATCGATTCTGATTTGTTGTTCCTACTTATGGAACTCATTTCAGAATCGATTCTTCTCAAAAGAACCTCAAAATAACTGCTACCAAAACAAACAAACAAACAAACCTGGGCTTTTTGCCTTTGCTCCGCTTTATTTCCCCTGGAATCTGCCCAACAAGGATCAGAATCGATTTCCAGGGGGAACTAGGGGCTTATACTGCAAATTAGGATTCAGAGCTTATCGTAGTAGGAGCAACCCCACAGATTTCTCAAACCAAGTCATGCCAGGCTAATCTGATCACTTTTTTTTTTATAGAGTCACAGGCTTGATAGATGAAGGGAATGCTGTGGGTAGCATATCTCAATTTCAGCAATGCTTTTGACAAAGTTCCCCATGATATTCCTGCAAAGAAGCTAGTAAAATATGGCCTAAACAGTGCCACTGTTAGGTGGGTTTGTAATTGGCTGACTGACTGAACCCAAGGGTTCTCACCAACTTTTCATCCTGGAGAGAGGTGACTAGTGGAGTGCCACATGGATCTGTACTGGGCCCTGTGCTATTCAACATCTTTATGAATGACTTGGATAAAGAAATAGAGAGCATGCTGATTACATTTGCAAATGATACCGAAATGGGAGGGGTTGCTAATTCCTCAGAGGACAGGATTAAAATTCAATATGACCATGACAGATTAGAGGGCTAGGATAATGTTAACAAGATGAACTTCAAGAGGGAGAAATGTAAGGTCCTACACATAGGCAGAAAAAATGAAATGCACAGATATATGATGGGAAACACCTGGCTAAATAACAGTTCATGTGAAAGGGTTCTAGGAGTCTTAGTAGAACACAAATTGAACATGAGTCAGCAGTGTGATGTGGCAGCCAAGAAAGCCAATGCGATTCTTGATTGCATCAATAGGACTATAGCATCTAGCTCAAGGGAAGTGATAGTATCACTGTATTCTGCTTTGGTCAGGCCTCACCTGGAATATTGTGTGCAGTTCTAGGCACCTCAGTTCATGAAGAATGTTGACAAGCTGGAACATATCCAGAGGATGGTGACCCAAATAATGAAAGGTATGGAAGACATGCCCTATAGCAATTTTATGCCCTCATCAAAAGCAGTTTAGGGAGCAGGGAACGTTAAGTCTGATGAAAAGAAAGTTAAGAGGGAACATGATAGTCATGTTTAAATATCTAAAGAGATGTCATATTGAAGAGGGAAGAGGCTTGTTTTCCATGGCTCCAGAGACAAGGATAAGGAGCAATGGATACAAACTACAGGAAAAGAGATTCCACCTGAGTCTCATGAGGAACTTCCTGGTAGTCAGAGCTGTTCAACGGTGAAATATGCTGCCTTGAACTGCGGTGGAGTTTCCTTCTTTGGAGGTTTAAACAAAGGCTGGAGAGCCATCTGTTGGGAATGTTTTGATTGGTATCCCTGCACTGGTATCCCTTCCAACTCTATGATTCCTTTTTGTACTTGCCAAGTGGAAACTTATTTATCCACACTGCCCATAGCCGATTGTCCAAGTTTTCCAGATACAGTGTGAGGTAAGCAAAACAACCTCTGCTAAAGGGGAGAAAATTCGTACCTGGCTCCAAAGAAACCAGCAACACTCACATTGAAATGAAGATGGGATAGTGGACCATGAAGAAACACTTGAAAGGAGCCATGTGGAGGGGCAAACAGGCCTAATATAGCCCATGGCTCTGCCCTCCCCCACTTCATACTTGCACTTTGTGCCAGCTGCGATGGCTTCTGCTGTCCTCCCCTTGGAAGCTATCAAAAGGTGGTTCCTTCCCCACAGCACTGTGGGTGGTGGCACTTTGGGATCCCATTTTCTAATTTTCTAGTCATCTTCAAACTCACTAATTGATTTATCTGGTTAAAAAAAACAACCTAAAGTATTGGGTTATGTCACCTCCTGACACTTGGATGGTCTCCTTCAGTTCATTGCATGCAGGTTTTTTTTTTAAGGAATAAAATGTTCTTATATTAACACAGTGGCCCATTTTAGATTGGCAAAAAGAGGTGTGATGAAGGCTGCATGAAAGCCCAGCCTTTAGATGAGAAAAAGGGAAAGTGTGCCAAGAAAACGCTATTTTGGCGCTTTAAGGGAGAAGAAGCGCCTTTTAAAAGGTGCTGGTTTTCCCCACTCCTTTTTTAAAAAGAGCGCTGTAGCGCTAGTGCATCTAAAGACTAAGGTGTAGTTGCGCAGTTAAATGGGGCTCTGTCTCTTTAAGGCGCCCATTTAAAGGCAGCGATACAGGTGCGGATCATAATGGATCGTGGGTTGGGAGCATGCGTGGTGTGGAGTTCACTTCTAATTAAAACACTCAATGCCCTGCAGGTGTAAAAGCTGGGGTTTAACCGTGCAGTTTTTTAAAGCTCCCAAACCCTAGCTCCAGCCCTAATCGGAACCCTAGACATGCGCAGTAGGGACTATGGGATGCTGTTACTATTATTCTACTGTGGATAACATGTCAATTCATTCACAAAATAAGGGGGTTCATTCATGATGCACCAGTGCAATGGCACAGTTTAAAAAGGCAGAGGAACCGCAGTGATAAACCGCTGAACTTTTAAATTTTTGCAGTTCCCAGCAGGCAATGATAATGTCGCTGTATTGTGTACCTGCGCAATTCGCAGCTGGCAAGGAAATTTTTTTTTTTTTAAGTGCGGCTAAAAGCCACGTTCATTGCCGCCCATGTAGCTGCTCCGCCTGTGTTTGTAGCGTTCTGACAGCTTCCCATGTAGCTGCTGAGCCACAGAAAAGACCTCAGATAAGTCGTTCCCAAACCCCTCAATCTAGCAGCCCTGTACCTTTTAAATGCACACCTGGGGCTTGCAGTCTAGCTGCTAAGCATTAAGGAAAAGGCAACTTCATGTCACACTTTCCTGCCAATCTAAAAAGCCCCAGTGAAATGTTTATTAATTAAGAAAAAAATGAGCAAACACTAATAAGAAGATTGTAGCCTTATAACCAGATACTACACCTGGCTATTCAATAAGCATTTCACTGGGATCTCCTCCTGCTTTAGAAACTCCCAAAAGGCTTGGGAGAGGGAAAGACCTTCCGTAGAATACAAAATGCCTCTATAGCCTGAAAAGCATGAAAAGTGACAGAGGAAGAAGAGGCAACTGCAACATGTTATCCATCTTCTCCAAGAACTGTTTATCCAGCATGGCCGCAATTGCATATATTCTGCACCTGCTGAAAAACTATGTGATTGGGTCTGCTCTTGTCTAGTTACAAAAAGAAACACAGCAGTAGAAAAACAGAGGTTGACTACAAATGAATACTGCATGGACCTCCAGTAAGAATCAGGGTCAATCACAAGCTGTGCAAGTCTGTTCTACACCCTGAAGTCACAACACAGCAAACACATACCTTTGCAGAACATTTGCAGAATATTTGCAGAACACAACATTTGCAAGAAAAAAAAAATACACATAGGTTCACAATTCAGACAGAGAGGCAATCTTTACATTACAACAGATTAATAAGATGCAGGCTAAGGGCATCTCTTCCATAGGAACTTGCCCTTGGCTTTCTGACCAAAGTAAAACTATTTTGTTGCTGTGTACTTTCAAGTTACTTCTGACTTATGGCAACCCTAAAACAAATCTATCATTAGGTTTTCTTGACAACATTTGTTCAGAAGAGGTTTGTCATTGCCTTCTTGAGAGTATGTGACTTGCCTATGATCGCCCAGAGGGTTTCATGGCTGAGTGGGGAATCAAATCCTGGTCTCCAAAGTCACAGTCCAAAACTCAGACCACTGTGCCATGCCATGCTGACCCAAAACTATTTAAGACTATGGAATTTCACTGTATTACTTATAAATTTCACCTTTTTAATATTTAAATCTTATTTGTGGACATACTGCACTTCTTATAAATCTGTCACCCAAATCCTGCACCACAATTTTGTAGTAAAACAATGAGAACTTGTACTACTGTTATCCAAATTTCTGAGGTCTGGGGAGGATACCTACATGGTAAATTTAGGGGTAATTTGGTAGTTAGCTCAAAGGAGAGATCTAGTCAGTTGGAGCAACAGTGACCTTGGGATACAGCCCAATTATACCAGGTCTGCAATCACACAGGACTCCAGAGGTGTTTCAGTAGGTTTTTATATTTTATTGGGTTAATAATCAAAGTACACATAAAAGCTAGGAAATAAAGGTGGGAGCAGGGAATAGATTTCAGGATTTGCTAAGGGTAATACTCACCTGCTTGTTTCCAATTGAGGGGGGTCCAGAATAGGGAGAGAGGACTCAATAGCTCCCACGGGAAAGGGGGTGGTAAGCATATTGAGTTGGTTAACTAGCCAACTTAACCAACATAATGTCTGCCCGTAACTGTACTGAAGCCAAAGACTGGCTGTTTTGTTAGCTGTATATATAACTCTAATGGTGTCTTGGGGACAGAAACCAAGGTTTTAAAAGATTAAATCATTTTTGAATGCTTCCCAGTGTCCGGGAAAGCTGCCAACACCCACTCACACAGATGATAACAGAGTCCTTGGCAAAAGATATACAGCAAGATGCCGAGGCATTACCTTTAGCAAACACAACCAAACGTAGTCCAAAAGAGAGTAAGCCAAAAACAGTCGGAGGTTCAGGGTTACTGAGAGCAACAATATCAGTCCAGTCCGAGGTCAGAAAAGCCAGAAGGGTGGTCAGCAGGTCTGAAACAGGGTCTAGGAGTCAGATACCAAGCAGCTTTCTCTTAGAACTACTAGTTTCTGAGGAGAGTCCTCAGCATTTATAAATAACTCCCTGATCACAACAGCTGCTGCTTGCCTGATGAGGATCTCTCTGCAAGTCGCTTTGACCTTCTCAAGCCTGCTTTTCAGCTCTCCTTTGTGTAAAGGCAGGGACCTGAACATTTTCCACTATATCTTCCGACTCCTGCCCTACTACTGGGGCCAGACTAGGCTGCTGAGCCCCAGATTCCACTGGGGCTGAGAGAGCAGAGCTGGGTCCTGGCTGGGCCACCTCTACAGGAGCTGGCAGGGCAGAGCTAGGACCTGGCAGAGCAGAGCTGGGGCCTGTCTCGACCTCAGGTGGCATCTGTACCTGAGGCTCCAAACCCTCCCTGTCATCCTCCTCCTCACGGCTGGCCTTGACACCCAGGTGGAGAAAGTATGGTCCAAAACTGATTTGAATGCAAGAGGTGATAAGTGCAAATACCTCAAACAAAAGGAATTAGCCCACTGGCTCTCAGGTTTTTTGTCTGAATATGTGCTTCTAGTCCCATTCCTTAGCCATAATCCCTTCATCCTTTCCAGACATGAACAGATTATGCTGGAAATTGAACTGATTTCCTCAAAGCAGGTTCCCTCCTGGATCCTGGCTAGTTCTAATCGGGTTTGCTTTCTACACATGGATCTGGCATCCGCAGTGGGGGCATACTCAGTTCACCCACGCCAACTTTACTAGTGTTATATCAAATAGAGAGGGGTGAATGGGAGCTAAATCTTGAGGTAACACTACATATACTAATAGTAATTGATACTTTTCAGGGTACATGCTTATTAAATTCTGATGTGGTACACATTATAAGTTGTGTAAACAATATTGGTAAAGCATGTGAAGTGTGTCCTTGATATATATTTGCAGAACGTTAACCCATGGAAATCAAAATAATGTCACTGCAGGGACTGTAAACAATAAACATAAAATGAGCAAAAGAAGTTATTTCTCCAACATTCCTCTAAATAACTCTGATCTCTCATGCCCTGAAAGGAGTGGAGATGGATACACTCAATGAGATTAAAATGGTGGCTCAATAAGAAATGGAGAAAGCCAAAATTGCAAGCCTAAAATTTGCCGGTGGCACTGCTCAATTATCACTGTGGCTTTAGTTTGAATATGAAAGTGTTTTCAAATGGCATTATGTCATGCAAAAAGACTCGTTGTAGTCCATCCATTCTTGCACCTGTCTTTGCTTGGTACCTAAGCTCTTCTTTACCTAATACAAAGCACATTTACACATTGCCTGCCTGAGACATAATAAATGTGCTGTATAGATTCCGAAGTGGTTGTTTCTAAAGTTGGCTTCTCACAGTACATCTGTCTGGCAAGAGAACAATAGCTCAGATCAAAGCAAGCAACGGCCTTCAGGCAGCTTATGAGCCTATTGTGTGATACTGTGGGTGCTTATCCAATGAACACATGCTTTAAATTAAATGGAACGAGTGTGTGCACCATGGACAATTCACTTTCACTCTTATGAAGCAGACAGCCCTTAAATTTCTTCATTCCAGCTGCTATTCCAGCATCTTCATCAGTAACACTTTTGTTAACAGTGTGTCATGAGTAAAATTTGTCTTTGTTGTAAAAGAATACAACCATGGAAGAAAATGCTTGGCAGATGCAGAGGCAGGCTTACAATGGGGAAAATATTATGAATACACAAGGTACATATTACTAACAGATATTTTCACATACTTTCAGGTTCCTGAATGGATTCCTCTGTCTTTACACTTAGGGGTGAAACAAACCAGTGGCTTGAAGCTGCCTCTGACTGCTCCAGCCTCAGTTGGCTCCCAACCATCCTAGGACCACAGCAACTGGAAACCACAGTCCCAAAGCCAGCCACTGCCGTGGTCCTCAATGGGAGTGGTTTTTCATTGCTCCTTTTTTGGCTGGCTTCGAGTCACCTTGGACAGCCACGGAGTGGCTTCTGGTTGATCTGAGGGCATGCATCATCTGCATGCCATGCCCCCAAAGTAGCTGGAAGCCACACTTTTTGGCCTGTGTGTTTTGGGCCTTAATGTCATTTTAACTATGGAGTTTATCACATGGAGACTGGGAGTTTATCCCGTGAATATCCTGGAAAAATTGCATAACTACACATAATGTTTTCACACAATATCACACAAAAAACACCATTAAAGTAGTCACAAAGGAGCATTAACACACATCTTTTTACTTTCAGGATTTCAGTGACAATGCATTTCCTATATCACTTTATTTGCACAATTGCATGTGATAATCATTTGCCCAATTACTCACAATTTCCGCTTCATTTTCAGGATGCTTTAAATGCGCTTTAGTATCTTTTTAATGTAGAAATCAGCCCCAGTGTGATAAATTCCACTAGCAAGATGATTCTGCTGAATGCATACTAATAAATTGGCAAGATCTCCTTTCTGCTAGCCTGGCTAGTAGTCTTCATTCCAAATGACATCTCCTCCCTGTTCAGCCAGGCCAATGCACAATTCTATCCCCAGTACTGTGACTGGTTCTGGATGGCCCAGAGGTTTATCATAATGGAGAACTTTTGTGATATTGTTTGAGCCATTGAGTATGATTGCACCACATAGTTACACCTGTTTGAGATCATTTTAACCATCAAGGTTTCATTCTACAGAGCCTGGAGTTTGTTGTTTGATGAGAATTATCCAATAGAGAGATTATGGTGCTGTAGCTCAGAAGAGTGGGCACTACAGCATTTTATAGCAGAGAGTTCTTAGGTATCTCACCCAGGATTCTGTTTGACAGAGCCTGTCAGCAAAAATGGTATCAAACTGCTATAGTGTAAATGACCTTAGAGTCAGTATACATAGATGCAAACTACCTGCAGCAGTGACAAATCTGCATGTGTTAAAACCCAGTAGCTATCAAATTCCTTAGTCTTAAATGAGCAGTGCAAGCTGCTGAGCCTGCTTTAGGAAGAGGGTTCAGGATGTTGGCTAGATCCTTTAAAGTTAAGGCTACCACCTATAGTGGATTTACTGCCTCACTGACATGGAAGTCATTGAACTGCCACTGCAGACCCACCATGCTAGAAGCACCTTAAACTCTGTTTTATACTTCTTCAGTATAATATGTTGCACTTTTATTTAAAGAGCAAATACTAGAAAGATGCCTGCTATTTATATTAAAGCTACTAAAGGTGAGTATGAGCCAGCAATGTGTAGCAGTCTGAGAATTGGACAATGACTCTGGAGATCAGGCTCTGAATCCTCACTCAGACATGGAAATCCAATGCTTGGCCTTGGGCAAGCCACAATACACTCTTTTAGCCACAAAGGAAAAAAAACCTCCAAACATATCTTGCCATGAAGGCCCTCTTTGCTTTAGGTCTGAAACAATTTGAAGGCACACAACAATAAAAGTGAGTAAATTATGCGTTATTTCAGGTTAGAATATAATCTAATGCATTTGTAGTCATGATGTCAGATATATAATTTTACTCCATCTAAAATCATAAGACTATTGAAGTTTTCATATTAAGTTAATGTTTTACTGTCAGGTTTAAAAACAATATCTCTTTAACATTTTGTTAGAAATTTTTAAAACATCCATTTACATATTTGCTCTTACAATCATCCATCCATCCTCTATCAATTTGAAATTTAAAAGAAGGATGCTATTGTTCAAAAGACATTGTTGAATGTATAACCAACATGATCTCAGCCATCATGTAATCTGTGTTTTATAATATGGTTACTTGATTAGCACTATCTATCTGAGCCAAACCATTCATTTTACAGAGACCCCTGTGGACTTGTCCCAAAATAAGGATTGTTGTACTCTGTTAAACTTAGGTCATTTTCCAAACTGGTGATCTCATGAAGATTGAATTCTGTGGCTATAACCTTTGCCAAATAGAACACTGATGCAACCTCATATAAAAGCAATGGTCTAATTCCAGATGTCAGCTGAAAATTAGCAGCACTAACACACCATATTGAAAATGCTCTGAAATGATATTAAGATGGTCAGAACACAACTTTCTCAAATATTTATTGTTCTGTGGGCTTTTAAAGGCGAAAGATGGGCCAGTAAATAGGATGAGAAGGCAGTGACGCAAGCAATCTGGGAAAAAAAATGCCGGTCTTTTCTTGGATATGCACAGAGTGTGTGTGTGTGTGTGTGTATACATATATATAGTGAATTTTAAGAATATTTCCTGAAGTTTAAAATATTTTCTTAAAATGCTTCTGCAAAAAAACTACATGTGATGGTAGATAATGCTGATCAGGTGGATAATAGCCTAACACTGTACTTCCAAAGTCAGCCCTTGTGTTGAAGTCTTATTTTCTACTGAACAATGCTTGGTGTTATATATGTGTGTGTGTGGGGGGGGGGGGGGCTGGGGATGTTTGTTTGTTTAGGAAATCCAATAGAACAAAGAGGTGCAGTGACCTTAGTTGTAATATGCTTTCTTATTGCAGAGCTATGTATTGTACAGCAGCACCTTTCAAGGACTGCCTATAAAGCTTCTTTAAAGGCCTTCCACAGTTTATGATGTGCATTGCTGAAAGCACCGAGGAAGGGGAAAGACAATTTAAAGGTTATTTATAGTGAATTCATAATCTTTACTTGGTTTCATTGCCTTTGATTGCCTTCATCACAGAATCATAAACACTGTGGGAAACCGGAGATAAGAAGCACAGTCTGTCCAAGGTCAGAATTCCTCTTCATAAAGGTTAGGCAACACTTTTACTCCCGGGATCATGTGGTAGTAACTGAGCAGTCAGGGCCTGCATGCCAGCAGGCTTAGTTGGAACCATTATTCACTTGTATTGAGTAGGGACTGAGCTGATGTATAGCTAGCTAACTCTCTCTCTCTCTCCCTCTCTTACACATAATTACACCAACACAGAGGTGGACAGCTGTGAAGAGCACAATCTTCTTTGAGTGGGTGGTATATAAGTGATCTTCCCTATATGATGCACCTCTGCTCCCATCACAACTGTGGCTACTTGAGCCCAGCAAGCAGTAGTTTCTCATTCTGGTGGGGAAAACAAATTCTGGTCTGATGCTGGGGTAAGAGATTGTCAAGAGTCATTTGTGTACACTATCTTTAAAAAAAAGCATTCCTACAGCCCACTAAACATCTGAGTTATAAATTCCAAAAAGGAAACCTTTATTTGTCATTTAATATAAGGGACACCATTTCACTGTATAGAGCTGTCTTTTTAAAAACAAAGGACCACAGGCTTGAACAGTTTTGAGGATGAGAAATCAAGTAACTAATATAAAGGAAAAGTAGAAGATTCTGATATGATTCAATGAAGCAGAGAGGCAGCAGAAGGTTAGATGCCAGCTGGTAAGACCTACAGACTCATGTTTACTGTTGTTACGCATATGGTCTGTTTAGAGACTTTGTGGTTGTTAAGTCAAGTACTGACTGCTGTGGCCAAATCGAAATTGACACTTTCTACCCAATGATAACACAAAGCAGGGAGGGCACTGGTCACAAGAATGCGAGCAATTCCAAATAAACAGAAGTAAGCTGCACTGAGAGAAAGAAAACCACCAGGGTATGAACCACTTTACACTTCCAGCTGGGTCTGTTCAGTGACTATATACAGATTTCTTACTATAGCTTTGCTTGGAATTTGCAATCTGATGTAGAGAATTAACCAGACCTTATTAAAAGGTACAGTCAACCCTCCTTATCCAGATTTTTTAATCCATGGATTCAAGCATTCACGGAGTGAAAATATTCAAAAAAGTTATAAATTCCAAATAGCAAACCTTGATTTTCCATTTTATATAAGGGACACTATTTTGTTACACCATTATATTTTATGGGACTTGAGTATCCATGGATTTTGTTATCCACGGGAGGTCCTGGAACCAAACCCCAGTGGATGACAAGGCCCCACTGTACTATTTTCCAATTATTAAGGTACTGGGTCAAATTACACATTATCCACACTCCACTATTCCAGTTTTGGGAAAGATTCTGGAATGTTTGGTGGTCTCTCATCTCAGGGGTTGCTGAAAGGGATGAAATATTTAGATCGGAGTGGGGAAACTGATAGGCCTGGAGCCAAGTTGCTCCCTGGAACTCTACAAGGACCATATGGACTGTAAAACAAAACAAAACAAAAAACTGAAAGCATCTGGAAGTAGTTTTGAAAACAAGTATATATGGATAGTAAAAGGTGCAGTTCCCTCCCTGTGTCATAGCTCCATCAGGCCTGGCCTAGATCAAGAAGCAGAGCCCTCCCTCCAGTCCATCTGCCATGGTCCAGGCCTCAGAGGGAGAGAAGAACTGCTGGACCTGATCCCCTTCCCCACCACCATTCCCTTCTCCTTTTGTGTCATGTCTTTTTAGATTGTAAGCCTGAGGGCAGGGAACTGCTAATTAAAAATAATAATAATTGTAAGCCACTCTGAGAGCCTTTAGGGCTGAAGGATGAGGTATAAAATGCAGTAAATAAATAAATGAAATAATAAATAACCTCTTTAATAGGTGAATTGCTTTCAGGATACAAAATTCATTCTTCCCCCTCCACACACACACACAGCACCCTCCACACCCGACAAGGGCACCTCTTTAGGGGAGTAGGGAAGTTTCTTTCCCTAGCGGAAATTGACAATTTGGACCATTCTCCCCCCCTCCCCCGGGGTCAGCACTGGGGAATTCAGAGGGCTCCAGGGCTGCCAGGATGACACACATGGCCAAGTCCCCACCCAAGCACCTGACCTATCTTGATTTAAATCCTATCTTGATTTTAAAAGGGCCTATGTCTATATAGTTAGATGCTGATATATATTGCTTCTAGGACTGAAGTAATGAAGTGTTCATTTTCAAAGAAAATGGCTGTGATTTTTATATAATTTTTTTTTCAAATTCCAGACTTACATTATTTATAATTTTCACATCTATGAAAAAAAAAAGATTTTATGTACATAATTTATTTAATATCACACCTTTCTCCCCAAGTGGAACCCACCATGACTTACAAAAAGACTAAAACTTTCTTGTAGATGTCCTGTAGACTGGCATGCCATAGGCATCTAACTTTTTTTTTTTCATTTATTGTATCAGCTATATAGAATTTCATATTCAGATGGGGTTTCAATGTTACATCAACCTCAGTTTCACCCTAAAGGTTTGGTTGGATAATGATAGTGTCTCATTTTCTGATACTGTCAGGTCTCCAGGGGAAAATGTGTTTAATGCTTAATTTTTCCTGTTCTCTTCGGTAAAACAATTCCCTTTAGAGGTAGATAAGGCTTCTGGGGGGGGGGGTGGGGGGGAGTGAGTAGAAACACTTAAAATAAGTAAATCAAAAAGCTGGGGGATGTCAAACTATCTCTCAAAAATAAAAGAGAAGACAGTTATTAATCCACAGAAAATAATTGGATTTTGCCCCTCCCTCACAGAATACACCTGAGAGGTTTATATCGAGTGTACATAGGACATGGAAAGCTGTGAGACAAAATGTTCTCACCCTAGAACTTTTGGTTGTAGAACTGGACTATAAAAAATACTTACTGGTGCGTTGGATGGAAGTTAATGGAATTAGTGGCCATTTGATGAGAATGACCACTAAACCTTATGAATAATAATAATAAGCTTTATTTTTATACCGCCCTTCCTGCGATCAGGGCGGTGTACAAGTACAAAAGATAAAAAACAGTATACAGTTAAAACATTCAATATACGAAACAATATAAAATTCGCCAGGGCATCAGCGCAGTAACGTGACAATCAATCATAATGATAATAAGGGAGGGATAGAATAACATCAGGGGGGAGAGTCAGGATAGGCCTGTTCAAACAGGTACGTTTTCAACCCCTTTTTAAACATATTGAGGGAGGCGGTCGAGCGAAGCTCCGTGGGCAGCGAGTTCCAGAGGCTTGGGGCTGAAGCTGAAAACGCCCTCTTTGTTGTGGACGAGAGTCTGGCCTCTGGAACTCTTAGAAGTTGTTGCCCGGTGGATCTAAGTGTGCGGGGCGGATTGTGTGGGGAGAGGCGGTCCTTCAGGTAGTCTGGACCCAAGCCATTTAGGGCTTTATAGGTGATAACCAGCACTTTGTACTGAGCCTGGAAGCGAATCGGCAGCCAATGTAGATTTTTCAGTATTGGTGTTATATGGGTGGCCCTGGGAGCGCCAGTGACCACCCGGGCTGCCATGTTCTGCACCAGTTGAAGCTTCCGAGTGTGATACAAAGGCTGCCCCATGTAGAGCGCATTACAGAAATCCAACCGAGAGGTTACAAGAGCGTGTACTACGGTTTCAAGGTCCCTCCGGTCCAGGTAGGGACGCAGCTGGCGGATCAGCCGAAGCTGATAACAGGTGCTCCTGACCGTCGCATCCACCTGAGAGGTCAGATGGAGCGACGAATCAAGGAGCACCCCCAGACTGCGTACTGTGTCCAGCGTGACCCCGTTCAGGACAGGTGGAACCACCTCCATCCCTGGACCGGGAGAACCTATCACCAGTACTTCCGTTTTCTCTGGATTCAGGCTGAGTCTATTTTCCCTCATCCAGTCCATTACCGATTCCAGACAGGCCACGAGAGGAGCGATGCCATCCCTGGTCACTGCATCAGTCGGAGACATAGAGAAGACTATTTGGGTGTCATCAGCGTACTGATAACACCGCGCCCCATGCCTCCGGATGATCTCTCCCAGCGGTTTCATGTAAATGTTAAAGAGCATGGGGGACAGAATGGCTCCTTGAGGGACCCCAGAAGTGAGGGCCCTCTTATCGGAGCACACGTCCCCCAGATGCACCATCTGGAACCTCCCAGAGAGGTAGGACCGGAACCACTGGAGCGCAGTGCCCCAGATTCCCACCTCTGCCAGGCGTTCCAGAAGGATACCATGGTCGATGGTATCGAAAGCCGCTGAGATGTCCAAGAGCACCAGCAGGGACATGCTACCCCTGTCGATGCCCAGACGGAGATCATCGACCAGGGCGACCATGGCAGTCTCAACCATGGAAGAATAATATTACCAAAAAATCTTTTTAAAAAAGTGCACACATGAAACAGAATGGTGAGAAAGCAGTCAGTATAAAGGAAAGTTAAAATTACTATATAGAAATGAAAGTGGTCACCATAGAGACAGAAGCCTCATGATAAACTAAACAAAAATCTCTTTCTGTGGGCTAGGCTTTCCTCATTAGGCTTTGTAAGACCAGTGGACAGTCTTGTAACAGTAGGGGAGGGGGCAAACAAGGATAGAAGATAAAACCATCCAAAATATTGCCTGATCAATTTGTTAGATAATTATTAGGAATTAGCTGGGATTGATAATTGAAAAGGAATAGGAAAAGGGGATTTCCATTCAGTTCACAGTATGACCAAAAAATAAAAGAAAAATAAATATATCCAGAATCAAGATGTGAACTAGAATGTAGACATGTACAGTACAATCTTGTTCAGAATTTGCTATGCTATACTTTGAATAAATAATTCAAATAAATACTTTTGGAAAAAATATACTACACAAATGTATGGCTGCCATTTTCTCCCAGCCATTTCTATGTTGCCCAAGAGCGAGATGAGTGGGACTGCATTCAGATATTTCATTACTGCAGGATGCACTGCAAGGATATCATCAGCAGAGGTTGGGAGGATCCACAGAGATCTCTGCAGTTGCCTTGAATCCCATCCATTCTCAAAGAAAGACAGGATATGAATCCCTTAAATAAATATAAATAAATAAATAAAAATGCCTTCCACAGTGTATCCAGGTACACAAAAAAGACAGAGGCATCCCAACTCATCCCCCTACTTTGAAAATATGGAAACATGGCCATATGAGGAGAAAACCAAACTGCTTACAATGTGAGTTTTATTTATTTATTTTTTGAGACAGCAATAGAATATGTAGCTATGGAAATGTAGCTACATGATATACATATATTTCCCAATGCATGATCTCAATTTTTGTGTATTAAGGAATCATAGAGGGAAAAAAGCATTATATCAAGGGAAACTGCTTGCAATAATGTATGTATTTGATAAAATCTTATCCAAAAAGCATCTTCAAAGAGGAGAAGTGTGCATGAAACAGCACCCACCTTTTGGTGAGTATATTAAAGTAATAATCTGACACCAAAATGAGATAGAACAAATGGAGGATTAGAAAACTGAGAATCAGAAAGAAGCCAAAACTGACAGATTCAAGTCCAAATGTAGAAAGGGTCTACTCATATATAGGGGTCTAGACCAGTTGAAGATGAGAGGAGGCTGATGAGAAAAGGCAGAAAAGGAAATTCATGTGATTTCAGAGCAGATCGATATGCTTCACAGTGCAAGGTGGGAGATTCCGTACTAGTACTTGAGAAAACTGAAGGTAGAGAGAAAAAAGAGAACTCTGTGATCAGCATCTGTCCTCTAATGCCAGAGAAAGAGGAAGATGCCTCATCACTGGAATAGTGCATCCTTATATATCCACCAATGCATCAAAATAATTTCCTGCATGTATTTTTTTACCATAAAATATGAAAATTCCCTATAGCACTGGTTGGCCATACTTTACCAGGGAGGATACTGTATCCAGAATACTGTTTTTCCTCTATAAATCAACATTTTCATATAAGCGATAAAACTTGTAGATAGAATTTTTACTATTCTGAATGGACTGCCTGGATACAGAAATGTGTTGATTAGAAGATACAGCAGGGCAGGACTTTATGGTTCTTTCATTCATATATAAAACCATCATACATCTGACTAAAATGAACTGAATGGTTCAGTGCACAGGGTGCTCTTTTCATCAGTCAACAATTTAAAAAATTCAGCATGTGAAAAATGAAACACTGATGAAGTAAAAAATTGAAACCGTTTGAACAACTGTAATACTTGCTTATGCCATATCAAAGACTCTTCTGTTTGGAAGAAAATACTGCTTTAAGCTAAATTGAAATACTTTAGCAGCTTTCCTTAGTGGAAAGGAAACAAAATATCTCACCATGAATACAAACTATGAAAAGAACTATGCCGAACAAATCAAGCTCAGGAGAGGAAAGCCCCCCACTTCAACCCAAGAGCTTCCTTCATGGAAAGGAAACAAATACCAGTGGTATTCTGGCTGGAGGGTATGTGCTTCTGTGTGTTTGCATGTGTGTGATCCAAAAGGAAGACTTTAGGGTCTTTTATGATAATAGTGAAATTATCAAATAAAGAGAAAGTGGCTGCATCTGATTCCCAGGGGAAAATGTCTCAGAAAATAGGACAAATGTACAGATCACATCTCCATCCCCTGCATTTTGCTTTCACAATGCTCCCCTTCCTTAGTACATTACCACAAGTACCTCTGTTTCCCTTCCTTGCCTCACTTTGCATCCTTACCATGTTCCCCTTCCTTGCTTCTTGCATCCTACTACTTTTGTCTCCCACCATCCCTACCCTCTTTGCCTTTCCTTGGCTGTGACTCCTCCTTCTCTTTCAACATTCATCTCCATCTCTGGATCCTTGAACCCTCTGTGCTTTCCTCTCTTCCCCTTCTCTTCTTTCCCCTCCTGTGCCTCATTGAATACCTTTACCATGCTTTCCTTCCTTCCCTCTAATGCCAGCATGTCTCATTTTCCCTTCCTTCCTTTGAGGCTTAATTATTCCGTCTCTGTGTATTTGTGTTAGTGAACATGCAGGTGGTTTTATATTATTTGAACTTTAACTTTTTAAATTATTCTATTGTTTAATATGTTTTTAGAAAGCTTGAATTATTTTTATTGTTTTGATTTTTTATTAACTCATACTGGTTTCATATTGTTTGACTTTAACTTCTTATTCTATTGTTTAATATGTTTTTAGAAATTATTTTTATTGTTTTAAATTTTCATAATCTTTTATTTAAATTGTTTAAATTGATATTACTAAATGCTGCCCAAACTGTTTTCATTTCACCCATATCAAAATATTTAGCTAGCTAGTGAAATATTTTTTCAATTAAGGGAGAGAGTAAGAGGAATAATTAAATCATAGAGGTGGAAGAGACCACCAAGGCCATCCAGTCCAACTCCTTGCCTTGGAGGAAGGCACAAACAAAGAGCTCCTGGCATTTAGCCATCTAGCCTGTTTAAAAACCATGTTTTAAAAAAATGATTGATTTCTTGGATCTTGTGGAAGAAGTCTCTTGTTCTTCATTTGTTCTCTTGCTCTTCTTTTTTCTACATTGATTGTTATAATACATCCTTTTGTCCCTGCATACAAGTAGCTGAACACTTGCATACAGGGTACTGTCCCTATTTCTTCTTTAAGTCACTGTCCTTAACTGCTTGACGAGTTTCATCTATTATCCCATGAGGCTTGTCTTTCTTTTTGCTGCAGACATTTTCCTTTTGTGTTCTTTCCTCACAATGCCCTTGGCTTCAGTCCAGAGTTCTTCTGGCTCCCAGTCAATTAAAAATAGTGGCAACCTATTTTTAATTGTCTTTAAATTCTTTGGTGATGTTCTTCAGCTTGTATTTTGGTATGATGTTTGGTTTAGTGTTCTTCTTTAGCTGTATTCTGATTTTTTTTATATTAGCAGTTCCTGGGCTGTGCAATAATCTGCTCCTGGTTTTGTTTTTGCAGAGGGAATAGAGGTTCTCCATTTTCTGCTTCCAGTTATGTAGTCTGTCTGATTTTCTATATTGGTCTTCAGGTGATAGCCATAAATACAGTCACCTCTTTGGGTGTTTGAAGAATATGTTTGAGATGAACAAACTGAGTTTTGGCCTTGAAGTCACTCTTGTGTTTCATTACTTGATCATAGGCCAAATTCTCCTACAATTATTGGTTCAGCTCTGTTTCCTGCTTTTGAATTCCAGTCACCTATGATTAACAACATGTCCTACTTTGGTGTGGGTTCCAGGAGTTCACCCTGGACTCCAGCATGGAATATCTCAGTTTCTTCCTTTTCTTCCTCTCTAGTTGGAGCATAAGATTGGATTATGGTTATACTAATGGGTTTTCTCTTATACCTTATTGATATTATTTGGCCAGACTTTGCTCATTTGACTGCTTTTGCTACAGCTTTCCTCACTATTAATGCCAATCCATTTCTTCTTAAATTTTCATTTTCTGAGTAAAACAATGTCTAATTATCAGACTCAAAATGTCCTATTCCCTTCCTCTTAGCTTGCTCACCCCAATTATTGCAATGTTTATAGATTCCATTTCTTGTTGATTTATGCTTGATTCCTGCTTCACACACCATGTTCTTATAACTATACCTGTATAGTTCTGAATTTTCCTTTCACCTCTCAGCATGTCAACAGCTGAACATCCTTTTGGCTTGAGTTCAGTTGCATCATAACCACAGTGCTATTTATAGTTGTCCTTTGCTCTACCCCAGGACAGGCTGAGCATTCTTTATCCTGAATCCCAAAATCCAAAATACTCAAAATTCCAAAATTGTCCACATGGGGGCCTGAGATAGTGACACCTTTGCTTTCTGATTGCTCAGTGTATACAAACTTTGTTTCATGAACAAAATTATTTAAAAGATTATGTTAAAAATACCTTCAGGCTATGTGTATAAAGTGTACATGAAAGAAAAATTAATGTTATGTTAAGGAGTCCCTAATTGGGTCCCATCTTCAAGATATCTTATTATGTATATGAAACTAGTCATGGAACAGTAAAAATGGGCTTAACAACTGAGGGGTGCATCTATGAGGAAATCCCACATGTGGGGAACAAAACAGGTGAATGAGCATGAATATGTTTTCTCTTAATGTCCAGTTTGAGTCAAAGAATCTAGACTCCAGCCAGGCCTTCTAACCCTCATGTGACATAGCAAAAGTGTTTCCCCATCTATCTTTCACATTTTCTGCTGCCACCTCAGTAAGCATATCATCAGTCCCTCCTCACATGGAAGGTCTAGGCAACATTTTAACAGGCCTTGGGTTTAATGCTCATCCACAAAACACTGAATATTAATCACCCCTCATTTATAGACTTTTGTAAGTTGATTATTATTTAAATATATCAAGTTGAAATATCACCTTGATAGTGTTGGGATGTGAACTGTGATAAAAGAAATGGATCTGGTAATTAACTCTCCCACTTACTAGTAGATTCATGATAAATACATGCATTATAAATCGAATTCAAGAGCATAGTGATACATTATAATAATGAGGTTAACATGGAGAAAGTATTCCTGCTGTTAAAAGAGGGAAGCAGAGAGAAAAAGAGAACGAGGGAGACAGAGGCAGAGATAAAGGGAGAATGTTCATATATACAATTTTAATTGGATATTTTAGAAAGATATTTACGTATGGCCATACAAAAAAACAGAGGTAGCCATGCTGGTCAAAAGAAGATTTCAAAATGCATACTACTGTAATAATATCTTTACTATTCTAACTAAAAGTACATATTTTTCTTATTTTTATTGGCCGTATAAAGCTACTATCATAATAGAAATTTTGAAATACAATCAACCTTTTGTATTCATGGGGTTTCCATTCACACACACACACACACACACACAGTGTTTTTTTCCCAAAAACTGTGGTGCCTCAAGTCCCATTGGTTTTAACAGCATGCATGTGCTGCCAGTGGGGTGAATGGGGTAGGGCCATCTGTGGATGCTCAAATCCATGGTTGGGGTGGGCAGACTGTAACAGAATCCCATCTTTCTGAAAGTGCTCTTAAAACTCAAGCCCAACTTCTGTTCTCTCTATACATACTGTCCCTTTTTAAACTCATCAGTTCTTTTGGTTTCTCCTATCATCTGTATGCTGATGACACTCAGCTGTATCTTTCAACCCCTGACCTTTCGCCAGGGCTTCAACAGCAAGTCTCCTCTTGTCTGGCTGCCATCTCTCAGTGGATGCGGCATTGGCGCTTGAAGCTCAACATGTCTAAGACAGAACTTCTTGTCTTCCCACCTAAGCCCACCCTTCAATACTCCTTTTCTGTTTCTGTTGATGGCATTTCTATTCAACCGGTTCAGCAAGCCCGCAGTCTTGGCTTCATTTTTGATTCCTCTCTGTCATTTACTCCCCAGATTCAGGCCACTGCCAAGACCTGTAGATTCTCTTTTTACAACATTGCTAAAATCCGTCCTTTCCTCTCAGCCTCCACTGCTAATGCCCTAATGGTTTCACGACAAGATTATTGTAACCTTCCTCTGACAGGGCTTCCTCTCTATCACCTCCATCCTTTAATCTCTGTTCAGAACTCAGCTGCACATATTATCACATCCGCTCTCCGCTTTGACCATGTTTCTCCTCTTTTATCCTCCCTTCATTGGCTCCCCTTCCCCTTCTGTATCCAGTACAAGCTTTTGTTTTTGACTTTCAAAGCCCTCCACGGACTGACCCCTCCTTACTTGTCTGAACTTCTTTCTCCTCACACTCCTTCTTGTACTCTCCGTTCTGGTAGTCTAGGTCTCCTGTCCCAGCCGAGGATTTCCACTGCCCTGTCCCAGATTCATCCCTTCTCACTTGCTGCCCATCACTCCTGGAACCTTCTTCCCCCACATATACGCCTCATCACTTCTCTAACCAGGTTCAAAAGTAAGTTAAAGACTATACTGTTTAGGGAAGCGTTCCCAGGACTGTGCCATCTGCCCCAGGATGCCTCCTTCTAACTATGTATTAAGAAGCCGTGCGCTCCCTCTAGTCCATCTGCCTTGGTCCTGGCCCCAGAGGGAGAGAAGAACCACTGGACCTCACCCCCTTTCCCATCACCTTCCCCTCTTCCTTTTGTTTTGTTTCTTTTAGACTATAAGCCTGAGGGCAGGGATCCGTCTAATTTAAGATTATATGTACAGCACTATGTAAATTTACAGCGCTATATAAATAAAGGTTAAATAATAATAATATAATAATAATAATCCACCTACCTGGAAGACTCAAATAATTCTGAGAGATTTACTTCTAAGTATGTATGATATGGATCATACTATTTTCTTACTTCTTTTAAAAAAATTCTCAATATGCAGAAGCATATTAACATATTACAAATAACTCTGAAACTTTACTCCTTTTCTTCTAAAACTGACATTGTATTGACCATGACCCAATCACCATATATAGATGTGAGAGCTGGACAGTGAAGAAAGTGGATAAGAAGAAAATCAACTCATTTGAGATGTGGTGCTGGAGAAGAGTGCTGAGGATACCATGGATGGCCAAAAAGATAAAGAAATGGATCCTAGTTGCCTTGCAGGTCAAATGACAATAAGCACAGGAGACATGGCTGGAGGAAAAATGGCCACAACTTTAATGAACAAGCCACATAAGGAACACAGTAAAGATAGATCTATCTATCTATCTATCTATCTATCTATCTAGGGTTGGCTCAAAGCATAAAGTCTGGATCTGGACATCTGCAACCCCAATGATTGTATGATGTATGTTTGCTTGTAAGCCCAAGCATCTGGATGATGTAGGTGCCAAGCCCAACCCTGTGGCACAGTTACACAACTGTGCTGCCTCAAATTGAAATGGCAAAGCACTCTAATCACTGGGTGTACAACAACTGTGGCCCCGCACTGGCCACCCATTCCGCTCCTTCCACCCGGATCACGAGGACTCCCGATCCAGTGCCAGAGAGCCCTGGAAACTCCTCACCCCAGATCCAGGCCTATGCTGCCACCCCTCAAGAGTTGTGACAATCAACTTCCACAAGGGAGGGAGGGTGGGAGAGCCAAAGCTAACAATGGCGCTGCCGTGCACCCGCCATGGCCTTATATAGGCCCGGCAACCAATGGCAGGCCGAGGAGGATGGATGCACCGCCCTCCTGCAGGCCTCCATCCAATCAGGGGACGAGGCAGGCCCCAGCTAGCCAATCAGGTGGTGCTGCCTTGCCCCAAGGGAGCCTGGGACATGCAGTCCCAAAACCAAGGCGGGCTCCTTTCCCACACAATACGGCAGCCAATGGGAAGCGAGCCCAGCCTCCCACTGGCTGCCAGGAAGGGAACGCTGTGGGGAGCCAAATTTTGGCACCCAGGACCAAACAGCAACCGCGCCGGCCCGGTAAGTCGGGCGGCACCAAAACACGTCAGGCCATAACTCTCCCTGAAATCAACCTAGACAATGAAGAAATCAAAATAGTAAAAAGATACTCATACTTTGGATGAAACATTGATCAGGAAGGAGGATGCAGTGAAAAAATCAGAAGACTAGGAGAGAGCTATGAAAGAACTAGAAAAGATCCTCAGCAGTAAAGATATACAGCTGAGCACTAAAGTTAGTTTGTACAAGCCATAGTATTCCTCATTATCATGTACAGGTATGACCAAGCCTGAACTCTCCCAGGAAGGTGATTAAACGGAGACTTTCATAGTTTGCCCAAATTATGAGAAGGCATGACTCATTAGAAATGACAATAATGCTAGAAAAGATGGAAGGATATAGAAAGAGAGAAAGACCACATGCTAGATGGATGGGTTCTATTAGGGAGGTCACAGGTATGAATTTACAGGACCTAAGCGGAGCAGTGGAAGATACAGAGTCTTCGAGATGTCTCATCTATAGGGTCACCATGAGATGGGATCCACAACAACAATAACAAGCCACCTAGAGAATTTGTTAGTGGATAAGTGTATCATTGGTGGATTTTTGATTTGTTACTGGATAGTGTATAAACAGTGTAACTGAGTAATTAAGTCAATAAGTGAATAGACATTAAAGGAATCAGATAGATACAATTTGCCGTTGGGTTTTTATGTCAATAGAACTACCCTTTCTTCCTAGCAAGACAAAATGAAATGGAGGAGGGAAAGGGTCCTTTCCCATAACTTCCCCTGTCCTCGCTAGGAATTTTTTTAACAGATTGTCTGTCTGTCTGTCTGTCTCTCTCTCTCTTTCTTTCTCTCTCTCTCTGTATGCGTGTGTGTAAATGTTTAAGTTTTATATTTTATTTTTAAAATATCATTAGTGAATATGATATTTTAAGCCTAGAAAGAAGCAAATTCACCTGCTCTCCCACTTTCCTTATTGTCAGAAAGATGTAGTGCAGCAGTTTTTAAAACTATTGCCTTAGGCCAAATGTAGCAAAGAAAAATTATTCAAATAGAATGTCTGATCCATATTTGGGGTGACATTAGGTAATGATGCTAAAGAAATACTTTGCTTTTTATTGATCAAAGAGACAGTTAGAAGCGGCTACATTTGTCATCTGACTACTTTCCAATAATGCTGCCTGACTGCAACACAGTTTAGCTTTCAAAGGTACTTGTGAAATATGGGTGCCATATATCCTGTATTCTGCAGCATGGCATTTCATTTTGCATTTTATACTGTATGTAGTTTCTGTTTAGTCTCCACTCTAGATCATTTGTGCATGTCTTCAGGAAAAAAACCTCAGTAACAAAACCTATTGGCTTCCATACCCTCCCACTGTCCTGAAATGCCTGGGACAGTCCTGATCAATCTTCTGCCATTCCTTTTTTCAGATGCTTTCTAAATGTTTCTCTCTCACACTTCCCTGGCTTACTTCAGCTAGTGCAAAAGGAGTTTGCATTCAATTAACTCAGCTGCGGAAGAGCAGAGGAGGGGACAGGATCTTGGTTTTCCTGGGAGACTGAGGCAAAAGCAAACTGCTGCAACTTGTCCTGACTTGTGTATTTTTCCTCATTAATAATGTCTGCTTAGAATTATTTGGCGATGTTCTCTCAGAAGCAAATCGTGGAAGAGTTACATTTTTGGACTACACTTTGGGACTTGTAGAGAGCTAGCAGGGTATTGTGATTTGAGTGTTAGACTCGGACACTGGAGGGTCATGGCTCAAATCCCTGTTCGCCCATGGAAACTCAGTGGATGGCTTTGGGCAAGTCACACTTTCTTGGTTTCAGAGGGAACAAGTCTTGACAAGAAAACCCTGCGATAGCTTTGTCTTAGGTTTATCATACATTCAAAATGAATTTAGGGCACATAACAACAATAACAACAACAACAACACACATGCACATAGTCCAAAACACAGATTTCTTCATTATATGTTATAGTCTGTATGTCATAATCTATAGGTTAAAACTCTGTGCTTCTTTGGTGAACAGAAAATTCAGTACCAGAGGCAGAAATAACCCTGTAATACTGCCTATGTAATTTCTGCCTCTTGTGTTAAATTTTCTGTTAGGAAAGTAATGCTCAGGAACACACCTATTTCAATGTACTTGCACTCTGATGAATATCCATTCCAATCCCAGTAACAAGACAGCTAGCACAAGTCCACACATGTACCAAAATGGAACCCTTGGGGTGGGCAAATGAAGCTCAGGCCAGCACTGAGGATTGACAGTATGGCAGCCAGTATTTTATAGAATGTAAGTGTACCTGGGAAAGAACTCTTTCCAGGTCCGTGAATTAATTCACACTGATTGGATGAGAGAGGTGTGAAACTCCTTTACATCCATGAACACCAAGCCAGGTGTCTGAAAGTCATATGTCTCAATGATGATATGAGAGCCTTCCTTTCTCCTATTTAGTACCATGGGGGATACAAACAGGGATTCCAGGTGACCAGAGACTTGACTGAGTAACTTCAAGGTCTCTGCTCTTCTTTTGTATTCTTCTTTAAACCAGACTCTGTTGAGAACTTCAAACAGAGGATTCATTCAAACAAATTCTGGCAGGTGTTTAAACAGAGGTAAAATAGAACACACTGGCAGCCTGCCACCTAAACCAACTTTACTTATTTGTAAGAGCCTGCGCAAGCAGTCCTTCAATGAGATCAATAGGACTTTTGCCCAACCAAGGCATGTTGGGCAATAAGTTTAATATTATAACTATTTCTGTAGAACACTTAGGTGGGATAACAAATTTATAAGATGGAAGGGAAAGACATTGCATTTCCAGATGTGTGAAAAGTTGATTTTTGGGACCAGTGAGAAAATACTTTTACCTTCAGTAAATTATTACTTTTCTCTCAAACTCCAGAAAGCTGGTAATCTTCTGGAACAGAGAATATTTGCTCTCAGAAGAAATACATGTACTTTCTAGAAGACATATGCATTAGATAAAGGGGGGGGGGGAGGCAAAGTTAGCCTTCAAATGTACAGGTATTGCTTCAAAATAGATAACAGGCTAGCAGCTAGACCAAGAAAAAGTTAGTGTCCCAATTTCATAATGTGTGGATGGGTTCAGTAGTATCACTAGGGGGTGCAAGGGGGTGCATGCCTTACTGGGTGGCACCACTGAAGGGGGTGACATCACAGAAGGATGTGACATCCGGTGAGCCATGGCATGCAGCAGGGAGAGCGGGCCCAGCCTCCCCCCAGTCCCAGTCCCAGTCCCGTGTGGCTTTAGTTCAGAGTAAAGCCACACTGGACAGGGAGGGAGACGGCCCTGGTACCCTCCCTCCAGTCCCTGCCCTATGCATCTTTATTTCAGAGTAAGGCCACATGGGACACGGAGGGAGAGGGCCAAACATCTCCCCCAGTCACCATCCTACATGCTTTTACTTCAAGGTAAAGCCATGTGGGACAGGGGGAAATTGGGGCTAGTGCTCTGTCCCCCATTCCTGCCCTCTGTGGCTTTATTCTGAAGGAAAGCCATGTGGGTCAGGAGGTTGGGAGCAAGCCCTTTTGGCTCCACCCCGAAGCCCTGTCCCCATTACCAAGTGACACGCTGGAGCAGGACACCACTGGATGGGCTATAAAGTGTGCTGAAAGAATAGAAATATTTAGGTGTAGCTCTTGCTTAAGATAAACCAAGGGAACACTATGAGTCTATGATTCTATGTTTACCTTAAAACACTTTCAAAGATGTAAAAAATGAAAAAGAAAACTCCAGTAAGAATAACTTTATAGAGTCAAAAGAACTTTCTAAAACAGTATTGTTTTATGGTTCATTTTGGTACACTTTAACATGATTTGCCAAGTTATCAGAAAGGCCTGGATCCCACCTGTAATGTATGAACAGTTAGGTCTCCATTTTGCCAGGTTTCATTACAATGCATGTCTTCACATTTTTACTCCACATGGATGTTTGGGAATATTTCCAGAAATTTCTACAACCAGATTAACAAACAAATCCATTTTCATGCAACTCTGAATAGGTGTTTGTTTGGAGCTTTCATCCTCATTTTATTTTGAACTAGAGTAGTAACAAAATGGTCCCAACAGCTGTGAAGCCACCAGAGTGAATGGGAGAAAGCTCACCACAAGCTTGCTATGCAAATGCCCATTCAAGATATTCTATCATACAAATCTTGATTTAGTGCAACTACAACAAAAATAAGTGTAGGCAACAATATTCAGAGATTACGTTCTAAAAGCAGTTCTAAAATACCCTCCTTGCTTGACACACACAGCTCTAGCCTCTTAACACCTTCTCCTCCTTTTTTTTTATCCACCCATCAGGCAGACCCCCACCTTTTTCCAGCCTGTCCCTGGAACATTTCATTTGCCAGTACTTCTCCATAGTGACCCTTATATAAAATGACAAAATCAGGGTTCCCTTTTTGGAATTTATATTTTTTTCAAAAATATTTTCAAGCCTTGGATGATTGAATCCATGAATAAGGAATCCATGGATACAGAGGGCCAGCTGTACTTGCAGTTCCCGTGATTTATTCATTCTAAATCAACAAAATCAATGCAGAACATGTTCACAAGTGTTGCCTTTAAGAAAACATTGCGGAATGTTGATATTTCAGTAATTTAAGAAACATATTAATACCTCCTCAATTGTACTTCCTGAATAATTTCCCACAAAAGGGAAATTCCTCCCAAAAGGCATCACAGCCATTACATGTGCATGTGCACTCACATGTATGAGAAAGAGAGATGACGGAGAAGAGTAAGAAGTACTTTTTTCTGTGTGGCTACAGTAGTTGTAATTTATGTCTGCAAAACAAATCTACTGTTGTTGTTTGTTTTAAAGCTAGCTTTATACTATTAAGTAATCATTTATTGGGTGCTAGAGCAAGTACTCTTCCTAAAGAAGTCCCTACAATTGCAGTACACAGAAGGGAAATGGCTTCAGTGACTTCAGGTGTTCATCTAAGGAATATTGTCCAGCTGGGCAAAACATCATAATCAAATGGCATTTAAGGAAGACAACTTGCTATACACGAGTCACCTAGAAATACACTAAAGCTAGAAAGCAGAGGACAGTAAGCAAAAGTCAGGCAGGGAGAGAATATCTGGGACTGTCAGCCAATCACCACATCCACTAGTTTTGCATTTCTATTGATATTCACATAGCCTGCTTATAAAGATATCCTCCTGGACACTTCATTCCATGCATTTGAGGAAGTAGATTGAAGTCTACAAAAGCTTATATTACCAACTTCTTTCTTTCCCTCAGTCTTAAAGTTGCTACAGTAGCCCTTTTCATATATTCAGAAGGGATAGGGTATAATGTTTATGTATGCCTGTATGTGCTTTCAAGTTGCCTTTCAGCTTTTGGCAAACCTCAAGGTTTTCTTAGGCAAGGACTAATAGAAGTGACTTTACCAGTTCCTTTCTCTAAAATATCCCTTTGGGACCTTGTGCCTTTAGCATTTATACTCTGCTTTAACTTACAGAAACTTTGAGAAGGCATCATTTGCAAATTGAACACCCTTGCCATTCAATTCACTGGGACCTATTTCTGAGGAAGCATCCATATAATGGCAATATTAACCATTTAAAATAAATTATTTAAGGAATGCTACAGCTGAATGTGATAATGCCTATCTGCTCTTTGCCATTTGTTTCTGTTTCATGCAGGAGGAAATTTCTTACTAGTCCAGATGAGCAATAAAAATGCTTAAGGAGCAAATGTGTGGGTGAAGAGTGTCACACAAGCCATCCATTTACAGAATGTCAGTTTATATAGTCCTTAACACAACAAGGCAACCTGAACACGTGATTTATGGGGAAACTTCTGCTGTGTGAAAACAGCTTGCAAAACACTGTAACAATAATTTGGGTCTCTAGAATCCCACTTTGGATTTAACACCCTGTTCTAAAGATCCAAGTGAAATGGCATAATTAGGCTGGTATTACAAGTTAATGTGGCTTGGTGTAGAGTTACAGGACTATCCATAAAGTTCTTTTAAAGACCTTTTAAAAGTTCATTTGCTTCCCACACCTTCCATTTTAAACATTACCTAGCCATTCCTTTATTATGTCTTTGTGACCCATTGCCTTCTTCATGCACGGCATGTTTTAAAGCTAATTCCATGGTCCAGGCTGCAATCCCAAATCCACTTATGTGGAAATAAATCCCACAGAAAACACTTGTTTTACATTAGGAGTTACAGATGTTGAGCAGCATTTCCGGAGGGCCAGATTGGGACATACTTAAGAGGAGGAATGTCCAGGATTGTGCTGCATGTCTTGCAATTGCTCCATGTTTAGCCATCAAATTCAATATAACTTATGTGCACTTATTTTAGTTATTTGTAATATTTATATCAAACGTTCCAATAAATTGTCATCAGCCATTGTAGACTGCAATTACTGACACCCAGATCAGAACTTGGAAATGTGAATTGTTTTCGACTAAAACTTCCATACACCCACCTGAGCCAATGCTCATGTTGACTGAGGATTCTGAGAGTTATAGACAAGATATATCTCTTCCAAGCTCTCTTTCTGATCTATAAATCCCAAAAGCCATATGTCTCCTATATAACAGATAGTGCCATGCTGTGTTTCCTCAACCACATTTCAAACATACACACACACACACACACAGAGAGCTCTGCTCTTTCATACGGTTTTTCCATTTTTTCCCCTGACAAATGACCGTTGCTCCTCAGATCCATGTCAGAAACCAAAGTACAATGGGTCCTTGACATCCACTGTGGTTTGGTTCCAGGACCACCTGTGGATACCAAAATCCATGGATGCTCACATCCAACTAAATGCAATGGCATAGTGAAATGGTGTCCCTAATATAAATTGGCAAAATCAGTATTTTCTTTTTGAATTTATATATATGTTAATATTTTCAATCAGGGGATAGTTCAATCTATGGATAAGGAATCCGTGGATATCAAAGGCTGACTGTATATTTCCCTTCATCTGAAACACATCTGGCCTCTCCCATTGAGTGATGTTTTTGACTAACAGATTGACTCAATTTCATTGATATCCCAATGTTTTCCTAAAACTGAAGACTTTGCTACATGAGCCCCATTCTCAATGCAACAGCATTTTTAGTAATTAAAAATTGAAATATACTGGTTTCAGAATAGCTATTATCTCATGTTTTGTCAATCACATCACTGGGGCTGTTTCTGCCATCGCACTCTTGTCCACACTCTCCCTTAACCCTACCTCCCTTCCCTTTGCCTTACCCAGCGTGACTTTTGTTTTTTTTTAAATTTTATTTAATTTTACTTTTTAACACAATTCCAGAGTTCTGCTAATGTGATTTAAGTTTTGAAAAAGTAAAAGAAAAGAAAAAGAAATAAATGAAACCAACCTTCTTTGGAATAGTGAGGTGGAGGGGATACCGGGGGAGAGGAGGAGACCACGTGGCTGCCAGTATCGCCACTGTCCTGGCACTGAAATTTTGCACCCAAGGATTAACACAGCTATGAGCTTATTAATGGACCTCCCTCATCAGTGAAAAGGAACATCCTAACTATGCTTTACAGACACAGCAGCTACGGGGATAAGGTGGAGGCATGTTCCTGCACTGGGAGATACACCTACAGGGATATTTCTGTACCTTATTTTTCTAATACTACTTGAAAATCTTTTCATCACTGCAGAACACCCAGCAACCATTTCCATGTTGTTGGAAAATGGTGGAATGAATGGAAACCTCCTATGATGGCCCTGAAGATCTCTATCACAGTGTGTACAGCTACATGAAGATAGCTGGATGGATCTCTGCTCATCCCATTATTTCCAGCAACTTGGAAATGGCCATGTGGGGGTGGGGATTACACTACTAAAAAAGGTAGGTTGTTGGGGAGGGGACTTTTGCTCATTGTGCGCACAATGACCATAAAAATGAATTGCAATGCAGAAAGGCAGACTTACGACATTGTAATTACTGAACAGGATGCCAGCTGTGATTTTTAAAAACACAGCACACTCCATTAAAAGCTCCTTCCTCTGCAGCCAGGCAGCCATCAAAAACCTGTCTGGATAAACAAGCCTTTGCTGGCTGGTAGAAAGACAACAGTCCTGCCTATATAGACAGTTGGCAGTATCAGGGGGAAAATTCATTTGCTCCTGTGATCCATGCTTCAGCTCTGTCTGGGTCAAAGTAACCACATGTTTTAAAAAGTGTTGATTCAGTCTCATCGTTTTGTCATTTCCATTTTGCTTTCCTTGTTTTATGTTCTTAGTTCTGTCCTTGGAGATGACAACTTTTACAGTGGGCCCATGGTATCCACTGGGGTTTGGTGCCAGGACTCCTCGGTGGAGACCTAAACCCATAGATGCTCAAGTCCCATTAAATACAATGGCAGAGTAAAATGGTGTCTCTGTAAAATGGCAAAATCAAGGTTTGCTTTTGGGATTTTTTTTTTTTTTGCCCCTTTGGAATATTTTAAAACAGTAGATGGTAAAATCCATGAATGATGAATCCATGGATAAGGAAAGCCAACTGTATTTGATATATTCAGATAGCTTGCAGGCTAGATATATTCATTTGAAATCATTCTGACAGCATCTTGAAAATTGTTGTTGTATGCCTTCAAGTCATTTCCAGTTCATGATGACACCTACCGCAAATGTATCAGAAGGTTTTCTTGGCAAGATTCATACATAGAAATTTATCATTGCCTTCCTCTGAGGCTGAGAGTGTGTGTCTTGCCCTAGGTCACCCATGGCCAAACTGGGATTTGAACCCTGGACCCCCCAAGTCCTAATCCAGCACTCAGACCACTATACTATGCTGGCTCTCATCTTGAAAATTACTAAGCTTCTATTTTTGTGTTAAGTCCATTCTCCCCAGCAAAACGATCAATATTAGCCCCTTAAGAAAGAGAAACTTTTCTGTTTTTTCCTTCAGTAATTACTCTCTGGAATGTAACACCACCCCGAAAGAAGAAGAAGAAAATTAGGCCAATTAAAAAATGCACAAAATTACATTCTAGCTCATCACATGCAAAGACAATACAGTGTCCATCTGTATCAGCGAGTTAGTGTGTTTTTGCCTGGACAGGGAGGACAGGATCCCATCTGGAAGCCAGCCAAAAAGAGCAATCACCCCCCCCCTTTCCTCCTCCTCCTCCTCTTGTTTGGAAACATTTCCTGTCAGAGCATTAAATTGAGTTTTTATATTGTTGCTGTGTGCCTTCAAGTTGTTTTAGACTTATACCAGACTCTATCATGGGGTTTTCTGGGCAAGATTTCTTCAGGGCCGGGTTTGCCTTTACTCCCCAAGCCCACCCCGTTTTACTTTGCTCTTGGCAGCCAGGGAGTACAGGAAGGAAAATTGTAACAATAAAGGATCATGGGAATTGTAGTATGTTTCTAATGGGGGGGATCCCATGGCAACTACTGTATTTCTGGGACGACCCACAATTGTGTTTGGATTGTCTTCTGATTGCGTTGGGCGTTGTTTGATAATCTTTTGCTAAATTATGTGAAATGCCATGGATGACTCTGGATTGATCCTGTGATAACCTTCCAATTTTCCCCGTGTGAAAAAGATGTAAAGTACTGATGGAAGATACAAGGTTATTTTCTTTGTTTACAAGCAAGATGTACCGTACACATCTTTAATGTGAGGGCTCACTATCCTTGCTACATGAACACAGTGTGTAGCAAAATTTTAGATCTCTGGTTAGATCTGACTTCCTCAGCCCATTGCCCTTCAGAGGTTCTGGGTTATAATTTCCATTCATGCAGCCCAACATCTCTAGAAGGCACCAACTTGAGGAAGGCTGAAATCTTATTAGCTGTATACAGAGTTCAGTACATGGGACTCAACAAAGGGAGAGTTATGAAATGCTCTCTAGCTAAATTAGCATGTAGAATTCCTTTTTAAAATGGTCACTGGCCCCATCTTCTGCTCTTGAGCAAGAGAGGGGACCCCTGAAGTGTATCTAGCTGCCAGTACCACTATTTTACCTCATGTAACTCAGTAACTAAAGACCGAAACAGATGGGCAGGAAGGAGTGGCCAGAAGCCATCCCAGCCCACTCGCCCCAAGGCCACAATGAACACATGCTTTAGTCCCAAGGGCGCCTCCTGCCACAGCCCCAAATAGGAGTGGAAAAGATCGGCCAGGATTTTGCTGCATCATGGCAGAAGGTGATATGTGTGTTGGTCCTGAACCAATAATTTCTGGTGTCTGAGGTTGTCCCTCCTCTTCTGTCAGCCTCTCAGCTGCTGCCATCAATGGACCCCTGTCAATCTCCTCCTCTCCCAATGACATGTCAACAGGTGTCTCCCCAGTTTCTGCTCCCTTGGTTGGTATTGACTCTGGAGTGTCCACTGGGTTTGGGTTGCTGCTGCTTCATTGGGCAATGTTGAAGTCTTTGTTGCTGGTGTCTCTCCTACTGTGATATTCCTTTGTTGCAATTCTGCCATGTTACAATGCTTGGTGCCCACTCCAGACTTGCTTCCCTTCCCACTGAGTAGTGTTGAGTCAGGTAAGTTGGGCACAGCAGAATGGGCTTCATGTGCAGGCTGTTGATCAGACTGACAGTCCACCTCACTTTGAATAACTCCTCCTGAACTTCCCCCAGAGTTTTCTCCTTCCATTGAGACATCAGTGAGAATTTCCTCGGCTTCTGCTCCCTTGACTGCTTCCCCTCCATGATGCTGGACTGTCAATTGGCTCTTCCCGTTCTGCTGTCTCACAAGGTAGAGTAAGAGTCACTGATGTTGCAGTACATGCTGCTGACTTGGCTCCTTGCTGTGAGCCTGGCTTGTCCTGCACTGGCCATATACAAAGTTCAGGAAACAGGACTCGACAAAAAAAGGATTATAACATGTTCTCTAGCTAAAATAGCATGGAGCCTTCCCTATATAGAGTTAGCTCTAATTTCTAGTAAGAATAACATCTGGTACTCTTCTTGCTGAATGGGATGTTATTCTTGGATCAAGAGGCGCCAGTCTGTGAAGTCAACATTATTATAAGCCCATATTTTACATGCTCATTGAAAGTTATTTGAGAACGTAGGTTTTTAGTACTTTGGTGAGAAGGATGTCCGTGGTTGTATTAAAGGAGATGAAAGGTAGCATGCAAGAAGACTGGGGTGAGGAATTTTAAACATATTTTGAACTTTCAAAATAGGAAACAACAAGCATAGGAGATTATCTTGAATCCTTGCTGTCTTCAGTGACATAATAGCCTATTTAACAAGCAAACAGATAAAAACATCATCCAGTATATAACCCTAAATCTGATGTACTCCTTCAATAAGATATATATTTAGTCAAACTATTTTATTGCATGGTACTGTATTGCATTGCATTGCATATTATTTTCTGTGCAGAAAATGCTGTGCATTCTGTTCAGGAAAGCATGTGTGTGTGTGTGCGCGCGCACGCACACATGTTTTGCATGAAAAAAGTGGCCACATTTTGCACAGGAACACAATACTGTTTCTTGTACAGAAAAAAATGCATTTGGAAGAAAATTGCTAAAATTACTTGTTGGTTTCTTTGAGCATGATATGATATGAGTAAAGAAATACATCCTTTTAGAGCAGAGAGGAAAGCAGCCTAGGCTCCTGTGGGAGAGAATTCCATACCCTAAGAGAACTAGTCACCAGAGCAGGATCTTTCATGTATCCTCCTCAGACCTGCATGTGATGGTGATAGGGGTGAGTAAAAATCCTCCCAAAGATCTTAAAACTTAGGTACACCCATAGTATAATTTATAAATAAAATAATAACATCTGATAGTCTGGACCAAAGCTATATAGACCTTTATACATCATAAACAGCTCTCCAACTTTTTTTTCAATACAAACCAGTTTTGGAAGTATCATTTGCTGAAATGTGTTGGAGATAGCAACTTTTGCCTGCTGAGACTGTATCTCTCTAGGAGTTTAGAAATGCATGCTTTTGGTAATTTTCTGTTTGTGTGTTGTTGTTTTTTACACACAGTCCTCTTTTCCTGGAGCATGTACACATCCTTTGTCCCTGGGAAACTCTTCTGACTCCCTAGACCATGCTTGCATTAAGATGAAAATGGTGCTCTTTTTCAGAATAGTTCATACCTACTTTTATCTAGCATGTAAACTTCCTACTTTTTCTATCTGCCCCAGGAAGCTGAACATGTGTACAGTATCTGAATTATGCATAAGATTGTGAGTAAACTATTTTTTATCTTTTTAAAGGAAAACTGTTTGATTTTTTTACTAGCCTAGATACATGAGTGGGGTGATGGAAGCTGGTTTCTTGCTGTTTCTGACCTACTGCTTCAATGCTGTTTTAAGCTCTGCTAAACAGATTTACCAAATTTCAAACTGTTTTTAACTAAACGCATCAAAATGTATTATTTTGAGCCCTTTGTTTGTTTATTTGCTTATAAGTGAATTTTTAAACAAGTCCAAAATAATTAAGAAGTAATGTATTAGCAATCTGTTAGTAATGTTTTACTCCTAGTACTGTATAATGAATAACACATTCAAAACATAGGGAAAGATATGTCACATTTCTCTTTCTCCAAATCATGGTGTTTCCCTGAGCTGCATGGTTGTGGGTTTTGGCTACACAGATGTGAGCATACAAAATTCATTTCCAGATGGACAGCTTCTCATGCTAGTTATTGAAGGCACTATGAAGCTATTTCATCTTTTTCTCCATAATGGATTTTCTGAATAAAGAAAAAAGACAGAAGATGAAGTGGAAAAACATGTAGGGGTTCTGAGTGAAGAACCACATGATGTGAAGTCTCCTTTAGATTCATAAAATGAAACAGGGCAATGACATGATTAAAAACCTCATCTGAAAACACCCAAAACTTGATTCAGAAGAAGAGGGAGCAGATGAGCACACTGAACTATACTAGGATTTGTGGCGGGAGTTATTCTTGTCTCAGCCTCTGGAAAGTACCTCTTGTTCTTTCCAACAACTACATCCAGGTATACATCATTTAATGAAGTAGAGGTGGTCCTGAGCCTTACTTATTTAACAGAAAATTTGGTACCAAAGGCAGAATAAATGGAAAAAATAAGGATACGTTCCTATGCTAGAAAAAATGAAGAACAGTTCAAGATGTTTCAGAAAGCTTTTTATTCAAATTTAAAAATATGTGCATGTGAAATGAAACAGAGAGAGAGAGAGAGAGAGAGAGAGAGAGAGAGAGAGAGAACCTTTTAAAGACCGCTCAAAAGTTTCTTCCAGAGTTTCTTCCCTATGTAGGGATGATCTTTTTTCCTTTCCCTAGGCTCCACTTTTCTTATGATTTCCATTTTGCTGGCTAAATTGAGATTTATACTTCTTCTTCTTTTTATGCCGGGGGAGAGCTATTAAATATGCTTCCCCCATTCTCTCTCTTGCTGTTCACATATGTTCAATAACGCATTCTGGAGGCAGCTGCTATGTACTTTCCCTGTTGAAGGCTGGCACACACAGCTAGAGTGAGATCAGTTAGAGTAGAATCTCATTCTTTTCCAGCTCAAGTTTTATCACTCTGTTTTAACGCTATACTGAAAGTTTGTTTCTCTTCACCTCCCCAATGGAAATGCTGTTTAAAATCTTCCAGCTAGACAGATGACAAAAAAGAAAGGGCAGGCTATGAGGGCTAAATAGAATTTATAGAAAGGAGTTTCTTAGGAGCTTATTGCATTGCTTATTAAAGAAACTTAAATCAGAATCCTGATATTATCACAAGCATTTTGCCACTGAATCCATTGCCCATATCCATCCTGGGTCCATCCTCACTCCCAGAAGTCCTCTGGTGGCAAAACTCCCAGTTTTGAAAAGATGCACACTGAGTGCCCCTGGGAGTGAGGATGGACCCAGGATGGACCCAGACAAAATCCTTGTGATAATATCAGGGTGCTGCCCGATTTAAAATGTAAGCCAGGAGAGGTAAATCACTTTAATAAGCAATGCGATAAGCTCCTCTGTCAGAGGCTTTTAAAACTGAGATATGCTTATCGTTTCTTTGCGTTTTGGCTAAGATCAAGAGTAGTAAACCTGAGGTATGCTTGTAATATCAGTACATCAATGCTGTAAACCAGTCTGAGATTTGCAGTGGTTATGAAAATGTCTTGCTGGTAGGGAGTTTCATCTAGAAACAAGACAGCTTTCCTTCTGCAGACAACCTTTAGGTACCAGTTTGACATTGTCAATCTATGTCTTCCCCTCACTAGGTCAAAAATGTAGACTGAAGAAAGCCTGTTTGTATCATTATTGGAGAGAATGAAATAAAGTATTCACTGACTGCAGAACAAGAGTACCAAAAGCCAAAGGAGGGTGAAATCCCAAACCTGAAGATTGAACATGTAAGCAAAGAAAGCTTGATAGAAGGCCTGGAGCAAGCAAAAATAAATAAATAAATAAATAAATAAATAAAGTTTAAAATCACTTTTTAAAATTAGCTTTAAAATGCTCACACAACCAGCTTTCAGCTTCAAACATTGTATCTATGGAGCTTATCCTACTAACAAATAAGCTGGCTTACCTCTTCCATCTTCAGTTCAGGATCTAGTGTTATGCCCAGGTTTTGTAGGGCTGTTCTTTGTTTCCTGAGAGTGTGTAAATGTAAATTCCCACTTTCAAAAGGATCTACCCCAAAGCCAGGCTGGAAAAGATACTTTGAGACACAAATCTGGTTTAACTCACCATGCACGTAACATTTATTTGAGAATCCAAACATACAGAAATACAAGCACCAAGAGAGCTCTCTCACACACACATACACACATATACTCACACACAAAAAGGCACTTTGCTGAAGTCGGGGATCAATCGCCTTCACAAGGTGCATGGGTGTTCTGTTTGCCTAGGAACAGAAGCACACCTCTGCTAGGAAAGCCTCTTCTTTTTAAACCTTTTGCAAAGTTCTTCACTTTTGCAATGTCCAACGCCCTTTGGCTCTTCTCCAAAAACCTTTGGTTAAGCCAAAGCTTCATACTTGATGTTTTTCAGGTGTTCCGTCTCTTATCAGTTCATGTCCAAGCGTTCTGTTCTTTATTGCTGTTCTCACAGTTTTTGGACATCTTCTTACAGATACAGGTTCTTCTTACAAATAACACAGGCAGCTGCACCCTCTTTTTCACGGATATGCCATTGCCACATCAACCTTTCAGGAATCTTCGCTTTGCTTGCCAGGTTCCTTCCAATATCATGCATTGTTATTCTCCATTTTGTTTCTCCTCAGTCTTACAGTGCCACCTAAAAATCCATTCACTCCTCACACTGGGATGCCACTGAATGTTATCATACCTAAATTGGTGTCTATCTAGCCAGGATGCCACCACCTGGATACATCCTGGATTGAAGCCTCACTCAGCCAGCACTTTTTTGAAGTCAGGGAGGTTCTGATTTCAAAAATTGGCCAGCTGAGTGAGGCTTTGGCCTGGGATGCTTTTGAGCAATGGCATCCCAGCTAGATAGATGGTGATTTAGATATGATAACATCCAGGGGCATCCTGGATTCTGAATTGAAGCCAGAATAGGTAAGCAGGATTATTTATTCAACGGATAAGTTCCTATGATAAACGATGCTGATTCTGAATTTGCCAATTAGGTCCAAAACACACTGCAGAAATAATCCAGTTTGAAATCACTTTAACTGCCCTAGCTCCGTGCTAGGGCATCCTGGGAATTGTAGTTTATTGTGGCACCAGAGCTCTCTGACAGAGAAGGCTAAATGTCTCACAAAACTACAGTTCCCAGAATCCCCTAGCATTGAGCCAGGGCAGTTATAGCAGTTTCAAACTGTTTTATTTCTGCAGTGTGTTTTGGACCATAGTCTCAGTAATGTCAACATGTAGCCAGACCAAATCTCTGATTGCCTGAAACTATCCATATGAATAATTCAGGGATGATGTCGCTGCGATTGTCATGACAAGAAAAGCTGCACCTCTTGCCTATCCTTAGTCAAGTATATATTAAAGATAGAACATTATAATAAAATGTGGTGATCTTTATTGAAAATCTAGTGTGCTGTGAATAGTACTTGGTGTATGTGATACAGCTGTCACTAATTAAAATACCTGTTTACTTTGGCTCATTTTGATCTTTTCCTCTGAAATAGTTTTGTTAGTAGCAAGACATTATAACAGTTTTAGTACAGTTTTCTGGTCACCCTCTCTTAAGGAAATCCCAAGGATGAATTTGATCCTGGAGATTTATTGCTGTGGTGTGAAATAAATTTTCTCTGTCATCACCAAATTCATTTCACTCTTGGGTTGCAGAACTTATTCTATCAGAATAGATTTCAGCAAAAAAGATTTCAGTTGAGAATGACTTACTTTTGTGGATTAAAGAACAAACACAAAAGATATTATGCCACCTTGGCTGCCCTTACACTATGAGTTGTTTTGAAGTTACTGACTGGTAAATGTAATCTTTTCCTACATAGCTGGACAGATACCCGGTGACAGCTATAAAAAAAGCAGTTATCATTTGAGAGGTGGCAATTCGCTGTTAAACTCATTTTCAATTTCCATTTTGAAAAACCTTTCTTTCTTTCCAATGCATAGAGAACATACTTGCAAGTTAATGGTGCATATATATCTTATATATATTGTTCACGTATATTCTCTTTTACAATATATTTTTAAAAGTGCTACCACATGTTATATCAAAGACCACAAGTGATGGTTTCTAGAGTATTTGTAGTGATACTGACATGCTGGTTCATTTTTTATTTAATAGCAAATGGCATACTGTGGCCTTGGACCTGGGCAAGTACAGTACAGTACATAGTGTTGGACTTGAGAATCTCAAGTTTAAATCCCTGTTCTGCCACGATACTCATTGGAGGGCCAGCAGTTTACCTGGTGGCTTCCTAGTGATCAGGGCACCAATGGGGAAGTTGGTTCAACATCTTGGATAACTTTTTTAAAGTTACAACTAAACCTAGAGTAGCTTCACTGCCCCTCTGATATAGATGCCACCAGCCATCATTGACGGCCAGTCACTTCATCATTATCTCCATGATAGGGCTATATTCCATCCTAAACTCCTTGAAGGAAGGACAAGACAATAATATGACAGATACATAATTAAACATGATAATTAATTTGTGGTTCCTAAAAGGCAGATGGATTACTTTGACCCACTACTTCTACATAATCCTATTGAAATTAAAGGTGCTCAGGAACAACCAGGAGGGCTTGGTTGGTCCCCTCACTGCTCTCTATTCACCGACAGGCAAGAACCATTTATTATTTAAACAGGCCTTCAACTTTTAACTGGTGGGGTAGTACAAGGGATAGGTTTTAATGTCCTCTTAACTGTTTTAAATTTTTAAAGTGGAATGTGTTTAACACTTTTTAATATTTTTGAACTTCAGACAAAGCGGTATTGTTTTAGCTGCATTGTTTTAATAGATGATGTGAGCTACTTTGGGTTCCATATGGGAGAAAAATGAGATATAAAACAAACACTGGGGGAGATGTAGCTTGCACTAATAGGAATAATTTCTACTAAGATTTCTGTTACTATTTTTTGCGTGAAATCAAGAAAATTTAGACTTTTATTTTTCCATAAACTACATAATATGATAGTGACATCCTTATTTAATTTTCTTCTTAAGGAAGATATTGCCATTTCCATCAGTAGTAAGAGATTTGTGTGTCCTTGGATGAGTCCACTCCACCAAAAGAAGAGACATACGCACTCAGATTTGGATGAAAAAATGGCCACAACTATTTACTGATTACAACTGCAGTTAGTTGGCACATGCCTAGGATTGGATCCAGGCATTGGCCAGCTCACCTGCTCCCCAATGAGACCACTCTCCAGACTTTGCCAGTGAAGGGAAGTCATGCAATGGGAACTTGCCCAAATGGAAGTCCTCCCTGGCAAAAAACTCTGTGTCTCTACTTGGGGGTGGTGGTAGAGAAAATGCATAAGCCAGCTATTTCCACCACACTCCCAATCCCAGATCTGATGAGGTATCCTTGTTCATACTCTTTCCAGGGCACTAAAATCTTCCTGGATCCCAAGCCCATGCCTCACCCTGTATAGCTGTGACAAAAGCATGCAGAGCATGAATGATAATGGTTAAACCATCTAGGAGTGGAGATGGTTTACCTGCTTTGTCCACGGGCATGAGAGAACCCACAACTTTGTAACTGGCAACAGTGAGTCACATATGTGGCAGAGTATCACAAAAATGCTGGAAAAGGATGTGTGGAAACATGATCAACTGTACAAATGTTTATGTATTTTGGAAAGAGGTCCTTCAGGAATGTAGTAAAATGCTAAACCAATCTATTGATTATACAATAAAATTAACACTGCTACCTATGGTATATTTGATGGTCAAAGAAAAAAAAGAAAGAAAAGAAAGAAAGAAAGAAAGAAAGGCAGAAAGAAATGTTGACATTTACAGTAGTGTCAAATACAGTATGTAAGTCATAATAATAATAGTAATAAAAATTAAGAAGAATCATTTGAATGTATCATAACTTTATGGTATAACTGCTTATGGACTTTAAGGTATAACTCTATGGATAATTAGCTTAAAAGTTACTTAATCAAGTGAAAACTTTAAGAGCACCAATATGTGGATCACTTCATTGTACATTGACATCATTTCATAATTTAAGGGCTGAAATAGACAGCTTGAAGCCATCCCTTCCGAAGGTGAATTGGGGCTGTGACAACTGCACGCCACAGCCCCAGTCTACCCTGAAATCACTCAAAAAAGGTGCAGCAAGGAACCGCTCCTTTTTCGGGTGGCAAAAGGCCAGCTTTGCAGCTGTGCCATACTCAGAAACCAGCTTCATGATGCTCTGGCAGACTGTGGTGTATAAACACCATGCCACCAAAATATCATGAAGCTGCCCCCATGTAAACAACCGGAAAGCTTCCGAGTGGCTTCTGGGTGGCCTGGGAGTGTGCAGTGTTTAAATACCACACTCCCAAGCCACCCAAAAGGCAGAGCAAAAGGGATGCCTGTTTCGGCCCTCAGTTAACATTGCTGCTGCTAGGAAAGACAGTAATTCACATTACTGGCATCAAATGGCTCACTCTGGAGTGATGTATATTAATAAGGCAGTTCATTTACTTAACATAATGTAACCCTGGCTCTCAATGGAATATTTCAATAAAATTTATATTAATAGTCTTAACTATTTATGCTTTAATTCCAATGAAATATGAAGAGTTGACATCTTGATTTTTTGTTGTGTTAAATAAAACATAATTGATAATAAATAAAATTTAAAAAATAAGATATCAAGCAAACAAATATTTGTAGGCAAAAACTTTTGTCAGTTTAAAAACCCCACAATATTCCTATTCAACATATTAATTTCTAACAATAAAAAGACATTAAAACATACACAGACAGATGGGCTAGGCAAAAATATTTAGATGATTATCAAATGATTTAATTTTTCATTCATTGGGGAGTGAATATTACCCAAATCCAGCCAAGTAATTTTTGCACAAGAGGAAAAAAGCCCCTCCTAAGCCATAAAAACAAAAATCAAATTATAAAATCTGTCTATTTTCTTTCCTTTGATAACAACAAAAATTTACTGCCTGAGGGGGTTGCCTCAACCCACCTGATTGTAGGACTGGATCTATATCCCAACCAGAATATATAGGCTTTGGTCCTGTGCGTGCTGCTAGCACTCCAAACCTACGTGCTGTGCCTTCTTTAGGGTCCTAGCCTTGCCTCTGGACAAGCTTCACATAGCCTGGGAATAATGTGTTAAAATTAATTCATTACACTAAAATCAAACTTACCATTAAAAAAAGATTTTAGAAATCATCATTTTAATAATTAAATGCCAACTGTGTTTAGAGATTAGGTGACACTTTGCATATCATTTCATTTAAATTCATTGTTATTCTAGAATTGTGATTTTTAGAAGTTTGGTAGCCTTGCAGGGTATTCACAGAAATTTTTAGTCATTTCAATCCAGGTTTATTTTAAAAATGTTATTAATGCACTGTGAGTGATTAATGCAACAAACTCATTTTATCATTTCACCCAAATGTTCAGTGATAAGGCAGAAAGGTTGCTCACTAGATCCAGTATTTGGAGCTTTAGCTCAATCTGAAGCTCATGCTACTCATCCTCCTCCATTTTCAAATCTGATTTCTTGTTGAAATTAATATCTTGAAAAAAATGCAATTCTAAGGCCCATTCTCCAACTTATGTGAACTGTACATAGGGAAAGGGAGGAGGTGCTGGAATTAAGGTCAGTCCACATGATGGGTTTTCTTGATCCTTATTGCAGCTGCTTGTATGGTCAAGCAGTTCTCTGATGGCTTCACCATATCTCATAGAAAGAGGAACTGAGTAAATGTTATTTCTCTCAGTTCATTGTGTACTGAATAGAAACCAGGACACATGGTGAAACCATCGGATGTCTACTTCATTATGCAGCCATCTGCAATTAGGATTGACTTGGTTTATATCTCAGCACCTTGTGTCATGTGAACTGACCCCTGAAGCTGGGTCAGCCAGTGAGCTTCTCCTCCATACACATGAAAGGATTTCTCTGTTTCTTTTGATACTCTGCAGAAATCACCAGCATGGAAAAGAGAGCATCATTTTTCAAGTCTGTGATTGTTTTTACTACCTTCCCGAAGATCAGAGATATCCGTGGTTATATACTTGTTTTAAATGACCAAAACATAGGAGGATAACACATTTTTAAGTATAGCCATATCTGAAATGGATGCACTGATTGGAAAAGTCTACTGAGGAGTGTGGGAGTTGTTTTTCAACCTTCTTTTTCAATGGCTTATTTTGGAGGTTTTCCAATCAGTATAATATCAGTGGCTTTTTTTTTTTTTTTGCCTTCTTCGGGGCAACAATTCCAAACTATTGATCACAGCCTAAAGATTTTTAAGAGGCTTTTCAAACGTTATACATTTGTACTGACATAGGTTGCATATCGGTCTAATCCTTGCAGGATTTCATTGACTTTTCCATGGTGATTAGCACAAAAATATAATATATATGATGATGAAATCTATAGTTCAGTTCTTCCTCCCCCTCCCCCCTTTTGGACACTTAAAGGCCCACAGAAGTTGAAAGGAAAGGAAACAAAGTATACAAAGTGTGTGAAAACATGCTCAAGTATATGCTCTCTTACTTCCTTTGTCTACCTGGTTAACAAATACAGTATTACAAATAGCTTACATATACAGTACTAAGAGAAATAATTTCTTTGCAAAAGAAAAGGAAAAAGCAAGGCAAAGCAGGGAACATGTTCATATCCAAAACACAGAGTAGAGTAACTGAACAGTAACTGCTAGTTTGTTCATTTGTTATCCTGCCTTTTCACCAATAAACTCAACGCTGTACACATGGCTGTCCCTGCTCACTCTGTCCTCAAAAACAAACAAACAAACACCCTAGAAAGTAAGTCAGGCTGAGAATGAGTAAGTGACTCATCTGGGGACAAAAATCTGGATTTCATGGCTCAATGAAGACTACAAACTGGATCTCCGAAGTTCCAGGCCAAGATGTTAACTAGCACACTACACTGATGAGATGCCCCATGATTGATAAACAAACCTCTGACATTATTAACAAGTAGCTACTAAAACTAGATGTGAATGCTCTGAAAGATATCTGCTTCGTTAAATTGGCACAACATCAATTCAGCCCGCTACTGTGGAAATTTCCCAATAAAAACTACATTGCCATTTTATCACTCACATATATTGTCTGAACCACTGCATTATCCTAAATCCTTAGTCTTATCTACGTTGGAATTTCTGAAATGTATTTCTTGTATAAAATTTCTTGTATAAAACATATCAGAGACATGTCAGACTACAGTTTTGCATTAGCACTTTGCTAATTTAGCTAAATCTCCAGCAGTAGCTTTAATTGGATTGCTAAATCAAGAGGTGTACAATCTGAGCTGAGGAAAATCATTTTTTCTTCTAAATTCCCAGAATCCCATGGCCAGCTTGGTGACACTGATTGTGGAATACTTTAAGTTGTCATACAAAAATAAAGTTTCCAAGTGGTGCACAAAATAAATACTTACACTGATTCTTACTAAACATTAATGCCAGTATGACAAGTAAGAGTTTATTCTTCATCTTCAATGGTCTGATAGTGATTAAAAGCTTTATATTTAAATATTTAAAGTGTCATAGCATTGATTTTTAAATAGAAAAATGTGTACTGTTTAACATGATTGATTGGTTTTCTCATAGTCCCTAAGCCTTGCAATCTTGCATAAAGTCACTACCCCAACCATCTCCTTAAAACTCAAGTAGGAGTAGCATGTTTTTAATCATCAAGGATATTTCCACCCACACAGGCAATTCATTGGTGATCATTCTTCAGTGATCTCTACAGTATAACAAAAAGGTAACTAGAATATGAACTAGAATAGAAGACAGTGCCTGCTAATCACTGCCCAGTCAGGAGGTCTGGGCACAGGAAGAGGTGGGTCACAGGAGAGGCCAACCAGAATCATAGGGGCTGCTGCTGCTGCTGCTAACCAGATCCCCACTTGTAGGAACCACCATTTCTGTCCAGCTGGGAGCCAGAGGAAGCTGAGCGGAAAAGAAACAGAAAGTAAAAAGGTAATTAAGGTCACTATGGACAGTAGCTAAAACAAGGAGATATAAAACTGCATGTGACCATATGATGTGGGATGAGGCAATCCATCATATCAGCGGCCAGGAGCAAGTGGGCATGGTGGCTCTATGCCGCTCCTGAATGGGCTGGTTTGGAGACTCAGCAGCCACATGCCATGCCCCCAACCTGGTGCAAATAGGAACCGTGAAACAGGTGCCATATGGGCCGCAGTGCAGCCTTATGACGCCCCTCATGGGCAGTGCCACCCTGTCTGTACAGGCATGCATCAAGATGGCACCTGGGGCTCACGATAGGGTTTCTGAGCATGTTAATGCTTATCCCCTGCGCAGCCCTAGTTTGGGCCCAGGCAGGCACAAAGTGCTGGTCTGTCCAGCTCTAAACTCATTTAAAAAAGCACTATATCAGGATGAACCTCCAATTTTAAAGACAAAGTGAGAGCTGCACTCAGAACACTTGGGGACAAATAAATCACCAGGAACTAATAGCATACCATTAGAGCTGATCCAAGGTACGAATACAGAATCTACTCAAGTTCTAACTAAAATCTGCCAGCAACTTTGGAAAAGAAAACAGTGGCTCACAGAATGTAGATGGCCAGTATATATTCTAGTCCCCAAGAAAGGGGTCACCAGGAATGGCAATAATCACAGAGCAGTTGCATTAATTTCCCATGTAAAACCTATAATATGAGAGACATTCTGCATGCATATCCCACTTTTCCACAATCATCTAGAGTACTGGAAAAAGGGTCAAGGAAAGTGTGATGAATTTGTTAAAGAGAATGTGAGAGCCAATGTGGTGCAATATCTTTAGAAAGCTTTTAAAAAGCTCTAAAGATGCATGTCTTCTAGCAGGCCTTCCCAGGGAATGCAAACACTTCCCGGCTCCAAACCTAGGCCTTAGTGCCTCTCCAGCTGTCCTTCTCCAGTGTCTTCTCCACCCCTTTAAAGCCTAGGTTTTTAGGCCCACTTCCCTGTTGCTGCTTTTTACTGTTGTAATTTGTTTTATGTTTTTAATTATATAGTGGTTTAATTCTTTTTAAGGGGGGGGGGCGGTGAGGGAAGGTATGGGACATTTTAACTGATATTGTTTTAATCTTTTTGTTGTAACCCGCCCCAGTTGCCTGTTCAGAGGGGCGGGCTAGAAATTAATAATAATAATAATAATAATAATAATAATAATAATAGAGGGTTAGATTTAAGGTTGAACTGAGGCTGATGATGCTCAGTTTGAAATCTCTAATTTCACTGGGCTAGTCAATGTCTCTCAGCCTAACCTACTTCACAGGGTTGTTATGAGATTCATGTACATTGGGCTTGAAAGGGAGAATACACTCCTTCAGATAACCTGGCTACAAACCATGTGGGATCCAAACCAAGCTAGGTCTCATATATTTCATTGTCTTTTAATGCCAAGTAAATATGTACAGGATTAAAGCTTCAGACACTGAGCAGAAATAATCTGTAGCAATCATTCAAGAAGTGACTATGCTTTCCCTCCTCACCCTGGCAGTTTCAGAGCAATTGACAGAGATGTATTTCTGAATTTGACAGATATCGCTTTTTTGGTACATAAACCATTGCTTTGCTTTACAGATTATAAACTAGCCTCAAGAAAGCTGTAAATCTTGACTCAAGCAAGGGACAAGCTTTCACTCCTCTTCATGCAAATAATACATTCACTCCCTCTTAAAATGTGGGACTGACTTTGAATTGACCCTGCACTTTATACCTCCATGGATCCATGAAGAGATATTTATAATACTTTTGGACATCCATATTACACCAGTGGGAGTTTTCTTCATCAGTAGATGAATAGCAGGATCATGGCTAGACTAAAGTACAGCAGATATATGCAAGACGCAGATGAAATCTGATTTATCTCTCTGTCTCTCTTTCATACTGTAGCTTTCTTGGCATCTTCTCTTGGGTAACCTGCATGGCATTATTTCCTATAACAATAAAATATTTTTAAAATGGTGTGGGGGAGACTGCACACATAATAAAGTACTCCTTGAATAAAAGAAGTTTAAATCACAAATGTTATTTTCTTGCTCCTATAAACACAATATATTTTCTTGGAAGCTTTCAGGAATGTCTGTCGTGCTCAATGCCCACAGGAAGGCAAGTAACAAGATTATTATTCAATATTATCATCACTGTAGAAAACTCACACACTGGTGAGGCACTCCACAGAAACAGAAAATGGGGAAGTGGAACCACAGATTTGTCTTGAAGCAATTGCAAATGCAAAGAAATGAAGATTCTGTGTAAAAATAGGAAGATACCTTGCCATAGAAGGAAGGAAGGAAAGACAGACAGACAGACAAACAGACAGACAGACAGACAGACTACTGCCCAGATAGGCTGTTAGAATGGCAATATTTAGCCAGATGTGTCAAAACTAATACTTTAAGACACTGTTTTAAGAGCTATTTAAAAGATCCTTCTTATGTCTTTAAAAGACAACCTCTTTAAATGACTACTGTATGCATCTAAAAGACCTACCCACATCTTTATGTCCATCTACTTAAATATTGCATATAGATTCATTCTCCTAATCAACTGGTTTTAGTGTTCCCTTGGCCTATGGTAACAGTGGGAAACATCCACATACAACAGTACAAAGAGGCCAACACTGCATGTCCCTGGGTCCTTTGTCACTGTTATGTGCTGTCAAGTCAACATCAAGATATCCGTGGATATCTAAAAAAAATTCTCCATATCTTGTCTCCTTGCTTAACCAGTGGATCTCCATCCCCTACACTACCAGTAACCTTCTTAATGGCCTCTTCTCACACTGTTGTGGTGCAATATGAAAGAGGAGGTCCACCTGGCATGGGTCCTGCCTACATAAATGTTTCTTCCTATGCCCTACCCCCCACCCCTTGCAAAATCATCTTGGTATTTGCTGGGGAAAGAACTATGTACTCGCAGCTGCCCCTCTGACTCCTTTGTATATATATTAGAGGAGCAATGTGAAGATAAGTTACAGAAAACAGCTCCCATACTGCTGTGAGGAATCTTTTGACCCTGTGTAAGCATACCTATATTTCTGCATATTTAGTGGCTTTTACCATAGGAACTAATTCTTTGCTTTACAGAATTCAAAAAAGGTACTTTTATGGAATGCGATACTCAGGATCTGCCAACCATTCTGGTAGGGGAGTCTTGGAATTAGCTATTGAATAACTGAGTTCCCATAACTCTTTCAGTTCCAGCTAATGGCCAGAATCCTGTATGGGAGGTAGGTAGGGATAAGCAGCACAGTTACAGTGAATCCCAGCCAACTCCCTCCCCCATCTCCACTTACTGGGAAGCAGCCATTATAATTGATGGGGGTCTGTCACTTGAGAAACATATGACTGCCAATTTCTGCTCCTTCCATCAGTGATCTCTGGTGCATCAACCAGAAGCAGGACTCCTTTGTAATTTCTCCTCATGGTGGAGATCACTTGCATGGGGGTTGGGGACCATCAGCCAGCTGCTTCCCAGACAACAGAGGAACAGACTGCTATCAATTGCAACAGCTCCTGCCTGGCACTTACCAGAGAACTTTCATGGGTCCCTATGTAGCCCCTAATTTTGGGGCTACATAGGGATCCTGAATATCTAACAGTCACGAGTGTGTAAGTTTAATTTATGAATGCATAACTGCCATAAATAATAATGGCCAACATATCTAAACTCCAAAAGTAATTACTGCTATTGCTGATTTTTTTCCCTTCAAATAGTAACTTCAAAGGTGTAGTTCAGTTTGTAAGAGGTAGTCACAAATTTGTCTATCAAAAGTTTGGGTTTATAAACTGAAGATCTTGATGATTTCTTGACTACAGGAATCCTGCCAAATGCAGAAGTTAACTTATGCAGAGATACTGATTCTAATTAAGTAATAGCAGAGGTTGCCTTTGAATTTATGAGGCCATAATCCGCTCCCTTGTGCTCAATAAATACCATTGCTACAGTCGGTGGTGTTAATTTCACACTACAGTGGGAGCTCGGAGTTGTTGCCAAATATAATAATAAGTCACAGGCAATTTGGATTATTACTGTAGAGTACAGTGCATCGAGAATTGTGGTAGCTTATAATCACTTCTTAAACTCATTAACTGAGCTTTTGAATAGTATAACTTTCCTGTCTGTGATAAAGTATAGTTATGTGCTGGCCTGAGAATGAACTGCAGAGACAGAATACTGTGTTCGTGTTTAGAAAGAGTACAGAAAAACTTTTGTTTTGTTTAAGGGAGAATTAGCCCAGCATAGCCTAAAATCGATTTTGGACCACTTCTCATTGTCTATGTTTCCTTCTTACACTTGTATACACAGGTGAGGACCAGTGTGGTGCAGTGATTTAGTGTTGGATTCGGATTTTGGCAATCTGGGTTCAAGCACCCAATCAGCCTTGATACTCAATACCTGTGGGCCAGTAGGTTTCTCTCAGCTTAACCTACTTCAGAAGGTAGTTGTGGAGATATAGTGTGTAGATGGGAGGGAGAGAACCATACATATTTCACTGAGTTCATTGGAGGAAAAATTATATAAACATAACTATTGTGATGCATAATTATACAAATTATACTCAGGCTAAATGTCTGCTTTGGAAAAAAACTGGTATGGATGAGGTTGTGAATCTGAGGGGCTAAGCATTCGAGCTCATTTTACTGAATATCATATGCTGTACATACAGATCAGGACTTTCTCTCCAGGAAATCTAGAAATATCAAGTGTGTGTGTGTGTGTGTGTGTGTGTTGTTTAAGCAGATACAAATTTTCACTTCCTTCACACTGATTATACTACAGGTGCCCAGGCCAGGAACTGGATCTGGAGAAGTTGTTCTTCAGCCTTGGTCCAGGAAGCTGGTTTCTGGAGCTAGAGGATGGAGCCAGAGAGCTGGAGCTTGGAATGGATCAGGTAAGAGGAAGTTCTGGGAATGAATCAGGTAAGTATTGCATCAGGCAAGGGCAAATGGCCAGTCTCCTAGTGTCTATAGCTGGCTTGGACAGTCTAGATTAGTGGATTTCACATTTTGATTCTCCAGGTGTTTTTAATTTTAACACCAAAAATGCCACCCATCCTGGTCAGTAGTCAGGGATTCTGGGAGCAGAAAATCAAAATTCTTCAAGGACAAGAGTTTGAGAACCACTGATCCAGTGGGGGGTGGAGTTTCTGTGAATCAGTAGGGGGTGGAGCTAGCAGTCTAGCTCTATATAACCCCTCCTAGAGCCTTTCTAGACCTTTCTAGACCAGTTCCTGCTAGAGAGAAGGAGAAGGAGAGCAGTTTCTGGGTGGCCTTTTTTAAGTGAGTGAGAGTTGAAATTTTGAAAACTCTTGGGAGAGTGTTTTGTTGCTGGGGGGTGGAGCTTCTGTGAGTCACACCTGTGAGTCACTAGGGGGTGGAGCTAGCAGTTTCAGGGCCTTTCTGGACTTTTCTAGAAAGTTCCGGTGGGGGTGGAGTTTCTGTGGGTCACTAGGGGGTGGAGCTAGCAGTCTAGCTCTATATAACCCCTCCCAGAGCATTTCTAGACCTTTCTAGACCAGTTCCTGCTGGAGAGAAGGAGAAGGAGAGGCACAAAAATGTGCACAGGTGGCAAGCAAAGGGGACACACGGTCTTAGATGTCTCTATACTAATGCACAGAGCACGGGAAATAAGCAAGATGAACTTGAACTCCTAGCGCTACAAGGGAAACATGATATAATAGGCATCACTGAAACCTGGTGGGATGAGTCTCATGATTGGAATGTTGAAATAAATGGGTATAACCTTTTTAAGAGAAACAGGCCAAACAATGGAAAGGAGAAGCCAGGCATAGTCAGACATGCATTCTAGATTTTAGGAAGGCTGATTTTAGAAAACTTAGAGAAATACTGGGAGTGATCCCATGATCAGAAATACTAAAAGAGAAAGGAGTTCCTGATGGGAGTTCCTCAAATGGAAGATACTAAAAGGACAATTTGAAACAGTTCCAATGAGGAAGAAAAATGGGAGATGTCTCAAGAGACCAGGATGAATGACTAAGGAACTTTCAACTGAACTAAGTTTTAAACAGAACATGTATAAGAAATAGAAAAATGGGATAATCACCAAAGAGGAATTCAAACAAATAGCACCTGTAGTGATAAAGTCAGAAAAGCTAAAGCACAGAATGAAGTCAGGCTTGCTAGAGAGGTTAAGAACAATAAAAAGGGCTTTTATGGGTATGTCCGCAGCAAAAGGAAGAAGAAGGAAATGATAGGGCCACTGTGTAGAGAAGATGGCAAAATGCTAACAGGGGACAGAGGAAAGGCAGAATTACTCAACACCTTCTTTGCTTCAGTCTTCTCAGAAAAGGCAAAGGGTGCTCAACCTAAGGATAATGGGGCAGAGGACAGAATAGGGGAATTTTAGCACAGAATAAGTAAAGAGATAGTACAGGAATACCTGGTTAACCTAAACGAATACAAATCTCCAGGACCAGATGAACTACATCCAAAGGTACTAAAAGAACTGGCAAATGTAATTTCAGAACCACTGGCAATACTCTTTGAGAATTCTTGGAGAACCAGAGAAGTCCCAGCAGACTGGAGGAGGCCAAACGTTGTCCACATCTTCAAAAAAAGGGGGGGGGGAATAGGATCCCAACAATTATCGTCCAGTTAGTCTGACATCAATTCCAGGAAAGATTCTAGAGCAGATCATTAAACAGAGAGTTTGTCGATATCTAGAAGATAATTCCATAATCACAAAAAGTCAACATGGGTTTCAGAGAAACAAGTCATGTCAGACAAATCTGATCTCTTTTTATATATATATAAAATTACCAGCTTGGTAGATGAAGGAAATGCTGTGGATATAGTATATCTTGATTTCAGTAAGGCCTTTGACAAGGCTCCCCATGAAATTTTTTCAAACAAGCTTGTAAAATGTTGACTAGACAAGATAACTGTTACATGGATTTGTAATTGGTTGACTGGCCACACCCAAAGGGTGTTCCTTTTAATCCTGGAGAGAAGTGACAAGTGGGGTGCCACAGGGTTCTGTCCTGGGCCGAGTGCTATTCAATATCTTTATTAATGACTTGGATGACAGTCTTGAGGGCCTAGTTATCAAATTTGCAGATGATACCAAATTAGGAGGAGTAGCTAATACCCTAGAGGACAGGATCAAAATTCAAAATGACCTAAATAGACTAGAAAGCTGGGCCAAAGCTAACAAAATGAAATTCGACACAGAGAAATGTAAGGTACTGCACTTAGGATGGAAAAATGAAATGCACAGATATAGGATGGGGGACACCTGGCTGAATGAGACCACATGTGAAAGGGATCTAGGAGTCCAAGTAGACCACAAGTTGAACATGAGTCAACAGTGCAATGCAGCAGCTAAAAAGGGCAATGCAATTTTAGGCTGCATCAATAGAACTGTAGCGTCTCAACCAAGGGAAGTAATAGTGCCACTCTATTCTGCTTTGGTCAGGCCCCACCTGGAATATTGTGTCCAGTTCTGGGCACAACAATTTAAAAAGGATGTGGAGAAACTGGAGCGTGTCCAAAGGAGGGTGACTAAAATGGTGAAGAGTCTGGAAACCATGCCCTACAAGGAACGACTTAGAGAGCTGGGGATGTTTAGTATAGAGAAAAGAAGGTTAAGAGGTGATATGATAGCCTTGTTTAAATATTTGAAGGGATGTCACATTGAGGAGAGAGCAAGCTTGTTTTCTGCTGCTCCAGAGACTAGGACCCGTAACAATGGATGCAAGCTACAGGAAAAGAGATTCCACTTCAACATTAGGAGGAACTTCCTGACAGTAAGGGCTGTTCAGCAGGGGAACACATGCCTTCCTCGGAGTGTGGTGGAGTCTCCTTCCTTAGAAGTCTTTAAACAGAAGCTGGATACTCATCTGTCGGGGATGCTTTGACTGTGTGTTCCTGCATGGCAGGGGGTTGGACTGGATGGCCCTTGTGCTCTCTTCCAACTCTATGATTCTATTATTATTATTACTGATAAATAAAGAGCACTTGTGTTCCATCTGGAGTTCCTCCAACTGAGAAAGCCATATAGAAACCTACATCCAGTTTCTAGGGGACATGTTTGCTAGGATCAGCCTACCTTCTTCTCATATGATGTGTTTTCTAGAATGGCAGGGGATTGGACTGGATGACCCTTGAGATATCTTCCAACTCTATGAGTCTACATTATTATTATTATTATTATTCCCTCAAAAATGTTGTGATATTAAAAGTAACACAATTACACAAAGTCATATTTGCAGCTTTAACTGATTTATTGAGATGGATTTAGGTTCCATCAGATCATTCTCTCTATACAGATTCCAACCAACAGATGGTGTTTCCTACCAGCATATACAAAGAACATATCCACTCATCTCAACACACAAACTATTGCTTCTGATTATTTTTTCATTGGGAATATATGCTTTAATCCAAAATACTTCAGAGGGGTTCCCAGTAGTGAATGTGAAACAGTCTCTGAAATCTGTTTTATCCTAATTTCATTTTTTTTTAAAGTTATAATACAAATTTTAACACTGTATTACATCTAGTAGATAAAAGAAGTGAACCTTGTGGGGAGGGGGAGTCATTTTAATCCATGACAAAAGGGATCTAGTCCCAATTGACACTGCTAGCTGTGAAAACATGACTTCACAGAACATGTTTTCATGTCTGTTTTTGTAGGAAGAATAAAAATTTAAACATAAATTATTTCAAATATATTATTTAAATAAAGGCAGTGTGATCAATAGTTGACATATATGAAAGCTTTGAGTGCCACTTGCTTGTCTGTTAAGAAAGAATAGTTTTATTTCATGTAAAGCTGTAATCCTTTATAAGAGTATAACAAAAATAAGTCCACTGATTTCAGCAGAGCATATTTCTGAGATGTACCAAACTGCACTGTAGATTACATGTTTAACCAATTAACATCAGTATTCCAGTTCCATCAATCATCTCTTTTTTTAAACTCTATTTTATAATTTATCACATTCAGTACCGCAAATAATGTGCAAGACAAGTCCACTATAATGCATATAGGATTCACAGACATATTGTTCTCTAAAGCTGCTCCATCTCATTATCAAAATTCATGCAGAGACCAAACTGCAAACATATTTGTGGATAATGCACAAAAGGCATTAGGCTCCATTTTCATGAAACTGAATATCAATCTGTTATTTTGAACATTAGCAATAGGACAAAACTGTACCCTAGCTTCATATTCAGTGAAATATTGAAGTTGGAAGGCATCCTTCCTATTTCCCTACTGAAAGAAGGGTTATTGTGCTAGGAAAACAGCCTGTGAATCATTTCATGGCAGTGTGATTCTCAGCCAAGGACACTATGGATGTTGTTGGAGTGTAGTTCTCAGAAACCCTGCCCATTGGTCAGACTGGCTGAGGAATCCAGACATTGAAGTTCAACAAACACGTAGGGCCTTCCTAGCTGAATATTATCCATGTATGTATCATTGTAATAACTTAAAATTTCAGCTGAGCATTTTAGAAACATGGTTTAGGCATTGAAAGAAAAAGGGCAGGCAAACTTATCAAATGATTGTAAACACAGCAAGTATAAGAGTTATAGATGTGAACAAGTTTGAAGGTCCAACTCTCTTCAAAGCTAGGAATTTGGGTGCAGAATTTATATTTGAGGGGGAAATGCCCTCATTTTGCTCTGCCCTTAATTAAACCCCTGGAACTATCTACCAGTAATACAAACCAACTATGGCAGGACAACTTATCCTAAATATGGGGAAAATAAAATGAATATACAAATGTATTTTAAATTGATGGTTCAAAGCTTACTAAATTTGCTTCCAAATTAGAATTTTTAAAACAACATTTGCTCAGACCTCAACAAATGCACTCGTTTGTTTCTTCAGTATATCTAAGGAGGGACTTTCTTCATAATAGGCGTGCTATAGTGTTTCCCAAGGTACTTTTGGTGACTGGTCTGACAACTTTATGCTTCATATCAGGCAATTAAAGTGGTTAGTTAATCAGGATGTAGGTAGAAAATGTTAATCCTTTGTATTATAATTCCTAAAATCCTAAACAGCCAGCATGGTTAGGGGTTCTGGGAAGTAAAGGAATTTGGTCCAGGATTTTGTGTGATCATACTATGCATATTAATCTGTATAAACCTGGATGATAATAGGGATTTACAACATTGGTTTCTCTGACTGTCAGCAGGCATGCAACACCTTTAGATCATAGAATCATAGAAGGAAGTTCCTCCTAGTGTTGAGGTGGAATCTCTTTTCCTGTTGCTTGCATCCATTGTTCCGGGTCCTATTCTCTTGAGCAGCAGAAAACAAGCTTGGTCCCTCCTCAATGTGGCATCTGTTCAGATATTTAAACTTACATGCACTTTATTTATCAGTAATAATTGTATGGTTACATAAAATAGTGACTGGTGGTTTCTAGGTCACTGGGGGAATGAACATATTCCAGGTTTTAACATGGGCCTTATGAGAGGTATCCATGGTGCTGAACATATTTTGGGCATAGTCTTTAGCAGCTTGAACAGCTCCTTTACAGGTCAAAATATAACATAGAGCAGAATCACCACTCCACTAACATTTAGGCCTCTCGCTGGTTACATGATTGGAGAGAAACTCTGGGGCAATACTGCTGATTTCAGTTTTCTTTGGATCAGACAGCCCTAGAGTTTCATGATGTCATTGTAATATTTGTTTTATTTCCAAAAAGATAAAGATAGTTTCCATCAGATTACCAAAGAGAAACTATACATTGGCCATTGAAAACCATAAACACCTGGACAATTTCAACAGGAAGAGGAAACCCTGAGGCTTAGCTACCAGTCCTGAAGGACAGCAAGGTCAAGACTCAACCTATGCAAATGAGAAACAGCCTAAGGCCAAGGAATTCCAAGCAGACACTGAGCACCAGTTAGCAGACATTAATCCTTGTTTGCATATCCTCCCACCCTGAAGACTGCCATTAGCAACAGAACAATACATTTGCAAATTACTCCTTCCTTCCCAGGGTCACACAGGATATATATCTCCAATCCTTTTTCCAGGTGATCATTCTCTGAAGATGCCAGCCACAGATGCTGGCGAAACGTCAGAAAGGAACCCTTCTAGAACATGGCCACATAGCCCGAAAGCTCCACAAAAAACTATAGAAACTATACAGTCTATTTCCAAGGCTGTGCTGTAGTTTGTAACCAACTAGATACCTTCACCACTTTTTCACTCTCTGTCATTTCCTTAACTACAAAGGTATCACCATTTTTGAGCATAATACACAGCAGTGGTATCACCAGACATGGTAAATACCCAGTGCAAGAACATGTGGGGGGAGGGGGTGCTTAGCAACTGTCAACATTACTTCAAGTGTTAGGGAAAGTAGCTTTGCAAGAGGCTTGGGTAACTTTTTGACTATTTGCATCAGTGTATACCAGTACTAATTGGGGAGGACTCTGAATTTTGGGTGTATTCAGAAGGTTTTATATAGAAAAAATGTAGAGTGCAATTATACACACAAGACAGCAGTTCAAACAAACACATCATACAGAGCTAACTGAAATTGAAATATGGAAAGGGGTTGCAGTGGGATTATAATTACATGTCTAACAAAAAGACCGTGGAATGTTGGAATGGGATTCTGGGCTGGCTGATGTCTTTAATTTCAGCAAGACAAAAACATGATTGGATCAGGACATGCCTAAGATGGATGGACAGGGAGGTTTTTCTGTGTTTTTTGTTTTGTTTTTTGTTTTTGTTTTTTTACTTCTATGCCCACATGCCTCAGGGGAAACATTTCTTTTTCCTGGGAAATGTGACCTACTCTTCCTGGAAGGTTATCGATCTCTCAAAAACATGCTATCTCCAAATATGAGATATCAAAATATGAGAACCTCAAAATGCAACAGAGGGTATGCAGAGGTGCGTAACATTGCATAAGGACTGCATCTTTTACTTGAAACTTAACTTTCTCAGACTTGAGTTTCATGAAACAATGAAATGCTGGAAATTGCCTTAAAAATTCACTGTCCTCTTGTTGGGCTACAGGCTGCTCAATCACTCCTCAAAGAAAGGCTATGACACAGATCTGCCTACTGATAGAGAAGCTATTTAAATTACCTACTTTGCCAGATAGTACTATCTTTGTAAAATGGACCACACTCAGTAGGAAGTGTTTCATGTCCTGCTAAGGCAAGATTTGCATTTCTAAACATCACTGACAGACATACCTCGATGACAGATATGTTGGAATTCCAGCTTGTGACCATCTGTCTGCCTGGTCCAAAGGCAGCTGAGGGTATGATCCCATAGATTCTTTACTGCCACTTCAATTTTATGCTAAGAACGTACTTATCAGATTATTGTCATTTGTCTATACTCAGAAATTAGCTGCCTAAAAGGTTTATTTTATGTCATCTGACTGTTATGTGTGCCATGGCTATAAATACAATAGGGAGGAATAACTACATCAAATCAATGTTCCATTATCTAACATGGCTATCATTTCATTTAACTTGTGTAATTACTGATTTTTTCTGTCTACTCTTATTACTTAAGATTTACAGCAGAGTCTCGATTATCCGACATAAACTGAACTGGCTGATAGTTGGATAACTGAAAATGTTGGATAATCCGGAAGTCCAAGAAAAGCCTTGAAATCACTATGAATTGCAAATGTATTGAAGTTTTATTGCAATAACAATAAAAGTAAATGTAAAGAAATCACTGATTAATAATAATAATAATAATAATAGTAATAATAATAATTTTATAGCCCACCCCTCTGAACTGGCAATCGAGCGGGGTACAACATAGGTAAAAGCAGCACAAGTTAAAATACAACAATCCCATTCCCCTCACCCACCCCTTAAAACAGAATTAAATAGCTAAGAATTAAAAACATAGTACAAATAAAATATATAAAAGTAACTGCCCAAAGCTGTATGAAAAAATTTCGAAGGGGGGGGGGAGAGGAACTAGGAGAAGGAGTCAACAGTGGGTATGGAGCCGGGAAATTAAATGTTATCTGGGAAGGCCTGCCGGAAGAGATGTGTCTTTAAGGCTTTTCTAAAGCCGTCAACAGATGTAATAAGATGCATCTCATCTGGCAGGTCATTCCATAACTTGGGGGTTATGGCTGAAAAGGCCCTCTGGGAGGTTTGTGTCAGTCTGGTCTTCAAGGGCTGTAACAGATTCCTCCCAGAGGACCGGAGTGTGCGGGGGGGGGGGATCATACGGGGAGAGGTGGCCCCGGAGATAGGATTGTGATGTACAGTATAAACAGTTCAGTCCTCTGAAAATTTTTAAAAATCACAGAAAATTTAAATAAATCACAGTAGCTGCGACGTTGGATAATTCAGAATGTTGGATAACTGAAGGTTGGATAATTGAGACTCTATATGTTTGTAGTCTTTCTGTCCATGTGTTCTTCTCAGAGAAGGAACTCAACCATTTATTCAAAAGGATTAAAAGCAGTCTATAGTAATGGCTGGTGGTACACATCATCATCATCATCATCATCATCATCATCATCCTCCTGCCCCTTTCCCCAAACTGGGACTCAGGGCAGCTTACAACGTTAAAAAACAGTACAATTAAAAGCATACAAAATTAGTACATTAAAATAGAATTAAATTATTATAATATTAAAACAAGTTACATATTAAAAGAATAAAATACAATTAAAAAGATAAAAATGTTAAAAGCACTTTAAAACAATAGAACACAATCCCATGCTTTACAAACTTTCTGTTTTAAAAGCCTATCTAAACAGGTAGGTTTTAGCCTGCCGGAGGAAGGATAACAAATAAGGGACCATTCTGGCTTCCCTGGGCATCACAGAAAAGGCACTCTCTTGTGTTGTCACCAAAAGTGCTTGTGATGGTGGTGGGACAGAGAGAAGAGCCTCTCCCAAGGATTGCAGCGTCCAGGCCAGTTCATACATGGGGAGATAGTCTGCCAAATAGCCAAGACCTCTGCTATCATCCCATGTCTGTGGAATGATGAATTCTCTGGGTTTTTAGTCTAAACTTAAAAGTATTTGCACAAGGCTGCATCTGCACTGAAGAATTAATGCAGTTGACATTGCTTTAACTGCCATGGATCAATGTTATGGAAGTCTAAGATATGTGGAAGACACCATACTACTAGTGGAAAGCATTGTGGACTTGGAACAATTACTAAGGAAGATCAAGGAAGAAAGTGCAAACACAGGCTTGTTGTTGAACAATAATGACCACAGAGAATCTACATAAATTCAACCTAGATAATGAGGAAATAAAATTGATAAAAGAGTCCCTCTACCTAGAATCAAATTGATCAGAATAGAGACTGCAGTCAAGAAATAAGAAGACTAGGAATGGGAAGGGCAGCAATGAAAAGCTCCTAAAGAGTAAAGATATACAACTGAGCACTGTATTTCCCATCACCATATATGGATGTAAGAGCTAGACAGTGTAGAAAGCAGATAAGAAGAAAACTCATTTGAGATGTGGTACTGGAGAAGAGTGCTGAGAATACCATGAGCAAAATGAACAAACAAATGGAGTCTTGAACAGATCAAGCCTGAACTCTCCCTGGATGATCAAGTTGAAGCTGTCATACTTTGACCACATCACGAGAAGGCAGGACTTATTAGAAAAGAAAATAATGTTAGGCAAGTTAGAAGGCCGCAAAAAGAGAGGAAGACCAAATGCCAGATGGCTAGACTGAATTAGTCTAGGGCCTGAATTTTCAAGACTTAAAAAGAGCAGTGGAGTACAAGGAGTCTTGGAGATGTCTCATTCACAAAGTTGTCATGAGTTGAAGACAGCTGACAACAATAACCCATTGGAAAATGGTTTCCACTAATGCAGGGCACACAGGAGAGCCAGAGCTTGGGAATATTACCTTTTTTTGTACTTGTTGGACTCTTCCAGATACCATGGCCAGTAGCCATATTGGTTGGATTGGTAGTCATTCTGGGAGCTGTAATCTAAAATATAAATAAAAATAAAAATGTACACATATTTCCAAGATCTGTGTAAAGGTGAATATGTACCTTGAAAATATCTATTAATGCACATGCACCATCTGCCAACATTGGATATGATAACTCTCAGTGTTTCTATATGTTGTAAATGGCCTGTTAATCTCATTCAGATCTTTGAAACATCTTACAAACACTGACACAGCACCATTGCTAATGCAGAGTGACAACTGTACTTTTTCCCCTTCCACTCTTCCCTTAGTGGTTCTTCTAGTGATGATGTTGAAGGTATAAACAATAGATTTTCCCAGAAAAATCCAAAATGAGATTTCATAGTGACTGTAATTTTCAATGACTCATAACAATCACAGTCACTTAACATCTTTACAGTGGTATTTAAAAAAATCTGTGAAATACCAGATCCAAAACATAAATACGTTTTAGAAGCATAACAAACAAGATGAACTGTTTCACCCTCAAAGACATTGCTTTACATTAAAGAGACACTCAGATAGTCCGATTATTTTTTTCAGTTTACCTTTTCTGTTGTCAGGTCTGCCTGCTTTTCTAGCTTGTAAAATTATTCCTATCAAATCCACCATCATTATGTATTCTATATAGGTGTACAAATTTTCTGCCTCATATTTTTCCTCTATTCCCTTATCTATTTTATATGATTGCCTTGCCATTTTTTCATATATGCTTTTATAGAATTTGATTCATTGCATAACCCAGAATATTAAAAAAAAGCTATAAAAATGCATCTTATTTCACATGTGAGAATGAACAATGGCAGAGATAACTTTGTTATTAAGACTTTAAATTATGATAAAAAAGTAACAAATGAGAAATGAAATGTGATCACAATATAGTCATTGATGGGGAATGAAAAGCGTGGCAACAGTGGACACATTAATTGTAGTGTGTGGTATTTATTAACAGGTAATATAATAAAAGTGACATTTTATATGGCTTTCTCTTACCACCTTTCCATAATTCCCATCACCATATATCCTTTCTTAGCAATAAACCAAAAATAAAATTAAAAAAATCACATGATAGATAAAACAGTGTGAAGTTTCACTAATTAATCTCAACTTCTGAAGGTGGCTTCAGATAATGTTTTCAAGTGTAGAGAGAGGGGAAAATACATCCACGTGGCTTTGGGTTTTTTTCCCCACATGAGCATTTACAATGCTTTGATTTGGAGGTCCTGCATGGCAGGGGGTTGGACTAGATGGCCCTTGTGGTCTCTTCCAACTCAATGATTCTATGATTCTATGATTCTATGCCCAAAGTCTAATTTGCACTGCAGAAATAATGCAGTTTGACTTTAACTGCTATGGCTCAATGCCTGGGGTTTGTAGTTAGTTGTGGCATCAGAGCTCTCTGAAAAAGAAGGCTAAATATCTCACAAAACTACCAATCCTAGAATTTCATAGCATTGACTCATGGCAGTTATGGCATGACCCAAGTGGTGTCAATCTGCATTAATTCTGCAGTGCAGATTAGATCCAAGTAAGAACCCTCATATCAAACCAGCACTACTGTAAGAAGATGTCTCCACTGTTATTCATGGAGACAACCAGGTGAGACACGTTCAGTCCAAATATTCTGAACAAACAACAGCAAAATAATCATATTCCCCTTTGTCCTTTGGCCCTGTTAGAAAGAACCCCAAAGCCACTCTAGGTCTGAGTAATAAAACTCAGAAAATGAAAGAGGCAGGACGAGTGGTGCTAGCATAGTTTACTAATGGAACTGAAAGGGATTAAGTAGGATCAAATAGCAAGGAATTGGACTTCTACTACTTGGAAATAATTGTAGTAACCTTCCTGAAGCAGGTCACATCCCTAAAAAGGTTAACAGAAATGCTAGCAGGGCCCATAGTAGAAATGTCTGCTAGTCTTTGCTCCCCACCCCACCCCACCCCACCCCACTTGTAATCTAAGCAATATGATCTATTTATTTATACCTGCAGCTAGCTCTATCCCAGTTAACAGCAGTTCCTTTCCTTTTCAGCACACCTGCCTTTGAGGGTCAATTCCCATAATGAGCAAAAGGTTAATCAAGAGGACCGCTTTTAACTTCAGCCCATAGAGGTGCCTCTCTGAACAGGTCAGGCCAATCATCCACTACTAGTGTTGCCAGATTTTCACAACAGCAGGAAGGGACAGCTGACATCCATGATGTGCAGGGCTGACAGTCAGGAAGCAGCTATTAACATGTTTGTGTTCTGTTTAAATACCAAATCAAAGTCTTGATTTCCATTAACCTAGCCATGTACTTCTTTGTAAAGAAAGAAAGAAAGAAAGAAAGAAAGAAAAAGTAACATGTTGTCCACTTTTTTGGGGACCAAACCCAAATATATAGGAAATTTTTGGCTTCTTTTCCAGCCTATATAAAAAGAAAAGCTTTCCAATCCTTACATAGGGATGATCCTTTATAATGAGGGATACCTGCCAGCCCTGTAAGGGACAAGCTTTCTGGTCCTCAAATAAACAGCTTCCCTTATAATAAGGGCCATCTGGCAACCCTATTAACTGCTGGCAGAAATGTTAACCAGTTTGACATGCTGTCAAATAATGACATTAGAGGCCAAGTCTTGTTATATGAAGTACCAGTTAAGCAGTAAAAATGGCAATGGGGAGACTGAGAGTACAATTTCCACACATACCACTTTTATGTGTGTGTTGCTTGCATCAGTCTTTATATTGTAGTTGTAGAAGGAAAGAGTGCTGCTTCACTGTGCACATTTTGAGGGACAGAAAAAAAATCATTAAACAATAAGAATGGAGGTTTACACCTGCTTTGCCTGCCATATAAGAGACAATAGAGGAGTTTGGTATGGTCCTGCACCTTCTCTGCATGTTACCCAGGTTTATAGTAACAGGTCTACTGCACTCATATCTTGCCCGTCTTGCCCAGAGGGTTCACATTCTAGAAATCAATACTTTTTCTAAAAACATGCTAATGAGACATTGTATGCTTGTCTTGCCAACATTATAATATTTAGCTTGATATTTTAGATTGTAAGAGATGTGGAATGCAGCCAGTGTGGTGTAGTGGTTAGAGCATTGGACTCTGGAGATCAGGGTTTTATTCCAGCTTGAGCATAAAAACTTACTGCATGACCTTGGGCAAGTCACACTTTCTCAGCTTCAGAGGATGGGGCAATGGCAAATTCCCTCTGAGGAAACTTGCCAAGAAAACCCTATGATAGGTTCAGCTTTAGGGCTCCTAAAGTAGGTTTGGGAGGGTATTCACAGTTCTGGCAATAGTGCCACAATTATGACTACATAGTGTTTGTGAATACAGATCAGTAACAGAGCTGTACCTTGAAGTGAAAATTGCTATACAGAATTTCAGCCAAAAATCCCAACAACAACATACTAATTTCTTACCTGTCTCTTCAGGGTGGGGAGCAATAACAAATTAGGCCACAGGTAAATGAGCATATAATACAACACCAATACATATTAAAGCACATACTTTTAAAATCATACTTTAAAAAACATCAGGATAAGTCTGCTGGAAGAAACTGGTCCTTACTTCAGTTTTAAACTCAGAGAAGGTATTTCACAGCCTGGGGGAGATGGGGATAAGATGTCCTCTGAGTAACAATTGTCAGCTTAGTTTTAGCTGATTGAAGTCTCCCAGAGGATCTGTGTGTACAGCGTGGATTATATAGGAGAAAGCAATCTCATAAATAACCTGAAATCAAACCATGTAGGACTTTAAAGGTAACAAACAACACTGTACCTTGCCCAGAAATGAATTGACAACCAGTGGTGATTTTAATGTTGGTGTTAGATAATTGTAGATGTGCCAGTAACCAATCTGGCTGCCACAGTTTGAACTAACTGATTTTTCCAAACTTGGTACAAATGTAGCCTAATGTACTGTGCATTGGAGAAGTCCAGCCCTCAGGTTCTTATTGGCCTGATACAGATGGGCAGGAAGAGGTGCCTGGGCGGCACAAATAGGGTTAGAGAGGGTGCAGTGTTTGCACCCTCCCTAACCCTCGCACCCCACCATTTTAAAATGGCTGCTTCCATACAGGCATACCATGATATCACCATGGTGTGTGCAACGTTTACATAACGCTGCACGCACCTGACAACATCACACTGCGGGAGGGTGCCAATGGCACTCTTTCCGTGGAGCTAAAAAGAGCTCCAAAACTGAGCTCTTTTTTTGGTGCAAGTCTTTGGTGCAGCCTTTAGACGGCCGTGCCAAGGACCCTGGGGAGAAAGGGGCCACGGCAGTGGCCCCTTTCTCCCCTCGGCAGTGCCGGGGATTGTGGGGTGCAGCAGGCACCCAAGTGGCAGTTACCGCTTCTCCGCAGCCTGTAGAAGTGCCGGATGGGGCCTCTGGGGCTGCCAGTGAGGCAGCCCTGGCCCCATCTCGCCACTTCTTTGAGCGGTTACAGACTGCCCCTTTTGGGTGGTCTGTACTGCCCCATTATGTGCATTACACACCTAAATGCATACATAACAAAAAATATTTCTTGTTTCACTTACTAATTTAACTATGGTGAAAGATGGCTGGAGAAGTATCGGGTCAAACTTTTGCTAGAGTTTTAAAATATTTTTAGATATTCAGTACATACATTCAGTAGTTGTGAAATATACATTTATAGCTATTTGTATCTGATCAAAAGCTACTAAACATATTATCAATTTACAATCAATTATGACAGATTTGGATAGTGCAGAAAAATTAAAATCCATTCATGAGTTGTAGGAATTGGAGGGGGGGGATCCATTTAATGATTCATTATCCAGATATGGTGATTGCCTAGCTTGTACTCATTTGACTTTGCACAAAGTACACCAAAGAGGCAACTGATTACATTAACAGCTGGTATTCAAGGCAGAGCACCTCGAAAATTGTAAATCAAGGGATGGTATGGTCAGATCTTTTGATGAGAGAAAAAAACTGTCTGGCTGCAAAAAAAATTCTTTGGTAAGGAAGGATCATTAACTACTTCTTGAAGTTAGGACTCCACTCCCAGTTCAGGAAACCTGGTCAAGGCTGGCTGTTCTTGGTGCCACCCACAATGTTTTTCTTCATGAAATCTGCAAAACTCATTTTGTATTAGTTGGGATCATACACCACCAGCTGTTCCTCAAGGCTGGGATTTAGGATGAAATTTTTCATTTTCATGAGTTTTGACACCGTGTTAGACACTACTATTGAAAAAGAACAAGAACAGCCCTTGTCACTGAAGGAAATACACTGACATGTCCAACACACAAATGTTGATAAAGCAGATAATAAGAAAACCAAGCAAAAGTGACAGCAAAAATTATGATGACTGGAAAAAAAGAACATGTGGTATTACTTTTTTGGTTAAATGCTGGAAAATTATATTTCAGAAAATAAATGCAAACGAAGTAACTGTCAGAGAGAAAGAGAAAAAACCAACAACCAAGTATTTTCCTCCCCTGTTCCCAACACACCTAATTGTCATGTGACAGATATACTGCCCAACTGAAACTTAATGTTTAATGTTGCTGTATTTGGTCCATAACAGCAATCTGAACTGCTAAAACAAGAAAAGGGAGGGAGGGAGGGAGATGATAGTTAGGACTTCCTTCATTGGTGTCTGAGGATGCGAGGTGCCTAGTGATTCCTATTGCATTGAGGCAGTGATTCTGTTCCTCACATTACTCTGGACTTTAAAGGTATTATTCAAAATGTGTCACCTCTTTGGGTGACTAAAACACAAATTTACTGTCCCGCTGAAAAGGAGAGCACCAGCCACCACTGCTAGGATCACAACAATCTTTAGAGCAATAGACTGCTTTCTTTCCTTACATAAGAACTAACCTTTTAAGAAAATTACTGTAACAGATGGTCCACTGAATCACATCACAGTGAATACCAGGGATTTCAAAGGAATTCTGTGCAAAGGAGTTCCCTACCCATGGAATGGATTATCACTATCATAGCAGCAGGAGATTGCTTAGATCTTCTCCACATGTCTCAAATCTATACAGAGAATGGAATGGAATGTAGAATATTTATTGGTGGTGTCATGATTTAAGTATAGGAGGAAATGAAGTAGAGCCAGTGTGGTGATTGTTAGATTATGACTCTGGAGACCATGGTTCTATTCCCTGCCTGGCCATGGAAAACCACTGGGTACCCTTGGGTGAGTCATGTACTCAACCCCAGAAAACCCAGAGATAGGTTCACCTTAGGGTCACCAGAAGTCAGCAACAACTTGAAAGCACACAACAACAACAACAACAACAACATTCTTTTCTCTCAACAAATGAATCTCAAGGTAACAAACAATCGAATAAATAATACAAATCTAATTAAAAACATAAAACAGATAAATTAAAGACAATTTAAAAGGAATTCATTACACAAAAGCAACTATATGGTTTAGATACATCTAATTAGATACATCTAATCCAGATAGATTCAAAGCCCTTCTTGAATCAAGAAGATCCTTGTCTACTAACAGAAGGCCACCAGGGAATGGACTATCATGCCCTCCCTTGGCAGGGAATTGCAGAACCTAGGAGTGGTTCCTGAAAACTTAATATTGAATGTGTGTCTTATGGAAGTGGAACCATGAGAATGGGTCTCTTGGAGATCTCGGTGCCTTGAATGGGGAAACAGATAAGTTGGACGAAAGTCTTAAGGGTTCTATGGATTGTATCCAGAAATTGTGAATTGTGACTGGAAACAGAAAGTATCCAATAAAGTTAGTGTAACAAGGGAATTGCCTGCTGTTTGTTATCTGGTTCCAGTATACTCTCCAGGGATAGTCTCAATCCATTTTCATCACAGTTTTCCAGCCACTTTTATAATGTCCTGGTTTTTGTCTCATCCTTCTCCCCCTTTCTCCCTAGCTTACCTCAGTTGAATTAAAAGTGCTAAGGTAGTATACCATCAATTAAATGGGCAAAGGAGAGAGTAGGCTCAGGCAAAATCAACTGCTGCAACTTCTCCAAGCTTGTGTGTGGTTCCTTATAAATAACTTTTGCCATCTTAACCCCATTTGGAGTTGCTTGGTCATGTGTCCAGATGTTCATCTATGCAGTTTTGGAGGGTATGCTCCAGTCAGCTGTTTAACTGCATCAGCTGAAATTTCAAGAATATGGTAGTCCAAATAGAGTGTAACTAATGGCATGTATCACCAGAATTCTCTATGAACAGGTGCAGTGCACTCCAGGCCACTGCTAAAGCCCAGGCATATAATTTCAGTACTGGAACCACGAATATTTCTGCCTTTGTATGAAGTATGCTTCAGTGTGCTGACTTCATACAGTGATATATTATATGATCAGCTACACGTATAGCTCAGGAACAGGCACAGCTGGAACAGACACAGTTTAATCAGTTTAGCTGCAGCTATGACCTTGATATCTTTCCATTCATAATTTGAGATGTCTACACAAAACTCAAGAGCCAGTATGGTGTAGTAGTTTGAGCAAGGGACTACAAATCTGGAGACCAGGGTTCAAATCCCTGCTCAGTCATGGAAACCAACTAGGTGACCTTGAGCAAGTCACATACTCTTAACCTCAGAAGAAGGCAAAGGCGAAACCCCTCAGAATAAATCTTGCCAGTAAAATCCTGTGATAGGTTCACCTTCTGGTGAACCTTTCCACCTAAATTGGAAATGACTTGAATGCGTACAACAACAATAACAACAACACAAAGCTATTAACAGTTCCTGCCTATCAGGTCTCAGAGGGAGAGAGCTGAAGCTGGGAATCACCTGGAAATTAGTGTGTGTATGGCTCAAGAGTCATTGGGGAAGAAGCCAAATCTCTGCATTTGCAAATGAAAGCCTGAATGCAAGGAACACTTTTAAAGAAAGCTGAAGGTACTTCGTTTGAACATTTGTTACCTATTGTTTCCACCAGGAACCATATAGCCCATGGGGGGCACACAACTCTGGGGTAGGGAGCCCAGGCCCTTTTTGGACTATCTGGATCCCCACTCTCCAAACATTATAGCCCAAAAAAGAGGCCTACTGTTCTTTGCAGTCTCCAGGAACTGTAATTCTCCAAGTATTGCGGGGGGGAGGGGCTCAAGCCCTCTAACAGACCCAAAGAGTGAGAGTAATCAGGTAACAATGGACCATCATGACTCTTATGTAGTTGAGTGCTTGCAGGGATAATCAGAAGTATACTCTGTTTTTATCATCACAACCCTAAACAATTTATTGCCCTTGGCAAATATGATCACCTTGCTATGCACTGCTAATTCCAGGTTTTGCATCAGGTGATTCTCTTTACCTCAAGCTTTTTAAGTATGCAGCCCCTTTTATTTTCTAACATGTATCCTTCATAGCTTTTGATTTTAAAATAGAGTAGTGAAGAGATTAATTGTTTTAACTGTTTTATAAAAATGTGCCTGTATGCAGGAAACATTAATGACCTTTCTGCCAATGTTGAGCCCCCTTCCAGACACACATATACACATTTAAAACAATTCTAGGGGTCTAGAGCATGGTATGTTCATCATCATGTTCAAACAGAAAATCCCTTTTCAATTAAATAAGCCCCTTTCCCGAGTTGTATTTTGGTCAGTTCCACATTCACATGAAGAGTCTGGTTTGAGGAGTTGAAAAATGGGTACCCCTTTTGTTTCATCCTGCTAGCAACTCTGGCTAAAGAAGTTTTGCAGCACTTAAAATAATCCAGATGAGTGCATGGCAATATTTCTGTCCTATCAGAGTCACACAAGCTGTTGTCTGTTTTCATTCTAATTCAGATCCTCCACAAAACATAATTATAGTTCCCTTAATAGTAATCCTGCTCTGTGAACCTTGCAGGTTCTTTGCAATCAGACTTTCAGATCACTGTCTTACTAATTTAAGTTGAAAGAAGAAATGAGTCGAAAAAATGAAGGTAACCTAGAAGAAGGTTTTTTTCCTCCTTTTTTGTTACTCAGCTCTTTTACGGAATCAAAGTAGCGATATGTGAAAAGGCTATGAACAGAACAAAAATGAAAAATGAGTAGCACAAGGGAAAAGGAGATGGGGGAAATTTGGCGGTGGAAAAGGCACCCTGAAGATAAGGAAAACAGCCACATATAAATCCAAAAGGGATTAGCAAAAGGGAATTGGGTGCAGAAAAAGCAAGGGGACATTAAGAACAGAGATAAGCAAAGCTGAGATAAAAGGCAAGAGGTAAAATGTTATTATCCTACAGGTCATTGTAATATTTATTAGCCATTATTTTTAAAAGAATAATTAAAACTTTAAAAGCAAGCGTAGCATTCTGTTGTCACATAAAATTTTGTTATATCCTCAACACAGCTGGGAAACTTCCATTGTGGTAAGCGGATACTACTTCACAAAAGGCTACTAAAAGTAATACATTAATAAATAAATCTCAACTCATAATTGGTAATCTTGTTGATTGTCCTTATGTGACAGTTAAATAGCTACTTCCTTTGCCTGTTATTTTCCTTGTGTAGTGGGGTTAACACAGCTTTTCAAGAATTGGATGCTAGATATTTTGCAACACAAGATTTTCAAACCATTCAGTATCATATACAGTTGGCCGTTCTTATTCATGGATTTGTTATACACGGATTCAGGCATCCACAGTTTGAAAATCTTCAAAAAAGTATACATTTCAAATATCAAACCTTGATTTTCCATTTTATATAAGGAACATCATTTTGCTATGTCATTATATTTAATGGGACTTGAGCATCCACGGATTTTGTTATCCACGGGGATCTTGGAACCAAACCCCAGTGTATAAGAAGGTTCCACTGTAGTGTCAGATTTAGTTCCTTGCAACTATTTCTTGGGCTTCCTGGAATTGTTCAATAGCTTCTTTGATTTTGTCTCATTTCTCCAGGATCCCCTTTCCCAGTTCCTTCTGGTACCCCCTTTTTTCTTGTATAATTGGGATACTTCAGATAAACCCATGGGCTTGGCATCCAACTGACGTCATCCTGTCTAGGTCTACACTGTCTGCTTCAAGTTCTCATTGGACTCTTTCATACAAGGCTAAATTGGAAGTATAATTTAAGGTCAATTCGAATGCAATCATGGGTTTTATGTTATTGCAAATTAACTCTTCGCACGCAAATTCGGGCAAGAGGGAAGCCAATTCGAATGCAATCATGGGTTTTACCTTATTGCGAATTAAAGCTTTGCATGCAAATTCGGGCAGGAGGGGGTTATTTTCGGGTAATGGGAAGTAATTCCGAACGGAGCAGGGGTTCATGTAAATTCGCTAAACAAGCGAATTTACATAAATCTGCATTGGCTCCATTCGGAGTTGGGAGAAATTCCTCCCCGTTTGAAAGAGTCCATTGACAGCATATAGAATCCCACTGTCCTAAGAAAGGAAATCTTATAATTCTAGAGAGTGGGAGGCAGGGATAGATAGACAGATAATTTGATATACAGATTTAATGTTGTTTTTTCCCTAGAAAATGATACCATGTTCTTGAAAGAATCAGTCATGTGTCTCTACAAATCTTTTGAAGTGGTCAGTGGTCTTTTTAACCTTCAAATGTGAAGTGTAAAAAGAAAGTCTTCTACACATTTTTCTATATTAAAATTGTGCTTGAGCAGAGACTGCAATTGTGGGACTGATAAACCCTAAACCAGAGAAAATTTTGCCCTGGCTTAATGCTAGGGAGTCCTGGGAGCTGTAGTTTATTGTGGCACCAGAGCTCTCTCTAACAGAGAAGGTTCAAGGTCTCTCACAAAACTACAGTTCCCAGAATTCCCCAGCATTGAGCCAGGGCAGTTAAAGTGGTCTCAAACTGGATTATTTCTGCAGTGTGGTTTGGTCCTGTGTTTCAAAAAGGCCTCTTTTTATAGTTTAAAAAAAGAAATGAAGAAAAGAACCCATTTAAAATTCCCACTTGCATCTATGGAGGCCATAAAGAGAAAAACAATCCTGTGAAAATAAGACAATAAAAAACTATTCTGTGGAAATATGTACCTCAATGTGATTATTAACAGTGCTTGGGCAAATTGTTTGAAATGCTAGTCAATTGCAAAATGACCGTGTCTAGTCAAAATTATTTCACTTATATTAATGTTGCTTTTGATGTGAGACACTCAGAAAGTCTAGACTTTCATCTTATATGAAACCACAGCTGAATATTTTCTTTAGTATCTTAGGAATAGTCTCATTTCAACAGAAATACCCTTAAGAAATACTACGAAAGGTAGTATTTGTGGTGCATCCCTCATGGTTCTGTCTCTGCAGAGCAGGGACACCTGAGGGCCAACTCATGAACAAAGCGGTAAGCCTTCTGAATGAGCTGTGGCTCTTTAGGGATAACATGGACACAGACTGCTTCATTTTACCCTTCCACAGGTCTCTCTTTTCCTCCTCCTCAGGCCCTTTTCATCCTCTATGCTTTTATTGTTGCATCCTTCAAACTCTTCCTCTCCATTTTTAACCTTTTTATTTCTGTGCCTATTGAAGTCTCCCTACCTAGCATATTCTCTTTTTAAACTTAACTACAACTGTGTTGAAATGCAGTAGCTGAAGATAGCACTGGCCAAGAGAATGTTTGTACATATAACAAAACATTCTTCTTTTCTCTTCACAGCTGTAGCCCATTGACCCTATGCATTTTCTATTGATTTCTTTCTACAGGCAGCTTTCATTTTTACTCTTGGGAACATTTAAAATAACTTCTCCACATGAACCAGGAAATTTTTCCACCTGTACATTTCCAGCCATACGTTCAGCCATGTATTTGAAGAAGACTGTCATGGAATAGCTACCATTCTCTCCACAACCAGATGTTCTCTTGATATGTTTGGGGCTGCCAGGAAATCCTCAGCTGAAGCTGCATCACTGAAAGAGTGTACATGGTCTTCATATTAGAGATAAAAACTGCAGATTATCTCTTGCCATCTCAGTGTTTATAAAAGGGCCCACCAACTTTCAACTACCTCTTCTAAATTATCACAGAATGTCATAATTTCATCATTACCACTCTATTGACCAAAGCATTTCCTTGTCTCTTGCATGTCTTCCCCTTAGAAGAAGGAAATTTACAGTAAACCCAATAAAAGTTAATATCTTTCCTAGTATTGTGGTACATGCAATTTATGAACCCTGTCCAAATCTAATTTACATTCAGGAGCTAGGTCCAAGACAGCAAACAATATAGATTGAGTATCCCTTATCTAGAATTCCAAAATCCAAAGTACTCCAAAATCCTAAACTTTTTGAGTTAGGACACGAGTAGTACATATCTGAACTGTATTTGCAAAGCTGGAGAGAGATGTGGCTGGAGAAAGATGTACAGATCTGTGAAATGGAGGGAATTTGCATCTCCTGCGATTTCACAGATCCACACACACCCTCCCCAATCTCATTAAGTCTTGTTATGTATTTGCAAATAGAGGAATTCCAAAATCCAGGAAAAAAAATCCAAAATATAGAACACTTCAGATCCGAAGCATTTCACATACATTCTTGTCCCTTTATTCCCCAAGATTGTTCAAACAGGAGTACCAAAATCTAAGCTTTTGCCATGTGTTATTGTCATGCATTGCTTCTTTCCTCCTTAGGGCCCCTTGTCTATCTTATTGTGCAAGGGTCTGAAGCATGTCCACTTATGTTTTACAGTTGGCCCTCCATAGGTATGAAGTCTGTATCCATGGATTCAACCGTTCATGGCTTGAAAATATTCACACACACACACACACACACAGACTCTGATCTTGCCATTTTATACAAAAGACACCATTTTATCATGCCATTGTATATAAAGAGACTTCGGCATCCAAGGATTTTGGTTCTACAGGGCGTCCTGGGTACTGAGGGACCATTGTTTTAAGATTTTTAAAATCTACTGTTATTATATATATATATATATATATATAATAAGAATATATTCCATTCAGTCTCTTCTGTGGTAGAGTTGGTAGGGATCTGGGACACTGTGTGGAGAAGCTGTCAGATCCTTTAAGAGTACAGAGTTAAGGCTTGTTAACAGTGTTAATGACAGGCTGGTTGTACATGACACTCCTCAAAAGGATACAGACAGGAGCATTTTGCCCTTAGGTCCTGTGATCCACTACTTGAAATATGGCTAGAGCTGGGAATTCTTCAAAGATACATCAGGCCTTACTAGTATGTTAGCCAAAACTACAAATTTGCCTTATTGCTACTAAGACTATATTGAGGGTGATTGTTATTGTTGCTGCTGTTTTTATTATTATTAATCTTTATTTATATACGCTGTAAATTTACACAGTGCTGTACATTCAATCTTATAATTAGACTGTTCCCTGCCCTCAGAGACAACACAAAAGGAGAAGAGAAAGGTGGTGGGAAAGGGGGATGAGGTTTAGTGGTTCTTCTCTCCCACTGAGGCCTGGACCAAGGCAGATGGACTGGAGGGAGGGCTCGGCTTCTTAATACATAGTTAAAAGGAGGCATCCTGGGGCATACAGCACAATTCTGGGAACGCTTCCCTTAACTTAATTTTGAAATTGGTTAGAGAAGTGATGAGGCACACATGTGGGGGAAGAAGGTTCCAGGAGTGAGGGGCAGCAAATGAGAAGGGACGAATCTGGGACAGGGCAGTGGAAATCCTGGGCTGGGACAGGAGACCTTGACTACCAGAGCGGAGGGAACAAGAAGGAGTGTGAGGAGAAAGAAGTTAAGACAAGTAAGGAGGGGTCAGTCTGTGGAGGGCTTTGAAAGTCAACAACAAAAGCTTGTACTGGATGCAGAAGGGGAAGGGTAGCCAGTGAAGGGAGAATAAGAGAGGAGAAACATGGTCAAAGCGGTGAGTGGATGTGATAATATGTGCAGCTGAGTTCTGGACAGAGATTAAAGGATGGAGGTGAGAGAGAGGAAGCCCTATCAGAAGAAGGTTACAATAATCTAGTTGTGATACCACTAGGGCATGGACCAGAGTCTTGGCAGTGGAGGCTGAGAGGAATGGATGGATTTTGGCAATGTTGTAAAAAGAGACTCTACAGTTCTTGCTGTAGGAGTATTGAAGGTTGGGCTTAGGTGGGAAGTCAAGAAGCTCTATCTTAGACTTGTTGAGCTTCAAGCGCCGATGCCGCATCCATTGAGAGATGGAGAGATAGCAGGTCAACTATTAGTATTTTTGTCAAGAGTGAATACAACATTTGCAAATAAATTATCTTGGAATTATACAACCGGATAGAGCCCTGGTGGTGCAGTGGTTAAATACCTGTACTGCAGCCAATCACTCAAAACCATAAGGTGGCGAGTTCAATACCAGCAAAAGGGCTCAAGCTTGACTCAGGCTTGCATCCTTCTGAGGTCACTAAAATGAGTACCCATTTTGTTGGGGGCAAATAGCTTACAGTTGTAAACCGCTTAGACACTGCTTAGGCGGTATGAAGCGGTATATAGATGAAGCTGTTTGCTTGACTGCTGTAATCCGCTTTGATTCCAGAATAGAAATAAATCCTATTTTTTTAATTATTATTATTATTATTATTATTATATTATTATTATCAATCTGAAGAGGAATAATTAGCATTCTTTCTGTGTAATGTCAGCATTTCTAATTTGGTTGCCTGGTTAGAATGCATCTCTTTACCTCAGAGGATAAAGCAAGCCAAGAGCTATCAATTTGATCAGAAGGTCAATCATGCTTCTTGCTGCTATGCTTGAAAAGTAGTAGCACTATCAGTGCCACCAGCATAAAATATACAAATCACATAAAATCTGCACAAGTGTGGCATAACCCCCCTCCCAAAAAAAGACAGTACCAATAGCTTAAAAGCCAGCAAAAGACAACATAAGTATAAAACTAGCCTAAAATCCAGCAAGTTTTCTTCTGATTTCTTGACTGCAGTCTCCAGATTAATGACTGAATTTTTTTCAATGTCTTCATTGTCTGCTTTAAAGTTATGTAGGGAGCTTATCACATTCACTTGTCAGCCTGATCGGGGCACAAGAATGAATCGGACTGGAACAGGGAGAAATTGGTTTCATTGCACATGAAATTGCTGCTAAGCTGCTGCCCGACCCTCACCTGTTCCCAAGCTGTGCTCTGCCAGTTGAGTTTGATAGGATGGAAAGCTTCCGTTCTACCAAAATCACTGGGATAAGCACGGCTAGGGGACGGGTGATGGTTGGGCAGCAGTGCAGCAGCAATTTCACATGTGGTAAAACCCGGTTTTCCCCCATTCTGTCCCCATCCCGTCCCATGACCGGATTGGGCTGAAAATGCGTGTGCGATAAGCTCCTAAATCATCTGTGATCATTATTTTTGTTTTCTTTATGTTGAACTGTAAATCTGCCTTTGCACTTTCTTCTTTTACTTTTTTCAGTAATCATTCAACATCTCTCCTATTTTCTGCTAGTAGTTTAATGTTATCTGCATATCTGAAATTGTTGATGTTCCTTCCTCCAAGTTTCATGCCTCCTTCCTCTGAGTCTAGTTCTGCTTTACATATGATATTTTTGACATTCAAGCTAAACAGAGAGAGTAATAAAATGCAGTCTTGCCTGGCTCCCTTGCCAGTTGGAAACCATTCTATTTTTTCCCCATATTCTTATCATCACAGTAGCCTCTTGCCCTGAATGAACATATAGGTTTATAATTAGTTCAAAAGCTTGTTAACCTATGAGTGCTGGTTTTTTTTTTTTTTTAATGTTCAGTCACATAAATTTCCTAAAAGTTTTGTACTGATGGGGAGAGATGGCTTCTATGGAGGAAGAAGGATATTGGACTAACTACTTAAGGTGAAATTACATAGTCCTTTCCCAATGAATCTATACATCAATGTTATGGTTGTGAGACCCAACAAAGCCATGCAGATGTTTATTTGTTATACTCAAGTCTGCAATATTATGTTGATTTATATGGAATTCTTCACATTGAAAGATAAACTTTCTGTAATGAAATCATATAGATCCAAAAACCTCATATTTACTTAGAAACACAACTATTGGATTAAATAATAGATCATTCCAGGTAAGGAGCTCAGATAGCTGCAAATTTTGGTAATGAAAAATATATTTAAGCCACTTCAGAGAAAAGGCGTTTTTTGATAAAGCAATACTCTTTCTATTATTCACTAAGGCTGCTGGAATAACCATGCCCAGGATCAGACTGTACCTGTGTTTGATGCTTCTCATTAATTTTTAAAATCTGGAAGCAAAAGGATAAGACTGCAGGGAAAATAGAATTTATAAAATCATTTTAAAAATTATTTTTATGGGATACTCTGGCTTTTCTTCACTAACGAAGATTCAGGAAGGACTCATCCCACACTTTCTACAAGCGTGTTGATGCATAGGAAACTATGCAAAAGAGAAAAGAAAAGAAAAAGAAAAAGAAAGAAAGCTTGTCATTAGACATTGAAAAATCTTATCTGCCCTTCTCAAACATGTACTTTATTACCTTACTACCTCCATGTCATCATGAAAACAATGCATAGAGTGCCACTGTCTTCTAAGGTTGCTCTTTGAAATGAAGTGGATTATCTAACAGTCAAAGTGTGCAGGCCACTGGATCATGTCTCATTTCATTCACTCCTCAGGCAGCAGAAAATCAATCAAGCTAGACAAAAACATTGAAATGGATTTGAACTTCTTAAAAAAAGTGGGGGGAGGGGGGATACTTGCTCACCTGCCCTCTTTTCTACTACAGACACCAACCTCAAGACCACTTCTGGGACATCCCTTATGCATAAGCTGATTTCAGAAAGCAACAGATATGGTCCAATATTCTGTTTGTATTATTCCAGAACTAGAACTTGGAGATCTAATGTTAAAAGTAACATTTTAACATTTCATTTATTTATTTATTTATTTATATTTATATTTATATTTATATATTTATGTATATATCCCTTAAATTGTATATATATCCCTTAAATGTAATGGTGGTATACAATAAAATAAACTTGACCAATTTAAAACAATTAAAAATATTCAACAGGCTAAAACTTCACAAGTTTTTTTAAAAAAAGAGATTTTAAAAATGAATAAAGCATGTTTAAAAAAATTAAATTATGCACAAGTGAAATTTGTATAATGTCAATTTGTACGATATCAGGAAAAGAAATTCCACCTAAACATTACAAAGAACTTCCTGATGGTAAGAGAAGTTTGACAGTGGGATACAGTATCTTGGAGTGTGGTGGAATCTCCTTCTTTGGAGGTTTTTAAAGAGAGGCTGGATGACCATCTGTTGGAGTGCTTTGACTGTGTGTTCCAGTAAGGTATGGCAGGGGGTTGGACTGGATGGCCCTTGGGATCTCTTCCAAATCTATGAATCTAAGGGGTGAAGTAGACTAGTTGGACCACTCCCGAAGCGGGCGACAATTATGGTCACAAACAGATCATTGGCAGGAGTGGATCTTTTCCACTCCATTTTGTGCCAGCTCTTACTGCTTTGATGCAGCTTTGGGGTGGTTTTCGGCTGCTTTGGGGGCATGCGTCCAAACGCCATACCCCCAAAGTAACAAGTATATATAGGGATAGGTGCTTTGTCAATTATCAGGATCTCAAGCTACATTGGGCTTTAACTGTCACTACCAGCAGCTTGAACTCAAAACAGAAGTACTGTATCACGTATTATGCTTAGAATTTTTTTGTCAAAAATTGACCTAAAAAAACTAAGTCAAATTATCCATGGGTCAACGTAGGTACTGTACTTTAGCTCTTATTTTAAAAAAGGAACCATTTCCTGGTGAAAGGCAAGAGTATCATCTGTCCTGGAAGTGCTATTCCCCTCTGTTCTCTCATCCATCCAGCCTTTAGTCTCACCACAGTTATGCCTGCTGGAATTTTCTGAGTTCTTTGGCATTGTTCTCCTTTCTTTCATCCTTTAGATCCTTTGTTACTTGCCCTTAAGTTTTACCCTCAACTTATCCATGGGTCACATCAAAATCCATAATTTTGGCCCCCAAACTTGCCCTGAACTTATACATGAGGTCAACTTATACTCAACATGAGTTGAGTATAGGTGGTATAGTGCCAGCTAATGCTTTTATTTTTAAGCCACTGTTACATGGTTTTGTTTGTTGTCCTGGTCAGCACATTTGTTTCTGAGGGGCTTTACAGACCACCCAAAATGGACAGTCTTAAGCCTCCTTTTTTTGCTGCAGATCTTTGCTGCAGGAGCTAGATGCAGCAGCAAAGGTACTCAGCAAAAAAGGAGCGAGGAAACCTCTCTCCTTTTCAGTGTCACAGTTGCGACGCTCTAACTGGAAAAGGTGTCATGGGGCGCCTTTACAGCATAGCAACTGCACAGCTCCATCTAGAAGCTGTGCAGTTGCTATGGCGTCATTATTCACGCCGTCTAAATGGCGTTACGTAATGTTTCCTGCATCATTACGTGCGAGGGCTTGGGAGCGTGCAAATGCTGCACGCTCCCTATCCCTAATCACAGCGTGGGGATGGCCCTTTGGGGCTGTCTGTATTGCGCCTGTATTTTGCATTAACTACAGCTTCCGCATCATCTTCAAGGGCAGCCCCACATAGAGTGCACAAAGTCCAATTGAGAAGTTATTAATGTATCAGGGTATCATTCCATAAAACTGTCCTGACTTGGCTGTGATAACTCTTTTCCACCTACTTTTAAAATGTCCCGAAGTGTCACGCTTCATACCCTTTCCTCTTTGCACTCAGTTAACTCAGCAGGGGAAAGAGGAGAAAAGGAGAGAAACTCTTCCCCTTTCCTGTAGGCAAAAACAAACTGTTGCAGTTTATCCTAGCTTGTATGTTCTGCATCAATAATAAGTTTTGTCATCTTGGCCATGCTCTGATGTGTCCCATTTTTCATCTCTGAAATGGTGGCATGGTGTGGTGTGGACTACAAATGGTGGTGTGGACTACTGTGGTGAAGTTGTACAGATTCAAGAAAGGCTATTGCTGGTGGACAAATTATAGCTGGCATCAGGCATACTGCACCATAGAATTTGCCTGCACCTTCAATGAGAAAGGCAGATCTAAGATTGTTCCCATGATATGTATCAGTCTCTAACAACAAGAAATATTGCTGATTGCTGTCACTATAGCAATGATGTATGTGTGTGTGTGGACTTACAGTGATCCCATGAATTTCATGGCATTTTCTTCAGAAAGGAATACTCAGAGATGGTTTACCAGTTACTTCCTCTGAAATATAGCCTGCAGCACTGGTATTGGCAGCCTCCCATCCAATACTAACCAGGGCTGACTTGCTTAGCTTCCAAGATTTGACTGGATTTAGTGCCTGTAGGGTTTTTAGGCAGATGCTAATGGCACCCAGCCCCAAAACTCGTAATGACCTTGTGCAATAGGTGTTTGTTTTTTTAAAAAAATGTTGTTCCAAATTGTGCCTAGAAGATAATTGTGTGTGTGTTTTTAAATGTGAGCATGCCATCCAGCATACCTACATGTTCCTACCTACCTACATGTTCAGTGCCCATTGTCTAGGATGTACTCTGAGAAATCATGTTAGTTATAAACAGTGGGATTAATAAAAAGAAGTCACCACATATGAAAAGTTTCTTATTAGCATATTATGAGAAATCAAAGTGTGTAGCACAAATTGAAAACTAGAAAAATGTCTGCAATCAATTTGAAATCTATTCAGTATTTTAAGAGAGAGAGAGAGAGGGAGAACTTCAGCATTCAGTAAAACTCCTGTAAATCTCTGACTCATAACTAGCATTCTATCAAAAGCAGACGTTATTTACATTATCAGTCAAGAAACTTTGTCAGGCATACAGAATATGTTTAGTCTTAGTCTCATTTTTTTGAAAGGGGGGAACTGGCCCTATGGAACAGATCAGGTCAATGAGATGGAAATAATCGAAAGAATGACAGATAAATGAAAGGGTTCTTGTAGATGTAGCAGACTATTTAATTCTGTATTTTGAATTGCTGAGCTCTTATATAAAGGACAATGAGAGAAATGTCATGGATCATGTTGATAGTTGTAAATCAATATTACCACTTAAGTTACATAGGATTAATGATGGAATATCAAAACTATGTTGGTGTGGAAAAATAGGGGATTAGAGCCATATGTGGCTAAGAAGCCCAAAAGTGCAGAGATTCTGAGATGAGGTTCTTTCATGGATAAATAGTGGGGTGGGAGTCTATTTTAGAGGAGCATTATTAATGAAACCTCTATCACATAAAGACCTCATATCACTTACATTATGTGCAACAAGATTAGAAATTGTCAAAACATGAAAGAAATTGGAGAATTTGTCAACTAGGAATTGGCTAAATAGGATATGTACTATATAGTTCTATCAGAGATGTTAACCTGTAAATTAAGATTAGCTAAAGAAGATTTAAAAGATGGTTTCTTTGGTATCACATGGAAGCCATTTGTTACTTTTATGTGTCAAAGTTATGGTGAATTTAAATCACTGAATGATCAAGTTAAAATTGTGTTTTGCTTTTATTAGCAAAATACATTAATCTTATTCTCAAATCTTACATGATATTATATACATATAACATAAGACAAACAAATATAACAAACATAACATATAAACAACTAAATCATACATCCATCAAAATTCATTACTTCCTTATGCATTCCTTTAACTGATTTTCTTAACCTTTTCTCTTACTTGTATACCTTGTTATGCTTTATCCATTTTTTTCCTGCCTATCCTTCCTAATTAAAACAAAATTAACCAAAACATTTGAATTTATATAACCATTTCTTGATCTCACATTTAACTCTTCAAGAGGGTTTTCTTGATATAGCACCCTAAAAAAATGTCCTTTTTACTACAAAGTTTTACTTTGTCTGTAGTTTTTATTCATCCAACATGCTTATAACATTTAAATCTCCCAATTTTTTCTTTAATTATTCATATACTTTTCAAGTTATCTATTTTATTTTCTATTTTTGTTCATTAACTTTTTGAGATGGAATATCCATCTCCATCATATCCTGAAGCTTAATTTCCCATTCATCTGTTTGTATATCTTTATGTTCCAATATTTTGCATAAATTAATCTAGCCACAACCAACATATAGTAGATAACTCGTCCATATTTTTTTCTCATTATCATCATCTAACATACAAAGCAATAAAGTTCACGAACTAAACTGTATTCTTATTCTCAATATTCTCAGTATTTCATTTATATTCACATAAATCTTTTTCCAAAATTACCTGGCTACCAAGCATGTCCACCATAGGTGGAAGTGCCCTTTTCTTGTTTACACTTCCAACAAAGATGTTTCACAGTCTTGTATATCTTGTAATTACAGTCTTCTAATTTGTTGGGGGAGAGATGCCACCTGTATAATATCTTATAATCTCCTCCTCCTCCTCCTCCTCCTCCTCCTCCTCCTTTATTTATATAGCACTGTAAATTTACACAGCGCTGTATATAAAATCTTATTAATTAGATGGTTCCCTGCCCTCAGGCTTACAATTTAAAAAGACATGACACAAAAGGAGAAGGGAATGGTGCTGGGGAAGGTGATCAGGTCTAATAGTTCATCTCTCCCACTGAGGCCTGGACCAAGGCAGATGGACTGGAGAGAGGGCTCGGCTTCTGAATACTGTACATAATTAAAATGAGCCATCCTGGGACAGACAAGGACACACACCTGGAAATGCTTCTCTAAACAATATAATCTTTAACCTGATTATGAAACTGGTTAGAGAAGTGATGAGGCATGCATGTGGGGGAAGAAGGTTCCAGGAGTGAGGGGCATCAAGTGAGAAGGGATGAATCTGGGACAGGAGACCTTGACTACCAGAGAGGAGGGTATGAGTAGGAATGTTAGGAGAAAGAAGTTCAGATAAATAAGGAGGGGCCAGTCTATGGAGACCTTTGAAAGTCAACAACAAAAGCTTGTACTGGATGTGGAAAGGAAGGGGGGCCAATGAAGGGAGGATTAAAGAGGAGAAATGTGTTCAAAGTGGCGAGCAGAAGTGATAATACATGCAGCTGAGTTCTGAACAGAGATTAAAGGATGGAGATGAGAGAGAGGAAGCTCTGTCAGAACAAGATTACAATAATCTAGTCATGATATCACTAGGGCATGGACCAGAATCTTGGCAGTAGAGACTGAGAGGAAAAGATGGATTTTAGCAATGTTGAAAAGAGAGAATCTACAGGCCTTGGCAATGGCCCGGATCTGGGGAATAAACAACAGAGAAGAATAAGAAATGAAACCAAGACTGCGGGCTTGCTGAACCGGTTGAATAGAAGTGCCATCAACAGAAACAGAAAAGGAGTATTGAAGGTTGGGCTTAGGTGGGAAGTCAAGAAGCTCTGTCTTAGACATGTAGAGCTTCAAGCGCCAATGCAACATCTACTGAGATATAGCAATCAGACAAGATGAAACTTGATGTTCAAGCCCCAGTGAAAGTTTCAGGGGTGGAAAGATACAGCTGAGTGTCATCGGTGTACTGATGGTAGGAAAAAACCAAAAGAACTGATGAGTTTACCAAGGGACAATGTGTTTATTCCCCAGATCCAGGCCAGAAAACAAAAGGGACCCAGGATGGAGCCCTGGGGAACAACAGATAAGGGAACAGAGGAGGAAGTCTGACCACCTGTGACCACTGCAAAAGATCTATCTGACAAGTAAGATTTAAACCAGTTGAGAACAGAGTTGGAGAACCCGAGGTCAAAGAGAGTATCAACCAGGAGACAGTGATCCACAGTGTCGAAGGCTGCAGACAAATCAAGAAGAATGAGAATAGAGTAGAGGCCATTCACCTTGGCCCACAAGAGATCGTTTGAGATCTTGGTGAGGGCCTTCTCTGTAGAGTGTTGTGGGCGGAAACCAGACTGAAACGAGTCCAGGATGGAGTTGGCTTCGAGAAACTCAAGACAGTGTTCCGTTCCAGAACCTTAGAAAGAAAAGGAAGAAGAGAAATCGGACAACAGCTAGACAAAGAAGAGGGGTCGAGAGAGGGTTTCTTCAGAACTGGCAAAATGAGAGCATGTTTGAAGTCCGAAGGGAAGGAACACAGAGAGAGAGAGATTAAAGATATAGATGAGCAAGGGCAGAAAAGAAAGGGCTATAGAAATTAGAAGACAGGGGATACGATCAAGAGAACAGGTTGTAGGTTTGTAAGAGTTTAGCTGCGTAGAGAGTTCATCCAGAGAAAGAGGTGGAAACACAGAGTTTATTAGTAGAAGGTACCAGGATATTAGTGGTAGGGGGCAAATCATGAGGAACTATTACAGATTGAATAGTAGTGACTTTTGTGATGAAGTAGTTGGTGAAATCAGTGGGGGAAAAAGATGAGAAGACGGGGGAGAGGAAGGTTTGAGCAGTGTATTGAAGCAGGAGTACAAACGTTGTGGGCATCTCTCATTGGTGCAGATCAATAATTTATAATAGTTCTGCTTTGCCATAGATAGAGCAAGTGGAGAAGATAAAAGAATGCATTTATAATGAATGAAATCGGCTCATTCCCTGGATTTTTTCCCAAAGACGTTCGGCTGCTCGAGAGCAGGACCGGAGGAACCTGACAGTGGGAGTAAGCCAGGGCTGAGGCCTAGTCATGGAGGAAGATGCACGTACAGATACAGGGGCAAAGCTGTCAAGAACTGAAGAAAGACTGGAATTAAATAAAGACACTGCTGAATCAGCAGAATACCCAAGATCTAGAGAAGAGAGAGATGAATTCAAAGTCTGACTTAGATGGTCAGAATTAACAGACTGAAGATCACAAAAATGGCACTGAACAGTATGACGAGGAGGTGGGATATAAGTAAAGTACCAAATCAAAAGCTTTCTCAATGTCAAATAAAAACAAAGCTAATTTTTTCTCAATGTGGAAATTTAATACTTGTCTAATATTGTCTCTTAAATGTCATTTTGGGAGAAATTCACACTGTTCCTTTTATATACGTTTAACTAAAACTTTTTTCAATCTACCAGCCAAGACATAAGCAAGTAGTTTATAGTCTATATTTAGGAGGGATATAGGCCTATAACTGCTTGGACCTAATGGATCTTTCCCTTCTTTTAGTATCAAAGTTACATTGGCTTCTTTGCAAGAAAGTGGTGTTTTATTCTCATTAATGTTGTTCAATGTTAGTAATAAGGGATGTATAAGTTCTTCTTTGAAGGTTTTGTAATATCTGGCTGTAAAGCCATCTGGGCCCGGGGTCTTATCATTTTTAGATGATTGAATTGCATCTTCTAGTTCAAGTTTTGTTACTGATTGATCAAGAATTTGTATTTCTTCATGACACAGTTTTAATATATTGCTTTAAGTAATCTTCAATCTTTCATTTGTTTATTTCATTACAGTGAAATACTTTTTGGAAGTAATTAGTAAAAATTTCTTTGATTTTTCTTTGTTTTTTGTATATTTTGTCTCCATTTTGTATTTTTATAATCAATTTTTTATCTCCCTGTTTTGTAATCTTCTCCAAATTCTCCAAAGAGTATTGTTTTTGCAATATTTTAATTTGTTTGATAATTTTGTCTTTATCTTCGCTTATAATTAGCTCCTTTTTTGGCTATTTCCTCCGTAATTTCTTTAATTTTTTCATTTCTGTTTTTTTTATTATTATTATATGATGTTTTTGGATTTAAAAACCCCTCTGATTACAGCCTTACTTGCTTCCCATACTATATTTATATCAGTTTCCTTCTCTAAATTCTCTTCAAAGTAATTTTTAAGTGTTTGTTTGGCCTCATCAACAATTTTCTCATTTTGTAGCACATAGTATTGCATTTGCCATCTGTATTCCTTATCTAATATATTCATAGTCATCATAACCAGAATGTGATCAGAATACATCTTTGCTAGTATCTCCACTTTTTAAATATTGTTACACAGAGCTTCCGTAACAAAAAATAGTCTAATCTAGCAAATGATTTATGATTCTCAGAAAAGAAAGTATATTCTCTTTTCCCACCATTTTTATACCTCCACGCATCTGTTAAATTAAAACTTTGCATCATTGTAAAAAAAAAGGTTTTGGCAGTTTCTTGCCTGAAAGTCTATCGATATCAGGATCAATTACAGCATTCATATCTCCACAAATTATAATTTCATTTTCATCATACATCTGAAAATTTTTGTAGAGTCTTTTATAAAACTTCTTACTTTCTAGAGGAGCATACACTGCTACCAATACAATTTTTTTCTCTTATGGATTTAACTCATCACCAATGAAGTAGCCATTTTCATCATGAATGATCTCTCTAGATTGCAGTTTTTAAAAACATAAATTGCTACTTTTTTTTGCTTGATAGCAGAAACATAATCAATTTAAAGTTTTGGGTTTCTGAGGAGTCTTCTATCTTTTAAATGTATATGCATTTCCTGTAATATTACCACATTATAATTTAACTTATTTACTACATGGAAAATCTCTGCTCTTTTTGATTTATTATTTAAACCTTTAACTTCCAAGAACAAAAATTTAAATCCATCTTTGTCCGAAGATTTCTTTCCTCCCTCTGAATTTTCAGTTTCCTCCTTCTGATCCAATTCAGCCAACTACTTCTTTTCTTTCTCTTTCTCCATCTTTCTCATCTTTACTTTTATTGGGGATAGCTGCAGGCCTTAATTTGTCTCTATAATTTTGTTCTTGTCTCTCCAAATTCTTCTTCAGATCCTTATTTTTCCCCAAAAGTCTCTTCCTTTAGTTACTGTGTCCACTCGTATCCACCTTTATTTATATAAAATGGGGACACTTTCAAATTTTTCCATTTGTATATAACGCTGTTCCTGTTAAGTAGTATTGTCAGGAAGTTATAGTCCTCTCTTTTTTGAAGCAGTCTTTTGGGTATGTCCTTAATTTTTTATTGCTTCTTCACCATCAGTTTGTAAAGTTTTTTTGTAACTTAGTTCTAAGATTAAATCTCGTATTTTTTCTTTAAAAAAATAAATCACAATGTCACGCGGCTACCCCTTTTTTCTTGCTGCTTTTTAGTTTATCCTTTAGATTTTATTTATCTCCCAGGTCAATTCCTGAGTTGGAATTTCTGAGTATTCAGCTAGTATTGGAATAAAATAATCATATAAATCTTCCCCTTTAATTTCTTTTACTCCTCGAATTTTCTGATAATTCTCTCTGGCTTTAAGTTCTTCAGCAGCTTTTTCATCCAGTTTTCTCTCTGTTTCTATTTTTTTTTTTTTTCATTTTGAATAACATTTGTAAGAGTCTCCTCTAGAATTGTTGTTCTCTCTTCTAATTTCTCAATTTTCCCTTTCACTTCGTTCATATCTTTTGTTACATTTTCTAAAGATTTCTTCAGTTCCTCTTTCATGTCCTGCTTAATATCTGTTCTCAGCATTTTTATTTCTTTCTTCATATTATTTTGAGTCTCTTCTTTTAAGTTCCTCCAGCATCAAAAATTGTTCTATAGTTTGTCATCTTTGGGGTATACCTGTTGCTTGGGTGGTTATAGCAGTCACTTTTTTAATAGACATAGCCATTTGGTCTTTATTTAGTTTCAATTTAAAGAGTCACAGCAATTTAAATTTGAAGAGTCACAGCCATTTAAGTTAGAAGTTTTAATTGAGGGGATGTCATTTTCTTTAAGTAAATAATGAAATCAGAAAAACGTCTTTTGTTTAAATTTGAGTTAAAACAACATTCAAATTGGAATACAATTTCAAGTTAAATGGAGTTTCCCCTTTCTTCCTCTCTTTCTCCTTTCTTTTCCCCCCTTTCCTTTCCTTTCCTTTCCTTTCTTCTCTTACTTTCCCCCCTTAAACATCCATTTGGGCTTATTTTTCCACATCTCTTAATTTTGTTTCTCCTTTGTTGTCTCTGTCTCCATAATAATCTCTTGCTTCCTTCTCTGTTTCAATTGTTTTTCTTCCCTACCTCTTGTTGTTTCCACTCTCAGTCTCTTTGTTTTCCCTCCCAATAAAGGTGTTTTAGACTTTCTTACCATCTCTTGCGCTTCTTCTGCTTGGAAGGAGATTTACTACAGGTATTTATTTGCTTTAGGTCTCAGTTTGGCAGTTTTACTGCTTTAGCTTTGAAGTTGTTTTTTTGTTTGTAAAGCTACAAAGCTGGTGTCAGTGTTTTTACCACAAGCGGTTGCTGCCGTGCTGCCAGGAAAGTCCCTTTGGCCAGGCCTACTCTAGTCAGTTTCCCCATTCTCCCCACAAGCAAGGCAGGAAATAGGGTTTTTTGGAGGAATATCACCAACTCGCAGCCCCATTAGGGATCCTCTGAACCCTTTATTCTGAAAGAATTTGGAGTTTTTGTTTGTTTATGAGTTCCTTGGGAGCTCCCACAAAATGCATCTCACACCTTCCTCATGCCAGCCAGAAGTCGAATGATCAAGTTAAATTTTGGATCAATAATTAGATTAATAAGATAAAAATAGATTGGAAATGGCAGGTGTTTGAGTTTTGACAGAGTAGTATTTCTCTTAGGTACTATGAATTAGGGGAGAGGGAAAAATAAAATGAAATAAACACAGTGAATAGCATGTGTACATAACCTTGTTTGTTCACTAATCATATGCAATATGTATGAATGAGTTGGAAATTCTCAGCTTCATTGGGCATTACTGATAGGATGAGAATTTTATTTAGTTCACTTTTTGGTAAGAACTTAACTAAAATTTCTTCTTACATGAGACACAAATGTGAAAAAATAAGCGTGAAAGAAAATTAAACTGAAATGTATTAAATTCAGAAGAAAAAGAGAAAAGAAAAATAGATTTGTAAATCAAGTTCTATCTGAACTAGTTCAATTTTACAGAATGAACTAGTTTGAAATCTATTTTTTTAAGATGCAGGTTATGTAGGTAATAATTATTATAATATTCAACTGTCACACTCCTAAATTGGTGTATGTTCTGATCTTGCTTCTAGGTGCCATTTGCATTGGTAAAGGCCTAAAGATGCTCTATGCAAGTCTTCAATTCATTTTATTTGTCAATTAAGAGAACAGAGTTCTATTTATTGTCTGACCCATAAGCTGAAGAATTCAAGACCTCATGCCAGCAGCCAGCACCAAGCCTGAGACCTAGCACTTAGATCCCTGGCTAAAGTTTAAGATGGTTCTTCCATTGTTTTTACTCTTTGGCCACTCATCTCAACTAGGGGTGCCAGGTTGTCCCCTTTTCATTCCTTGAGATTACAGAATGAAAGCTTGAGACACTGGTGGTGGGACCTTATGATGGCACAGTGTCTGGGCCTGGCATAAGAACTGCAAAATAATATGTTTGTATGGGCATGAGAGAGTTAGACAGACATGGTGGATTTCCTGCATTACCTACTAAACAAATTATGTACAACACATAAATGGTCAGAGGGCCTACCCTTACACAAGACAATACTACTATTGATAATACACACATTTTAATTTCAGCAATGACTGTTTTTGTCATGACATCATTTCTCAGAGCTTGTGCTTTTTCCCACCAACATGTAGCATGCTTTGTTTTGTCATTAGTAGGCGAACACAGGAGATACCTGCAAATCATATAATTGTAGGGTTTGATGGGATGCCATGGGTTACTTAATTCAACTACTTGAAAATGCAGAACTCTACAATTTACCATCCCTTACAGATGGCTCACCAACCTCTCTGAGATGTTCTGGACTAAAATCTCTGAAATCCGTTACCACATCATATGCCAAATGTGGCTTCTGAGCATTAAAGTCCAAAACATTTGGAGGGCCAAATTATATCCAGTGCTGTACAGGTATACCTTGGATGCCATGGCCATCCAGCATCTGTTTAAAAGCTTCCAAATAAGAAGCCTCACTGCTCTCTGAAGCAGCATATTTAAAGTGAGTACTTTCAATATTATCGGCTTTCCTAGGGCAAAGGAGAGTAATTTGCTCATAGCAAGGGGCCACATTGGAAAACATTGCCTTTCATCACATTCACTTCATGGGTGGATTCTGGAAATCCAAGGCTGTATCTACACTGCAAAATTAATGCAGTTTGGGATGTGAGGGCAATCTGGCTGTGACATCTGTCACCCCATTGATCTCCAGAGTTGATTCAGCTGATCTGGTTGGCTAGACGGGTGTCCCCTTCCTCCCTCACCACTCCATGTGTGTCCCTCCCAAAGTTGTATGCTCAGTGGAAGAGGACGACCCCCCAGATAGAAGGAGTGTATTGTTCTTCGGTCAAGAGTATATGATAGCTGCGCTCCCCTGCAAGAACCTCCAAACAAGCTCAAGAACTAATGCATAGAATCATAGAATCATAGAATCATTGAGTTGGAAGAGACCACAAGGGCCATCCAGTCCAACCCCCTGCCATGCAGGAACTCCAAATCAAACCATCCCCGACAGATGGCCATCCAGCCTCCGCTCAAAGACCTCCAAGGAAGGAGACTCCTTTGACATGACTTTAACTGCCATAGCTCAATGCTGTGGAATTATGAGATTTGTAGTTTTATGAGATATTTAACCTTCTCTGTCAGAGAACTCTAGTACCACAATAACCTACACCCCTAACAACCTTTCACCTGGGCTCAGAGTTGCATATTACTTGGTTAGCTGGACCCATTTACCAATTTCATCCTTATTCCCATTTCCACAATCACCTGAAGAAGAAGCAATTCCAATTCACCTGCCAACCTTTGTCTGGTGCACCTCATGACCTTACAAGGGCCTGTCCCCTCATCTCAGGTCTTGGCCTTGTAATATGAAGAAATTGCATGCTGCTGACTGGACAAGCTACTGTAGATTTCTCAGAGATCTTGCATAACTGTTATACTTGCTTACCTCCTTGCTTCTCATCCATAATATTCTGAACCTATTGCTTTATTCTCATTACTATCTTGATGTTGACAAGAGATTATTACTTCCTTCAGAGTGTCAGACAGTCAGTTATTAATAACTGCATTACTGTGATGGACTGCTTGGGATACTGATGATTTGTTCTATGAAGTGCTGCTCTGAATTTTATTTGTTCAATAACATCAGTATTGCTTAGATCATTTTTTCCCACCTTGTCCACCAAACTAGTAAAAGAAATATCAGGAAGCAGGGTCCACTGGGGCACTTTCCAAGTCCTCTGAGACACATTCCCTTCCCCTCTTTATTGCTCTCCCCTGCTCCCTGCCCAGCATTTTACTGTGGGGCTTCTCTCCAAGTTCCTATGGCAGATTTGGAAGGTGCAAGTTGGAGGGGAAGAGTAATTGCCCATCCACATTCAAATGATACAAACATTTCAGTTGTAGCAAGGGCATAACTGGAGATGGACCTTTCTCTAGTTTCCAGAGTGCTAAATAAAATAAAATGCATACCCCTGTATTGGACAGGAGCAGGAAGGCTGCTGTAATAATTAGATGCTGTGTTTCATGTCTACCCATGCTGAACAAGCAATAGAGTTAAACTTCACATATGTTTGGCAAGCACTGATAGTTACTGGGATGGCACAAGCCTGACAAATCTTCTCATGCATCAGGTGGTATAAACATCTGCAGCTAGGGAGATGTCCAAGAACAGTTGACAAGAGCTGAGAACAGGAATTTCAAGGGCAAGTGTGAAGGATAACCTGTAATAAGGTCTAGATATACAGGTCCACTGATTAGGACAGAAATGTAAGACCACAAGTAGACCGAGGCTTCACATGTATAAATAAGACTTCTTGGGCTCAGGTGGTACTGTGTACTTGGCCACTCAAGTTACACTGAGTTTGGGTGAACAAACATGGTTTATTTCTCTGGCATGAATGAGAGGATGTCTTAGGGAAAGAGAAGGGGGATGAAGGATCTGCTTTGACTGGGAGTTCCTGCATGGCAGGGGTTGGACTGGATGGTCCTTGTGGTCTCTTCCAGATCCATGATTCTATGAGAGAAATTAACACCAGTGGCAACACAGATCACTAAATGCTTCAATAGGGATCAGATGTGTCAGGGGAACCTTTCCAGAACCTTCTCACTACTACCCTAGACCTTTATGCGGGACCATTGAATCTTACCAGTAAAATCAAACAAGAGTATCCTCTAGTCCAATAAGCTGCCCCCTCCTCCTCCTCCTCTCTAGTCTCCATTAAATTTTACATGATGTAACTGACTGAAGCTCTAGGCCCTTGAGCAGCAGGGCACTATCAATGGCCCCATTCATACTAGTCCATTTGCCCTGCTTAGATCCGGATGAGATCGCGCATGCCATTACCGAATCTCTCGGAAAGAAGTTCATACTACGTTTTGCCCCCATCGATGCTTCCTGGTGCATTTTACTCCACTGAAGTTCGTACATGAAAAAGTAACGATTAAAGATGGAGCATCTTGGTTGTCAGTCAAATGATGCCATGGTGACGTCTGATGCAGCCATTGGCCACGCGAGCTGCTTGGGGTTTTTTTTTATACATTTATATATTTGACAGATTATGTGCATGGAGTGGTGCAGCTTGTAAGGATCTTTTCTCTACCTCCCCTCCTCCTCCTCTTCCTCCTCCTCCATTTTTATCAGCACCTGGTGCTTCATCGGGCACTCCAGCATTTTAAAAATATTTTTATTTTATATTTATTTTATTATTATTTATTTTATTTATTATTATTTTTATTTCATTTCATTTCATTTATTATTATTTTTATTGTATTTTTATTATTTTTAGTGTATTTTATTTATTATTATTTTTATTGTATTTTTTTCAATTTGACAGCTCATGTGCATTCTACAGGAGGCCCTTTAAATGGAGTTTGCCTTTCCATTCGGAGGCCCATTCATTTAAACCAGAGAGGAAACCCCCAATCCATATATGGATAGTTTCCCTCCAGTTTGAAAATCCCCATTCATAAACTCACTGGGGCTTATGAAATGAAAGGAATAATTTAAATATAGATTCAGTCAAGGGTTTGTTGCTAGTAAAGTACAAATTTAAGCATTTGTATTGCTCAGAATCCTATAAGTATATTGCACACCAACAGGACATTTAATTAGGCTCAGTTCCAAATTATCAAATTGGGTCTCCAGTTTGAATGTTGGGTGTAGGAGTGACTGTGAATCCTCAGTTACAACCTACAGCCCTATAGCCAGGAAAGGGGGGGGGGGAAGCAAAGATACTCTCTTAATGACATACAGGGTATTTCTGTTCTTATCAAGCTTACATAAGTCACTCTGGAAGCCTAATTGGCTGGTGAATGGAATGGAAACATGTGAAATGAATGAATAATAAATAATAAAGATTAAGACTGGTGTTGAAATAAGTTATACTATTTTTAAAACAAAAACAAAAATAGAGAGATGATACTCACCATGAAGCTTAAGGGGAGACTGGCAACTGACTACAATCATTATTGCATCTTTCAATTCTCATTCCATCTGAAGCTCAGATCAATAAGAACAGAGGGGCACAGCTTTTTTTGTTCTTGTTGTTGGTTGTACTTATGTGGTAAAATTCCCTGCTGAAGGAAAACCACCCAGTTACCTCTCTTTATTGTCAAAACATTTTTTTCTGACCACTCATCATGCTGCCTGAGGAAATCTAGGTGATATCCTAGAAAATGTGTCTTTTCTGAGCTCTGACTACTCCTTTCTATAGCAGTTAAATAAAGACCTTAGACATCGGTTGCCTTGGACTTACACGTAGCTTCATATAAAGTGTAATGGAGAATTCACTTGGAGAAAATGTTTTATGATTCAAAGTGTTTCCATGACTTGTTTTCAAGCACAGTAGTTTGAATATTTTAGCAGAAAAATGTTTTATCAATACAGTTTAATATGTAATGCAATAACAATGTGCATTTCCCATATCTTTCATAATGTAAGTATATTTACAAGGGACTAAAATAAGTGTTTAAGAATGTCACTGTGGAAAGGCAATTTGATTTGCCCTCCAACTGTGACAGAGGAAAAAAAACCCGTAGAATAATCTTAATAATCATTATAAATGATGATATAAAATGGCTGCTAGATGGAAGTGAACAGAGGCTATATGTGAGTATATATTTTCATGTCCATAATAATAATAATTAATGAGAAAATTGCAGATAAATTGAATAGAGGCTATTCACCACTTCAGGGATATTGCTGTTCTTATAGCAGTCTATTGCCGAATATATAATGGATTGCACTTTTAGAGCATGAAAATTGTCTGTCATGAGAATAAATGTACATTTGATTATTAAATTTGCATTCTTGGCAAAATAAAAAAACTATAAACATGAAAATAATTTTAAATAACATTGGGAGTCTACAACTGAAGTCAAGCAGAGTATCAGCTTCTGTCTGGTTATACCTGTAGAGCGAGCTTATTCCATGGCTTACTAAATTGATGCTGGGCTACAACTCCCCAATTACTTTGCTAGCCAATGGTGAAGAAATAGGAAGTTTAGTCCAAAATCCAGAGGCCCATGGTTCAAAGGGATCTATGCTTTGGACCCTTAACTCGCATGAGATGATTAGTTTAGTTTAAAACTACCTCAGATTGCAGTGTAATGGGGAATTAACCAGCATCTACTGGTTCCTTCTATCTGAAGTGCTTCTCCTTCTCAACTGCCTCACAACCAGCTGGGTGAGTTCTATGCACAGCAAATTCTAAAATGCTGGGAGACTTTTTGCTGTTGGCTCTGAGGAATGCCTGTCCACGGGAGGTCAGTCTAGCTGCCTCCCTGTTGACTTCCTTTCAGTACCAGTAACTTTCATACTGTAGGGGCAGCATTTGGTAGCTGTTGACTAGTTGCTTTAACAGATAGGCACTGCATGTAATATCATCATCATTATCATTATTATTTACTATAACTTTGTGTTTTATTCATTTGTTGACATGTGCCTTAAAGTCAACTCCAACATACAGTTTTCTTATTAACATTTATTTAAAAGAGGTTTGCCATAGCCTTCCTTTTAGATTAAGACAGTATGACTTCTCCAAGGTATTTTTTATCCACACTTGTTTTTAAACTTGCTGTATACCTCCTCAACCTCAAATCCCAGTTTGGGGAGAAAGACAAAAGAAACATCAAATAAATAATAGGGGACATCATCCTGAGATATTTTATGAGATATCTCTGTGTTCACTTGTACCCAAGACTGAAGCTTGGATCATTCTGGTCAGTCGGAGAGAGAAGGTTGGAAGCTAGACCATACTAATATAGTTGACAGCTTCAGATTTTTCTCCAGAACAGCCTTCTAGTCAAAACAATGTAGCTGTCTGGCTCAATTCACAGGCTAGCATTTCTGGCATTCTGTGAATACAGTGCACATCTGGAGCAGGCAGCAGTTCAGGACATATATTCTCAGCCAACTCTGTTAATCTGTTTGCTTAAGCAGCCTTCAGTGTAGTCATTTGCCTCAAAGAGTCCTTCTCTCATTCTCTCAGTATATTTCCAGTGTGGAGCACCTAACACTAATCCAGATTACCATATAGGAAATTTCAGGGTCCTCTTCTCCGAAACAGCAGTAGTCTTAGGCTGGATACTGATGCCTAAAAGAAAAAAGAAGAAGCAGCCCATGAAGCCCTTCAATATGCCCCAAGCTATTTTAGTTGTTTCAAGGTATTTCAAAAGACATTGTAGAATGGAGAAGGCTTGAATCCAGCATGAACAGATCATGGAATGTGACTAGGACCAGTTAATGCAGCAGGCTCTGCCCTCTCACCTCTGACATTGTTGGAAAATTCAGGCTATTGGTTTATTTGTACTGCAGGTGCAAGGCAGCCAGCTGTAAAAACCTTCCTGGAATAAGTCAAGTGGTGTCCTTGAGAGGGAGGAAACAGAGAAGTTGTTGTTGTCACTGCTGCTGCTGTTGTTGAACCTCTTTTAAAGAGAGAATTCTACCAAAAGTAATGGAATTATTCCAGAAACTGATGCAAAGTAATACAAATTCCCTTGTGGAAAACCATCAAATGAAAAAAGAAAAACTGATAATGACACTGGGAAATAAATGGCTGAGAAAATAGACTTTTGAGGTTGGAAAAAAAATCTTGTCTTACATTGTTTTATTTTTCATCTCCAAAAAGTAATACAATATGTGTGTGTTCTGCCTTCAAGTCATTTCCAATCTATGGTGAGCCTAAGGCAAACTTACCATACGGTTTTCTTGGCAATTTTCTTCAGAGGGGGTTTGCCATTGCCATCCTCAAACCCTGCTCTCCAGAGTCATAATCCAACACCTACACCACATTGGTTCTCAATATACTATTAAACAAATGATAAAAGTTGTTCAGTAGTACATTTTACTAACACTGCAATCCTATCCATATCTAATTGGGAATAAGATGCAATGGAGTTTACTCCTGGAAGTAAAGATGTGCCTTCATCTGTGCAATTTTTATAGGATTTTAAAACATTTTTTAAAGACTGAATCATTCTTTTTGCAACCCAACATTTTTTTAAAATGAAATGATTATGCTAAAGAACTTTTAAGTATAATTAGCATCACAGATATCTATTTTCAGCTATGAATACCTTGTAGGTTTGTGACAGTGTGTGAGTGTGTGTGTTTTCACATTGCCCCCTTTGTACTGTGCTAGTTCAGTTCCAGACCACAGATGTCTTCTGTGTTTAGTGAACAAAGAGACTTCCAAAGATGACCTAAGTCATTATTAAGGTTCCATTAAGAAAGAAAGGATTAACAATACAAAACAACCAACATGTGCAAGCTTTATGTTGCACCACTATGGCCTTACAACTCACTAGTTTCTGAGAGTTCTGGATAGAGATAGTCCTCCCCTCTAAAGCAGTCAGACTGTTGCCTCAGGTGGCAAATGCTGAATGATGTGCAGGGGATGGTAATGAAAGTTCATTTCTCTCTTTTGGTGGATGGAATTCTTTTTTCCAGACCACCTGGTTCCAATCAGTACCTACATATTCTCAAATAACAATGCATGATCAAAGAACCAATATTCTGTTGTGTTATTTTCTGTCTCCAGAGCATTGACACTTTCGTATCTATTCCATCACTATGTTCTACTCTTTTTGTTTCATCACATGTATTAATGAGATTGGTGGTAGTACCTTCCCACAAGAAATAGACATGGCAAAAGAGAAAAGGTGTCATCAGCACACATGACAATTGGTACATCCAATTTTTCACCATATAAATGATATTCATGTGGGAAATGTTTGCCTCTAAATCACCCTAGCTGACCATGAGCCACAAGACAATTCACGAGAAACTCTCAGGGCATTAAATAATGAAATTTTCATGATGTGATTTAATGTTACCAATTCCCTACAGCCAGACTTTGTCCAATGACAAATAAAAAAACTGACATTTGTTAGTTTTCATGATGCAGTATGGATAATGGAAAATAAAAATGAATGGTTTAGAGCAGTAGAGGAATATAAACCATGGAGGAAATTATTTCTTACTGTCAAAAGTACTCAGACTGGGTACATTTTTAAAAGAATGCATATCTCAGTTCACAGGATATTAAATGGTAACTTACGTTGGTGATACTAACATTAGCAGATGAGTTTGTTATTGATGCTGATCACTGTATTTTCTTTGGCTGATGGAGAACTATAAAAATTATGGAATAAATATGACAAATAGTTATTATAAATTAGTTTCCAGTTCTAGTACAGTTCTGAGGTCAGTGTCATTTCATTCCTTTAAGTTTACTCTTTCTAATACTTCACTATTTCAATTAAAGGTTGATTGACACGATAGCATTTCCTATACTTTGTATAAGTGCTGTGTCACTCTGAAGCAATATCCAGTGGGTGTGAATTAATGGAGCTGAGCTTGTGTCTAATAACTTTACTAAAAGGATAAAAATGATTTATGGGAAGAGTCTTGCTGGTGATATGCCATGATAATGAGGAGTTAATGCAGAACATTTAGCATGATTCTGTATTATCAGAAAGGAGAGAATGGGGGGGGGGGTCTGGAACTTTTCAGAGAGCTATTAAACTTTTCTTACTTTGGTCATCATTATGCAGAACTCAGAAACATTATTTGGATGACTAGAATCCCACAGCCACATATTAACTGGTCATATCAGTGAAGAAATCTAGGAGTTATTTGAGAAAGTAACTTTTCCAAGTTCTGTTATTAGGAATGATATAAGTTGCTTCTTTCTGATTCAGTATACATTCAGAAGCAAAACAAAATTGGTAAACAATCTTTTCAAATTTTCCAGTTATACTTTTCCACCAATGCCAGTGAACTGTCATTGTAGCTAAGGTTTCCAATCTCACGGCCTGGCATCTCTTCTCTGGTTCTTAGTGTGAGGGGAGAAATCTCAGGTTCAGAGTGTTGTATTTAAAATACCCCCCCCCACACACACACACACATTTACTGCTGGTTCTTGTTGCAAGAATTGGCTGCTCTATACTTTCCAGGGGCTTCACCTGACCATCTCCCAGCTCTAAAAGTTTCTTAAACTGAAACCAGCATTAGGAATCAATGTGATGGAATTGTCTATGCAGGTAAATAGGAGACACTGAAAATGGTACTGCAGGCTGGTGCTGTGTTGCTTTGCCTATCTCTTTATTAGCTTTCCTGGTTCTGTCCCCATCTTCTTTGGTATATCCTGAATGAGTACGCAAAGGTATCTTGTAGTACTGCAAGAAAGAAGTTGGTAGCTTAAGCTTTCCTAGATCCAGACTCCTCAGGAAATAGGCTCAAGTCTATGTAAGCTCATGTTGCCAACTTCTTTCTTTCACTTAGTCTCAAAGGTGCTACAAATCCCTTTGCATACTGATTTGTCAAATTAATATGGCTGTGCCTTTGAATTATACTCTAAATGGTTGAAGCTGCAATTCCTTTCCTACTCTCAGGCACATGTGAGTTGCATCATTGTTGGCAAAAAGTATGTAATATCTTTTCCAGTCCAGACACTTGGTTTCTTTCTCTTTTAATTCTGAATTCCACTTCTTTCTCTTTCTCACCTTTTCTCTATTCGAGCATTTTGGCACGAGAAGAGGAATCCAAAACAGAGCATGAGAACAGTGGCTTTCTCCATAGAGTTTATCATACGGCGGAATTTGGGGGTATAATGCAATGGCAATCCGAACACAATCATGGGGTTTCACGCAATTGCGTATGAATGTATCTCACGCAATTTCGGGGAATGGGAAGTCATTCCGAATGCAATCATGGGGTTTCACATAATTGCGTATTAGAATATCTCATGCAATTTCGGGCAATGGGGGGGGGTCATTTTCAGGAAATGGGAAGTCATTCTGAATGCATTCCGAATACAATCAGATTTCACATGAATTCACTAAACTAGCAAATTCATGTAATTGCAAATTGGCTCCATTCACAATTGAGAGAAATTCCTCCCATGTGATAAACTCCCATGTCTCTCTGTATGTCACCATAGCACTTCTATACTTTTCCTGAGAGAGACAGTCATAAAAGCATACCTTTTGTCAAACGGATTTTTCCAGCATTACAAAAGACATGCCTTTACAACTGTCTCCTTCAGGAAGAGAACAAAAGTGCTATGATAGCATGCAGAAAAGCACGGAGAAAACTGCTACTCTCCCACTCTGTTTCAGCTTTCTTTTCTCATGCAATAAGGCTCTTCATCTCTGCAGCTCCTGGATAAACATCTTTCCTTCTCTCTCCCTTTCTCTCCTCCCTTTTCACCTTGTCTCCTCACAACTGCTGCCTACATGTATCTACTCCCTCATTCACTAGTCTCTCCTTTTCATCCTAACTTCTCCCGCTCTGTCCCCAATCTTGTCTAAATGTCTCTTCCTTCTCACCCAATCTCTTCCATGTTAGTGGAAGCGATAAAGGAAACAAAGCCTTATGTACTGTTGATGGTCCACAAACTTAAATATCTTAAAAAGCCCAATACATTGTCACAAATTGGCTTCTTCAAGGGCTATTGTAAAATAAATAAAAGCACATTTATTGTAGTTGTGGTATTGAGACAACACATAAATCATCTCTAAAAACAGAATTACTTAAAAATCAAGTATCCTAAATGAGTATACAAAGGGATCTTATAGCACCCTTCAGTTTAATTGCAAAAAAGAAGTTGGCAGCTTAAGCTTTATTATGTTATCCATATTACCATATTATCATATACATACCTATTACCAGAGATTTCAGGAGTTGCAGTCTGCACTCTCAACAAAGTGGACACTCAGAGTATTAGAAGAAAGGGACTAGAACTTCCAATGAGTTCATATTTATGGATTTTTGAACTAACTTCATCAAAAAGATACAAAGTTACTCCAGAATGTCATACCCCATCACACCATAGATTGTCTTGGACTGGCTGGTATGCCAGCTCCATCCTTTTTAAATGCATACCTGCACCGGTGCATTTACAAGCTTACAGTTGTAAACCGCTTAGACACTGCTTAGGTGGTATGAAGCGGTATATAAATGAAGTTGTTTTGTATATGCAGCTTTAGGGTTAAGGTTAGGATAGATCACTCCTTCAGAACCGTTCTCACTTTGGTGCAGATGCATGGTTGAAGGTGCACCTTTTCCAGGCATGAAATTGGAATATCCTAGGCTCTTTTTGCTCCAGTTTTTAGTCCTGGAGTGCTGCTTCAATATGGTTTTTGCCTGCTTTGGAGGTGTGTGTCTTCTAACTGTCCTGCCTTCAAAGTGGGTTGAAACCTCTTCACTTGGCTCATCTATTTCAACCCTATGAGAAAGTGACTAGGGATCAGGTTTTCTGAGATAATTTTCAGTAGCTGCAGTCTGTTCATGTGGACAGCGTAAGTGAATCAATCCACATCACAACCTTGACCATTGCCCATCTTGGCTGGTAAGAAAGAGCAGTGGTGATTAGATTGGGAAAGGGGGTGGTAAATTCTTCATTTTTTCAGGGGAAGGTGCCAGTGGACTATAGAACACCCTCTCCTGAAGTGGATTTCCCTAGATGCAGAGCTATGTCAGCTATGTCTTTCTTTGGAAAATGTGCTCAAGCATGTGGTAGCTATTCCTCAAGGAAGCAAATTATTTTAACCTTATTCAGTCTGGTTTCGGGCCAGGATATGGTACCAAACATGTTGTTGCTCTGACTGATGACCTACTCCAGTGGAAGGATGGAGGAGCTATCTAGTTCATCTTGTTGAATTTCTTGTTTGATTATTTTTTTCCAAAAGAACTGCCAAAAAACTAGTATCAGGAAAGACCAAGAGTTTTTTTGTTTTGTTTTTTTTGCATTTGCCTCACTTTATCACAACTGAAACCATTCAAAGTAGGGTTGGAACTGGTTTCAAATGGGAACGACATTCATATAACTCAATCAGCAATTAGCTTTAAAATATAGTGGGAATGCAGCTCTTAAATTGCTTGAAAGCAAAAGAGACAACCATCCCATCAAGAAATTGTTCCTGTACCATTTCTTCTGATGTTTTGCATCCTTAGGGAATTGAGTTGTGATTTTCATTCTTTCATTGCAACCACACACACACCAACAACCCGTTGTTCTTCAACAGTTCAGCAGGTATTTCACCCTTTTACATATCAGTATTATTGACAACAGCATACACACTATCTATCAGACCATTAGCACATAAACAACATAGACCGTAAATAACAGAAGAGCTAAACAGTGTACAGAATGCAACTCTTTTAAAAACCCAAATGTTTTGTCCATTTATTTACAGTTTTCCCTTTTACAGGTGGTTTTCAGTCCAATACCTTTCACAGAATATTTGTCACCAGAGACATGAGACATGTGTCTAAAATGCCAGGAGACATTAGTTATTTTAGAAGCTGCACCTAGCAGGTGCATGAGTGAGTAAAGAACTGAGACAACAACATTGCTTGCACATTGAGAAAACTACTGGTTTTGCAATGATTACCTGTTCACTCGGGGATAGATCGAAGATAAGGGTGAACAATTGTGTGGCATTTGTGCATAATTCTGCATCAATATATTTTCTTTAGCAAAAAGCAACAAAAAAAGATGTTGCGTGTTTTGTACAGTTTCCTCTTACCTCAGCCAACTAGTCTTTTTTTTAAAAAAATCTTAATATAGAAATATCAAGTTTTTAAACCTTTTCTTAAAGAGGCTTTGTTATCATGTATAAAGAGCACCCTAATAGGACCCTAATGCAAAATTTCATGATAGTTAAATATGCAAATTATATGATCTGTTAATGAAACATGCAAATCATGTGCTCTGTGAATGGAGATAACAGACAAATGGAGGCTTCATGTGTCCCTTTGCCAAAAAATGAAGCCATATTTGGAATTCTTGTTTGCACTTGTATATTCAAAGTTGAATTCTCAGGCCTGTTCATTGTGAATTACATTATTCATGTTAGTCTGCATTTCTGTCTCACACATATTAACTGCATTATCCTGTGCCTCTATTCATCCTGGGTGCCATTAAAAGTCACAGTCCATCAGGAACTACTCCTTTATATAACCAACTAAAACAACTGAGGAGTGTAATAATACATCGATACTTCTGTGCGACCTACATTTGTTTTACTTGGGAATTGTTATAGTGCAGAGGGCTCCATCTTTGGGAATCCAGTCACTCACTTTCATCCCTCCTTCTAGTGTTACATGCTGTATTGCTCAAATAAATTGTCCTCTCTAGAATATAAAAAAGTAAGACATGGGCTAGGGATGATCTTGGGTGTTGTAGTCCAAAACAGTAACTTTTCCAGTCTCCAACACTTTCTGTGGGTCAAAATGTACATTAAGGGGAATGTGCATTACCTGTTTCCAATATGTTTTTCATATTATCCTCAGCGATGCATCCGTTTGCAATCAGACTTGCAAAATAACCTGAGGGTAAGGTGAATCATTAGACAAACCAAGCTGTGAAAGATTATGAGAGGTTTTGCACATTTTTCAGCCTCCTCCTCCTCCTTTTAGACCTTTTTCTTGGTGCAGGTTTTTGTGCAGGTGCAAACTAGAGCTGGCTAAGACAACATTGGGGCTTTCTAGATTGGTAGGAAAGTGTGACATGAAGTTGCCTTTTCCTTAATGCTTAGCAGCTGCACCACAGCCTTTAGATGGAGCTGCGCTGTTCCACAGTTTTTAAAAAAGAATCTGGGAAAACCAGCACTTTTTTAAAGGCGCTTCTTCTCTCCTAAAATGCAAAAAAAAAAAAAAAAAAAAAAAAAAAGCGTTTTCATGGCACACTTTCCCTTTTTCTCATCTAAAGGCTAGAGTTTCATGCAGCCATGAACACACTTCTTTTTGCCAATCTAGAAAGCCCTATTGAGTTTTCTTCAACCCTCCTATCTTCTGTGCAAAAGCATTGCTTTTATTTCTGGAAAAAAAATCATAAAAAAGATCCTCAAATGTTAAAAAAAAAAATCTCACAAAGCTTGACATGGTCCTTAAATGGTATGGAAGTTACATATAATTTCTATATATATATATATATATATATATTTATGTATCAGTGAATTTTGTAAACATGTTAATACTTTTAAACTGAAGTTGTTCTTATCCTACAGTTGTTTAGATATGGAAATGGACTATGGAAATGGACTCACAAACTGGGTGTAAAAACAGAGAGAGTGAAACAGAGACAATTTCTTTGCAATGAATGGCTGTCTTTGGAATAGCAACTGCCCTTTGTTCATACCACCATTCTTGCCTAATTCCAGAATTTAGAAAAATGGGGAGGGGGTGGACTACCAGTTTCCAGAAACACCTAGCCATCAAGGAGTGGAGGATGCTGGAAGTTTTTTAAAAAGTTTTCCAGTCTAGTTCATAATTGTGTGAGTTAAGACAAGAAGCCACCATTGTAAAATCTTGTTATGAGCCTTCAAGTCATTTTGACTTATGGAGACCATATCATGGAGTTTTCTTGGCAGATTTGGTTCAGAGTAAGTTTGCCCTTGTCTTCTTCTGAGGTTAAGAGCAGGGTGATTTGCCCACAGTAGGTTTCCATGGCCATGCAGGGGTTCAGACCCTGGTTTCTCAGTGTCAAAGTTCAACACTCAGATCATACACAATGCTGGTTCCTTGTAAAACCTTACTGTAACATATATTTTCTTCACAAGCCTTCATTGTGACAGTTACATTTTTCACCCTTTAAATGGATGGCTTCTGGGATAGTGATTCTTCCGTCTGTTTTAAATTAAGTCTGACAGGTTCCCTTGCTTTGAATATTTATCTACCTGCAAATAAATTAAAGGGAATTGTATAGGCAAGAATCTATTGTGTTCTTTATTTATTATTTCTACAGTGTTATGTGGCACTAGAAATCTTTTTATGCTACATAATTATCCAGTCTTGAAACATATGTGTGTAAGCTACATTATGCTCAGTGGATGGATGGATGGATAGATAGATAGATAGATAGATAGGATAGAGCGAGCATTGGGAAGGCATGCACTTTGTAGTAGGGATGGGTGACAATTTTGTTTGTTTTGGGTTTTTTGAAAGAATCTTTCAAGATTTGATAGATGGGTCTAGTGATTTAACAAATATAAACATGTAAGAAGGTAAAACTTTCAAGATTTGCACTTTCACGATTTGCACAATCTGCTTTGAACACTCTTATATTCAACCATGTTTGTATTGTTCCCCCACCCCCTCAAAAGGTTCTTCATCTTTCATATCTATGTGGCAGGTGTGTACAAGTCTCCATATTAGGAATATCTGTGCCATTTAAATTAGGCCAGTATTTGAATATCAATTTTTTAGACTTTTTTCATTTCTTCATGAATTTGATGGAAAAACTTTGACATTTACAAATTTAAATATGGGTCAAAGTGATCAAACAATCCATCTCTATACTATAAACAATAAATTCCCCTCAAATGTACTGCTTGCAGTGTAAATTTTACATCCATTTTTAAAAACAGGCTTCAGAACAGACCCCTATTTTTTGCAGTGTTATTTCACCCTCCAAGGACAGCAAGTCTCTTTCAAAGGATAATAATACTTTTTGGACCAGTAGCAATTTTGTAGTAAAATTGATTTAGCCTGCAATTGTGAAGCTATTTGTGTTGTTAGCATCCAGTGTTGCCTGGTATCAATCAGTTTCAAATTGTCTTGCCTTAAAGCAGATCCTTAAAGTGTTTATCTTGTGTGTTATCTATTAAAAGCTTAAACCTCCAGACCTGTCTTTTTAAGACAGACGCTGCACATTGTGTGAAAAATCCTTGCATTCTGTTTCAGGCTTTGTTGAATCAATAAGGGCAAATGATCCTTACCAAGAGCACCTGCACAACCCTCTTGACTGGCTTACCTTCTCTCAATAGCTCTGATGGTTTCTTCAATAAAGAAAGGCAGCAGCGGTTGTTTGCAGAAAAGGCCATGCTGATGAAGCCCTATTCAAGGTTGAGTCATTTTCTAGTCTGTAGACATTGGCAGGTGCCGTGAGATGGACCACTGCCACCAGACAGATGGATTTTAGAGTCCTTGTAAGCATCATGGCCAAACTTTAACAGCTGTCTAGTTTTATGACAGAGTTAGCTTGTAATAGTGACCTTGTTGAATACCTTTTGCATTAGAGTTGCAGTTTGAGGCTGGGAAAAGATACAAAGGCTGAGAATAGACTAGGGACAGGTTTTTTTCTCCTCATTCTGTTGCCAACTTGCTTTCACAGTTCTTATAGCTATGAGGCAGGAGATGGGTCATGCTTGCACAGTTTTATTTTGGCTGCATCCACACTGGAGAAATAACCCGGTTTGGCACTGCTTTAAGTGCCCTGGCTAAAGGCTATGGAAGTCTGGGAGTTGGAGTATGTTGTGGGGCCCAGAGCGGAGCACCCCACAACAAACTCCAACTCCCAGACTTCCAAAACCTTTAGCCAGGGCACTTAAAGCAGTGCCAAACTGGGTTATTTCTCCAGTGTGGATGCAGCCTTTGTTTCCTTTTGCACTACATAATTCTTGGGAGGCCATCTTCCATCAGCTTCAACTGAAAGGAGTGCACACCAGCCCAAGCTCCCCATATATCCAATGATGGACCATTCGATTGATTGTCAAGGGACAGTTTGCACAAAATGTATTATGAGAGAAGGACCACAAAAGGACTGGAATGCCATGTACCATCTCTTGCATAATTTCCAACCAATAAAGCTTATGCTATAGCAGCGTTTAGCAATGAAAAGATCTGAGGAGACCTGGAACTACTGTACATCTAGAGCAAGACAATAGGTATATGCTTTATTAATAAAGCATCTTTTCTGAAGGCATGGTTTCAAGAAATCTGTGTTCATGTGTTCTCATACTTTGTTCAAACACTTTGATCTTTCTGAAGATAAAATGCTATCACTCAGTGGGTTATTTATTTATGTAACATATTAATACTCTAGTATTAGTACTTGCAACACGTTTACCCACCCACCCCAAAATTGTGCCACTTAGTCTGGACCCCCCCCCCTTCTGAAAATCCTGGCTATATCCCTGCTCCCTCCTTCCCTTATGCCTTACCCAGGTTGCCTTAAGTATTTGTTTCTGTTTTGGGGGCAGTTACGGAGCTCTGCAGCTCCAATTAAAGCATTTTTAAAACAGGGTTTTGAATTTTTGAGTTTTCAGAGTTCCAGAATTGCATGAAAGACAGATTTAGAAAATATAGTTAAGGGGAGTGAGGAAAGCAGGAAGGAGGAACAATGAAACCATGTGACTGCCTATTGCGTGAATGCCCAGAGAATGGCTTTTCACACCAGGGACATTGTACAATTGGCAGCTCATCCATGGGGTTTCCTCTGTGAATGAATGAAAAGGGATGGGGCAGCTATGAGAAGCAAGTGGCATCATGCGATCAGTAATGCCAATGCCACGTCCCTCCCAATGAAATCACGATTTAAAAACTGGGTGTAAAGTTTCCTTAGACAAAGCCACTATGGACTTTTTCTCACATGGACCTATGTGTTTCTATCCTGAAAATGGTGAAAGTGTTAGCATCCCGGAAAAGCAAGCAAATTCACTAGTGCTTATCACACACAGAGCATAACAAGAAGTTAAAAGCACGTTATTTAAGCAAGAAAGTGGGTTGAACACGTATTTGGGTTTCAGACGGATGAGGACAAATCCTCTTGCTAGCTTGGAAATAACTTGTTTGGGCATGCTCCAAACTGTCATTTCCACAAGTGCATCCACAGATATGCTCCAGAGAGGGAAGGGAAACTGGGGAGAAAAATCATCTTTGCCCCAGAAGCTATTTCAGAGGAGGCAGGCTGAGGTTTCCATTTTCAAACTCCCATAAAACCACACACACACACACACACACACACACACACGAGAGAGAGGGAGGATGGGGCTGGTCCATAAACCTTCCTGATTTCAGTGAGGGCTGAAGCTCCAAGATGCCCTCCTTTTCCAGGACATATCCCCCATTTCTCCCTTCTGTACAGGAGGAATTACAAAACATCTGCTCTTTCACTCTCCCACTAGCTGTTCCCTGTTGCAGGAGGAAGGAGACCAGCTGTGCGAGGGAAAGAACTGTGTATGTGTGTATCCCTTTAAGAACAAGGCATAGCAAGGAACCATGGGAAATCTGGGAACAGGAGGAATCAGGGACATGGTTTTCAGATTGCTGCAATTACCTCCTGTGACTCATTGGGGTGAACCAGACTGGTGGCTTTGAGTGGCTTGACGCTGCTCCAGTCCTTGTTGGCCCCCACAATCAGCACAGGACTGTGGTGACTGGATGGCCTGCTCTAAAAGTGGGCTGCCATTACGGTCCCAAACTGGCCACTGGCAAAGAGTAGACTTTCCCCACTCTTACTGTCAGCAGCCCAACACCACGTTAGGTAGCCTCAGAATGGCTTCTGGCCTCTTTGGGAGCATGCATCATCTGTGCGTCTTGCCCCTGAAGGGTCCAGAAGCCTCTTTATATGGCTCATCTGCTTCAGGCCATTGTGAGAAGAAACACATTTTGCCTTGAGAACTGACAAACTTCCCAGTGATTTTTTGGGTTTTTTTTTTTTGAGAAATACAGTGAGTGCAAAATGAGGCACACATTCCGAAATGCAAATGGCTAAGATGTGTGCAGTTGAAAAAAATATGGTCAACCTTGCCTAAGGGAAAATCATAAATTAAATAAAATGCATAAACAAATGAAAGCGAGTGTGATGTACCGGTCTGAGGTTTGGGCTAGGATTCTTGGGAGACTGGAGTTTGAATCTACATTCAAGCAAAGGAACCCACTAAGCGATTTTGAGCTAGTCATATTCTCTCAACCTAAGAGGAAGGCAATGGCAAACCTGCTCTGAAAACCCTAGGATATGGTCACAAGTTGGAATTGGCTCCAAGGTACATAACAACAACAATAACAGTATACATACACAAATTAGAAGAAATTACTGTATATAAAAACAGAGTAAAGATTTCAGTGCAGAAAGTTAAAAAAAGAAAAGAAAAAGAAAGTCCTGTAATCTGATGAGAAAAAATGAACAAGGAGAAAATGCAGTAGGGTACAGAGAACTACAAAAAAAAAAAAAAAAAAATTAAGAGTGAGGTCTCACCCTGGAAACTCCCTGTATTTCTGACCAAGTATCTTTAGAATTGATGCATAAGAGTTTTATAGTTTTATTTCACCAGCATCTGTGGCTGACATCTTCAGAGAATTCTCTGAAGATGCCAGCTACAGATGCTGGTGAAACGTCAGAAACAAATGCTTCTAGAACATGGCCACATAGCCCGAAAAACCCACAAAAAACTATGGATGCCAGCCATGAAATCCTTTGACTTCACATAAGAGTTTTGCTTGGGGAATTTGTTTTGTAAAATTAACACACTTCACATACATTGTTGCTGCAATGCAGTATAAGTGCATCTAGGTTAGGACAAAAAACTAAACTGTATAATGCTGTCCCTTGTACAGAAAAATAGACTTCCCCTTCAAAAGGGGGGTGGGGGTGGAAAGAGCAATGTCAGAAGACATGCCTGAGCCCAGGTCTTTCTCCCAAGTAATTGCTCATCACGAGGCGTCTGTTAAAAGCATTTACTTCATCCATCCATCCCATCATTAGTGCCTGGAGCTTTCAAAAACAGGCAGTGCTCTGCTCTGCTGACACAACTTTGAAAAGATCATAAGGCTTTGAACCTTCAAGCAGAACAAAAGAGAGAAAACAGCTAAATGGCTAACCTCTAGGGGCCTTTCTCCAGGGTCTGTGCTGTCAAACAATGGAGCTAATGTGGTTCAGGGCACTGATGACAGGAATGTTTCCCCCCTTTAAATCTCACTCTTAACCTGTTTTTTCCCCTTTATGACTTTGTCTTCTTGGGTGGAAAGTGTGGAAAATACAAAGCGCAGCTTTGCAAAACAATATGCACCAAGTGAACTCTTCCAAGTTAGCTTCAAGCAAGATGGTCATTGCATTATCTAATTTCAGATGTGATCATTACTTTCTTTTTTGGTAAAGAACACATACACAGGTTAAGTGCTCTGGAAGGACATTAGGTCACAGTTTATATCTGTGGCAATCTTGAAATTTCAAATTCTTATCTTAATATTCTTGGGCCAATTTATTTCCTAATATTTCTTTGGTTTCCCCTATGCCATTTTCATAAAAATAGACAAGGAAATCAGGATAAATGAAGTAAATCAGATGATACATTAGGGGCTTCAAATGGCTGTCCTATACATGCTAGGAGATAATGAGGAGTGTTGCATGGCTGTGTAGGTTAGCAATCCCTGCCCCTTACATCCCATATGACTGGTCCCCATGCCTGCTTCATTGTACAAAACATGTGAGAAGGAGCTCTATACATAATCCCACACAGATGATCAAGTGACTGAATCTGAATCCCCTTTGCATAATGAATCTCAAACTCCATAAACTGATATGCAGAGAGATCTTGTAGCACCTTTGAGACTAACTGAAAGAAAGAAGTTGGCAGCATGCACTTCTTCAGATTTACCAAATCATCTTTCTTTCACTTTGTCTCAGAGGTGCTACAAGATCTTTCTACATACTGATTCTACAGACTAACATGACTATGGGCTGGAACAGACGGCCACTAAGCATCATCCAGCGGCAATACTAGCGTTAGGGACCACACACCAAATACACAGTCCCTAACCCTAGTATGTGCCAGCAGCGGCATCATGGCAGCATCCCATCCACATGGGTGCCACCATGGTGATGCCTCGCACATGCTGTATCCAGAGTGTCACACGTGTGACATCTCCATGCCACTGGAAAACGCTTATCACACCTTTTCAGCGGTGTGGAAAGGAGCTCCTTTTTGCCGCGCGGCCCTGTGCACATTGTTGGCACAGCAACTAAATGGATGTACCAAAGATGCTGAGGAGAAAGGGGTTGGGCCGCCCCTCTCTCCTCCTGGCTCTGGCTTCTGGGGTGTCTGGAGGCATGAAGCCCCAAGGACACCCCTTTTCTGGGCCATGGGGAAGCAGCATTTTCTCACTTCTCTGTGGTCTGAAAAAGTGGATTGGGCTGCAGGGCTGTCGGTTAGAGTGCATAAATGGCCACCACAGACCCGCCTCTTTGGGGCCGTCTATACCATCCCAATATTTTTGAATTCCATACACTAATGTGTATAATTTTCAATAGTGTGTTTAAGAGGCAACTCAAGACATTTGCTATCTGAGAAGGAGGAGGACAAGATGGTGCCCTCTTTTCATTTCAGATGCCAAGCAGTTGAATCTTACCACCAGTATGCTTGAGGCAAGATTGTGTAAGGGGCCCAGGGCAGGTTATGTGGCACATACATCTCCATGCTCTAACAGGGGGGAACTGCTGAGGAAAAGGAAAAGCTGAGCAGGTGGACTAACCCTGACAACTTCTGTCTGAGGCAATTACTTCACTTTCTATTATGTAAATCTAGCTGTGCCACCAGTGTGTGTGAGGTTTCTCCCTGACAACACAGCTTCTTTGAGGTATTCCTTGAACATGTGCTGTTTGAACCTCTCCTCTACAATCAGATCATGAACTGTATTGTGGATTTCTCAGCTAATAGTTGCTCTTTTTTTGTCACCTTCCTAGTAATCATAGTGTTCTTATTTATTAATTTGATTTCTATGTTGCTCCAGGCCAGAATGCAAAGAGGCTGCCAACATAATTTTAAAATGTTCTAATCAAAATATGAAAATGTACATACTGAAATATGAATTAAATTAATTATAGCGCATATGGACGGCACCATATTTTTCGCACGCCATCCATATGCATGTGCCATGACGATGTCATGCGCACATCACGTTTATACAGTGCAGTGTGCGCCTGATGTCATGGCGCCTTTGGACGGCACCTAGGACGCCTAGGGCACCCTTTCAGCGGTGACAAAAGGAGCTCCAAAACGAAGCTCCTTTTTTAGCGCTTGTCCTTGGTGCGGCCTTTACATGGCTGCACGAAGGATCCTGAGGGGAAAGGGGCCACAGTGGTGGCCCCTTTCTCTCCTCAGGACTGCCATGGATGGCGGGGTACAGTGGGCACCCAGGGCGCCTGCTGCATCCCACTTCAGGCCACAGAGAAGCGGCAGTTTGCCACTTCTCCGTGGTCTGGAGAAGCAGTGGGTTGGGGCCTCTGGGGCAGCCGGTGAGGCTGCCCTGCCGCCAATCTGCCATTCAAAGGGGTGGCAACACACCGTACAGCCCCATAGATTTTCATTGTTAACAAGAAGGTCCGCTTGCTTTCAGTGTAATTTAGGTTGTATTCTTAATCATAATTAAATTTATTCTAAAATAAATCCCACCATCATTAATTGAAGGTTTTTTCCACATTTATTTAAAATTGTATATTGTATTTGTTTAAATATAGTTGAATTTAATTTAATTTTAATCAATTAAATGAAAGCTATTTAAAATTGTACATTTACTTAAAATATTAAAATTGCTAAAATATTTTAAAATAAACATACAATTTTAAATAACTTCCATTTATTTTATCAAAATATTTGATCCACACTTTGGGCAAAAAGGCATCCAGTGCAGTTTATACAGAAGGAGTAACTAGGATTTTTCCCTGCCTGCAAATTTATCATGTGCAGGTAATATAAAAGGCAAAATAGGAACAGGTGAAGAGGAAAAAGAAAAGTCAGCCATCGTTTCTTAAGTCTCTGTGTTCATATAATGGCCAAACAAAAACAATTTACCTTCATCTGAGCATTGTCATCCTTAACACTTCATGGCAATATGTTAGCTGAATCATTCTGAATCAATGGCAGAAGAATTTTATGCAGGGTTAGACTCAGACTTTTCTTTCCCTATGTTAGCTGAACTATCATTTAGAATCAATGGTTGAAGAATTATATGCAGGATTGGACTCAAGACTTTTCTTTCCCTATCATGTAAATTATCCTGTTGGGGGCAGTTTTTCATTGATCTTCTTGGCACAGTCATAATAATCTGAAAAATATACTCCTGATTAAAGTTTGACTGCTCAAAATATAATGTTAAAAAAGAAATGGTGGGAAAGTAGTTGATCCATCATACTGACATTTGAGGCTGTACCACTAGAGGGCACTAGTATTTAAATCAGGTCAATGTCATAACATTAAGTTTACCAATAGGAAGAATGTCCTGGAGAAAACAGTTCTCCCCTTTCTTTCCAGAGTTTAATGAATTATATGACAAATGCATGTTTGCTCTTTGAATTCCACATATGTTTAGTTAAAGAAATTTCCTTTGTCATCTAAAATGTCTCTTCTTAACTGTGTGCTTCCAATCAGATATTCAATCATCACGACAAATAATATGGCAACAGACAATATGCTTTTATTTCTGCCTTGACAACAAAGCCCTGGAGCCATCCCAATGTGAAAGAGAGGAGAAAAAAGGTGCTTGCTCTGGAAGAAACCTTCATTTTAAAATTGTTTTACTTTGTCATAGAAAACATAATTGATTTCAAATCCATTCTAATCTAGACACTCAGCTAGAAAAAATGAAAATGGGATGCCACTTACAAATACAATAACGCTTGCTAAAGTGGAAAGCAGTAGGAACAGAAGACCACTATGCTATAGGTGGGCCGATTCAGGCAGAAACCATGACCCTGTATTTGGAAGCCCTGAGCAGGCAAGGGGGTTACTGGGACTCTTGGAGGTCTCCCATTCATGTATACATGTATATGCCTTGAAGTTGTTGGTCAAGTTATGATGACCCCATGAATTTCATAGCATTTTTTTAAAAGCAAGGAGTACTCAGTTGTTGCTGTTTTTTTTTTTAAAAAAAAAACAACTAGATCCATCCTCTGAAATATAATCTATGGCACCTGATATTAATAGATGCTCTCCTTTCCAAGTACTAACCAGGGCTGGTCCTGTTTAGCTTCCATGGTCAGATGAGATATCCGGCTGCTGCTGCTGCTATTATTATTATTATTATTATTATTATTATTATTATGCACCATCAGTACAATAATTTTACAAGTAAAACAACAAAACAGATCCCTGCCCCTCAGACCTTACAATCTAATTAAGACAGGACACAAAAGAAAAATGGGATGGCAGTGTGAGAGCGGATTAAGTCCATCAAATATTACCTCTTCTCTCCCTCTTCTGCCAGAACAGTGGCAGCTGAGATGGAGGGAAGGCCTTTCATCTGCTTAGGGACCTAGACATAATGGAGCCTTACCTGCCTCTAGAGTATGTTCTACTGTCTTTAGAGCATTAAGGCCCAGAATAAACATTTATGAAGTGTGAATGACTGTGGTTCCTTTCAAAGCAGTAGGATTCCACATTAATCAGTTATGAATATATAACTTTGTAACTGCAGTAGTGAATTTCAGCCATCACCTTTTCTGTGCTAGAAATAGGTTATATATCATATTCAGATGGGACAAATGGGGACTTTTTGTTTCTGAAAAAATTGCCACCAATTTACAAAGTTCTTCATACTGAAAGAGTTTGAAGTTGTTGGGTTTTTTTTAGAGCAACAATAACAACAAAATAAGATGTGGGAGAAAACAAACCTGATAAAAGTTTTCCCCCATCCCTAACTGCAGACTTAACTCTTTCTATCATTTCACCTAAGATGATCTATAGCTGTGATGGTGAACCTATGGCAAATGTGCCCTCTCTGGCACACAAAGCCATTTCTGAGGGCATGCAGAGAGATGTGAGGGTAGGGGAACAGTAGGAACACATGCACACCTGTTCCTCCTCTTCCTCCACCCACCTATGCCTTTAGTTATCCCTTTGGAGACAGCTGAAGGCCCAGGAGTGGGGAAGAGGAATAGATGCATGCCCTCCCAGGCCTTCAGCTATCTCCAGGGAAATCCCACCTCCAGAAGGTGGATGTTCCAGCCCCCCAGCACTGAGTAACACCTGGTGTAAGAACACTTTCGAGTTTGGCCACTCAGTCTCTAAAAGTTTTGCAATCACTGATCTATAGAGAAGGGGGCACATCTGTATAGTATCGCATTCTTATGAAATCAGTGGGCCTGAACATCAACTTAGGTATATGTATTTAAGGATGAGGTATTAGTCATTGCCCATTATTTAAACTGTTGCATGCTGCTGTTACATGCTTAACTGTTTCACGCTACCTCTTCTCTCATTCCCAGAGCAGTGGCAGTTGGGATGGAGGAAGGGCCTTTCATCTTCTTATGGGCCTAGACATGATGGAGTTTTATCTGCCTCTAGAGTATGTTCTGCAGTCTTTGGGGCAATATAGTCAGGTAGCTGGATACTGCCCCTTTCTGCCCCAGATAGGTGCCGCAGCAGCCGCACAGCGTAGCATCAATCTGCTTCCTCTTGGGAACAAAAAGTTGCTGCTCTAGGCAGCTTCCTGAAAGAGGCACCACAGGCACATCAGCACATCCTGATGATGCCCTTTCCATATAGTGCTTTTTGGGCACTGTGCCACCCGGGTCTCATCATGGCATATGCCGTATGGACAGGTGCTCACCATAATGGCGCCTGGGTGGTGCAAGAAGGGCTTTGAACACTCATCCCTAACTGAACCCTAGTGCACGTGCAGGCCACCACAATGTGCTGGTCTGTACAGCCCCTTTATTTCTCTATCCCTAACTGCCCGACATAAAGAACTAACCGTTAAATGGCTTTAATATTGCTATAGCCTGCCAAATTTTGTTCCTGAGCAAGTTTGGCACACAGTCTTCCAGCAAATGGCCATACTCCTGCCTGCATTAATAAACTTGCTAGCCAACTCCATTAGTCTGCCAACTATCTATAAATGTATGTAGAAAAAATAAAATACAAACTGGAAAGATCACAAGATAATTTTTTACGGGAAATTGGTGCCTTTCAACACCAGACCTGAAAAAGAGTGATGTCTTGTTGACATTCTACAAAGTGGCCATATGATCATGTGGAGAAATTATTTAGCACTCTGGGCTCATGCTTGGCACTGAATGATGGAGGAGGAGACAGGCAAGAAGATGTTGAAAGACTGACATCAATCCAAATTAACAGTGGTGTCTTTGCTGATGGTGTGTGCCCTGGAGGTTGTCAAAGCGTCTACAGAGCAAAGTACAATGAGGCTATGAGAGACTCTGATATTATAAAGTCTTGAGGTCTTATTTATTTATTGGAAGCTAAATTACTGGAAAATCCAGCATTTAGGTGGTGATATCTTTGCCCTCCGCAGTCTATTCACTGGAAGTGTGACACAGAGAGTATCCAGCAGGATGTTCTTCCCAGCAGGATCTCTGGCCTTTCTTGCCTGTATGCAGCAAGGCAGACCAGAACTCACTCTCTTTGCTCATCAACTGCTTCCCCGCCCACACCCACCCACCCCACCCCGTCACTCTATAATATGGGCTGCTGCTAGACATCATTGGGGACTGAATGCAAAATATTTGCCTTCTTCTTCTTCTTCACCTTTATTTATATAGCGCTGTAAATTTACACAGTGCTGTACACAGAATCTTATATTTAGACGGTTCCCTGCCCTCAGGCTTACATTCTAAAAGAGACAACACAAAAGGAGAAGGGAAAGGTGGTGGGAAGGGGGAATGAGGTCCAGTGGTTCTTCTCTCCCTCTGGGGCCAGGACCAAGGCAGATGGACTGGAGGGAGGGCTTCACTTCTTAATACCTAGTTAAAAGGAGGCATCCTGGGGCAGACGGCACAATCCTGGGAATGCTTCCCTAAACAATATAGTCTTTAACTTAATTTTGAATCTGGTTAGAGAGGTGATGAGGCGTATATGTGGAGGAAGAAGGTTTCAGGAGTGAGGGGCAGCAAGTGAGAAGGGACGAATCCAGGACAGGGCAGTGGAAATCCTCAGCTGGGACAGGAGACCTTGACTACCAGAGCAGAGGGTACGAGAAGGAGTGTGAGGAGAAAGAAGTTCAGACAAGTAAGGAGGGGCCAGTCTGTGAGGGGTTTTGAAAGTCAACAGCAAAAGCTTGTACTGGATGCGGAAGGGGAAGGGGAGCCAATGAAGGGAGGATAGGACAAGAGAAACATGGTCAAAGCAGCGAGCGGATGTGATAAAACATGTGGTTGAGTTCTGGGCAGATATCAAAGGATGGAGGTGTGAGAGAGGAAGCCCTGTCAGAAGAAGGTTATTATGGGGCTTTTTAGACCGCCCAAAAGGAGCGGTCTATATTCGCCCCTTCTAGCGGCGAGATGAGGCCTAGGCTGCCGCACGGGCAGCCCTACAGGCCTCATCCCGCCACTTTTGGAGGCCGCAGGGAACCGGCAAACTGCCGGTTCCCCACGGCCTCCAAGTGGGGTGCAGCAGGCGCTCTGGGCGCCCGCTGCACCCCGCTTCCCTCGGTGGGGCTGAAGGGGGAAAGGGGCCGCCGCCACAGCCCCTTTCTCCCTGGGTCTTTGCCGCGGCCATTTAAAGGCCGCGGCAAAGACCCGCCGCAAAAAAAGAGCTCCGCGTTGGAGCTCTTTTTTTGCGGCCCAGGAAGGGCGCGATTGGCGCCCTCCCGTGCTGCAAAAGCATCACAACGTGCGCAGCGTGTCAAAACGCTGCGCATGTGATGACGCCTTTGCGGCGCCTCCGTATAGACGCCGCCATCTTTAAATGGCGCCGTCTATACACTTTAGGCTTAGAGAGGGTGTAAAAACTACGCCCTCCCTAACCCTAAAGATGCCCTCCCTAACCCTTAAGACGCCGCAAAGTGCTCATCTAAAATGGGCCAATAATCTAGTTTTGAGACCACTAGGGCATGGACCAGAGTCTTGGCAGTGGAGGCTGAGAGGAATGGACGGATTTTAACAATGTTGTAGAGAGAGAATCTACAGGTCTTGGCGGTGGCCTGAATCTGGGGAATAAACGACAGAGAGCAATCAAAAATGAAACCAAGACTGTGGGCTTGCTGAACCGGTTGAATAGAAGTGCCGTCAACAGAAACAGAAAAGGAGTATTGAAAGGTGGGCTTAGGTGGGAAGATGAGAAGCTCTGTCTTAGACGTTGAGCTTTAAGCTCCGATGCCGCATCCACTGAGAGATGGCAGTCAGACAAGATGAAACTTGTTCAAGCCCCAGTGAAAGGTCATGGGTGGAAAGATACAGCTGAGTGTCGTCGGCATACAGATGCCTTGTTGCCTTGTTTTCCTTGCACAACATTTTTCACTTACTCTATGCTATTTGTGGGTTAAGTTTGCTTTCCACCACAACCGGTGAGGTGCAGGCAATTACTTAGCTATCATCTATATCCAAAGTGACTATTAAGCCACCATAATGTTGTGATTAAATGTTGTGAGTTCCGTTCTACAGGGTTCCAGGTTGACTCAGCTTTCCATCCTTTTGGGAACTGTCCAAACTTAGGACTACTCTACATGTAAGGTGACCAGATGTCATAACTGCAAAGGAGGACAAAGCACTGCAAAATGTAGAATATATAAAAAAAATGTAGGACAATACAAAATAAAAGCTAAAAACAGTAATATAAATTCACTTCTTAGTTCTGTGCAAAATGGAGAACAGAAAGCTGAAATGTCCTACTAAAGGAGGATGTCTGGTCACCCTACATAAGTATATTATGAGAATTGCTATGGATTTCCCCACATTCACATTGATACTTAATTGCCTTCCCTTTTCTGCACAAATTTACCTCTACTCACAGATAATACACAGCTAAGCAGACAGATGGCCACACATCTGGTAACGCACATCCAGGTGTGGTCAAGATGGCAAAAGTTACTAATTAGGAAGAGAGGAGGTTTCTAATGAGGAGAAGTTGCAGCAGTTTGCTTTTGCTTGAGCCTATTGGGAAGGGCAAGACTGTGCCCCCTCCTCTCCTCACATGGAGTTAATTATGTGTAAACTATTTTTGCAATTTGAACTCAGTTTTTGGTATTTGAAATAAGCTAAGGATAAAGTGGGAATAAAGTGAATTAATCAGGATTCCCCTGCTATTGTTCCTGCTAAATGATGACAGGTGGAGGGTATTTGTTATGCCACAAATGGCACCTGTTGAATCATGACAGGATGTGAATACACTACCATGGGCCACACAGTTGGGATGAGTCATTGCTCACATTAAAAAAAATTGGCTAGCCGTTAGAATGTCTTATAGTATTGGGCTGTGCAGGTAGGTTCCACTTTGGCTTCCTGAAGAACAGGAGCCTGCCTTGCACTGCAGTCATTGAACAGGACCTTAATTGATGATATGTGCAAAGAAGATATTAGGATAGGAGTTTCTTATTAGTTTCTTGAGACTAGAGGCACCTCTTCAGATCATTATAGAGGATTTGTGCTGCAATTACCCTTCTTCAACTCTTACACAGAAAGTCTTGCATTGGCAACAATATGCATGAACTACACTATTCAGTCAGAGCCCTTCATTCCTTAGCTCTCTCATACAGAAGACTAAATTCCATGGCAACGTCAAATAAAAAAGGATTTTATTAAATAATGCAATCAGCTATAGTTTACTCTTTGCTCCTTAATTTAATAGCAAGCCCACTCGGCTCTTTATGCTTCTTTCAGTGCAGTACAGAATTTGATACTAGAACTGCCTAACTGTATTATAGAATTTGCATTATAGAATTTGTTACAGAACACTTTAAAGGCTTTGAACTTTTTAGGTTTTGGAGGTGGAGGAGAGAGGAAGGAAAAGGAGAGAAAATGCAGATCTATCAGCTAAAGAGAATGGCTGTGTGTCTGTGTGTGAGAGAGAGAGAACTCTACGTGGGATCTCTTGAGTCTTTGAAAATCTCATGCCTCAACTTACCATCTCTGCCCTGGAAGGAGGAAGAATAACTAATATTACCGGGGGGGGGGGGACTCTTGCATGCCAAGAGAGAAGGACTTACAGGGAAGTAGCTACTGGGGGGGGGGAATAAATGCATTGCCTTCTCAATAAGAATTCTGCTCCCCAATGAAATTTTCTTCTACTCCCCAGTTTTCTAGCATTGCAGTAACTTAATATTTTAATTGAGCATATAGTTCTAAGGTGTGAATCATTTGCAACATCTCACCCTTTGCAATGCTAGAAATTTGGAATTCTCATAGAATCATAGAATTACAGAATTGGAAGAGACCCCAAGGGCCATCCAGTCCAACCCCTTGTGATGCAGAAACACACAGTCAAAGCACTTTCAACAGATAATCATCTAGACTCTGTTTAAAAGCCTCTAAAGAAGGAGAGTCAACCACTCTCTAAGGAAGTGTGTTCTACTGTTGAGCAACTCTTATTGTCAAGAAGTACTTCCTAATGTTTTGGTAGAATCTCTTTTCTTGTAGCTTGAATCTATTGCTCTTGGTCCTAGTCTCTGGAGCAGCAGAAAACAAGTTTGCTCCATCCTCAATATGACATCCCTTCCAATATTTAAACATGGATATCATGTCGCCTCTTAACCTTCTCTTTCCCAGACTCCCTAAGCTATTCCTCATAGGGCATGGTTTCCAGATCTTACACCATTTTGGTCAACTTCCTCTGGACATGCTTCAGCTTATTAATAGCCTTCTTGAACTGTGGTTCTCAGACCTGGACATAATATTCCTGGTGAGGTCTGACCAAATCAATTACTTCCCTTGATCTAGACAGTACACTCCTATGATGCAGCCTAGAATCATATTGACTTTTTAGCTCCTGCGTCATACTCATGATTAGCTTGCAGTCTACTAAGATTCCCAGATCCTTTTTCCATGTACTATTGTGGGGCAGTAGTAGTCCCATTTTGCCTGTGTGTAGTTACATCCTGAAAGACCTTCACTCTTGGCATGCAGAAGTGATCATTACTGTAATATTACATCTCCCATCCACCCACAGCTACACCCATGAACTTCCCCTGCTTCTTCCATGGCAGGGAGTGTAAAGAGGTGTGTGTATGTATGTGTGCATACACTTAAGTGCATGTGTGACTGGGGGTGAAGTCTTTTTTTTTCTCTGTTGCCAGACCCTAAACTTCACCTCTGTCTGTGAAGACATTATGGTACCCAAGAAATTAAATGGCTAAAGGAAGAATTGTTATCTTCTTCTCACATCCAAAAAGAAAAATAAAGAAGAAAAAAGGACTAGCATAAACTGTTGGATCAAGAGGGAAAATGTGCAGAAGTAAGAAGAATTTTACCTTTGAAAACAGCATACGGAGGTTATTCCATAAAAGAGCAGCATCAGTCTTGCAAGTTAGAGCAAGAATAATATCTTTTGCAGAACAACTGTGCACTAGAGGACAAGGCAATTAAACTATTCCATGGCAGCCCTAGCAAGAATGGTGCACAGTTAGTAATATTCTCTGCTTCTCTAGAGTCATACATTTGTATGAAATTTTACATGGACAATCTGGATAACCAGCCTCTCATGCTGGCATGTGTACTCTCTCTGAGAACTCTTTTCTTAGTCCTTTGTGGCATTTGTTTCTATGGAGACCCCCATCTGCATCACCCTCAAATCTTATTGATAGTTAAAAAAAGAAAGAAATTCAAATAACTTTATCCATTCTACAAATGAAAATCTTCACTATTTCATCTTCTAGATGAAACATTTCCATAGGTTTCCTCTCAGTGCAGGAGAAAACATATTTCTGAGAAGTCTTTTTCCTGTAGCCATACATTGTGAAGTGTTCTAGAAAATTATTCTGCAACAAAATATATGTGTGTTTTAATGCACACAAAACACTTTTTTTGTGCAAAAACACATTGTCTATACAGGAAACAGTATGTTCTGAACAAAACACAGAGTTTCCTGTGCAGATGTCTTTCCTATTTTACTTGCAGAATCCAACTGGAATTCAACATTGGCAACTTGAAAAATCCTCTACCACACTTGAAGGTCACAGTCTACTGAGAGGGGGGGAATATAGTGGGGGAAGAATGTTAAGGGAATATAGATAGTAGCCACCCCAATGTCCCATTCTTCAGAATACATTATTACATGTCACCACCAGGTTCTACCTTGTGGAAGTGGAAGTCATTTTGTGTATGGGGTCTTTATGCATTACCTGTAAACTGGTTTTTGTGGGGCTGCAGACAAAGCATATGAATGATAGTTTCATACAGTGTTGCATACAGAGGATCTATCAATTAATATATGACCAATACATAGATGTGACGGAGCGTTCTACGAACGTGATCCATCTTTTCCCTCCTTGCATTGATTTCACACAGCTTCCCTTCATCTGCGCTGAACCTCTGCGAGATCAAAGGGTGTATCCACACTGTGGTATTAAAACAAATTGACACTCCTTGAACTACGATGACTCTGTACTACATAATCCAGGGATTTGTAATTTGGTGAGGCACCAGTGCTCTCTGACAAACCAAGCTGAATACTTCACCTGTCTACAAATCCCAGGATTCTGTAGGATACAGTCATGTCAGTTAAAGTGGTGTCAAACTGCTTTAATCCTGCAGTAAAAGAACTATGTCTCCATCTCTGCAAAAGAGGCTTGAAATACCTAAAGTAGGCAGAGTTTAGGGTAAATTTTCAAACTGCTTCAAGTAGTTGAACAGGAAGCTACATATCAAGATATTGGTAGTTCCTAGTTTTGGTTAGAGATGAGGAATGTGTGGCTCTCCAGATGTAGTTTAATTGCATATTCTCCAAGTGTCCCAGTTTTGCATTCCTGGTTAATCTGTTACCATCCTACCTTTTTAGCTATTTTTTAAAATGTCCCACTTTCTCCCTCTTCATCCCTCGTTCCCCCTTGATCTTCAGCTTACTTCAATTGCTGCAAAGATAGTTCAAAGTGTAAAAGTTGTTTGTACTCAGTTAACTTAGCAAGAAGGAGAGGATGGGATGTAATCTTGCCTTTCCCTATAGGCTGGTTTTCATCTATTAAATGTTGGAGGGCATGTGATCACAGCTTCCACCATAGGCTCTGCTGTCCAGGAAAGATGTGCGCTGTAATCTTACAACATCTGGAAAACCACAGGTACCTCGCCCCCAAGTTTTGGTGATGGAAAAGAAAAGTAAGAGCAATAAAGGATATTATAGGAGAGAGCAGACATTTAACTGCCTGGGACAATATTCTATTGGTCTGATGTTGTTGTTGTTTTTACCAGCCAACTGTTATTGTTTTTACCAGCCACCTTGATTTTTTTTGTGGGTAGATGCTCTTAAACAGTTACAAAGCCAAAAACAAAACAAAACAGGTACAGAGGGCCATCAGCATCCGTTGAGGTTTTGTTCCAGGACCCCCCATGGATACCAAAATCAGTGGATGCTAAAATCACATTAATTACAATGCCACAGTAAAATAGTGTCCCTTGTATAAACTGGCAAAATTGAGGTTTTTACTCTTTGAAATTTAAATATGTTTGAATATTTTCAAGTCATGGTTACTTGAATCTCTGGATTAAAAAAAAAAACAACCCATGGATACAGAGAGCCAACTGTAGTTACCACTGACATTGCAATGATTATTCCATGCCCCATGGACATACCCTTCCTTTAATAAAGATTCCAGAGCATTTGGCTACTAATAGGCTTAAATACCTCAAAGGCACCAGATCCCATCTAAACTTGGAAGCTAAGCAGAGAAAGCCCTGGTTAGTACTTGGATAGGAGACTACCAAGGAATGGCAGAGGAAGGCAAAACCATCTTTGAGGGCTCTTCTACACCAGCCAGAATACTCCAGGCTGCTCCTGGAGTATTCTGGTACTGGATTCCCTCCATTACCTCCACACTCCATAGTGACGCCAGGCAGCTTTCTACACATACATCCTCACCGCTGGTGAAAGTCATTTCCTCTGATGACAGAATGAGGTGACCAGCATCAATCAGATGGCTGGTTACCTCATTGTGACCTCAGAGGGAGAAGCCCATGTCAATGGCAACAGCAGCAGCCAACACAGAAAGGATGTGTGTGTAGATAGCTGCCCAGCATCACTACAGAGTGCTCTGGATTTTCCTGAAAAGCCTGGAGCAAAAGGTTTAAGGGAGGGATGGGATGAATTGGTGCAGAACTGGCCTTACATCATGGAAATAGTCCACACTCAAATCAGAGATTTGGCCCTAAGTTGTGAAGACAGGTTGCCATGAGGGTAGAGAAAAACCATTTCATTTGGCCTGTATAGACAAGGCCTGAGCAGTCCATGCTTCAGAAATATGTGATGACACATATAAGTACAATATAAGACATTACTTGCTAAAACCCAGAAATCACAAGACAGAAGAAAGGGGGCGGGGACCAAGTATCTCAAAATCTGACTAAAAACAAACTTCTTTTCTTGTCATATTATAAAGGATAAGACCTATTCTGGCTGGTGCCTACCTTGAAGCTTTCTGAAATTGGAGATTTCTCCTTAACATGGTGCAAACAATTTGAAATCAGCCAAATTAGTTTGCACTTGAAGCTGAAAATCCCACAATCACTTCTCATCTCTGGCACTGAAAATGCAACAAAACCAAAATCAATCAGTATTTTCTCCATTATTCTGTCTAATGGTAGAGCCAGTCTTACTGAACTGGTCTAATTTTTTTTCAGAATTGATTCTAGCAAGGGAGAGGAATGTTGGATTTGGGGGAATGTGGTTAACATTCTTATATCTGAGGATGTTGCCAGAGAGAAAAAAAGAGCAAAGAGGCAAGGAAGCAAAGAGAAAAAAATTCAAGTGCAAAATGAGTACAATCCATATGCAAATCCAATTGGTTTTCCCAAATAAAGTCCAGAATACACATAAATGTTGATTTACCAAGTTGCAATAAAATCAGTGGGTCTGCTCTGGTTGGAACTCCCCATAAGTGACTGCCAGAGGACTGAGGTGTCTTCCTCCTCATCCTCCTTTCTCTCTTTTTTGTGATGGTGGGATACTCTCCTCTGTGTTCCACCAATGAACTCAATATACTGTGTGGAGATATGGGAGAGAGCCTTCTTAGCTTTGGCATCCCAATTGTGGAATGCCCTTCATTTGGAGGCCTAATTGGCACCAAAAATAGTTTGTTTGGGCATCAAGTAAAAATCTGGTTGTTCATCAAAGTTTCTGGGCCTCACTCAAATACTCCCAAATATTCTCTCAAATTCTGATGTACATCATTATAACCCATTTTAATTTTTAAATATGTTTTATCTCATATATTATGTTTAATATGGTTTAATTTAAATTATTTTTATAATTTTACATGGTTTGTTTTCATTTTACTTGTAAGCTGCCCTGAAATCTTTTTGATATCTGGTGAGAAAGAAATATTTTAATAAACAACTAAATAATAAACTAAATGTAAAGGAGTAAGGTCTAAGAAAGTTATATAGAAGCAATGGATGATTTATATTCCCATATGTGGGTTGCTGCACTGGTATGAGTCACCTTAAAATATTTGCTTTGTATCTGGAGCATGCAAGGTGATCTATAATGGGACGATGGACATATAATCATATATCCATTATACACAATTGAAGCAGGATCCATTCAGTTCATTCTTGTGTATAGATACTGGTGGCAATGGTCTTTCCAGAATTTTAAACAAGACAAGAATTTTAGGCAAGAAAATTTGCCAGCCCAGCCTGGATATGTCAGAGATTAAAGCTAGGGTTTCTGCATGCAAAACCAGCTGAGTAATATTCCTCAAATCCACACTGATTCTCTAGGTTATATGAATTGAATAGAGAAGTTAACAGAGGAGAGCATATCAAATGAAGGGGGAAAATTCCTAAGTCATTTCCTACAGTAAAAGAATCCAGAACTGATTTCAGCAGTATAATGGTTAGTATAAAAGAAGGAATCAGACTGTAGGAAGATCTTAAAGGAGATTTAAGCTTGAGAGATGATAGTAGATGAGATAGTGGCAACTACACCAAATAAAAGGAATGTGTGCACACATCAGAGGAATCTGAAACAGTCAAGTAAAAGTAACATCAGAGCTGGGGAATATAACCTTCTCCCTAATAAAATCCAGATAATCAATGAAAAGTATCATTACTGAATCAAACAGGAGAATGAGTTAAAGCAATTAAAAACAGATAAGTACTGAGAAAGAAAAAGTAAGAGGTCATGAACTTAGTGTTTATCAACTAGCCTTTGAGTATTTTCGGGCCCTGTGACAGATCCAGCAGCAGCTATATTCCCTTATCTACTATGGCAACACTGTATCAGGCCTACTTGTGACATCTACTACACTAGGAGGTTTGTAGACTTGCTCATCTTCCAGTGTTATATATGCCATCATTTGCCACCAATGCTTACGGTTATTCCATATAAGAAAAAAAAGTCTTATGCAAAAGAATAAATGGTCACAAATCTCCAAGGATGCTCTGTTTTTGACATCAAGATAGTGACTCTTGATCAAAATTAATTTATCTTGGGCCTTATGTAGCTTTGCTCCTAACGTTCTGTAAGTCAACATAACACTTCATCTTCATGTCAAATGCAGTCCACAAAACCTCATGCCACAATTGTTTGTTAGTCTTTAAGGCGTTACAAAAGTCTTTGTGCCAAAACAAATTAATGTAGCTACTCTGCTAGAAATATTCCTGTTATCATTTGTCTATGTGTTATTGTCCTATAAAATCATGGAAAATATTACATTCATTCCACTGTTCATTCCATATATTCTCATCATTTATATGAAGCATTTCTTTTAAATTCCAATAACCAAAATATATATGGAAGAGAGCAAAAATGAGTGAGTGAGAAAGAAATTCATAGTGTAAACCAAGTTCAGATTAAAGGAATGAATGAAAGCAGGACTTCACTTGGACTAAACTTTGTTTATGTCTTTGTAAAAATTTATGGATGAAATGAAGCAGTTGTTTATATTGATCATAAAAGAGAATGCTTATTTCCTTTAAGACATTGATGGTAGCAGCAAACCAGAGAAGTGCTGGGTGAAGTCCACATGGCATGTATCAGCATTGTTTGTGGCCTAGCTGTATATGTACAGAACACATAACCTTAAAAGGAAGAGTTGAAGCTGTTGAGAGTAATGGTCTGCATAAGGGTTTTGGATATATCTCAAATGTCAGCATGGAAGAAAATGTAAGAATTGGTATTTGGTGAATAATGCTAGTACCAAAGGGTATTTCACAGCCACAGCTTTTTCTACATATCTTTGACACTGAATTTGATATTTAATCAGAAACCTTTGCAATACAAAATACAGTATATTATTAAGACTAAGTCATCAGTTGCAACAAAGATGACAAAAGGGGATACAGTATTAACCAGTTGTTGAGATTCAGTTTTTGTTGGCTGTAGTCCTAACAGCCAAAAATGATTACATATGAATAAACAGATAACTTTTGGAAGATAAGAAGCCTGCATTGCTGTTGTTTTATTGACTCTTGTATGGAATGGTTTATATAGCACAGTGCAAGTTACTAATCGGCTGTGATTCCTATTGCTCAGAATGCTGGAACCTACTCATACATTACAAATTCAAAGTTTTGGTTTCAAGAATCATTCTAAGTACCAGAATTCATAATGTTTGAAAAGAACAAGACTTCTAGCTTTTATGGAGATTGAGGGGATATTATGGAGAAATGTCTGCTAAAGATGCTGGAGCTTGAGGGAATGATTCATAGAGGACAAGAATTAGAATGTTTCACTTGTATTCATTTTCCTGCCTCTGATCATATGCACTGTCAACTTCTTCTATGATAGTTTGGGAACTGCCTTATTTTGGTACATTATAGGGGCATATATGTGAATGATGCAACTCCATGGATGGAGCTAATTTTCTGCTTGCTTACCATACTATTTCGTGGCTAGGTATATCAGTGACATCTGTCACAAAATCCACAGACTATTGATTTTCCCCAGTTCTGAAGAGGCAGCATCCTTATAGTGCTGAACTACTTTGCCTCAATTGGATCTATGGCCAGGCAGGAAAGATTTGCTGCCCTTGACACTCAAATCATTTCACCATGATCATTCCACCTTGCTCACCCATAGAAACTCATCAAGGGACCTTGGGCAAGTCACTCTCTCAGCCTTAAAGGAAGGCAATGTCACACTTTCTCTGAATAACTCTCACCAAGAAAACAAATTTAGATACATGCCTGTAGAAAATGTTGCATTCCTTTCAAAAGTGAAGAAAGTAATGGTGGTGCAAATAAAAGAAAAGCATATAAAAGGAAATGGAGAAGGACATTTTAGTATATACAGCTGCATTAGTGCAATTTATGGAAAAACACATTTATTTGTACATTACTTCCTTCCCAAAATCCACTAGCATGAGGGAGAGAATAAAATCCAGAAGGAGTGCTTTGTCAATAACAGAGTGGAGAAGAGCACCTGACCTGTCAAAACATATTCAGGACAGATTATGTTTGATTCATTTCTGTCTAATCTTGCAGAGTGCAGAGTATGTGACCAGGACTCCTTAATCACCCTATCTCACGATGCTGTATCATCTGCATGCATACATCCCTGCTATATATGGAAGAAAGCTCAACATGACAAGGAAGAAAAAGTGGAAAAGATCATTTTTCTACCTGTATATTTCATATAAAATTACACTGCACAGACAATGCCCCATCAAATAATAAATAACATATGTAGAACTTACAGAATAGAATTGAGAAGCTCATTCATAACTTCGGCTAATGTATGCAACTGGTAGAAGGTTGCCAAAGTATGGTATATTAATTAGGGTTGTTGAAAGGTCATAATAGGAGGGTAGAGCTTGGCGCCCCATTGCATAATCCATGCCACAATGGTACGATCCTATAGAAATGTCCTATAGCAGTTGCATTTATATTATGCAACTGCTGGAAAGCTTGTAGAATTAGCTGTTTATTTTTATTATTATTTTTTGTTTTAAGAAGAAAAAAATTACCAACTTGGGGGGTACATCCAGACTGATTTAAAAAATGAGGAAATCCTAGATTTTGTTCCTGTTCCTTATTATTATTATTATTGTGCTGTAAATTTACACAGTGCTGTACATATTAATTAGACGGATCCCTGCCCTCAGGCTTATAGTCTAAAAGAGACACAACAAAAGGAAAAGGGAAAGGTGATGGGAAGAGGGATGAGGTCCAGTGGTTCTTCTCTCCCTCTGGGGCCAGGACCAAGGCAGATGGACTGGAGGGAGGGCACGCCTCCTTAATACATAGTTAAAAGGAGGTATCCTGGGGCAGATGGTACAGTCCTGGGAATGCTTCCCTAAACAATATAGTCTTTAACTTAATTTTGAAACTGCTTAGAGAAGTGATGAAGCACACCTGTGGGGGAAGAAGGTTCCAGGAGTGATGGGCAGCAAGTGAGAAGGGACAAATCCGGGACAGGGAAATGGAAATCCTCAGCTGGGAGAGGAGACCTGGACTACCAGAATGGAGGGTACGAGAAGGAGTGTGAGGAGAAAGAAGTTCAAACTCTGGAGGGCTTTGAAAGTCAATAACAAAAGCTTGTACTGGATGCGGAAGGGGAAGGGGAGCCAGTGAAGGGAGGATAAGAGAGGAGAAACATGGTCAAAGCAGCATGCGGATGTGATAATACGTGGAGTTGAGTTCTGGACAGAGATTAAAGGATGGAGGTGAGAGAGAGGAAGCTTTGTCAGAAGGTTACAATAATGTAGTTGTGAAACCACTAGGGCATGGACCAGAGTCTTGGCGGTGGAGGCTGAGAGGAATGGACAGATTTTAGCAATGTTGTAAAGAGAGAATCTACAGGTCTTGGCAGTGGCCTGAATCTGGGGAATAAATGACAGAGAGCAATCAAAAATGAAACCAAGACTGTGGGCTTGCTGAACCGGTTGAATAGAAGTGCCGTCAACAGAAACAGAAAAGGAGTATTGAAGGGTGGGATTAGGTGGGAAGATGAGAAGCTCTGTCTTAGACATGTTGAGCTTCAAGCGCCGATGCTGCATCCACTGAGAGATGGCAGCCAGACAAGATGAGACTTGCTGTCCAAACCCAGCTGCAAGGTCAGGGGTGGAAAGATACAGATGAGTGTCATCGGCATACAGATGATAAGAGAAACCAAAAGAACTGATGAGTTTACCAAGGGACAATGTGTATAGAGAGAACAAAAGGGGACCCAGGACAGAGCCCTGAGGAACTCCTACAGATAAGGGAACAGAGGAGGAAGTCTGACCACCTGTGACCACGGCAAAAGATCAGTCGGACAGTAAGATTTAAACCAGTTGAGAACAGAGTCATAAAACCTGAGGTCGAAAAGTAAGTCAACCAGGAGACAGTGATCCACTGTGTCAAAGGCTGCAGACAGATCAAGAAGAATGAGAATAGAGTAGAGGCCATTCGCCTTGGCCTGCAAGAGATCGTTTGAGATTTTGGTGAGGGCTGTCTCTTAAAGTGCTGTGGGCGGAAACCAGACTGAAACGGGTCCAGGGTGGAATTGGCTTCAAGAAACTCAAGACAGCGAGAATAGACTACCTGTTCCAGAACCTTAGAGAGAAAAGGAAGAAGAGAGATCAGGTGGTAGCTAGACAGAGGAGAGGGGTCGAGAGAGGGTTTCTTCAGAATTGGGGAAACGAGAGCATGTTTGAAATCCGAAGGGAAGGATCCCGAAGAGAGAGAGAGATTAAAGATATAGAGGAGTGAGGGCAGAAAAGAAGGGGTTATAGAGATTAGAAGATGGGAGGGGATAGAATCAAGAGAACAAGTTGTAGGTTTGGAGGAATTTAGCAGTGTAGAGAGTTCATCCAGAGAGACAGGTGGAAACACAGAGAGTTTATTAGTAGAAGGTACCAGGAGATTAGTGGTAGGGGACAAATCAAGAGGAACAATTTCAGATCGAATAGTAGTGACTTTTGTGAGGAAGTAGTTGGCGAAGTCAGTGGGGGAAATGATGAAAAGACAGGGGGAGAAGAAGGTTTTAGCAGTGAATTGAAGCAGGAGAACAAGATCTGCGGGAGCCTCTCGTTGGCAGAGATCAATGATTTATAGTAATTCTGTTTTGCCATAGACAAGGCACGTGAGAAGGATAAAAGAACAAATTTATTGTGAATGAAATCGGCCCAGTCCCTGGATTTTTTCCAAAGGCATTCGGCTGCTCGAGAGCAGGACCAGAGAAACCTAACTGTGGCAGAGAGCCAGGGCTGAGGCCTAGATGTAGAGGAGGACTTGTGAACAGATACAGGGGCAAAGCTGTCAAGGGTTGAAGAGAGAGTGGAATTGAATAAAGACATTGCTGAGTTGTCAGAGTCCCCAAAATTTAGACAAGAGAGAGAAGAACCCAAGGTCTGACTGAGATGATCAGAATTAACAGACTGAAGATTACGAAAAGTGCGTTGAACAACATGACGAGGAGGTGGGATATAACTAAGAGTAAAAGAAATTAGATGATGATCTGACAATGGATAGTCAGATGCCAAGTAGTCAGAGACGGCACACTTAGAAGTGAGAACTAGGTCAAGGCAGTGACCAGAAGAATGGGTAGGAGAGGTGGAATGAGGTTGAAGATCGAAAGAAGCTAAGAGGGAGCTAAAGCGAGACATTGAAGGATTCTTAGGATCCTTAGGATCATCTTTGGTAGGAATGTAGAGAAGTTATAAAATATTGGAGAATTGTGCATAAAGAATTGTGTAAAATGCTTGGAATTAATTTGATCTTTGCTCCGGAAATCTATTTATTGAATATTGTTGATAAAGAATTGGAGAAAAAATATTGCAGACTGTTGTTCTATTTAATATTAACAGCCAGAATGACCTTGGCGCAAGTTTGGAAGCAACCCTGTATACCGAAGATAGAAGATTGGATAAAGAAATTACTAGAAGTAATGGAGTCGGATAGATTGACTGGAATTCTTGCTAAAGAAAAATTAAACAAACTATTAGAGGACTGGAATAATGTAATTAGATACATTAAGCAAGAATGGAATATTCAATATGTTTTTTATTAAGGTGAATAGGATAAAAGAAATCTATTATGTTTCTTCTTTTGCTTTCTCCTCTCTCCTTGAAAAATAAGAATCTTATATTATATAAATATTTTATATTTCCTGTAATCTCCTCTTAAAGCTTTATACAGTAAAGCTTGAAATATACAAAAGTTAAATTGTAAGAGAAAACAAAGTTACATTTTACAGGGAAAAATTACTTCTATTGATGTAAAAACTATGGAGATTCACATGAATAATCTCCTTGAATTTAAAGAAAGAAATAAGACCATTAAGGAAAGTCTTAAATTGTATTATAACAAATAAATCTACAAGAGGTACATAATTAAATGAAATAAATATACTAAAGATAGCGGGGGGATTACTTTCTTTGAGAAGTCCTTTTTTAACTTTATCAAACACGGAACTTTAGTAAAAAAATAAAAAAGAACAGAAACAAAATCCCCCTCAAACTACATATCCCAGGATCCCCACAATGGAGTCAAGGCAGTTCAAATAGTATCTGACAGTGATAACTATGTAGTGTAGACACAGTCTTTACCTCTCAAAAGTAAACCTGAACAATTTCTGTTCTCTGTCATGCCTGATGCCAGTTATCAGTCTGGGGAAGGGCAGTGATGGGAGGCAACTGCATCAGTTATCTCACTTAATCTTCATTGCTACTTCCAGTCCCTGGCATCATCAAGAATTACATTGGATGTAGCAAGGCTTTGGATATTTTCATAGTGCAACAAGCTACTTCTGTGGTTGCATGAAATGGTCTCACTTAGGTTTCTCTCTGATTTGCCTTGTTTTCTGACTCACACGGATACTGCAGTTTTAGTACTATATTCTCATTCTCTCTTTCTCTCTCTTGTTTATTCTATTGATCAATGATATTACGAATTGTTAAATAACTCTGGTTCCATCATAATGAAAAGTACAGGATAAAAATATCTGTATCCATATAATAAATAAATATGGAGCCATCTATAGAGGTAAGGGTGACTTTTGCACTGAGCAGCTCTTGGTGCTCTCTGCTGCAAATTTGCTGCTATAACTTCTGCCACTCCTTAACCTTCCTTCCTTGTTCCTGTTCTGCAGCTACGCCAGCATATTGATACCTTGTATATTAAAAATGGAAGTAAAACCTTGATAAAATAATAGTTTGATGTATTAATAGATATCTGCTCTAACAAGATTTTAACAGATCAAGCGAGAACATGTTCTTAGATCATATATAAAGATCTGAAGAGAACCTATTTTGTGGCAATGAATTAAATCGCTGCTTTAAAAAAAACATTCAAAACTATCAACTGATTCAGGTTTGAGATGTTTCTCATTCAGAGGTGAGGATTTTCAGGAAGGTGGGAAGGGAAGCAAAGGTTAACTAATTCACAGATGCAACAATTATATGTGGTATTTTCTAAAGCAGGCAATTCGAGGTGAAATTTGTTATTAGATCTTTCTATGTATTTTCTTCTCACTGTCATCTGAGAATTGGACATTTCAATACAGGACAACTCATATCCAGTTGTTCTGACTTTGTTGTGACAGCAGCGTGACTAAAACAGTGCTTAGCCTATGACCCATAAAGAACAATGTTTTTTTCTCCTACTCAAAACATGTGTGCATGGGAGGGAGCTTTAAAAGACAGGATGAAAAATTGACCTACAGTATTTTGTTTGATTATACTGACAAATTTGCCTGAAATTTCTAAAACCATCATATTATCAGAGTCAGCAGTAGTATATTTGGGAAAGAATAGGGCTCGGTAGTAGAACAATAAATACTGTGTAATTCCGATTTTAAAGTTGGTTTATAGTTTTTAATAAAATTTAAATTTTAATGCATAATTGTTTTAACTTTCAAAATTGTTCCGAATTTTAAATTCTTTTTAATGCTTTTCTGCTGTTTTAAAATGTATTGTTTTAAATTTGCTGTGCATTGCCTTGAGTCCCTATATTTGAGAAATATGGGATCTACATAAATAGAAGAAGAAGGAGAGGGAGAAGGAGGAGAAGGAGAAGGAGAAAAAAGAAGGAGGAGGAGGAGGAGGAGGAGGAGGAGGAGGAGGAGGAGGTCAAGATCAGTTCCTATTGTCTGCAGGTGAAAGGATCTATATTAGCTAAGCTAGGAGCAACTACTCTTCATCTGGGATCAAGGAGAGCTTCGCCCAATCAAACTAGATGAGGCTGAAGAATCTCAGACTCTGGGTCCTACTTCAGCCCCCCTCTAGCTTAGGGCGGAAAAATGAAAAGCACACATATAGAATGGGGGACACCTGGCTGAACAAGACTACATGGGAAAGGGATCTAGGAGTCCAAGTAGACCACAAGTTGAACATGAATCAACAGTGCAATGCAGCAGCTAAAAAGGCCAATGCAATTTTAGGCTGTATCAATAGAAGTATAGTGTCTAGATCAAGAAAAGTAGTAGTGCCACTCTATTCTGCTTTGGTCAGGCCCCAGCTGGAATACTGTGTCCAGTTCTGGGCACTACAATTCAAAAAGGATGTTGAGAAACCTGAGCGTGTCCAAAGGAGGGCGACTAAAATGGTGAAGGGTCTGGAAACCATGCCCTATGAGGAACAACTTAGGGAGCTGGGGATGTTTAGCCTGGAGAAGTGTAGGTTAAGAGGTGATATGATAGCCCTGTTTAAATACTTGAAGGGATGTTACATTGAGGAGGGAGCAAGCTTGTTTTCTGCTGCTCCAGAGAACAGGACCCGGAACAATGGATGCAAACTCCAGGAAAAGAGATTCCACCTCAACATTAGGAGGAACCTCCTGACAGTAAGGGCTGTTCGACAGTGGAATACACTCCTTCAGAGTGGTGGAGTCACCTTTCTTGGAGGTCTTTAAACAGAGGCTGGATGGCCATCTGTCGGGGATGCTTTGATGGAGAGTTTCTGCATGGCAGGGGGTTGGACTGGATGGCCTTTGTGGTCTATGATTCTAGTGCCAGTCTAGCCCTCATGGCTTCCCTGGCCCTCTTTCTTGTAAAACTACAATGTGGTGGATTCCAAGATTTTGTGTCGCACTATATGGACAAAGGATCTGATTCAGTAGAAAGTTAGCTGTGTATGTGTTTTTACTTTCCTCTAGGAAAAAAAATAACAATTGCAAATACAGTGGTCCTCTGGGTTATGAAGGTAATCCGTTCCGGGATTACCTTCGTATCCCAGAAGTCATTCGTTACCCGGGGCACCGCTTTAACCAATGCACAGCGCGCCGGAAGCACGCTGTTTTAAAGCGTCCAGGTTGCGGATTTTTTTCGCAACCCGGGGTTTTCTTCGGATCCCGGGGATTTTGTTCCCCAGGGGATTCGGATCCCGGGGGACCACTGTATAGTTCAAGGTGGAAAAATTATTTTTGGCAATTACAACCCACAAAATTCCTTAGCCATCATGGCCAGGCTTTTTATTGTTATTAACCTCTCTAGCAAGACTGAGTTCATTCTGTGCTTTAGCTTTCCTGGCTTTACCCCTACATGTGCTAGCTATTTTTTTGAATTCCTCTTTAGTTATTTCCCCCCTTTTCTAGTTCAGTTGAAAGTTGTTCACATCTGCTATTTTCTTCTCCCTTCCTGGTCCATGCCCTTCAACTGGGTGAAGGATGAAATGAGAACCTTTGCATTCATCTCTTTCATCTTCCTACCCAAAGCCTGATAATCCCTTCTTATATTCTTAAGGCCTTGTATCATCATTGGTTCCCACATGGACCAAAAGGAAGGGATAATGATCAGTAGGCTTGATAAGTCTCATCAGCCTCAGTTTCACCTCATGTATTTTTGCTCCAGGATGTCTTGCTCCCAAGACATCTTGTCAGACCCACAAACCACTGCTTCTGTACCCCTCAGTACCTCCTCCATGGCTTAGCAGTGACTGCTCCTTGTGATGGTACTCTCAGGGTCCCTGCACTGTCCCTGTGGACTGTCCCTACTGCTCTTTCTCATCATCCTTGATAAGAGAGAGAGCTTCAAATCGATTCTGTAGCTGCAAGCTCCCAGAACAATCCCTGGTTTCCCTACTTCTATGTGTGACAGTCTTCCAGCTGTCTACCTCCTGTGTATGTGTAGTGACATCCTCTTCCTCAGCAACTTCCCTGTCCAAGACCATTCATTCTGTTCTGTCCAGGAAAACCTCTTGCTCCTTAATATGCTGAAGTGTAGCTACCCATGCCTCCAGCTGCTGGACTTTCTCTTCCAAGAGGGCTACCAACTTGCACTTGGTGCATGCGATGTTCCACACATCCCTAGGCAAGAAGACAAACATCCCACAAGTGTTGCAGGTTACTGCAGCAGCTCCCCCAGTGTCTATATTGAGAAATCTTAAGTAAGCACTGAAACAGGACATATTTCTCTCTCAAAAATTCTTCTGGTAAACACCCTGTTGGCCTAGCCTTTTCACCAATCTCTATCAGAGAGCTCAATCCACTGGGGTTATAACTGTACAATTCCTTGGATACTACTTTCTCTGAGTAAACAAAAGGGAGATGGTCTTGAGGGTTATTTGTGGCCTAACCCGCTCTGAGTTAAAGTAAAATTCTCCTGCATAGTCCCGGATGGAATTTCACTCCCATTAAAAGAGCAGTTGTGAATCTTGAGAGTATTCCTAGATCCATTTTGATCACTGGAGGTCCAAATGGTCTCTGTGACTTTGAGTGGGTGAGCCTAGTTTTGACTAGTCTATTATTTAAGACTTTTCCTAGCCATAGATAACCTGACCACAAGTACAGCAGTTCATGCCCTGGAAACTGTAGGCTTGTCAACATGCTCAGGAAAATCCATACACAGTCCACAACAACTCCTCTCTGGGCACATAGTCTTCCTGAAGATTCATAGCCAATGTGGAGCTTTTTTTCACAAAACTCAACTACTTCTTATCCTGCATTTGCGTGGGAACTCTGGTGCAGCACTGCAGACACATCCATGAGGCCAGAAATACTCTTTGCTATAGGTCACATGATCATCACATGATCATCATTGTCTTCCAGGTTACTCCGATCTCACCACAGTGTGGATTTATTAGAGTTGCCACAGACCACTAGACTATTCTGTGGCTGCAGGATAAGTATGGATTTTCCTGTTTGTGTAGGCAAGACAAGACCCTAGATCCATGATGGATTGTATCCTATTACATTCTTGTCTTGTGGGTGCACAACAGGGCTGAATAGTATAGCAGGAACATAAAATAGTTCCAAGAGATGTTGTGGTTGTTATTTGTATCTTATTTTTGGGACTCAAAACAGCTCACAATTTAAAAGAACAATACAATTAAAAACATGCAAAAAGTCAGTATTAAAATAGAATTAAATTCCTATAGTATTAAAACAAATCACACAATAAAAGATTAACATTTAATTAAAAAATAAAAGTTCTTAAACAGTACAGTTAAAAGCTTACCAATGTTCTGTTTTGCAAGCTTATCTGAATAAAATGGTTTTAGCCTGCCACTGGAAGGATACCAAAGAGGGGGCCATTCTGGCCTTCATGAGAATGGAGTTTCATTGTCTAGGAGCAGCCACTGAGAAGGCTCTGTTTCATGTTCCCACCAACCATTCTTGCTTGTTAATGGAGGAAGTCAGAGTCAGGCCAGCATCTGTACTCATTCCACTACTGAAGCAGTAATTCAAAAGATAGGGCAAAAGAGAGAATACAAGGTGAGCAAAGCTAAAGGAGTGGAATCATTAACAGGTCGTCAATCTGAGCAATGAGTAGCCAGAAGAAAAGTCAGAAGAGCATGCTAAGGTCAGGTGGAGATCAACAAAGCAGGAATCCAAGGAATTCTGAGAGCATGGAATAAGGTAGGAAAAAAAATGACATTTGTTCACTGAAGTGATCACTGAAACAGAGTGTGTTTATATATAGTGGCAGCTGGTGAACTCCTTTACACACCTGCAGTTGTTATTTTCAGATTATTCCAGAGATGTCTTCTGCATGCCCTCATGTTCTGTAGCTTCAAACACTTTCTCTCTTTGCTTCCAAGCCCCCCCCCCTTCTGATGAGGCACACCATCATTAGAAGGCACAGATACTTTCAGAGGAGTGATGTGAATTGGATCATTGAGCTCTTCCTTTATGCAAACACTTCCAGCTGGGTTTCAGTTTCCTGGATCAGATTCCAAAGAGAAATCCTCCAAGTGAGGCATGACAACAGCTGATTCCATAACTGGAAGCATGATGCAGTCTGAGTTGACCATTGTAGTCTTCTATTTGGTTTGAAACCTTCATTAATTCCATTCCCGTGGTTCTTTGGCCATTGGGGAGCCAGTGACCATTTTATTTCATCATATGCAATTTTCAGTGATGAAAGAGCCACAGTTCTGGCTACAATGATCTAGAAAACAAAAGATGTTAGAGAGTCTTGGGGCCAGTACAGACCGGCCCTTTAAGGTGCCCCGTCATGTGCTAGGGTTGCCTCAGAGTGGGGTTTCCACATGTCCCGCAACCCTAGCATGTGACGTCCTGTTTACATGGGCACCACCATCTTTATGTAAGTGCAGCCCAGCATGTACATGGTGCCGCGCTTTTTGCAGGTTCTTTTTCTGCTGGTGGGAAGCCGCACGGTTTGCTGCTGTGCCTTCCTTCCTCAGTACTGCCCCTGTATTTGTCATTAAATGACAAATCTGGATAAGATTGTACCAAAATATTTTAGTTTCATGAGTGAAAGAAGAAGTGCAGGATAAAATGAACTGCCCTCTCAGATGACAGCTTGTACCTGAGAACATATAGTGCAGTCAACCTTGAACTATGGGCTCATGGAGGATAGCAAGGCAGATGTAGGTATAATGAAAATGCTGAATGGCAGAGAAGATGAATTGGCTGTCTTGCCAAATTTTAAATTTTGGCAGAGGACTTCCAAAATTGCTCAGGAAAGTAAAATTGGCCTGAGCTAATCCAAAAATATATTTGCATTTACTGAATGTGAGCATTTCTTGTTGTATCTTGATGTTTTCTAGGCCTGAGCTATAACATTTTCAAATGAATGTTTCTACAACATGGAGAGCTATTATGTTGCATGTGAAGAATCATGTTATTTTTGCTGGACAGTGCCTGAATCCTCATCATCTGAGGAAGTAGACTGAAGTCTATAAAAGCTCATGTTGCCAATTTCTTTATTTCACTTAGTCTCAAAGGTACTACAAGATCTCTCTACACATGAATTAAGAGGGAAAGGATATCAATCAGTGTGGGAAAGTAGAATGTTTTATTCTATTCCCCTTTTCCTTAACATTGCTTAGGGAGCTTCAAGGAGGAGCTGCAATGTGTATGGAAATTATCACACAAGGGAAAGGAGGGAATGAAGTGTAGTGCGCCCATCCTTATCCCAACCTTATTGTGTCATGCTTATCCTGTCCTCCCATCAGTGAAGTAGAATGGCCCCATCACTTTGTATTAAAGTCTAGGGTCTTGTCTTGCCTACACGAACAGGAAAATCCACTTTGTTTCCCACTTCACCGACGGGAAAAGGATGGTATAAGCACGATGTCATCTGATAATCTCTGCATGATCACACAATAAGAATGGCATAAGGAAGGGATAATGACACAATAAGTGCAATGTCATATGATAACCTTCAAACAATCATACGATAAGGACAGGAGCAATCCGCTTAACTCCTCTCCTTTTCTCCATGTGATAATCTCCTGAGTTTCCTTACTGTCATTGTTCTTTTTTTAAATTATTCTTCATGAGTTTTCCCCAATTGATAATCACTGGGCCTAAGATCAAAAATTGTCTGTCTTTTAATGTTGCTCAGATCATAAACAAAAACTATCAAAGGAAAACATGGGCTCTGAGCCTCTCAGAGATATTTGGAGGTGAAAAATAGCATTCAAAATGAAAGAATGTCCTTGAAGATTTGCTTTAATCAAACATTTTGAGCACTGTCTGGGGGTTTGGTTTAGTTTAGAGGCTGATCCAGCAGATTGCCTAGCGCTGTTATCTCATAGTGACTGGAAGGCTGAAAGAGCTCCGGGACTAGTGGAACTGTGTCCTTGACTGTCATTTTATATAAACACACACACACACACAAACACACACATGCACATACATGTGCACAAACAATATTTACAAATATACTGGAAGTAAATGGACTTGTTACATATTCTTTGGTTGTTACCATCTTCTTTGGTTGCATTTAAAGCTAGAGTCAGCTTGTTTTAGCCTGGGCTATGGGTCACAACCACAACAAAACCCACCTTAGAGTGTATCTCTGTTTCTTCTGTGTGATAAGTCCCTAATTGGCTGAAAAGAAATTAAAGGTGTTAAACCAACCAAATCTAACCCTTTCTGGGGTGAAAACTCTAATTCTGCTTATTAGCTCAAGTCCTAAACCAGGAATCATATTGCTTCTGGATAAAATGCTTCTCGACTTGTACACCTCAGCTTTAAAACACTAAATACATTTATTGAAATCAAAGGTTTTATGGTCTTCCAAATGTTGGTGGATTCCATCTCTCATTAGTCCCTGTCAGCATGATCAATCGTAAAGGAGTTACAGCCTCCAAATATTTGGAGGGCTACAGATTTCCCACCTTTGTTTAAATACAAATAAAGGAACTGAGAAGCAAGCTGCTTTACAAAATAAAAGCAGTAATGTCCCATAAGTCAAAGGAGGCCTACCACAGAATTCAGACTGGGAGGCAAGTATAGCATTGGAGCCATATGCAGCCCTTTGTTTCCTTGGTCCTCAGTTGCCCCTTAACTCCCTTTTTCTCATCACAAGAGGTGGCTAAATTGCATCTCCTGGAAGCCAGCTAGCACAAATGAGTGCTTCTCAATAGTTGCTGGATGTATGAAGAGACAACCATTATTCCCAGTATGCGACCTCAGCAAGACAGCTAGGTATTTAAATATGCACATGCACACACAGAGAGAGAAAAACACTAAAATAGGCAATTTCAACTCACATATGCAAACACACCACAATTACAAACATTATCTATTAAGCCTCATATTCCAGCTACCATTCCTTTGGCAGATGAAGTGTAACCACTAAAGCTCTGAACTTAACTTTAGTCTTAAAGAGTTATGATATTTCCCTATATTTTATGTATAAACAAGCTATGTTCAGCTATGTGGGTTTACATCTTAGTAAGCATTTCTAAAACTCTACCTGTTATGCTAATTATGCATTTTTGTGGTGGTTGTTGTTGCAGGTTCTTTTTTACCACTACGAGGCTACACCATTGTGGCTACCAGTTCCTGCAGATTAACACAAAATTCTGGATCCATTTGCAAATTCCAGTAATTAGTAACTTTTAAAAATTGTTCAAAGACTAGTTAACAGAATGAAACAGTCTATACTGGTATGAAAGCTTTGTGTCAGTATGGATCTTTGCTCACTACTGAGACCAGGTTAAAACAGGTTAAAATCCTAAGAAATGTCAAGTTTACAAGGACACATAGCGGTGCTGAAAAAGGCAGTTTAAAAATTGTAACAGGAAGTTGTATTACATATACCTTCCCCATCCGCATCCAGTACAAACTTTTGTTGTTGACTTTCAAAGCCCTCCATGGACTGGCCCTTCCTTATTTATCTGAACTTCTTTCTCCTCTCACTCCTTCTCATGCCCTCAGCTCTGGTAGTCTAGGTCTTCTGTCCCAGTCTAGGATCTCCACAGCTCCATCCTGGATTTGTCTCCTCTCCCTTGCTGCCCCTTACTCCTGGAACCTCCTTCCCCTATGAGCACAGCTCATTACTTCTCTAGCCAGTTTTAAAACTGAGTTAAAGACCAATTTGTTCAGGGAAGCATTCCCAGAACTGGGACTCAGAGTGGCTTCACAACATTAAAATACCTAGCCTAAAGGAGAAGGCGCTCCTTCCATGCTATCTGCCATTGACCAACCTCAGAGGGAGTGTAAAGACAGGCCCAATGCCATCAGGCCTAGCCAGAGCAAGAAGAAGGCCCCTCCCTCCAGTGCATCTGCCATGGTCCAGGCCTCAGAGAGAGAAAAGATCCACTGGACTTGGTCCCTTTCCCCACCACCTTTCCATTTCCCTTCTCCTTCTGCATCTTGTCTTTTTAGATTGTAAGCCTGAGGGCAGGGAACCATCTATTTCAACTGACTGTATGTACAGTGCTGTGTAAATTTACAGCGCTATATAAATAAAAACTAATAATAATAATAATAATAATAATAATATCTAAGATTGTAACCAGTGGTAGACTACAAAGTTTACTGCATGTCAACATGTATAAATCTAGAAATTGTAGCCAAAAAATTTAACCCCAAACACCTGGGTTGACTTATTCAGGGATCAATGTAAATACTGTGTAAATACTGTATCTTTAATTAAAATAGGAACCATCTCCTTCTCTGAGTACAGTGTCAAAAGTAGAGAGCTTACTCTATCCCAGGAGCACCTAAAAGAAGTACTGACCTCCTCTGTTGTCTCTGCTGCAGCACCAATTCTGGCCTTTTTGAATACTTGCATGGGAAAATAGTGGCATTCTTTAGTATCATTTTCCTTTGCTTCATCCCTTATATCATTTGTAACATGTCCCTAAATATTACCCTCAATTTATCCATATCAAAGTCCATAATGTTGGCCAGATCTTTTGGTGCAAAATACAGCTGGTTTGGCAAAGAAAAGGTAAAATATCATGAGAGGAAGTATGACTCATAAGCAGATTTACTGAAAGCATGATGAATTCAGAATGTTTGCCAGAATTTTTGAAGGTTTTGGAATGATAGAACTATCATAATTGACCTGAATTCTGGTTGCAGTCTGTTTACCACTAACTCTTCCTATTCAATTCTATATAAAAGTTCTCCAGAAAACCCACAGCATGTTCACTTTCTGAAAGTGAACTGATAATTGAGGCTACCATATGCAACCACTAAGTACAGATAGGAAAGCTTTACTCTCATATTGTGTACTCAGTTTGGCTGGAGGCTGGATTCTGGTACATTAGTATAATCTGGTTCAGAATGGGTCTGGACTGGATTATATCAAACAGTTTGTGTGCTGCAGTGGATTACCCCAAGCCAAAGTGAGCCAGAGCTTTTTGGGAGCAATCTGAAGTAACAGTTTCTTACTGTGTTCCCTTCAGTTCTGCATTAGAATGTATCGTAATATTGCTATTTTCAGTCACTCTAGTATTCATAGTTGTTCCCCATAACCAAAACTGCCTTCTGTGCAATTTTCTTGACATCTGACTGCCACATGACAGAACTGCAACCTCTCAAACTTTTCTTTCGAAATTTTCCACAGAAGAGTCAAACCATTATCCAGTGAGTGGAACTTCCCATGGTTCATTCAGGCTGTCATTGCAGCAGGCCAGGGGTCTAAAGTTTATTGTTCACCTCAAGTAGAAGAGACCCATTAATTCAGTAAAACATACAAAGAGGTTGGCTTACTGAATTTCTATTGATCCAATGTCTACTGTTGGATATTTGCTGACAAGTGGATTTAGGCCAAAAAATCTCTCTCTCTCTTTTACTAGCATAACTGCTGCAAGAACAAGGCTCATGCGGTAAATATTAAACAATAGAGATTATCAGACTGGGGACAGACATAAAGCCGGTCCTTAGCCTGTCCTTATCCCGTCCGTGACAGCGGTCATGCAAAATACTTTCACTCTTGACACGCTGATCCTGTCATAAACCTGTCAGTGAAGTAAAACTGCATTAACAGGTTCTTCTGTTAATGCAAAATGAAGGGCAAGGGTGGACCAATTCCACCTCACTGGCAGAACAATGACAGGATCGGTGCCACACCACCTGAAAGTCCTTCCTACAATCACATGGGAAGGACAGGACAAGAACATCCCATCCCCCATCTGATAATCTCTATTGTTTAATATTTACCGCATGAGCCTTGTTCTTGCAGCAGTTATGCTAGTAAAAGAGAGAGAGAGAGAGAGAGAACATGCCGCCTGTAGAAAAGCTATCACCACACTTCTTACTCATGCAACTGGGGCTACTGCTCCCAGCTCACTGTTTTCCTGACTCTTCCTTAACCCCATGTCCCCATAGGCTATCTAGGGTATTGTGGAAAGTATAACATTATGAGGCTTCCATACCCTCCAACATTTCACAGATGAAAACTGGGACACGTGATCAAGAAACCTTTGAGTATGTTTGAGTATGTTCAAGATGGCCAAAATTATTAGTGAAGAAGGACATGAAAGCTATGAGAGGCTGAAGCAGTTTTCTTTTGCCTAACACTGTGCCTTCTTCTCCCCTTGCTGAGTTAAGTGGAAACTATTTTGGCATTTTGAACTCAATTTGAAGCAATTGAAGTAAGCTGAGGGCAAAGGGGGAACACGGGAAGAGACAGAGAAAAGCTTGGGCACTTTAATAACAATTGGAATAATGGGATGACAGGATTGACCAGGACTTTTCTTGCCAAACTGGGACTGTTGGGGGGTATGGGCCTACTACTACCACCACAAGGAAAGCTTGTGACCAGGTAGCCATCACTGATGTACAGAGAGGAAGTGTAAGATATTATTCTGCTGTGGGCAAAACTCTGGTTATGTGCCTGAATCAATTGCAAGCTTCTCTTGAATACCATATAGTAAAGATTACTATTTGGCTGCTACTTCACTTTCAAGTCTATAGCAGAGAGGGGATTTGGAGCTCTGCAGATTTTTGAGGGACTGCAATTTCCAGCATTCTTTATCGTTGTCCATACTGGTAGGATTCATGGGATCTGCAGTTCAACAAGATCTGGAGGGCTATGCATTTCTCACCTGTTACGATATGTGCTTTTAATAAAATTTTGGGGGGACACGTGGACTGTATTATGACCCCTGACTGACCTATCCAAAGACCCGCCATAAGTCCCAAGCGAGGAGGTCATGTAGTCAAGCCCGCTTGGAGGAACAGAGTCCCTATTAAGCCCTAAAGACGCATCTCTTCCGGCAGGCCTTCCCAGAAGAAGTATGATACTTCCCAGCCTTGAAATGTAGCTCCTGAGTTTTTCCATCTTTCTCTCCTGCATTTTTTCTCCCTCATACAGCTAAGGCCTCCAGGTTAGAACTTTTGTTGCTGTTTTTTTACTTTATTTTTATTTGTTCATTTTATTGATTTTAACTTTGCTATGATTTAATCCTGTTTTAAGGGGGGGAGTTTGGGTGATGGGATGGGATATTTTAATTGCACTGTTTTTTTAACCCTGTTGTAACCCGCTCCGATTGCTCGTTCAGAGGGTTGGGCTAGAAATTAATAAAATAATAATAACAACAACAACAACAACAACAACTTTCTAGAGGAAGTTTGGGAGTCGCCAGACCAGATTTGCCACTGCCCTCCGGAGTAAGACAATAGCCTTGGCATCTTATCTGATGAGCCAGTGATTGACTTAACCACTCAGCCATTAAGTCGGCTGCTCCTCCGAATTGTGTCCAAACCTAAGTGCATTGTACACAGATTATTTGCTCTCGGCTTAACAAAGCCCAGGCAATCAACACCTTTGTCCAAGCCTTGATACCTAGCCCCAGGATATGTTCTGCCCTATAAAAGATTCCAAGTTTGAATCCCTCGTTGACGCTATCCTCAGAGTACAGGCTGGTCCATGACAGTTTGACCTCTGCTCATAGCTCAAGTGAACAATCTCCCCTCATCCCGGCGGTCATGTTTATCATCCTCATCCACATCCATCAGGCTTCCAGGAGAAGACTTCTATGGTAATATTCCAGCGGTCTCTCTCTCTCTCTCTCTCTCTCAATCCTAACTCCCAGTCTTACCCCCTCCCTTTTCACTAGCATTGAATGTGTGTGTGAGTGTATGCCCCCTTTTGCTGTGTGTGGTATTTATGCCCCCCAATAAATTGTGTATTTTCATTGGACTCATTAGAATTAGTGTCATCTCTCTTGGGGTTTGTCAGTGGACATCTGGTATACAATTCTGGGACTGTGATTCTGGAGCAAAGGCTTTGTTAGGACCTTCCTCTCTGCAGCATTTGAGCTAATTATAATTCCCCTAAGCGAGAGACTTCCTAACACACCCCTAATATTACTCCACCTCATTTCTTACATTTTGAACTGACTTGCTTTTTTTTTTTACTGTTGGTAGTCTTGGCAAAATGAAATATGAATACACAGACCTTTTTAAAATATGTTGCTTACATTTTTAAGGGAAACAAAGCTGTACCACATTTTTGTCTAAATGGGAGCCAGTTTCTATTCTGCAGAAGCACTGGGTGTACAACTTAATTTAGTTTATTTATCCACAGCATTTCAAGTCATTTTAAACACTCTCCATGATGACATGATGATCCTACCCCATGCTGAATTACACATCCTTTTTTGAAAAATACAAAAGAAAAATGGCTGTGATCATAAGAATTTTCATCCCTTTTATATTATGCTAAAAAGGCTGTGGTTTTTTTTTTTTAAATTATTTTTTGCCCCTAAATCACTGGTTTATTTGACAGCAGGACTATTTTTAGTAGAGCTGCCTGCAATTAAAGCAATTATTGAGATCACACATCTTTCTAGTTAAAGTCATGCTGGGTTTCTTTTAGCAGGGAAACCTCTGTTAGTCTGGGAAGATAAAGAGAGGATTTAAGAACAGCAGGAAAGAAATTGGCTACCTCCTGATTAGGTCCCACCCACACTAAGAAGATGGAGGAAGGGCTGTAGATTACTGGTCAGACTGGGAAATATCTGAAACATGGGAGGTGCTGAAAGCCAGAATCAACAACACTGAGCTATGTGGACCATTGATCTGACAAAGAAACTTCCTGTGTTTTGAAAACTGACCTCATGTTTCTGTAGCCTCTTTGTATGGTCTTTCAAGTATGTTTTATACCCTATAACAACAACTTGGTTAAAATAAAATAAGTAAAATGTTTTTAGAAATGACCTGTCACTATTATTGGGAGATTCATGAAGACTAGTGTGTGATTAATAGACTTAAACAAAACAAAATAAAATAAAAAGACATGACACTGTTTTGCCTCATTCTTTTATCAACATTAAAAACAACAAGAAGAACTGGGCTTGTATATCCAGTTGTCTATCTGTCCATGCCATAGCTCCAAGACCTAAACCTAAACACCTAGAATATGATAATACTACTATATACTGGAAGGAGGCAGTGGCTTAGTGGTTAAGATGCCAGTTCTGATGATCAGAAGATAGGAAGGTTGGTAGTTCAAGGCCCAAGTGCTGCATGATGGGGTGAGCTCCTGTCACTAGTCCTGGCTTCTGCCAACCTAACAGTTCAAAAGTAGATACATAGGTACTACTTTTCAGTGGGAAAGTAACAGCATTCAGGGCAGTCATGCTGGCCACATGATCACCCGAGAAGTCCTTGGACAATGCTGGCTCTTTGGCTTAGAAACAGAGATGAACATCACACCCTACATTCAGTTATGACTAGACATTCATGTCAAGGGACTACTTTTACCTTCACTATATACTGGGGAAGCAGAATTAAATTAGTTTGAAACTATGAACTAGCAAATTGGGAGTCATTTGTTGAACCCTGTTCTTTATAAGTTAGAGAAGTAGTAGTAGTAGTAGTAGTAGTGTAGTTTTTGTAGATGTACAAGTAGATAAAGTTTTTATTTTGTTTTGTTATGTTTGCTGTATTTGTAGTGCCATAACCTTGTATATTAATGAAATATCTCTGGACACAACAGATTATTTAAAAGAACATGATATCAGTACTAAGGGACCTGGGGATGTGCATCAGTACTAATAGACCTGGAGATGTGCACCTCAAGTAGCCTTCTCTTATCATTCAAGAGGAACTTGTAAGTAAATCTTCAGGCACTGATTTCTTCAATTGGCTTCTAGGCAACACTGGTGTTGCTTCTATCTGCAAGGCCACAAATTCTTCAGAGAGAGGGAGAGAGAAGAGGTTCTACTGTTTGATGTGGGAAAGAAGGAGATTGAGGAAGAAGCCAACAAGCACCTGCATGGAAAGAGAGAAGGACCAGTTTGAAAGAAAAGAATGAATCATGGAATGATAGAATTGGAAAAGACCACAAAAGCCATCCAGTCCAACTCCCTGCCATACAGGAAGACACATAGAATCATAGAATCATAGAAGACACAATCAAAGCACCCCCGACACATGGCCATCCAGTCTCTGTTTAAAAACCTCCAAGGAAGGAGACTCTACCACATTTCAAGGGAGTGTGTTCCACTGCCAAACAACTGTCAGGAAGTTCTTCCTAATGTTGAGGTGGAATTCTTTTTCTTGTAATTTGAATCCATTGATCCATGTCCAAGTCCCTGGAGCAGCAGGAAACAAAGTAGTTTATCACATGCATTTTTCAGCCCAATCCAGGCACAGGACGAGGTTGGGGGAAACGGGTTTTATTGCACACAAAATTGCTTCCACTCTGCCACCCGACCATCACCCATGCTCTGCGAGCCGATTTTGGTGGTACAGAAACCAAAAGCACCAGGAGAAGAGTGGCTGGGGGATGGGAGATGGTTGGGAGCAGTGCAGCAGCAACTTTGTGTGTGATAAAACCTGTTTCCCCCCGTTCCAGCCTGATCCTATCCCATGCCCAGATTGGGCTGAAAAGTGCATGCGATAAACTCCAAACTTGCTCCATTCTCAATATGACATCCCTTCAAATATTTAAACAGGGCTAACATGTCATTTCTTAACCTTCTCTTTTCCAGGCTAAACATATCCAGCTCCCTAAATTGCTCCTCATAAGGCATGGTTCCCAGACACTTCAGCATTTTGGTTGCCCGCCTCAAAAGGTTAAGAAGGTTAAGAGGTGATGTGATACCTCTGTATAAATATTTGAAGGGATGTCATATTGAGGGTGGAGCAAACTTGTTTTCTGCTGCTCTGTTGGCTGGTGTTGTACAGGAAAAGCCAAAGGAGCAAGAGATAGCACTGCAATAGGTACTAAAGAGCCTCTAAACTTAAGCTGTATACTTATATTAATGTACAACAAGGAGCTGCTTTATAGTGTTTCAAACCAGGATTATCAGTACTACCTGTTCAAATTGGCTGAATATACAGTTGTCCTTCCATATCCACAGATTCCTAATCCATGGATTCAAGCATTCATGACTTGAAAATATTTTTAAAAATATATACATTCCAAAAAGCAAACCTTGATTTTGCCATTTCATATTAGGAGTGTCATTTTACTATGCCTCAGTGGGATTTGAACATCCATCAGTTTTGATATCCATGGGGGGTCCTGGAAGCTGGAACCAAATCCCAGCAGATACCAAGGGCCCACAATAGTTCTCTCATACTAAAGCAAAAGTTTTCACATCTCTGGTACCTGTTTAGACCATCCCTACAATATCCAACCTGTTCTGTTGTACAGGTCAAAGTATTTATCACTGAAATGAACACTAGGTAATTCTTGACGTCTAGCCATTAAAATTAGTCACTATCCTATGTATCCTATGAGAGAAGACACTGTTTTCCTGTTGGCTTACTTTTACTAAGTAGTACTCCTTTACAAATTAAAATCTGCACATATTGGGTGATCGACTATAACTTTGCAAACCAGGGCTCGAATCCTTGCTCAGTCATAAAAATCCACTGGATGAACTTGGGCAGGTCACACACTCTCACCTTCAGAAGACAGCAATGGCAAATACCACTCTGAACAAATCTATCCAAGAAAACCCCAGGCTCAGAATAAGACAGAAATTATTTGAGGTTACACAACAATACTTAACATTTGCCCAAGTTTCCAATTTCACCATTCAGAATCTGGATTTAAAAATTTCTGTTTACATTTTACTTGTGAATTCTTAACTCTTTATAACTTAAACATCAATGTGCTTTTTGCTTATGTGTCTTTATTGATTTAATTTTGAGAAGCTTAAAATATGTAATGTCATGGCAAGTATAAGATGCTGCTTACCAATCAGTCTTACTGATTGTTATTTCATGAAATAATATAATTATAACTATAAGTTACTATCTAATATTTATTACTCTTATGTGCTAGGCATCACACAACCACAATTATGAAACGGGGTGTTCAAAGCATCTTCTGAGAAGTGCACATTCTTGTGAGCTTTGGGGAATTTCATAGCTGAAAGGGAACTTGCTGACCACTGCTGACTTTTCTAGGCAATACTTATTGCTTTTCAAGAAATGCATTCAGTTCACAGTTATGCAATCTTGAGGCCCAAAATTGCCCCATGAGATCTGAGTGACCTTAGGACATCTCTGGCAATAATCTTTTGCAGTGTAAAAGACTTCTGTAGGCTAGTGTGCAGAAGTTGATCAGCATTTGTTAATAAGAAAATTGTTTCCTCAAGGTGTATTTTGAAAATCAGTGTATTGGAACAGCAATCAGAATCAGTACTATTAAATACCAAATATCATTGCATGCCATTTATCATTAGCTCAGTTTCTGCTATGTCTTTCATTTAATCCAGGCCCAAACCCTGATTATGGCTTCTACTTGCTGGCCTCTCTCTCAGTTCCTGACTTCAAGCAAGCAACTGACTAGACTTGCACAGTCACTAGGGGGTGTAGGGGGTACGTCTGCACTGGGTGACACCCCAGAAGAGGGGAGACATCCAGCTGAGCCCCCCCTCCCCCAATTTCCCTGTTGTGTGCCATAGTGCATGGCAGGGAGGAAGAGGGCCCAGCATACCACACCTCCCTGCCCAGTTCTGTTTTACTCATGAGCAAAGTTGCACCTGGCAGGAAGAAAGAGGGCTGAGCACACTCCACCTCCCCATCCAGTGCTGTTTTATTCATGTAATTTATTCAGGGGCAGGAAGAAAGAGGGCCAAGTGCACCCCGCCTCCCTGGCCAGTGCTGTTTTACTTGCAAGTAAAGCAGTGTCAGGCAAAGAGGAAGACGTGTGGCCTTTTAGCCTCACCCCCTGGAGTCCCCTCGAAACCCCACCTTTGCACCAGGTGACACCCCAGACTGGAGTGCCGCTGGACTTGGTTGGGATAGTCCTGATTAATACTCTGTTGTCCCACTTTTTCAGCTGCTATTAAAATGTCCCAGTTTCTCTATTTTCTTCCCACTTTCCCCCTTCACCCTTTATTTACTTCAGTTGCTTCAAACTAAGTTCAAAGTGCAAAAGTGGTTTGCACTACATTAACTCAGCAGGGGGAATAGACAGGAGGGGGAAGAATCTTGCCTTTCCCAACTAGCTCAGTCAAAAGCAAACAGTGTGTGTACCTCCATTAATAGCATTTGCCAGTTTGACCACACTCTGATGTTTCTTGGCCACATGTGTCTAGGTTTTCATCTATGAAATGTAAGAGGATATGGACTTGTCTTTTCCTCTTTTCTTAGTTTTGGTATTTCCTGCCTCTTCTTTGGCCTTTCCTTCTTTCCTTGTCTACCTCATGGTCTCTGCTCTTTCTTCATCCAATGCAATTTCTGCATTGAAACATATGGAAGGGAAATTCTTCCATAAAGAATGCAAAGAAATGAATGGAAGGGAAATTCTTCCATAAAAATGTAGACCCACAACATGTATACTGTACTGCAGCAAGCTCAGCTCTGGGCATGATATAAAACCACAGAAGTGAGAAACAGGCAAAGACTAAATTTCCCAGTTTTGTGGTTTTATATCATATCTAGTTTCTTCACCACCCTTCCTCTACCTCCTCAGATCATTCAGCTGGCAGATCCTTTTCTTCAAAGCAAGATATACCAAGGCAGAAAATTTATAGATGCCTTTTTTGTGAGTAAAAATACTGTAACAATAAAGCAAAATAACTAAAATTTTGCTGCATTTTTATCAGTCAGCGGCAGAAGGCAACTAACTCACACCACCTAAAGAGTTATAAAATTTGTCAGAGGTTATGGAAGTTAAAGACTTCACTATATCCAGTTTTGTAGATGGAAAGATTGCTTTTTATTTGAAAACATTATTATTATTATTATTATTATTAATTTTATTTATATAGCGCTGTAAATTTACACAGTGCTGTACATAAAATCTTATAATTAGACGGATTATTGTTGTTTTACATTAAAGTTCTACATTAAATGTTTGTATCCAAATTCATCATTTTCTCTTAATCAGATGTGCACATCATGTGCTTAAAACATAAAAGAAATGTGTATTTAAAAGGAAAGCTATTTATGACTTCTCAAAAGGTCCTGAAAGAAAGAAAAGAAAGAAAAAGACAGATTCTTAACAGTGCCTTTTGACTAATAAAGATCACCTTATCTTTCTTTATTACTCATATAAATTACTGAAATAAAGTCTTAAGAAATTAGGGAACTACAGTGCTTGTATTAATATAAAGAATAATGGAAAGCAATGCAGGAAGAACAGCAAAAAATGTATGTATATGTGTGTGTGTATATATATATATATATATATTTTACTTGTGGCTTTCACCTTACCTACTTTAGGTTTTACTAAGCTTCAGATAGTTTCAGGATTGCCTCCTTATTTCCTACTACCAGTAGAATAACTGAAACATTTTTGTGATTAATCTGATTTCCACATGAACTGTAGCAGTTTAATTTCCCAGCAGCGGAATAGGTGATGGCCTCAATATAAAGAAATAAAGGGGAAAATGCACCTTCAAAAACTAGTTAACATTCTTCCAAGACTTTATACTGAGAATCTCATCTCCTACAAACCCAGCATGCTTAAAACAAATACACAATAAAATGCTCGGGGCCAAAATGGAGGTGACATGTTCAAAATTGCCCCCTTTCCCCAAAACTGCTATTAACTCCAATAGGGAAAGAAGACAGGCACAATACAGGCATCTGTCTTCTTTCTTCACCAAGACTTGGAACAGCTTTAGAGGCAATTTTAATCAAGAAAAACATCAACAGTGGATGACTAGTAAAGATTAGGCTTACAAGTCAAGAAATAATAGATTCTATTTGCATTATGAAATTATATTGTCTGCATTTCGTAAATTACACCATGGGCCACAGTTGGCTTTTTTTTTTCTTACAGTGCACAATGTCATTTTGTAATATTTTGATTAAGAATTTTAAAAAGAATTCTACTAGATGAAGGGCCTATCAAATTCAATAATTTTAATTAGAATTTGGATTAGCATGTTTTACCTCTATACCTACCAAATTACTCCTGATGCAAAACCATGGAAGCTTCTTGAAGAATCCATTGTCCTCTGCCTACAAGAGGCCTGTAGCCTCACAGGAATGTAGAAAGATTGGATTGCAAGAAAAGGGACCTGCTGATATGCAAATGGATTTAAATTTCTGGACTTTGGGGCAAAACAGATGGGCAGGAAAAAGTGGCTTGAAGCTGCCTTTTCTGAAGCCACATTGAAACCCCACCAACTGCACCACCGGATCCCAAGGCAGCTGGAGTGCTCATGTCACGACCACGACATGGCTTCAAGCCAGGAAGAAGTGGAAAAAATCTGCTTCTTTTTGAAACGGCTTTTGTCTGCATAAGGCAACTAGAGAGCACTTTCCTGCTGGCTTCAAGGCACGTGTCATCTAAATGCCACACATTCAAGCCAGCCTGAAAGCACCTCTTTTTGCCTGTCTGTTTAGCCCCATAGTTAAACTCCTAATTCCCACATGGCCAGAAGGAGGAGGAGCCAGCCTGCAAAATTTACCCTCCTCAGACAATCTTAACTAAGGACAGAAACAACAAAATGCAGGCATCTTACTAACATCTCCAATTTGTTTTTTCTCCTGTTTGGTTTGTAACAACTGATGATGAAGCCAATGGAGCTTTGAAAACTTGTAACAAGTATATTGTGCATTTCAGTTGTCCAATAAAGGTATCACTGCTTGGTGGATTTTTATTCCTACTCTGGTCAAGTAGATGTGTAAATAAGGCATGAGTGCAATAGTTGTCTCCCACTCATGTTCATTAAAAACACCTTGGTTTTTAATGAATTTTACAGGTTATCCTATAAATGTTCTGATTATATTTTTATTCTTATGCAATAATGCAGCCATTAATACTATAAACAGACCAATTCCCTCTGAAGCTTTGGGGAGTGGGTGGGTGCTACTCCTTATAAAATCATGAATTATTTCCCATTATTGTTAAATATGTCAGTGATGGTGGTGATGTTGATGATGAAAATGATCAGTGTGTGTATGAGCTGAACAGTTGTTCACATGTATTTAGAGTCTATAAAACCTACCAGAAGCAGTAGCTGTCACTGTCCCTAGGATCAATGTCCTTGATTATTATGATAATGTAACCTGCAAGGGGTCCTTCTTTCCTCACTGTACAGTCAGGTACTGGTACTTTGTACATAAAAGCCATATTTCTCTTTTTCTCAGGTCCCACTTTAATTATATAAGCAGACTGTTTCTGCTCAGACCTGAGAGCTGTGGTTTACCAGGTTGGAACTGCCATTCAAATATTACATGAATGATCTCCATGGACCCCAGAATCCAGGACTGTGGTATGGATTCAGGCCTCCTCCAACACCAGACTGGTGGGGCCTGAAGTGATCAGGCAAAACTGGGCTACCAAGAGGTATGTTTAAGTAACCACCCCTGTGACTAAGCAGACATGTACTAAACAATCAAGAACCCCCCTCCCCCCCCCAAAAGGGGAAAAAAGATTAAGATAGCTATTGCAGTTGAGTTCCTGTAGCTGAATGCAATCTATATTATGCACACTTACTTGAAAGTAAATTCCACTGAACATAAGGAAGGGGCTTCTAAATAGACATGATGATTATAAACATTAATAGTTAAGACTGATATAATGATAACAGAATGGGAGAAGCAACTTGCCTTCACCAAGGCTGTTTTCAGAGAGCCAGCATGGTGTAGTGGCTTAAGCATTAAACTGCTACTCTGGAGAATAGGGTTTGCATCCCCACTTGGCCATGGAAACCCACTGGATGACCTTGGGAAAGTCACATTTTCTCATTCTCAGAGGAGATCAAAGGCAAGCCCACACTAAACAAATTGCCAAGAAAACTCTATGATAACTTTGCCTTATGGCCTCCATAAATCAGAAATTACTTGAAGACACACCACCACCATCACCACCACAACTTGCAAAGCATCAAAACCCATTTTGGATGTTTGCTGTATCCAGTGGTAATAATCTGATTTCTTTACATCTTTTAGAATATGACTAGATGGCCTTAAAACATTGGATATAATATTTGATTTCCAATAGCCAGACAGAAGCTGATTACCAGACAGAAGCTGATTACCAGACAGAAGCTGATATTGTACTTGACTTCAGTTGTAGTATCCCAATGTTATTTAAAATTATTTTCATGTTTATAGTTTTTTATTTTGCCAAGAAGGCAAATTTAATAACCAAATGAACATTTATTCCTATGCCAGACAATTTTCATCCCCTTAAAGTGCAATCCATTATACATTCAGAAATGGACTGCTATAAGAAGAGCATTATTTCTGAAGTGATGACTAGCCTCTATTCAATTCATCTGCAGTTTTTTCATTTATTATTATTATTATTATTGACATGAAAACATACACACACATATAGTCTCTGTTCACTTCCATCTAGCAGCTGGTATTACTGTCCCTGAAATATTTCTTCATTCATTAATGACAGAAGAACGCCTCCAGATCAGAGAGCTATATCATATATGTGGGTTTGCAGGGCAGTTTCTGTGCTAAATAATAAGTGTACTCCTATTTGATATCAGAAATGGCAGTAACCCCCAAAACCTGTGGCAGAACATTTTAATCTTCCTGGATTATCAGTGACCTTCGATTAGTGATGCTGGAACAAGAAAATTTAAGAATAGAGAGATGGTTGAATTAGGATATGTTCACAAATTCCAATCCATTAGCAGAGGTATGAGCAGAGATAATAGTTTTTTAGTATGCTACATATATTAATATATATGTTCATGCAGCTGTTCATGTAACAAAAGTATTCTCCCCAACACACCTCTGACTTCAAGGGAACTAACTTCTAGTAAGCACATTTGTTGCTTGCACACCTCAGAATTATGGACCAGACTGACAGACCTGTATCATCTTGCACAACTGTTTGAAGATTTGTGGTCAGTGTTATAAACTGCATCCTTCTTTACCCTATTACACTCTGATCTCTCTCTCTGCACAACTATGTAAGTGCCAATAAACCTGTGCTTTGATATTAATGTCATCATAACATCCAACATCAGACGTTCTTGAAAACTCTTGCTAAAATAAATCAACAAAACCTTCTCTTCTCCCACCCTTTTCTTTTTCTTTTTTTATCAGTTATAAGCAGGTTTCCTAGGAAAACAATACTCATTTATTGTTTGGACTTCACACTGAGAAATTCATCTAACTGGCTGGGTTTTTGTCCACCTAACTTGACCTCTTGGTTGCCCTAGATAATACAATGTGCTTCTGGAACTTTGGAGTTTACACTGGTGCTTTTGGAACCTGACCTCCTTTAGGCTGTAAACTGTATTACCCACTTCTTTTTCTTGGTTACTGCTTTTTTCTTATTTGACTGCCTGAAATTGTGCTTCTTGCTTTTTTCTCTGCATATTAAAGTCAGCTCCCTTGGGACCTAGAAACCTGGCCTTCAGTAAATCTTTATGTTTTACCTGGTTGGTCCCATAGTTTTTCAACATGCATTCAGAAGGATTTTTTTACGCAAATACCAATGACAAGAGCTGACAGTGACAGCTACATCAAGTTACTCTGACAGTTTTTTCTCTTTATGTTGCTAGAACTTGGGGTCATTTAATTAAACAGGATGGGAAAAGGACACGATGTCTCTTTGTTCAGCGCAGTGTTAAACTGTGGCATTTGATATCATAAGATGCAGTCTTGGCCACCAACTTAAGTGGTTTTAAAAGTTGTCAGACAAATTCATGGAGGATAAAGCAATCAGTGGCTACTTCCATTGTCAGAGATGCTATAGGGGGTGCTGCTGCACCAGAATGCTGATCATTGGACTATGATTCTAGAGACCATGACTTGAATCTCTGCTTGGCCAGGGAAACCTACTGGGTGATAATGAGCAAGTCACATCCTCTCAGCCTCCGAGAAAGGCAAGGGCAACCCTGTTCTGAACAAATCTTGCCAAAAAACAAACAAACAAAGAAACAAACAAACAAAACCACAGGATCAACATGTGCCATATCCTGCTTGTGGGCTTCCCATAAGCATCTGGTAAGACATTCTAAGAAGTGAATGCTGAACTAAAATAGGTATTCGGTCTGATACAGTAGGGCTTTGCAATAATAATAATAATAATAATAATAATAATAATAATAATAATAATAATTTTATTTATAGCCCGCCCCTCTGAACTGGCAATCAGGGCGGGGTACAACATAGTTAAAAGCATCACAGATTAAAATACAACAATCCCATCCCCCTCACCCACCTCTTAAAACAGAATTAAATTGCTAAGAATTAAAAACATGATACAAATAAAACATTTAAAAAGTAATTTCCAAAACCTGCAAAAAACAATTTTGATGGGGGGAAAGGAGCTAAGAAAAAGAATCAACAATAGATATGGAGCCGGGAAGTTAGATACTATCTGGGAAGGCCTGCTGGAAGAGATGCATCTTTAAGGCTTTTTAAAAGCCGTCAACAGATGTAATAAGACACATCTTATCCGGCAGGTCATACCACAGCTTGGGGGCTATAGCTGAAAAGGCCTCTGGGAGGTGTGCGACAGCCTGGTCTTCATAGGCTGTAGCAGGTTCCTCCCAGAGGACCAGAGTGTGCGGGGGGGGGGGGGGGAAGGGATCATACAGGAAGAGGCAGTCCCGGAGATAGGATGGACCCAAGCCATTCAGGGCTGTAAAGGTTAAAACCAACACCTTGTACTGAGCCTGGAAACTAATTGGCAGCCAGTGGAGAGCCTTAAGCACTGGTGTTATGTGCTCTCTCCTAGGTGTTCCAATAACTAACCTGGCTGCCATGTTTTGAACTAATTGCAGTTTCCAAGTTAGGCACAAGGGTAGCCCCATGCAGAGTACATTACAGTAGTCCAGGCGAGAGGTTACCAAGGCATGTACCACTGTTTCCAGGTCCCTTATCTCCAGGAAAGGGCGCAGCTGGCGTATCAGCTGAAGCTGATAACAAGCACTCCTGACCGTCGCATTTACCTGACTCATCATGTGAAGAGACGAGTCAAGGAGTACCCCCAGACAGCAAACAGAGTCCTTCGAGGAGAGTGTGATTCCATCGAGGACTGGGAGTTGTATTCCCAAACCTGGCTTTGGTCCCGAGACTGTGAGTACCTTCGTTTTGTCTGGATTGAGCTTCAATTTGTTTTCCCTTATGTTCTTAATTATTGTGCCATGGCAACACTGAACATGTAAAAGCACCCATACATTTTTAGATTTGTCACAAAGGCAGCATCACAATGTTTAATTTTGAACAGCTCACCTATGTATGCAAAATGGTATGAACGCTAAGCTAAAAAGATCAACATATTAGCTGTTTGATATTTCAGATGAGTGTTCAGGTGTCTCCAGTATTTGAGACTGAGTCCTCCTTCAAAGTGGATGAAACATGAAGTATGTGTACTTCCTGTACCATGCTGAAAACGTTAGAAAATTTTGGGTTTTTTGGAACCAGCTACTTCCATTTTCAGTGCATCCTCCCCTATGAACTGGTTGTAATGCAGTAGCTTTGGGAGGTAATCCCACAAAACACAGATCTTTTGCCATGACAAAATTGGCATATCGGGATTCATGCTTCTCTAGCTTGCATGTTTAGACAGTGATTATCACATTGGTATGGCATGATCACTCAACCTCTTTTTATATCTAGAATGTTAGAGAAACTGGATTAAAATTAACAAAAACAGAATCAATGAATAGTTACTTTATCTTATGTAACCTAACATGCTTTCTAACCTTAACATTCAACTGTCCTAAGAAATGTATCATAGTTAAAGAGTAATAAATAATAAGGACGTTGGCTGCCAAAACCATTAGAGAAACCTATGGCCAAACAAGGTAAATATTTGTTTTAGGAAGAGGAGAATAGGGAAACCCAGTTGTAGGAAAATTCAAACAATCAATGCTCTAGTGTACTTATTTAATTAAAATTCTGGCTTAATTAGAAAGGTTAAAAATCAAACAATAGGTAGCTGTGCTGAGCAACATGATAGGCATATTTACCTGGAAGCAAGTTCCAGTGAGATTAATCAAAAGTAAGTCTCCCATAAGATTACATTTGTGCAGTGCAATCCTATGCATATTTGCTTGGCAATATCCCACTTATTCAGTGGGGCTTACTCCAGTATCAACAGTGCATAGGATTCCTACTATGGAGTTGCAAGGATCTGATTAAATATTACCGTTCTATTTCCAGGTAGATTTGTTCTTTTCAATTACAGAGCAAAATATGCTACTCTGAACTCAGAGCCTCAGGCAAACTGGTTTGAACAAGAATTTCAGTGTTGCTGAACTCAGCTGAAAAATTGTTCCCTCTTTTATAGGAGAAAGCTGGATTTCAGTGTACAGTAGTAACATTACAAAACAGAAGGCTTTAAGGTGGTGTTTCTGTTTAGACAAAGACTTAAGACTCTTCACAAGAAGCAGGGGAGACTGTTGTCTGGTAGACATTAATCATAACTTTTGAGGAAATCCAAAACCAATATCTACCCTAACAGCAATCTTGAACAGACATAGTTACAAATCCAACAGTTTCAGGACATGTTCAACTTGCTGAAGATAATCGGGTTAGTGGGAAAACCATCTATTTCATGAATTTCATGACAGAGGAAAGATGGGAAATAAAGGCACCATATAAATAAGAGATACATACAACAAAAGATACTAGGCATGCCACCTGTAGCTGAATTTCCAAGCACCTTTGATATAGGATATGTGGCTATGTTTTACTTAGAATTCTCACTCCTACAGTACACCAGAGGTCTGATATTGTGTGCATTTTGATACCTCATTCTTAATAAAGTGTATACATTACAAGATTAAAAAGTATATAAACAATATATTGGGATCTGTGTGTAATGTGCTCAGTGGAACTTTTTTTTTTTTTGTTACACTAAGGGACGATCTAGACTGCCCCAAAGGGGTGGTCCACAACCGCCCCTTTAAACAGCAAGATGGGGCCAAGGGTGCCGCACCGGCAGCCTCCGTGGCCCCATCCTGCCGCTTCTGGAGGCTGCGGGGAAGCAGCAAACTGCCACTTCCCCGCTGCCTCCAAGCGGGGTTCAGCAGGCACCCTGGGCACCTGCTGCACCCCACTTGCAGAGGTGGGACTAAAAGGAGGAAGGGGCTGCCGCCACAGCCCCTTTCTCCCTGGGTCTTTGCCGCGTCCATCCAAAAGCTGCAGCAAAGACTCGCCCACAAAAAGGAGCTCCGTTTGGAGCTCCTTTTTTGCGCCACGGAAAGGGCGCGATTTGCACCCTCCCACAGCGCAAAAGCGTCATCATGTGTGCAGCACGTCTAAAAGCTGCGCACATGATGACGCTATGAAAACACGTTCATATGGATGCCGCCATTTTAAAATGGCGGCGTCGATACGCTTTAGACCAAGGGAGGGTGTAAAAGCTATGCCTTCCCTAACCCTAAAGGCGGCTTTTTTAGCCCGAGGCGTGCCTCTTTTGGCACGTCTAGATCGGCCCTATACTAAGAATACTCCAGGCAGCAAAGGCTATCATCAACATACTTAACTAAAACAGAAGTAAGCTTACATATGGTACAAATGGAAAGTGTATGTTCCCCAAATCCAGAAGAATATCACAGTTTAATGTCTAGATGCATTAAGAGCTTGTTCTCAGTTTCTGCTTCAAGTCTTGGTATCTTGCTATACATAGGGAAGCAATCACTCAAAAGTACTTATGCACCCAAGCTCAAGTGGAATATATTTCCTATAAGAAGTAAAAAGAAATAGAGTCACAATATTTATTATGAACTAATGTTTCACCTAATCATATGAGCAATGACAAATAACTGGTGCATGGTTGAGAATTATAGATCTGTCAATGGAAAAACTCATAATGGCACTCGGAGCCCTCCATAGAATTCTTAGACTCAATAGATCAAAATATGTCCAAAGACACATTTATGAATGAACTCATTTGAAAATTCAAATATATCTTTTCTTATTATGAAAATATTGAACAAAAATGAAAGGCTTGTGGTTTTTGTTTGTTTGTTTCCTTTTGTTTTACAAGGGCAGTGAGCCTTAAACTGCTTCTGCCAGCCCATACCTACTGGCTTGATGGGACTACTTGAAAAAGAAAAATAGCTGTACGTACAAGAAAAATAGCTGTGCGCACAAGAAAGAGCTATGTAACAGAATATACTCCTATTCTTAAGCCCACTCTGAGAGAGGAAAACATATCTTGTAGGAATTTGCTTCAAAGGCTTAATAGTAACTCCAGTCCTCCAGAAAATAGGAAAAAAAGCCAAGTCAAGATTTTCTTTACTAAGAATACAAATGAAAAACAGATTATTATCTAGTGATGATTTGAGAACATGACTTAGTGCTGAGGCAACCTGTTTTTTGAGCAGGGATGGGCACACTGACTGGTGGGGTGAAGCACTCCACCTGCTCATACCATGAGTTCTCAATAATTGTGTCACACTGACTCTTCAAACACTGATCACTCAAAGGTAGCATTCTCTCCTAACAGATGAATCTCTTGACATATTAGCATGACCTTCCAACATAGAGCCCAACACAACCCTCAACAGCTTTTGGAAAGCATATATATCCAGTTATTTGCCCATCAGTACTGTTTGCTTAAGTTGTTCTTACTGCTGAGAATTTGCTACACAAATCAACTACTTATTTGCAGAAACATTTATGTCCTGCCCCTTCTAATGTTCCCAGACAAACCAAGCAGCTAACAGAAGTCAAAAATAATAAGAATAATACAATAAAATTGCAAAATGCAATAAAGCAGTTAAAACAATTAAAAGAAATACAAATGATACACTCCCCCCCCCTTATATTGTCTGACTGATTTTAATCAACCAGTTAACACATTTTTGTATTATGAAGCACAGTTGTCTAAATAAAGTTTATTTTTGCAGTAAGGAGCCACATAATAGGTGTAGGTAGAATAAAGAGACATCCTAGTACCAATAAAGGAGACAGCAGATCCATGCATAGAAACAAAGCCATTCTGTTGATAACAGTGTCCTATTTGAAGCTGTACATGACAGAAGTGGTAACAAAATTTTATTCACACATTTACAAGAAATGTTTCTATGGTCCAAAATACACTGCAAAAATAATCCACTTTGAGACCCCTTTAACAGCTCTAGCTGAATGCTAAGCAAATCTGGTAACTGTAGTTTTGTGAGACACTTAACCTTCTCTATCAGATTCCCTGCAACTGAGCCAGGGCAGTTAAAGCAGTTTTAGACTGAAATATTTCTGCAGTGTGTTTTGGATCTTAGACTCTTGTAGCTCATTATTTTGACATACCTGCCCTGGAATAGTGAAATATTATATAGCTTGATCATTTATTGCACTATAGTGTTAAAGGTGCTACTTGTTTGACTGTTTACTCTTTCAAATGTAGCCACGATGGCTATATTATTGAAATAATTTGTTGGTTCTGTTCTTTTTAGTATTATCACATTATATTAGAGAAAAAATAACAGTTAATTCTCAATAGCATCATAATAAGGAGATTAAAAACACTGAACTATTTCAGTTTGCTTGACAGAAACTGCCCATGTAATTGAAGGTAATGACTTTGATATTAGTCCCATTAAAATACCAATAGTAAATCTACACGAAGAGCAAGAATTTATGCCACACCTTAAAAAACAAACCTGAACACTATTTCTAAAATAGATTTCAGAATAAAACTTACCCTTTCAATCTGCAGAAAATGTTTCAGACTGCACTGTGTATGGCTAAACTATCTCTGGTGCTGTTTAACATTTATTTCTTCTCTTTTCCTTTTCCTTCTTCTTTCTTCTCCTCTCTTTCATTTTCTTACAACTTCTTTCTCTCCCCCTCCTCACTTCCCTCCATGTCCTTTCTTCCCTTCTCTTCCCCCTTACTCCTCATCCCACCTACATACCCAAGCCTTCATCCTACATACTTGTACCCTCTATCCCCTGTCCTCTATCCTTCTACCTTTTATTCCCTTACTTCTTGCCTTACTTCTATTAACATCTAATTCCATCTTCCACACATCTTCCTTATTCTCTCTTAGTCCAACTCGATCTCTCATCTTATACACTAATAAACTAGGGGGCGAAACAGATGTACAGGAAAAAGTGTCTTGAAGCTGCCTTTTCTGAAGCCACATTGAAACCCCACCAACCACATCGCCAGTTCCTAAGGCAGCTGGAGTGCTCATGTCATGACCACATGACATGGCTTTAAGCCAGGAAGAAGCGGAAAAAAGCTGCTTCTTTTTGGAACGGCTTTTCTCTGACACTTTTCTGCTGGCTTCAAGGCATGTGTCATCTAAGCACCATGACTTCAACCCAGCCTGAAAGCACCTCTTTTTGCCTGTCTGTTTAGCCTCTAAATAAACTACATATGGGCGAGGGGAGGGGAGAATCAACAACAAACCAACAGTTAAACAATCATTTCATTCAGCGAACCAATTAGGTGTCTAGTATTTTTGACTCCTCTTTCCTTCAAGAAGCTTAGGTGATCACTGCTGATCAGATTGCCCTATACCAAATGCAACTATTCCTCGACTGGAACTACATGGAGACTGCTGTCCAGGTGGTAATATTCAGTACTGGATTTTATTGGGATGCCCTTTAAAAAGACCTGAAAACTGCTATCCAGTTTCAGATATTATTACCAACTGCATAATGTTTCAGATGGATTACCAACTGCATGTAATACCTCTGCTGAAGGAGCTGCACTGGCTGCCTGTTTAACGTTTTCGTATTAGTATATAAAGTCCTAAATAACTTGAGATCTGAGGAGCTACACCCAATCCATCCCATTTGTCTCTTGAGGTTATTTGCCCTTTAAATTATGCCACATGTTCCACAGTCATTCAGACCAGAGCATTTAACATTTAGTGGTATCTGTTATGTGGAATATTCTTCCCCATTATATTAGTCATTAAAAATATTTTGTAATTTTAGTTGTACATTGAATTTATAGCTATATATTCAAGCCTTTTTAGTATAGGTCATCAGATAAAAATCAGTGTTGTGTAATACATTCATTTAGACTGCTATTTTTTTTAAAATCAAGGTTTGGGTTCTTAAGAACTCTGAATGAGGCTGGATGAGGAAGAAACAGGAAAAACAACAAGTTTCCTCCCTGTCCAGCATTCTGTAACATCCAGTCCCATTGAGAATCCTTGAGAACTTGAAAGTTCAGCTTTTTGTGATTCTTTATCTTGTTTTTTTTTAATGTATTCATTAATGGCTCACCACTTCATTTCTTTTTTGCTCTACCTTGTAATTTTATTCTTATAGATAGATGCAAATATTTATCTTGATTTTTATATTTTATATTTTATGATTTGAGTAGCTGTCTTTGCTTTATGATTAGCTGCTATGAGATCTTTTGAAGAACCTTCAAGTATAAAGCAAATAAATAAATGCATAAATAAATAATTGTGTGCATGTCTTTGAAATATTTAAAAGTAAGCGAATAATAAGAATAATAATTAGTAGTAGTAGTTGCATCTTATGGGCCCCTTAGATGCCTTTTTAAATTTACACTGTAGATAAGCCCAGCTGCCATTCTTTTGTGTATTGTTCTTGCCTGCACTGGCCAGGATATTTTGGGGGCAGTCTATCCTGGCCCCACAGCTGCCCTGACTTGCCCCCATTACCTTTGCCTCTGTTTTTGCACAACAGCGGCTGTCTGCACAGGCATCCCACCAAGCTGCCTGGCATGTCTTCTGCCATGTGTTGCTTGCTTCTGAGGTCAGAATGAGGTGCTCAAGGAAGAGAGTTTTTGTCTTGTTATTGTGTTATGTTTTGTTTTTGTTTTATGCATATACAATTATATGTTCAATAATTAAAAAAAAAAAGAATGAGGTGCCCTGTGACAATCACATAGCTGCAGAATCAGTGATCTGTGGCAGTGGTGGATATGCCAGACAGCTTGGTTTGATACCTGTGCAGAAAGCTGCCACAGCACAGCAACGGAGAGCTCTGGATCTTCTCGGAGGATCCACATTAACATATCATTTTTAAAGTTTATATTAAGGCTGTTAAAGCCTAGTTCTGGTGCAGAATGTGTCAGATGTTGTTTGGACTGCCTACACCAGAACTGGGGTTTGAGACATGAGTCATTTCAACAGGATGACACCAGAATGGCATGGAGGGGGGGGGGGGGATGAGCCTTTTGGCCCATGTAGACAAGACTTTCCTTACAGTGCAGATGTATACATGTCTGCTCAAAAATAGATCCTACTGAATTTGATGGGATTTACTCTGACTGGGGGGGGGGGGGGAATGAGAGAGAGCAGTTTCTTGGTAGTAAACCCAATAAAATTCAGTGGGAGTTACTGCTGAGTGGGACTTACAAGCTAACCTGAATGAGGGCGGATCATCAAGCAAATCACAGCTGGTTGGACTTCAGACCAAATAGGAAACTGATTTGTTAGAAAAAAAGGACTGGAAAATAAACCATATTAAATTATCAATTTAAAACAGAAAAAGAAAAAAGAACTGGAATTTTTTTTTTGGAAGCTTTTGCAGAAGGGGGGAAGGGAGAGTTCATGAATCCCACCTTGTACTCATAACAAGGGACCATGGTATGTGGCCAGTGTATATTCTTCCCCAATGTAGACACCACTGACAGAGCCCTGAGTATGATGAGACACATTATACAATGTACTGAAGAAAACAGCTCCGATTCTGTCTAATGATTAACAGCTTCAACTGACTAAAACCTTTGGCAATTACTTAGAAGTAACCATAAACCCTGTGACATGTGAGGATTATCTGTTTGCTGTGCTGAAACTTGAGGTTCTGTGGCCACAGTGTACAGTTTGTGAGGGAAATGTTCATGAAGTGGGGAAGAGAACCTGTAAGATGCTCAATAGAATCTGTAAGGTTCTCCAAGGTCCTGTTGTTATCTCCCATTCTTTCATCTGCAGTACCCAAAACTGCAGAATAGGATTGTCCAGTGTTCTGGGGTGTTTGCCATCTGTAATGTGATGATAGCCACCTGCTTTTCCTTTTAATCTCAGCCAGGTGAGACAGCTGTGTCTGAAGTCAGTAGCAGGCTGAACAAAACTAAGGACAAACTCTAAGATATGGGGGACCCTAAAGTAATCTTCCATGCTTATTTAACACAGAATAGTGGGCATTAGGCATGAGGGCTTTGGATTGGGATCATGGTATCAAGGGGAGGATTCTTTCTCTCCATACATTTCTTTTTCAGATCCTAGCTCTCAAGGAAGCCACTATTTCCCCTAAAGGTGGAACATGCTAATACTAAAGAGCTGGGAAATATTACTTTTTTTTCAGCTAGAACTGTCAGACTCTCCCAGTCACAACAGCCAGTGGCTCTTATGAGTAGGTGATTCTGGGATGTGCACAACAAAACAACTACAGCAACATTTCAATTCTGTGATATGGATAACTTGCATATATTCCCCCAGAGGACAAATATCAGGGGAAACATCTTTATTAGGAGGGCAATGATATGAAATAAAATGTAGACACTTCTCTTATCCTTGTGGTCAAAGTCCACCTTCTTCCTGAATGGCCAGTCTTCACTTACGAAGATGGGGAAAGATTCAGATCACATCTCTCAAACCATGACTAGTTGTGTTAAGGTAAACAAAGGGTCAATTAACCCATTCACAACCAATTATGCAAATCAGGCATTTGTGAAGATTTCCAATCAGACTCATTTTATTCCAAACAGTTTCAGTCTGCATGCAGAGCTTCAGCCAAAAGTCAATTCCTTGACTGAATCCCTTAAAAATGGCGCAAACAGTTTTTATTAACCCACAAAATATTCATTGAGCATGCGTAGTTTAACATTCATTTATATATATGTGTGTGTTGTTGTTCAGCTTGTCTAAACTGCTCTCTGCTGGCCTGATTCACAATGAATGCTTTGTAGTAGAAACCTTATCAGCTTGCTAGCTACAGCGACCTTCAGGGAGGCCCGTCTTTCTCTGTGAAGAGAAATTCACGCTTAGTGTTCTTCTTCTCCCCCCTCCTTCCTAACCCCACAACTCAAGCCTAATTCAAAGCACAAGTTTTTCCTTTGCTCTATGGCTGAACTATTGATCATTAATGGGAGAGATTATTGGCTTCATTTGGTTATCAATGGCTTTATTAGTTTTCCACCTTAACATTCCTCCCTTTTCTTCTGCTGACAAATCAAGCCTTTGATTTGTCTGCATTTATTCCAATAAAGCCATTGATTGCCATAGGTGACATACATTATGATGCAAAACAGTTTATGTATCAATAACAGCAATTATCTCTTTTCATCATTTCATTTTTTTTTGTCCCCAAACCCAATTGAACCATGAATAAATTTTTGATAGCTGTGAATAAGAATTTCAACACAATTTCAGCACATTGCATTGGCTAAGTCCATTTTTCTCTTTTTAGGGACTTTGGCCACAAAAGATTAATGAAAATTGTAAAACCAACAGGTCTCTTGGCATCCACTGGCTGTGTGGATTTGCAGCTCCTTCTTCCACTGTCACTTCTCTGCAAAAGTGAAACACAATTTCTTACCAACACCAGGAACTGGAAAGGTTTTCTTCTTTTTCCAAAACTTAGAGAAGAAGGTGTATCTGGTACTTCTGAGACAGAATAATCCCAAACAGTCACTTAACAAGATCTTACCATCAATTCCCATTTCACACTTCACTATTTGGTCTCACTATCTGTGTGTATTGGAACTCTGTGTAACTTAGCTCCCAAATTTTAACAATGTGAATTCTGTGGACTGAGAATGGTAAAATTAACATAATTGCACTGCTGGACTTGGCAGTCTGTGTGCACTGGGAATTTGTGCAATTTGGCATCAATGTCTGCTGTGCCCAAAGTTGCCCACATTACACACTTCCAAAAGGGACAGTGTGCATCCTGCAGACTAACACAATCAGCATTACCTCTTCTGGGTGTTCCAGGACATGTGTATTTGTTCTTAAGTGAGTAGGCTCTTTGCCACTCCAAAGTTCCTCAGTTTGGCCATTTTGCAAATGCTCAGTGCTTCAATGGTTGTTCTGGCATGGGGAACCCCACCTTAACTCTTGACAATGAGATTCCATTGCCATGAACATATGTGCCTGCAAATACCTTGGACTGGTTTCTCTGCAGGACCATAGCAAGTGTTTTCCCTCTAGTTCTTAACATGTTGAGTTATGTGATGTTGTGAAATGCCAATTGTATACTAGTGCATGAGTGTTTACTCTGATAAACCCATGTTTGCCCAAATTTGTTTCCTGTTCTCACTGTTTGATGCAATCTTGGCATGGATCACCTTTTCCCATCTCAGATAATGAACCAAAACCCCCACAATAACTATAATCAACAACAATATTATGACCAAATGAAACAGTTTAAAACAAAGCCTTCTGGCTGAAGTAGGTGAATCTTCAGGTGGTGACCACTCCTCTCTCCAGGTAGGGAGTGGTTGCAGCACCCTCTAGAACTTCGCTAACTCGGTTTTTCCTGGTGCCAAGTTAGGCTTCTCCCGTCGTCTCCTCGAACCTTCAACTCAGGGTCATCTGGAACTCTCTGGTTGGTAACAGATCAGGTTACTGGAATCAGCTCTGCAGTTGGTTGCTTCAATGGGTGCAAACAGGATTCCCATTAACTTTCAAGGAAGTGGGAGTAGTCAACAAAACAGCAAAGAGTCTTTTTCCATGTCTTCTTTGTAGCTTTTAATCCAAACTATGTCTTCAGGGCTGAACTCTTGAGCAGGTATTATTTGGTCAAGTTGCTTGCTTCTTTAGTATCAGAGTCTCTACTATGACAGGCAAAATAGCAAGGATCTTCCATATCTGGATATGATGTCTCCACAGGAATGCTTGACTACTCTCTGACCATGCTTTTCACTCATTCGAAAAGGGTACATATGGCTACTAAAACAGTCTTTTAGCCATCTACAGGTGGCATGTGGGTAAAGTCTACTTGAATACTTGAAACAGTCTGTTACCTTGACTTCTGCATCATGTCTTTTTGTAGCCCATTTTAATGCTCTGATGAGGGCTGCCAGTCTCTAATTTTACTTCAGCAGTTAAGTTGATGTCATTATCTGCAGATCTTTGCACTTGTTGCTGTTGTTATGGTCTCACACAAGCTGTGATTCTGTTTTTTCCTTCATCATGTTTTCCCACATATTGCACAGTCTATTTGGGAGGTATTGAACCACTGTAACTCCTATTCCTTAATTTTCTGCCTTTTAGATATTCCAGGCTTTTATCTCTCTTCCTTTTCCTTCTCAATCTTCGCTAAGCTCCCCTTTCTAAATTTGAAACACAGTCTTTGGAGCAAGCACACATAGACATTTCCAAATTTCTCATCTCAAGTCTCTGATTTAAGTCAATTTCTTTTCAAAAAGTACTAGCATCCAGGATCACTTTACATATTGAAGTTCCTTTTCTTTGTAGATAGCCCATATCAATGAGACCTACTTGGAATCAGTATAGATCTTACTGCAATGCTTTCATTAAGGCAATTAGCTCAATGTTTTTGAATTGAGGTCCTTCTTGGAAGGGGACCAGCTTCTCATCTTCCTGAACCACAGCGCAGCCGGCTTGTGGGTTCTTTAAGATGGGGAGCCACAATCTCAATGTCTCGTCTATGGGTGAATTTGATTGCTTTCTCTAATAGGAAGTCAGCAGCAATGCATAGGAAACAAGCTACCAGATTAGATCCATATTCTCGCTGGACAATTTCATGTTCCAAGCTTCTGGGTGAGCATTCCTACTACTGTTGAACAATTGGAAGGATTTGCTCGCGTCTGTTGCCCCTGGGAGTTGCCCTATCTTCACCAGTCCATTCAAACGGGGTAGGCTCTGGTCTTTTCCTTTTCTTTTTTTCACAATTTCCCCTTGGTTAAGACAGGGGTTAGCTGCAATTAGCTTGAGTCCTGCTTGCTTTCTAAGATGCTGATGTCTTTGGAGATAACTAATCCTGATTGCTTGCACTTTACAAAATGAGTCTTTTTTACTCAATAGCATAGGCAAATTGGGATTAAAATGAACTCATGTCCTGTTTGAACTGTATTTTACAGTTACCAATTTGCAGTTTCAGCCTGAGAACACTGTATGTTTCTTATCAAGAAGCGGCTGGCTAGAAATGTCCTTGAGAAAGGGGGCCCACTGGAGTGAAATGTTTCCCTTTGTTTTACTGGAGGGAAGCACTCCCCCTCCCATCTGAAATGGTGGGCTGCGGCCCCTCCTTTCTGAAGCTGAATTCAAAATGCACCTTTTTTCCTTCTATAGCATTGGCAACTGGGGTTAACTATTCTTGATCTCTGCCATCCACATCTTCAGTCCTCTGTATAGCATTTCCTTCATTAACATCTCTCCTGCTTCATTAACATCTCTCTTGCAGGCTGTGCTGGCAAGGTGGAGCTTGGCTCTCTTCCAGCTTTTCATCTATATCCATATCTACCTCTTCTTCCCATAACACCTTTCTCTGGCCACTTTTCCCTACTGCAGCCAGTAAACTTGCTTTATGCCCTTCATTCTCACTTGCTTCATCTCTCTCCTTGTGTATCCACTTGTCAGGGCCTTCAACTGGACTGAAAACATTCTCTTCTAAAGCCTTCTGTCTTTTGTGGTTCCTTTAACATCAAGGGCATTTTGGGAAACATCTGCCTTGGGGTCTTCAGGGTTCACATCTCGGGCCTTTTCCAGGTTTATTTGGTGTCTCTATCCCTTCTTTATTTCCTGAGTGAAACCATCTTGGTCTCCTGCAGGGCATCTGGACATATCTGACCAGGTAACATGTATGCCCAGTTATTATTATTATTTATCATTTATTATTATTATTATTATTATTATCTTCATCTTCATATCCAAATGCATCTGAGGAAGTGGACTTCAGTCTAGGAAGCTTATGCTGCCCACTTTTTCTTTCAGTCTTTCTATTATTATTATTATTATTATTATTATTTTTGCTTTCAGGATTGCTTTTAGATTGGTTTGCACCCGCACATGTTCAGTGGTCCATAATCAGTTGCAATGTATCAAGTCTGGGCCTTCCTTGGCTTCAAAGCTGAGCCATGCAAGATAGTAGAGGGCCTCAGCTGGCTAAAGTTTCCTTGTTCATTGTTCTATCCTCTCAGCAGGTCATGTGCTGTGTACATTCACTCCAAATATTAATGTTCCCTTTTTATTTCTTTTTTTATTTCTTTTTCCTTTTTTATTTTTCTTAGCTTGTGGGCTTCTTTTTGGAAGCGTGGCTTACTTCTTCAAGCTTTCTTATCATCACATTCCTGAGGTGGGAGGTGGTGGGGAACTAGAGTTGAGCCATCTTCAAAAAAGACCTGTTTCAGACTTTCATGGCTCTGTGCCAAAGGGAAAGGGTTTTGTGCACCATCGCCATTTTCTTCTGGCTTCTACAGATTTCTATGGCGTTGCATCCCTAAATTTAAAAAAAGGTAAAAAGAGAGAAGAAACCTCCCACTCCATCCCTCTTTCCTACCTGCCTATCCTATTTGTTTCTACAAGGATAGATCGACAGACACAAAAGGGATTTTTGACAGGGAATCGAGCCAACTTTAGGAAATTGGGGGAAGTTGGACTCTTGAAGGGGTCGGGAATTCACTCATTCACTGCTATGCAATGCCTCCCAGAAAACCAATTTACCCAGGGCCGCCCCCAGGCACCAAATGGTTGGCAAGCATGTAGCCACACACACACACACAATCTCTCAACAAGGAAACCCACAAACCATTTCCTCCCCATAGAGAAAAGCAGAAAATACCTTATCAAAAAACCTTATCAGGGGTAGATCAGCCCCCTCTTCGGTTCGTTTGAACCGGGCCAGAACCTTTTTTTTTTTTTTTTTTGTTAAAAAGGTACAGAATCAGAAGAAAGAACCCTTTTTCCTCCTACTCACCAGCATGTGCTTTTTTCTTTTTTTCCCTTTCTTTTTCTTTTTCTTTTTCCCCCCCTTTCTCCAGCGCTGGATTCTAAGGCTGTTTGGAACTGAATCCCTCAAAGGTCACTTTGCTAATATGTGGGCTTCTCCAGCGGTTTCCAGCTCAACAGGCACCAGAAAAAGTCTGGGGTGGCCACATTCCTGATAAGATAGATAACGCCAGAGTCCCTCATATCTCAAAGTGATGCGAGGTAGAGAAATCTCTCTGTCTTGGATCTCCTCACAAAGCCGGGGTCAGGGGCAGAGGTGTTGACCTCTTAGGTCCCTGTTCGGGCGCCAAATTATGTTAAGGTAAACAAAGGGTCAATTAACCCATTCACAACCAATTATGCAAATCAGGCATTTGTGAAGATTTCCAATCAGACTCATTTTATTCCAAACAGTCTCAGTCTGCATGCAGAGCTTCAGCCAAAAGTCAATTCCTTGACTGAATCCCTTAAAAATGGCGCAAACAGTTTTTATTAACCCACAAAATATTCATTGAACATGCGTAGTTTAACATTCATTTATATATGTGTGTGTGTTGTTGTTCAGCTTGTCTAAACTGCTCTCTGCTGGCCTGATTCACAATGAATGCTTTGTAGTAGAAACCTTATCAGCTTGCTAGCTACAGCGACCTTCAGGGAGGCCCGTCTTTCTCTGTGAAGAGAAATTCACGCTTAGTGTTCTTCTTCTCCCCCCTCCTTCCTAACCCCACAACTCAAGCCTAATTCAAAGCACAAGTTTTTCCTTTGCTCTATGGCTGAACTATTGATCATTAATGGGAGAGATTATTGGCTTCATTTGGTTATCAATGGCTTTATTAGTTTTCCACCTTAACAGTTGCAGCACAATATTTAGCCAGGATAACATGGAGTGTTATCCAGTGTGATGTAGTAGTTTGAGCACTGGACTGTGACTCTGGGAACCTGGGTTCATATCCCTGCCTGGCCATGGAGACCCACTGGATGACTTACACAAGTCATTCTCTTTCAGCCTCAGAGGAAGGCAAAGGCAACTCCCCTTTCAATAAATCTTGTCAAGAAACCCTTGTGATAGGTTTTGGATTAATGTTTTATAACTTCAGTCTATTTGATTCTCTGTACTGCCTATTTTGTTTTATTTTGCATTAAGTCTCTGTGTACAGATGTTTAAATTGTATTTTAATATTGTATTTTATTATTCTATATTACTGAATTAATGTTTATTCTGCCATTGTTAGTAAAACTCCATGTACACAGATGGTGCTATATAAATAAATGATAGTAGTAGTAGTAATATTAGGTTTACCTTAGAATTACTAGTAGTCAGAAATGACTTGAAAACACACAATAACAAATTAGTCCTCTAGACATGTTATTCACACAGAAGGCATTCATTTGAGCAATTTGAGCAAAGATGAACAATGTTTCCAGCCTATGGTGTCATATGGATATCCCCAAAAGAAAAACAAACACAAGAACAGAAGTACCAGTAGCTGGAAGTACTGGGATTGGCAATTCATCATTGGTGCTCCTGGGAATGGCAATTCATCATTTTGGGTGGGGGCAGAAAATGAGTGAAAATGAGTGAGATCTGGGTAGGCTTTGCCCACCCAGGTCTAGGAAGAGCTCCTTCTGTCCCTCTTCAGATATCTGCACAACTGGGGTTCACTCATTTGTGTGATGTCAGAGAAAGGGGTCAGCACACAATCCCACCCTTTCCCCTACACAAAACATAGAGAAAAGTCCAATTATACTATGGAAACTAATTCTTCTTAGAGTAGGTGGCATTGGCAAGATCAGGTTCCTTCCTGAAATATCGGGTTAACAGTGGTGACAGCTGTTTTCCTGACATTTAATGAGATTCTATGAATGTCTAAAAATCCAAGTAATGATGCTAAAACTTTCATTATTGTTGGGCTCTAATTATACAAATAGAAGTGCTGCAGAGGGAAGCTGAGAAGGTATGACCTTACTAGACCAGAAAGCTGGGCCAAAGCTAACAAAATTAGTTTCAACACAAAGAAAGTGTAGTAAGGTACTATACTTAGGCAGAAAAAATGAAATGCATAGATATAGGATGGAGGACACCTGACTTAACAAGACTACATGGGAAAGGGTTCTAGGAGTCCTAGTAGACCACAAGTTGAACATGAGTCAACAGTGTGATGCAGTCGCAGAAGCTAAAAGCCCAAAGTGATTTTAGGCTATACGAATAGAAGTATAGTGTCTAGATCAAGGGAAGTAATAGTGCCACTCTGTTCTGCTTTGATCAGGTCCCACCTGGAATACAATTCAAAAAGGATGTTGACAAGCTGGAGCATGTCCAAAGGAGGGCGACTAAAATGGTGAAAGGCCTGGAAATGATGCCCTAAAAGGGATGTCTTAGGGAGCTGGGGATGTTTAGCCTGGAGAAGAGATGGTTAAGAGGTTATATGATAGCCCTGTTTAAATATTTGAAGCAAGGTCATATTGAGGATGGAGCAAGCTTTTTTTCTGCTGCTCCAGAGAATAGGACTGGAACAATGGATGCAAGCTACAGGAAAAGAGATTTGACATCAACATTGTGAGGAACTTTCTGACAGTATGAGTTGTTTGACAGTGGAACACACTCCCTCCGGGTGTGGTGAAGTCTCCTTCTTTGGAGGTCTTGAAACAGAAGCTGGATGACTATCTGTCAGGGATGCTTTGACTGAGAGTTCCTGCAGGCAGAGGGTTGGACTAGATGGCCCTTGTGGTCTCTTCCAACTCTGTGATTCTAAGGATTTGTCACTAGAAGTTCAGCATGCCATTCTATGTCTTTCTGTGCCTTAACATTTGAACATCATGGACATGAGCCCATTAAATTTAATTAAAATTCTAAGTGGAATACTTTATATTCACCCACTGAAATTAAAGGGAATTATAGGTGCTTAGTTTTGGCTGGGCTGTGATCAGTAGAACTGGTTAACAGTAGTTGGGTAGAACTGGCCATTTAAGAAAAGATGCCAAGTGTTTGGGGTTGATAAACTTATTTTTAGTTGGCCAGGTCCTATCTGCTTTCAGAATATCCTGGAGGGAATGAATAGCATTCATTTTGTTATGTTGTTTAGATTTATTATTAGGCAGAAATGATTAATTAACAGTTTAATTGAAGTAAATGTCATGCCAGAGAGAGGGTGAGACAAACAGACAAATGATACTAAAGTATAGAACAGTTTTCCAACGTATTGTCAGAATCAAAGAAAATGTACATGTAATTGGAATAATGTAGCAGCATTACATAGGTGAAAACTTCACTGTGCATTCACCAAAACAAATAATAATAATAATATGCAGATATAATCATCACATTCAATGATGAATTGTTTAATGTCTGTTATCTTTCAGTCTTTTAAGAACTGTATACAGTGGTCCCCCGGGTTACGAAGGTAATCCGTTCCGGATTACCTTTCGTAATCCGTAAGCTTTCGTTTCCCGGGGGACTGCTAAAATCAATGGACCGCGCAGCCATTTAAAGGGGCCGCGTGGCTTTTTTCGCTTCGTATCCCGGGGGATATTTCGTATCCTGGGGGATAGGAAGCCGGTCCGCCACCTTTTGGATCCCGGGGTTTTCGCAACCCGGGGGATTCGTAAGGCAGGGGACCACTGTATTCTGATTAATGCTAGGGAGAGATCTATTGGCTTTTGTGTTTTCAAGAGATGAGTGGCTGTTTCCCCCCATTATGCCTTGGAGAGAAATATACTAAATTAATCTGACTTTGAAAAGGACTTCCTGTATGACTATTAATTATTGCAGGCATGGCTTCCATCACGTCTGGTACCAAACAACAACGCATTCCTCACCCACTGTCTACTTATTATTATTCATCAACTCTCAGGAAGACTTCTGTAAAATTTGAAAGCATTCTCACTAATTTGTGAATTTCAGGTTGTATAATGGTACATCTACACTATAGAAATAATGCAGTTTGACTTCACTTTAACTGGCATGGCTGCATTGTACAGAACCCTCGGATTTGTAGATTTCAGAGTACACTGCTCTTTAATCGTTCCAAGTCTGTGATGTTTTCTGCTAGTTGTATGGTGTCATCTGCATAGCTTAGTTGATATTCCTTCGTCCTATTTTTACTCTTCCTCTTTCAGGGTTTAAGCCTTCTTCTTCTTATATTTTCTGTGTACAAGGTGAACAGATAGGGTGAGAAAATACAGCCCTGCCTGTCCTCGTTGCCAATTGGGAACCATTCTGTTTCTCCATATTCTGTTTTAACTGTATATTCTTGTCCTAAGTACAGATTTCTTATAAGAACTATCAAATGCAGTCCCATGTCCTTAATAGCCACCCATGGTTTTTTTGTGATCTAAGCAGTCAAAGACTTTGCAATAGTCTATAAAAAGTATGCTGATTGTCTTCTGGAATTCCTTGGTTCACTCCATTGTATGTTTGCAGTGTGGTCCCTAGTGTCTCTTTCTTTTCTGAACCCTGTTTGCACCTCTGGGATTTCTCTCTCCTTGGATGATTGGAGGCTGTTTTGCAGAATTCTGAGCATAATTTTGCTTCCATGGGAAATCAATGCTATGGTCTTATCGTTTCTGCAGTCTTTTGTGTCTCCTTTTTCCACTCCACCAAATGAATCTGAGGAAGCAGGTACAAGTGTAGGAAAGCTCATCCTACCAGCTTCTCTCTTTCAGATAGTCTCAAAGGTGCTGCAAAATCCCTCTGCATACTTACCACTCCATTGGATTTAATGGAACTTGAGCACTTGGGGGGAGGTCCTGGAACCAAGATTCACAAAGGTACTGCAAGATTCCTTTGCATACTTACTATGCTGTTATGTAAAGAGATCTCAGTAGCACCTTTGAGACTAAATGAAATAAATGTTTGTAGACTTAAGTCTACTTCCTCAGATGTATTTGGTGCAGTGGAAAAACAGGGACAGACCTCTCAAAGGAGTTTATCAGATGGGAGGAATTTCTCTTTATTTTGAATGGAGCCAATTGGAGCCAATTCAAATTCACGTGAATTCACTAGTTTAGCGAGTTTATGTGAATTCCAACTGCGTTCGGAATGCGTTCAGAATGACTTCCCATTACCCAAAAATGATTTCCCATTGCCTGAAATTGCATGAGATGCTTTAATATGAAATAACGCAAAACCCATGATTGCATTCGGAATGACTTCCCTTTTGCCCGAAACTGCGTGAGTTACTTTGATACGCAATAACGTGAAACCCCATGATTGCGTTTGGATTGCCATTAGATTATACTTCCAATTTCCGTTGTTTTATAAACTCCTAAGTCATTTGTCTGTGAGAATGTCAGTTCAAAGGTGCTACAAGATCTCCTTGCATACTGATTTTGAATTCTATTTATTATGGCATTGTATTTAATGGGATGTGAGCATTTGGATACCCATAGGGGATCCTGGACCCAAGAATCCCAAAGGTGCCGCAAGATCCCTTTGCATACTTATTATTCCATTGTATTTAATGGGACTTGAGCACTAGGGTATCCACAGGGCACGTTGAACCCAAGAGCCTTAAAGATGCTGCAAGATCCTTACTATATGGCATGCATATTTACTGTGCCATAGTATTTAATGGGACTTGAGCATTTGGGTATCCATGGGAGTCCTGGACCCAAGAGTCTCAATTGCATACTGTGCCATAGTATTTAATGGGGCTTGAGCATTTGGAAATCCACAGAGAGTCCTGGGAACAAAAGTCTCAAAAGGTGCTGCTGCTGTAAGATCCTTTTTATGTACTTACTGTGTCATTGGAGTTTATCATACAACGGCATTTGGGGGTATAATGCAATGGCAATCCGAATGCAATCATGGGGTTTCACGTAATTGTGTATTAGAGTATCACACAATTTCGGGCAATGGGGGGGGGGGGGTCATTTTCGGGAAATGGGAAGTCATTCTGAATGTATTCCGAATGCAATTAGAATTCATGTAAATTCACTAAACTAGCAAATTTAAGTGAATTTGAATTGGCTCCATTCAAAATTGAGAGAAATTCCTCCCATGTGATAAACTCCATTGTATTTAATGGGGCTTGAGCATTTGGTTATCCATAGGGGGTCCTGGACCCAAGAGTCTCAAAGGTGCTGCAAGATCTCTTTGCGTACATACTGTGCCATAGTATCTAATGGGAGTGAGCATTTGAGTACCCATAGGGGGGTCCTGGACCCAAGATTCTTTGCACACTTACTGTGCTATTGTATCTAGTGGGACCTGAGCATTTGGGTATATACGGGGGACCTGGACCCCAGAGTCTCAGTTATGTACTTACTATGCCATTGTATCTAATGGGACTTGAGCATTTGGGTACCCATAGGGGGTGCTGGACTCAAAGGTGCTGCAAGATCCTTTTGCATATTTAATGTGCCATTGTATTTAATGGGACTTGTGCACTAGTACTTAATGGGACTTGTGCTGTAGTACTTAATGGGACTTGTGCCATAGTACTTAATGGGACTTGTGCTGTAGTACTTAATGGGACTTGTGCACTAGTACTTAATGGGACTTGTGCCATAGTACTTAATGGGACTTGGGCAATAGTACTTAATGGGACTTGAGCTATAGTATTTAATGGGACTTGTGACACAGTACTTATTGGGACTTGTGCTATAGTAATTAATGGGACTTGTGCAATAGTATTAAATGGGACGTGTGCTATAGTATTTAATGGGACTTTTGCTGTAGTATTTAATAGAACTTGTGCCATAGTACTTCATGGGACTTGTGCTGTAGTACTTCATGGGACTTGTGCCATAGTAGTTCATGGGACTTGTGCTGTAGTATTTAATGGGACTTCATAGTACTTCATGGGACTTGTGCTATAGTATTTAATGGGACTTGTGCCACAGTACCTAATGGGACTTGTACAATAGTATTTAATGGAACTTGTGCTATAGTATTTAATGGGACTTCATAGTACATAATGGGACGTGTGCAATAGTATTTAATGGGACTTGTGCCACAGTACTTAATGGGACTTGTGCTATAATATTTAATGGGACTTGTGCAATAGTATTAAATGGGACTTGTGCTATAGTATTTAATGGGACTTGTACTGTAGTATTTAATAGGACTTGTGCCCTGGCATCAAATGGGACCTGAGCCCTTGGGCATAGGGAGAGGGCGTGTGTTCAGTGAACCCAAGGTCCTTCCTGTGCCATGCTCGCTTCCCCTCATGGGCCTTGGAGGGGGGCGTGTGGGGTGGGGGGGTCCTTGGGAACCAGTAGAGCCCAGCTGAGCCCCATGGCTTCCCCGCAGGTCTTTCAGGGCTTCCCCCAAGCGGAAGAGGGCAGCGCTAGGACCACCAGGCTTCTCTCTCTCTCTCTCTTTCCTCACAGCAGAGCCTCCTTCCTTCGCTGGCTGCTGCCATTTCCACTCACTCTGCTGGGGCTGTAGCCTCCCCCCACTGAAAAAGAGGGAGGTTACTACCCAGACTGAGCCCGAGAGCGAACGGAGGCGCCACTCGCTCACAAACACACACCGCCTGCTGCTGCTGCTGCTGCTGCTGGGTCTGAGGAGGAGAGAGAGAACTAGAAGGAGAGCCCAGGGATTGGGAAAGGCAGGAAAGCAGCCTCTCTGGAAAGGAAACCCAGGCACACACACAACAGAGAGAGAGATACAGAGAGAGAAAGAGCACTGCTTTTCCTTCTCCTTTGAGACTCTCTCTCCAAGCGGAGCCGAAGAAAGTGTTTGGAGAGAGGAGGAGGAGGAACACAAAACAAGGAGCTCTTCCTCAGCTGCTTCCTCTCTGCTTGGGCTAATTTCAGTGCACTCTTCCAAGCCTTTCCTCAACTTTTGGCGTGTCTGAAAGGAGAAGGAGAAGGAAAGTTTCTCTGAACCCGACAATTGCGGTGCCGGCTGGGGTCGGGCTTTGGGTGTCTTGCTTAAGCAGCAGCGGAGGAGAAGGAGATGGCCCGAGGAGGAGGGCGAGTGCTTGGTTGGCCCCTGTGGCTGGGCTTCCTTCTGCTGCTGCTGCTGCTGCCCTCCTCCTGCGGCCGGAGCAGCCGCCTCTACACCAACCACTGGGCGCTGCGCATCGCCGGCGGCATCCACGAAGCCAACCGGATCGCCAGCAAGTACGGCTACCTCAACATCGGACAGGTAGGAGGAGGACACGGAGATAGAAAGACCCAGCTGCATCCACAGTGGAGGAATAACCCGGTTTAATCAGTCTATCTGGCTCAAGGCTATGGAATTCTGGGAGTTGGAGTATGTTGTGGGGCCCAGAGCGGAGCTCCGCTCCGCTCTGGGCCCACAACATACTCCAACTCCCAGAATTCCATAGCCTTGAGCCAGATAGGCTGATTAAACCGGGCTATTCCTCCACTGTGGATGCAGCCTAGATTATTTCTGCACTTGTAGTTTGTTCTGGTAAGGCTAGACACTACAGTTCCCCGGCCTTGAGCCAAGGGCAGTTAAAGCGGTGTCGAACTGGATTGTTTCTGCAGTGTTTTGTGAGACACTGAGCCTTCTCTGTCAGAGAGAGAGAGAGAGAGAGCTCTGGTGCCACAGTTAACTCCAGTTCCCAGGATTCCCCTATCACTGAGCCGGGGTGGGTTAAAGCGCTCTCAGACCGCAATATTTCGGCACTGGAGAGTTAAAGCGGGCTCAAACCGGATTATTTCTCCAGTGTGGACTGGGCGGTTTGGTCTTGGTTGGGTATGGGAGGAGGGAAGAGGGAGAAAGTTGGCTGTTTGGGGGTGCTTCACTTCTGGGGCCTGGATGAGGAGAGGGGGAATATGGTGATTTAAGAGTTTAGGGATTTAAAAAGGTGCTTTAAATGGGAGGAGGAGAGAGAAGGGCCCAGAGGGGATTGAAGGGAGGTGAGTTTGGGCTGGAAAAAGAAGGGGGTCTTCATCTATCTTGAGGGGAAGAAAGTCCCATCTTGAGGTGGAGCAGCCCAGGACTGTGAGGATAAGAAACCTTGCCAAAGTTGGGCTGAAGAGAGGTACAAAGGGAGGAGGAGGAGGTTCTCCACAGTATGTTTCTCCACACTGGAGAAATAACCTGGTTTGGCCCACCTTTAACTCTTTTTCTGGCTGAAGGCTATGGAATTCTGGGAGTTGGAGTTTGTTGTGGGGCCCAGAGCGGAGCTCCCATTACCCGAAAATGACCCTCCATTGCCCGAAATTGCATGAGATGCTTTAATTCGCAATAACGTGAAACCCCACGATTGCGTTCGGATTGTCATTAGATTATACTTCCAATTTCCAATGTCTGCTAAGCTTCCTAGAACATGGCCACATGGCCCGAAAAACCCACAAAAATCCTGTCATCCTAACAGCAATGGGCTCTGGCACACTCACCTTGCCTCACCAATGCTCGATTGCCTTGATGGTTACTTCAGCCACTACCTGGAGAACCATGTTGTGGGGGGCTAAGTTCCCCTGTGTTGAACTCAGTCACCGCTCCCCTAAATTTTCTCCCTTATCTCACCTGCCCAAAGAGTCTCCTGCACCTTTCTCCTAAGCCTGAGGGCTCCTTAATAGGAGGCAAGCCTGAAGGCCTACAACCTTTACAGTGTAAATCCAGAAATAAGAGCTGGGTGGAAGTAAGGGCCAGGAGGGAAGAGGTGTTTGTGGGGCAGCAGAGTGAGCCTTGGGACCTTATCAGATGGGATGAATGGAGCCAAGTGGAGCCAATTCAAATTAATGTGAATTCGCTAGTTTTGTGAATTTACGTGAATTCCAGTTGCGTTCGGAATGTATTCAGAATGACTTACCTGAAAATGACCCCCCATTGCCCAACATTGTGTGAGATGCTTTAATTCGCAATAACGTAAAACCCATGATTGCGTTCGAATTGCCATTATATTATACTGATAAGGTCCTTGGTTTGGTCTTCATTTCCACATTGATAGGGAAAGGTAGTGGTGTAAGAGCTGGGACCCAAACCAAGGCAGGGCAAAGGATGCTGACCAGGTGGATTTTTCCCAGCTGTCCTTGAAATCCTTCTTCCTCCCCTCCTGGCTGGAGCTGGGGCTCCCTCTCTTGAGTCAGAAAGCAGGAATGTGATGCAGCTACCCTGATCTTTGCTCTGACTCTCTCCAGGCTTCTACAGTCTGCTTGTAAGACTGTGGCAGGACTAGTGGAGGATGTGTGTGTGTGAGAGAGAGTGAAAGAGAGAGCAGGCAAGAGACTTGGGAAAGCAGTGTGCATTGGGGGGTGCCAATAGCACATTGTCAGACTGCACTCTGGCCCTTCCCCATGTCCTGAACTCTCCCTGGCTCTTTATGGAGTGAACTTTCAACTCAGCAAATGGAAATGATTTTTTTTTTCCCACAACAAACAGATGGTGTGTGTCCCGCCTCATGCAAGGGCCAAGATTTTTATTCTTATTTTTCCTGGGCTTCTGCCAAAATAACAGAGAAAGGGAAGATGCAGGATCAAATGTGTGGCTCTGTTCACCAGGCTGAGCCCCCAGACGTTCCTCTGTGTATGGTTAGCACCTGGAATATATGAAACAGAAATGCCTGGTGAATGGAGGCAGCATCTTTGCTCTGCCTAAGAAAGAGGGAAACCTGTCACTGTCCCTTCCTGTTCCTGATTTGGACACTCTGCTGCTCTGATCTCACTTTTACCCTAAGTGAATTTCTGACAATCTGTTAGAAATGAGTTTGGCTTAAGGTGAATGGAAGATCAGAGCAGCAAAGTGCCCCCCAGTCATGGGTGCAGTGACAGGTTTCCCTCCTTCTGAGGGAACTTTTTCCTCCTGGTGTGTATTTACCTATTAAAAGGGTGAGATGGAGACTTTGCAGAGCTCCCAAGAATCAGGCCAAAGGGCTTTTTAGTCAATCATTGTTGCCACAGTGGCCAGCAAGATAGCCACAGTAAACCCACAACCAGAATGTGAGCCCAACTGCACTTTCTTATTTCTGTTCCCCAGCAACTGGTGGTCAGAGGTATATTGTTTCTGGCGCATAATCATCACATTCTAATACATAATCTTCACAGCTAGTAGCCACTGATATCATTTTCTTTCATGAATTTGTCTAATCCCTTTTCAAAGCCATCTAAATTGATGATCCTCATTGCATTTGTTCACATGCTTATTTTGTTAATGTCATGTACTGATGAGAAGTTGGTGTTTGTTCACCGCTAGCAGCAACATGGGCAGGGATTAAATAGCAGGTCCTGTTAAAAAGAAACAAGGTGTCCTGAAACCAAAATGTGAAAGGTGGTGGAGGTGGAAATACGGCACTGCAAGGAGAAGAAAATCTTGAGTCTGCAAGATTCTTAAAAACACAAATAGTTTGTGTGGTAGTTCATTGCGCAAATTTAATTTCCAAGGTGCTTCAGAAGGACACTTAAGCTTAATTCAGTGGCATTTCTATGGCCTTCGCATTCTGTGTTCAGGGATGTCACTGAGTTTCTTAACTATGGGAGATTAACATTTATCTTTAATTTGTTCTAAATTATTTTAAGCTGCTTTGGGCCCCATGCTTGGAGGAAGGTGGTGTATCAATTAGAAATTAATAAAGATATGAAAATCCATTGAAATAAAGCCACACTGATAACAAGTTGAATTACGTGTCACCAACTTGGAATTTTCAGAATTCTCAGATGTTTAGTTTAATGAACACCTGCAACTAGCTGGATCCAAAAACACTTAGTAAAAAAACCAAAACATATGGAACCAGACATCTTCAAGCACTAGGCAGGGAAACACCTGCTACAAACAACTCTACTGCTATCTTACCATTCTAGTCGAGAAGAAAAATTATAGGATTCCTACTTCTCATATAGTCTCTGTGAGAGCAGATCACTTATTTCACAGCCCTTAATTCTCTAAGTGTGAAACATGTTACCCAACGCATAAGAAATGGCACAATGAAATAACACATAACAAGATTTGCCATTCATTCTTTATGACTCTACGACCAGTAGAAGATAATGTTTCATTTTGGATTACATATTTTATTACACCAATTAAAAGGTGCAGCTTTAAAGGTACAAACCCTATTTGATGTGCTATAAACTCAATGAAGACAGCTGACCTATTGTAATTTGCCCTCCTTTCTCCTTCCCCAGTGCTCTCAGATCAAAAGACAGTAACACTTGCTCAGCTGTTGTTTGTGTCATAAAACCACTTCACGCATACTGTATGATTGCAGTGAATGTTTCAAAAACAGCTTATAATAACTGTTAATCTAGAGAGCTTCCTTCATCAACTGTGAAAATAGTATTAGTGTATGGGTACTATAAAACAACAACAACAACAACACTGTTTACATCACAAAAGTTGGTTTCTGCCACTGTGAAACATGGGCAAATGGGATTGATTTACCACCTTAGGCTTTCAGTGAGACTACTAAAGTTGATAGTCCATAAATCAGTGAGCACAAACATGCCAGCACTGAAATGCAAACATATGTTCACCTTAACTAGAATTGGCATCTTTGTGTCATACCATTTACATGTTTAAACTTTATTTTCTGTGGATTGTGTCTATAAGCAGTATGATACATATTATCTCTTCTATTTTCCTGGCTGAATCACTGCAATTTGACAGAAAGATTTCAAATTGTGTTGAAACACATGATATAAAAGGTATGCAAAAGTATAATGTTTTCCCATATTTTGATGGTTCAATCTTAGCCTTTTGTATTGTTCAGGCCAGGGCTATATCATCTGTGTATTATTTAAGGTTATGTGAGCAGCACAGTGAAAATGTAAGACTGTCTTAATATATAAAATGCTGGTTAAGCTTGAAGATGTGAGATGTATGGGGGGGGGGGAGGATTGACATGTATGGAAGAACAGTATTGACTAAGATTAAATGTTAGAGCAGTGATGCTATAAACTAACTCAGTTTTCAAACATTGGTATTATTTTATTATTGGATATGGAACACAAATTAGAGTTCATGGTCATATGTAAGAGGTGTTTGTGGAGAATATTATGTTTATGATAACATAAGTAACTGTTAATAGTTTTATTTTAAAATGACTCTTGGTTTACAGTATTTTGTTAATCTTATGCTTGCCTTTTCTGAAGATTAAAAATGATCAGAAACAAATACACTTATGCCTTTTGTAGGACCAGTTAACAAGGGCATGCATAAGTATTTTAATCATAACTCTTTATTCTCAGTTTAATTGTCAATAACACAGTGAATAAAGTTGGGCAATGTGTTGTAGTACTGACTTGAAAGTGGAAATGACATGGTTTACTTCATATATATATATATATATAGTATATTGTCCAGCAGACGTAGGATTACACACTTCTGTCATGACCTAAGAACATAAGTTAACCTGTTCACATGTTCTTCTTTGTACTCCATAGGATAGCAAATACTCCTAGGGATATGTTTGAGGTGATTTACTTTTAGAACAAAGTAAGAGTTCTTCAACTGTCAGGAATTCTCCTTCACAGATAACAATGTATTCTTCTTCATAATTACTTTTCTGTATGAGTTTGAACAAGAAATAGTGTATTAATTTTAGCTATACAATTAACATTGGGTCATCTTATTAAGCATACCACATGCTGTGACTGTAATGTGGAGGTTCTTTGAATTTGTTGTTTCTTATCGGACCAATGGATATTTTTATACATATCGCATTGGGTGGGTGGGGGGGAAATATAGCTGTGATTGTTTTTCCTTTCTACATAGTTACTTCCAGTTCTGCCAAATTAAGGTTACTGTTTAACCTGAAAGTTTGCATAGTCCTATACAAACAAAGGAGGTCCTGTAAAAGAGAGTTCTGAAACAATTTTGTTTTTGTTGTTTCAGTTTGTATGAGACCAACACAACAAGTGTTTGTCACAAATGGGGACATCAGCTACATGGTCATCTTCCAGGAGCTTTCTTTCAGAAATAGATATTAATTTGATTTAAACTTTATTTTATTTAAATTAATCTTTAGATACACTTTAAAGTTCCCCATTCTTAGAAACAAAAACCTCATTTTCATTAATGTCTTCTAGGGTACACATTTGTGCTGATGAAACAATCTTTCCATCTTCTTGTTTTAATCCACACATTTTATCAAGAAAATATAGGACTATAATTACAGATATACAACATGTCAGGCAGAGGTTAGCACTCCACATGTTTTAAACTAATATTGGCAATGACACAGTAAATGTCTTAGGATAGAATAGATGGTAAATTGCAATAAAATATGTACATCAGCATCAGTACACTGGTAATGGTGGGGCAGAGGACAAAGTAGTGTGTGGGTGATATTCTCAAAGCAACATAGAAAATTAGCATTTCAGATGTACTGGAAGTGATGCAGCATCACTTCTGATCACCATTTTGGGCCTATTTCATTATTTTTAAAGCTAGGGGGGTATAATGGGGCGTTCTGGAGGGTAAGTTAAACAACTACATTTATGGGTGGTTTTGATGCATTTGAGGCCATTTGGGAATGAAAAATTGCTCAGAAAGCAGCCCCTTAAATGGTGATGGTTTCTCCAGAGGGATTGGTGGTGTTTGTAGAAGTGTTTGCACATAGGCCATGGGGCACACTTTCCTTACCATTGATTTCGAGCAAGGGCATTTCCTAAAGGAGTGGAGTACTTGTGTTAGGAGCTGTAGTTGTTTCTTCCATTAATCCTCCAAACAATCCAAGATACAACTAACAAACATCAAATAGTTTGCATTCACTTGCTCTTTCTTTTCTCAGTAGAGGACAAGAGTTGGACTCTGTGCTGATGCCCTCCACTGTACCACTATCTGCCTGTTTCACATTCATGTTCTTGTTGTGGGCCAAGAAAGTAAAATAGAGGGAAATAATTCCATTGTCACTTGTGTGATAGTTTAAAAAAGCCAGCATGGTGTAGTAGTGCTTTAAGCATTGGAGTAAAACTCTGGAGATCTGGGTTCAGATCCCCATTCAGCAATGGAAATCCACTGGATGACCTTGGACATGTAACTCTCTCAGGCTCAGAAGAAGGCAAAGACTTATTCTTCCAAGAACTGTGTGATAGGCTCACTTTAGGGTCACCATAAGTCTGAAATGACTTGAAGGCACAACAACAACAACAACAACGAACTCATTGGCTAAGAGTGTTCTTCACAGCACCTATTCAGAACTAGAAAGTAATGGCTGTTTCAAGTTTGGCCAGGTGAGATCTCTAGCCTATCTGTAGATTTCAACTAGAGTGGCATGCCACTCATTTAAACACAGGTATATGAAAAAATTATTAAGAAAAGTCAGAAAAGAAAGTACAAAGGCAGTTTTAGTGCAGAACATAAACAAAAATAATGACCACAAAGGGCCTACACATATTCAACCTAGACTATGAGGAAATCAAAATAGTAAAAATGTTCTTGTACCTTGAATTAGATATCGATCAGAATAGAGACTGCAGTCAAGAAATTGGAAGATTAGAAATAGAAAGGACAGCTATGAAAGAAGTAAAAAAAAGATCTTAAAACGTAAAGATATACAACTGAGCACTACAGTTAATATTGTCCAAGCCACTGTATTCTGCATTACCATGTATGGATGTGAAAGCTGGACAGGGAAGAAAATGGAAAGGAAGAGTATCAACTCATTTGAGCTGTGGTGCTGGAGAAGAATTCTGGCGAAAAGTGCTGGGGATATGTGGACATCCAAAAAGACAAGCAAATGGGTCCTTGATCAGATCAAGCCCAAACTGTCCCTGGGAGCCAAGATGACCAAATTGAGTCTGTCATGCTTTGGCCACATCATGAGATGGCAGGACTCATTAGAAAAGACAATAATGTTAGGAAAGTTGGAGGGAAGTAGAAAGAGAGGAAGACTGCATGCTAGATGGATAGACTCAATTAGGAAGACCATTGGCCTGAGCCTGTAGGACCTGAGCAGGGAGGTAGAGGATAGGACAACTTGGAGATGTCTCATCCACAATGTTGCCATGAGTTCCAGTTGACTTGAGGACAGTTAACAACAACAACAACAACAACAACAACGTGAATATAAGATATAACCACTATATTTGCTGACCACTATGAACACTATTTCCAAAGACAATTTACAACTGTTAATATTAGAGAAATATTATAATAAGGAAATCTAAAAGAACCAAAACCAAGAAAGAACCTTGGACCTAAAAAACCCTTAAAGAACAATGTAGTTTTTACCATATGTGAGCAAGACTGAGTACATGCAATGAATGCAGTGCACTGTTAACAAGAAGTAGATTTGTATAGATGCATATTAGGTAGAGGCTAGGCAAAGTATTTAGCTGCTTTGGGTCTTATGTGGAAGAAAAGTGGTTAAATAAATAAATACCAATAAAAGTTAGGACTGTAGCCACACAAAATTTAAAAAATCTTTGTTCTTTTAGTGTCCACAGCAATTGTACCATATGAATTTAGATTCCACAGCAATTGTACCGTATGATTTGAGGAAACATACATGCCCTTTCAGAGAGTAAATATTCAACAAGGACAAGCTTTTGGTTTTATAACATTTTTAGAACATAGAAACAAAATGTAAAAAGAAGTAATTTTGAGGTTTGAATGGATGATATCTCTGAATGCAGATGAAGAAAAAGCTCTGGTTCAGAGGCCATGGGCAACCCTTCCTTCCTCCAAACCTTTCATACTTTGATGTTTTATGTTTCTCCCTTTCTGGTTTGATATAATGTTTAAACATTTGATATAATGTTTAAAATGGACAAACTATGGTATACTGAAACTAGAATGAGAAACTACAAGTTTAAATAGGTTTGGAACATATAGGGCCGATCTAGATGAGCCAAAAGAGGCGCGTCTAGGGCCCAAAAGTGTGCGACTAGGGTTAGGGAGGGCTCAGCTTTCACACCCTCCCTAACCCTAGCACGTATGGGCGCTGCCATAAGGGCGCCTTTGTGCCGCGGGAGGGTGCATATCGCATATCGCACCCTTTCCGTGGCGTAAAAAAGGAGCTCCAAACGGAGCTCCATTTTGGCATCGGGTCTTTTAGACAGCTGCGACAAAGACGCAGAGAGAAAGGGGCCCTTTCTCCCTTCAGGCCCACCTCCTCAAGCGGGGTGCAGCGGGCGCCCTGGGCGCCCGCTGCACCTCGCTTAGAGGCAGTGGGGAACCGACAGTTTGCCACTTCCCCACAGCCTCTGGAAGCGGTGGGATGGGGCCGCGGAGGCTGCTGGTGTGGCAGCCTTGGCCCCATCCCACTGCTTCCTGGGGCGGTCACAGACCACCCGTTTGGGCGGTCTAGATTGCCCTTTCGTTACCATGCAGCATGTTGTGAGTGAATCAGAGTATGCAAGGAGAGTGGGAGGAGAAACTGTGGTTCTCACAGTGGTAACCTTTGGGCAAATCAGATGGTCCTGAAGGGGTGGCTTGAAGCCACCTCTTCCAACGAGGGATTGAGGCCACAGCAACCACACAGCTTGGCCCCAATCCACCTTGAAGCCAGCCAAAAAAGGAGCGGCAAAGATCCACTCCTTTTTCAACCAGGAAAAAGCCGGCTTTTCTCACCCTGACACGGCCCCATGGCAGCTTTTTGATGCTCTGGTGGCATGTGGCATGTAAACACCACACTGCTGGAGCATCATGAAGCTGCCCATGTCTGGGTATCAAGCCGGCTTCCAGGATGTGTGGTGTCTGATGATGCCTGGAAGCATGTTTTTTTAGGCCATCTGTTCTGGCCCTTTAACAGTGTTGAGTTGCTGGATTTCTTATTTACACCATAATTGTGTGTGTTCTTCCACAGATAGAAGTCCCACTGCATTAAGTGATACTTATCATTAGGCTTACTACATTTTTAGCTGGTGTAAAACGGTGTAACAATAATGTTATTAGTAAGAGTAAAGGTTAGTGTAATGTGTAATAATGTTGATTATAACCTTTAAAGCCCTTAATGGCTTAGGTACAGTCTACCTACGGGATCGCCTTCTCCCATATAACCTGACCCCGCACATTGAGGACCTCAAATAAAATTTACTGCAGCCAGCTAAAGGACCTTCTCTCAGCTGCTCCCAAATTATAGAATAGCTTGCTGGAAGAGATTTGAAGTATTATTAGTCTTGATTACCTTTTTTTAAAAAACCCAATCAAGACATATCTCTTCTGGCAGGCCTTTCCTGATTAAGATGAACTTAATCTTTTTTGTATCTTTTCATTTGACAGTTGCCCTAACTACCTTTTCCCTGTTTCTAATAATTGTTTTAATAACTCTCCAATAATTTAATTGTATTTTATTGTGGATGGGAGGGTTAGAGAGGGTTTGGGATATAATGAAACATTATTGTATTATTGTATTGTATTGATATTTTTAGTGTAAGTCACTTCGATCATTGGAAAACCAGGATAGTTACCTGATATAAAACAACATAGTGAAACAATAGAATAAAATAGAATAGTATAATGAAAATATAAATGAATGAAGTCTGTGCCAATGATATTAAGAGTAAAGATTTCATGCTGAGTTGTATCATGGAATGACCAGGTATATCCCAATTCATAACAAAACTATTTTTAAAGGGAATGATACTGAATCCTTATAAAGAAGGTAGACATAATCCCCTCTTTAGGATCAGTGATGAGGTGTTCTGCATAGTGTGTTCAGTATATTTTATGGACCATCCATTTTCAGTAGAAAAGAGAAGAAAATCTCCTTTTATGATTTTTACACAGGTGCAGGACTCTGCCTCCATGTTCACATGACAGAGTGCATGTTTCATATGGAAGAACCTCTCCACGAGGACTGATAGGGCTGGGAAAGAGTTCTATATGAAGCTATGGACACCTGCTACCTGTTGTCATAAACCAGTGATGGTGAACCTTTTAGATACTGAGTGCCCAGCTCAATAGCATCCCTGCACCGGGTGTCACCCAGTGCTGGGAGAGGGGACTTCCAGGTGGTGCTGGACCTCTGGGGCTGAACGTGTGGAGGTGGAACTTCCCCAGATACACAGACTTTGTGTGTGGGGGGGAGACTTCCCTGGAGACAGTTACAAGCACGGGATGGCAGAGGAAGAGGAGGAACAGGCATGCACCTGTTCCTCCTCTTCCCCCGCACTCCCGTGCCTTTAAATCTCTCCATGTGCCCTCAGATGGCTTTGCGTGCCAGTGGGGGCATGCGTACCATAGGTTCACCACTACATTCATAGACAATGTGCTAGAATAGTCAATGGGTCTGATTTAGTATGGGATACTTTCCAGTGACATGTCATGAACTGAACTTTTAAATGTGCTCAATCTTACAGTGCAAAGGATGAGGTATCTTTTCCAAAATGAAGACTGCCTGATGATTGGCAGTGGTCATGATACCAGACACCTCCCCTCCATTTCTGTCTGCACTAAAGGCACTATAAAAATAATGTATCACCTGCACAAGAGCATACTTGGATTCATAGAACATTTAATAATGGTAAAATAATATGAGATTAATTGATCTGTCCTTTGACAGTCTTCATAGAGCTTGTGCTATTCACTTTATCCTGTCGATATTGCAGAAGTGGGCATGAAATTATCAAATTCAGGAATCTTTGCAATAAAAGATAAGGCTCAAAATCTGGAGTTGTTATCATATAAAATATCATGTGTTGGTTCCAAAAGGGAGTTTGTCTACAGTTTTGCCAGTAGCAGTCTCAGATTTAATAGTCTTTTTGGACATGCTGTAAAGCTTAACTTTTTCCTCTGGTTTTTAACAAAACAAGACAACCCAGCTGGGGCTGGGGGTTGAGCTTTGAGACTTGCCAAATTTTGTTACTGAAGTTTCATATTGTCTGGGGAGCAGTTTATAGCATCTTTTCAAACTTGAAGGTATACTACTCTGTTCCCATGTTGACCTATCAGATGTCAGTTTTGACCAGATTGGGTAAAAACCACGTCCACTAGTAGGAATGAAATTTTTGTCTCTAAGACCATGGAGTTATTACTTTTTCCTTTCTCTGCTTATTTTCAGGCAGGGCTGATTGTAATATACAGAAGAAAGGGGCTCTTGTGTCACTAGGTAGTAAGTGAGACAGAGACCAGCAGTGCAGTGTTAGAAGACAGAGCTGTGTCTTCTAACACTTGTCTCCCCAAGGCACATTCTAACCTCAGGTGCTGCGGAAGATGTTGACCATTATCTGTATTGAAGATTCAACTGCCACTCTTGGAGATAATCTGACTTTAGTAAAAGCTCATGTGCAGTACATGAATTGGGGGAGGGGTTACCTTTGATTCTTTTCTTAAGGCAGCAAGATGTGATGTGTCAGCGCTTCTTACAAGCCTTATATCTTTGTTTGAACAAGAAGGGATTGGGTGGGAAAATGATGTTCTAGCTCCAGCTTTTCTTGAATAGGATAACCTCTCTATTAGGAGTTTTAGGGCTGTACCTGTTTGGGCTTGTCATCAGGCAGCATTCCTAAAATGTGTGATATCAAGATTTTTCATGCACCACTTACAAACTATCTTCAGCTTTTAACAGTCAATTTGCAATTAGAAGCATTGGCCAATACTCCACCTGCAAACCATGACCAACTTTTCATAATGGAAAAACTCTTTTATTGCTCTTGAAGAAAGTGTGTCTTAAAAATACAGCCTCTTGAAAGACTTTATTAAAGGTTTATAATTTGAATGGTACTTTTTAAGGTTCACAAATATTGTGGCAGCTATAGTATACTACAGCTTTGTGCAAAGAGAAGGGAATTTGAATGCAGCCATGAAAATTACAGTGTACTGATGTATCATCTTAAGCCTTGTGGCTTCCTCCATTTCCTGTAAACACAGCTTTGTGCCAGAAATATATTTGTGCCTTTATACTAAAAGTTTCCTGATAGGTTGCACATGGGAGAACAGCTTAGTCAAGGACCATAGCCCTAATGCTGTCTTTGATCTTGGACACATCAGCCAAGGGAGATGATAATAAGGATTCAGCACATGTGTTTCCTCTAAAGTCAGATTATCTTCAAGACAGGGACTTTAAAAGAAAGGAACAGTGTTTAAATCCATTTTGGAGTGTACATTTTTCTAGAAACTAGTAGTTTTTCTACTTAGCTTGTTTTTATTAACCATTATAAGCATACACCACTCTTGCATTATTGCTTAAGGAGGAGAGCACTTTTCTCATGGGCTGCTGCCACACTGCAGAATTAATGCAATTTGACATCACTTTAGCTGGCAAGGGGCTCCATTCTATTCTCCATTCCCCATTCATGTTGTGGCACCAGAGCTCTCTAATAGAGAAAACTATCTCACAAAACTTCAGATCTCAGAAGTCCATAGCACTGAGCTATAGCAATTAAAGTGGTGTTAGACTGCATTAATTCTGTAGTGTAGATTTAGCCATAGTGAACATTGTCTGTACTCAGAGTGGTATGCACATGCTGTCTTCTGCAGAGCTAGCTATAGGATGTGGGGGCCAATCATTCAAATTAGAATAGAATTGGAAATGAAGCTCTTGCTTTTTTGTTAAATAAATACTGATATACACACACTCTGCTTCATAAACAAGAATTCCAGGTGGCTAATAATAACTCAGTTAAAACTAAAACATTAAAGGTTGATTAAAAATCTTAGCAGCCAAGGAAATGACACAGCTGTGAAACTAACTTTTTAAAATGCTTGCCTGCATTTTTGTTTTTACCTGCCAGTGAAAGGCAAGCAATATTGCAGACTAACACAACTATGTCTCTGAATTCTACCCCCAACATAACTACTGGGGAAAACAACTAATTACTATTTATTGCACATTACTTTCATGGTTCATGAGATAGTTATCATAAGGCAGCATTGCTATTATGAAGAGGCAGTACTCACAAAATATTTTCATCAAAGAAGGAAACATCATGAGGGTGTTGGAACAAAGAAGTTCTGTCATTCATTCCTGTCAAATGTACTCCAGTTGCAGGGCCTCTCTTGATCTTAGTTGCCTAACAATCTGTACTAGAGATGGCTGGTTCTTTAAATATCATGGTTCTAGACTAGGAGTGGAAATTGTGCAGCCCTCCAGATGTTGGTGGATTGCAATTCCCACAGCCAACAGTGAAAGATGCTGAAGATTGTACTCCAAGAACATGTGAAAGGGTACAGAAACCCCACTTGGATAATAATAATAATAATAATAATAATAATTGTTGTTGTGTATGCCTTCAAGTTGTTTTTTATTTATGCCAACCCTAAGGCATGGTGTTTTCTTGGCAAGGTTTGTTGGGGAGGGGGGTTGCATTTTCCTTCCTTTGAGACTGAGAGAGAGTATAACTTGTGGGTTCTTATGGCTGAGATGGGATGATGATGATTCATTTATATCCTGCCTTTCCCCAAATATTAGATCTCAAAGGCATCTTACAAATTTTGAAAACTAATACAGATTTAAAACATGCAAAATCCACCACCCTTATAAATAACAATATGTAGAGTTAAAGACATTTAAAATTCATTGAAGTAGAATATAAAAATCAACAATACAGCATACCATTAAAAGCCCCTCACAGTCAGTTTCTAAAAGCCTGGGGAAACAGGCAAGTTTTTACTTTCATGTGCAAGGAAAGCAAGGAAGGACCCACCCTAACCTCACTAGCAGGGGCATTCCAAAGCCTGGGAACAACTGGCAAGAAGTTTTATCATTTGAATTGGCCACTCACTTCTTCCCACCTTGGAAGGTAATAGGACAGATGGAAGGGCCTCTTCTGAAAATTTTAGAATTCAAACAGACCTTTATAGTGAGAAATGGTCCTTCAAATGATCCTAAGCCATTTAGGATTTTAAATAATATAATCAATATTATCAGGTGACCCCAAAAACTAAATTTAAGCTGTCCTGTTATTTTAAAATCTTGTCACAGTTAAAGTTCTTGAAATCTCCTCTCAAAACACAGACAGGAACTTTATCAGATTACTAGACTTCTTTTTCTAGAACTCTTACAGGTATTCTGCCTCAGGACTCTAGATGCAAAAATCCAGGAGAAACCCCCTCTGCCACTCCAGTCCACTGAAGGTGCTGAAATGCTCACTCCCACACAGGTAAGCAAGGGAAGAGGGAAGAGGGAAATTTTGTGGCCAACAAGACTGTTGTGACTGTCTCCAGTTCTCCCTACCAGAACCTTTTTCATATATGAAGCCTGTGTCTTGTGTGAATGGTACTGTTGTGAATGTTAATGTTCTTAAGCCCATAACATCAGAACAAGCAAGTAAGCTGCACTGCTCTAATCATTGTCATGACAGTCCAATCATTTCTCTTGCAGGATTACAGTTTAGATGTCTGGAGAAGAACAAGCAGATGCATAGTGTTTTCGTACAATCCCAAAGAGGAGAGGGAGGGTATATTCATTGTCATTGCAGTCTCCAGTCCTCTCCCATGGTAGTGATGGGAAGTTGATGAATGAGCACAGGAAAAGTGTGCAGGTAGTACCACTTAATTTTTTTTATCTCTCCACCACAAACACCTGCTGTGTGAATGGGACTTTGAAGACTACATGGTTCAGCTACTTCCTGTTGCTTATTATTCTCTCTTTGTCTCCCCTTCTTCTCTGCAGGTCAGACTTCCACAACTATAAGATTGGCCCTATACCTTGTTCTGCTCAGACCATAAGGAAGAGGCAGCCCATGACAAGCGGAAGTGATCAAAATATTCTTACATGCTTCCCTGTGGGGTTATTAACCTACTTGCTCCAGGCACAAGGCTCATAGGTGTCCATAATACAGCATATACACATTATGGTCAGAATCCTGTTGGGTAGTCAAAACTAGAATAGACCCATTGAATCAGTTCTAGAATGGTCAGTCAAGAGATAGACAAGTCCGATTGGTTCAATGGGTCTGTTTTTATTGAGATTAACAATAGTATTTAGCACTGCGCTCCAGTGGTTCCGGTCCTACCTCTCTGGGAGGTTCCAGATGGTGCAGCTGGGGGACGTCTGCTCCGATAAGAGGGCCCTTAAATCTGGGGTCCCTCAAGGAGCTATTCTGTCCCCCATGCTCTTCAACATTTACATGAAACCGCTGGGAGAGATCATCCGGAGGCATGGGGCGCGGTGTTATCAGTACGCTGATGACACCCAAATAGTCTTCTCTATGTCTCCGACTGATGCAGTGACCAGGGATGGCGTCGCTCCTCTCGTGGCCTGTCTAGAGTCGGTAATGGACTGGATGAGGGAAAATAGACTCAGCCTGAATCCAGAGAAAACGGAAGTACTCGTGATAGGTTCCCCGGGTCCGGGTATGGAGGTGGTTCCACCTGTCCTGGACGGGGTCACGCTCCCCGTTAAGGACACTGTACGCAGTCTGGGGGTGCTCCTTGACTCGTCGCTCCATCTAAATTCTCAGGTGGATGCGACAGTCAGGAGCACCTGCTATCAGCTTCGGCTGATACGCCAGCTGCGCCCCTACCTGGGCCGGGGGGATCTTGAAACTGTAGTACATGCTCTGGTAACCTCTCGGTTGGATTTCTGTAACGCGCTCTACATGGGGCAGCCTTTGTATCACACTCGGAAGCTGCAGTTAATACAAAATATGGCAGCCCGGGTGGTCACTGGTGCTCCCAGGGCCGCCCATATAACACCTATTCTGAAAGACCTTCATTGGCTGCCGATCCGCTTCCGGGCTCAGTACAAAGTGCTGGTTATCACCTATAAAGCCCTATATGGCCTGGGCCCAGAATACCTTAAGGACCGTCTCTCCCCATATAATCCGCCCCGCACACTTAGATCAACCGGACAATGTTTATTGAGAGTTCCAGAGGCAAGATTAGTGAATACAACAAGGAGGGCGTTCTCTATCTCTGCCCCTCGCCTCTGGAACTCACTACCTTCCGAGCTCCGCTTGTCCCCCACTCTCAGCCAATTCAAGAAAGATATTAAGACCTATTTATTCAGACTGGCATATCCCTGATCGGATTGTTTTATGTAAACTGCCTGCCAATTGCCCACTTCCCCACTGTCGCCGCCCTTTATGTAAGGGATTATCTTTTAATGTTTTAAGGTTTTATTGGATTATTGTAATTTGTTTTATTTTATCTGGTTGTAATATGTTGTTTTAATCTTGTACACCGCCCTGATCTCTGGAAGGGCGGTATAAAAATAAAATTTTATTATTATATTATTATTATTATTATTTAGACCTGTATCTGCTTTCTTGCTGGCTGTACAGCCACTGTCTAAGCCATGTGTACATAGCTGAAGTGGCTGGTTGACAACCCCATTGGTAGGTATTGCATTTTTCAGAATAAATCCACCCCAGATGCTGTGCAATAAAGGCCTTTGATTTTGCTGCATGTGTTGTTTCTTTGTTTTTGGAAATGGTAGATTCTGATACTGCAGTATAGTCTGTGATCAACTGGTCTCATAACCAGACTTTAGACTGAGACACCAGGTTTTGAATTCCTGCTTGGCCATGAAAACCTACTATGTGACCTTGGACAAGGCACATTCTCTCAGCATCAGAGGAAGGCAAAGATAACCCTGCCTCAGAACAAATTCTGCCAAGAAAATCCCATGATATGTTCATTTTAGGGTCACCATATGTCAGAAATTACTTTAAGACATACAATAACAAATAAGAAGGAGCAGGCAATGCCGCTTTTTCCAGCGCACTCAGGTTTCCTGCACTACAAATAAGGAAAAACACTCAAGTTGCATATGTGAGAAAGGTGTTGCTACCAGACAGAGTACATGGACCACTAATTGGTAGGTGAGTGGAGGGAAGGAGGGATGAGAATGGGGACTGGCAATTTAGGATTTGCCTGCTAAGCAAAATGGCAGAAAACTTGTCACAAGTGGTTGCTACGATAAGGGATGGGCCAGAAAGGCTGCTTGACACATGCAGGAGCCAAGATATTTGGTCTGTGCAACACTAGTCCTGAGTGGTTCTGGTGTGTCTTGAGTGTGGGGGATCCTCCATGCCTTTTCTCATACAAGGTTGTATACTGGACTCCCTGCATGTAAGTTTAAACCTGTTCTACCTGGCTAAAGCTCTTTCTTCAACTCTCTGTGCTAACAGCAGTTCTGGCCTCTGGATCAGGCAGTGGAGCTGACACATTGACTGGGTTTTGAGAGAGTGTGATGCAGGAAGAAAAGAGAGTGGTATTCTATGAGAGTGCTTCGGTTGCTCTGGATGAGTGCTACTGAAATGCTATGTGATGCTTACAGTGTGGGTCAATCATTTATTTGTTTTTGGCAAGGCAAGCAAAAAGAGGGTCTTGAACTCCTCTCTCCTCTTTCCAAACCCTAGGTCCTATTCATTGAGTCTCTGGTCTCCCTCTGTAGTTGGCTGCCCTTGTTACCATGACACATTTCCTTGCCTATTTGTCAAAGAAGCCTTTCCCTGTTTAGGTGGTGCTTGCACCCTTGGATCTGGTTCATTCTGTATTCTTCCTGTTATGCCTTCTCCAAAGAACAAAGCAGGTTTCCAGAATCAGCTGTCTGAGGTTTATGACATCAAGAGGTGAATTGATCATTTGGCCCACAGAGGGTGTGATTGTGGGGTTGTACCTCTCCTTATCTAACTAATTTTTTTTTTCATCTGGTGAAAAGGCTCTTTGGTGTAATACCAACAAGTTTAATCACCTATTTAACTTTAATCACTAGTTAATGAATTAATTGATTAATTAGTTTGAAGACACCATTGTAGGGAAGACTCTATTATATAAAGTGCAAAATGAACTCAGGCTTGCTAGAAACGTTAAGAACAATAAAAAGGGCTTTTTTGGATATGTCCGCAGCAAAAGGAAAAAGAAGGAAACGGTTGGGCCACTGTGTGCAGAAGATGGCAAAATGCTCACAGGAGACAGAGAAAAGGCAGAATTGCTCAACACCTTCTTTGCTTCAGTCTTCTCAGGAAAGGCAAAGGGTGCCCAACCTAAGGATAATGGGGCAGAGGACAGAATAGGGGAATTTCAGCACAGTAAAGAGACAGTACAGGAATACCTGGTTAATCTAAATGAATATAAGTCTTCAGGACCAGATGAACTACATCCTAGGGTATTAAAAGAACTGGCAAATGTAATATCGGAACCAATGGCAATCATCTTTGAGAACTCCTGGAGAACCAGAGAAGTCCCTGCAGCCTGGAGGAGGGCAAATGTTGTCCCAGTCGTCAAAAAGGGGAAAAAAGAGGATCCCAACAATTATCGTCCGGTTAGTCTGACATCAATACCAGGAAAGATTCTGGAGCAGATCATTAAGCAGAGAGTCTGTGAATATCTGGAAGATAATTCCATAATCACAAAAAGCCAACATGGGTTTCAGAGAAACAGGTTATGCCAGACAAATCTGATCTCTTTTTTTGATAAAATTACCAGCTTGGTAGATGAAGGGAATGCTGTGGATATAGTATATCTTGATTTCAGTAAGGCATTTGACAAGGTTCCCCATGACATTCTTGCAAACAAGCTTGTAAAATGTGGGCTAGACAAGGTAACTGTTACATGGATTTGTAATTGGTTGACTGACCGAACCCAAAGGGTGCTCAACAATGGTTCCTTTTCATCGTGGAAAGAAGTGACAAGTGGGGTGCCACAGGGCTCTGTCCTGGGCCCAGTGCTATTCAACATCTTTATTAATGACTTGGATGACAGTATTGAGAGCCTAGTTATCAAATTTGCAGATGACACCAAATTAGGAGGAGTAGGTAATACCCCAAAGGACAGGTTCAAAATTCAAAATGACCTGAATAGACTAGAAAGCTGGGCCAAAGCTAACAAAATGAAATTTAACACACAGAAATGTAAGGTCCTACACATAGGGCGGAAAAATGAAATGCACAGATATAGGATGGGGGACACCTGGCTGAATGAGACAACATGTGAAAGGGATCTAGGAGTCCAAGTAGACCACAAGTTGAACATGAGTCAACAGTGTGATGCAGCAGCTAAAAAAGCCAATGCAATTTTAGGTTGCATCAATAGAAGTATAGTGTCTAGATCAAGGGAAGTAATAGTGCCACTCTATTTTGCATTGGTCAGGCCCCACCTGGAATACTGTGTCCAGTTCTGGGCACCACAATTCAAAAAGGATGTGGAGAAACTGGAGCGTGTCCAAAGGAGGGCAACTAAGATGGTGAAGGGTCTGGAAACCTTGCCCTATGAAGAACGCCTTAGGGAGCTGGGGGTGTTTAGCCTGGAGAAGAGAAGGTTAAGAGGTGATATGATCGCCTGAAGGGATGTCACATTGAGGAGGGAGCAAGCTTGTTTTCTGCTGCTCCAGAGAACAGGACTCGGCAATGGATGCAAACTGCAGGAAAAAAGATTCCACCTCAACATTAGGAAGAACTTCCTGACAGTAAGGGCTGTTCGACAGTGGAACACACTCCCTCAGAGGGTGGTGGAGTCTCCTTCCTTGGAGGTTTTTAAGCAGAGGCTGGATGGCCATCTGTCGGGTACGCTTTGATTGGGAGTTCCTGCACGGCAGGGGGTTGGACTGGATGGCCCTTGTGGTCTCTTCCAACTCTAAATTTCTATGATTCTATGATTCTATGAACTAAGATTGATTTGATGTTTTAATTAAATCAAGAAAATGTTTATAAACTTTTTGTGTATAAATATAGTATTTTGTACAATTCCTCAGCCTCAGGAGAAGGCAATGGCAAACCCACTCTGAAAAAAATCTTACCAAGAAAACCTTGTGATAAGTTTGCCTTAGGGCAAGTGGGAAGCAACCTGAAGACACACAACAACAGCAACAGCAACAGCCACCAGTGCTAGTGAAAGTTCCTGACATTAGTAATGCTTTCATAAATAAGATTCCTTTGATTTTGCTGTTACTAATAATATTATGATTCCAACAGTACAACAAAAATTACTGGTATATCACCAATATTTACTAGATCTTTAGTGCAAACCTGTATATGTTTACTCCAAAGTAATTTTCATTGTATCAAATAGAATTGCTATATGGGGCCCAATTAGACCTTACAGTAGTATAACTGCCCTTGAAAGAGTTCAAACAAAGCTTGTGAGGAGTATATTCCAGGTTGCTCAATGTGTTCCAAATGCCATATTGAGAAGAGAAGCAGTGATTAGCAAAATTGATTCTAGTTTGTGTTTAAAGATCTTTACTTATTGATTAAAACTAAATAATAATCTCGGTGGATTGTCCTAGCTAAATCCTCCTGAGAAACAGCTATTCACAAGAAATTGAACTTTCTTGGACTCTCTAGAGATACCATTCTAAAGATGGGTTTAGATCAAGCAAAACTGGCTGTAAAAAGCAAAGAATATTAGACATCAAAGGCCAGATTGAAATTGCTGCTCATATAGTGATAAATTATCAAATGTCGGCTTTACACCAAGCTTCGTATCTATATTATGTTACAGTACCCAAATTTAGAAGAGCCTTATCACTAGCTTGAGGGCAACTAAGATGGTGAAGGGTCTGGAAACCATGCCCTATGAGGAACGACTTAGAGAGCTGGGGATGTTTAGCCTGGAGAAGAGAAGGTTAAGAGGTGATATGATAGCCCTGTTCAAATATTTGAAGGGATGTCATATTGAGGAGGGAGCAGGCTTGTTTTCTGCTGCTCCAGAGACCAGAACGCGGAGCAATGGATGCAAGCTGCAGGAAAAGAGATTCCACCTCAACATTAGGAGGAACTTCCTGACAGTAAGGGCTGTTCGACGGTGGAACACACTCCCTCGGAGTGTGGTAGAGTCTCCATCCTTGGAGGTCTTTAAGCAGAGGCTGGATAGCCATCTGTCGGGGATGCTTTGACTGGGAGTTCCTGCATGGCAGGGGGTTGGACTGGATGGCCCTTGTGGTCTCTTCCAACTCTATGATTCTATGATTCTATGATTCTATGATTTAATGTTCTCACAACAGCAGTATTAGAAGGGAAATACAGTAAAATACCCTATGAATCCTGGTTTTCCTCTTGTGATGCTGGTATTATAGAAACTCCAGCCCATGTTGTTTTGTGTTGTCAATTTTATAAGGACATCTGCCATCAGCTGATCACTCCTCTTTTAATCAAATATCCCGGACATACTGATACTTTTTATTTATGATATCTGTTGGACAATCAGGACCCAATTGATGTACTTAAGGTAGCAAAATTCTGTTATATTATGAGCAAAATGCATCTACAATTGGCTGGTGACAACTGATGATAGCTTGACTCTGATATTTGTTCTTTGAATTTGGTTCTAATAATTGTACTGTACAATTATTATTTTATTTATTTTTATATTGGTCAATGACTGAATAAGCAATACTATTGTTAGAATTGCCACTCTAGTAAAATATGTTTAGGATTTCAGCATAAGGGGATATTGATACCATTACTTTTGTAAGTCTTGCTTTTTACCGTAACTTTATATTCTTAATAATATTTACTGAAGGATAGTTCTTGCTCAGCTAATTCAGGCTAGGTATAACAATTTATGCACACAGGAAAGATGTAGAAACAAGTTTGAATATTTTATTCCTGCAGTGGTATAGAATTTATGCATGGTTCCTCTTGCAGTGGTTGAATAAATATTGTGTTTATTGTTACTGATATATCTGGATAGGGATAGTTTTTGCTGTTTTCCATGCTTAGTTAAACCTGTTTTACAGATGGACACATGAACAGACTTTGATTCAGTACAAAGTCTGAAAAGGTTATTACAGTTTTACTGCAGCAGCCTCTGACACTGATTAAATGAATGAATGTGCGGGTGTGATGGATATTTAGCACTTCTCCACATCACTTAGTGAATGAAACTCATTCCTAATAATACCCATGTGTCTAAGCTTTCTTATTTCTTAGTAAATTGTATTGAGGTTGATGGTGATGAAGAATTATTTAATCAACTTTGATTCTAGAGTCAGTAAAATGTAAACACTGTAGTTATTCTGACCAGTCATTTCTGGTTTCATATATTTGAAAGCCAAAGCACATGTTAAAATGATTATTGATGATGCTGTTAAATGTTCTTTGGGAGCAGCATAACTGTTGTATATTCCTTCATCTGTTACCATGAAAAGTAGATGCTCTTTTGACATAAAGGCAAATGTAATATTTTACGTTTGAAGTTAAAATAAGCAGAAAAGCATCTTGACTCATCAGTATCTCAAATTATTGCTTTCTGCTTAGGCTGATTTGTTTGCTTGGGCTAGGATGGGGGGGGGGGGATAAGTACATTATAGGCCCTAATGAGAATTCCAGTATATTATTGAGTATTAAAAAGTTCCATATCAAAATAGCATTCATGTGTGCAGAATCAATTGTGTTCTACCATCCTAAAGGTAAAGGAACAGTTTGTTTGTCCCAACCATTTTTGAACAAAACTTTTTTAAAAAAATACAATTTTATATAGCAAGAGGCTGAATTTTGCTCTGCAAGTGACAATGCTAGAAGTGACAATGCAGTAGAACACCTACCTACATTACAGATCTAATTCTGTCTGGGGCTTACAACAAAACATGATATTAGGAAGATACAATACCCCTAGTGCAGGAAGATTAACTGCATTCATTTCAGTTATTGTATTTCTGATTCATACCAAAACATATCAGAATGGATATAATACATTAAGTGTTTTGTTGGTAAAGATGAATGAGCAACTTTAATTCAGCTTATAGCATCATCATCACCACCATCATCATTTGGAGATGAAAAAGAATAAAAATATGGGTTGCTGTTAAAGAGAGCTTTTCTACTAAGGGCAGTCATTTATATTCCATGCTTGGTTAGACTATTCCGGAACAAATATTAGGGATTATTATTTTTTAAAATGTTGGTATTAAAATCATAGCAATATAAGGATGGAAGAAGTTAAGATTCACTCTATTCCTCCCCATGTCATATACAAACCATCTTAATAAAAGTTTATTTCACAACTCTTCTTTTCTGTCCAGATGCCTTTGATCTCTAATATGCTTCTTGTCTGATGCACTCTTTATACATTTCTTCCTCTTGGAAATAGATTTTATTCTTTCACCAGCTTTATTTCTTGCCTTAACCCCTGGTGCCTGCTTTGCCGCTTTCTACATGTATATGGCTTCAGCTTTCTTTGGCAACTTCCAGAATTCTCTGGAGATGTTGTGGGCAATGTAATGTAAGCTGTGGAGTTTCAGGCTCAAATCTTCTCTATCATTAAGTCACATTTATTTTGAGAAAACCAATGTTTCTCAAGCACATACTAGACATGACAGCCAATCATACAGAAAGTGAGGAATCGGACTTTAAAAATGAAAAGGACATTGAGGACTTGACAACTGTCAAACACATTTCTCTGAACAGCTAAGCTTAAAAGCAAGAAGTGTGTTTCAGTCATATAAAATCTCTTGGAGAGAGGTAGTTGTTTACCATGATACTGTTGACAAAGGTTCAGTTCCCTTGCGTTTAAAATGGGGCCCTAAACGGATCCTATTCCTATTTGATTGGGGTGCTTCTGTCTTTAAAAATACAGGACTGCAACCATCTTGTTTAGTCCTCAGCTTCCATGCTCTACTCTTATTATAATTTGCATCTCTCTCTGACTTTTCTTCGCTAACGAAGATTCAGGAAGGACTCATCCCACGCTTTCTACAAGCGCGTTGATGACTAAAAAGACTGATCTGAGATAAACAAGTCCGGTTACAGAAAGCACAGCAGAAAGTCTCCTTGGGTGATGTTTCCAAGTTGTGGTTCTTTCTGCGTTCTTGTTTCTCTTCAAGACTTGTTCGGCGTGAGTTCTTGAAAGGGGCTGCAGCATTGTGGATAGTGTGTCTCCATGCCTCCCTATGTGAGGCCAGGACAGACCATTGTTGGTGATCAATTTGGACAAGGTTGAGATGTTGTTTCAGGGAGTCCTTGTATCTCTTCTTTGGGGCGCCCCTCTTACGCTGACCCATGGTGAGTTCACTGTAGAGTACTATTTTTGGGAGGCGGTGATCCTCCATACTAGAAACATGCCCTGCCCAGCGCAGCTGCGTTTTCAGTAGCATGGCCTCAATGCTGGTGATCTCTGCTTGCTCCAGGACAGCAACATTCGTCACATAGTCATTCCAGTGTATATTTAGGATTGTGCGTAGACAGCGCTGATGAAAGCGTTCAAGGAGTCGTAGATGTTGGCGATAGGTGACCCATGTTTCAGACCCATAGAGGAGAACGGACAGTACAATGGCTCTGTACACACTGATTTTTGTGCTTCGCCTCAGGTGTTTGTTACTCCAGACTCTTTTGTGAAGCCTTCTGAATGCACTATATACCTTTGCTAATCTGTGATCGATCTCTTTATCAATCTTGGTGTCTGAGGAGATGATACTTCCCAGGTAGGTGAACTGCTGGACGGACTTAAGCAGAGATTTGCCTATGGTGACGTGGGGGTGATAGTGCTCTTGTTGTGTAGGCTGGTAGAGAACTTCTGTTTTCTTCAGGCTGACTAACAGCCCAAACAGCCCTGCAGCCGTTGCAAAGCAGGATGTTAGGCGCTGCAGAGCTGCTTCTGTATGGAGAACAAGGGCAGCATCATCAGCAAAAAGCAGCTCACAGACTAGATAGTTTAGAGTCTTTGTGCGAGCCCTCAGACAGCTTAAGTTAAACAAGCTACCATCAGTACGGTAACGTATATAGATGCCGTCTTCTTCTTCAAGATCTGCTGTAGCCCTTTGGAGAATCATGCTGAAGAAGATTATAAATAGAGTTGGAGCGACCATTAGAAAGGGCACTGAGAGAGCATCGCCATATCTGACTTGATCATGCTGACCATGGTGACAGTAGGTCAATTTGCATAATGTACATAAATAAGTATGTAATAAAATTATCATTACCTACAGTTTATTATATGCACACATTATAATGTGGCCACACACACATTAAAATGAGACATTCCCTCCTTACAGACTTAGAATTTAAGAGATCACACAAAAGGGAAAAGGAACAGTGAAGAAGGAAGAAAACTTCCAAACTTACAATAATCATGGGCCACCAGATTCATGGAGAGATCCACTGCCAGATGGTCAGTCAGCCAGCGTGGCATGACAAACAGGAGAATCCATTTTGCTTCTTCAGTGTCCTGTCTCCTTCCTATAAGGGTGAACACTATTTTCATGTGCCCTGTGCCAATTTGCAGGCTGGTTGACAATGGAAGAGGCAGAATGTCCCCAAGGGAGGGTTTTACTTAGGTAAGTAAGTAAGGGAGGATTTAAGCAGTTCTGCAACACTCTCACTCCCTTCAGCAGAATGGAGAAAATTCAGGGAAAAAGCTAAACCAATGAAACTTAATTATGAAACAATGAGTGATGAGTGATCCTTCAGGGTTTTTGTAAGGACTGTCAAGGGGAGCTCGTGAAATTATTTGAATAAAGTGTTACATATCCATTTCATCCACTGTGACTATAATTTTTCCTGTTGCATCAATATTTTCCAGAATGTGGACTGCCTGTGGATATTTGGCCATAAAATCGTGCTATAGTGGTATCTCTAAATTCTCAGTATTTTCTGAGGAAGACATTTTTTAATGAGAGGATTTCAACACCATCCCTTCTGGGCTGAGTCTGTAATAGTGTGTTGTTTTGGATGGATAGATATAAGCTATGTTGCTAAATCTTGCATCCATTCTGTGTTTTTTCAGCTCTTAGGCACACATTCCAGAGAGATTAAAATTCATTTCAGTACCAGATACCCGCCAGTGGAATTCTGGACTTCTATTACAGCCTTCAAAAATTTACTCTAGAGGAATGATATTGAAGCAAAGTGGGAGTGGAATCAAATTTATGGTGGTGTTGTGTTTTTAGCTGTTTTCCAACAGCATTTAAATCCTGTGTTTGGATGTTTAGCTCACTCTTCTCTAACCTTTCACACAATTTTCTAGTATTTTTTCTGTAACATTGAAATGACTAGGAAGTTTTTCTTATCAACATGTGGTTGCAAGTGCTGAATGTATCCTCCCTGCTTCCAGCCATTACCTACATTACCTACAGAGCCCTGGTGGAGCAGTGGATAAATGCCTGTACTGCAGCCGCTCACTCAAAACTATAAGGTGGTGAGTTTAATACCAGCAAAAGGGTTCAAGCTCAACTCAGGCTTGCATCCTTCCGAGGTCACTAAAATGAGTACCCAGATTGTTGGGGGCAAGTAGGTTACAGTTGTAAACTGCTTAGACACTGCTTAGGTGGTATGAAGTGGTATATAAATGAAGCTGTTTGCTTGACTACTGTAATCCGCTTTGATTCCCCACCAGAAAAAGGCGGAATAGAAATAAATTCTTTTATTGTTGTTGTTGTTACTACAAGTTGTACATTCCACTCTTGCAACCCAGGAGACTCCATCTTGCTTCTCCAGTTGTTTTCTGATTTCCCATTTCCACTGACATTCAACATTTATTATGGCTAGTACAGTTTTCACCAATGTCCAATCCCAGTGTAACATTCTTTCCATTACACCATTTTGTATCTCCATAGAAATTCAGAACTGTACCCCCCCCCCCCCTCTCAGATGGTCATACAGGAATGGAAAAAAAAAAGCTTGATGTCTGGGGTTTGCAAAAAACTCTCACAGAATTTGATAGTCATTCCTGTATTACTTTTAGAAAAAAAATGTACTGGAGCAGTTAGAGTTGAAAATGATGGGCATGGAAGCTTCCATTATCCATTTATATATCATGTGCCAAGAGGTACTGGTAAGCTAGAACCTTTGTGGATCAGGGAAAATGAAGAGGAACAAGCATAGAAGATGCCAAGAGGAAAAAAAAAAAAACAGAAAACAGAACTCAGGGAGAGACAGGGCAAAGGAAAGTAAAAGAATAATCTTTTCCCCTTTTGTTAACTCACAATACAGATCAGGCACATTCTGATAACAACCAATGAATGAAATGTATGCAGTATTTAAAAAAAACACACCACATGATTGTGTAATTGCATAATAAATAAGTAAACAGTAACAACTATATATAATATGAAGCCCACAGTACAACAAAAAGAGAAAGTTAAAAAACCTAGATGAGTTGTAGTGTCAACAGATTTGTAGTGTCAACATCGGGAATGTACCATGAGAAGAATGGAATCATTACTGAAGCATATGAATTCTATACGTGACAGTTATGCCAGCATGCTCTCTGGCAAATATTAATCTGTCCTTTGAAGGAGTGTCTTTTTCAGTGACATTGCATTTGATGCTTAACTATATCTGCAGGTTCAGCATCTTCAAAGTGGTAATGGAATGGAGCAAAAGATATTTATGAAGCTAACTGAAATGCATACTTGGAAGCTTACTTAGCAGTACATCCTTGTTTCAGACCAAGTGCTTTGATTCAGACTGATCATGTTTCATACACATAGCTCCATTGTAGGATATGGAGAAACCCTAGACTTTGCCACATGTTCATTAAGAGGAGAGATTAATATTTATTTCACAGCTGATTGAAAGGGTTACATTTTCCTCATTTGTGTTATAGAGGAGAAATGTAAAAACTGTTGTAAAATAGTGTGAGCTTGTAGATGTAGAAAGGAATTTATTCTTATCCCTGCTCCTTCCTCTACATACCAATTATTAAGAGAACATAAGTAGCAATATTTCATATTGATAAAACTATTTATAGTGAATATCATTTTACATTTTGCCAGAAATATTCAGACTTGAACAGTACAAACTAAGGCTGTGCACAGATTTAGTAACTAATTTAATTTACTTAAAGCAATTTCTATGCTTAGGGTTAGGTCTGCTTGACTTTGGACTGTTCTAGAAAAGACCTGCTAAGCCAAGAATGGAAGACAAAACTTACTTTGGGTTGTTGTTGTTATTTGGAAGATTTACATATAGTATTGACTATAATGAGGTAATCAACATAATGGTTATAGCTTTTCTTTATAGCAAAATTGGAAAGAATTTTCAAGCATAACAGTACTGTATGAGTGGATGAAACCTGGAAAAAAATACAGACAAGTGGAAGGAGGTCATGCTTACCATCTTTAAAGTTAATCAGGGAGATCTCCTTACCTGTGTCTCTCTCTTTTCTAGAAAGTCACTTGTGGGCAAAACTAGCTTTGCCATTCTCTTGTTTTATCCCTGTTAGAAGTGAAATGTAACTAAAATGTGAAATGTTATATGAATGTAGTACTTTGGCACACTACAGCTCTCTGTGTGTACACAAGAGAGCTTATCATAATCACATGCAACATATACCAAAAAAGTGGATGCCAAATCAGACTGAAAATGTATAGTAATATTAATTGGGGACAGACAGGCCCTCATTTAACAATGAATCTAAATAAAATGCAACTAGTGATAGAACTAAAGAGATGAAAAGTGACCAATAACTAACACTTATTATACACATGAACAACAGGAAGAGTAAACAAAAATGAGGCCTAGCAGCAAGTGTGGGCCTTCTCTTTTAGTTAAAATGAACCAACCACATTTTGTTGGAATAGAAAAGATCCCAGCTCTATTAGTTACAGCTGAACAGACTTGGCCCACAACATAGTATTGGTTAACTTTCCTATCAAGTTATAAAACCACCTTTATTGATCAACATGCCTGCTCGCCAGTGGAAACCCATTCACTGAGCCCTTTTGCTGGTAGTGCAAGAATGATAGATTTGAGAATCCACTTAGGTATAAAAATCACTGTGTGGTTCTCCTGCCATCTCGGAGTGAGACAGAACCATGTGGTCCCAAGCCTGGTTTCCTATACCCCTTCCCCCAAGTCCTTTAAAGGAACCCTCCAGAAAATATGATGGGAAAGAGAAATAGCCACGGTGCCTGGAATACTGCATTTGTTCTTACCTTTACCTGCAACTGAAGTCTGCAAATTGATGCTTCCAGTGAGATGGGTAAAACACATTAGGATTAGGAAAGGATTTTGGAAGTGATTGATGTGGACTATAGTAATGAGATCACACAATCACAACACCAGTACTAACAACTCCATGACTTTGCCAAAGTCGCCATTCCTAGGAGAGTCAACTTACTCAAGGACACTGAAAAGACTTCTGTCACTTCAGTGTCATTTCAGGGATTCTCCTCAAAGGCATTGTAATTGGACTGTTATGGAAAGATGCACCTGGGCCTGGTTGAAAAACTACAGCTTTCACCATCATATAAGTTCACCAGCCTTCCTTCATCCTGACCTTTGCCTTTCATGCAGAGATAGGCGGATGTTTAGAACTGTACTAAGTGATCAGGGAAAAGTGTAAAAGCCCAGCTCCAGAGTGGGTACAAGGTTTTTCTTTGATCATGCTTTGGACAAGATCACTGTTGCTTTGGATGTTTCATTTGATATTCTTTTTGTGACTGGTATAATTTTCTCCAAAAATTTGTTTTGCCTAAATGGCCATATTATGATTTGTAAATTAATAAATAGTAGAAAAATAAATACTGATAAGGACAAGGGAAGCAAGGAGGGCTGGGATGTTGGGGTGTCAGGGAGAATAATGATAAAATCATAGAGTTGGAAGGGCCCAAAAGGGTCATCTAGTCCAATTCCCTGTCATGCCTACCATCCTCCAAGCCAATCTATTCCATTGTCAAACAGCTCTTACAGTAAAAAGGTTCTTCCTAATTTTTAGATGGAATCATTATAGTATGTGGAGCAGCTGAAAATACCTGGCACCATCTTCTACATGATTCCACCTCATATATTTGAAGACAGCTGTCATGTCACCCTTCAGTCTTCTTTTTCATGATCATGAGTTCAACAGTTACCAGAATCCTGTAACTGATTATTTTGATGGCTACTTCAAATCACTTTATTGATCTAAATTTGAAATTATTGGTGATCAAATTTCAGATCATTGCAGTATTACTCACCTTGGTTGCACTTGGTCACATAAAACCACCGCTGTGCATTCTCTCTTCTATTTTCCTTCTCCCTTCATCTCTTCCCTCCTCCTTTCTTCCCCTTACTCAGGAGAATGAAAGTTAGTGTACTGTTTAAATAATCATGAGTTTAAAGTTTTATTAAACCAATCGATCATGTTAGTCATGAAAAATCCCATTGATTTCATTCAGGGGTAGCTGTCTTGGCCATTTAACAAATACAAACAAAAATCAATCAGTGACACCATCTAGCCCATGTTTCTAATGGATCACAAACTAGAATTCATGATTATTCAATTATTAATTTCATCTCTAAAACTGACTCTTTAAAATACTGTACTTAACAGCTTAACAATACATATTTAATAATCAATATATAATTTCTGAAATTGAAAACCAATCTATCACATGCTTCACTTATTCTTAAGTTCTAATAAAATTGGTGAATATGTGAATTGGTATGATTATCGATTAGTGTTTGGATTTCATCTCAGTTCCATTATGATTGTACTTTTATATATGCAAAATATTTCTTTGTAATTTTATTTTTATGCTATCAAATAGTGTTAAATTGGCAAAAGTGCACAGATTGGCAATTTAAGGCCCAAGTGCTGTATGATAGGTTGAGCTTCCATTCCTATTCCCAGCTTCTGCCAACCTAGCAGTTCGAAAGCATGTAAAAATCCAAGTACATAAATAGGTACCACTTTGGTGGGAAGGTAACAGTGTCTCTGCAGTCATGCTGGCTACATTATCAGAGAGTCATTTTTGACAACGCTGGCTCCCTCGGCTTAGTGAATGAAATCAGCACCACCCCTTACAGTTGGACATGACTTGACAACCTTGTCAAAGGGGAAACCTTTACCTTTTACCTTTAAGCCCTTTCTGGCTTACTTTTGAATGACTATATAACAGTTTTAGTAGTAGTAAGATCTGCCTTTTAATTTGGTGTTTATAAATTATAATTAGGTGGCAAGAGAATGAAATAATAAATAATAGAAATAGTGTCTTTGAATATTCATTCATGTAAGAATATCCTCATAATGCTTTGGTCTGATCTCTGATCTACTTGCACAGGGATACTTCCCTGCCCACCTAATTTTTATCTTCCTTTTTTCCCCTTCATTTTCCTTGCCTCTCAATGTGGCCTATTGAACTGCCTTGTACTTACTCTGACTTACTTTTTTTTATGTTCCACTACTTATCACCACCAAAACCTGTGCTTGGGGTGAGTTTATTGGGAATCAACTGGATTAGAGAGAACCATTTCAAACTGGCATCAGACCTAGTTATGCTTTGGCTTTCTTGGTACATCTTGGACCAGGGGAAGACATGTCCTTGTTGGTTTTGCTAAACCTCTTAGTGGCATTTTATGCCATCATATCCTGAGTCATTTGTCTAGGGACAAGTCGTGGAAGGTGCATTGATGTGGCTTAGACCCTTCTTGGAGGAATGAGTTCAGAAGGTGGTGCTGAGGGTCTCGTGGTGCTAGTCTGTGACTGTTGGTCCCACAGAACACTGCAGCAACTGTAGAAGGGCTGTACTTTATGTTTTGATAATCCAAACTATTTATGAATTATTACATTGGCTATACTTGCACATTAACCAAGGAGGACCATTATTATCTGCATTTATAAACAACTAAACAAAAATTGTTTCTCCAAAGAAAGGTCTTATAGGAACAATAGGATAATCTTATAGGAATTTATCAAAGGTTTCACAATGTGCACTGAATACTCTTCTCGATTCCTGAGCATGAACAGAATATGGTAGCACTGAACTACACCAATAGTTGGTATCATTTCATATCAGTGGGCTTGTCTACACTGGCCAAATTAAAACATTCCCATTTTATCTTCAGAGAGAGCACTCCATATGTCATACAAGATGATTTGGGCCAAAAAGTTTTCACTCATTCCCCTTCTGATCCTCCTCCTCCTCAGCATTATGTCATTTTTGTACTTCAGTGAATGGAATGTGCACATTCCCTCTCTCCCCTCTTGATCCTTCCATCATTGGTTTGCTAGTGCATAGATCTCACACACTCCCTGGACCGATCCTCCCCATTCATTTGCATGTTTGCTTGTGCAGAGATCTCCCACACTTCCTCTCATGTGATTGATCATTCTCTTGCTTGCTCATGTGGAGACCTGCAATGTATGAATGGGAGGATTGGGACAAGGGAATACATGAGTGAGTGAATGAATGATCAGGGGGATGGGAGGAAGAGGATTGTGTGTGCTTCATTTACTGAAGTGAAAACAAAGATGATACAATGCTGATCTGGTAAGGGGAGTATTGTATGTGTGTGTGTGGGGGGGTGGAGAGTGAAAACAGTAAAACAAATGCAACACTCAGGTGTAGAGAAGGGAAAGGAAGGAGTGGCCCAGTTTAACCTCACATTACTGATCTCGTGGCTAAACATTTTGATATGCAAAAGATACATAAAATATATATTTTAAATGTCATTTCTCCATTTTGTGTGTGTGTGTATGCACATTTAAAATCACCTCACTCACTCACTAGGTTGGCAAAGGAAGAAAGGAGATTCAATGGGGAGGCATCTGGTCAGAGTGGATCCAATAGATTGACAGGCAAACAATAAGGGCAGTTAGCTGATAAGTTGAGACATGCTGGGAAGGGGAAAACATCGTCCACAGGGGGAAATGTGTGGCCAGTTATGCCAGGTATTCTAAAGAAGTTGTTGGTGGGAGAGAAAATAAAAATACAACTGAAAAACTTGATAACCATACTGCATATCCAAGCATATTGCTTGTGCATGTCTGCATGAAACAGCAATTTGGCAGAATCTGTCATATTAAACTGATACTCAGTTCCACCAATGTCATGTATTATTGTTAATTATTATTTTATTTACTGATATCTCACCTTTCTCCCAATATAAGGACTCAAGGGGGTGCACAGCATTTTAAAACAATACAGTTTAAGAAAGTACAAAAGCATTAAAATATATAAATATAATTTTAAAAAATTAATTTTAAAAGTTAAAACAATTATTCATTAAAATTTAAAATGTTTTAAAAACTCTAAACAAACCTTGTATGTGGTTGAAAGCCAGAAACATATCCAGACACAACTTGTAGTATGATGGAAACACCTCCACATATCTTTGCTCAAGAACTACTAATCAGCAATTGCACACTAGATGTGTGAGAGATCTCTGCACAAGCAAACATGCAAATGAATGGGGAGGATCAGTGTGAACATCTAGTTGCAAAGCATTTTAATTCTGAGGGGATGCAACTTTTCCAACAGGCTGATTTTGCATTAAAGAACCCCTGTGATCTAGCCATACTTGAGAAGAGAGAAGATTTCTAGAGCTACAGATTTGACAGCTTGACACTGTATATGGCCTTGAGTTAAGGAGCCATTAATTGCAGCATTGTCTTCCAAACTCATAACTAGATAGTGGGAATTCTGTTACTGTCCCCCGGATGGCAGTTGCCAGTTGACATTAGTCAGGAAGGTAGAAGTTGAAATGTCTGATGCTTTTTATAAATACTTGTTTTCAATCATTTTATTAATTTTACTCCATTTTTAAATCTTCAAAATCATTCCTTAGGGATCCAAGTTCAGTTTGAAAACACTACTGTTTAGTTACTTTCTTGAACTATTTACACATATATGCATATGTATATATATTTATGTGAGTCAGAGTGGTGTAGTGTGGCTTGAGTGCCAGACTAAGGACTCTGGTGACCAATGCTCAAATCCGTGCTCAGCCATGGAAACCCACTGGGGGAGCTTGGGAGCTTGGGCCTCAATCTCTGAGAAAGGCCATGGGAAAGCTTCTCTGAACAAATCTTGCCAAAAAACCTATGATAGGGTTGGCTTAAGGTTGCCATAAGTCAGCAATGACTTGAAGGCACACAGTAACAAAGGTGTATTTGTGTATGCATTATTTTTTTACTTGCAGAAAGTAATGAATTTGGAAACTGTTGAATAAATTGATTTCTGATGTGGTTAACTTGCAGCTTTATAGTAACTCTAATTATCAGGGTGAGGTAGTATGTTTCTCATTAAAGTATAGAATCTCTTTGATCTGAACTAATTAAAGGCACTTAGGAGTACACTACACTGTAATTTTAGCTTAATAACTACAATATGTGAAAAGCAGACAGCAGACACACATCCTCTACTTTGCCCTCATCTTCTTGTATCACAACTACCCTAGTTCACATAACAGGAGGTCTCTGTCAGTGCTAAGAACACAGAGGAAAATTTTCTACCTATTTACTGTGGATAGTTGCACCTAACTGTGCATTATTTAATTTGGTCTTGTTATGTAAATAAATGAAATGAAATTTCTTTTGCCTATTGCTGTCAGATTAATGTGAAATCCAAAATTTAGATTCTGTTTGATCTTGGAAGCTATGCAGGGTAAAGTCTAGCTAGTACTTGGATGGGAGACCACCAATGAATAGCAGGTGCTCTAGGCTATAATTCAGAGGAAGGAACTGTGAAAAACTACCTCTGTGTATTCTGTGCCTAAGAAAGCCCTATAAAATTCATGGGATCACCATAGGTAAACAGGTGACTTGAAGGCACATATGCACTGGGAAAGTACTTGTTACTAGTAGTTTTTGAAGATGATCTCCTATGAAAATGTCATAGGTAAGGCATTTGTAGGAGATGACCTTATGCCATCTATATTAATATCTTGGTTGTCTTATCCTTAAATGAGATGAAAGATACAGGAGAAGGAGCTAAAGACGATGCTTATCCCCACTCCATTGCAGCCCCCTACACAACTCCAAAGCTCTCTGCTCCAGAGAGCAGGAGAACTACCAGAAGGTTGGTTGATCGCTTTGAAAGCACATAGATCTGTAAACATGAAAGAGTTGCAGTACTCTGGTGGTCTGCTGCCAGTATGATTTTGACTTCATGCACATTCATAGAAACACTTACCTGCTGCCTAGGAATTCTTCCTTGTTTGCCTTTTGGAATGTGGAAGGAATAGAAATTAAACACAGAACTCTGTGATACAACTATAGATTAAGAAAACAGGGAGCTCTACAGTGAACAAGCAACAGTAGTCTGAGATATAATGAAATTTAAGAATCAGTCTGTCTTAATTCCTCTCGAAACTGAGTTGTCCTTCATATTCATCTAGAAGTACACTAGAAGTTTATAGGGATATGTCTGCAGGAGGTGTAAAGCAATATTAACCTCTAATTGACAACTTCTCTATTTCCTAATTTTTCATAAAAAGATCAATCATATTAAAGTGTTTTATTCTTCAGCCACCATCCCCACAATATCTGAAATTTCTATATGAATTTATTCTTTGTGTTACTTGGTTGGATTTAGTGTGTAATGTAACGGTTTTAAATAAGTGGACATAGTGCTTCTACAGCAACTTTTCTTAAATTTACTAGATTGAACGTTTTTAAATAACCATACTGCTATTTGATGATTTTCATACTTGTCTTATGAAGACTGTTTGGATACAGATTTGTTACAAAATTACTTGAAATGCTGCATATAAATTAAATTAAAAAGGTAGATACGGACAAAATAAGCAGCTCAGTTATAATCTTCAGTTATGCAGCTCCTGCCTCAAAGATAGTCCATCCATTTCATATCATATGTCCTCCTTTTGAAAGATGAGCACTAGGTTCAAGTAACATTTCAGCAAGGCAGGAAGTTGCATAATTTATAGGTCTTTTAAAAAATGAAAAACAGACAAATGTTTTTTATAAATTAAATCTCTCTCTCTCTCTCTCTCTCTCTATTTCCTCTACCCTTTCCCTTTCTACAGATTGGCGCATTGAAGGATTACTACCACTTCTACCATAGTAAAACAATTAAAAGGTCAGTTCTCTCAAGTAGAGGTACTCACAGCTTCATTTCAATGGAACCAAAGGTAAGATTATACAGAAAGTCAATCATATAAGATGCAAGTGACTGCATTTTTAATTTGAAACTTTATGCCAGGAGATGTTTACCTGGATGGCATCTAAGATTACAGGAGCTGATGTATCATCTGTTCATCAGGCTTCTGCTTTGCATTTAGGCTGGGATGAAAGAATATTGTATTATTAACGGGCAGGCTGTTCTAAGAATATCATGTGCATTGTAGTTTATGGGAATAGCACATGTATCTGGTGATCAGTGTGTCATCCCTGACTAATTTAAACAGGCCTAGACTAATACAACAGTCTTTAAAAAAGAAAAAGAAAAAAGCAGTGACCCCCTTCTTAGAATGAAGAAATGTATCTTGTGACAGGAGGCAGTACTGCTATACAATCTCATATAAATGCAGTTTCACAGCAACTGTGCTTGCTAGGTTACAGCCTTTGGTGAAATATAGCAGGTGTATCTGTTTGCAACCTGTGTTGATGAAAATGCTACAGTCTTCAACCCACTTATTTAATTCAGAATATTTTGACCTGAGTGGAACTCCTACTAGGGGGTATCATCAAGTTTTAATGATCAAATTTTAAAAAATTGACAGAAAGTTTGTTATTATTTGTAATTGTTAACTTATCTCAGTGTAGTCACTATCTAGATTTATACATTTTTCCCAGCGTATCTTGACTCTCTGAATACCTGACATTGTAGAAGTCTGCAGATTGTGCCTGACAAGGATTTTACACATTAGTCACTTCTGGCAGAGCCAGTCACAAAAATAAAGGACACAATGAGTTGATTTTCTCAGCAAAGTGCACTTAGGGACCAATGATGACACTGACAAAGTTACATCAATATGCCATAATAACTTCCAGGTGATAATTATTACTTCACGATACCCCCTCGTAAGGTGCAATCTGCAGACTTCTACAATATCAGGTATTCGGAGGGTCAAGATACTCTGGAAAAAATGTATAAATCTAGATAAAACTTTTGGATACCCCCTTGTACAAATGAAAATAGTATAAATGATTTTAGTGATATTATGTGTTGTGCATAAATAACGAGCATATCTGGTTGCCTGCCTGCCTGTTTCCTTTTTTAAAACTTTCTTTTAATTCTGACAAGAGGTGTCTTTATTAGCATGACAACAGGCAGAAATTTAATATCTCCAAGTAGGCAGAAAAGCCGTGACTCTTACATTTTTCCCTGTCCTGCAACTGCACATTGGTATGATTGGAAAAAGGTGACATTGTATATAAATATAATTATGTGTTTTGTATGAGACTGAATTGTTGATTTTACATTACCACTTTTATTTAAGAAATGCCCCTTTTTGTAAGGTAAGTGTTAACTAATGAAACCAGTCTCTCATCAGTTCCATTGGTCTTTTCTGGTTGATACTAGGAATTGGATTTAGGTTGTTGTTACTGTTGTTGTTGCTGCTGCTGCTAGATTATGCCAAATTTCAGAGAGTGCACAGTATACCCCCAACTTTTAACAGTGTTGTTCACAGATTATTCCATGTTAGCTTTAGCCTATAAGAAGCAATATGCTTCTGAGCATGAGTGAAAATATACTGTTGCTCTCATATCCAAATATCTGAAAGCCTGAATCTCCCTGTATGAGCATGTTTAAGTCTTACAAACCTTCAGGAAAGAGCTTTCTTTCATTTCCACCACCCTCACAGGCTTCTCTTGTGAGGACACAGAACAGAGCCTTTTTTGGTGGCTGCTCTTGGGCTATGAAACTCACTCTCAAGAGAGGCACAGTTGGCCTCCTCTCTGCTCTCTTTTAATTGTTTGGCAGTTGAACAGGCTTGCATAATTTAACTGTTTGGGATAGATAAAGATATGCAGTGGAGTGCTGGTTTTTTAAAATGTGTAATATGTGTTTTATGTTTTTTTAATGTTTTAAATTAATACTTGAGTTAATGTAATGGTTTTTTGGACAACTGCTTGGCTAATGTATGATCAGATAATGGGCACGATAGTCTGATTCAATTTGACTGCTTTCATGCTTAGAACCTGAAAGCAGGATGCAAGAGAGCAAAGGACTGTCTTGTTCATTCTGCTCACAAAATGGCCAAACAATTGCTAAGGGATGCTTGCTTGAAGAACATGAGCACAACTGCACCCTCCACCTGTGCACCCCATGACTGACATAATGCCTTTCATAGAAGAGATGACATATGGCCATCCTGACTAGTAGTCAAGAATGGCTCCTTCCTTCATAAATTTATCCAATATTTTTTTAAACCAATAGATTTAGCATCCATCACTTTATCTTGTGGCGGGGATTCCACAGTTTAGTTATGTGCCATATGTTTCCTTGTCCTGTCGTTCAACTTCAGTAGATGATCCCAGATTCTGTAATAATGAGAGTAGGAGAAAACATCCCTCTATCTACTTTCTTCACATGATACATAATTTTATAGACCACTTTTATGTCTCCCTTATCTGCTTTTTTTTGTAAGCTAAATATTCTAAGCTTTTTTTAGGGCAGTTTTTCCAGTCATTTTGGTTAGTCTTTTCTATACCTTTTCCAGCTGTGGAATACCACTTTTTGGAATTCAGTGACCAGAACTGTACACAGATATGAGCAGATGTGGTTGCTCCATGAATTTGTGCAAGGGCATGCAGATATGAGCCTTCTTCCTTTTCAATGCATTTGGCTAAATTCAGCAAGTAGAATGGTTTACTAATGGATCATTGGCCACCACCAAAATTGCCTATATCCTATATCAAGAAGAAGAAATGAAATCAGTCTAGAGGAGACACATTGTATTCTGAAATTGCATTGGATTTCCCTTATTATATATTATGATTGCCCTCACTTTGAATAGCTGGTAGGGAGGGCTTGAATTACAGTGGAGAAAGTATGACCACAGCCAGTTTAGAATGAGAACAATGCTTCCTATATTACATCATCATCATTCTCTAAAAATGACTATAATAAAGGATAGGATGCCCTTTATTGCAGAATTGTGTGACTGCAGAATGCAACTCAAAGGATAGAGGAATATGAATATTTATGTCTTTCTTTATACAGTCACCCCTCCTTATACATGGATTTTTTTAGCCACAGATTCAAGCATCCATGGCTTGAAAATATTTTTTTAAAAACCTATGAATTCCTTATAGCAAACCTTGATTTTCCATTTTATATCAGGGACACCATTTTGCTCTGCCGTTGTATTTAATGGGACTCGAGCCTCCATGGATTTTGTTATGCACAGGGGATCCTGGAACCAAATCCCAGCAGATAACAAGGTCCCACTTTACCTCCCTGACCATTCAAAGGGAAACATTTTGGTTGGTGACTTGAATCTTCTTCATTTTGGCTCAGCCATACTTTTTTATTACCTAATTTTATATTTTACATTTGTGATTTACCAACTATTAATTTGGTTATTTTCATTCTTCCTAGGAATCTCTCTTTCTGTCTGTCTCCCCTTGCATCAGTATGTTGCTTCCTCCCTATCAAGAGTCATGTGTCATTTAATGTAGTAAAATAAATTGTTGTATTTACTGAGTTTAGTTTGTTTAGTCACCAGAATGACACTTACAGAAACAGCTTTTGTAACTGTTTTATTTATTTATTTATTTATTTATTTAAAAAGTCAGCTCCAATAACATCTTGATATACACCATGACTCTAAGACCTGATGTGTCAGCACAATGTATGCCAGTAGGACAATGATGTTATATTGGTTTTGGAGGCAGCGATATGCATAAGGATTAAGGTGCCAAATACATTGCACTATTATTGTTTCATCTTCTTTGCCTCGTCTAATTTTACTAGTGGTGACAGATTGCCGATAGAAATGAATCCAATGATTCATTGAAAAACTGGGCTTTTACCTTGTAATAAATGTCATGTTTGAGTCTTTGCAGTCATGGCTCACTTCTTTCCAATATTCTCTGCTATCTTGAGATGCTCAAAAAGATTCATCCTTCAGGTTTTTTTTAATTGCATATTTATTTGTTTAAATGGCATTTAGAAAATTCAGCCTTGCTCCCTGCCCCAGCTACTAGGTCCTGCAGAAAGTTTCATTATACTGACAATTTCATTATTCTGGGCAAGAATCAGATTTGTCTACAATTTGAGAAGAATTCCCTCCCTAATTAATGTGATGAATAGATAAAGTTGTGAAATACATTAAGAAAGATTACACTCATTTGTTCCCTTTTGCTTAAACTCCTTGTTAGACTTGCTTCAAAGATGGACAATCACTTTGTTTTTACTTAGACACTTGGGTGCAGCTGGTTGTGGAAAAAGTGATGATATCTTGCTGTCCACCTTATCCTGTTATCAGATCATCTTAGAAACCTAAGCTCCAGAAAATAGTCAGGTATCGTGTTCTCACAAGTTGCAGTGTTGATAGTAGTTGTCTTGAGGGCAGATTACGATTTTCACATATTTTTAGGCTGAAGGAAAGCTCATCATTGTGCCAATAAATTTTGACAGATATAATGCATTTAATAACACAGCAGACTTTTTGGACTGTGATACATTAGGTTCTACTGGGTCTCACTGAATGCATATGGATATCAATACAAGCCATTGTTTCTGTTAACCTTGGTTCATTGCTTCAGCTATGACTTTCATAGAAATCAAATAAACAGTGGCTTGTCTTTACCATTTCTGTTTTTTCCCCCCAAAGGTATTTTTTCCTGGCCCTTCTATTAGTTTCTGTTTTATAGTGATGTCACACTAAGCCATGGTTCAGATATGCCAGAGTTCATTAGGTCATAACATGAGATCCTGGGTTCATATTGTGACTTGTAGCTTGTTAACAAACTAGAGCTCGTAGCAGGAAAATTTGTGTTCGTTAGAATGAATCATAATTCAACAAATCACACTTTTTGTGATGGGTGAACATAGCAGCAGCAACACTATAACAAAGTATTTACATAGAATTTTTGCTAAGTGTTCACATCTGTTAACATTCATTATCTCAACAGTACAAGCTTGTAAAGTAAGGCTGTGTTATCATCAGTATTGCCTCTCACAGTGCAGCAGAAGTGCATGTTTATATGTGACAACCAGCCAGAAAAGTTCAAATTTGTAGGTATTCAGAAATGTAGGGATGTAAGTTTTCATAATTTTTGTCTCCATAGGCAAGAATAAATAATATTACTGCATGTCTCCCCACTACAAGAAAGTTCCCCAAAAACTGCGGTTTTTGAAAATTATTCACAGTTCAAGATTTATTATGTGAAAAACCAGTTGGGGCTGTGCACTGAAAATGGCATTTTTTTTTTGTCCAGAAAATATTTACTGTACAAATGTTCTTTTCTGTGCAGAAAATATTTTCTGCATGGGAAACTTATTGTCTGTATAGGATTTTTTTTCTGCACACACAAGAATCAAAATTTTTGTGCAGAATAATTTCTGGACTGTGAAAATTCTTATCTGTCTTAGATTCTCTTCATCAGGGTTCCTTACACTCAGCCATAGGTGCCACCTCTGTATGGACTTTAGTAGAGATGGAAAAAAAATTAAAAACAGTTGTATAATAGACTGTTACCTTCTGAACCAGATGATGTAATCCTAAAAGGTCATGTAGGTGAGATTGATTTTTAGTAGTGCCTATGGTCTGTTTATATGTTCTGTTGTCTGGATCCCCTCTCACGTTCAGAAGAAATGATTTCATTTATTTATTTATTTGATTTTATTTTCCTCCTTCCGCTTTATGTGGAACTCAAGATGGCCTTTCTTTTCAAACTGAAATAGAATGTATTGCTCACCTTTCCTGTCTAGTAATCACTTTCCAAAAGGTTTACGTGAATTTCTAAGACGTTTTGTTAAAACTGAGGATGCATACTTGAGCTACAGTAAAAAAAATTCAGTAGTGATGGTAAATGATCTTTATCAGGGTGGGGATCAGAGAAGTGCTGTCTTTGGATCCATTATCAGAGTAAAACAGGTTATGGCTGGGTAAAGTGCTACTGCCTGTTTTCATCAGCCTGATGAGAAGACTCAGCTCTCCAGTGAGAAATAAACAATCATACAAAAGGCTAGTCCACATCGGCCAAAATAATAGATTTTTGAGAAAATACTTATTTTTGTAGAATGACAGTGTGGCCTAGTGATTTGAGTAATAGGATAACAGGAGACCAGGGTTCAATCCCTGCTCTGCCATGGAAGCCTATTGAGTGACCTTGAACAAGTCACATTCTCTCAATATTAGAGGAAGGCAAGGACAAACCCTCTCTGAACAAATTCTGCCTGGAAAACCTCATGATACGTTTCCCTTAGGGTCACCATAAGTTAGAAATGACTTGAAGGCACACAACAACAACAAATTATTATTATTATTATTATTATTATTATTATTACATATTTTGTTATTTATTGCAGACTGCTCAGAGACCTACGCTGCTGACTGGTCCACACATTTAGAGAAAACTCCCAAAAACACAGAATAAGATTGCTGGTTCAAGTGCAATCATAAAAGGCCAACAAAGTGTGTTTCTCAGGCACATGTATTAAGCTGGAAAATGGTAGCCATATGGCCACTTGCTTCTGGAAGTAGTCTTCAAGACAATTTAAAAAGTGACCACTTTGATGAGATGGAAACCACCTTTGTTTCCAGCAGTGGGGGATGTATGTAGGGGTGTGCCTATAGGGCCAATCATCAGTGATACTCTAGACAAGTCTAAGGGCAGCAAATTACTGTCTGTTTCAGACCATTCGCATTACAGAATTATAGTACAGTACAATTATTCCACTTTAACCATCATGGTTCCATCCTGTGGGATCGTTTGATTGGCAGTTTAGGGAAGGGAATTTAGAATTCTCATCCAGAGTGCTCCTGTGCCTCACCAAACTATAACCCCCAGGATTCCATAGGACAGAGTCATGGAAGTTAAAGTGGAATAAAAGCACTATAATTCTGTAGTGTGAACGGGCCCAAACACACAGAGGACCTCTTAGCAGGAGGAATGTAGTCATATGGCTTGAATCCAAGTAAAAATCCAGCACAATCTCAGCATGATTGTTACTCTGAATGTATCAGCTACAACTCAGTCAATAATGCATGATGTACTTATCAACCATCTTGCCTCTCCTCAACTGCTGTTTAGCCTCACCTCAACTGCTGATCTGAAAAGAATTTTGTACTGTAATAGTAAATAAAGCCATATATGTATGGCTACCAACTAAAGATGATGCCACAGAGGGGAAGTGAGTCAAAGCAGATTATACAGGGCATATAGCTGCTTCCTGAAGCATGTGTCCACTCATCTAAATAAGGTGTGAAGAATGGGACTTTCTAAGACAACTCTAGATGACAAATAGGGAGGAAAGAAGCAAAAATGGATTGCTTCTTTATTTTGCTGTCTCTTGTCCCAACCCAGAATAAACATCATAGACTGTGATTGTATAGCTCCTCTTTTTCAGTTGTGGTCCTTCTCTTACTCTGTTTAATATTGCCTTTGCTGATGTTCAAATATTGGTATAAATGCAGGGTTATGCTGAATGATATCTCTGTTAGCTATAGCTGTGTGGTAAAAAGGGCACATGTCTAAATGAGAAAACAACATAGCACTAAGAATCACTGTCTTGGTCCTTTGCCCCCTAAATGCCTCTATGCTATTTTGTAATTCTTTTCCACGTACTCCGCAGCTTTCTTCGGTCAAGCACTGCTCCTGCTTTTTATTCTGTTGATGGCTTTTTCGCCAAGATAGTTTGGAGCAAAGCAAATAGCAGGTGTTCATGATGTGCATTAGCAATTGGTCACATCGGTATTTGGATGGTCAGAAGAGTCCTAGACAGGAAATGGAGAAGCAAATAAGGGAAAATAATTCCCATGCATATGACGGGAAGAGCTTAAAGTCATGTTAGAAAGAAAGCATTCTTAAAGACAGCTATCATGCATTTTAACATAAAAAGAAACATTTTTGTTTGTTTGTTTTTAAAAGTTTATTTGTAAATGTAAAGTAAAATATATTTTCATTGTTTTTCAGCTTGACTTGCTGTTATGTAGGGAAAAAAAATCAATTAAACAATTGAGTAGCTTCATAATGAAAGTCTTCATTATGAAATAGAATATCACAGACAAACAGAATTCCCTGAACATATTTGAAGAGTTCAGCTGGACAGGGACCAAGAAAAAAGAAAAGAAAGAAAAGAAAAATTATTGTCAGCTGTATTCTTCGAGGATTGTTAGGAGACTTTATTCAGTTTACTTGCCAGCAAAGGAAAGACATCAAGTAGCTGTTTTGGCTGATGGGCTGATGTGTTACAGATTGATCCAGAAAAGGAAGAAATGGAGAGACAGAAGTTTTGGATCAAAATAAAGGACAACAGTTTGGGGGAGGAGGGAAGCTAATCGTGCAGGGCTGGCTGCCATAAGATCCTTTAGTAGAGGATGGAGAGAAAAGGAACATTTTGGAAAGAAACTATGTAGACCACACTGTCTAGGAATGTGATAGCAAACGGCTATTTTTATAGGGTACAATACAACATATGAGTTCAAAATCTGTATGACAGTTTGAGAGGAATACCCTGCCATTTAAGTATATATAGAGATTCAAAATACATACTGACTATTCTGCTTTCTTCTACAGTCTGAGGGAAGGATCCCTCCTAAAATCTTCAAATTAGCATGGCCAGAATCTGTGTCTGGTAAGGGATTATGGGAGTTGTACCCCAGAAGGGCTGCCCATACTATGTACACAGAAATTTGAAAATCACCACTCAAATCTAGATCAAGATGACCTAACATGTGGAGGAAGTTTCTGTATGTTTTTGAAGGGAAGATAAAAGTTTTGTATTATAATAACTTATGGCATGAATGAGTTGCCCTTGTGCTTAGGATTGTTGTGCTTTTTTTCTGTAATTATAATAGGAAGGAGTTTTTGTAAAACTCAGGTATGCAAGCCATGTTCCAATGATTACTGGTTTGGACTGAAAGTACAGTAGTATTGTTTTGAAAAGATCCCAACCAACTTAATTACATCATATAGACTAAATTGTTGTTGTGTGGATGTCTTCAAGTCATTTCCAAGTTATGATGACTTTAAGGTGGTTCTATTATGCAGTTTTCTTGGCAAGATTTGTTCAGAGTGGGTTTACCTTTGCCTTCCTCTGAGCCTGAGAGAGTGTGACTTACTCAAGGCCACTGAGAGGATTTCCATGGCTGAGCAGTTTTATGATAGTTTTATTCAGGTGTAGTTTTATTATAGTTATGGTACTACTGAGAAACAAGAGAATCCAGGAGTATGGCAAAGATCGTAAGGTGAGAAAATAACTAAAACAGTGCGCCTCACCATATGCAGACTTGAGGTCACGTGGACAGCAAGCCCTAATCTGGTGTGTGCTGCGCTGTGTGCTGCAGGGGCGCATCCTATTCAAATGAATGGGGCTTGAACATATATGGATTTTACCTTACGTGGGGAGGGGGAGGTCTGGAATGGATCCCTCATGTAAGGCGAGGGGCACTGTAACCCCCAAACAGATTAATATAAACAAAATGTGCTCAGAAGCTAGGGTTGCCATACTAATAAATTTGCTAGATTTAATCCAGATTCCAGCATACTATTATTTGTGCCTATTTGGACCCCTAGCTAGCCCAGATTCCAGTCTTTTCTTTTTAAAATAAAAGCTGCATCTCTAGCTTTCCTGAAATAGTGATTATTAGAGAAAATATGTAGTCCTATTTCATTTTGTGAGGAACAAGGCTGCTTTTCAGTGTTTAACCAATGGATTAAGTCTCAAAGTCATAGCTTTCACCATAAAGTTTGAAGTTGAAGAAATGAATCTCTTCCAGTTCTCTGGGCAAATTTTGCAATTTTGGGGAACAGTGTAGTCTATTTGCAAAAATGTGAAATTAATTGGGTTGAAAATCCAACAGAACAAAGTACAATTGATAGCAGGCCAAAATGCCATGATGAAATTATTACTGTTTAAGATATCACAGACTCTGTGGTTTTTGTTGCAGTATTATTAGTGACACAGAACCTCTGCAGGGGTGGGGGACCCATTAAGATGCTCTACCTCAGGAGACCTGTAGATCTGGATAGACTCTTGATGGTTCTTGGGGAGTTTTCTTTTGCTTTAAGAGACAATCCTGTCAAAGTCCTGGCTTTTAGAATGGTGAAATGGCCAGGATGGTGGACATGATCACTCCTGAGCATCCCCTCTCTGAAAGTGGAGTCATGGATTTCCATGAAGTTAATGGTGATGAAACAAGTGAGAAAGTTACTAGAGCAGAATACCCAAAGTGCATCCAGTCAAACACAGGCTAAAACTTATCTGAGGGTCTGCTCTGTAGCAATAGAGGTAGCAATGGCATTTTTTTCTTTGCTTTTATTCTATTCTACAGGGAGCCATGCAGCAGAGCTGTTGCAAGTGGCCATGGATCTTTTACATATGAGCCCAATAGAAGAAAATCCAGAGCATTTGACAGTCTGCTGAGAACAACTTGCCTGGTACTTTGCAGATCAAATCACTTGGATCTTCTCTCACTCAGATGCTACAATTAATTCAAATCAATGGACCCTTCTTGTCCAGTGACAATGAATACTTTCAGTTTTGTGCAGCCTGAGGATGTGCACAGGATTCTTGGATATATGAGAGCTACCACATGTAGGCTAGATCTTTGCCCTTCCTGGCTTGTTAAAAAATCAAAAACTAGAGGAGACCTAGCAGAAAGTGGTTAAATTTTGCCTTGCTGAAACAAGATGAATAATACCAGCTTGTTTTACAGAGACCATTATAAAACAATTACATTAAAAATAGCCATCCCTTGATCCCATCATTCTTGATAATCATTGGCCAGTCTCTACCATTCCATTTTTTACATATTTCTGGGGCATGTGGTGACCTCAGCTCCAAGGATTTCTGAATGAATCAGATTATCTAGATCCATTTCAATCTGGTTTCAAGCCTGGTTGTGGGACAGAAATGGCTTTGGTCACAGAGCTAAATGGGGGAGTGTGTCCCTGTTGATTCTGCTGGACCTCTTGGCAGCTTTTGATACTATTGACCATGGTATCCTTCTGGATCCCTTGCTGGAGGGGAAAACCCAGATGGTGGTGCTGAGGGTGGGTGGGTGGGCTCCTGTTTGACCCCTTTACCTGTGGATCCCTCACAGTTTGATTCAGTCCCTCCATGTTATTTAACATATACATGAAACCTCTGAAGAGGTTGTCTGAAGTTTTGGGGTTCAATGCCAACAGTATGTGGATGATACCCAACTCTATTACATCTTTCTGCTACAAGCCAGAAGCTATTTTTTGTCCTAAACTGGTGCCTGTCATCAGTAATGGACTGGATGAGTTTAACCAAACTGACACAAACCAGACAAGACTGAGGAATTTTTGGTGAGTCCAAAGAACGTTCAGGGAATAAGAATTCAGCCTGTGATGAATGGGATTACAACCCCCCCCCCCCCCGAACACACAGGTTCACAGCCTGGGTGTGCTCTTGGAAGCCTTGGTGAATACCTGGAATACCAGTCTTACCAAGGCTATCGACACAGTCACTCCCGAGGGTCATAAGCCCTGGTATACAGAGGAGCTTAGGAGGATGAAGCAGGCCGGACAACGACTAGAGCGCAAATGGCGGAAGACTCAACTTTTATCCGATAGAACTCGCCATAGGAAGCATCTTGATTCCTATCAGGAGGCATTGCGTGCAGCACAGAAATCCTTCTGTTCTGCATGTATTGCATCTGCAGAGTCCCATCCAGAAGAGATGTTTAGGGTGGGGGGGAGTTGACAAAGGTTACTCCTGCACCGAACCCCCTACTTAACCCAACGGTAGCCTGCTGTGACGCATTTAACATCCACTTTGCAGATAAAATCTCTCCGATAAGATCCGACCTGGACGCCAATGTTTTGTCGGAATCCATAGATGAGACGTCCAGCAACTCTGTTGATGGTATTTTACTGGATGAGTTCCAATCTGTGAGTACTGATGACGTGGACAAGCTCCTTGGAAGAGTGAGAAAAATGATTTGCCCTGTCAATCCTTGTCCATCTTGGCTGGTCATCCGGGGGGGGGGGGCACGTTGAGAGTATTCCTATGGGATACAATCAATGCGTCCTTCAGGGAAGGTATTGTGCCATCCAGTTCGAAGGAGGCAGCAGTTAAGCCTCTCCTGAAAAAACCTTCCCTGGACCGCCTGGATAGAAACAATTATAGACCAGTCTCCTTGCTACCTTTTTAAAGCAAGGTGATTGAGAGGGCAGTTGCTTCCCAACTCCAAGCTGTCTTGGATGAAACCGATTATCTTGATCCATTTCAAACTGGCTTCAGGACAGGATATGGAATTGAGATTGCCATGGTTGCTCTAACCGACGACCTCCGCTTGGGCATCGACAGGGGTAGTGTGACCCTGCTGGTGCTGATGGATCTCTCAGCAGCTTTTGACACTATAGATCATTCCATCCTCTTGGATCGGCTGAGGGAGCTGGGATTCGGAGGTACTGCATTACAGTGGTTCTGTTCCTTTCTCACCAGAGGGTGAGGCTTGGGGACAGTTGCTCTTCCAAAATTGAGCTTAATTGTGGCCTCCCCCAGGGCGCCATTCTGTCCCCCATGCTATTTAACATCTATATGATGCCGCTGGGTGAGATCATTTGGAGGCATGGAGCGCGGTGTCATCAATACGCAGATGACACTCAGATGTATTGTTGGCTCAGACTTCAGATGGCATCTCCCCTCTCAATGACTGTCTTGGGGTGGTAATGGATTGGATGAGGAAAAACAGATTGGGACTGAATCCAAACAAAATGGAGGTACTAACCAGGTCTGGGTATACAACTTCCAATCCTGGATGGAGTCACACTCTCCTCTAAGGACTGTGTCTGCAGTCTGGGGGTACTCCTAGATTTGTTGCTTCACATGACTAGTCAGGTGAAGGTGACGGCCAGGAGTGCCTGTTATCAGCTTCGGCTGATACGCCAACTGTGCCCTTTCCTGGATATGAAGGATATGGAAACTGGTACACGCTCTGGTAGCCTCACATCTGGATTACTGCAACATGGGGCTACCCTTGTGCCTAACCCAGGAACTTCAACTAGTACAAAACATGGCAGCCAGGCTAGTTACTGGAACATCCAGAAGAAAACACATAACATCTGTGCTTAAATCTCTCCACTGGCTACTGATCAGTTTTGGGGCACAGTACAAGGTGTTGGTTTTAACCTTTAAAGCCCTACATGGCATAGGTCCATCTTATCTCAGGGACCACCTCTTCCCGTATGAAACCCTCCCCCCCCCGCGCACTCCCGTCCTCTGGGAGGAATCTGCTGCAGCCCGTGGAGACTAGGCTGTTACAGACCTCCCAGAGGCCCTTTTCTGTGACCGTTCCCAGACTATGGAATGGCTTGCTGGACAAGATCCATCTTATTTCCACTCTTGATAGCTTTAAAAAAGTGGTAAAGACAGATCTATTCCAGCAGGCCTTCCCGGAATAATTTCCAGGCTCAATAGAGATGATCACTACCCTGCCCCCTTGATGCCACTGCCAGTGTTGCCCTAAAGCTGGTTTTATTGTATTTATGTTTTTATTGTATTTATTGTATTTATGTCATTTTAACTCTGCTTTAGTTTAATCTAGTTTTAAGGGGTGGAAGGGGTGGGAGGGTTAAAGACTGTGTCAATAGAGTGTTTTTAAACTGTTGTTTGTTTTAAATTTTGGTGTACGCCCCTCTGGTTGCTGTGCAGAGGGGTGGGTTAGAAATAATTATTATTATTATTATTATTATTATTATTCTTAGATTCATTCCTGGGTGCAAGCCCAGGTTTCTGTGGTGGCTAGGAAAGTATTTTTAAAGTTAAAGTTTGTGTGCCAGCTGCAGCTGTTTTTTGTGATGTCATATCTAGCCACAGATCTTACCACAGTGACACATGCCTTAGTTATATCCTGGTTGGATTACTGTAATGTGCTCTACTTGGAGCTTTGAAGAGTGTTCAGAAATTTCCACTGGTACAAATAGGCAGAGGCAAATTGCTATTTGGGCATGGCTACAGAGATCACTGTTCCTTTGTTGCAACAGGTTTACTGGTTACTAGTGTATTTCCAACCGTAATTCAAGTGCTTGCTATGATTTTTAAAGCCCTACACTGTTCAAGTCCAGGTTATTTGAAGGACTATATATTTTGTTACAAACCAGCCCATTTCTTGAGATCTTCTTGGGAGGGCCCTCTCTCTGCCCCACTGTTCTCACAGGTACATCTGTTAGTAAGAGCAATGGGCCTTCTCAGTGGCTGCCCCAAGGCTCTAGAACTCCCTTTCCAGAGACCTAAAACTGGTACCATCCCTACTTTTTTCATAAAAAAGTAAGACTTTTCTATTCCAACAAGCATCTATTTGAGGAGTGATTATATAAGTCCCAGTTTACACAATGTGCTGGATATTGCTAATTTTCATGCTGGTGTGTATATGTGTGTAATGATACATTTTAATTTGCTTTTAATTTTTTATTGCTACTCTTGTTTTAACTTTTTTGTCATTTGGATATTTTTAATTATGTATTTTTTAAATTATTGTAAACCACTTTGAGTCTTGATCTGGGAAAAAGGGCAGGAAATAACTAAATAAATAAATAAAATGACAGAATAATAGAATCATAAGAGTTTGACGAGACCACAGTGACCATCAGGTCCAACCCCCCTGCCACGCAGGACATCACCATCAAAGCACCCCCAACAGATTGCCATTGAGCCTCTGTTTCAAGACTGCCAAAGAAGGAAACTCCACGATACTCCAAGGGAGTGTGTTCCACTTTCAAAAGCTCTTACTGTCAGGAAGTTCTTCCTAATGTTGAGGTTGAACATGTAGCTTGCATCCATTGTTCTGTGTCCTATTCTCAGGAGTATCAGAAAACAAGCTTGCTCCAACCTCAATATGACACCCCTTCAAATACTTAAACAGGACTATCATTAAACCTCTTAACCATCTCTTCTCTAGACTAAACATACCCAGCTCCCTAAGTCTCTCCTCATAAAGCATGGTTTCCAGAACTAATATTATTAATATTCAGAAAATTTTCAGAAAAATACAAGCTTTTACCTATCACAAGATTTTTTGAAAAGATACACTAGATTCTACTTGGACAAAAACAAACAGAGATTAAACAAATCTTTTTTATTAATTAAATATATTTATATCTTGCCCTATGATATACCGTATGATTTTAGCATACCATAAAATAAAATCAGCTTACCCAGTTTAATATAGTGCAAAATAAACAAACTAAATGTATGTTACACAATTCAGTAAGTTAAAACAAGATAATTAAAGCAAGATTAACTTTAAGAATTCTAGACAGGTGAAAGCTTATTGAGGTAGGCAGATGAATGTTGTAGAAGTAGACTGAAATAAAAAAGAAAAGGTAAAGCTGTTTTGGAAGGATTAACATCTAATTTACTTGTCTGAGCTTATATATTAGAATCCTTTGAACTGATTGCTCAGATATGTATTTTGGGGGCTGTACACACCAGCCGAAAGGCCTGGCTTTGGGGTGGAGTGGGGTGTGTGGTGACCACACACCTGACTCCGCCCCCAAGCTGCCCTCACGCCACATGCATGCCGAGACAGCGGGCAGCATGGGAATGCTCCTGCGGCACAGCTTTTATACATGCTGTGCCAAAGAAACAATTTTAAAAAATGCTGCCGCAGCAGCAAAACCAGCTTTTTGCTGGCTCAAAAAGGAGTGACATTTTGCTGCTTCTTTTTAAGCTGGCAAACCATCAGATTGGGACCGTGGTGTGCGATTGCCACAGCTGTGATCTGGCTCTCAAATGGACAATGTTAAACTGCCCCTTACCCACCATCTGTTTTGCCCTTTACTTAGTAAAATGGGTCTCAACCTTAGATTAACATGCACATGAGATTTAGATATTTGTATTTGTTATGAATTCATCTCATTCCCTACTGAAGTGTACCACTTGGGAGGCACTCAGATAGCAGACACAAGATGTAGTGGTGGAGATTCAGTTCAAGAAGTGGAAGTTAAAAAAAATAAATAAGTTGAAGTAAAATATGAAAGGTTGCTTTTGAGTGGGGAAAGCAGGTCTACCACACCGAACTGGTACGTGCTTTGAAAGTGCTGTCAGGTAAAGCAAATGTGCAGTAAGGAGCAGCCTCTGGTTGAGGATTGAGGAGCTGCTGCTATCACTATAACTGTGCAAGCCAGGAGGAGATGGCGGGGCAGGTAGTGAATACTGCAGTAAGAAAATCTGCAGCCACTGGCATGTAGATGAATGAGCTGGTAGACATAGAAATGGATGATGGAAACCAGTGGGTATTGCAGCAAAGGAGAGGAGCAGCAGCAGGCAGCTGCATGAGTGTATAGGAAGTGGAGGCCAGGAATGGAATAGTGGTGATGAGGCACAATGACAATATGAAGTGAATTGAACAGGATTAGGAGTATCTAGGGAGGTGGCCTGGATTAGGGAACACAGCTCCTCTAGTTCTTTGAGGTATAGACCTCTGGCCTAAAGATCACCCCTGAACTTGGGTTAATGTATTCCAAGTCTAACACTCTTAAGTGCTTAAGTGCAGGCTTTCTCAGATCAATGCTTATTATATAAATGCTGTGACAGCTGAGTGGTAGAGAAGCTTTGCAGAAATTAATATACACAATTTTCATGATGTGAAATAATGTACAATTGCATAATTTGTATATTATGTATAATACATGACTTAGGCTACCTGGCTGTGGAAAACTGGAATATGGCAACCATATCAGTAATCAGAGAATGGTGAGGTTTTTTTGGTGGGATGGAAAGTGGGGTTGGCTGGGGAGGAATGGAATGGAGTATCATTTTAAAAAGGCATGATCAGAACATGGACATGCCACACTGCAACATCTTAATGAAGAGTCCTCACATTTTCTTATTAGTTCTGCATTTATTTATTTACTTGTTTATTGTAGTCCTGTACTATTTAAAATACCTTCCCTTTAAAAGAAGGCATGTAATGAAAACAGTAAGAGGAAGGAAAGTGCAGTTAAAATAAACTAAATGAAAAGCACCCTCTGATTCTAGTAATAGAATTCTGCAAAGTTCACATGGATGCAATATTCACATGTGCCTTACCTAAGTATTATGCTGCATAAAATTAAGTCAGAGTTTGCTTTCACTTGCATTTTTTAATCTGCTAGTATGACTCCAGGAGACTGCATTTACCACTTTATGGCTTGCACTATGACAGCATGTTACTTAAAAGATATAGGTCATAGGCCCATGGCACTAATTGGCCTAAAATTTGGATGTGCTAATTTACATGTGTATATGCAAATTTAAAATAGAAGCATATGCTGGATGCTCTGCTCTCAGCTTTAACATTTCCATCCTTTCCTCATCCTTCCACATTTACCACTCAAGCCCATACATGTCTACTCAAAACTAAGACTAATGGTTGGGGATTTTATGAAGTCCAAAACATGTGGAGTATCAAAACCTGAGAATCGTTTGATTAAATCCTCAGTATTGCTTTTTAAAGAGATTAAACACTCATAACTCCTGTCACAAGCAAAGTATTAGATCACATATATTCTGTATTCCTCTATGCACAAATCTTTTATAAACTCTTTTGTGGATGTTGGATTTTGTTTTATTTTACTGTATGGGTGATAGGGCAACCCTTGAATATTTTTCCAGATTTGAAGATAGCAGATGTAGCTGCAACAGAGAAATCCTAAAGAAGAGGAAACTAAGGACTGTAACTTAACTTTTTGAGGTGTCTACCTCCAATAAAAGTAAAAGCTTTCCTTTTTTTCTTTTTTTTTTTTTACTATAATTGGCTGTGTTTTACCTATACAGTCCACCCTTGCCATACATGGAGGATTTGCTCCAGACTCCCCCCCCCCCCGGTGCATAAGGCAAAAAATGTGGAACCTCAAGTCCCATTTCTATGAATGGGGCATGCTCCCACACGCCATGCAGCATGGGAACATGCCCCATTTTTTCTATGGGGGCTTGCCATCCATGTCACCTTGAGTCCACGTATGGCAAGCCCATGTATGGAGCAGTCACACTGTACAACACCTAAAAGTTTTTCCAGACATAGCAGTACAGAGACTACTTGAGAAATTTAATGTTTTCTGCCTCCATAAAAGTCAGAAACACCCTGGAGCCTAAGAGGAGTTACTTTACTACTGCTAATGAAGTTTAAATTTTATTTTTCTTTCTCTCTGTCCCTGCATGGCCTGGAGGGCAATGGCCTCTGCCTGCAACTGAACAATGGATCTGATACAAAATGTAGGCTTGTGACTCCAACACTATCACTTTTCTTTTCTTCTGTATGATTTCTTAATATCTTTTGCCTGATGAAGACACAAGTGGAGTTTCAAAGGCTTGCATGATGTTTTGTGCATTTTGATTGTCCAGTAAAGGTATTGTTATATTTTTGAGAATTTTTTGGGCTATGAGGTCATGTTCACCTTTAAAGCCCTAAATGGCTTGGGTCCAACCTATCTTCGGGACCACCTCCTTCCATATAATCCTCCCTGCACACTCAGATGATAGCAGTGCTGCTGGTAGGATCTCCCATGTTATACAGGCTTTTTATCTGGAGGCAGTCAAAATGTACCAAACAGCTGTTGGACAGCAGCTGTAGTGGAGGTTGACATTGGTGGAGGATCTCCCAGAAACAATGGCAGTGGCACCATAGCTAATGTTTGCTAGTTCAACACAGAAGGAGGCATGGTGAATCTCCTTTTGAAGATTTTTACCATGAACACCCTATGATTAGACAATTCAAAATTAAACAAGAGAAAATGCCAGAAGATGGCACTCAACTAGCTACTGGAATATAGAAGAGGACAATTATGAGGAGGACTGTGGCTAGTGATGCAACTTGATTCAAATTGAAATGTTCAGCTGTTGACATGCTCAGAGAAAAGTCCAAAGCTGCACAAAACATATTATAGAAAGATGGAATGTGAAAAGCATGAATCAGAGGAAGCTAGACATAGGATCTTATCACACGGGGAAAATCCATTTCCATTTCTTGTTTTACTATAGACCTTTCACATGGGCAGCAGGGAGGAAGTCGAAGGTTTAAACAGCGATTGTCCCATGGAAAACACGATATCACAATTAAGATTTTCACACAATGTCGCTATTTGGAAATAAACAGGCAATAAACAGCAACAAATCATTCACAGGGAAATTCTGAAAATGATTTGTTGCTGTTTATTACTTGTTTAATAGTGATGTGTGTGAAAATCCTAAGTGTGATATCACGTTTTGCATGAGATAATAGCTGTTTAAACCCCCAATTTCTTCCCAGTTTTCTCCATGTGATAGTAAAACAAGAAATGGAATATATAAATATTGCAGTACTTGGAGTTGAGCGAGCTAAAGTGGACATGAATGGGACATTTTGAGTCAGATAATTACAAAGTGTTTTACTCAGGAAATTAAAATCTAAGAACAAATGGGATGGCATTAATAGTGAGGAAAGATGTAGCAAAAGCAGTGAAAGGATATAATGCAACGTCTGACCAAATAATACCAGTAAAACTTCAGAGAAAACCCAACACTATAACCATAACCTAACTGCAGAGGCAGAAGGAGAAGCTGAAAGTTTCTGTGCTGAATTCCTGGAGGGAACTAACTGCAGTACACACCAAAATAGGACTGCTTGCTAATCATAGTTGATTGGAATGCAAAGGTAGGAAATGGAGCACAATCAAAGATTGTAGGAAAATTTGGCCTACAATCAAGAAATGAAGCAGGAGATAGACTAAATTTTGTGATGCCAACAGTTTTTTCATTGCAAATACATTCTTCTAGCAACCAGAGAGGTGACTGTGTACATGGACATCAGCTGATGACTATATAGAAATCAAATAGGCTACTCAAATGGAAGCAGAAGACAGTGAAGCTCCATTCACTTTGCAAATACAAGACCAGGAGGAGATTGTGGCACAGATGATGAACTACTAATATCAAAAATTAGAATAAAGTTAAAGAACAACAAACCATTATGCCAAAATACAGCCTGAAGAACATTCCCATAGAATTTAAAAACAATGTGAAAAATAGATTTACACTATTAAGCCTAATTTACCAGGACTCAGAAAAACTCTGAATCCAAAGACAATAATAGAGAATAGAGCAGAAAGACACTGTATATAGCTAGAAGGAGGAGAAGAAGAAGAAGAAGAAGAAGAAGAAGAAGAAGCCGCCTCAGTGGGTAATAGATAAAACTCTCCTACTAGTCAAAGACAGAAAGGAAGGAAGAATTAAAAGTACTAGAACTCTGAATGCAAGTGTACAATGACTTGTGCGCAGGGATCAGAACTATTATAAAAAGACACATAATGAAATAGGAGCTAACAACAAAAAAGGGAGAACAAGATGCCTCTTCAACAAGATCTGAGAAGTCAAAGGAAAATTTAAATCAAGAGTGGAGATGCTCTATGACCAGCAGGTATCCTTAAGTTTGTTTATGTGCTTGGACTTTGAGGACTCTTCCTTCAGTTTATTGGCCCTGGCGTTGGTCCATTTATATGGACATGCAAAGGTGCACACTTTCAGGGAAGAAGCAGAAAAATCCAACTTCTTTTTAGTCTGGCTTTTCTCCCTGTAGGGAGGCTTGAGAGCAGTTTCTGGATGGCTCCAAGGTGTGCATTGTCTAAATGTCCCACCTCAAAGACAGCTGGAAACCTGCTCATTTAGACAATCTGTCTAAATTTGGAAACCCCAAAGTTTATTTTGCCTGTATGCTTTCGTGCGATCTTTCAATCTCAAGTGAGATTTCTGATTAGTTTGTCACTTCTTTCTTGCATTCTATATTCAGTCATTCCAAAGCAATCTGAAATCCAGCAAGTGTTGGATTTCCCTGAAGGTATTCTGTTTTTTGGCATGCACTGATTATGAATGATGTGATATGATACAAAGAAAAATATATTGAAAATAGTTTGAAGTGTTAGGTTCATATAAATCAGAGAAATGTAGAGATGGAAGGAGCTGTAGGAGCCACATATTCTACTAGCCTTCTGCCATGCAGGAATACAGAATCAAAGCACTCCTGAAAGACAACCATCCAACTTCTGTTTAAATGAGGAGAGTCCAATACATGTCAGGCAGTCTGTTCCACTGTTGAAACAGTCTTACTGTAAAGAAGTTATACCTAGTGTTTAGGAAGTCAACCACTTACAAATCAACCTAACAGTAGCACTTTTTAATCTGCAGTTTACCAATTTCACTATAAGAAGTTCATGGGGGACTATTAAAAGCTGTATTGAAATCAAGGTATACAGTGGGCCCTTGGTATCTTCTGTAGTTTGGTTCCAGGAACCCCCATAAATACAAAAATCCATGGATGCTCAAGTCCTATTAAATACAATGGTATAAGGAAATTGGATTCCTTATACAGAATGACAAAAACAAGAATTGCTTTTGGAATTTATATTATTTTTGAGAATTTTCAAGCCATGGATGGTTGAATCTGTGGATAAAAAAATCTGTGGATACTTCTTCATATGTGGTGGGACTGTAGTAGATCTAGAAAATATTGGAAACAAATTCAGCGGGCAATAGAGGAAATGATTAATGTGAAATTAAAATTTCAACCAACTGTATTTTTACTAGGTATGATAGATGATGAAATAGAAAGAACACATGGGAAAATCCTATTTTATATGATAATGGCAGCTAGGATAATTCTTGCTAAGAAATGGAAAGGTAAAGAAGACCCAAGCATAAATGAATGGTTTATCAAATTATACGATATGATGACTTTAGATAAGTTAACATATCTTTTGAGAGACCAAACTGTTAATTGCTGTAATCAAGAATGGGAACCAATGTTAACTAAATTATCTGATAGGTTATGGTTTAAGTTTAACAGTGGAGGAGACTATAATAAGACGTTAATGGTATCCTATAGATATTATAAAGATATAAACATCTTGAAATACTCAAATAATTATAAAGAATGGTTACTGAATGTTGCTTTGACATAAACAATAAGGAAAATTGACTATGGTGACAGATAGAACTTTAACAATAAGATTGATATGGTTTGTTTAATCTGAACTACATATTAATGCAGAAAGTCATAAAACGAAGATTGGTTTATATAAGGAAGCTTTTATCTACTTTCTTTTTCATTTGAATGATAAGAAACAAGAGATAATTTTAAGTGTTTAATTTAGCTATTTCTTTCAAATTATTTTTGTTTTGCTTTGTTTTTTGTTTTTGCTGTACACTATATGTATTTTCTTTTATTTGCATTAATAAGCTGTAAATAAAAAAATCTGTGGATACAGAGGGCTAACTGTAGTATATCTACAGCACTCCCCTGATATACCAAACTTGTAGCTCTATCAGGGGAAAAAAAAGACATGAAATTAATTTGACATGACTTGTTTTTGTGAGATCTATGCTGGCCCATATTAATCACAGCATTCCTTTGTAAGAATGCAGAGACTGGCTGTTGAATGATTTGTTCTAGAACCTTTCCTGGTATCAGCATCAACTTGACTGGTCAGTAGTTGCTCAAGTCCTCATTTTTTCCCATTCTGAAGATGAGAACACAGTTTGCCTTCCCAGTTTGCTGAGCCTCTCATGTCTTCCAATCTTCCTGAAAGATTATTGACACTCACTGTGAGCTTTCAAAAGGTAGAATCTATAACTCTCTGGATATTGGACTCAAATGCCTAATATCCATGAATACTACAGATGCCATCTAGAGTTGATGAGGCTTAGAGTCTATGTTGAGTCTTTGCTGCTGTACTGTGAGGAGAGTGTGGGCAGTTATTTTTCAAGTCTGAAAACCCAGTTTGTTTCTGCATGCTTGTTACCTGTACAGAATAGAATCCTTAAGCCTGCTCAAACCTGACCACATTCTCCTTGCACTGTGATTACAGACTTTACATGCATAATACTGTACCAGGTCAATAAATACACTTTTATTTTGTAAGTTTTTGAACTGTTCACCCAGAAAGCAAATATATATAGGCTGGGCATGAAGTTGGTTGCCTCAGATCAGAAAATCAATATCACTTTTTGCTAATACACCATGTAGACTCTACCTGGACAGAAATAACCTGGCTGCAGTTATCTATGCACGGCTAAACTTGTATCTGGATAATTGCATTGTGTGTGGATCTGCTTTTGAAGATAATTCAGGAACTTCAGTTAGTGCAAAACAGAAAGGTTGGGAATTGGAACTGAAATTCTGAACACATTCTGACACAAGTAATTTTCCAAGTGAGATTTAATGTGGTGGTGCTAATCTTTTTAAAGTTTCAAGTGGCTCAGGACCAGTCTTTCTGAAGAAGTGGCTTCCTAATTACTAATATAATCCTTGGATTATCTGGGTGCCACCACTCACAGTGGTGTGACAGGTTACTACTAAGAATTGCACTTTTTTGGTAGTCACCATGGTAAGACTTCACTCTTCTTGCAGGCAAGGAATTTTTAAAATTTTTTGTTGGTGTTACTGTTCAGACTAATGCTGGTTTGCAGTGAGAGTTTTTAACATTATTTTAACAATCTAAGATTATCAAACCTTGATTCTCCTTTGCATGTCTTGCATGTTTTATTGCAATATTTGTGATTTTTATTTTCTGACGTTATTCTTATGTGTGCAAAGCTGTCTGGGAGATGTCAATTGGGATGAAAGGAAACATTTCAAATAAATAAATGTTGAGGGGTAATGGTGGCAGCAGACTCACAGGTATTTCTCCTGACCCACCACTGGCTATATGAGTCCTCCTGAGCACGTTGCCTGGTCCAGTGATGCTTTCATGGGCTATATAAAGCCACCCACCAATCCATCTTTTCTTTCATATGAAGCTTGTGGTAGTGTGGAAATGGCTCCATCTAGAATCATAGAATCATAGAGTTGGAAGAGACCACAAGGGCCATCCAGTCCAACCCCCTGCCATGCAGGAACTCCCAGTCAAAGCATCCCCGACAGATGGCCATCCAGCCTCTGCTTAAAGACCTCCAAGGAAGGAGACTCCACCACCCTCCGAGGGAGTGTGTTCCACTGTCGAACAGCCCTTACTGTCAGGAAGTTCCTCCTAATGTTGAGGTGGAATCTCTTTTCCTGCTGCTTGCATCCATTGTTCCGTGTTCTAGTCTCTGCAGCAGCAGAAAACAAGCTTGCTCCATCCTCAATATGACATCCTTTCAAATATTTGAACAGGGCTATCATATCACCTCTTAATCTTCTCTTCTCCAGGCTAAACATCCCCAGTTCCCTAAGGCGGTCCTCATAGGGCATGGTTTCCAGTCCCTTCACCATCTTAGTTGCCCTCCTTTGGACATGCTCCAGTTTCTCCACATCCTTTTTGAATTGTGTTGCCCAGAACTGGACATAGTATTCCAGGTGGGGCCTGACCAAAGCAGAATAGAGTGGCACTATTACTTCCCTTGATCTAGACGCTATACTTCTATTGATGCAGCCTAGAATAGCATTGGCCTTTTTAGCTGCCGCATCGCACTGTTGACTCATGTTCAACTTATGGTCTACTTGAACTCCTAGATCCCTTTCACACATAAGTTTCATTCAGCCAGATGTCCCCCATCCTAAATCTGTGCATTTCATTTTTACACCCTAAGTGCAGTACCTTGCATTTCTCCGCATTGAATTTCATTTTGTTAGCGTTGGCCCAGTTTTCTAATATATTCAGGTCATTTTGAATTTTGATCCTGTCTTCTGGAGTATTGGCTACTCCTCCTAATTTGGTGTCATCTGCAAATTTGATAAGTATGCCCCCAATTCTGTCATCCAAGTCATTAATAAAGATATTGAATAGCACTGGGCCCAGGACAGAACCCTGTGGCACCCACTTGTCACTTCTTTCCAGGATGAAAAGGAGCCATTGTTGAGCACCCTTTGAGTTCGGCCAGTCAACCAGTTACAAATCCATGTAACGGTTACCTTGTCTAGTCCACATTTTGCAAGCTTGTTTGCAAGAATGTCATGGGGAACCTTGTCAAAGGCCTTACTGAAATCAAGATATACTATATCCACACCATTCCCTTCATCTACCAAGCTGGTAATTTTATCAAAAAAAGAGATCAGATTTGTCTGGAAGGACTTGTTTCTCTGAAACCCATGTTGGCTTTTGGTGATTATGGCATTGGCTTCTAAATGTTCACAGACTCTCTGCTTAGTGATCTGCTCTAGAATCTTTCCTGGTATTGATGTCAGACTAACTGGACGATAATTGTTGGGATCCTCTTTTTTTCCCTTTTTGAAGATAGGGACTACATTTGCCCTCCCCCAGTCTGCTGGGACTTCTCCTGTTCTCCAGGAGTTCTCAAAGATTATTGCCAATGGCTCTGATATTACATTTGCCAGTTCTTTTAATATCCTAGGATGTAGTTCATCTGGACCTGAAGACTTATATTCATTTAGGTTAACCAAGTATTCCTGTACTATCTCTTTACTTATTCTGTGCTGAAATTCCCCTATTCTGTCTTCTTCCCTATTATCCTTAGGTTGAGCACCTTTTGCCTTTTCTGAGAAGACTGAAGCAAAGAAGGTGTTAAGTAATTCTGCCTTTTCTCTGTCCCCTGTTAGCATTTTACCATCTTCTGCACGCAGTGGCCCTACCGTTTCCTTCCTCTTCCTTTTGCTTCGGACATACCAAAAAAAAGCCTAACCTCTCTAGCAAGCCTGAGTTCATTCTGCGCTTTAGCTTTTCTGACTTTACCTCTACATGTGCTGGCTATCTGTTTGAATTCCTCTTTGGTGATTTCCCCATTTTTCCATTTCTTATACATGTTCTGTTTAAGGCTTATCTCAGTTGAAAGTTCCTTAGTCATCCATCCTGGCTTCTTGAGACACCTCCCATTTTTCTTCCTCATTGGAACTGTTTGAAATTGTGCCTTCAGTACAGTGGTCCCCCAGGATACGAATCCCCCGGGTTAAGAAAACCCTGGGATCCGAAACCGGCGGGACCGCGATTGTATCCCCCGGGGTCCGAAGGATCCCCCAGGATACGGAAAAACCCGATCCGCGAGATCGGGCCCTCCTTTTCCCTCAGCCGGCCTTGGAGGAGGGAAAAGGAGAGCCCGATCCGCGAGATCGGGCCCCCCTTTTCCCTCAGCCGGCCTTGGAGGAGGGAAAAGGAGAGCCCGATCCGCGAGATCGGGCCCCCCTTTTCCCTCAGCCGGCCTTGGAGGAGCGAAAAGGAGAGCCCGATCCGCGAGATCGGGCCCCCCTTTTCCCTCAGCCGGCCTTGGAGGAGGGAAAAGGAGAGCCCGATCCGTGTGATCGGGCCCCCCTTTTCCCTCAGCCGGCCTTGGAGGAGGGAAAAGGAGGGCCCGATCCGCGAGATCGGGCCCTCCTTTTCCCTCAGCCGGCCTTGGAAGAGGGAAAAGGAGAGCCCGATCTGCGAGATCGGGCTCCCCTTTTCCCTCAGCCGGCCTTGGAGGAGGGAAAAGGAGAGCCCGACCCGCGAGATCGGGCTCCCCTTTTCCCTCAGCCGGCCTTTCCCCCGGGTTACGAAATTTTCGGGTTACGAAAGGTAATCCGGAATGGATTACTTTCGTAACCCGGGGGACCACTGTATCTCCCTTTTGAGAAACTCCCATCCATCTTGAACTCCCTTCTCTTTTAGTATTCTTGACCATGGGATCACCCCCAGTATTTCTCTAAGTTTATTGAAATCAGCTCTCCTAAAATCTAGAATGCATGTCTGACTATGCCTGGCTTCTCCTTTCCGCTGTATAACAAATTCCAGGAGGACATGGTCACTCCCACCTAAGGATCCAACCACTTGCACTCCATTGACTATGTCATCCCTGTTGGTTAAGATCAGATCTAAAATATCTGATCCCCTTGTTGCCTTTTCCACCTTTTGGACAATGAAATTGTCTTCCAGGCAAGTGAGGAATTTGCTAGACCTTGAGGATTTGGCTGAGTTTGACTTCCAGCAAATATCCGGATAGTTGAAGTCCCCCATCACTATGAAGTTCATAGACTTCATCTATGAAGTGAAGTCATTTATTTTCATTGAAAATTTAGTAAATGTGAAGTGCTTTTGTGGGATGGGGGAATGTCTTTAAACATAAGAGCTGATTAACATCACTAAGATGTCCTAGCTGCTACCAGTGCACTTTTTGAATGGGACCAGGGATTGTCTCAGCAGACTATGATACATGAGAATGCAGCCTTGTTTGCATGGAGATAATGACAGCCCCATGAAGAGGATACTGAAAAAGGCATGATTGTCATGAATATCTAGCAAAGCTGTAATGGAAAAAAAAAAAGAGAGAATAATTTAGGAACCTGTAAGCAATTAGAAAAACACCCACATTTTCCTTCTTTGCTTAATAATAATAATAATAATAATAATAATAATAATAATTATTATTATTTATAATCCGCCCCTCTGTCCAAGCAATTGGAGTGGGGTACAACAAGTTAAAAACAATCACAAGTTAAAAACAATTCCCACAACCCAATTCCTAACCTCCCACGCCTTAAAACAGAATTAAACCAGCATGAGTTAAAAACAAACAAGCAAATCAAAACATAATTTAACAACATGAAAACTAATAATTCTTTGAGCAGCATAGGCTAATACCGGGGGTCATAGTGCAGGAACTAGCTGGGGGATAGTAGAACTTTAACTTCAGAGCTGGGAGATTAATATGTTTCTGCGAAGGCCTGCTGGAAGAGATGTGTCTTTACAGTTTTTTTGAAGCAGTCAAGAGACGTAATAAGACGCATCTCGTCTGGCAGACAATTCCATAGTCTGGGAGTGGTGGCAGAGAAAGTCCTCTGGGAGGTCTGAGACAGCCTAGTTTTCATAGGCTGCAGCAGATTCCTCCCAGAGGACTGAAGAGTGCAGGGGGGATCATACGGAGAGAGGCGGTTCCTGAGATAAGGTGGACCCAAGCCATGTAAATCTTTAAAGGTTAAAACCAACACCTTGTACTGTGCCCGGAAACGAATTGGCAGCCAGTGGATAGCCTTGAGCACAGGTGTTATGTGCTCTCTCCTGCATGTTCCAATAATAAGCCTGGCTGCCATATTTTGAACCAATTGAAGTTTCTGAGTTAAGCACAAGGGTAGCCCCATGTAGAGCACGTTACAGAAGTCCAGGCGTGAGGTTACCAGAGCATGTACCACCGTTTCCAGGGCCTTCATGTCCAGGAAAGGGCACAGCTGGCGTATCAGCCGAAGCTGATAACAGGCACTCCTGACCGTCACATTCACCTGACTAGTCATGTGAAGTGGCAGATTTAGAAGTACCCCCAGACTGCTTTTCACGGGCTTTAAAAAACAAATAACTTATTGTGTGTCCTGCTTTGCAGAAATTCAGTGACACCGTTCAGTTTTCAAGTGTTCTGAAGATATAGAAATTGTATTTCTATTCAAGAAACAAGGTTTTTCTTTTCTTAAAAAAAACAAAACCCTAAAGTCCATTATTGTTGTTACAGCAGTTGTTATCTTGAAGTGCCCTTTGTAGGAGCAGCTGCTTGCAAAATATTTGAGAATGCAAAAGTTGCTTTAGTCCATGTTTTGGCAGGAGTAATCTTACTAGCAAGAGAGTCGAGAGTTCTGAAGAAAATGAGTTTGAAGTGGAGCTCAGGTCAAGGAAATGAAGTAATCAACATCTCATTCCATGGCCTGTAAAGAAAAGTGTTCATTGGTCATCCTCCAATTCCCCATACAACAGTGAAATTTTAATTTAGAAGTCAAAGCAGTTTTGGACTTTTCTTGCTCTGTAGTAAGAAAATAAAAATAACAATAGAAATTATCAGTGTGCTAGTGTTATTTTAATTTAATATTCACAATAGAAAGATATGCCTTTTCCAGAAGCAACAAGAAAGCAAATAAGTTATGCAGGTCATAGAATAAAAAAGGAATGAGAAAAAAAAGTTCATCATCTCCATTTAAAATTCTAAAATATAATAAATAGTTTATTACCTGCTTAACTATGATTAAAATTCAGCATCACAGCTCTCTTTTTCATTCTAATCAAATGTAATAGCAGACATAAAGAAGTAAAAAAGAAAGTAGGCAAATGTCCAGCTGAATCATATTGTTAAGAGATTTTTTTTAAAAGTCTCTCTTGGCTTTGCTACGGTACAGATGTTCTGTTAAAATATTTGAGATGTATATTTTATTTTATAGAGATTTATATTATGTCAATTGTTATTAATGAAACAAGATTTTAAAATAGTTAATTTTCAGATATCAGTGGCACCACAGTTAGCAGAGACTACTTGAAAAGAAAACATTATGCTTTGTAGTCTATGAAAAAACTTGTGTCTTCCATATAAATGACTCTGTTCAACATCTCTCAGCCATGCATACTTAACTGAAACATAGCTTTGAAATATTTGAGGGCTGGTTCTGATTTTAAGTTTTTAAGCAGATCATTGATGACTTGTACAGACACAGGTCTTCACACTGTCTAATATAATTATGACAAATGAAAATTTCAGAGTTTTTGTAGTAGGACTGTGTGTCAAATTGTGTCTGACTATTTTACCATTTTGGAAACTTCAATTTTCCACCAAAAATACTTGATTCTCTATGTGCATCTTGAATTTATGAGTAGGGGGAAATATCTTACTACTCTTCAGCATGAACTCAAAAACAAGGAAGCCAAAAATGTAATGAAGAATCTAGCATGAAAAAGGAATTGGATAGCAGTGTTCATTCCAATGTCAAAGTGAGCAAGAAGGCGAAAGAGAGACCTCCTTTTCATCGCTGATGAATCTTGGAACAGTATCAGAAGCAGCTATCAGAGGGTGTTGGAGGTTCACCGGGGCTAATTTAGAAGTCTCATTTTAAGTATTCAACAATATTGGTTATAATTGCCAACAGAGCCTATGGGGATTTTCACACCACAGTTGAAGATTGTAAGGGAGAATCTCTTCTACTCCCTTGGTTCATTCTATGGTGTGCAGAATCACTGTCTTTCTGTTCATGGTGAAAAGTAGAAGTAGCAGTCATAACAATAGTGACATTATTTTCTTCTCAGTGGGTTTTTTGAGGCCATAAGATTAAACACGCCAAATGAACTAGACTTCTATTGACGCATTATAACTGTATGCAGTATGTATGAAGTATGTCCCTTGAGGTGCACTTAGGGACCAATGATTGACACTGACAAAGTTTCATCAATATGGCATAATAACTTCCGGGTGATAATTATGACTTTACAATACCTCATCGTAAGGTGCAATCTGCACGCATGGTTTTTGCCTTACGCAGAGGGGTCCGGAACAGATCCTCCTTATAAGGGAAAGGAGCACTGTAGTGAGCACAGAAGGCAGCAACACTTCAGTGGGCAAGGGCCATTGGCATTGTTAGGGGCATGCGAGGGGTTCACACTGAACCAGGTGAAACCCTAAGGAGGGAGTGACATCACTGCTCCTCAAACATCTGCCTTTGTGCAAAAGTGGGCTGTAGCATTGGCCTGTTTCTGTTTAAAATGCTGAAGAGATGGTGTGAGTGGGGTGAGGTTTAGTGGGAGGAGAAAGGAGAGGAACTAGTTTTTAATTTTTTTTTAATTTTAAAGTTTTTTTCTTCAAAAAATCTTTAAAAACACATTTTACCAAATTTTTACTTCAACTGCTTGTAACTATGTATATGAATATGCAAACACATTTAGGCTGTGCATATGATATTGTAATTTAAAGGTATAATGTTAATTTTGCTAGTTATTTATGTCACACAAATATTACATTCAGTAATATACAAGAGTTATGATTAATGAAAAACAGTAGTACAAAAAAAATTTGCTAAGGATTCTGTATGGTGTAATATGGGAGGAAATCAGGGGGAGGGGTGACATCATGAGTTACCGCACTGGGTGACACCAAACCTAGCAATGCCACTGTCAAGGGCTATTGGAATGACACTCAAGGAGAGCCTTGTCTTTATCCCATCATGCACCTCATAGTTACATGTAGTGGGAACACAAGAAGGGGCATTTCTCAAAGGCCTGTCCCAGGCTCCCGAAGCTCTATCTTAGACTGACCTCCTCCATGGTGTCCTTTCAGTGGCAGTCTTTTGGGCTCAGGCAGGCCTTTGGGTCCTGACTACTTAGATCTGCTCTGAACTTGGAAGCTACGCAGGGTCAGCCCTGGTTATTACTTAGATGGGAGGCCACCAACAAATACCAGGTGCTGTAGGCTATATTTTAGAGGAAGGAACTAGCAAAACCATTAAGTTTTACTGCATCGCGTTCTCAGAACGTTCTCAGAACGGTACAAAACGGGAACGGCCACTTCCGGTCCTATCCACTCCAATTTTGTACCATTCTGAGAATATTCTGAGAACGTTCTGAGAACGCAATGCAGTAATCTTACATCTCCGAGTTTTTATTGCCTAAGAAAACCTAATAAAATTCATGGGGTCTCTATAAATTGACAGGTGATTAAAAAATACATACACACATTGTCTGGGGCTGAGACTTACTTAAGGTCACCCAGTAGGTTTCTGTGGCCAAGCAGGCAATCAAATCCTGGTTTCCAGAGTCCTAGTCTAACAGCCAAACTACCATGATGACTCTACTTCATGTCCTACTATGCTGAAACTTGACATAACATGTGTTGAGTTTTTCACAAGTCACAAGCTTTCTTCTGCTGGTGAGACTTCTGTAGTTTATCCTGTTATTACAGAGTGTACCTTTATACAAGCAGAAGCTGCAGCTTCAAAATATTTTTCTGTTTTATGGAATGCTTTTCAATGCTTTTCTGCCCCTAAGCTTGTCCTGACATCTGTAGGTCTGCTGTTTCAGATAAAGCATACATGTGCAATGGTGTAGTGACATCATAAACCTGATATTTTGATTATGAGATAGTCATTGACCCTTGTTGCAATACATGCTTTGAAAGTCAATGAGAATGCATCACTTGGCACTGTTGGACACATTGATATTTTTTGTAATAAAAAACTAGCCTTAAGGCAGCTGTTATTTATGAAATGATATTAACAATAATGTCCTGTACTCTTGACCTATATCAGTTTCCTCCTTGCCTTATCCTCCTCGATCAAATATATACTCCTGTTTGCTACATTCGGAGTGCCATTATAAAGCTGTCTACATAAAACGTGCAACAATTTTCAAAGTGGCCCTCTTTTGATTCATTATATTGTTAAAAAAATTATCCCATGAAAATTATCCTCTGTGGAAAATTATCCTCTATGCACTCTTCTGAAGTATTCTTTACAGTTCTTACTTTGTGTGGGTTTCAGAAGCCAGATTAAGAATTACAGTGATAAATATTGTGGTGAACTTAAAATTTCTTCCTTTTTAAATTACTGTTGCTCTATTGTCCTCACTCTTCTGTTGATATATATACCTCCCTTATCTCATTTCCCCTCAGCTCCTTCTTGTAAGGGATTTATTGAAGCTGTATAAGCAATCCAGAGATGCAAGTGGGGTGAAGGGGAGGTTCAGAAATCAGTTTCCTACTATTTGGAAATTCTCAAACCATTATAAATTGAGCGCTCTACCTTGCTTCATTTTTTTAATTTTATAATTTTATTTCATATTTTAAACACATACAATCTGATAGATAGATAGATAGATAGATAGATTTCTTACATTCTAATATTTTATATCTAAACATACTTTATATCAGCTCAGTGCTCCCCTTCCCTGGAGCCATTGCCATCCTTGTATTCCATCCAAAATTTCATTTCATCTCATGGAGGTTATTTCCCATCTTCTTTCCTTAATGCTTTTCCAAAAAAATTTCTTAATATCTCATCAAAATCATTTTTTTCCCATAGTCCTTTCCTTGCTTTCAATTTACATGTTAATTTATCTTTAATTGCAAATTCCCATACTTCTTTATACCAATCCTCCAATTCTACCTTTATTTTTATTTCCCAAAGTCTTGCTATGATTAATCTCATTGCTGTAAGTAAATTTGTTACCAATTCCTTTTTTTCTTTACTGTATTCCCCTTCTTCAACATTTTATAATGATAACAAAACAATATTTGGTTTTCTATCTAATTTTATATTCATAATATTTTCTATTTCTAATATCACTTTTTCCCAAAATTTTTGTACATATTTACATTGCCACCACATATGCATATTTTTTTGAGTTGTTCTTATCAATATTATATAATCTTACTGGTGTCAAGTACCATTTCCAAATCAGTTTATAGTAATTTTCTTTAATCCATATCGATAAATTTTTCAAGTGTTTTGTTCCAAAATTTTATTTCATTCCTTATCACTTATTTTACAACCTAACTCATCTTCCCATATTCTTTTCAAAGTATTTTCTTTTATTTCTTTTCCTTTATTCCCCATCAGTATTTTATAAATATTGCTAATTATTCCTTTCATATTCTCATTTTCCTCCATTTCCCGTCCTTTCTGAATTATTTGTTCAAATTGTGTATACTTTTTCTTTTCTACATTTCTTTTCTTCCAATTTTTAAACCATTGTTCTTTTTGTATGTGGTGAAACCAAGACATTTTTATTCCTGTAAGTTTTTCTTTTATGTTTTCTTTATTTACCTTTACATCTATCCAATTTTCTAATCTATTTTCCTTTCCTTTAATTCCTCATCTAATAAATCTCTCAAATTCTTTAGGAATTTTCTTTCCATTATTATTGGTAATATCATTTAATCTTCATTCATTAATACTTTTTTATATTAACTTCATATTTATAATATGTTTTGCATAAGTGGGTTTCCAATTTCCTTAATTTCTTTCCTAGTAAACTCCCTATAAAAATATTCCATATTTTCATATCTATTTCCTCTCTATTTAATTCTAGCCATTCCAAATCTGATATTCCTAACATACCTTCAACCACATATCTCAGTTGGTTAGCTACATAATATCCTCTTAAATTGGGGAGGCCTAATCCTTCCTTTTTTGTGATTTATACCACAATTGTTTATTTAATCTATTTCTTTTCCCTCCATTACAATATATATTAAGTAATTGTTGCCATTTATTCATTTCATTTTCTGACACTTTTAATGGTATCATTCTAAATAAAAAAATAATTTTTGTAATATTTTCATCTTAATCAGTGCTATTCTTCCAAACCATGATAGTTGGATTTTCTTGTATCCTCTCAATTTTTTCTCTAATAAATTTTTCTTTTCCATATCGTTTAAATCTTTTGTTATACAGTATTTATTCCTAAATATTTTATACTACTTTTTAATCTTATCTCTAAATCTCTTTGTTTAGCAAATTCCAATTCCTCTTTGTTTGTATAATTAAATTTTAAAAAAACAGCTTCATTTATATAGCGCTTCATACCGCCTAAGGAGTGTCTCAGCTGTTTACAATTGTAAGCTACTTGCCCCCAAAATCTGGGTTCTCATTTTAGCGACCTCAGAAGGATGCAAGCCTGAGTCAAGCTTGAGCCCTTTTGCTGGTCTTGAACTCACAACCTTATGGTTTTGATTGGGTGGCTGCAGTACAGGCATTTAACCACTGCGCCACCAGGACTCCTCCTGAAATAAATAAATAAATAAATAATAATAATGTTTATTTATAACCCGCTCCTCTAATAGAATACTCATTTCTGATTTATTCCAATTAATTTGAAGCTCTGTCATTTCGCCAAATATTTTTAAGTGTTCTTTTATTCTTCCCATTTTATCCATTAGATCTTTAATAGTTAATAATGTATCATCTGCAAATAAACTAATTTTTTTCCACTGTCCTATTCCTTCTACACTGTTATCTTTACTTATCACATTTGCTAACATTTCTATTACCACTGCAATTAATATCGGTGATAACGGGCATCCTTGTCTTGTACCTCTCGTTACTTTTATTTTAGCTTTCTTCATAATGTCTTTGTGTGGTCCTCTTTAGCCATGCTAAGTCCCCACAGTTTTTCTCACTTAAAAAGTTGTGGAATGTGTGTTGTTGTTTTTTTAAAAAAAAGGTTCTGAGAGCTCTTCAAAAGTGTTCATTGCAGAGTGTGAGGAAAAAATTAAGAAACAATGGATGTGATAGTCTGTCAGGTTTTGTTGATGTAGGCCTGATCTAGATTGGCAAAAAGAAGTGTGTTCATGGCTGCATGAAAGTCTAGCCTTTAGATGAGAAAAGGGGAAAGTGTGCCATGAAAATGCTTTTTTTTGCGTTTTAGGGGAGAAGAAGCGCCTTTAAAAAGGTGCTGGTTTTCCCAGCTTCTTTTTTAAAAACTGCGGAACAGCGCAGCTCCATCTAAAGGCTGTGGTGCAGCTGCTAAGCATTAAGGAAAAGGCAACTTCATGTCACACTTTCCTGCCAATCTAGAAAGCCCTGTAGTTATATTTCTCAGAATCTTAGTTATCTAATTCATTTACTCTACCTATTGTTTTGAAGGAATGCTTTCCTTTTTCTCAAACAAACAAACGATCAGTGTTTTGAAATTCTCTTTTTCAAATATACAGATTTCTTTGTTTTCTTCTTAATGTATATTTTTCAGTGTAGTTTTCCAAATTGTGTATTTGTACACATTTTTAAAATATGTATTTTTAATTGTGCACAATAACTTGTATGTAATTCGAAAAGAAAACCAGAGAATCTAATGCTCACAACTTTTTCCTGATGACAGGTGATTGACAAGATACACATACACTTTGAATACAACTTCAACATTTTTTTCCCCATCCTCATTAGAAGCAACCTGTATCACTATCTTCCTTCCACTCTTTGTCTTCCATTTTGGTAAATGTGAGAAAAAGGGTGGAACAGTAACAGGCAGATAGGTTCTGATGGAAGAGCAGTTCCCCAAGATGGGTGTTAGTTTGCTATGGAGATCTTGCAGAAAGAATCCACAAGAACATTCTGAAACGATATGGAACAACCTAGTTCACTTGAAATATTAATGGAAATGAGACCACAAACAAGGCTGAAGGAAATAAGGGTGAAGAACTAAGGGCTAAGCCTATGCAGATAGTGTGGGGAGAAAATAGGTCCAGTAAGCACCTATTCAAAGAGATTGCCCTGTTTGCCTGGAAAATTCATATGCAAAAGGATCTTGTAGTATCTTTGACACTAACTGAAAGAAAGAAGCTTGCAGCATGAGCTTTTGTAGACCTGAGAGTCCTTTCTCAGATGTATCTGAGGAAGTAGGCTCAAATCTATAAAAGCTTAAGCTACCAGCTTCTTTCTTTCATTTAGTCTCAAAAGTGCTAAAAGATCCCAGTGAACACCTACAGCACCATTGGGTGAAAGATAGGTCTCTGGAGCTGCTCCAATGTGCCATATGGCCTGCATGTGTCTTTTTTGGGGGGAGGGGGGGATGTTCCAGAGGTTGATATTCCCTTCCTCTGTAATGACCAACCCGTCTCCCAGGACTCACCATTGAGCTGCTACAGCCTCCCCACAGCCATTCCGTGGTTGATATAGAGCAGGAGGGAAGAGACTGTAGAAGCATCTGCTTATGTCACTGTATCCAAACCTGAAATGATTACATTATCCACTGAGACCCATAATGCTACACTTTGCTGTACAGAATGCCTTCCGTTAGTCTTTGCACATCCCCATAACGTTATGTATACTTTACAAATATTGATGTCCAATCTTGTAATCCAGATTTATTTCTCTTACATACTTTGGTCTCAATCAACAGTGTTTTATAATTTCAATTATATGGAATACTTTCTGGGGCAGTTTCTCACTAGTCCTATTTTTTCCCATTGAGGCTGAAATATGTTAATAATAATAATAATAATAATAAAGTTTTATTTATAGCCCGCTCCTCTGTATCCAATCGGGGCGGGTTACATCAATTATGTTGGGTGCTTTAAAAGATGAATAAACAGTTGACTATCTCACAGCATGTGGAGCTTGTCTCCTTACTGTTTTCTGCTTATATGTAACAAGAACACTGGCCCATCTAGCCCTGTATTATCTATCTGGTAGTGTCTCTCCATGGTTTCATTCTTTTCTTATCCCAGTTAGAAATGCCAGGGATTGAACTAGGATCCTTTGCTTGCAAAGCATATGATGTACTACCGAGCTACTGCCAACCCCATGATGTCTGCAAATCCACAATTTCATGTGGTAGGTGGTACAGGATATAAACACCCTTTGTGCTTTTCATTCTTTCTCCCTCTTTCATTGTGATAGTATTTGCTAAAAGCTTTTAGAATTATTTACTGTTGTCTCCTTCATGTTAGGAAAAATGTTTCCAACACCTTTTTCCTTCACAGAATTTCTGTGTTTGTTCTTACAGCTTTCAATTCTCCATTTTGAAATTCAGTTCTCATTTGAAACAATGTTGCTCCATGTCAGGACAACTTATCTATTGGTTTCTGACTAGTAGCACCTTAATTCCTTCCTTTTTCATTTTAACTGATGTTTTCATTTTTATACCTTCTATATATTTTTTCCTCATTCCGTGTCTCTTGTTTCCTAACTTTCTTGTTTGAGTTACAGACTTGCATTTTTTATATTATTCTGCTGTTATTTCTACCCCAGACTGTGACCCACATAAAATCTATGGTGGTTCTGAACACCTATCTGCAAACTTTCTAACCAACACTGTATTCCCTGCCCATGAAGTATCTCAGCATTGAATGGAATTTGAAGTAGGTTCATTTGCATTCAGTCCAACATTTCTCTTCACCATCTGCTGTTGTTTTCTGGGTGCGTGTGTTTTAAATTATTTTCATCAGCTCACAACATTTCTGTTTCTTGAAAAATCCACAATTTTGCATTTAAACTCCAAGGTCATAATGTCAAATGTTAGTTATTTTTGCACTTCCATTTCTTATTCTCATTCAGAATCCATCCTACTGTAGAAAAATGCTTTACCAATAAGTAATGTTTTGTAAAAATGTGCATGAAAAAGTGGCTTAAGGAATAATGTATATATCTTTAACAAAGTTGTGTTTTGTTCTTGGATTTTGCTGGCTGGAAATACTTACCTTAAATCATAGGAGGAATCTGGATTCCTCTCAAAGTGATTCCAGCCTTGCCTTTAATCAGTGGTCTGGGAGGAAAGGGGATGGGATTCCATGCAGGTGAGCCAGCAAAGGAGGCATGAAGTGCTCAGTCCTTCTTCTGGCTAGCAGGAAAATGTAGATGGCTTCGGATGGAAGGAATGCTCTGTGCCTCTTCTACTAGTCCTTAGTATACTAGTAAACTTTGTTTAATTTTTGAGGATTTATTTACAGGACTGTTTTTGAGGAATTATTTACAGGACTGTTTTAACTCACCCATGAGTGGATAGGCAAAGGAATGTAAGAAGTGGACCAGTAACTCTGACATGTTAGACAACTAAACTATGTTCTTTCCAAATGGGATTCATTGCTTAGAATCATTGTAGCTCCTGAACTACACATAGTCTTTGGAAACTATATGCTTTTTGGAAACTTTTTTTGCAAAAGGGAGGAAAAAATAGTAAAATCAATTGTTCTTGGCCATGAGAATGAGGTTTATTAATACTTACATCCCTAAGCTTTAGTGCATTATCTGTCTCCCTGTCTTTCTTTTTGTCTTTCTTTCATTTATCCATCCATCCATCCATTAAATGGGAGAGGTTATTTCAGGCCTGGCCTCTCCATGAGATGAGATAAAAACTTAATTTCAGACAATGGGGATATGTGAAAAATTACATCCTCCCTCTCTCCATGGCTAAAAGAGCTAACACCACTAGTGCTGCCACCTTTCATGAAAGTCTGAAAACTTCTGAATGCAAGGCACTGAGTGGCCACTTTGTGAAGCTCCACTCTCCAGTCTTCTATGCAACACAGAAATATCACTAGCCCTTTTATTTCCCAATTTCCTTACTAAGTTTGGAATTCATGACTTATTAATAAAATATGACCACTCTTTAGAATGTATATAGTGAACTTTATACCAGCACTATTAGCATCTTAGGTGTATCCATAACTAGGTGCATCTCAAATGGAACATGATTAAGAGGATTCTTAAGACTGAACTTAAAATAACAATAGAGAACAATATACCCAACAATGCTAAGAGACTGCATTCTTGTTTACTTCCAACAGCAATTAAGTGGCTAGTATTACAATCCCATTACTCCACTGCAGAAGTATTATTAATTTAAATAACTGAATTTACTATTATTAGGACATGCTAAAGCATCCCCTGCAGAGCCCATTATCAGGCAAGTCAGAGTCAGATCTCGGGGCCTACACATTGTGCTGGTAATACACTTGATGTGGTTTTTTGCGGGGATCAGGATAATCCGTGGGCAGAAGTCATTGGAACTACTGCCCTGTCATGGACGGACCACTTCCTGGTCAGAATAGGATTAAAGGTTATGACCAATAACCCCCCCCCGGGGGGTGGAGGACCTATTAGGATGGTCCGCCCACGAAGGCTGATGAAACCCAAATGGTTCCAGGAAGCCCTAGAGGGTTTTATGGATGGGAACGACAGCGATTCTGTAGATGCCCTAGTAGATACCAGGAACAACAACCTTACTAGGGCTCTAAACAGCATCGCTCCCAAGCGTCCTCTCCAACTCGCTTCTAATAAACAACCTTGGTATACATTAGATCTTAGGATAATGAAGCAAGAGACAAGACGACCAGAGCGCCGCTGGCGTCAATACCGCCACTTATCCGACAAGACGCTCCTAGAGAACTTATTAAAGTCCTATGGAGCTGCAATCGATGCAGCAAAGAACTCGTTCTATGCTGCTTGATTGCATCGGCAGAATCTCATCCAGCAGAGCTATTCAGGGTAGTCAAAGAATTAATTCGGCTCCCCCCTACCCTGAACCCTTTATTAGAACCAACAACTGCCTGCTGTGACGCTTTTAATGATTTCTTTGCCGATAAGATCTCTCAGATAAGAGCCGATCTTGACACTGGCATTGAGGCAGAACATATAACAGAGGTGTCCAGTGACTCCGTGGACTGGGTTACACTGGATCACTTTTAGTTTGTTAGTACCGAGGACGTGGACAAGCTCCTTGGAAGTGTCAGGAAGACGACTTGCCCACTTGATCCCTGCCCTTCATGGCTGGCCGTCACAGGAGGGGACAGAGTAACGACCTTACTCCAACTAATCATCAATACATCCCTCAGGGAGGGCATATTCCCAGCTGCTTTAAAGCATGCGATAGTAAGACCTTTATTTAAAAAAGCCCTCCCTGGATCCCCTGATTAGACATAATTATAGGCCAGTCTCGTTACTGCCATTTTTGGGCAAGGTGATCGAGAGGGCAGTTGCCTTCCAACTCCAAGCCGCCTTGGATGAAGCAGATTATCTGGACCCATTTCAAACCGGCTTCAGGAGGGGATATGGAGTTGAGACGGCCATGGTCGCCTTGGTTGATGATCTCCGTCTGGGCATTGACAGGGGAAGTGTGACCCTGTTGGTGCTCTTGGACATCTCAGCGGCATTCGATACCGTAGACCATGATATCCTTCTGGAACGCCTGAAAAGGATGGAAATTGGAGGCACTGTACTCCAGTGGTTCCGTTCCTACCTCTCGGGGGCAGATTCCAGATGGTGCAGCTAGGGGACAGCTGCTCTCGAAAGAGAGAGCTGACATCTGGTGTCCTGCAGGGCGCCATTCTGTCCCCCTTGCTATTTAACATTTACATGAAGCCACTGGGAGAGATCATCTGGAGTCATGGGGCGCAGTGTCATCAATATGCCGATGACACTCAAATATCTCTCTCTATGTCTCCGGCTGTTGCAGTGACCAAGGATGGCATCTCTGCTCTAAATACCTGCTTGGAGTCGGTAATGGGCTGGATGAGGGGAAAACAAACTCAGACTGAATCCAGAGAAAACGGAGGTACTTGCGATTGGTCCCTCTCGCCCAGGGATGGAAATTTGTCAACCTGTCCTGGACGGGGTCACACTTCCCCTAAAGGACAATGTTCGCAGTCTGGGCGTGCTTCTGGATTCGTCGCTCCAACTGACTGCTTAGGTGGAAGCGACAGCTAGAAGTGCGTGGTATCAGCTTAGGCTGATACGCCAGCTGCGTCCCTACCTGAGCAGAGAGAACCTTGAAACATTGGTAAATGCACTGGTAACCTCTCAACTGGACTTCTGCAATGCACTCTACATGGGGCTACCTTTGTACCAGGTTTTGAAGCTTCAATTAATTCAGAACGCGGCAGCCAGATTACTTACGGGGGCAACAAGAACTGACCATATCTCCCCCATATTAAAATCTCTACATTGGCTGCCAATTAGCTTCCGAACGCAAAGTGTTGGTTATTACCTTTAAAGCCCTATATGGCTTGGGCCCGAGTTACCTGAAGGAACGCCTCCTCCTGCACAATCCACCCCGCACCCTCAGAATATCAGGAAAAAATATCCTGGAAACCCTGAATACTAGGCTGATATCAACCTCGAACAAAACTTTTTCAGCGATGGCTCCAAAATTGTGGAACGACCTCCCAGAAGAGATCCGTCTCATTACCACCATGGACGCTTTCAAGAAAGCACTAAAGACGGATGTCTTCCGGCGAGCTTTCCCACCTGAATTGTTATAAATTCACCGGAAAAGACCAAAGACGGATAATGGAATACCGACACATGTTAGATAAGGACCATTATTTTAATGATTGTTTGATTGTTAATGTTTTTAACTACTGTATTGACTGATTTTACTGTTGGAATCCCGCCTCGATCCCTGGGGAGAGGTGGGAAATATAAATAAATTTTATTATTATTATAATATTTTTATTATTTAAGTACAGTAAGCCCTTTATATCCACAGATTCTTTTCCCATGGATTTAACTATCCACAATCTGAAAATATTTCAAAAATATACATTCCAAATAGCAAACCTTGATTTTGCTATTTTATATAAGAGACACCATTTTTACTATGCCATTGTATATAATAGGTCTTGAGCATCCACAGATTTTGGTATCCACAGCAGGTCCTGGAACCAAACCCCAGCAGATACCAAGAGCCCACTGTATTTGGTTGGCTGTTTGTGTTCTGGAATAAACTTTGCTTTGAAGAAGTCTTTCCTCCTCAGAACAAAGTGGTACAGGTTAAGTGGTCTTGGTGGTCTCCTCAGTTACATCACCCATAATAGCAGGCTAGATCTGGAGTGCAGGGCAGGCTACATGGCCCATATAGAACCCTTTCCTCTAACGAAGGAAAATTCCCAAGGGTTCAGGAATAGATTTAGAAAGATTATTCTTTATTCTTTTCTTCCTGGTCAGAGATTGGTTTCCTGACAGTTGGGAAACCTCATTAGAAAAAATAATAAAGTGCCGAGATTTTTGCAAAGTTTTACCTGTGTTTTTTCTTTTTTTTTCTTCAAAAGGGCATATGGGGAGTGGGGGGGGGGTTGCAAAAAAACAAACATGTTCTTTGTTCAGAAAATGTGTTCTGTGCCCACCCATACACCCTCATGTCCTTTTGCTCAGAATAATCCCAATCCTCTAGTGATTTTCTGGAGATGTTGGTCAGTAGCTACATTGAGAAGAAGTGGATGGGAGATTTTTGTTTCATGAATAGACATCCATTTATATGAATTTTTCTTTGTCTATTCTAAATCTGTTCTGTAACATCAAATGGAAGAATCCAGGGCAATTACTTTGCTTTATGAAAAGAATATGTATCATCCTATCTTTTACATTTATACTCAAAATGTATTTGATTTGAATTGATTCAGGCTCAACTGTGCTATACAATTTTGTTTATAAAATGCTGAAATATGCACAGAGTCTACCTGTAAGATGACAATACTGGAAATTATATATTTTTAAAAATCATTTGGATTCCAATCTGGCTTGGCTTTGATTTCTAGACATTCAAGAAATAGAAAAATAAAACGTTTGCGATGAAAATGGATTACAGATGTGCACAGTTATCCCTACAGCTAAGTGTGGCTTTGTGGAAATTTAAAATGTGGAGATTTGTTTTCAAAGTGTCTCATTTTCTCCAGAAAGGAGGATGTATATAAACAATTACTCTAGAGACTTTCCTTCAAGTGATATGGACTAGAATAGATGGATTGTTTTGAAATAAGTACACTTCCATTAAATTGATCAATTTCAGAATCTGACTGTTTCAAAATATATCAACTATTGAATACTGCAGTGGGTCTAAACATCCATAAAATATTTGCAGGAAATAGATTAACCCAAAATGTTGCCCAATCTTATTATATGCTTCAGTTGTGCAGCAAGACAAAAAGCAAATGCACTTATTATGAAACAAATCAACCCATTTAATTATTATTATTATTATTATTATTATTTTGTGGTATTTATACCCCACTCTTCAGCCCTAAAAGCTATCAGAGCAGCTTACAATAATTATTTATAATTATACAATACAAATACAAACTAAAAAAATCTTTAATGAATTGAACAAAATGATTCACTTCTCTAGTAAGCAGCTTTATGTGTTGGCATATTCTCCATGTAATTATAGGAGGGGGGAATCAAAATGGACCTGGCATAGTGTGCAACTTATTTTAAAAAAACCAAAAGAAGCAGCTCACCATCAGTAGTCCCTGCATGTCAGTGAACACATAGAGTGTACTCTGTTAGATTTATTGCAGCTTTCCCACTGGGAATAAATGTAAGTTTGATTATTAGTTTTTAAAATATTTGTTTTACTCAGATGTTAGGAATTACAAAATGAGTGACAGCACATGGTAGGCTACACACTATAAACAGACTGTGATCTTGATTGCTCTAGAATAATTTAGAGGTACTGAACACAAGAGAGTTAATACAATATGCATGTTCTATCTATCTATCTATCTATCTATCTATCCTGCTTTCCCCCAAAATTGGGACACAAAGCGGCTTACAAATTAAAAAAACACAACAGTTTAATTAAAAAATATATAAAAATGAACATTAAAATAGAATTAAACTGGTACAGTCAGCCCTCGGTATCTGTGGTAGAACCATTCCAGACCCTCCCCCCCCCCCCCCCCGCAGATACCAAAATCCATGGATGATCAAGTCCAGTTGTCGCTAATGGCAGCACAGCCACCATTAGGGACAACTGGACTGAACTCCTCCTCCTCCTCTCCCCCCTTCCTACCTGGAGAGAGCCAGAGGTGGAGCTGGCAGCACACGGAATGGGAGCTCCACTCCAAGACCCAAGTCTTGGCCCTAGCACCGGTGATGACTCCCTCTGGCTTACAGGGCTTCATCCTCCTGAGATTATAAAATGGGAGTAAGGTGGCTTGCTCCCATTCTTAAAGCATACTAATATCGTGATTGGGGGAAAGATTATCACACGGCCACACACTTATCTCATTATTCTCCCATCATAAAGAGTAATGGAGCCATCATTGGATATTAACAGGAACTCCTATTATTACCAAATGATGGCTCTATTATTCTTTCCGGATGGTAAAAGAAGGGAATAAGTGTGTGGTATGTGTGATAATCTTTCCCCTGATCATGCTATTAGCACATTTTAAGTACAGGAGATTTCTCCCATCTGATAACCTCCTCCACCTCCAAAACGCTCCCAAAGCCAAGCCTGGGGCAAAAGCCTCAGAGGGGGAGGAGGGGTAGAGAGGGAGGAAGGGAGGGAGGATTTCTGTCCAGTTATTTCCAGTGGTGGCATGGCTGTGTACACATGCTGCCAATGGGGACAATGTGGGCTTGCCATTCATAGATGTTCAAATATGTGGATGGCAAGTCCTTGGATACCAAGGTCCCACTGTACAATATTAAAGCACCACTCATTAAAACACAAAAATGCACTCAAAAAGATAAAAGTGCTTAAAAATAGTAAATATTAAAACAGTTAAAATACTAAAATAATAAAAATGCATTCAAGAAATAAATATACAGTGGTCCCCCGGGTTACGAAAGTAATCCGTTCCGGATTACCTTTCGTAACCCGGAAATTTTCGTTTCCCGGGGACCGCATTCTCTGACGGACCGCGCGGCAAATTTAAAGGGGCCACGCGGTTTTTTTCTTTCGGATCCCGGGGTTTCGTTCGTAAGCCGGGGCCGTTTTTGCAGCCCCGGCTCTTTCGTACCCCGGGGTTTTCGTACCCCGGGGGATTCGCAACCCAGGGGACCACTGTAAATGCATTTGCCTTCCCCATTCAGGGCTCTAACATTTGTGGATTTGATTATTTGTGAGTTTGTCCAGGGGGGCAAAAAGAATAAAAGAGAACTAGAGAGAGAGAAGAGAAAGTAGGCTCTCCTTCCATGTGGGTTCTGGCCATGAGAGAAAGAGGGAGGGAGGATTGACAGGCAGGCAGAGGATGAGACAAGGGAGGGAGGCAAAGGAAGAAGCGGCAAAGGGTAGGGGGCACAGAGAAAGAGGCAGCAAGAGAAGAGCAGAGAAAGAGGCAGCAAAGGCTAGCAGGCAAGGCTAGAAGCCTAGAAAGAGGCATCGAAGGGGACAGAGAAAGTGAGGGAGGGACAAAGAAGTAGGCAAGGACAGAAAGTGAACTATCTAGGACTACAGAAGCACTCCTCATATCCTCTCACCATCCTCAAGAAGGTCCTGGTGAGGAAGGGGGTTGCTATGGATATTTGCCGTTTTTCCATTTTTGCAGGGAATGGCCCATTTTTTTCCTTGCCATCTGCTAAGCTCCACAAAGGTGGAGTACAACTGTATATGCATACTGTTAAAACTTCAAAAGTTAGCATCACATAGCATCAAGAGCCTAGCCTGAACTGTTTGTGAAGCAAGCCCTTTCTCTGTAGGGATGTAATTCTTCACTAAGAGTTTATCTGCACTGGCAACCCCCCCCCCAAGTTTCACCCTATTTTGAGCCTCAGCTGTCTATGCAATGCACAAGGCTGAAACGGGGTGAAACCTAGATGATGCCACTCTCCAGGGCAAAAAACCAGAGTGAGATAAAGCTCTTTTGCTCTGCTCTTATGTGGAAAGTTCACATTATTTTACTGGTGTATAAACAGAAGGATGTGAGTGTCTTAACAGAAGTGATCTGGAGGATGTGCCATGGACCCAGAGAGATGCAGTGCCATTGTTTGCCATATGTTTCTTTCCACTTTAACTGCCCTGGCTCATTGCTAGGGAATTCAAGGATCTGTAGTTTTGTGAGACATTTAGCTTTTTCTCAGAGATCTCTGGTGCCATAATAAAGTATGATTCATAAGATTCCCTAGCACTGAGCCCGGGCAGTTAAAGCGGTCTCAAACTGGATTATATCTTCAGTGTGTTTTGGACCTTTGTCGAGCATATAAGCGCACAAGTAGCCAGATTCACTATCGGCCAATTGCATCAGCAAGTCGCACACACCCCATGAAACAAAATTATGACAAACACAGCAGGTTGCTAATAATGTAATGGATGGAATAAAAACATACACAAACTGGCCAGTCCAACGGGGGGGGGAGAGATGGGGTGAAGAGGGGGAAAGGATCATGTATGGGGGCCTCCATGAGTGTGCTTTGGCAAAGTGTCACTGGGTGCATGGCTACACTGTATGGGCAGTGTATCACTCATATGACTGTATGTCCAGTCACATGGAGTGTCCAACAGGATGGTAGCTGGGTGGGACAAGGGAGGTAATTGGCAATCACAGGCAGTGTGTTTGTGTGATGGTGCATGGGGGAGGCAAAAAAAAATCCAGCTTGGTGCCACGTAGTGTAGACTGACTGTGGGTGTTCAGCCTGCCTTGGGAGCAGGTCCTGCAGACAGCAGGCGTTCCAGCTGAAAACCCAGGAAGACCTAGGAATGGCCCACTTTTTCCTTGCTGTCTGCTCAGCCTCTAAGTTTCTTCTTGAAGATACCAAATATTAATTTCAACAATTTTCTTCCCACTGCACCACCAGGGCTCTTCTAATGTTGAATGGATGTCCATGGGAAAAATTGATCTGAGATTGTCATTGATTAGGTCCAAATAGAGCTGTCACATCAAAACAGATTCCAGGATTATCATAAAGAGACACGTTAGTGCAAAAGTAAGCTTACTGATGTTTTATGAAAGCTGCAAATATGTGCAGAGAAAGCCCATCTTTCTGAGCTCATAGCTGCACTTACCATGAATGAGATTTCCAAGGTCCCTGTGCACATCTCTTGGTGTGGAATGAACTCCCCAGAATCTGCCTATATTCTCTTTTTATGTCTGCGGCACTCTACCACTATATTCTAGAAAATACTCCAAGGCTCTGAAAAGTACAGCAGGGAAAAGAGGGAATTTGACTTCTGACTAGCTACCCAACATGTGAGAAGAAATAGTCCCCCTGGTGAGATAAGGCTAGAGAATATAGATGAAATGGTATAACTGGTAACACAAAAGTTGTGTGAAAATCCTACATGAGAAAGCTCATTAGTTCCTTCCTTTCTTTCAAGTGCTGAGACTACGGCATGTCCTTGTTATTGTTGTGTGCCTTCAACTTGTTTTTGACCCTAGGGCAAACCTATCACAGGGTTTTCTTGACAAAAGAAGGGAGGTTGCCTTTGCCTTCCTTTGAGGTTGGGAAAGTGGTAACTAGTGGGATAATAATAATAATAATAATAATAATGGTTATTTCTATCCTGCCTCTCCTTATATTGGATCGAGGTTGGTAACCTCAGTTAAAAGTGATAAAAATCAAACATATTAACACATTAAAACAGAGCAAGTATAAAAATTCCAATTCCCCATCTCCCTCCCACCCTACAACAGCACTAAAACAACAATTCTCAGTAAAATTCCCAAAACTGTCCATCATTAGCCAGTGGAAGCAACTAGAAAACAGCAGCTAGACAGCAGGAGAGTTTAATTTCAAGGAGGTCAGCCTGGGAAGGCCCGCCGGAAGAGATCCATCTTTATCGCCTTTTTAAAGGCCTCCAAAGATGTAACATGATGGATCTCCTCCGGCAGGTCATTTCATATTTTTGGAGTGGTAGCTGAAAAGGTCCTCTGGGAGGTCGCCACCAGCCTGGTTTTCTTTGGTTGCAGTAAGTTCCTCCCAGAGGACCTGAGTGTGCGGGAAGGATTGTATGGGAGGAGGTGTTCTCTCAAGTATGCTGGACCCAAGCCATGTAGGGCTTTATAGGTAAGAACCAACACCTTATACTGTGCTCGGAAGCTTATAGGAAGCCAGTGTAGGGATTGTGAGATAGGTGTAATAGAATCAAATTTAGAATTCCCTGTAGCTAATCTGGCTGCCTTGTTTTGAACCTATTCCAGCTTCCGAACATGGCATGAGGGTTGCCCCATATAGAGCATATTACAGAAATCGAGACGAGAGATTACCAGTGAATGTACAACCGTTTCTAGGTTCTCCCATTCCAGGAAGGGTCATAGCTGGCGTATCAGCCAGTTATTGGACTAGGTGAGCATTGGCCTAGGGCACAAGGCTGCATCCACACTGCAAAAATGGTCCAGTTTGACACCACTTTGATTGCCATGGCTCAATGCTATGGAATTCAGGGATTTGTAGTTTGTTGTTGCAACCTCTGGTACAGAAACTACAATTCCCAGAATTCCATAGCATTGAGCCATGGTGGTTAAAGAGGTGTCAAACTGGATTATTTCTGGAGTGCTGATGCAGCTTTAGTATCTTAGTCGAATGCTCAAACCACTACACCACAGTAGCTACTCTGACATAAAAGGCTTGCTAAAGTCAGGGCATGCAAACATTTCCATGAAACATAGATAAATTTGCAAGATAAAATTTCCTGTAAAAGTTGGTTATCTACTCCAAAAACCTGGAAGTAGTTTGTGGCATTAGTAAAATAAAATGTATTTGGATTCTCAAGAACAATTCATAGATGCGATTCTGTAAACTGTAGAGTTACAAATATAAACAAAAGACACATTATTTGAATCAGTTCTGTGCTACATCTTTCTTACATAAGATATGTGTATTGATTTTTACATGCATAGTAGTTATATTTCTTCTTTAAAAGAGGAGTTGAAACAGGAGAAATGGTATTGTTTGAATGGTTACTTGTATAGTTTGGTTTTCTCTGCTCTCATCAATTCCTAACCTTGTAATACTGTGATTTATTCAAAAAAGCTTTAGCAGACCTATAATCAAGGAAGGTAAAACAGCAATTCATAGAAAATGTACCACTTATCATAATTCATACAAAGTCTAGTATTTAGAAGCCATTTTTATATAAAAGTAAAAAACTAAAATGAGACTACCTGTTCCCAGCAATGAGGTAGGCAATGAACAAAAGGTTAAATAAACAACAAGAAGCTTAAAAGAGGTGCCAAAGGAAGAGCATCAAGGTCACAGATCATGTTTCACCACTGAATTATAATCAGAAAAGTACTGAAAATTCAGAACACAGAGAACAGATACAGACCTGAGTAGGTTAAACTTTATGCAGGCACTGTTTACTTGCATATTTTAAAATAAGCATCTTACTAAAATTACATATTCTAAAGCAAACTTTCTGCTAATGTGTATGCACTATAGTATATGTACTAAAGTGTATGTTCCTGTGTGCAGTTGCACATATCTCCCCACTCCTTTACTTGTTCTGGGACAGAGCAAACATATCAAAATATTCATTTACGGTAATCCTTTTATTTCAGGTAATCCAGACTGCTGCCTCATGTAATGACTAGGTGTTGCAGTATATTTTAAGGCCGTTTTATAGACTATATCTAAGTAGTGGTGCTAACTATCCATATATTCTTAAGAAATAAATTTATCAAAATGAATGGTGCACTTAGAAATTTCTTAATCTCCTGTTTCTGTCAATTACCTTGTATGTATTTATTTGTGTGTATTTATTTAATTTATAGCATTTTGATATTTGTTTAGCATCATATTAATTCATTTTCTATTATTTACCAAATATTTTCCTTTTTGACAGGTGGAATGGATAGAACAGCAAGTTGTAAAAATAAGGACAAAAAGAGATTACAAACCTGGCAGCATCCAATCCATGTATTTTAATGATCCAAAATGGCAGAGTATGTGGTACATGGTAAGTCAATATAGATTAGATGCTGTTTATTTTTTACACTGTAATCTTTAATAAAAAGAAAAAAGTGTGGCATATGTTTTTTCTTGTTTTATGATATGCAATAACTGTTCTGAAACCTGAACCTGACTTGTTATCAAAAATTACCTGCAGTTATACTGGGTAATCATGATAAACTAGAGCTTTTTTTATAGAGGGAGGAGAATTTGTTAATTGGAGGCAAAGAACTCACAATGGTAATATTTAATTTACTGAATGATTACAATTTATTTCCTGCTTGTCATAAGTTGCAAATATGCCTTTTCTGCCATAAAATATTGGGAAGGGTATGTGATGGGTTAAACAATAAAAACAACTAAAATCACCATGCAGAAACATGGTGATTTTAGCCACAAGTGATGAGATAACTTCCCAGATGTTTTGATTCGATAATATACCTTCAGATTCTTTTGGAACAAGCACACTATAATATTCTAAAATATATTCAACAATGATCCAGAAAACATTTTTCAAGTATTGAGAAACCCTGAAGAGAAGAATCATAGACTGATGAGAATCTTCACAATTTGAGATTTAACTCTGCACAAAATGCAAACATGGTTGTTTTGCACAGAAAACAGCATTTTCTCTAGTGGAAGAATATCCTCAGTGCAAAAGCATACCAGTCCATCTATTAAGGAATTGGATCTTTTTGAGGGATTATTTCCTTCTCTGTTGAAACAGAGTTATTCCTCGAGACTGTCATTCTCCTTGAACTGCAGAAGAGATATTTATTTACTTGGAGAACATAGTAACCCACTAGCAGAGAAGGTCTGTATGTCTTGTTCTCCCCATCTTCTTGCTAAATTTGTAATGTACATGTACTTGCCTTGAACAAGTGTTCTTACTTTCTCATCACCTAGTACTTGGTCACTGGAACTAGGATACTTTGTTACTGTGGTAGGGATGTAGCTCTTCATAAACATTATTCTCATGTATAAGAATGAACAGTTTTACCATTTCCCCCCTCACTATAAATAATAATAAAATAAAATTTGAATTAAAAAAAATGAAAAAGGGGGGCATATTTTCTGCGCACAAACACACCACATGTATTTTTTGCACTGACTACAAACCAAAATCTATCTAGAATTCTTCTTGTCAGGATTTCCTTGAGAAACCCATTTTTCATCATTTTCCCAAATATTTTTGAATATTCTTTCCATCCTTAATTGAGGCCCTTCTCACACTTAGAAGCTGGTATTCTTGCAAGAACGTCTTACTCACATTGGCATGTCTGCCTTCCCTCACTTGATCTGAGCAGCCATGAGTTTCAAAACTTTCAGTTCATAGAAGACAGGGTGGTTTAAACACCTCATAGGGTTCATATTTTGTTAACTACTTTCATGTCAATCTTGACCCATGGCGATCCTATGGATGAGACATCTCCAGCCCTCCTCCCCCCCCCCCCGGGTCCTCTACTGTTCTGCCCATATCCTACAAACCCATACTTGTGGTCTCTTTAATAAAGTCCATCCACATAGCATGTGGCCTTCCTCTCTTTCTACTTCCCTCCACCTTTCCTAACATTATTGTCTTTTCCAATGATTCATGCCTGCTCATGATGTGTCCAAAGTATGACAGTCTAATTCTTGTCATCTTGGCTTCTAGGGATATTTCTGGCTTGATCTGTTCTAGGATCCATTTCTTTGTCCTTTTGGCTGTCCATGGAATCCTCAGCACTCTTTTCCAGCGCCACATCTCAAATGAGTTGATTTTCCTCCTATCTTCTTTGTTGACTGTCCAGCTCTCACATCCTATATGGTAATAGGGAATACAATGGCTTGTATGATTCTGACTTTTGTTCTGAGTTGTATGTCTTTGCATTTTAGGATTTTTTTTAGTTCTTTCATAGCCACCCTCCTCATTTTTAATCTTCATCTAATTTCCTGGCTGCAATCCCTGTTCTGATCAAAGTTTGATGCCAGATATGAGAACTCTTTTACTATTTATATTGCTTCAGTGTCTAGTTTGAATGTGTGTACATTCTCTGTGGTTATTATTTTTGTTTTCTTTATGTTCAACAGTAAACCTGCCTTTGCACTTTCTTCTTTGATCTTCCTTAATAGGTGTTCCAGATCTGTGATGTTCTCTGCTACTATTATGCTGTAGTCAGAATATCTCAGATTGTTGATATCGCTTCCTCCTATTTTCACTTCTCCCTCTTCCATGTCCAAGGCTGCTTTCCTTACAATATGTTCTGCATATATGTTGAATAGGCAGGGTGATAGGATGCAGCCTTGTCTGACTCCTTTACCAATTGGGAACCATTCTGTTTCTTCGTTTTCTGTCCTGACAGTAGCCTCTTGTCCTTAGTACAAATTCCTCATTAGGACTATCAGATGTAAATAATATTTATTTATACCTGGCTCTTCAGCCAAAAGGCTGACACTCCCATGCCTTTAAGGGACATAGCCCATAGCCTTTCATGATCTATGCAGTCAAAGGCTTTGCTATAGTCTATAAAGCACATGTTGATTTTCTTTTGGAACTCCCTGCTACGCTCCATTAGCCACTTTATATTTGCAATGTGATCCCTGGTGCCTCTTCCTTTCCTAAATTCTGCTTGGACCTCTGGGATTTGTATGGTTGGAACCTATGTTTGAACCATGATTTTGCTCACATGGGAGATTAGTGCAATGGTTCTATAGTTGCCGCAGTCACATTTTTTGTGGATGGGGATGTATATTGATTAGTATGTGAAGCCGAAGGCTTTCGCAGCCAGCATCCATAGTTTTTTGTGGGTTTTTTTGGGCTATGAGGCCATGTTCTAGAAGAGTTTATTCTTGCCATTTTGCCTGCAGCTGTGGCTGGCATCTTCAGAGAATACTGGAATGGAGGAGAGAGGGGTATATATACTGTTGGTTGAGAGGAGGTAATTTGTCTGTTAATCTATATATTGTTCTGTTGTTGAATGGCAATGCCTACGGGGTGTCCATTTACTTAATGATCCATTGTCTCCTGGGAATCCCCCTTACCCTGGATAGTTTTCATTTGCATTTGCTGGATCCTGATTTTGGTGTTTTTCAGGACTGATAGCCAAACTTTATTTACTTTAAGAGTTTTGTCTTTCCTGTTGAAATTGTCCAGGTGTTTATGGGTTGCAATGGCTTCCTGTCAATTTTGACTTGATAGTTGATGGCATGGTCCAGAATTTCAGTGTTTTCAAATAGCTTTTTATGCCCAGGATGGTTTATAATGTGTTCTGCTACTGCTGATTTTTCTGGCTGACCCAGTTTGCAGTGTCTCTCGTGTTCCTTGATCTGTGTTTGAACACTGCATTTGGGGATCCCTATGTAGACTTGTCTGCAGCTGCACGGTATGTGGTAAACTCCTGTGGCTGTAAGAGAGTCTCTCATGGGCTTTGCTGAGCACAGCATTTGCTGGATTTTCATGGTTGGTTTGTAGATCATTTGCAGGTTGTGTTTCCTCACCATTTTTTCTATTCTTTCTGTGACTCCTTTGGATGTATGATAAAAATACCTTTCCTTTGAGTGGTTGTTTGTCTTCACTCTTATAGGGTTGCCAGACCTTCTGATATCTGAGCTGGAGTAACCATTAGCCTATAGAGCTAGGTGTTTGAATTCATCTTTCATGAAGTGGCATTCACAGATCCTTTTTGCCAAGTCTGCCAGTGTTTTTATTGTGCTTCTTTTTTGCCCTTGCTGATGGCTGGAATTCTTGTGTAGGTATCCCTCTGTGTGTGTGTGTTTGTGTGTGGATGTGTGGGTGTGCGTGTGTTCTGTATACTGTATGGCCCAACCATTGGTTCGGTTTGTGGATAACCAGGACATCCAAGAATGGCAAAGTTCCTTCCTTTTCTTTTCCATTGTAAATTCGATGTTTGGGTGGATGTTGTTCAGATGGTTCAAAAACACAGTCAGGTCTTCTTTTCCGTGGCTGCAGATGGTGAAAGTGTCATCCACCATGTTGTAGGCTTTTTGGTGCTGTTTCCAGGGCTTGCTTTTATTCCATGTAAAAATTTGCTATCACAGGGCTCAGGGCTTCCCCTGGCTACCCCATCTCTCTGCTTGTAAAATCCATTGTCCTACTGGAAGTAGCTTTTGGTGAGGCAATGTTGGAATGTTGATGTCTTCCAGAAAAAATTGTCAGATGAGTTCCATGGTGTCCATTATGGGAATTTGGTGAACAAAGAGACCATATCAACACTGATTAGTATGTCTCTGGGGTTGAGTTTGAGGTTGTTGATTTTTTCTATGAAGTGAGCTGAATCCTTGATGTAATGGGAGGTTTGTCCTATATAGGTTTGTAATTGTGAGGGCAGAAACCTGGCTAAGTCATATGTGGAGGATCCACATATGGGCTGATTGGAGTGGAATGGAATCCTTGTAGATCATGGGAAGTCCATACAGTCTTGGTGGAAGAGCCTGAGATTTGTACAAACCTTGATGTGTGGTTGGTTGAATCTGGGGTTTTTTTGATCAGGGTATTCATTTTCCTGGTGATTTTGTTGGTTGGGTCTTTTTTCAGTTTTTTGTATATTGCAGGATCCAGGAATTTCTTGTTTATTTGTTTTTTGTTGTTGTTGTTTTTTGTTTTGTTTTGTTTGTATTTTTCTGTTTCCATGACTGGGAGAATTAAGATTTCTGGGTTCAAATTGTTGTCCTTGATGCCTTTTCTTTCTTTTTTGTTTATGTTGCTGAGTGGCGGTTTTTGCCTTGTGCACAGTCCTTGCTGTTTCTCCTCTTATCTCTTCCATCTTAATCGCTTCAAATCTGTTAGCCATCATTATTTTCCATATCTGTTGACATATGTTGGTTAGCACTAGAGTGGACTCTGTCAATGTGGATTGAAACAGTTCTATTGGAATATCATCTGTTCCTGGAGTCTTGTTTTTAGCCATTTCCTTTGTTGCAGCTTCCACCTCAGTTTTTAGAATTTGGGGTTCAACTTCATATGGCTCTTTGTTCCATATGTCCTTTATGTTGTCATCTCTTTATATAACTCTTCTGTATATTGCCTCCATCATCTTTTTATTTCTTCCTGTTCTTGAATTATGTTATTTTTATTGTTGTAGAGCATCCTTGGTTTGAACTTTCCCTTGACTTGATTGTGGAATAGGTCTCTCATTCTTCCCTTTTTGTTGTTGTCTTCTGTTTCTCTACATTTGTTGTTGTAGTGATTTTCCTTATCTTTGCATACTAGCTGTTGTGCTGTTGCATTAATGGTTCTTAGTTTATTCCTATCTCATTTTTGTTTTGTTTTTCTTCTTTCCTTTATTGGTTGTAGTGTTTTATCTGTCATCCATGGTTTCTTCACTTTCCTTTTGTTTGTTGGATGCATTCTGTATGCATTCTTCTTTTATTATGTCCCTGGCTTCAGACCAAAGTTCTTCCAGTTCATGATTTATTATTCTTAGTACGTACTGCAAATCTGCTCCTTATATTGTCAATTAATTCTGTGGAAATATTGTTTAAATCATATTTTGGTATGATGACTCGTTTTGTTCTCTTATTGAGTTTTACTTCTATTTTTGAAATGAGTAGTTTGTGATCTGTGCCAGAATCAGCACCTGGTCTAGTCTTGGTCACCAGAATGGAGTTTTGCCATCTTTTACTTCCAATTATGTAATCTGTTTGTTTTTTGTGTTGGCCATCTGGTGATACCCATGTGTATGACCTTTTCTCTGGTTGTATGAAAAATGTGTTTGCAATGAATAGGTTGTTGGCTTCACAAAAATCTGTCAGATGCTCACCTGCTTCATTCCTTTTGACTAGTCCCAAACTGCCTACTGTTTTTGATTCTTTTTTACTTCCAACCTTTGTGTTCCAATCTCCAATGATCAGCTTGACATCCTGTGTTGGTATGTTGTCAGTTTCTTGCTGTACTCCTTCGTAAAATCTATCAGTTTCTTCTTCTGCCTCAGTGGTTGGTGTATATACTTGAATTATGGAGATATTCATAGGTTTCCCGTGAGATGAATTGTTCTGATTTTGCATTGCATCCTCTGACTACCTTTGAAACATCTTTTCTTAGTATGAAAACCAGTCCATTTCTTCTTGTCTTTTCATTCCCTGAGTAGTAAACTGTGTGCTTTTCTGCTTCAAAGTGTCCCATTCCTATTTTAACTTACTCACCTCCAGTACTGCTATGCCTTGCATTTCCATTTTCACTATGTTTAGCTTCCCTTGGCTAATGCTTCTCACATTCCATGTCCCTATTTTATGTGTAGTGCTGCTTCTGATAGGGTTTGTTTTTCTGAGAGTGTTTACTGCACCTTCATAATTTTTGTAAGTATGTTTTCCTTTAGTTTCTATCCGTCTCTCTATTAATGTTCTTGTCCTGCCTGTTCAAGACTTTCAATGTCTCCAGTGTGCAGTGCTAACAACTGTTAGCGATGATGTCTCTGCTGTTCTTCACTTTAGTGACATGCACCACTATTGCTGCTGCCCAGGAGTTGTTTTCCTATGTCATTCTCCCTCCCCCATTATTGTTGAATTGATCATTTCCCTGCCCTTCTCTTTCCTCCTGCCTCCTTTTCCCTTTCTCCCTCATGACCTTCTTTATTGCAGTCTTTCATCTGTCTTCTGCCTCTTGTTTGATTTTTCTTGTCCATCCTCTCTGTTTTCTCCTCTCCTCCCTCTGGAAGGCAATAATAATAATAATAATAATAATAATAATAATAATAATAAATCTTTATTTCTAGCCCGCTCCTCTGTAGAGCACAATCAGAGCGGGGTACAGCAAATTAAAACATACAGATTAAAATACATCATCAACTCATACCCAACCACCCATCCTTAAAAAATAAATTAAATTAGTAATAATTTAAAACCATAACAACATTAAAAACATAATACATCCTCATAGATCTTGGATGAGGGTAAAAATAGCACCAAGCAAGGGGTCAAAATAGGTCCCGTTTCGGAGCCGGGAACTAGGAGGTTTCAGGGAAGGCCTGCCGGAAGAGATGCGTCTTCAGAGCTTTTTTAAAGCAGTCAAGAGATGTTATAAGACGCATCTCATCCGGCAGTCCATTCCACAGCTTGGGTGCGGTGGCTGAAAAAGTTCTGTGGGAGGTCTGCGACAGCCGAGTTTTCACAGGCTGTAGCAGGTTCCTCCCAGAGGATCGGAGCGTGCGGGGGGGTTCATACTGGGAGGAACCTGCTACAGCCTGTGAAAACTCGGCTGTCGCAGACCTCCCAGAGAACTTTTTCAGCCACCGCACCCAAGCTGTGGAATGGACTGCCGGATGAGAGGCGGTCCCTAAGATAAGATGGACCCAAGCCATGTAGGGCTTTAAAAGTTAGGACCAATACCTTGTACTGCGCCCGGAAACTAATCGGCAGCCAGTGGAGAGCCTTGAGCACCGGTGTTATGTGCTCTCTCCTTGGTGTTCCAGTTACAAGCCTGGCTGTCATATTTTGGACTAGTTGAAGTTTCCGAGTTAAGCACAAAGGTAGCCCCATGTAGAGCGCATTACAGAAGTCCAGGCGTGAGGTTACCAGAGCATGTACCACAGCTTCCAGGTCCCTCATGTCCAGGAAAGGGCGCAGCTGGCGTATCAGCCAAAGCTGATAACATGCACTCCTGACCATCGCATTCACCTGACAAGTCATGTGAAGCGACGAATCTAGGAGTACCCCCAGGCTGCGAACACAGTCCTTAGAGGAGAGTGTGACTCCGTCCAGGACTGGAGACTGTATTCCCAAGCCTGGTTTCGGGCCTGTGACTGTTAGTACCTCCGTTTTGTCTGGATTCAGTTTCAATTTGTTTTCCCTCATCCAATCCATTACCGCCGCAAGACAGACATTAAGAGGAGAGACGCCATCTGAAGTCTGTGCTGATGATCTGGTCATGGAGAGATATATCTGTCATCAGCGTACTGAAGACACTGAGCTCCATGCCTCCGAATGACCTCACCCAGCGGCTTCATATAAATGTTAAATAGCATCGGGGACAGGATGGCACCCTGAGGGACACCACAATTAAGCTCGATTTTTGAAGAGCAACTGTCCCCGAGCCTCACCCTTTGGGATCTGCCGGAGAGGAAGGACCGGAACCATCGAAGAACGGTGCCTCCAATCCCTACCTCCCTCAGCCGATCCAAAAGGATGGAATGGTCTATAGTATCAAAGGCCGCGGAGAGATCCAAGAGCACCAGCAGGGTCACACTGCCCCTGACAATACTCAAGCGGAGGTCATGAGCCAGTGCGACCATGGCAGTCTCAACTCCATGACCTGCCCTGAAGCCGGTTTGAAATGGATTGAGATAATCGGTTTCATCCAAGACGGCTTGGAGTTGGAAGGCAACTGCTCTCTCGATCACCTTGCTCAAAAATGGGAGCAAGGATACTGGTCTGTAGTTGTTCCTGTCCAGGGGATCAAGGGAAGGTTTCTTCAGGAGAGGCTTAACAGCCGCCTCCTTCAGACACGATGGAACAGTGCCTTCCCTGAGGGACGCATTGATCACATCCCGAAGGAATGTCCTCAGTGCGCCCCCTCCCTGAACGACCAGCCAAGATGGACATGGATCGAGGGAGCATGTCGTCTTCCAGGTACTGCCAAGGAGCTTGTCCACGTCATCGGTACTCACCGATTGAAACTCATCCAGTAAACTGACAGCAACGGAGTTGCTGGACACCTCACCAGTGGATTCTGACAGAACATTGGCGTCCAAGTCGTTTCTTATCCGAGAGATTTTATCTGCAAAGTAGATGTTAAATGCGTCACAGCAGGCTGTTGTCGGGTCAAGTAGGGGATTCGGCGCAGGGGGAACCTGCGTCAGTTCCCCCACTACCCTAAACAGCTCAGCTGAACGGGACTCCGCAGACGCAATACGTGCAGAGCAGAAGGATCTCCGTGCTGCACGTAAAGCCTCCCAATAGGCGCGAAGGTGCTGCCTATGGCGAGTTCTGTCGGATATGAGGCGAGTTTTCCGCCACTTGCGCTCTAGTTGTCGTCCAACCCGCTTCATCTCACTGAGTTCATCTGTGAACCAGGGTTTGCGGTTGGGAGCGAGCTCGAGAGGACGCTCGGGAGCGATCGCGTCGATAGCCTTGGGAAGATCGGTGTTCCAAGTGTTCACCAAGGTTTCGACTGAATCACTGGCGTTACCAACCATTAGACCCTCTAAGGCCTTCTGGAAACCAATTGGATCCATAAGCCTTCGAGGGCGGACCATTTTAATGGGTCCGCCACCCCCGGGGGGACGGAAAGTGGCTTGTAGTTCCATCTTGATCAGGAAATGATCCGTCCACGACAGTGCGGAGGTTTTGGTTACCTCCGCCCACGGATACTCCTGTTCCGTACTAAAAATCCCATCAAGTGTGTGACCTGCACAATGGGTAGGCCCAGTGACCAATTGGGATAGGTTCATGGCTGTCATGGATTCCTTGAACTCCCGAGCTGCTCCAGATAAATCAGAAGGGCTGGTCTCCAGAGAGATATTGAAGTCACCCAAGACCAAAAGTCTGTGGGACTCCAGCAGCAACTTGGAGACCAGCTGAGTCAGCTCGGTCAGGGAGTCCGTTAAGCAACGGGGTGGCCGGTAAACCAACAGAATCCCCAAACTATCCCTGGTCTTCAGGCTAATACACACACTCGATGTGGACTGTTTTCCGGACAGGTTTCCTAATCAGAGTTAGATTAGTTTTATGGACTATAGCCACACCGCAAGCTGGGGGGGGAGGGGGCTGAGATGGTCTGTGCTGAGGCTGAGATGGACTCACGTGGCCGGCCAGCCAGGGTGCATCTACACTGTATAAATAATACAGTTTGACACCACTTTAACTGCCATATCACCATCCTACAGAATTCTGGGATCTGTAGTTTTCTGAGGCAGAGAAGGCTAAAATACCTTATAAAACTGCAGATCTCAGGATTCCATAGAGTAGAGCCACAGCACTTAAAGTGGTGTCAAACTGCATTATTTCAACAGTGTAGATGCATCCCTAGTCAATTAAGGTAAAGGGTAAAGGTATTCCCCATTGACAAGGTTATCAAGTTGTGTCCAACCATAGGGTGCTGTGCTCATCTCCGTTACTAAGCCAAAGAGCCAGTGTTGTCAGAGACTACTCTGTGATCATGTGGCCAGCATGATTGCACAGAATGCTATTTTACCTTCCCATTGGAGTGGTACCTATTTATCTACTTGTATTTGCATGCTTTCGAAATGCTAGGTGGGCAGAAGCTGGGACTAGTGATGGGAGCTCATGCTATCATGACTCTAGTCAATTACAGACAGAATTTCCATATGATGCAATATACATACATTTGTGAATAAGCATGTAATTACCAGTATCAACAAATGTAATTGTATGGTTCATGAAGCGGTTAAATACATTACTAGCAACTGAAAAAAAGTTTTCATCTATAAATAGTAGATTTAGTATCCTGTGATCTATTATAGTGAAGAAGAAATGTCAAATTTCATTTTTGGGGAAAAAAGTCTGATATTTTATTTTACTGTTCAAGAGCAGTTGAAATAGGTCTTTCAGTGCAACTTTTAGTTAAAGTTAACCATAGAGTTGTACTGGAGGACCTAAATATCCCTAGATTAATATTCCTTAATCAATTCCATGAATAATCAAAGCCACAAATGTCAAAGCCACAAATAAGGAGGGGTGAATGTGTTTTCATGCCAACTAATATATTTTCATGCCAAGTTTCATTGAGTGTGTTTGTGAGCAAGTTCTTTCAATTTGTCTGTTGACTTATGGTGACCACATGAATTTTGTAGAATTTTCTTAGGCAAGAATAGTAGCACTCTCTAAAAGAAAGTTTTAGCATTATTTTCCCTGAACCAAGAAGCTGTGACAGTACACCTATTGCCTATCATGTGATACTTTCCTGCTTATCGCAGATAAGATATCATTCCCCCACACATAAATGATGTAGGCTTTTTTCCAGTGATGCATCAAATAGCACTAAATGTTCTGGTCACACATGACTGTTGATTTTGTCTTCAGAGAGGGATAATCCACTCTTATCTTTTAAGTGGATGTATGGCAGCAAAACCTTGCTAGAAGTGTTTTCATCTTTTCACTTAATATTTTGAATCTTCAGTAATCTCTTTAAATTCACCTTTTCAACCAAACACACACATCCAATATTTCTTTAACAATAGAAAAGCTGTTGGGTTTTCTTTTGAGAGTGGAATGAAGTGTAAGATGTGAATTTTATATCAATCCCATTTTTATATTAGATATACGATATTATATTATATTATATTCATCGGGCCTAGGCCAAAGTAAGAAGAGTCCTCCCTCCAGTCCATCTGCCATGACTATGGCACCAGAGGGAGAAAAGAAACAATGAACTTGATCCCTTCCCCACCACTATTGCTTTCTCCTTTTGTGTCATGTCTTTTTAGATTGTGTGCCTGAGGGCAGGGAACTGTCTAATTAAAAAAAAAAAATTGTAAGCCACTCTGAGAGTCTTTGTGGCTGAAGAGCAGGGTATAAATGCTCCAAATAAATAAATATAAATAAAATACACAAATAGAAAACTGGGTAACTATTATATTGCATAACAGAACAACATACAAAATCCACAAGGCCAGCAAAAATGTACAAAATACATGTTGCAAGCTTGAAGGAGCCCTGGTGGTGCAGTGGTTAAATGCCTATACTGTAGCCACTCACTCAAAACCATAAGGTTGCGAGTTCAATACCAGCAAAAGGGCCCAAGCTCGACTCAGGCTTGCATCCTTCTGAGGTTGCTAAAATGAGTACCCAGATTGTTGGGGGCAAGTAGCTTACAGTTGTAAACCGCTTAGACACTCCTTAGGCGGTATGAAGCAGTATATAAATGAAGCTGTTTGTTTGTTTTGTTTGTTTCAAGGCTGCGCTGGCTTATTTTATCAGGCAAAGATGTTAAAAATCATATAGGAGAAGAAAAGTGAGGAGTCAGAGGCCTACATTCTGTTTCAGATGTTACAAAGGACAGTAAGTGACAGGCAATAAATTTGGCAATCCATTAGCAGCAATAAAGTAACTTTCCTTTGTGCACACTGGTCCTGCTTCTCAGTCTATTTGGGCTTAAAGTTGCAAGAGCCCTGTCCTATATACTGCATTTATATTTCATAATATTAAAAAAGGGGGATGCATTTGCCAACCTTTTCTGCAAATCTCCATGGGCAGCATGCAGCTGGAATACCTCCTGTGTTTTTGCTTCCCTTTTGTGCCCCAGACATCTCTGCTATTGCAGAATTAGCTGCACAGCTCCTGAAAGCATGGCCTCATTGCCTTCACTTCCTCTTACTTCTTGAAATTAAGGATGTGTCTTGTGCTGCACCTTGTCAGGGAATTCCTTCTCCCTAAAGAACCATTGTTGGTAGTGGTGAATTTTAGAACCTGCTGCTGTGCTAGGAAATTCAGCAGCAGTAGTACTAGGAAAATCAGCACAGTGCAGTTCACAAGGGGTTCTAGGAAGTCCCTTAAAATCCCTAGATTCATAGACCTTTGTTCTATGTACTCACAACTGACTGGTTTAGTAAACATTTCCTTTCAACCATAGTTGTCATAATGTCTGCCAGGTTGGATACGGGACAAGGCTATTGTAACTGTAAACCTAAACATGAGATACCATAAAACTCTATAAGGCTAGGTGAAAGCTTTTTTCCCTTTACTTTCAGGCTTGTACTTTCAGCTGTAGCCATTCCTTTCTAACATGGCCCTTGCCTCTCCAGTGGTGACAAAAGCCATGTTAATCACTTGCCTAAGGAAGTCCAGAACCTTTGCCTGGCTTCATGGAGTTTTATGGTACCTCATTCCACTTCTTAGTCTTAATGTTACAAGAGCCTGGTGCCATATCCAATCTGGCCACCCTAGTTATACTATAAAATACCATTCTTGCCTGTAGTTTTTGGGAATGTTTCCATTGCTTTAACATAACTGATCAACCCTAACCAGTTTAAGTAAAATGGCAATGACCATCCCATCATACGCACTGAGGAAGAGGAGTTGGTATTCTTAGCGCTTACTGTTTTTGTTTCTTGGATTTCTCCCTTCCCAAATAGCAAAACAAATGAACCAGAAACCCATAAAATATACAAAATTAATAACAATAAAATCCATACAAAAGAATAAATATCAAATTCTAGGGATAATCAACTTGCCTAAGGCCAGTATGCTAAAAATCAATCAATTATATTTCCTTGAATACCATGGGAGGTCTTAATCTGGCATTTAAGAGACGATTGCAACAGGCAGGCAATTTTGGGGAAAGCTACAGGCAGGCTACTTGGGGGAAACATTCCATGGATGGGAAGAAGGAGCTGATCTTCTAACTTTTGTTTTCTAAAGTGCTGGGGAAAGTTCTGACTAGCCGCAGGGTGGTGGTACTGGTAGTGAGGTGGCACATTTGTGACTCTCTCCCCTCCAATTCTCTGTGCTTTGAAGAAGTTACACTTTAAATACATTTTCTTTGGCATAAGTAGAAACTTTTGTCTTTTAAAAAAATCTGTTTGCATGGAGAAGTTGGGAGCAGCCACCTCCATTCTCATACATCCTTTTTTCAAAACATAAAAAATAGATTTTTAAAATAGGACTGCAAAGAAAGAGGGAGGAAAGGGGGAAAAACATGGAGAAACATTGAAACTGAGAAGCATTGAATCTTCTGGATATAACAGGACTTCATTCAACTGTGTTGGTCAGAACAAAGTAGAGTTCCTTCTTAACTATCCTCATGCCTTCCCAAATCTATTCCACAAGGTTGGGGGAATCATTTCAGGATGATGTGGGATTGCAGGATGAGAAAGGAGCTGAAAAGTCCTGTTGTGCAAGAGGAAGACTATGTCTGCAACATTGCTTTTCATTTTATGGTATTCCTTTTCAAATACATAGCATAGTTACCTGTGTAGCTGGCTGTAATGGGGGTATCTATGCCTGAAGACTAACAATTGTTTCAACAAGTGCAGAACATTTGTTAGGCTCTTTAAAAGTTGGTTATGGGAAAGCATGTTTTTTGTGAAGTCGAAGGCTTTTATGGCTGGCATCTATAGTTTTTTTGTGGGTTTTTCAGGCTATGTGGCCATGTTCTGGAAGAGTTTATTCCTGATGTTTTGCCAGCATCTGTGACTGTGGGTGGGTTATATATATACTGTGTGACCCTTGGCTGAGAAAAAGAGACTTACATGTTAATTTATGTGTGTGTGTTGTTCTTGTTGTTATGTTTATTTATATCCCACCTTCCTCCCAGTACAGGGACTCAAAGTGGCTAACAAATCTAAAACAGTCCAAGTTAAAACGGTATAAAACATTACAAATAAAATGTTTAAAAACAAAGTATTCAAACAAGTAAAAATATTACATTATTAAAATTTAAAATTTAAAAACTTTAAAAAACAAAACAGCATCCATGTCATATGAAGTCCTGGTGGCATAAAAATGTCTTTATTTGAGTTGTCAGGGGGAGTGTAACTCCATTTAACATAAACTGAATCCCTATCCCCAGATCTGTCTTTTGACTGAGCAGGAGCACCTCTATCTTGTCTGGGTTAAGCTTCAATTTGTTTGCCATCATCCAGTCCATTAAAGCAACCAGACACTGGTTTAGGACAGAAACAGCTTCCTTGGAATTAGGTGGAAAGGAGTGATAGAGCTGGACAGCATCAGCATACAGGTGACACCTTACTCCAAACTCTGGATGACCTCTCCTTTAAAACGTCCTTTAAGAAGCTTCCATGACTGTCTGCTACAGGGAGCTAAGCAGGCCACATTACTCTTGGAAAATATTTAACTTCTCTGGGCCCATCAGCTGCTATGCCCTTCCCTGTTCAGATTTCATTAAATACTGAAAGTAACATTTGAAAGTTCTCCTGTACTTTTTTGAGGAAATATAATTTTGTTTACTCATATAAACAACCAAGTATCAGTAGATCTGTCAATTTGAGGGTCCTTTTTGGATAATAAATAGTACAAATTATATAATTGATGAGATTTTGTTAACTTGGAGTGGGTTCAGTGAATGATTTTTATCATATTATTGCCATTTATTGAAGTTTTCCACAATATTATCATCCACTCAACACTCCATTATTTTTCTACTGCTACTTCTAGTGGGTTTTTTCCCCTTTCCTCAGTCTGTTCCTGAGAAAAGACAGATTATCTTCAAAGTGCTTCTGTTTGTTTAGTTAATAAAAACTTTACCTGAAACTGCCTCTGGGTGTGACAGTAGATTTTAAAAAAATCTCCAATATGGCTTTCCATACTTTCTGCCTGCTACACTTCATATATAGTCACTTTCTGGTCGTCCTTTGGATTAGTAGCAATCCAAATATTATGTTGGCTAATGGCACAGATGAAATATATCATTAAGAGGAAATAAGTTGGTGACTTATCTCAAAAAATAATTCACAAGTGGCCAAGACCAATCTTTGAATTGGGTTTCACCCTAGGAAAAACATGTAGCCTTCTGTCAATATTAAACACACACACACACACACACACACTTATATTTCTCATTCCAGAAATAAAAATGAAGCCTTCAGGATACATCACAGATCAGGCAAGTTTGATTACTGTAGTGAAGTCCTTTCAATACACACAAGTTTAACTTGCAAAAAGGCAGAGCTTAGTATGCACTATGATTATCTTACATCAATCTGTGAATTCAAAAGTAGAAACATATGTGTCTAAATTTATCCCACTAACATTAATAGGACTATACATGTCTACTCATAAACATGTTTTCCTCATTGCAGTGTGACTTACCCCTGGATAAGTATAGGATTGCAACATAAACAGAACTTTGACTGACATCTGTGTAGTATGTGAGAAATTGCTCCTTTTTTATTTTTATTTTTCATTTTTTGTAATTATGGCTTCCATTCACTTGTCATGACTGAAAACAGGTACTCATGAGTAGAGCCTTGTTATTGTGTCATGCCTGCAGACATGCAACCCAGTCCCAGTGAGTTCTATTAACACTCCCATCCCTGCACTAAGGGTGTATAGAGTGACAGTATAACCCATGCATGAGAGTTCTGAAATTGGTTGGGAGAATTTCTTTATTACCAATGAAACAACTATATCTAGATACATGAAATTGCTTGTTTTATGTGAAGATTTTAAAGAAAGACAGATGATGGGGAAAAGTCACATTATGCAGTCTCTTGAAGGTAAGGCAAATTACCTGGGGACAATAAAGAGGAAAACAATATGTTTTATTTTTGAATAGACAAACCATACACTTTAACATACAATAAATTGAAAAATTAGAATAATTAACTCCATAAAGAAACAACTAAAAAAGTCCTGTTGCCTGAGTTTTGATGAAAATTTCATATACTAACTATAATTTTTCACTGCATCAATGATGTAATTCTTTTATACTGACTTAAAACCAATCATCTACTCACATGTGCATATATGCTTTCTTGCTCTTAAAAGATTTCTGGAGAGCCTATATTAATCCACAGCCTTCTAAGACTTTAAGGATAGAATATTGCTCATGCAGTTATATTCTGTCATAGATTATAAACTGCCAGAACCGCTTGCTAACATACTAGTTTAGATTTCCCCATCACTGCTCCTCCAGAAGTTTTTAGCCTACAATTCCCAACATACCTAACCACTACTCATGGGATTTGTATACCAAACATCTGGAAGGACCCATGTTTGGGGAAGGCACCTGTAGCATTTGTGCATGTTGCTCATATTTCACATACATCTTGACACCATGCTAGTTTGATAGATCTATATGTAACACATCTTCTAAAAAAATTAAAATGTATATGTGACCATCTAATGTATTAGCAGCAACATCTCATTTTAGGTTCTACTTGAGGCTGAGACATGGAAAAAGATAAATTCCTAGGTACCGTACGATGTCATAGTGTCAATTAGACCCCTAATTAATGAGTTTAAATACATTTGAGAGCATAACACCTTATATTGCCTCACTAAAATTGAAAGGAAATGGCAGAGCTCATGCTATGAAATAGATACAGAAATGAAATACAATATAAATACCAAAAAATATCAAGTATTCAACTTTAGTCTGTCTCCATCTAATGTTTAGTGCTTCATATGGCTACAAAAATTAAAGAAGGTTCTCATAGATTTCTTTAGCTCAAATTAAATTAATCCAAATATATTCTGTAACAAGCAAGTGATCTGGAAAAAAAACTGTTAGTGATTGAACATTTATTCTATAGAGGGTAGGATGGGGACAAGTATCTGCTTACAGGGATCATCCTGTTCTAGTTGCAGCTAGTGTGACAGCAAACCTCTGGGCGTCCTGTAATAAAAAATTATTATTATTCCTGAGTGGACACCTGTCTGAAGGCAAGTATTACTATGAACATGTTACATTGAATGGATGGGGTAAGGAGAGCAGGCACTTACCTTGCTCCTGAATTCTAAACATTCAACTTAACACATGCACAAATTCTATGTATTTCCAGGGATTCTGATCCTAGAGAAAGAACTCTTATTGTTGCACTCCTAAAGGCTCCACATCTGCACCGTAGTGTCACATATTAAGTTAAACTCATGAAGGTTAGAGGCAGAGATGGTGCATATGTGATTACATCGCTCCCACTTTATGGAATGGCCTTCCGGATGAGATCCGTCAAATTACCAACCTGGATGGGTTTTAAAAAGCCATCAAGATGGATCTCTTTTGGCAGGCCTTCTCGGAATAAATCTCCAATATGGCTTTCCATACTTTCTGCCTGCTACACTTCATATCTCTTTTGGCAGGCCTTCTCGGAATAGTTTAATTCCTTTTTAAGGGGGGCGGTATTTATATATATTGTTGTATTGTTTTAAATTTTGTAAGCCGCTTTGATTGCTATATTAAAAAGCAGGGTATAAATAAAAGTTTTATTATTATTTATTATATATTTTGTAAAATGGATTAAAGATGCCTTTTCTGCATTCCAGGTCTGAGTCACAACAATAAAAGTGAAACCATGGGCCAAAGCAGATGGCCCAGAAGGAGCAGCCCCCTGCTGCTCCAGCCCCAATCACACCAGGAATGCAGCGACTGCACAACCTGCTTCCAAATTGGACTGCCACTGCAATCCTGAAAGAGCTGCCGAAGGAGCGAATTAAATCTGCTCCTTTATGGGGCGGCTTTTTCTGGCTTGGTGCGGCCTTGGAGAGGCTTCCAGCCACTTTGGGGTCATATGTCATGTAAACACCATGCCCCCAAAGTGGCCAGAAGCCACCTTATTTGGCCTGTGAATTTTGGGCCCATGTTCTGTGCCTTGGGAAATCCCAACTCTAGAGTAAGCACACTGAGCATGGTTTCCTGTACTGATACATTTTGACACAGTGGGATCACACCATTTGTCTTTCAAGCTCAACATTGTCTACACATGTGGACTACATCTTTCAGGGGTTTCAGAGAGCAGATTTTCCCTAGGATCCTAAAGATGCCAGGGATCAAGACCTTTTGTAAATTGTGTCTCATCCCCACCCCATTTTTTGTATAATTTCCACAGTGGAGTTAAATTTTGAGATGAATGAAACTGATGTTTCAGTGATAAGAGTGGGTATTTATTTCATTTATTTTATTTATTTCACATTTTAGTAAACTTTTAATTCAAAACTTATTGCTGAATGTGAAATGAAACAGCTAGAGTGGGCATGTAAAGTGGGTCCCTCTTATCCAGGTAGACTCCCCCCCCCCACTCCCATGGATATAAAAAACGTGGGACCTCAATTCCTGGAGGTTTCAATGGCAATGTGCTTGTGCAACCATTAGTGGCAATGGGACATGCCATCTGTGGATGCTTAAATCTGTGAATGGCTAGTATGCGGTTGGGGAGGGAGGGTTGTATTTTAAAAGATTTAATTGGTATTGCTTTGTTTTTGTTTAAATGCATGTGAATACATTTGCTGGTGGGTTCTGCCCAAAGTTCTATTTAATGGCTTCAAAACCTGCTAGTAAAATGCCTTAAACAACTGAAACTTTTCAAGGAGAAAAAAAATATGATGTTTTTAAAACTTATCATAGCATCCATATATACTGTTGTACACAACTTGATGGATTTTTTGCTTATCAAGGTAGCTGGAGTAACTGTTGATATGCCTGTGCATCCTTCTGGAAATGTACAGCTTTTAAATTTAAAAATACTGTCCATGATTCAAAGAGATGCTTAGAGTCACAGAATAGTTATGATAAACTACATTTGGGAATTCTATTTTACTAGTAGTTTGCCATAAACCAGGGATAGGATCTACCATTTGAGACAAATACAACTAGTATCCTTATTAACTTAAGAGAGCTAGTTCTACAATTCTTTTGCCTTTAGCTACTGTACTCCTTTTTCATATTCCCTCGAGGCATCACAGCTCTAACACAAACCCAAATATTTAAAAACAAAAACTCAGAATGATTTCAGTCTGCAGGCTCACTTACTGGCTTTCCAATATTTACCACTGAAAAGATCACACCCTTAGTAGCCATATCTTAGATTTTTCTACTAAAACATGATAAATGTTTTGCTTCCTTCTCATCAGTTTTATGTTGCTTTTTTATTATAACATCAACATTTTGGTTAGCATAGTTCACAAACTCTATAGTAGTATTGCTTGTAAACTAACAGCACACACAGAATGACAGGAGAAAACTAATGAATAGGTCAGTGCTTCTTAAACAATGGGACGGGACCCCCAAGAGGGGTATGAGAGTTGTTCAAGGGCAGGTGTGAGACTATGGCCTGAAAAATACAGGCCAAATAAGGTGAATTCTGGCTGCTGTGGGGGCATGGTGTTCAGATGATAAATGCTCTCAAAGCAGCTGAAAGCTGCTCCAGCACTACGATCTGGTTCTTTGGACCAGGTCAAAAAGAAGTGGATATAATCCTGCTCCTGGTGACACTGGTTTGGGACCACAGTAGCAGCACACTTCAGCAGTAGGCCATGCAATCACCTCAGTCCCAGCCTCTCCCGCCCCAGCTCTTTACTGGCCATGTTCTTCAGCCCTTGGGGCCCTGATCCCTCTTTCTCTTCCTCTTTCCAGACTTTTTGTGTATAAAATTTACACATGCATTGAGTTAAATATTCAAATTACTTAAATAAAACTCTTCTAATTTGAACAATGTTATTTTCTTAGAAAATGTTAAAATAGGAATATACATAAATATGCACACTAAAAAACAAAATATTTTTAGTCATATACCATACTACGTCTCAGGTGGGGCTGCACATAGCATACACATGTAGATTTAAAGTGGGGGGGGGGCAAGGATAAAAAGTTTGAGTACCACTAGCACACTAGCATAGACAGTTTTCACCCAAAGAGTCAGAGTAGTGTAGTGGTTTGACTGTTGGACTAGGCCTCTGGAGATAGGGTTCAGTTCCGGACTTGACCATGAAAACTCACTGAGCGACCATAGGGAAGTCGCACACTCTCAGTGCAGAAAACCCTGTAATAGTTTTGCCTTAGGGTTGCCCAAAGACAGAAACGATTTGAATGCACACAATAACAATGTCAGAATAAGTCTATGTTATACAGTCAGCCCTTCATATCAAAGGGCTAGCCATCCATGGATTTGAGCATATGTGGACAGCCCTCTCCCTATTATAGTCAGGGGAGGAGCAGGCTTGCATCCACGCCAATGCAACCACTTGCACATTAGTGTCCATTCATAGTAATGGAACTTGAGGTCCCGCATTTTTTGGTATCTTCAGTGGGAGGGTGGTGTTCAGAACTGAACTTCCACTGATGCAGAGGACTCACGGTATGAGAAGCCAGTTTGAGATGAACTATGCAGGGAGAGGTATGTATAAGTGTACAATTGTGAACAGCATGGTTTCTACATTTTTATATTTCATATAACACAGCAGAAAGAAAAATATTGATTTTGCACACATGCTGCTTATTTTGAGATGGAAGAGCACAATTTCTTAGACAAAAGTAGCAAGAAATGGCCACATATATGAAGAATTTTGAATTAGTAAGCTACAGACTTCAGATGGTATTTCTCCTCTTAATGACTGCCTTGCGGCGGTAATGGATTGGATGAGGAAAAAGAGATTGAAACTGAATCCAGACAAAACGGCAGCGCTGACAGTTACAGGCCCAAAACCAGGCTTGGGAATACAGCTTCCAGTCCTAGATGGAGTCACACTCTCCTCGAAGGACTCTGTTCGCAGCCTGGGGGTACTTCTGGATTCGTCGCTTCATATGACTAGTCAGGTGAATGTGACGGTCAGGAGTGCCTGTTATCAGCTTTGGCTGATACGCCAGCTGCACCCTTTTCCGGACATGAAGGACCTGGAATCTGTGGTAACCTCATGCGTGGATTTCTGCAATGTGCTCTACATGGGGCTACCCTTGTGTTTAACCCAGAAACTTCAGTTGGTGCAAAACATGGCAGCCAGGCTTGTCACCAGAACATCTAGGAGAGAGCACATAACAAGGCTCTCCACTGGCTGCCGATCAGTTTCTGGGCGCAATACGGGTTTTAACCTTTAAAGCCCTACGTGGCTTGGGTCCATCTTATCTGAAGGTCCACCTCTCTCTGTATGAACCCCCCTGCACACTCCGGTCATCTGGGAGGAACCTGCGGCATTCTATGAAAACCAGGCTATCGCAGACCTCCCAGAGGACTTTTCCACTACTGCTCCCAAGCTTTGGAATGACGTGCCGGATGAGATATGTCTTATAATATCTATTGATTGCTTTAAAAAAGCTCTAAAGACGCATCTCTTCTGGCAGGCCTTCCTTGACATCTCGTAGTTCCTGGCTCCAAAAATTGAAGTTTAATTTTCCGCTAGCTCCCTACATTCCCAATCCTGTTGCTGTCTCCCACCTTGCTCAGGAACGACGCTCACTTTACTTTGTTGTTTTAATTGCTGTTCATTTTAACTCATTGTTACTTTAATACAATTTTAAGGGGTAGGAGGTTGGGGAATGGGCTGATGTATTGTTTTAACTCGTATGTTTTAATTCTTGCTTTAACCCGCTCCGATTGTTTTCCGCAGAGGAGCGGGCTATAAATAACTACTACTACTACTACTACTACTACTTATTATTATTATTATTATTATAAAAGGGTTGAGCCGTTAGAATAAATAATTGTTTCTTTGTTACTTCATATACCATATCAAATCAAAAAATTATGTTTCATATTCCTATTGAAAGTTGCTGCCAACATTTCACCTATTGGTCAAGATCTAAGAATGATAAAGTTGTGATTGTGTAAGTGAGGAAACAAGATGACTTAGACTTTTTTTTCCTGTTGGAAATTTGTCAATTTAAGGTCCCAAAATATGTCTTGAGCTGCCCCCTTCTATGCATATCTATGTGAAAGCAAATCCTATTAAATGAACAAGACTGGCTCCCATAGTGTGCAGTATGACCACCTTTCCCATTGCTTTGAAAGTCCAGACACTGTCCAAGCATCCCATTTTATAACCTTCATGCATTTGCCCTTTTAAAATGCTATTTCTGGAAATGCATTTATTAATATGTCTGCCTATAATCCAGGCACTGAAAAAAATACTGCTGCATGCCCCAAAATGGATACCTGATGATTTAACTTTAATATAATATGAATATCAGTATGCAGTACTGATGAACAATCACATTTTGAAATTGTTTCATACTTAGATACCTCAATTTTGCTAGACATTTGAATCTGTAGCAGAGCAGCAGCATATCTACCATGGAAAGAGAAGCTTGAAAGACATCATAAGATGATCCTGTTCTGATTCTACACTTCATGTGCAAAAGAACCTGCTATTTTTTGTACCACAGATTTGCAAGCTTTTTTTAAAGCACATAATGAGAAAAACATAAATTTATCTGGTTTTGTATCTTGCTTTTTATCTTATCTTGTAAGATCTTATCTTGTATCTTAAAAGAATGAGAGGGCTTTCAGGCTGTACACACTGGCCATAAAGGCCAGAGCACAGAAAAGTGGCAGCGCTGATACTGTCTATGGTGCCTTTTCCATACTGCAGAAAGACCAGAGGCCCCTATCTGTTGAATCAGCTGCAGGCTGCCCCTTAGGGGTGATCTGTATAGCCTCTTTGTAAATTAAAAAGAAGAACTGTAATAACGATTCCTTGTACCATGTCACTGTTCACTTACTGTTATATGCTCAATGCATTTTATTTAAAATCAATAATAATTAAAAGTTAAATGAATCCCTTGTGTTGTGCATGACCTGTGGCAGTTTTGCCTTTGAGGAAGCTATAAATAAATATTTCACAGTATTATGTATTTACTTTAAAATCACTAGATGGTCTTTTAAGTGGAACTGCGTAGCAGTTAAGAATTCTGAAAGGCTTAACAATTAAATACTTTGGTAATGGAAAAGGGTTTATCCCCTCTTTTTAATTAATTTACATGGTAGTTTATATTTACTAGTGTATTTTAGTCAATGGTCACATTTTACCCAATCATAAAAACTATCCAGGCTGCATATGGGTGCAATGTTTACTGGTAAGTTCTCAAGCAGAAGCATCCATGCCTGTACCCATTTTCCCCAAGAACAGCCCAAAAATACAGGTTGCTGCATGAATCCATAGTAAGAAACCTGTTCTAGAAATTTATTTCCAGTAAAAGATGTTGTTGTTGTTGTTGTTGTTGTTGTTGTTGTTAAGCCAGTGTATCTTAATTGCCCATTCAGGACCAAGCCAACCCAAAATACATTTTATTGTAATAGGGGTAGATCACAACAATATTTTTTCTCCCTGGGGAAATTCAACCCTCTTCCCCTCAGGTATTGTGACAGTTGGCAGCTAAACTGAGTGGAAACAAGAAGCATAGTGGGAAATCATATCACCATCCTTGTTAATCAAAAATCTTTTCACTTCTTTCTTATGAGCCCTGGCTTTATTACAACACTGGCTAGTGGGCATACTTTATATGTCACACAAAAACAAATTAATATGTGGACAGCTTTCCCAGCGATTCAGTCTATTTTTGAGGCTAAAATACCCTGGTTCCCAGATGATTTGCACGTCCCATATTCAGTTGTTGTTTTGCTTTTGCTATGCCAAGCCTAGTTCCAATTCTTTTTCTAGCCATTGTCAGATATGTTTGAAACTGTATAAGGTTGAAAAGAACTGTGTGGAAAGAGGAGGCAAAAACTGGTGGAAAAAAATGAAGTGAATTATTGTGAACTCATGTTATCTATACTGATTTTCTTTTCATCTTGAGTCCCAAGTTGGGGAAATGGGATATACATTAATCATATAGTCAATAAATAAAATTTCCAGAAACTACTTTTCATTTTAGAGCAGCCTGGCTCATTAGCTGAAATCAAACTACCTGCTACAGATGGGCTACATCTCACAAAGACTGAGAAAAGTGTCTTTGGCAAAAGAATGGTGAATCTGATCAAGAGGGATTTAAACTAAATTCTTAGAGGATTGGAGATTATAGTCTAAATATCTCTTTAAAAGAAAGCTCTGAACACAAGGATATGAATTCTAAAAGAGAAACTGGGGGAGCTACAGTAAAACTTGCAAAAGAATATGAGAACAAGCAATATCTCATATTTAGATATCTATCCACCAATGCATAAAGTTTGAGAAACGAACAAGACAAGCATGACATTGTAGTGCAGGAAGGAAAATAGGTATATAGGTATAACAGAGTCTTGGTGGTATGACTCCCATGACTGGAATATAACAACTGAAGGATATATTTAAAATAATAGAAGGAAGGAAAAGGAGGGAGAGTAGCATTATATGGTAAAGACAAATTCACTTGTACAGAAATCAATGGAAGTGGTCAGACTGGATCAATGAAAAGCGATTGGTTAAAATAAATGGAGAAATAAAAATAATGTTGTGGTAAAAGGGATGTGGTGGCTCAGCAGTTAAGATGCTCATCCTGATGATTGCAAGATTGGCAGGTCAGCACTTCGAGGCCCAAGCTTCTCCCAACCCAACAGTTTGAAAGCATGTAAAAGTACAAGTAGATAAATAGGTACCACTTCGATGAGAAGGTAACAGCATGCTGTTGCCGTCCTGCTGGACAAATGATCACAGAGGGGCTTTCTAGATTGGCAGGAAAGTGTGACATGAAGTTGCCTTTTCCTTAATGCTTAGCAGCTGCACCACAGCCTTTAGATGGAGCTGCGCTGACGCTTGGAAAACCAGCACCTTTTAAAGGTGCTTCTTCTCCCCTAAAATGCAAAAAAAAAAAGTGTTTTCATGGCACATTTTCCCTTTTTCTCATCTAAAGGCTAGAGTTTCATGCAGCCATGAACACACTTCTTTTTGCCAATCTAGAAAGCCCCAGAGTTGTCTTTGTTAACTCTGGCTCTTTGGCTTAGTAACAGAAATGACCACTGCCCCCTACAGTCAGTCATAACTAGACAATCTTGTCAAGGGGAAACCTTTACATTTATCTTTAGAGGTTTGTTACAAATTGAGGCGGTGAATGATGCTTTTCTGAAACAATTCTCAGACATGTCCAAAAAGCAAGAACTGGTAGTTATGGGGGATTCCATTATCCTGATACCTGCTGGAAGACTATCACTTCTAAGCAGAGGTTCTCCAACAAATCCCTGATGTGCCTTGTTGCAGATAATTTTCTCTTTCAAAAGATGAAGGAATGAACAGGGGAATTAATAATCTTGGACATGATCCTAACCATTAGAGAGAAATTGTTCACTGGAACCAAAACAGTTGATACTTTAGGGGGACATGATGTTGTAATGATAAGATTCAAGATTGTGAGACAGGCCAAAGAAGAGCTTAGTCAAATATGAACCTTGGATTTCAGGAAAGCTGATTTTATCAAGCTCAGGGGAAATACAGGACAGAATCTCATGGGTAGAGATGCTAAAGGAAAAAGCCATACAGCATGGGGGTTTTTTGAAGAGAGAACTGCTAAAAGCACAATCACAAACAATTCCATGAAAGAAGAAAAACGGGAGGCACCTAAAAAAGCCAATGTGGCTGCACAGTAAACCTGAAGAGGAAGTGAAAAGGGAAAAAAGAACATGTATAAAGCATAATCACCTAGAAAGGATACAGATGTCACCCAAGCTTGCCTGAAGCTCAAAATTTTCTGAGAGTGGCTAGGGAAGCAAGGAGCAGCAAAAAGATTTTGTTTTGGGTCCCCCCCCCCAAAAAAATTATGTTTGAAGCAAGAGAGTGATGAAAATGGTAGGAACACTGTTCAGCAGGGATGGTGAAATGCTAACAGATCAAAACAGAAAGGCATAACTGCTCAATAGCTACTTTGCTTCTTTTTTCCCCCAAAAAGTGGACTGTGGGCTTCCATGCATCAGCAGAGATCTTGGCAAGGAATCCAGGTTGCAAATCTGGATTCTAAGGAATTAGTCAAAAATCACCTCGTTAACCTAAATGGGTTCAAATCTGCATGGCCAGGTGAACTGCATCCCAGAGAATTGAAGGAACCTGCTGAAATAGGGGTCAGACAGATGGGCAGCTTGGAGCAGCCTCTGGCTGCTACAGCCACAATAGGCTCTTGGTCAGCCCAGGACCGTGGTGACCAGATGCTGTGATCCTGAAACTGGCTGCTGCCACAGTCCTAAATGGACCACCAGCAAGAAGCGGCTTTTAGCTGCTCCTTTTGTGGCTGCCTAAGGCAGCCTGCCTTAGGCAGCCTCAAAGCAACTTCCAGCTGCGTCAGGGATGTATGTTGTCTGCATGACATTCCCCCCAAAGTTGCTGGGCACCACTCTATTTGGCTTGTCTGTGTCAGCCCATACTTGTAGAACCACTTGCCATCATGTCTGAGAAGTTTATCACACTGGGAAAAAAGATGGGAGTATCATGGGATGCTCCCATCAATATAACATGATTTGGCAAAGATACCATTCCCCCCCAAAGCTGCCAGACACCACTCTATTTGGCTTGTCTATATCAGCCCATACTTGCAGAACCACTTGCCATCATGTCTGATGAGTTTATCACACTGGGAAAAAAAACGGGAGCATCATGGGATACTTCCATCAATTTAATATGATTTGGCAAAGATTATCACATGACATCACAAATATCCCTCAATTATTCTGTGAATTATATCACTGCTGTTTAGTCATGGATCCTGTGAATAAAAGCTAGTGCTATAATTCCTCATTGTTCATGGGATAATTGTGGGATGTTTGCAATGTCATGCGACGTCGAGTTATAATCATTGCCAAATCACTCGATACTGATGGGAGCATCCTGTGATGTTCCTGTCTTTTTTCCCAGTGTGATAAACTCCTGAGAAATCTTGGAGAACAGGTGAAGTGTCAGAGGACTGAAAACAAACATTGTCCTTCTCTTCAAAAAAGCCCAAAAAGAAGGTTTTATTCAGGCAGGGTTTAATACATAATCATGGGATGGCTTTTATATGGGATGTTTGTTGTGTGGGGCCTTTACTCTAGTTTTTTAATGTATGTAATTTTGTACTGCCAATATTTAATGTTTTTAATTGTTATTAAAGTTTTGATCATAAATTATTTTAAAATGTTTTTATTTTATCCACCTTGGATCCCTTTCTGGGAGAAAGGCAGCATGAAATGAAATGAGAGCGGTCACAAGCATGCATTTGCAGGATGTGAGCAAAGCAATAGGGGACAACTACAGGATTTACTCAAGGGCAGCTGAAAACAACAACAAAATGCAAAATTCTGTATTTAGGCCACAAAAAGCAAATTATAAGATGAGGGATACTTTGCTCAGCAGTACGGCATGCAAAAAAGACCTTGGAATTATTGCTGATCATACACTGAACATGGACCAACAATGTGATTGTGCAGCAAAACAGGTGAATGCTATTTTAACTTCTACTGTTGTTTTTATAGTTAACTGCTCTTGAGTCAGCCCCGACTCATAGTGACCCTGTGAATGAGACACCACCAAGAATCTCTTTCCTCCACTGCTCTGCTCAGTCTGTCAAATCCATGCTTGTGACCCTCTGATTGAGTCCATTTACCTTGCTTGCGGTCTTCTGCTTCTCCTTCCACCCTCTACCTTTCCTTGCATTATTATTTTTTCTAGTGACCCATATTTTTTCATTAGGTGGTCAAAGTATGACAGCCTCAATTTGATTATCTTGGCTTCCACAGAGAATTCTGATTTGATCTGTTCAAGGACCCATGTGTTTGACTTCATCTTTTGTCTGCCCATGGTATCTTAAGCACTCTTCTCCAGCATCACTTCTCAAATGTGTTTATTTTCTTTTTGTCTGCTCTCTTCATTGTCCAGCTGTTGCATTCGTACATGGTGATAGAGAATACTATTTCCTGGGTGATTCTGACTTTAGTGCTTTTGTATACCTTTGCTGTTCAGGATCTTTTCTAGTTCTTTCATAGCTGCCCTACCTATTCCTAGTCTTCTTCTTATTTCTTGGATGTAGGCTTTATTCTTATCCTAGGTACGGGAATTCTTTGACTATATCAATTTCTTTGTTGTCCAGGTTGAATATATGTATTTCTTCTGTGGTAATTATTTTTATTTCCTTTGTGTTCAGCATTAACCCTGTCTTTGCATTTTCATTTTTGATCTTCTTCAGTAACTGTTCCAAGTCTCTGATCTCTTCCACCAGTATTACTGAGTCATCCACATACCTTATGTTGTTGAGGTTCCTTCCTCCTATCACCATTCCTCCTCTTTCTGAGTCTAACTCTGCATTTCTTATGTTTTCAGCATAAAAGTTGAACAGATAGGGTGATAGAATGCAGCTTTACCTGACCACTTTACCAATTGGGAACTAGCCTGTTTCTCCGAATGCAGTTCTTGCAGTATTAATAGAATAGTATTACTTCTTATAGTAATAAAAGCATAATTTCCAAATTGAGGGAAGTAATAGTCCCCCTACATTCTGCACTGGTCAGGCATCATATGGAGTACAGCATTCAGTTATGGGTGTGTAATTTTAAGAAAAGTAAAGAAAAGTGGGAGAGAGTTTAGAGAAAAGCAATAAACATGATAAGAGGTAGGGAAAACAAAACAAATTTATGGAGCTAGACATGTTCAGCTTGGTGTATTGAAGATTGTTGAGTAACATGATTGCACTCTTTAAATACCCCAACGGCTGTCAAAAAGAGGAGGGTGCTGGCTTGTTCTCTTCTGCCCCAGAGTGTAGGACCAGGTCTAATTGTTCTAAGTTTGAGGAATATAGATTTTGATTGAACATTAGAAGGAATGTCTTGACAGTGAAAGCAGTTCACCAATGGTTTACCTATTATTATTATTATTATTAATTTGTATAGCACTATAAATTTACATGACACTTTACAGGTATGATCAATTTAAAACAATTAAATCCTGCCAAAGGCATGCAATCTAAAAATAATATAAAATAACTATAAATTAATGATGCACGTAAAATACAGTCCTATTAACTACTAGTACATATAATCAAATAGAAAATAATAAAACAGTCTTGAAGTACAGTTCCAAATGCTTTAGAAAACAGGAATTCTTTAATTCAGATTTAAATCTAACAAGAAAAGAGGTGGGTGATTCCAGGAGTACAGTGCAGCAAGTGAAAAGGGATGAAGCAATCCAAGGAAGAGGACATCCTTGGCTGGGTAAGAAGCCCTGATCTCCTGGAATGCAGATCTCAAACAGGCTGGTAAAAAAAAAAATAAGGGCTGAAAGATTTGGGGGGGGGGGTCTAGGTTGTGTAAGGCTTTAAACATTAAAAGGAGAAGCTTACACAAAATCCTAAAAACAATGGGTTACCAGTGAAGAGATACCAAGAGTGGGCAGGTCAAAACGATCAAAACGATCAAATGATCAAAACGATGATCCAAAAAGATAATCTTAACAGTGGAATGTTGAATGGAAATTAGAGAACTAAGTTGAGACAATGGGAGCCCCATCAAAAGAAGATTGCAACAATCAAGGCAGGAAATAAACAAAGCATGAACTAAAATCTTAGTAGAATGAGCAGAAAGAAAAGGTCTAATTTAGGCAACATTATAAAGAGAAAATTGACATGACTTTGCTACAGCCTGAATGTGGGGAGCAAAGGACAAAGATAGATATTGGTAATTTATCATTTCACAGAGCACATGGCAGTGATAAATCAGAAATACAGAACATTTTAGTTTCCTTTACACACACATTTGTGTGTGTGTGTGTGTGTGTGTGAGAGAGAGAGAGAGTGAGTTCAATTCACCTGGTAACTTATGGTGACCTGATGAAATCAGTAAAGGAATCAGAAGAAGACTAGGCATGGGGAGGGCGGCTATTAAAGATCTAGAAAAGATCTAAAGACTAAAAATATACAACTGAGCACTAAAACTAGAATGTTAAAATTAGAAAGCGAAGATCTGAGAGAGCACATTCCACTTTCATTTGCCATATGTCTACCATTTGTGGAACAATTTGCCATCTACTGTTTGTGGAAATCATTTTACTGCAACAGAGGTTGTCAGGACCAGAGGAAGCACATGAACATAGTTTGGGATATATAGTTCACTATAGCACTTTGGATTGTGTATTCTGTGTTTTACTGTATTACTGCAATGTGGTTACTACATATAAATATATGATCATTGTATATTTGTTAAGAGTTGTGATTTTATCCTTTGGTACAGTACATTGTTGTGATATAGTTCATTACATTGTCAGTTTCTCCCTATAAATGATAGCCTACCAGGCAGATACTGTCCTAGAAGAAAACACAGGAAGATATTTTACTGCTAGACTCTTCTTACTGCTAAGACTGAAGAAAAGTAAACCTGAACCCATGACTAATCAACTCATAGGCTTTTTATCCCTTATCTTCAATAAACCTCATTGGTTGTTCATCTATGCATTCTGGCTTCTGGCTGCATTCTTCCATCTTCCACTAACACTTGAAATCACCCATAGGCAGCTCACTGGGGGAAATGACTTCGAAGTTCTGCTGTTTGGCTCAGACCAGCCATGTACCTTGGGCTGTAGAAAAGGGTGTGAGATTATAAACCCTCTTTCCTTGAAAGGTTTGGCAGCCTGCCAGAAGACAGCAGCTTTCTCCTCTCATGATGTCAGCAGGCTGTCCTTGCCTGAACTTCTGCTTCTCTGGCAAAAAGCAAGCACTTTACAGCTACTGGCTAGTCTTCCTTATTCATGCTGTATAGACACAGTAGAATACATTCAGCTGTTTTTAAGTGTCTTGTGGCCAAAGGTCCAAGAATCATTGTGTTGTTGTTGTTTTTAAGCCAAGCAGCCCAATGATATCAGGAAACAGCCTCAACCAGAGCAGCAAAAAGGACCTGTAAAAGGTCCAAATTCTCAAAAGCAGGAGGAGATGTGGCACCAACTTAATCAATCCTTCTGTGGTCATGTTTTTTTGCTTCATTCCTCCACCAAAAGTGCAACACACCTATAGTCCTCCTTCTTACAGCAGATTGTAACAGGACCAGGAGAAGAAAGAGTGAAAACAACTGTGGCAGCTTCTTTTCCCGCTATTTTGGACAAATGATGTCTGATTTAGAAGTACCTAAACAAAAGAACAAGCAGAAAACACCTGTAGTTCATTATGGTTCAACTCTCCATCCAAAGCCTCACCAAACTACAAACCCCGGTGTTCCGTGGAATGTTGCTATGATAGCTAAAATGGAACCGTGGTGCTATAATTTTGTAATGTGAAGAGACCAAAAGTGATGCCAGATATTTCCACGCTCGGCTTGTGGCCATTAATGGTAGGAGTAGAGACACCAATTCTTGACTCATCTACCTAATTTTCTTGCTTGTTCATCTGTACTTGTTACATGACTGTCGTGTTTGTGTACATGTTTTCCCAGATCAACATAGCTCTGGTTGTGATGACTTTGCACATTGTTAATTTTAACTGTGTTAATAGAAGTTTAAATTAATGTGGAAATTTTAATATTATAATTGTTTAATCCTGTTTTAAGGGTTTTTTGTATATGTATATATTTGTATTTTTAACTGTTGTACGACACTTTGATTGTGCATATAAAAAGGGAGATAGAAATAAAAGTTGCATTATTATTATTATTTATTATAAATGTTTTTGTAAAATTACATTACAATAAACATGCAGGATTATCAGTGAGAAGGGAGAAGGGCAGGGATGGGGAGTTGTGGGTAGGTGTTTCTGTTGTACTGAAAATCAATTAAATTTTATTTTAAAAAAACAAAAGCATTAATATGAGTACTATCATAACAAGGAAAAAATTCCTGCCAACTTGGAATGGGAGTTTATATTGCTGTTTGAGGATTGCTGATGAGGGATGGGGAGGTTAGTCGTCTCAGGAGGAAGAAATGAACATCTTTTTATTTTGTACCAAAACTCCTTAACTAGTATGTCATGTTGTATTAAAGAGTTAACATCTGGGACTGGCTGGCTGAGCACTATAGCTCTACATAGGAAGGTGGACAGCTGTTGGGTTTTTTAATATTATTATTGATTTAATTTTTGAGTAAGGGGAAAGGAGAAAAGCTAGCATAACTCATAAAACTTCTCTGTATTGGGGGAGGAGAGTTTTTAAACCTCATTAGGACAGATTGTGAACATTGTACTACTCAGAACTCAACATATTGCCTGAGATCCTGCTTCAGAAGACTTATGTGTATCATGTAGTTATATATGTATAACTGTCTCCTGATGCTACTAGGAAAAATCTTCAATTTCTTACCAACATAGCCATTTCCATGTTGTCATGGGGGGTGGGAACAAGAGAGGGTGCATCTACCTATTTTTCTGTAGGTGGACCTGATAAAACAGATAATGTCCTTGGAGTACATTGAGCTACAACAAAATTGCTGGATACATCCCCACTCATCCCCCTGCCACTCTCTATCATGGAAATAGCCATAGAGGTGGAACAGTACAGTTTACAACGTGAGTTGAGGGGGGGGAGCAGATTTTGGTTGAACAGAATTTCAACCTAAGTGAGTTGCGATGACATGAGTATGATCTATGCTATCATAATTCACCAGTTGTTGGGATTTCTAAAGTAAGTAGGAAGTAAGAAAGGCCAGTATGATTTTTGGGACAAATTTATTGTGTAAACAAACTTGAGTAATTTCAAGAGATAATATGCAGCCTGAAGACAATGGAGGCCAGGTTCAGCAAAATATGCCAGGTTTTGTTTTGTTTTGTTTTTTACCATCCTGTCACCTTTACAGATTCCACACTGGCTTAACTTATTACACAAAGTTGTGAGCAGAAGTTAGATAGGAGTGAAGGAACTCTGAGAGGTCTTGTAGCTAGTATGTGTTGCTATGATACTAGTTCTAAGAATTTATTTCCCCCTTTTTCTGCTCATTCTTAGTGATCCCAGGGGAGCTGGAGCAAAGCAACCACCACTGAGGGATTGAATCATTAAAAGTATTCACACTCTTTGGGGGGGCCAAATGGAGTAAAGAGTGCTGAAATATTGTTTCTTTGTAAACAGTCCTCCTTCATGCAGAATTAAACTATGAGAGAAAAATCAAATCAATTTTCAGTTAAGCTATGTCCAAAACTTTTCTCATTATTGTCATCTTCAAGTCAGTAAGCATCATAAGCTGCAAGCATTTTAGAGGAAATTGTTTTGGTTACAGGTTCATCTGGTGTACTAAACATGCCAAGAAAACACCACACACATATTTTTTTCAGAAATAAAGGAATCTGGAAAAGATTCCAAAAAGCTAATTCAGAGATTATACCATACATCACCCAGCCAACCCCATAAAAGCATTTTTTGTGTTTCCATGGCTATTTCGTACAGACACTTTGCTACTTTTGTCCACATGCAGTTAGTTATGCTGGGGGGTGGAGGGGGGGACAGAATCAAATGAACTTTTCTCCACAAGTATGTAGAATGCCCAGAAAAGAACCATTATTGTCTCTGTGTTACTAAGGACTCATAACAACAATTAAGTAGTCTAATAATTGTTCCTTCATATAATGATCGATCTCAAAAGAAATAATTAGCTTCAACAATTTTCATTTCATTTCGTATCCTTCTAAAATTATCTTGCTGTTTCTTAATTAGGGCATTGATTTTCTGTTTCTCCAGTTTAAATCAATATACTCATTTGCTGATAATGTAATTGCTTATGCTAATAGATAGCTAATATCTCCTTGCCTCAGACTGTTGATTATTCTCCTACATACAATGCTTGTTTTGTTTTGTTTTTTCCCCTTCTTCTAGCACTGCAGTGATAATACAAACCTCTGCCAATCAGATATGAATATTGTAGGTGCCTGGAGGAGAGGCTACACTGGAAAGAATATTGTGATCACCATCTTGGATGATGGCATTGAGAGAAACCACCCAGACTTGATGCAGAATTATGTGAGTTTCCATTGTGCTTCAGATTGCGCTTTTATTCTGCTGAGTGATAATAGTAAATTCATCATTCATGGGAAGGATGAGCTGAAATGCCTGAAAAAGAAGGGAGCATTGAGACATTAATACCAAAAGTGAAAAAGTGTAAGTTTTGTTTTTATCCTTCAGTAAATAATCTGGGTTGACTAGATATGGAAGACATTAATAACCAGTGATGACATGGCCAAATTTTTCATGATTTAACTCTCTTGTTAGAGACAAAATGCTTTAGGTGATTCTGAAACCAGCTACTTCTCAGAACTATCTTCTGTTTTTATTCAGCAAATTAGCCTTTACTGTTTTTATACATTTTATTCTCATTCTTGAGATTCTCAAGTTTCAAGATGTTACTGATCTATAGAAAAAAGCATAAAATTCAAGATTTAAAATGTACATAGGTTATGGGCTTGAGAGAGACAGATTCCATCACCTATCTACCAGTGTTTTAATGTAATATTTTTAAGGCAAAACTTTCGATACATCGTTGTAGCTTACTAGTGTATCTTTCAGTGCTAATGAAACTTATTTTAGTCAATTCCATATCGACTTCTTCTATATCCAAATGTGATTCTAATATCCTCAGGTCCTAAATGTAGCACTTAGGGAAAAAGTTCTGTCACCTCTTGGCATATGCCAGGTATCAACTCAACTACCTTCACAATGGATCCATTTTCTCTAAGTTTCAGTCCCAGACATTTCAGTAGTCATGCTTTTCCAAAGTCCATTATAGTTCTAAGTTTTTCTTGACAGAAAATCTGTGTCCCCCCTAATTCACTGTCACAATTTAAAATTCATAGTTGTTACCTTGCTTATAATTTCAGTTAGCACCCTCATCTCTTGAAGTCTTTGATACTATTGAGATTTACTTTGAGATCTGGTGCCTGAGAGTTCGTATAGAGCATATGAAATGATAGCTTGGCTGCCTAGAACTATCTCATTGTACAAGCAAAATTAATTTCAATGGCAGAATAAGTTTATCCCATAACGACATAATCTGGTTATTTGGGTTTGGATTCATTCTTGGGCTGTGGTTCTAAGCATACTTAATTGGTTGTTTTAGCTAATTTCCCCCAAAATGGAGTGGTGAAAGCAATTTTTGTTTATTTTTGATAATTAACTTCTCTAGACTAATTTGACCATGTTGAATCTGGAGGTTACTGCTCCCAATCTAATTTTTTTAGCTGGAAAATGGCATTTAACTATACATAGAGTTACATTTCTAAACAGTAGACTGTTTAGGAATGTAAACAGTAAACAGTAGCCTGTGGCTAACTAGGAACTCCAGAAACTAAATAACTGATTTAGGCATTTCGTGTACCTAAAACATCAGGGAAATGCATACCAATCACAAAAACAATGTTGCAGTCCATATAGTACTGTCGAGAATTTTAACACAGATGTTTGCAGCTTCTGGATTTACAGACGATGTGTTTAGGCTGCAGTTCACATGAGAGTCAGTGATGAGAGATTTAGGGAGTTACAACCCAACAATACCTCATTTCAGTTTTAATGCTTCAAAATTGTTTTATTTCATAAAATGTTGTGATTTTATCATATGACATTTGACTTTCTAGAAACAGAACATTTAAAAAAATATTTCATGTAATTTATGGATTAAAAGTTACATGAGTGAAAGTACAGGAATAATAACTAAATAAATAAATAAAACTTTAATTTCTACCCCGCTTTTTGTGGGAACAATCAAAGCGGATTACAAATCAAAGCGGCTTACAATGCCAATTTTTTATTTGTATATTGTGACAGTTCGGGGAATGATCTGAAACTTGATACCTATTGTTTTTTAGAGACTTGTATAGTTTATAGGCTAATATGAGATTTCATCTAATTGAAATAAAAATAGAATTATCACCTTGTGGAGAAGTTTAATATACTAGTAACCTCATTTACAAAGAACTAACTAGTGCATACATATACAAAATAATTTTTAAAAAGCATTCCAGATTGGCACAAGAGAACCACTGATGTAGCTGATTAGCACTTCCAGCTTTACCATCTCATTTTACATCACTGAAGCAAATGTGCTGAATAGGGGCAAGTGTTAAGGATGAAAGACAAACTACCTGTCTCTCTCCAGTCAAAACTTGTGTGGTGTATGTAACTACAGGTCTGCAAGAGGAACATTCTCCCATATAACAATATGCAGATAGTGGTGCTTGATGTGATGAAACAAGGACTTGCTGATGGGGGTCAGAAGTTCTTAGCTGTTCTATATAGTGCAAGCCTGATAGCATCTGTGGTCCTGATATATGGCTCCATGTAAAGCAGAGCAAGCTGCAAAAAAATAAACTGGAATAAAATAAAATAATTGACTTGTTATAAAAAAGATATAAAGAAATTCTATAGCACCTTTGAGATTACCTTCATCAGATACCAAAAGAAAATTATTGAATAAGATTTTGTAGACTACAGTCTACCTCAGCGGTTTGGCCAGGCTTTACCCAGACTGCAGACATGCCATCCAATACCCATCTGGATCATCATCTGGCCTGGATTCCAAGCTTTTGTTTACAAAAAAAGTAATCCTCTAGCTGAAATATGGAACAAAATATGGAGGCATTTTTCTGTGAAATTATTCCATGAGAAACAAGCCCACTCATGCCTTTGAGGCATGAGGGAAAGGAGAGTAAGCTGTGCAGGTGGTGGTATGTAAGAAGCAAGGGTAAGCATTGTGAGGGCAAGAAATGGTGTAAGGGAGGGAATAGGATGGAAGAGGAGTGAACACTGAGTTTACAAGCATTGTTTTGTAAAACAAACAAAAAACAAGTGAAGCTAGCATTGCCAGGGCATGAGATGAGGCACAGGAAGGCATAGGAGGAAAGGGAATTGAGTGGTACAAGCAATAGCATGGAAGAAACAAGGGAGAAAGGCACTGTGGAAGCACAGGGTGATTAAAGGAGTAGGAGAAAAGGGAGAGTTAGTGGTGCAAACAAAAGTGTACAAGAAGCAAGTGCTGCACTGTGATGGTACAATGTAAAGTGAAAAAGTAGGAGGGAAGGAAGGGTGAGCATTATGAGTGATGGGATGTAAGAAGCAAAGGAAAGGAATTGCAAGGGGATGAGATGATGGAGGGAGTAGAGGTGTGTTGTGAAGGTGCAAGGGGAGGGAGAGAGTACAAGGGAAAATGAGCAGGTGAGAAATGCATGTGGCAATGTGTAAAAAGCAAGAGAGAGGCATTCTGAAGTCAGAGGGAAGAGAGAGTGAGCAATGTGTCTGGAATATGGAGTGGAAGAAGCAAGGAAGGGTGCATTGTGAAGCTGCAAGGTAAAGTGTGGGAGAATGGGAGGAAAAGAAAGAGTGATCAGTGTGATAAATTTTTGATAAAATTACCAGCTTCGTAGATGAAGGGAACGCTGTGGATATAGTATATCTTGATATGATAGCCCTGTTTAAATATTTGAAGGGATGTCATATTGAGGAGGGAGCAAGCTTGTTTTCTGCTGCTGCAGAGACTAGGACGCGGAATAATGGATATAAATTGCAGGAAAAGAGATTCCACCTCAACATTAGGAGGAACTTCCTGACAGTAAGGGCTGTTCGACAGTGGAACACACTCCCTCGGAGCGTAGTGGAGTCTCCTTCCTTGGAGGCCTTTAAACAGAGGCTGGATGGTCATCTGTCAGGGATGCTTTGATTTGGACGTCCTGCATGGCAGGGGGTTGGACTAGATGGCCCTTGTGGTCTCTTCCAACTCTATGATTCTATGATTCTATGATTCTAACTCCAAATTAAAGTATCCCTGACAGATGGCCATCCAGCCTCTGCTTAAAGACCTCCAAAGAAGGAGACTCCACCACTCTCTGAGGGAGTGTATTCCACTGTCGAACAGCCCTTACTGTGAGGAAGTTTCTCCTAATGTTGAGGTGGAATCTCTTTTCCTGTAGCTTGCATCCATTGTTCCAGGTCCTAGTCTCTGGAAAAAACAAGCTTGCTCCCTCCTCAAAATGACATCCCTTCAAATATTTAAACAAGGCTATCATATCACCTCTTAACCTTCTCTTCTCCAGGCTAAACATCCCCAGCTCCCTAAGGCGTTCCTCATAGGGCATGCTTTCCAGACCCTTAACCATTTTAGTCGCCCTCCTTTGGACCCGCTCCAGTTTCTCCACATCCTTTTTAAAATGTGGTGCCCAGAACTGGATGCAATATTCCAGATGGGGCCTGACCAAAGCAGAATAGAGTGGCACTATTACTTCCCTTGATCTAGACTTTATACTTCTATTGATGCAGCCTAAGATAGCATTGGCCTTTTTAGCTGCTGCATCGCACTGTTGACTCATGTTGAACTTGTGGTATACTTGGACTCCTAGATCCCTTTCACATGTGGTCTTGTTCAGCCAGATGTCCCCCATCTTATAACTATGCATTTCATTTTTCCGTCCTAAGTGCAGTACCTTACATTTCTCTGTGTTGAATTTCATTTTGTTAGCTTTGGCCCAGCTTTCCAGTCTATTCAGGTCATTTTGAATTTTGATCCTGTCTTCTGGGGTGTTAGCTACTCCTCCTAATTTGGTGTCATCTGCAAATTCGATAACTAGGCCCCCAATACTGTCATCTAAGTCATTAATAAAGATATTGAATAGCACTGGGCCCAGGACAGAGCCCTGTGGGACTCCACTTGTCACTTCTCTCCAGGATGAAAAGGATCCATTGTTGAGCACCTTTTGGGTTTGGTCAGTCAACCAATTACAAATCCATGTAACAGTTAACTTGTCTATCCCACATTTTGCAAGCTTATTTGCAAGAATGTCATGGGGAACCTTGTCAAAGGCCTTACTGAAATCGAGGTAAACTATATCCACAGCATTCCCTTCATCTACCAAGCTGGTAATTTTATCAAAAAAAGAGATCAGGTTCGTTTGGCATGACCTGTTTCTCTGAAACCCATGTTGGCTTTTTGTGATTATGGCATTGGCTTCTAAATGTTCACAGACTCTCTGCTTAATGATCTGCTCTAGAATCTTTCCTGGAATTGATGTCAGACTAACTGGACGATAATTGTTGGGATCCTCTTTTTTTCCCTTTTTGAAGATGGGGACAACGTTTGTCCTCCTCCAGTCTGCTGGGACTTCTCCTGTTCTCCAGGAGTTCTCAAAGATTATTGCCAATGGCTCCGATATCACCTTTGCCAGTTCTTTTAATACCCTTGGATGTAGTTCATCTGGTCCTGGAGATTTGTATTCATTTAGAGTAACCAGGTATTCCTGTACTGTCTCTTTACTTATTCTGTGCTGAAATTCCCCCACTCTGTCCCCTTCTTCACTGTCCTCAGGTTGAGCACATTTTGCCTTTTCTGAGAAGACTGAAGCAAAGAAGGTGTTGAGTAATTCTGCCTTTTCTCTGTCCCCTGTTAGCATTTTGCCATCTTCTGCACGCAGTGGTCCTACCATTTCCTTCTTCTTCCTTTTGCTGCGGACATATCCAAAAAAGCCCTTTTTATTGTTCTTAACCTCTCTAGCAAGCCTGAGTTCATTTTGCGCTTTAGCTTTTCTGACTTTATCCCTACATGTGCTGGCTATTTGTTTGAATTCCTCTTTGGTGATTTCCCCATTTTTCCATTTTTTATACATGTTCCGTTTAAAACTTAGCTCAGTTGTAAGTTCCTTAGTCATCCATACCGGTTTCTTGAGACATCTCCCATTTTTCTTCCTCATTGGGACTGTCTGAAATTGTGCTTTCAGTATCTCCCTTTTGAGGAACTCCCATCCATCTTGAACTCCCTTCTCTTTTAGTATTCTTGACCATGGGATCACCCCCAGTATTTCTCTAAGTTTATTGAAATCAGCTCTCCTAAAGTCTAGAATTCGTGTCTGACTATGCCTAGCTTCATCTTTCCACTGTATAGCAAACTCCAGGAGAACATGGTCACTTCCACCTAAGGATCCCCCCACTTGCACCCCATCAACTAGGTCTTCCCTGTTGGTTAAGATAAGATCTAAGATGGCTGATCCCCTTGTTGCCTCTTCCACCTTTTGGACAATGAAATTGTCTTCCAGGCAAGTGAGGAATTTGCTAGACCTTGAGGATTTGGCTGAGTTTGACATCCAGCAAATATCCGGATAGTTGAAGTCCCCCATCACTACTACATCTCTCCTTTCTGAGTGTGTGCTCATCTGTTCTAGAAAGGCATCATCCAATTCCTCTGCCTGAGTTGGGGGTCTGTAGTAGACTCCCACAGTAACATCCCTGTTATTTCCCTCTCCTTTAATTTTTATCCAGATACTCTCCACCTGACTTCCAGTATTGACTTCCTGGATCTCTTCACTGGTGTAAATATCCCTGACATATAATGCTATTCCTCCTCCTTTCCTGTTTGGCCTGTTTCTTTTAAAAAGGTTATATCCCTCTATTTCTACATTCCAATCATGAGACTCATCCCACCAGGTTTCAGTGATGCCTATTATATCATATTTCCCTTGTTGTGCTAAGAGTTCAAGTTCATCCTGCTTATTTCCCATACTTTGTGCATTAGTGTAGAGACATCTAAGACCATGTGTCCTCTTGTCTTGCTGCTTTTGCATGGTTTTTTGCTTCCTACTCTTGGGTCCTTTCACTGTTTGCCTTGTTCCCTCTATGCCACTTTGACTATTCTCTCCATCCCTTTTGCCTTCCAGAATGCTGTCTCCCTCCCCCACATAACTCAGTTTAAAGCCCTCCTGATCAGATTCTTCAGACTGTTGGCAAAAATGTTTTTGCCGACTGGCGTGAGATGAAGCCCATCCCTTGCCAGAAGTCCCTCCTCATGGAACCGCAGCCCATGATCCAAGAATCCAAACTGTTCTTGGCGGCACCATCTACGGAGCCAGTTATTTACCTCTGCTATTTTCCTCTCCCTTCCTGGACCATGCCCTTCCACCGGGAGAAGAGATGAGATGACAACCTGTGCATCCATCTCTTTTAGCTTCCTTCCCAGAGCCTCATAATCCCTTTTGATATTCTGAAGGCTGTGCCTTGCAGTATCATTGGTTCCCACATGAACCAAAAGAAGGGGGTATTGATCAGTAGGCTTGACAAGTCTTGTCAGCCTCTCTGTCACATGATGGATCTTTGCCCCGGGGAGACAACACACCTCCCGAGACATCTTGTCAGGCCCACAAACCACTGCTTCTGTACCCCTCAGCAAGGAGTCCCCCACCACGACCACGCGCCTCCTCCGAGGCTTAGCAGTGGCTGTTCCTTTTCGTGATACTCTCAGGCTCTCCTGCTCTGTCCCTGATGTCTGTCCCTGCTGCTTTTCCTCATCATGTCTGACAACAGAGAGAGATTCAAAGCGATTCTGTAGCTGCAAGCCGCTCACAGAACGTTCCCTGGTTTCCTTACTTCTGTGTGTGACCTTCCTCCAAGCATCTACCTCTGTTTTATGTACAGTGACCTCCTCCACCCCAGCAACTTCCTCTGTGTGTTTCCCACCCAAGACATTCTGGCCTGTTCTGTTCAGGAGATTCTCCTGCTCTCTATGATGCTGGAGTGCAGATATCTGCTCCTCTAGCTGCTGTACTTTCTCTTCTAAGAGGGCTACCAACTTGCACTTAGGGCAGGAGTAGTTCCCCACCTCTGTAGGCAAGAAGACAAACATCCCACAGATGTTGCAGGTGACTGCTGCAGGGCCTTCAGTGTCCATACTGGGAAGTCTTAAAGAGGCACTGAAACAAGACTGTGGGCTTCCCTTGCTAGGCTTGGTCTTTGTTCCCAAGCTCTAACACTGAGTTCAAGTCACGGGGCCTATAGGTATGTAGTGAGCTCCTGGCTAATAGCTTCTTCCAGAGGCAAGTCTCTGATTCACTTCCTCTGGCCGCGGGTTGGACTGGATGGCCCTTGTGGTCTCTTCCAACTCTATGATTCTATGATTCTATGATTCTATAATCAGTACAACAGTGGGATGTAAGAAACAAGAGAGGATACATTGCAAGGAATGAAGTAGGAGGGAAGGGGGAGTGAGTGGTGAAAGTGATGAGATGCAAGAAACAAAAGAGGTTTACATTGCAAAGGATCACGGTGCAGCAAAAGAGGGAAGGGTGAGTAAGTGAGTGATGTGAGTGGCACAGTGCAGGAAGAAGGAGCTTCTAGGGCAGGTTTGGTGAGAAGTGATGGTGACCTAAAGTCTCATGGTAAATCCCATGACTAAGCAGAAATTTTAATGAATCTGTGTTCCAAGTCCAGCACTTCAAACTTTACTTTGTACTGGTTCTCTCAGATCAGTGGCAACTGTAAGAAATGGCACAGTGTGTTGAAACATAGCGCCACAATGATAAAAGGGTTGTGCAATGCCACCTTGCTTTCATCTTCAAATCCTGTACAAACAACAAAATCAATGTTTTTATATGTACATGAGCTGATGTGCAAAGAAAAGGAAAAAAACAAGATCTCTTATTTTTCAGACCAGGAAAGATTTCCAAATGTGGTTGAGGTATTTGTGTGGAGATCTGCATTTATCTCTGATGAGTGCAAGACTTAATGGATTTTTCTTGATATCTTTAAAACACAGTACCAGCACAACTTGAACACTAGTCCTGTATGATTCAACTGTTGAGCATAAATGGCACATACTCCAAATGTGTTCGTGTTTGGTGTATTACCCAAAGTGATTGCTATTGACTATTTCTATTAGTTATTAAATGAGAAGAATCTTGGCATGCTCCATAACACATGGACACTCAATGTCAGCTGTGAGTGGGAACAAGAGTATTGCCTATTCCATGTCTCTTAGATCACCATTTATTTCTATTGAGGATAGAAACGTATGCAGATATTCTGCTCTAAAAATGGATTGGAAGTCATTGTGTCTTCTACTTTCTCACATTATTGTTAAATTCTGTAGAATGTTCTGTCAGCCTGGATTACATTCTTCACTCTTTCAGTAGTGTTATTGAATACATTCGGTGGTGATAACTGACCTTGGATGTTCCATCCTCTGTCAACACAAGTCACTCTTTCTCAGAAGCAGGGAGTATGAAAGGTTTTTGTTATTCAGGAAAGATTCCTCTATTTTATTCTTTAACAGTTCTTTTGTTGCAACATTGTAAATTGTGGCTGAACACATGTTGGGGGGGGGGAATGGACACTACATGCAGAATCACCTTTTCATCAACGTCGTCTCTCTTATATTGTCTCACAAGTTATCCAAGGTTTCATCCAATAGAGTTTTCCATTCCTATTCCAAGCATGACAGATTTTCCCTCTCCAGGGGAAAAATAATGCCTGTCACAGCAGTGTTTTGAGAAATGCCACAAAACCAACTGAGTGATCCACTTATTCCTAAAATCCAGAACTATAGTCTGGTATATAGGACAAATACATGTCTTATATTCCAGTTTAAATTGTTGTAGTAAAAATGTGAAGTATAGGTGCCATTTTACTGTGTGATCAGTAGAAGGCAAATTTCATATTTTATGCAGAGGCTACAGAACATAAGTCAGGCATTTTCAACAGTGCATTAATTTTGTAAGTATTTGAAATCTCCAATTGAGTTCTTGATTGTTTCTGTACATCCAGAGACATAGGAAGAATTAGCTCAAAAAACCACCTTCTGTGCCATCTTGAATTCTAGGTGTTCAATATGCTAGGGAAGAGCATATAAGCACAGTCAAATTAATTGTGTTAATGTTCATTCTGGAAAAGTTTTTTTTTAAAGCAAGAAATGCTGTTCACTTTTCTGAAGTCAGACAAAGGTACCAAGCAGCTCTTTCAAACTTTTACTTGTGAGTCCCTTTTATAAAAAAGTTTTCTAATGAAAGATTTGTAGTCAATAACACATTCATTTTAAACTAATCACCTAGACCAAATTCTGGTAATGTTTATTCATGTGAATATTTCCTTTGAGATCAGTAGACACTGAGTTAAAATGATGTTAAAGACATTTCCTCCTGCTTATATTGGTCTACGTACTTCTTTGCCATTTTTCCCATTCTTTGTAATTAAAGAAACACTATGTCAGAATATGCTTAGCAGTTCTGCCATTGAAAGTTACTAGTTTTATCCCAGTCAGCCCTTTTACATCAGTCCTCTGAATCTTGTTGGGTTGCAGCTCCCAGTGGTCCTAGCCACCATAGCCAGTGTTTAGGAATGCTTGGACTTCCATTCTAAGTACATATGGAGAATCACAATATTCCCACCATGTAACATGAATTCATAGATCTGTTTGTTTGCCATGTTTTCATTCTCATTTAGCTTAACTAATCTGAGAGCAAATTTCATTAATCATTAATGATGGATATGTGGGTTAATATGACTTTATATATGCTGGCAAAGCTAAATAGAATCCTCTGAGGTGGATAAACTAACTAACTTTGAACACAGGTGAAAATTTAAAAAGCAATTTATCTCTTTGGTTAATTAGGATCATTTTAAAAACTGTTCCTACTGTCGTTTTTAGAGAAATACAGAAAAGAGAACACACATTAAAATTTGCATATGCTCTCCAAAGATATGGAAAACATTTAATTTAGTAGCAACTGTTAATATAAGATATATTTTTTTCAAATGCAATGTTATCTTTTAAGTTGTCTGTTTAAATTTTTTATCGGCACATGGAAATATTTCAAGGCTACTAATGTTCCTTTAGAATAATTTAAATAACTGTGCCTTTTAACTAGAAGAATGTAATCAAATTTTAGAACAAACTATTTATTATTGTGATAAAAAAGATTTTAGATGAAGTAAAAGAGTGTGAAATGAAAATAAGATTTTACAAAGAAGTGTTTGAATTAACACTGTAACTCCCCTGCTCCCATTAGAAGTAGAACCTTTAATGCAACTTCATTTCCTGAACACAATTTAAATAATATATAAATCATGTCAAGTTTTGAACATGTAGTTCTTTCCTAAATCAGGCAGCCACCACAAAAACCACAGGAATGTTAGTTAACCTAATTACACTCCTGTAGAAACCTGCTGAGGAATGTATGAGTTAGATGAGTCAATGGCTAATTAATGAGGATCTGCAGTTCATTTTCTTTCCATCTCTCTTTCCATCTCCCTTCCCTGTTGGCTACAGGACCCAGATGCCAGTTTTGATGTCAATGGTAATGATATTGACCCCATGCCTCGGTACGATGCCAGCAATGAAAACAAGTAAGGCCAGTGCTCTACGGAATATATGACATCTTAAATTCAAATGTGCTTATAGGTAAAATGAACAGATTTTGCCATAGTGGCAGATAGCACTAACAGTTAGATAGTAACACAGTTCAAAATTTCACTTTTTACTTGTAATTAGTAATGTAACGTAAGTGTTTTGTTTATGTCTACAACATATATGAATTATTCAGTAACCCCTTCCCTATCTCACTCACACATACTTCATCTTGGGAGTTGCATGACATGTATGTTTCAGCTTTTGAAGTAGTTTTGAGTTACAAATATTTTGAACTGTCTTTTCCCACCCGCTTGTAGTTTCTGATTTTTGCTCATAATTCTAGGGTTGCCTTCAAAGATAAAAAGTGATGAAAAATGTCCACCAGAAAATCTGGAAGGTCTGGGGGGGGGGGGGGACAGAGAGGACGTTTGCATTCCTTCTGCAGTACACCATACATTCACCAATTCTGCTTTGGAAGCTCATTTAGTATTTAGAAATAGATTTTTGCAAAAGGGGCAAAGTGTATTGTGGATTACAGGGTGGGAGGGAAAGAATTCCTAATTTAGCCTCCTTCTGTGTTCTGTTTGATGTTTTCTACAATTAAAGTGTTGACCTTAGAAACTAACCTAGTGTTTCACTATTGATTACAGTGGCCACTTCTACAAAACAGAACCCAGCCATGTAAAATTGCGTTCTGGGGTTGCTGCCTGCCTATGACTAAAGAAATTGTAGGACTGTTAAGAAACAATTGGATAATAGCTAGCTGAGCAGACTGAAAGCAGCAAAAATCACAGCTCATACATATATCTATTGCTTTAATTTATATCTTTTGCTGAAGTTAGATTTATTCACTAATTCCTTCAGTGCCTTTCATGAAATAGTTTACAGTGCTAGATCAAGCAGAAGGTCAAATACATGTTATACCCTGGTATATACTAAGCTTATTAACAAAGCATTTGGCCCATTTTAGGCATGGAGCTCATAAGGTCTATTTCCCATATGCTTAGTTCATATTGCTGTCTAGTGGATCTTGTTGCTGAGAGGTCAGGCAGAAGAAAATATTACTTGAAACCAGAAAAAAAAATAAAGCAGGGGAAATGGTCTGGAAAATTACATGGATGTGGCCACTAGGTGGAACAGAAGTTACTACAGTTCAAGTGGCAAGTGCATGAGTCAGTATTTGGTGAGCTGTGCAGCATGGGAAGTCTGATGCAATATGCACAGTAGGTGAAGCCAGCCAGAGGTGCATCATGGGTAGTATTCTGATGCAACAGGTACTGGGTATGAACCAGCCAGGTTTCATTGGTGGCATGGCTATCACATGACTTCCAGGAAGACCACCTGTGTAAGGGAGAAGGTTATAATCTCCGTTGTTGGGTTGTTGTAGTCAGTGGTTGGTCAAGCACTTTGTTGGTCTGTATAGTTGTGAGTATCCAAGATGGCTGTACGGTACTCAGTTTAATCTTTGTATATAGCTCTGCAACAAAGAATAAAAGCCCTCGTGTTGAGTGACGTCTTGCTGTCCAGAAATTCATTCTTCCAAGCTGGGAGCTCAAGGCTGCAAAGCTGTCTGCGGGAGGAAATTTTCTGTGCAGCTCCAGAGTTGCAGACTCTTCACAAATACCGCCTTCTAGGTGTCCTGCCTACGTGCATCAACTCTGCGTGTGTGCATGTGAGACACAGCTTGTCTGTACACCACAACAGTCCAAACTACTCCACCAGAGATAGAATAATCCAATAGAACATCAAGTGCAGAAAAGCTGAACTGTCTTCAAAATAAAGGGCAAATATATTTGAATGGTTTAATTAATTTATGCTGCTGTTTTTCTAGGTTGTCTTTGTTGTTGTTGTTAACTGCCTTTGATTTGACTTCATCCCATGGTGACCCTATGAATGAGAGACCTCCAAGTTGCCATATCCTCAACTGCCCTGCTCAGCTCTTGGAGATTCATGGCTGTGGCTTCTCTGATTAAGTCTATGCAAATGGAATATGTTCTTCCTCTTTTCCTATTGCCCTCCACTTTACCAAGCATTATATATAGTCTTGGCCAAAATACAACAACATCAGTTCAGTTATCTTTGCTTCCAGGGAGAGTTCAAGCCTGATCTGCTGCACAACCCCATCCATTTTTATTTTATTTTATTTATTTATTTTAGCAGTCCACTGTATTCTCTCAACTCTTCTCCAGCACCACATCTCAAATGAGTTGAGGTTTTTCCCCTATCAGCTTTCTTCATTGCCCAGCTATCAGGACCATATATAGAAATGGGAAATACAATGGCATGGGCAATCCTAACTTCAGTATTTAATGATGTATCTTTACAGTTCAGATCCTTCATAGCTGCTTTTCCAAGTCCTAGTCTTTTTCAGATTTTTTCGACTGCAGTCTCCACTCTGATTGATGGTTGATTTCATCATCATCTTTAAAATTTTAAAGAAGTTTAAAATATCAGAATTTTAAAATATCATCAAAAGATCCGCAGTTGTAATTTGTTTTCTTATTCTTCAGCAGTAAACCTGTCTTTGCACTTTCTGCCTTGACCCTCTTCAATAATCTTTCCATATCTCTGATATTTTCTGCTTGTATTATGGTGCTATCTGCATATTTTATGTTATGTTCTTTCCTCTAATTTCCATGCCCCCCACCAAGTCCAATCCTGCTTTTCATACGATGTTCTCTGCATACAAATTGAAGAGATGGGGTGACAGAATACAGCTTTGCTTGATTCCCTGTCCAATTGAGACATAGGGGTTTATTCCATGCCATTTCCAGACAGATTTGAGCACAGGCTGGGATTGACATGGAACAGGTGAGAAGAGATATTACTACACAGGAGAACACCGCCTATGGTGCCAGGAGTCCCCAACCTGTTCCCCATCCTTGCTAGGGTAGCCGATTTTAAAGAATGGTTCAAAATCATTCTTCAAAATCAGCTGTCATAGCACAGATGGCTTGAGGACATCTGGTGGCATTGGCAGTGTTCTCCTGTGCGGTAACACCCATTCTCACCCATTCTGTGCCAGTCCCAGCCCATGCCCAAATCAGTCTGGAAATGGTGTGCAATAAACTTAATAGAATCACAGAATCGTAAAGTTGGAAGAGACCTCTAGCACCATAAAGTCCAATACCCCACTATGCAGGAATACACAGTCAAAGCACCCCAAACAGATGGCCATCCAGCCTCTGTTTAAAAACCTCCAGAGAAGGAGACACCACACAACACTCTGAGGAAGTGTTCTCCACTGTTGAACAGTTCTTAGTGTCAGGATGTTCTTCCTAATGTTTAGGTGGAATCTGTTTTCCTGTAGTTTGAATCCATTGCTCCATATCCTAGGGGCAAAGCAGACAGGCATCTTGGAGCCGCCTCTGGCTGTTCCAGTTGTGATTGGCCCCTGATCAGTTCAGGACTGTGGTGACCAGACGCTGTGGTCCCAAAGCTGGCTGCTGCTGCTGCAGTCCTAAATGAGCCACTGTCAAGGAGCTTTTTGCTGCTCCTTTTCAGACCATCTTAAATGGCATCAGAGTGGCTTCTGGCTGTATCAGGGATATGAGTTGTCTTCACACCATGCCCAGAAGCAGCCAGAAACTGCTTTATTTGGCCTGTCAGTTTCAGGCCACAGTCTCTGGAGAAGCAGAAAAAAAAGCGTACTCCACCCTCAAGATGACATCCCTTCAAATATTTAAACGGGGCTATCATACTACCTCTTAACCATCTCTTCTCCAAGCTAAAATTGGAAACCATTCCATTTCTCCCTATTCTGACCTAAGAGTAGCTTCTTGCCTTAGTACAGATTCTGCATCACAGTTATCAGATCTTTTGGCACATCAATTTCTTTAAGAGCAATCCATAGTTTCCTGTGATCTATATACCAGATGTTTGCTATAGTCTATAAAGCACAGGCTGATCTTCTTTTGAAATTCCTTAAAATTTTCCATTATTCAGCATGTGTTTGCTATATGATCCCTAGTACCTCTTCCTTTCCTGAACCCTGCTTGGACATCATGCAGTTTTCACTCTATATATAGTAAGAGACTTTGTGTTAGCATTTCAAGCATCATCTTATTTGCATGAGAAATAAATGCAATGATTTTGTGGTTACTGCAGTTCCTGGTGTCTCCTTTCTTTAGAATTACAATATATACTGAGGCTTCGAGTCTGTGGAGCATTGTTTTTTCAAAATTATTTGACATATTTTAGAACTAGAGTAGATTCTGTCTCTGTAGTCTGGAGCAGCTCTATTGGTATGTCATCAGTTTTTGGTGATTTATTTCTCTTAAGTGTTCTGAATGAAGCTCTCACTTCACTTTGTAAAATTTGGGGTTCATCTAGGTTGTCTACATAGCTCATTAGCCTTAACATTCTGGTCTGGGTAGTAAAATAAGATCTGTTACTGTTCTTCAGAAAAGTTCAAAAGTGATTTGTTTTTTCAGATAGAACCCATACTAATGGTAAATATTAATTTCGGATAACTAAATTGTTATGAAAGAAGAACATTGCTTCAGTATTTTAAAAGTCGGTTGTGTTCTTTTTCCCTTTCAGAGGGTAAACAAAAGTCTCGAGAGAGAATCACTGAGAGATACCATTGCAATATACCGTGTTTCCCCAAAAATAAGAGTTTCTTTTATTAATTTTTGCTCCCAAAGATGTAGTACGTCTTATTTTCAGGGATGTCTTATTTAGGGGATGTCTTATTTTTCCATGAAGAAGAATTCACATTTATTGTTGAACAACAACAACAAAAAAGAATATTTATTATATAGTGTATCTATATGTATATACAAAAACTTTGCTAGGTCTTACTTTCAGGGGAGGCCTTATATTTCACAATTCAGCAAAACCTCTACTAGGTCTTATTTTATGGGGATGTCTTATTTTCGGGAAAACAGGGTACAATGCAAACACATTTTCAGTTTAGACTTGAGCACCAGCATGTGACAGTTGTACTGTCTACCTGTCATAACATCTCTCTTGTAACATATCACCCCACTTCTTTGAGGTATGTATATATTCTGAGGTAAAAATTGCACCCCATTGGACTATTATTTACACTCTGTCTGAAAATTGTAAAGGATTTGTGTTAGAGCAAATGGAATTGGGTGAAATTTCACACATATAGCATTGTGAATCCAATCAGCAGACCCAGGACTTAAGTAAATCACTTGGCCACTGGCAGCCAACAAGTGTGAAGATTGCCTGCTCCCAAAGCTGGCTGTACACTCATGGGCAGACACCACTGCATGGCATCAAGCCCCATGGCTGGGTAGTTTTTCTGTTGCCTCCCCATATTGCATGTGCACCATTGCACAAACATGCCACCAGCAACCTCCCATGTCTGCTCAGATGCCATCCCATTGCATGCCTGCCCCTTTGACCAGCCAGTTACATGTGCAAAGCCCTACCAGTACAGATCATCAGTGCATTTGTGTGCAAGTGATACATTGGCAAACCACAATCATGGAAGCCCCCATTCATGCCCCTTTCACTCCACTTCACCACATGCACCCCATTGGACTATTAATTATATCCTCTGCAGATGTCACACTTTCTTTTCTTTTTGCTTTGCCACAGCAGGTTTATATGCGGGTGCAAAGATTTCTGAGCTAAGCCAAAGTATCCTGGATTTTTTTGCTCTGATTTTTAGCTTCGGAGTGTGGCTTTGTTTTGGTTTCCACCCAGTTAGGAGGCGTTTTCATATAAACATCATGCCTTCAAAGCAGCTGGAAGCTGCTTTATGTTGCTTGTTTGTTTCACCCCATATTACCTAAATGACACATGTGTAGGACATTTTGCAGTTTCCCAGAATTTTACAGCTTGAATGAACATGAAAACCTCTTCAGAACACATAGAATTACAGCTAGTCCTCCTTATCAATGGATTTTTTATGCACCGATTTGAGCATACACGGCTTGAAAATATTCCCAAAAAGTATAAATTCCAAATAGCAAACCTTTTCCATTTTATATATGGGACACCATTTTGTTGTGTCATTATATTTATTGGAACTTGAGCATCCACGGATTTTGTTATCCACAAAGAGTTATGGAACTAAACCCCAGCGGATAACAAGAGCCATTTGTATTTGTTTTTTATTTGCATATACACTTAATATACCATCAGATTAAACAACAATAATGACCTAAATCCAACATTAGTCCTACCTAGAACAGACTAATTAAAATGAATGAGACTTGTTAATCACATTTAAGTTCTGCTTATTTCAATGGGTCTACTTTTGCTAGAACAGCACTGGATTTATCTAAACATGATGTATTTGGCCTGTTGCATTCCATTATATTCAATTATCTTATAAGATTTAGTCAGAATAATATTATTATATTGCATTGTAATTTGTGGGAAATCTGTAGATTAACTTCCGAGTTACATTTTTTAAAAATGTCAAGTTTTCAGCAGTGTAGATGATGATCGGCAGAAGCCTACAAATATTAATCATTTCAGTCCTGTGGTAATTCTTAGGATGCAATGATGGTTTCTTTAACTACTATGGTATGCAAGGGTCCTGCCAGATATTTAGCTTGGTTTGAATAAATTGGCAGAGAATCTTGAAATCGTCAGCAGTGCAGGCCCATGCTAGACTTTTATATTTGCTTCATTAAAGAGTCAGCTGTGGATTAAGTCACTACTGCTGTGTGTGGTGTGTTGTTTTGTTTTAATACTGAGCTGTATCTGTAATGCACAGCAGGTAAAGGTAGAGGTAACGGTAACCCCTTGACATGAATGTCTAGTCAGAATTGACTGTAGGGTACGGTGCTCATCTCTGTTATTAAGCCAAATAACCAACATTGTCTGAGGACTACTCTGGTGGCCATGTGGCCAGCTTGACTGCACTGAATGCTGTTACTTTCCCACTGAGGTGGTACCTATTTATCAGAAACTGGGACTAGTGACAGGAGCTCACGCTATCATCCAGCACTCGAGCTTCGAACTGCCAACCTTCCAATCTTCCGATTGTGAGAAGTGTCGTCTTCACCACTAAGCCACCACATCCCTCACTCAGCAATTGCCTGTAAATATTTTTATAGCAGTTGTGAACCAATTTTCATCTTGCAGTACATTCTCTCTTTTTAAAATTAGGATCTTTCATGTTCCTCTGATATGCTTGCAAGTTATAGAGCAAAAGTATTATCTCTCAGTATTGAAGCCATGCCTAATTTGTTTTCACTGATCATAGGTATACTTGTAAATACATGCTTGAAAGTATAAAATGACCTTACGCAACCTAGTTTAATGCTCATTATAAAAATCTCAATGATACCAGGCATTAAGGAATGATGGCAATCTGCATCTGAAGGGAGAGGAGAGGGGTGGGGTGGGGAAACATACTGCTTTCCTGTAAAGTGTGATTATTCTGTCTTTGGGGCTTCATATCAGAATTCCTGTACATGACCATGTCAGTGGGAGCACTCAGGATGAAGTAATTCCAAAGTTCTAAACCAATATTTTCATTATTAATTGCTAATACAATTTCCCCTCCACATTTGTGGCTTTGACACTCTTGGTTTCAATTATTCATGAGGTCAAGGGTGCTGTGCATGCACTCCTCCTCTCTCCCAGGCTTTTCCCCGGCGGGGGGAGGGAAGTCCAGGGTGGAGAAACCAGGAACGGTGTGCACACCAGTCCTGCTCTTTTCCAGGACAGAGAACAGCCTCTTTCCCCAAGCAGCTCTCTGCCTTGGGAAGAGGTTTGGGGAATGCAAACATGCCCTCCTTTCTGCTGTTCCAAGGCTTCAGAGAGCTCCCTAGAGTTCCCTGAAGCCTTGGAAAGGAAGGAGGGAGCCACAAATGCATGCTCCCTTGCAAAAAGGAGCAGCTATTTGCTGCTTCTTTCTGGGCTGGCAAAAAGGCGGATTGGGATTGGGGTTGTGGTAGGCAGTTGCTGCAGCCCCAATCCAGCTTTCTCAGGGGCAGCTTCCTGAGAGTAAGAGCTCTTCAACAGTGGAACACACTCCCTCGGAGTGTGATGGAGTCTTCTTCTTTGAAGATGTTTAAGCAGAGACTGGGTAGCCATCTGTCAGGGATGCTTTGAATGTGAGTTCCTGCATGGCAGGGGATTGGACTGGATGGCTCTTTTGGTCTCTTCCAACTATATGATTCTATGTGGAACATGGTATTGTGAGTTACTGACACACAATATAATTGTAGGTTACAGAAGTTTACCAGACCTGGTTTCTTAGAGTTTGAGCAGACAAGCAGTATACCACAGGCCAAGCCAGTGGTATCTTACTCCTGGTCCTGACTTGGCTCAGTCCCTGATCTGGCACAATTACAGGTGGGGCTTTACATGCCTGCCTGGTGCCACACCGGAGCTACTACCTCTGCTCAGCCCTTACCTGCTGCCATAGCTGCATCTTCTCAGAAGAACCCAGTCATGGTCTATAAGGGTAGAAACAAGGTGTCTGGCTACACCAGTATGGCCAAGTTCCCTATCAAACATCACAGGCCACAACGGGCACTTTCTGAGAAGACACGGTGGTAGCAGGTAAGGTGAATGTAAGACTATGTGGTGTCCCCACTGTCAACACAGAGTTTCCACAGAACTGCACAGCAAATAGCAAGTCTTTTTGACCTGTACTTTGGCTACGTTGGGCAGGGATCGGTCTGGGACCACAGGGTCAGTGTCCAAACTGGCTGATCCTGGCCTGAGACTGTTGAACTGTGTCATCCATACAGGATGATGCAAAGCCAGGAGATGATGCAAGGCCAACAGGTCAATGCATACAAGTCCCCACTTTCATTGAATTCATATCTACTCCACGTATCTACACAAGTCCAGAATATATGTGGATTTATAACAATTAAGTACTGCAAAATATTGGGTGGCTATATGGATCCACCACAGCAGATGGTAGGTGACTGTCATTCTTCAGGGGGATAAAAATGTTAGGAATAGAAATCATGTCATCCTATCCTTACTAATGCTGTAGGGTGTGCAGAGTAATCTTGTATACGTTGATTGAGAAGGCGCATCCACTGTGTATAGTTAAGTTTGCTTTCCAGTAATGCTGGGTAAAACTGTAGTCTTAATCAGTTTAAATAATACAGATAAAGCTTGAGATTAATAAACAGTGGTTCCTTTTTTAGTCAGAAGGTTGTATTGGTGGAACTATGTGGGGAAATGCACACTATTTGTTTTTTTTGTTTATTGACAGCTATTTTGGTTGGGATAAAAATAAATGATTAAAGATTATGTTTGGTTTTAATGTTTAGTGATATGCTTGTTTGACATCCTTTATGTCTCAAACAGGTGCTTATGCTGGTACTGGGGTAACATGGAAATATAATCCCATTTGGTTAATCATCTGCCTTTTAACCATATTTTAGGCAAAGAAAAAGAAAGGATTGGATGACTTGACTTTGGGTACATTATGACTGGCAATGAGAATTTTAGTGTATTGTGGAATATAAACACATACGTCCATAGGAATGTTTGTAGGTGTGCAAACAAGGGTATTCCACAATAATCAAATGCCCAGAGCCAGAAGAACATATTTATGTGGAATGAAATCATTGTTCTGACTGGCTACTAGCACTTCTTTGTTCTTTTTCTTAGGGGAAAAATGTATATTATAAACCCTGCAGATTGACAGAAATTTTGGTGACATTTTACAGTTCTTTAGCTAACAATATTGTGAATTGCAAACCTTGTAGCTATAGACCTATGTGAATTCTGGAACAAAATGTGACTCTGGGAACTGAAATGTCCCATTTGCCCAGATAAGGAATAACCAATTAACCAAGTTAATTATCATAATTAACATTAATGCTATAGGATATTAAGATAGTAATATTACTTGGGAGAGGGCTCTAAGTGGAACTTATTTCTGGGTAGAAATAATAATAATAATAATAATAATAATAATTATTATTTCTTACCTGCCCCTCTGAGCGAGCAATCGGGGCGGGGTACAACATGTTAAAAACAAATACAGTTAAAATCCTCCAAACATACCCACCTCCCTCCCCTTAAAACAGTATTAAACTAGTCATATGCATAGGATTGTGTTCTTAGTGTTAAACTGAAAAGAAACATTTAATCTATACTGGTGCAGAATAAAGAGTAGTTTGAGCCTATGATCATCAGCCTAATTTCCATAGGTTCATTTAACTGTATAGCTTGGGGAAAGTTCTGAAAGGCAGTGAGACTTCAATTAAAATACATAATCTTGATTTACTTATTTCAGTTTAACTGGATTTTGTCATTACACAGAACTATGTCATTAAGCAGAAGTTTGCTTTGCAGTTCCTTGCCTGAGGACGCACATATATTAAGACAGTGGTATTGATAGTCAAGCATGTAACTCTGGATTAGCAGACCATTACAAAATTGGGTATTTAATATATTGGATGAACAGTAAAACTAGTCATTCTGTTCTGGTCAGTAACATAATTAAATGTCACTGTGTACATTGTGAGTGTTGAAAGTAATATCTAAGTTAGGAACTAGGAAAATATTTGCATTATGCTTAACTAATTTCCTCTTGAAATTTTGTATTTCCCCATTAAACTCTATGCAGAATTAGACAATTGTATTCATTCACATCTTTCTAGGGCTTCATGGGAGCCATCCAGTAGTCTAGTCTGTTAGACAACAGTTTTCTGCTCAGTACAAAATTTATTCATGTATTACAATGTTTTTGTTCTAACCCTTTATCATGGGATCTTAAGACAGCAAATAGATAAAACAATGTAAAAAATTTAAACAATTCCAAATTAAAGGAATAAATAATTTAAACAAGATTAAAACATATTAAACAATTCAAACAAGCCTAAAAGAGTGATTTTTAATTCAGCAACAGCATGTGAATCCTTTAAATACATTAGACCACAAAGCCTTTAAAAAACAACAACATGTCTTAACTGGAACCCAGCAGAAACAAAGCCTATTGGCCTTCAGGGAAGAACATTCCACATGTGTGTTGCCACATCTCCCTCTCCCATTTCATCCCCCATTGAATTGCCCTTCTGGCGGGATACAGAATTAAACACCTAATGGTCATGTTTGGATATCACAGTAAGCTGGAACTCAGAAGACAAACCAGTGAATGCAACCGGTCACTCTCGCTTGTAGCAAGTGAAACTAAACAAACTGAAGACCTTTGGAGTGATCATGGAACAAAAACTAGATTCTCTGGATTTTTCAGCGTAAAATGAGCCAGAGAATCACTCTCTGTTTTGTTTGGCAACTGTGGAAACCATGTTCTACGATTAAAGGTAGTCAAGGTCTCCTGTCCCATCTGAGGATTTCCACAGCCCCGTCCCGGATTCGTCCCTTCTCACTTGCTGCCCCTCACTCCTGGAACCTTCTTCCCCCACATGTGTGCCTCATCACTTCTCTAACTCTAACTCACTTCTCTTAATTCAAAATTAAGTTAAAGACTATATTGTTTAGGGAAGCGTTCCCAGGATTGTGCCATCTGCCCCAGGATGCCTCCTATTAACTATGTATTAAGAAGCCGTGCCCTCCCTCCAGTCCATCTGCCTTGGTTCAGGTCCCAGAGGGAGAGAAGAAGTACTGGACCTCATCCCCTTCCCACCACCTTCCCCTTTTCCTTTTGTGTTGTCTCTTTTAGACTGTAAGCCTGAGGGCAGGGATCCTGAGGGCAGTGGAAGCTAATAATAAGATTGTATGTACAGCACTGTGTAAATTTTCAGCGTTATATAAATAAAATTAATAATAAAATTATTAATAATAATAAAGGAGCTGGGGATGTTTAGCCTGGAGAAAAGAAGGTTAAAAAGTGATATGATAGCCCTGTTTAAATACTTGAAGAGATGTCACGTTGAGGAGGGAGCAAGCTTGTTTTCTGCTCCTCCAGAGAACAGGACTCAGAACAATGGATGCAAGCTACAGGAAAAAACATTAGGAGGAACTTCCTGACAGTAAGGGGTGTACGAGAGTGGAACACAATCCCTAGGAGTGTGATGGAGCCTCCCTCCTTGGAGGACTTCAAACAGAGACTTGATGGACATCTGTTGGGGAGGCTTTGATTGTGTCCAGGAATGCTGCCAGCACCCACAAACAAACAAACGCTGATAGGAATGGCTCAGTGAGGGAAGCCAAGTAGGCAGCTAGCAAACAGTTTACAGACCTTTCAAGAGTCTGAGAGCAGTAAACCACAAACGAAAGCCAGGATCAGGATACCAGAAGTCACGAAAGTCAAACAGGCCAGAAGGTTTGAAGTAGTCAAGTCTGTTTCAGGGCTGTAGGTCTAAGTCCAACAAAGGTTCAAGAAGCACAAGAGGCACAGGATTCAAGCAGCCAGGACCGACAGCATCCAATATGATGGATATACAATAAACTCTGACAAAGCATCAGTGTTCTCCAGGTGCCTTAAATCAGTGAAGTCCTCCCTTATCCCAGCTGTTCCTTATCTGCAGCATGCTTGTCTGCCAGTCTCTTAGATCTCCTTAAGCAAGCCTTTTCAGCCCTGGAAGGAAGGGACCTGCATGCTTGGTTCTTCCTCTGGAGCATCCCTAGGCTGCTGATCCTCTAGAGTTGACCCCATAGAGTTCAGGTCTTGCTGATCCTCAATCACTGGAAAACTGAGTTTAGCTTTGAGAGGGATTAATATAGTTTTGCCAAAATTAAAACAAAGTTAAATTCATTTGGGGTGGGAGCTTAGCCCACAACTGTCTTTTTCTGCCTTAGAAATAGAAGATGAGCAAGAAAACACTCCTGAATGGGAGACATAAAGAAATTGTTTCCCATATCCTTAACACAATTTCTCCCAATTTTACCCATAACAGTATATTAGCCATGTCTCTGTCATTCCTATGTAGGGACTGTATAGAATAAAGAATGAAATTGCAACTTCAAGTTCTGACACAAAAACAGCAATTGATACAGGCTTATCAGATGTGCAGAGGCAGCCAGTGCCATCATATTGTCTGCAGCTGCCTGGCTGGTCACACTATGCAGAGGAAATAGAGTGGAACTGAAACAACATAGGAAAATAAAGATCATAGCAATCAGAATAATTGAGATTATGGACTAGAGTCTGTTTATTGCTTAAATGACATAGAAATTAAGACCAATACTTTACATTTGCATATGAACAGATTTGTTAATGCCTCTCTTAAACTGGAGTTTCTTCTTCATAATACTACTTCATAATATTCTCCCTTTCATACTTCATCTGCTTCAGCCATTCCTGTTGTTAGATATTTTACTGTATTGTCAAAAATAACTAGGATAGCACTTCTTTTATCCAACAATGAAAAGTGTTATGCTCTCCAATGCCATGTGTGCTTTTGCTGCTTCCAAGGAAATTATCATCCAAGGTAGCAGGTGGATGCAATAGATGAACAGAGAAGACACAGAAAAATAACATATAATCCCATGAAATTCTTTCAAGGCAGCTGCACAAACATTACTGACGTACTTGGGGCAGATGGCTAATAACATGAATATTTGTGACTCACTTTTTGCCAGCATTCTTTTCTATGCAAATTCATTTGCAGAGCATAAGAAACTACAGATTGGAAGGTTTTGTTCAGTGTATCATTTGAGAATTTCTTTTTTATTCTTAAAACATCAACACAACAGAACTAATACTTTTGTATGAATTTGCTGCTTTTTTGCTGTGCTTAATTATTTATCATAGTCTGACATCAATACCAGGAAAGATTCTAGAGCAGAACATTAAACAGAGAGTCTGTGAACATTTAGATGGGAATGCAATACTCACAGAAAGTCAACATGGGTTTCTGAGAAACAAGTCATGGCAGATTAATCAAATCTCCTTTTTTAAATGATGAAATTACCAGCTTGGTAGACAAAGTGAATGCTGTAGATATAACATACCTTGATTTCAGTAAGGCCTTTGACAAGGTCCCCCATGATATACTTGCAAACAAGATAGTAAAATGTTGGCTAGATGATACAAATGTTAGGTGAATTTGTTTTTTGTTGACCCACCAAACCCAAAAGGTGCTCAACAATGGCTCATCTTCATCCTCGAGAGAGGTGACCAGTGGAGTCCCACAGGGTTCTGTCCTGGGCCCAGTGCTATTCAACATCTTTATCAATGACTTGGATGAAGAAATAGAGGGCATGCTTATCAAATTTGTAGATGACACCAAATTAAGAGGAATGACTAATATCCCAGAGGAAAGGATCAAAATTCAAAATGACCTGAATAGATTAGAAAGGTGGGCCAAAACTAACAACATGAACTTCAACAGGGAGAAATATAAGATACTGCTCTTAAGTAGAAAAAAATGAAATTCATAGATATAGGATGGGGGACACCTATACATGTGAAAGGGATCTAAGAGTCCTAATAGACAAGTTGAACATGTATCAACAGTGTGATGTCGCAGTTTAAAAGGCCAATGCTATTTACACAGCTGGCCTCTATTAGAAATGTAAGTGGCCCCAAAACTTGGGCTGGGCTCATATTAATACTCCTGGAGCAGAAAGCAATGTTACTGCTTTCTGCTCCAGGAGCATTAATATAAGCCCAGAGGTTAATAGCCATCTAGGGAGGGCAGACAGGTGGTTTTGATTTTTGGGGAGTGGAACAGAACTGAACCCAGGTATTGGACAGAAAAGAAAAGTCGCCACTGGATAAGCCACTTGTGTACTGGAGGTAGTATCTCCTTGTAAAATACTCACCTGCTATGCACCTAAACTCCTGTGGATCCCATCCTAGTCTCATACAATTCTGACTCCTGGCTAAATAAACCTAATATAAATGTAATATAGTACAAGTTGAATATCCCTTATCTAAAATGCTTGGGACCAGAAGTGTTCTGTATTTTGGAGTTTTTTGAAGTTTTGAGATTTCTTTATTAGCATATACAAATGTAATAAGCTATCTTGGGAATGGGATGTAAGTCAGTCCATACGGAGAGAAGGATAAGAAATAGTTATGATGGAGTAATTAAAAAGAGATTGGTTAATACCATGTGTGTGTTTATATTTATATATGGTTCACTGAAAAGCCAGTCAAAAGATATTTACATCGTATATTTGCATTGTAGTAGTACATACAGTTGGCCCTCCATATCAGCGGCCCCATCATTATCCTTAATGTCAACATGTACATGCAACCATGCTAATGTGATCACATGCATGTTACATGTCCACAGATTATAATGGGACTTAAGGTCCCACAATATTTGGTATTTATGGGGATGGGATCCAGAATGAATCCCCTGCGATATTGAGAGCCGACTGTACATATGTTCAGGAACGTATTGGACATTTAGTGATGAGGACTATACTGCCAAACGATCTGAAAAATTCCAGTCTGGCTAATTCTTCATGTTTATGTGTAGTCCATAATTACAAATACACTTTATCTCTGCAAAGAGCATATTCCAGGTAGCTTCTAGAACTTGTTTTTCTTCTTGCCTGGAAATCCGTATATTAGATCTTTTTTCCTAAAATGTTCACATGTTTTGTACATGTTTTCTTGTTGACTAAAATATATTTGTACATATTTTTCAACTGTGAACACTTAAACTGTTTGCATGGCTAGTACACCCAGTTTTGTTCTTATTTCCTCACCTTGAAATGCATGGCAAATGTGCAGATTTCTGAGGCAAACTCCTCTCCTAATACAGTAGAGTGTCAATTATTCAACCTTCGGTTTTACAACATTCCGGATTATCCAACGTTGTGGCTGCTGTGATTTCTTTAAATTTTCTGAGATTTCTTTAAATTTACAGAGGACTAAACTGTTTATACTGTACATCACAATGTTGATCAGTAATTTCTTTACATTTACTTTTACTGTTATTGCAATAAAACTTCATTACATTTGCAATTCATAGTGATTTCTAGGCTTTTCTTGGACCTTCCGGATTATCCAACATTTTTGTTTATCCAGCTATCAGCCGGTGCACTTTATGTCAGATAATCGAGACTCTACTGTACAAGCAAACTAAGTCATGCATAAAAGCTGAATGGCAGGAGATTCAAAAGAGATCAAACTGCGGAACTCAGTGCCACAAGATGTGGTTATAGCTGCCAACATGGATGGCTTCAAGAGTACTGGAAAAATTCATGGATGTAGCCATCAGTGGTTATAGTAATGGCAATACAGTAGGCTTTTTGTATCCACTGAGATTTGGTTCTGGGACACCCACCCACCCACCCACCCACCGCACCCTGTGTATACCAAAATCTGTGGATTCTCAAGTCCCATTATATACAATTACATAGTTAAATGATGTCCCTTATATAAAATGGCAGGATCAAAGTTTACTTTTTGGAAGTTTTACTTTAAGAAAGAAAAATTCAAACCATGGATGGTTGACTCCTTGGATACAGAGAGCCAACTGTATATCATCTCCAGTACCTGCTGAAGTATTCATATTCATTGCTGGAGGAAATGAGATGGAGGGTACAGACACATTCATTCCCTGAGAGTTAACTTGCAGCGTAAGCGGGTATGCCCCAAGAAAAACAAGAAGCAGGTTGGCATTGGAAAAGGCCACAATTTTATTTCAGCAAAACCAAAGGTAGGGTTGGCCCAAAGCACCAGGTCTGGATCTGCACATCACTAACACTGAGGCTGGACTGATGTGAGGTTGCTTGTACGCCAAACATCGGGATGACATTTGAGGCAACTAAACGCCCTTGCACAATTACGCAGCTACTGGAGGAAAGCTTCTCATCACCGGGATAAATTCCATGTGACCCACCGTTGGCCACATCGCAACATGATGTTTCCCGGGTCCCAAGAGACTCCCGATCCAGTGCTACCGATCACGGAAGCCAGCCTGCCAGATCAAGTTCCTGTGCTGCTGCTCCAACAAACAAGCTGTGATAAGAAACACCAGTCCCAGGGAGGGAGGGTGGGAAGCCGAGCAAGGCCAGGGCACGACACCCACTGCGCTGGCCCAGACTGCCTCTACCGCTGGAGGCCCAACAGAAGCGCTCCTCCTCCCAAGGCAAGCCACCAAGGGAGGAGGAGGGACGGCCAGGCCGATCCCTGCTGCACCCACTCAGGCACCTGGGCTCCAGGGCTGAGTGGGCGCACACCCAGTAGTGTGTGCGTGCACCTGCCTTCCTGCCGGCGGGAAGCGCAGCGCACCATCAATGTCTGGCTTGGGGCTCCCCCGGCCCCACAGCAACTGCGCCTGCCCGCTCAGGGAGGGAGGTGCCATTTGCAGCGTAAGCGGGTACGCCCCAAGAAAAACAAGAAGCAGGTTGGCATTGGAAAAGGCCACAACTTTATTTCAACAAAACCAAAGGTAGGGTTGGCCCAAAGCACCAGGTCTGGATCTGCACATCACCAACACCGAGGCTGGACTGATGTGAGGTTGCTTGTACGCCAAGCATCGGGATGACGTTTGAGGCAACGAAACGCCCTTGCACAATTGCGCAATTACGTAGCTACCGGAAGAAAGCTTCTCGTCACCGGGATAAACTCCATGTGACCCGCCGTTGGCCACATCGCACCGTGATGTTTCCTGGGTCCCAAGGGACTCCCGATCCGGTGCTACCAAGCACGGAAACCAGCCTGCCAGATCCAGTACCTGTGCTGCTGCCACAAAAGGCTGAAAACGGCCTGCCGCCAACACTACCCACAAAATAATGTCCAAAGCACGAGTCCTTCGTCGGACAAACATAGCCAAGCAAAAGCTCTGGAACTCCACTTGCCATTTGCTTTGCTCGCTCCTGCATCCAGCAGAAAATGTGTGCAGCAGCAGTGCCAGCATGTCCCCAAATAAAGGCCCTTCAATTGCTTGAGCCGAGCAAGGCCAGAGCATGACACCCACCGCGCCGGCCCAGACTGCTTCCACCACTGGAAGCTTTCCTCCTCCCGAGGCAAGCCACAAAGGGGGGAGGAGGAGGAGGAGGAGGAGGAGGGACAGCCAGGCCGATCCCTGCTGCACCCGCTCAGGCACCTGGGCTCCAGGGCTGAGCAGGCACACACCCAGCAGTGTGAGCACGTGCCTGCCTTCCTGCCAGCAGGAAGCAGGCGCGCCACAGGCTTCCCACCGGCGGGAAGCACAGCGCACCATCAATGGCTGGCTTGGGGCTCCCCCGGCCTCGCAGCGATTGTGCCTAACCGCTCAGGGCGGGAGGCGCTATTTTTTGAATGGCAGTTGAATGGTCATTATATGGACAGAATGCCAGTTGTTTGGCTCTGGTCTTGGAAACTCAGGGCCATGGCTTTCTTATTTGAGTAACTGTAAAGTGGATTTCCTCTTTTCCCACTGTCTTCCACTTTACCCAGCATTTTCATCTTTCCCAGTTAGTCACATCATCTCATATGTCTAAAGTACAACAGCTTCAGTTCATTAATCTTTGCTTCAAATGAAAGTTCAGGTTTGATTTGCTCTACCATTCATTTAATTCAGCATCTTTGCTGAGTTTAAATTTCCACTTAGGTCAGAACACACTGCAGAAATAATCCAGTTTGAGACCACTTTAACAGCCTCTGGTTCCTATTTTCTTTCATTTCAGTCACCTATGATTATCATTATGTCCTGGTTTTGCATGTCATAAATTCCTTCTTGGATGCCATCACATAATCCTTTTTTCTTTCATCTTCCTCTGTAGTTGGTGCATAAACTTGAATTGTGGTTATAATGATAAGCTTTCTATGAAACCTAATTAACATTATTTGGTCAGATTTTTCATTACAACCGCTGGCTTCTTTTGCTACGTATTGTTTCACTATCACAGAAAGACAGTGCCATATCATACACATTAAATGTATAAATTTTATATATGAGTAATGTTATGTTTTTCTATAGAGAGAGCTAGCATGGTGTAGTGGTTTGAGCATTGGACTAAGCACTCTGTGAGCACTTAGAAAAGAATGCTGTGATCACTAAAAATGAACATGGATTTCTCAAAAACAAGTCATGCCAAACTAATCTTATCTCTTTTTTGAAAGAGTCACAAGCTTGGCAGATGAAGGGAATGCTATAAATGCAGTGCATCTTCATTTCAGTAAAGGTTTCACAAAGTCCTCCATGACATTCTTGCACAAAAAAGCTAGTAAAATATGGACTGGATAACATGACGATTAGATGGATCTGTAGTTGGTTGACAGACCAAACCCAGAGAGTGTTCACCAATAGCTCCTCTTCATCCTGGAGAAAAGTGACTATCGGAGTGGCACAAGGTTCTATCCTGGGCCCAGTGCTATTCAATGTATTTATCAGTGCCTTGGATTATGGAATAGAGGGCATGCATATCAAATTGGTAGATGGCACTAAATTAGGAGGGGTGCATAATACCCTGGAGGACAGGATCAGAATTCAAAATGGCCTGAACATATTAAAGAGTTGAGCCAAAACTAACAAAATCCATTTCAACTGGGAGAAATGTAAGATACTACACTTAGGCAGGAAAAAAAGTGAAAGGCTCAGATACAGGAAGAGTGACAACAGTATATGCCATAGGGATCTGGAAGTTTAAATTGAGGGAAGTAATAGTTCTACTCTATTCTGCTTTGGTTAGCTCCCACCTAGAATACTCAGTTCAGTTCTTGGTGCTGCAGTTCTAGAGAGACATTGACAATCTGGAGTGTGTCCAGAGAAGAGGGGGTGCAACCAAAATGGTGAAAGGTCTGGAAACCATGCCATATGAGAGGTGGCTTAAGGAACCAGATATGTGAAGTCGAAGGCTTTTATGGCCATCATCCATAGTTTTTTTTGTGTATTTTTTGGGCTATTTGGCAGTGTTCTGAAAATGATTATTCCTGATGTTTTGCCAGCATCTGTGGCTGGCATCTTCAGATATCTAGAACATGGAGAAATAAATTCAAACAACAGGAAAAGATATTCCACTTAAACATTAGTAAGAACCTCTAGACAGCAAAAGCTGTTTGGTAGTGGAATATGCTGCCTCAGTGGAGTCTACTTTGAAGGATTTTAAACAATGGCTGAATGGCCATCTCTCATGGGTTCTTTGACTGTACATTCCTGAACAGTAGCGGGGGTTGGACAGGATGGCCTTTATGGTCTCTTCCAACTCGATTCTATCACTATGATTCTGGAAAATCATGGGTCAGTTTCTCATTCAGCCATGAAAACTCACCAGGTGACCTTTGGCAAGTCACACATTCTCAGCCATAGAAAACTCCATGATAGATTTGCCTTACAATCGCAGTAAGTCAGAAACAACTTGAAGGTACACTACAACAATATTAAATACTATGATTATTCACTAGGTAGATCACTTTGTCCTGAAATCCACTGTAGACTTGTCAGAAAACTGTTGACCCTGCCTCATATATTACATATGGGGCTAACCATGAAAACTTTGCACCATTTAAGGAAATGCAGGAACTTTTTTACCTTTTTTACAATGTACTGGGATTAAAGAATAGAATATGGTTGTGTAGTTTATTGGCAGACTATGGATTTTGCTTGGAAAAGTTTCCAAATGCAATTTTATTTTTAGGCATTTATTTTTAAATTATTTTTATTGATTTTCATGACTTTATAAGATAGTCAAACATTACAGTGCAACATAATAACAAATATAACAATAAGCATAGGATGTGATGTTATTCAGTGATCATTAGTTTGCAGGATTCCATGGATAGGATTCATCTGGAGTCAGTTCAGTCTTTGCATTTAGTTGTAAAGTGTCCTGCCAGAAGTTGTGCGAGAGAAGTTGTGTGGAGGTGGTGTGAAGGTTCATTTACAAATTCAATAAAGAGCCTCCAATTCTCATAAAATGTGTCCTGTTTTGAATGTCTATTACAATGTCTCATTGTAATGGAAAGTTTTTCCATTAACCATAGGTTCCATATCCTTTCCCGCCAACCTTCAATAGATAGATTCCCATGTTTCCAACATCTGGCCACATCAAGTCTTGCAGCCATGATAAAAAAAAAAAAAACTATCAGTTTTCTATACTTAAGGTTGGCATTTCTATCTATAAATAAGGAGACTAAAATCAGGGCCGGACAAATGACTGTATGTATATGCTGTGATTCCTTTAGTCTGGGCTGTAGTTTTTTGTTTTTGTTTTTACAAAAGTCTCATTTTTGGTGAGTGGCTGTGAAAATTCCCCATTAGAGTGTATTCTTGGTATGAAGGGGGTGAGTTGGTGCATTTGGAACCAGGTTAGGTCTCTATTTTAGAAGGACATTTTTAAAACACCAGGAGATTCGTTTTCCATCTGCAAATAGATCAGCAATGTAATAAATGCCTTCCTGTTTCCAGGTTCTATTGGGGAGGAACTAACCATCTCTTGGAAAGTTTGGGTGCAAAAAGAAGGGTTTTATGGAAGAAGGGTCTGGAGCAAGGACATGCCTCCATTTTTTCCAAATTGTGAGAGAATTCTGAAGAAAGGCATTGATAATTGTCCTACGTTTGTGTTTTGTAGTCAGATTATGAAGGGGGGGAAGCTTCTATTGAATTTAGTTTGCCAGTGTTCAAGTTAACCCATTTCGTGGAGTCATCATCCTTGATTAGTTGTACAATTTGGCTTAAGTGGAAGGCATGAATGTAAAGTTCAATATCGGGGAATGCCAATCCACCATAGGTGGAGGCTGTATGTCTGATGCATTTAGAGAACATAGGTCTTTTTTATTGAAATAAATAGGTTAATTGCAGACTGCCATTTTGCAAACCTGGAAGCGAAGGGGGTCAGTGGAATATTTTGGAACAAGAAGAACAGGCAGAGAAGCAAAAACATTTTGACTAAAGCAATTCAGCCCAGAATAGAAAATTTTAGTGTCTTCCATACTTTCAACTTTTGTGACATCCACTCGGTGAATGGATTGTAATTCCTGGGTATAAGCTGTTGAATGTCTTTATTTATGTTTATTACTAGATAGGTAAAACCTGATGGATGGATATGCAAGGTCATGAGAGATTGTCAGTGTTGCTGCTGTTGGTGGGATATATTCAGGGTCATCATGGATCTATCAAAGTTACTTCAGAAACCCGAGAATTTGCCAAACACTTCGAATACCTCTTTCAGTGAGAGAAATAATATTTCTAGTTTGGTCAAAAAAATTAACATGTCATCCACATATAAGGTGGTTTTATGATGTTGGCCATTAATATTAAAACCAGTTATACTAGTTTAAGATCTGATGAGGTTTGCTAAGAGTTCAATCATTAGGGCAAATAAAAGAGGTGACAATGGGCACCTTTGTCTAGTTCCCTTAGTAAGGGTAAAGTGTGTAGACTCATACCCATTGACTAAAATTTTTCCCTCCAAGCCATCATAGATGTGGTGCAATGCTCCAATAAATCTTTGGCTGAAATTAATTTCTTTAAATATACCAAAAAGGTACAGCCATTCCATTTGGTTGAAGTCTTGTAAAGCATCCAGCGATAGAAGGGCCAGAGGTGTTTTTGATTGCTTGGCGTAGTGGAGGATGTTGAGTACCCTACTGGGTCTGCCAGTCGCCTATCTGGCATGAAGCCCACCTGGTCAGGATTGATGTAGTCCAAGATTAACTCATTTATCCCTGTTGCCATAATTGAAGTAAATAATTTTGCATCCTGGTTAAGGAAAGCTATGAGGCAGAAGGATTTAGTTTCTGGGGTATCCTCTTTTGTATTAGTAATTGGGATTGTTTGGGTTCTGTGTCATGACATAGGAATAGGATCACCATTCATTATGGAATTGAACAAATTTAGGAGATGGGGCACTAGTTGATTGTAGTGGAGCTTGTAAAGTTCACCTGAAATTCCATCTGGGCCAGGCAATTTGGCCAGTTTCAATTTATTGCTTCCTTTTTTAATCTCATCTAATTGGATAGGTTTGTTCAGGAAGATTTGGTGGGGTTCTTTGATGATTTTTCAGGATTTATTTGCAACTACAAGAACTAAGAATGATCTTTGCTGGTGAGAAGGAACATCTCTACCAAAGAAGTTTATATGCACAGAGTGACTTAGGTCTATGGTTGTCTGCCGTATAGATAAAAATCCCAATCCAGAGTCATGTATGTTTTTTGACACATGAATATATTGGTAGAGTCATAATAGTAGCCATTAAATGTAACTTTAGTCAAAAGGTAAGATTATGGCTACATAGTACTAGCTGAGGAAATAGTTTACATGAAATCTAAGCATATGTCTAAATGTGCATGCTGTGGGTGAGATTGCTGGAAGTGAGACATAGCCTTAGGATGAGCAAGATCAAAGCTGTTAGATACTGTTAATATCTGTTTCGTAGTGATTAATGTTACTTACTTTAAAATTTCTCTTCTGCTTACAGGCATGGAACCCGTTGTGCTGGAGAAGTGGCAGCTACCGCAAACAATACACATTGTATAGTAGGAATTGCATTTAATGCAAGAATTGGAGGTAAATATAATTCATTAGTAAATGTAATTATTGAGATCCAGCATGGTGTTTTGGTTTGAGCATTGGATTGTGACTCTTGAGATCAGGATTTAATTTCCCCCTCTTTCAGAAATCCGAAAGAGCTGGTATCACATTGCCATACTGACTTTTAACTAAGTCGACCTAGAATTTTGAGGTCAATTTCTGGGCATAAATTTTTAGACTTATAGATGGGTATATATAGTTACATTGTAATATTGTTTAGCCTTTCAACTAATTATGAGCATATTTAACATGATTAATGATGACTGAAACAGAATATTAACAGAGTATGAAAATGTTAGGCTCCTATTTTTCTCATACTTTGTCATGTTATTGGAATTTCCCTTCTCATCAACAACAGTTTCATAAATTCAAATATGGCATGGCTTGCTAGAAAGTTACTTCATTACTTCCCATGCAATTTTCCAATGTATACAGGATAATATTATGCATCGTTTATCTGCATAATTCAGGAAATAGAGTATGATATACATAGAAGGTTTTTGTGTAATGAGCATTTTGTCATGGTGAATTACAATACTGGACAGCTGCACTACAGTCCTGTGGGCAGTTATCACTTCTGCCCAAAGGAGGGATGAAAAGGTGGGTCTATAGGAACAGGAAGCCAGTCAAACTACAGGAGCTGAGAAATTACATCTGTGGTTGTGAATGCTGAGTCAAAGAAAATGGAAGTGGAGAAAGAGAGGTATAATTGACCCAATTGTAACTCTACCATTTATAGCACACTAGAGAATTAGAGGATTAATGCTATGAGGTGAAAGTTGCTTCTTTCCGTGCTCTCCTCTCCTCTCCCTGCTAGATAGCAGTCAAATTCATTCCTACCTTGTTTCCCCGAAAATAAGACAGTGTCTTATATTAATTTTTGCTCCCAAATATGTGCTAGATTTTATTTTCAGGGGATGTCTTATTTTGCCATTTATTATATACTGTATGTATATTTATATATAAAAACTTTTCTAGGTCTTACTTTTGGGGGAGAGCTTATATTTAGCAATTCAGCAAAACCTCTATTAGGTCTTATTTTTGGGGATGTCTTATTTTTAGGGAAACAGGGTAAGATATAATATATTTCATAATATAGTACTAGGAAATTTCAAGAGAGTGTTAGACATTTCTTCTTCTAGAATGGGCTGGCTCCTGAATAAAACATTCTTGTTGCATTTCTAATCTTCCTGGAAGAAGCAGGAGTTATGTCCTTTAAAGATATGTGCAAACTCACAATCCAAATCAGTCAGTATAAATGAGGGTGATGAGGAGTAGGGAAGGGATAACCACAGCTAAAATAATAAGTTTAGACAAGTTTGAGGAAACAAACTGAAAGTCAGAAAAAACTTGAATAGTTTTTCAAAACAAAGTTTGAAAAACTTTTCACTTCCTACAACATATACATATATTCTATTGATGTCCATTACATTATATCAGAAGCAGCCATCTTTGTGTGTTAGCACAACCAAATTTACCAGTGTGGATGTAGGTGTTTGCCATATGGCAGTGGCAATGCCCTGCCCCAATCTGTAATTTTTCATCCAAAACAAGAAGCGTGTGTCATGAGCATTTTGTTCACAGAACTGAAATTGTATTTCCGGGTGACAGGAGCCAGTGTGGATGGATGCTCAGGCTTAGATGATTATGAACATGCCTTCTTGTCAAAAGATTAAAACTTCTTCTCAAGCTCCTTTAAGGGCTTTCTCTCCAGGATTTTCTCTGCAGAAAAGGCCTATTATGCAAGAAGTCCAGTTCATGGACAGCTGCTTGTGAAAGTGAGGAAATACAATATATTTCATTACACACTCTCTAGCTCTGCCAATAATAAGGGTTGCTAAGGAGGGAGGAGCAGGCATAGGTCTGCTGCCTTTAGTGGCAGCTGGGCATCTTCATAGCATTAAATTCCAGGCTCACTTAAGCTTGCAGGAGAGCAAAAGAAATTCCTTGTAACTGGCTGGGTAGACTATGTACATCTGTTTCATCATAACTCAGAGAAATTGTTTTGTACTCAAGGATAAACTAGCCAAGTAACAAAGCATCTGAATCCCATTGCAACTTCCAAAACAATAATGGAACAACAATAAAGTGCTTTCTGTTGCTGCTAAAACATTCCTATGTGCTATCACTTTTTTTAAAAAAAAAATGAAAATGGCAAACAGTGTATAATAAAATTATCTCAGTGAGCCATATCAACAATTCATCTAGTCCAACAACTCATTTTTGTTAATATCCGGTAGCTTATAATGATGCAGTAGATCAGCTAAGGGCATTCTCAGTTAGTTACAACTTCCTGTGGACTGATGTTTCAAAATGTACAAAAGCTTAAGGTGTTTTGATTTTTTAAAAAAAAAATACTGCATTCCCTCACACATGGTATATGCTCTCTCCTGCTCAACAGCCTATTCCATTCTATAAGGACCCAACCTGTGGGTGGAAAGTATATTAACAATATTTGGAAAATGATTGAATAACATGTTTTTTCAGTGTTGAAAAACACTGACAAGAAGAATCCTAATCTGACAAGAATCTTCACAGTTTTGGACTTATTCTGTGCAAAATTCGCATATGGTTGTTTTCTGTTCAACAGAACTCTGTGAAAATTTTGTGCATGATAAGCCCCAAATTGTTAACTGATTTCAAAAACTAAAAAACTTTCTTCCAATGAGAAGAAAATTGTTATAATTGTGTGTTGCTTTCTTAGAGAAGCAATTTATTGAAAAATTGCATCCCTGTGCCAGGAATATATGTGTGTCATATGTAGTCTGTGGCAGTTTAGAGAGTGGCCACAGAGGGCCCTAGTGCTTTTGACCAAACTACAAACCCCTTGTTGCCATGGCAGTCAAAATGGAATCATAGTGCTACAATTGTGGAAGGACCCTTGGGTTGGTTTCCATCTTACTTGAAAGGAACACTGAAATGTCTGTGCACAAAAGCAGGAAATTCTTTCATATCTTGAATTTATTAAGCCAAGATTTGGTCATGCAAGTATAGCTTTTTCAAACTCTAGGAAAAGAGTAGTTAATGGTTCGCCATCTGCACTGGCTCACCATATTGCTCGTTCATCATACTGCACCCTGGAACAAATCTCAGATAGCAGAGCTTAGAAAGCTCTTTTCTTGAGACTTTCGGGTATCACTGCCAGATCAGACAGCACAAACCAATCACTCAGCAAATAGTAGTTTCATACATTCAGCTTCCACAGCTGATTAATTTTCTGACAGTGTACTGAGGATTTTGATTCTTAGACTAAAATATAAAGAAGTTGAAACTAGTATATATTCCTTTTAAAAAATTACAGTGAGATCAGTATTTGGACAAGTATTATCTCCCAAAGCAAGAACTGTGTTTTGTATGAACTTCACAGAGTGTTCATGCAGTTTCAGATCAATTAAATTTGGGTTGGTGGAGGAGGTAAAGCAGAGCTTTACCAACAAGACAGCAAAGATGTGTGTTAATTGGAAGTTTAAGAACTGGATAAACATTCAAGCTAATTTATACCAAAGGCAGGAACAAAGCTGTAATGTTTTTTAATTAAAAGATGCTAATTTGGTTTATAAATAGAAGTGTAAATGAGAGGAAAAATAGTTCACAGTGTTTAGTGTGGGTTGCCAAGACATGATTTTTTCCTGTAGATTCCGCTGAAACTTTAATTTACATTTCTAGAATAATAGAAACTACATTATCAGGAAGACAGTCAATTGGCATAGATCCAGATTTGGAACCTTAGCATCATACTTTGAATCAAGATAAATTTTAGGTTGGTGGGTACAGTATATGTAACAGGGATTTCTCTGTAACTTCACCTCAGCTGTGGAACTCCCTGCGCAAAGATATTACACTAACCCCATCTGTTTCACATGGCATTCAATGTTAGAAATTGCTGCTTTGACAGTTTTAAAACTAGATTCTAGGGTGGTTGTAAACAGCTTTTAGGAATTTTAGGCATTTTAAAAACATATGTATTGTGTATTGTGGGCTGGGATGCAATAGAGAAATACTTTAAATAAATATATAATAAATACAGTGTAACCTCAGTATTTGCAGGAGATCCGTTCCAGACCACCCCCACAGATACCAAAATCTGCAGGACCTCAAGTCCTGATGTCCTTAATGGTGGTGCAGCCATATGCACGCGCTGTCACTGGGGACAATGGGAGCTGTCCCTAACGGCGGCACAGTGACATGTATGCACTGCCATTGGGGAGAGCGGGTGGCTTGCAATAAGTGGATGCTTAAATCTGCAAATGCCAAGTCACAGATACCAAGATCCCACTGTAAATTAAGAGCACTGAAATCCTTGGTTTCTGCCAATGACTTCATTATAAACTTTTTAAACAATTGAGCAAATCTATTTACTAAGATAAATTAACTTCTCTTGAGATTTGTAGTTTTTTGTGGCACCAGAGCACTCTGACAGAGAAGGCTAAATGGCTCAGAAAACTATGATTCCCATAACTCCACAGCCATGAGCCATGGCAGTTAAACTGGTTTCAAATTGGATTATTTCTGCAATGTGGATACAGCCTACAACTCGGGAGCTCAGGGCTCCAATCCATGCTTAAAGATGGAAACCAACTGGGTCACCTTGCACAAGTCACACTCTCCCAGCCTCATAGAAAGGCAAAGGCAAAGGCAACAACAAGAACCCAACAGAATTCTAGCCTGCATTGGTTTCACATTTGCTGTTGAAGCACTGTTGGATGATGGCTGTCCTTAATATATATATAGTTACATAGCAACCATACACCCCATACAGTGGTGTATTTTATATAGCTATTTATCCTGGGATAGTTCCTCAGTGGAGCAAAGAGAACAAAAGACAGAGAGTCACACTCTGTGTGATTGCAAATGGTGGTGGATTCTCCTCAATCAGATGTTCAAAGGCCAGAGCTTAGATTGTAAAACACAACATTTTCCTTGTTTTTGCTTTTTAGTATTCAATTTTTAACAAATGTTTAATTTTAATTTTTAAAAAAATAACAGTAAACTAATGTATGTTGGCCTCAAAGGATTTACAATTAGATCTCATCTTCTACTCTCCTGCTCTTATTTGTATTCATATGTAGAACAAGAAATACAAATGTTCCTACTTTTTAATGTTTGAGTGTGGGTAAATCGAGATATGTGGGAATGGCAGAGCCATTAGTTAATTATTATGAGATTGTAACATAAATTTAGATAGTATCTTATGCAAATAAGCTTGTAAAATGTGGGCTAGACAAGGTAACTGTTACATGGATTTGTAATTGGTTGACTGGCCGAACTCAAAAGGTGCTCAACAATGGTTCCTTTTCATCCTGGAGAGAAGTGACCAGTGGGGTCACACAGGGTTCTGTCCTGGGCCCAGTGCTATTCAATATCTTTATTAATGACTTGGATGACAGTATTGGGGGCCTAGTTATCAAATTTTCAGATGACACCAAATTAGGAGGAGTAGCTAATACCCCAGAGGACCGGATCAAAATTCAAAATGACCTGAATAGACTAGAAAGCTGGGCCAATGCTAACAAAATAAAATTCAACATGGAGAAATGTAAGGTTCTGCATTTAGGGAGGAAAATGAAATGCACAGATATAGGATGGGGGACACCTGGCTGAATGAGACTACATGTGAAAGAGATGTAGGAGTCCAAGTAGACCATAAATTGAACATGAGTTAACAATGCGATGCAGCATCTAAAAAGGCCAATGCAATTTTAAGCTGCATCAATAGAAGTACGGTATCTAGATCAAGGGAAGTAATAGTGCCACTCTATACTGCTTTGGTCAGGCCCCACCTGGAATACTGTGTCCAGTTCTGGTACCACAATCACAATTCAAAAAGGATGTGGAGAAACTGGAGCAGGTCCAAAGGAGGGCAACTAAAATGGTGAAGGGTCTGGAAACCATGGCCTATGAGGAACGACTTAGGGAGCTGGGGATGTTTAGCCTGGACAAGAAAAGGCTAAGAGATGATATGATAGCTCTATTTAAATATTTGAAGGGATGTCATATGTTTAAATATTTGAAGAGGTATCATATTGAGGAGGGAGCAAGCTTGTTTTCTGCTGCTCTAGAGACTAGGACCCGGAACAATGGATGCAAGCTACAGGAAAAGAGATTCCACCTCAACATTAAGAGGAACTTCCTAACAGTAAGGGCTGTTCGACAGTGAAACACACTCCCTCAGAGTGTAGTGGAGTCTCCTTCTTTGGAGGTCTTTAAACAGAGGCTGGATGGCCATCTGTCAGGGATGCTTTGATTGGGAGTTCCTGCATGGCAGAATGGGGTTGGACTGGATGGCCCTTGTGGTCTCTTCCAACTCTATGATTCTATGATTCTAGTAATATATAAAAAAATTAAAAAACTGATTTTAAATTCAAATTTTAAATAAAAAAACACAGCCCCCTCCTCCAAATCCTGTGTGGTTATAGCCAGTATTGGGGCTTATATTATTTATTTATTTATTTATAGTATTTATACCCCGCTCTTCAGTCTTAATGGCTATCAGAGCGGCTTACAATTATTAATTTTCATTAGATGGTTCCCTGCCCACAGGCTTACATTCTAAAAAGACATGACACAAAAGGAGAAGAGAAGGTGGTGGGGAAGGGGATCAGGTCCAATGCTTCCTCTCTCCCTCTGAGGCCTGGACCAAGGCAGATGACATGGAGGGAGGGCTCTCTTTGTTCAGGCAAGCCCTGATGGAGCTGGGCCTGCCTTTTCTCTCCCTCCTAAGCCAGAGGATGGCAGTTGGTCTTTCTGTGCTGTGGTTTGTTTGTTGGAAATCCACCCCCGCATTATGCATTTATATTGTGGAATCAGGCCATCCTGATGTCAGGATGGTAAGGAGATATCCCAGTCACACTGGGACTGCGGTGACTGGACGCCATGGTTCTGAAGCCAGCCGCTGCCACGGTCCCAAATGGTCTGCTGGCACAAGTGGTTTTTTTCCACTACTTTTCCAGCTGGGTTTGGGCTGCCTGGTTTGGGTTCATGTGTCACATAAACACCACAACCCCAATGCAGCCTGAAACCAGCATTTGCCGCGCAGGTCAGGGCCCCCCCCAATAAATACAGAAACCTGGTTGGAAGAAAAAAGGCCACAACTTTATTAACTGTTCCACACATGCAGAACAACACAAAACCATAGGGTTGGCCCAAAGCATAAGGTCTGGATCTGGCCATCAGCAACACCCTGGTTGGTTGATGTACCCTTGGTAGCAGGGGCAAACATCGGGATGACGTAGGTGCCAAGCTCCGCCCTGTTGCGCAGTTAGGCAACTGCGCTGCTTCACATCGAATTGCGAGACATCCTAGTCACCGGGTATTAATCGACTGTGGCCCCCGCAATGGCCACAGCGAACCGCTCCTTACCCGGGTCATGAGGACTCCCGATCCAGTGCCAGCGGGCCCTGGAAACCCCTACCCCAGATCCAGGCCTATGCTGCCACCCAGAACAGAAGTTGTGACAATCAACTCCCTAAACAGGGAGGGAGGGTGGGAGAGCAGAACTGGCAATGGTGCCGACGCTCACCTTACACGGCCTTAAATAGGCCCAACAGCCAATGAGGGCTCAGGAACGATGGAGGCACCACCCTCTCCGAGCTCTCCACCAATAGGAGGGCACGCCATACCCTGCTGTGGCCAATCAGACAGGTTCCTTTCCTGCTCCTCCCAGTGGCCAATCAGCATCGAGCCCGCGCTCGCACCGGCCGCTGGGGCGCCCAAGCCTGGCATGCGGGAAGGGGAGAGGCCTTCCTTCACGCGGCAACAGCGCCGGCCCGTTAATTCGGGCGGCGCCATTTGCCGCGCAGGTCAGGGCCCCCCCCAATAAATACAGAAACCTGGTTGGAAGAAAAAAGGCCACAACTTTATTAACTGTTCCACACATGCAGAACAACACAAAACCATAGGGTTGGCCCAAAGCATAAGGTCTGGATCTGGCCATCAGCAACACCCTGGTTGGTTGATGTACCCTTGGTAGCAGGGGCAAACATCGGGATGACGTAGGTGCCAAGCTCCGCCCTGTTGCGCAGTTAGGCAACTGCGCTGCTTCACATCGAATTGCGAGACATCCTAGTCACCGGGTATTAATCGACTGTGGCCCCCGCAATGGCCACAGCGAACCGCTCCTTACCCGGGTCATGAGGACTCCCGATCCAGTGCCAGCGGGCCCTGGAAACCCCTACCCCAGATCCAGGCCTATGCTGCCGCCACACAGGCAGGTCTGAAAGAGCGCCTGCCGCCAACCCTAAGAACCGAAAAAGAACCCTCCACAAATAACATTAATAGCATCCGCTTGAGCAAGAGTCCAAATCAGGGTGCACATAGCCCGCAAACACCCTAGACTTCCATCAACCAATTTACTTGATGACATCAGTAGAGAGTCCAGCACAGGCTGTAGATGTGGCCGCTCCAATGCGGAATGAATGGCCCCCAAATTCAACCAAAAGAAGACCCATCGCCTGAAGGGCCAGCTTTAACACAGCAACAAATTGAAAGCGTGTGACAGGTGAGCCATCAGCATGACAAAATAGGGATCCTTGACATGCATGCTGGTGCCTAATAAACCTTTTTAGAACCTGAACAGGACAGAGGTGCGAGTCTTTTAGGTGCCCCAATATGATCGATGAGGCTCAGCCCAGTTTATCACATTTTGACCTGAGAACTGTCAAACATACAGCATCAACATTGAACAAAACATCAGTGATGCACAAGTATCTTTTTGAGCAATAGGTCTTCGAAGACAGGACCAGCTCCCCTACCCTCAGGGCCCCAAATGGCGGGAAGCTGGGAAACAATATCCTGAAGCAGTGTAAAAACAGATAGGGTGCCTGGCATCGTTTTTGTCCATATGCATGCATCTCCAACCCTCCAGAGTGCAACGCACTTGGAAACAAGCACATGGATCAACCAGGCTGGAGCAAGGTGAACAGAAATAGAGCGCGGGGAAACCCCACTATACTTTAACCACGCCATGAAGCATAAAACAGTTGTCGAATCCATAGGCCAAAGTGCCAGAATGCATAGGGCACCCCACAAGGAGGACAATTTAGAAAAAACCTTATTATAGGCCCTGAGAGTGGAGGGGGCCACCGAAGACAAAATGCCCTGGGTCACATTGGAAGTCCAATCTTCCTGAGGAACTCTGGAAATGGCATGGGAAGGGGGTCTGCCTTTGGAAGTCAGCCATTGAAACCTGTCTTCCTGGAATCGAGAAAGAGCATCAGCTAAATTATTTTGCAAACCAAGAACAAACCAAGCTGTGATAGAAATGTTAAAATTAAACAAGTGAGTACGAGCTACAGCACCAGCACGACTCTTTCTGATTTGAAAGACAGGCTATTAACAACAGCAACTATGGCTTGATTATCTCAGCAGAACAGAACACGTTTGATGGAGAACTCATGTTTCCAAATAATGACAGCCGTCACAATGGGAAATAATTCCAAAATAAATAAATAAATAAATTATTAACAACATCCTCTTAAGCCCAACCCTTTGGCCATTTTTGAGCACACCAGTGTCCTTGAAAAAACAGCCCAAATCAGATCCTCTCTAATACCCTTGGTAATGCTCACATGGTAATGAGGCCTGGAAATACCTGCAGTAGCTCTGGCCAGCCTGGCACAAAAGGTGCGACCAGGAGAAACCACACAGCACGCAAAGTTCAGGTGACCCAGGAGGGATTGCACCTGTCTCATAGTAACTTTTTGGGATGCAAGAAATTCTGAAATAAGTTTTTTTTTTTTTTAGAGCACTCAATTTGTCAGGAGGGAGATGAGAAACTCCTTCAACCGAGTCCAATTGGACACCCAAAAAATGTGAGGGAAAAGGAAATCATCCAGTTAATGAGTCACAAGCGGGGAGCAAGCCCTGCGCTTTACCTCCCACTCCAGGAATGTACTGAAGACCTCAAAGGCTGCGCAGCTATGTTTCATGCTATATTTGAATATCAAAAGACACACTGCTTCCTTGTGAATATCCTTGAGTGAAAACCTTTGTTATGTGTCCTACCACTATGTGTAGTACATAAGAGTGGGTGTCCAGAATTGGGCTTTTTTAAAGTAGGGAACCCAAGCTTTGGGATTTGTCACTTCAAAAGAAATGCTTAGCGGGGATAGCTTTCTCCCTGTGGGTTTTAAGGGAGCAGGTCAAGACATTGCTTTTGGGGTGTAATGTTCTTGCAGTTTTTATCATTCTGATGTTACTGTTTTATTCCCCCCCCAACTGCTGATGGCTATTATATCTATTTTCTGTGTTACTGTTAAATTTTGGGAGTTGTCATACGTGACCTCTCTGGACAGAGAAAAAAGCCCAAGACAGCATTTAAATAAATACATATACAGAAATAAATACATACACATTTTATTGATTGCAGCTGCATTGGTGTTTTGTATTTTATTGGTACATGTTGTATATACAACAATGATGTAACAGTGTCTGGACAGAAAGGCAAGAAAGCTTTTAAATAAATAGATAAAGTGTCAATATGAATCAATATAAATGTGGAGAGATTTATTTTCTTTATGTATGTTGTGCCAGTGTTTTACCAACTGCCCTGGCTTCCAGCCCACTCCCAACAAAATTTAAAGTGCTGATTTTAATCTAGAAATCTCTAAACAGTTTCAGTCCAGTTTAACTGACAGATTCCCCTCTCCTGATTTCTATGTGAATGTTTAGATTATATTTGAAGGCTTTTCTCCAAGTGACCCCACCAAGTAAAAGTGGATAGGTGTGTATTAAGGAGATAGACTCCTGAAGGATATAGAAGAAAACCCTATAGAAGAAAACCTGCACAAAGGGTGATCCAGTGCCTTCTATACAATATTTTCAGCACTAAGTGGTTATATACTTATTGACCCTGATTATTGAACCTCCTTGAATTCTTACTGTTTCCATTTGGCTTTTAATTTTAGCTGATAATTGTTTCATGCTGTTTCTGTGAGAAGGAACATATTAATGTTGCATTTTATTGCTGTTTTAAATTATGTTATTCTGTATTTTATGTTGTTTATCTTTTTTCTGCAGTCTATTCAGAAAAATATTTGTTGAGGCACAGCTGCATAAATTTAATAAATCAAAGCAATCAAATGTGCCATTTTTCTTTTCAAGGAGTACGAATGCTAGATGGTGATGTTACAGACATGGTAGAAGCAAAATCACTTAGCCTTAACCCCCAGCACATACACATCTACAGTGCTAGCTGGGGTCCTGATGATGACGGAAAGACAGTGGATGGACCTGCTTCTTTGACACGCCAGGCCTTTGAGAATGGTGTCAGAACGGTATGTGCCCACAAGCATACTATTTGAGATCTGCAAACTATAAAATGAAATTTGAGAAAATGATAATATTAAAAAGAATTATTGAAAGATAGATTTGATTTGATTTATTTATGCATTTTATGGTGCTAGTTGTTTGTGTGTATGTGTGTGTAGGAATAAAGGGGAATATTGATCCTGCTCCATATTTTTTCTGAATTAATTACATTAAAAACTAGACATCTTTGTGCTGTCTGGATGAAGCACAGTTGGATGATTGCACACTAAGCAGATCACTGGCTTCTGAGCAGGATCAGACATCTTGGCATTATTCGTTTTAACATTATTGGGAGGCTGTTGATAGCAAATTCAGCAAGCATGGAATCTTATTTTCAAGCAGCCATTTATGCTTTGGGGTACTACCTGAGGAAGCACATCCCAGTACATGAATATCCAGGAGGCATGGACAGTGCACTACCAGATACTGGAAATAGGAACAGTCATGGAGATTGCACATCATATAAGGAACCTTTGATGTCAATTACACTGTAAAGAAACAGACATTGAATGATTCCTTTTGGCCCTGTACATACTGGCACAAAGCGCCAGCCTTGGGCCAAAATTAGGGTTCAGGAGAGTAGAGCGACCACACACTCCTGAAACTTAGTACATATCAATGGCGCCATTATGCCTGCCTCCTGTTCACACAGGGGCTGCCATGATGATGCAAGTGCAGCACAGTGTCTAGACTTTGCTGTGCCATGCTTGTGTCATTGATGTGTGACAGTGTGTCAATGGCGCACTCGCGGCATCTGCCACACGCAGTTAAAAGAACCCGCTTTCAGTGGGTTCTTTTTGCTGCGGATGGATGCCAAGCCATTTGGCTGCTGCAGCTTCCATCAGAAGCAAAAATGGGTGCCTCCAGCCCGTCCGTTCAGGGCAGTCTGTAAAGTCCCTTTGTCACAGTTTGAAAGCTGCATGACCTCCACTCTCAGGAATGTAAAGCAAGTAATGTAGCAGAGAAAAATAATGCATTTGCGGTGACACTGTTCCTTCTAACAGGTATAGTTCTGCTGTCAAAGCAGAACACCCATGGGAGATCTTGTTGAATTCATATCCATTACATAGCCTTTCAAAAGCAGAGATATTTGTCCAGTGGAAATTATATACCATTTATAATGCTAAACTGTATTTTTAGAGAGTCCTGGCTTTCAATATCTTTGCTATTCATATTGAAATCAAAGGTCTTAGATACAGTACAAACTCCATGGGTTTGAACTACAAGACTCTAACAGATCTCTTTAACAGTTCCTGTTCTTTTCTGGCCAAGTATGCACTTCTCTCTTTGTTATTTCTTTTGGTTCTAACATTCCAATTAAACTTTGTTTTTACTGTATCTTTAGAAAGCATGTAATCTACATAGTGCTGAGAGTTCCTTCAAATTCTGCCAGTTGGATTGTAGTACTTGGGTTTTAAAAGCAGCCAGGAGGACTGGGGTTCCAAAAAGCGTATTTTTTATGTTATTGCTTTGTAGGCAAACATTACATTGTACAGTTACTGTGTTCTCAGAAGGACAGAAAAAGGGATATAGCTGTTCACATAGCACATGAATAAAACTATGGAATTATCTCCCATGATGGGTAGTGATGGTTCTTTGCTTTTAATTCTTCATTTGAAACTAATCTAATTTAAAAGCTTTAAAAGGGGCTTAAAATATTTACAGAGGTGAAGACTATAGGCAGTTACTTGCCAGGCTGGCAATTTGTACTCCAGTACCAAAGGAAGTATTTCTTAGTTACTGAGAACACAAATGGAAGGCTGTTGTTCTGGTCATATCTGATTTGTGGATTTTTCATGAGCACCCACTTGGCTACTGTGGGAACTGAATGCTGGACTAAGTCTTTGTCCTCATCAGGCAGTATTCTTTTCACATTTAGAGCTGAATCTTTCATTAGAAAGAATGTATAAAGGATTTGCTATGTCTGGATTTCTTCTGTTTGCCACTTTGTCAAACTGTGGCACTGTTTCAGAACAGACAATGGTCCTTGTTGTGTTTGTAATGATTCTCCTTCCAAAAAAGACTTGTGAAAAATTGATTTCTCATTGATATCCGCAGATGCTGAAATCATGGGAAAGCAGTAGAGGGAAACACAATGCAAATATTGAGAGATTCAGTGTCCACAAATGTGAACTTTGAGAGGAAGGGCCAATATCAGTTTCAAAGGAGAACTTCAAAAGGAAGGGACTTCCTTACTACTGCCAACAGACTCATGGTAGGAAGGAGCTGTGGGAGAAAGACTGTATATTGTTGTCCTATTCAGGACTTTCAATATCAGTGATGTTGTTGGTATATACTAGGGCCTAGAGATTCCAGCAGGCCTTCTCCATACTCTCCCACTGTCCCAATTTGGCAGGGACCAATTAATCCTCAACCAATCCACTTTTTCAGCTGCTTTTAAAATGTCCCAGTTTCTCTTCTCCTTCCACTTTCCCCCTTTGTCCTTCAGTTGCTGCAAAATGAGTTCAAAATGCATAAGTAGTTTGCTCTCAGTTAACTCAGGCAGGGGGAGAGAAGGGGCCCAAATCTTGCCCTTCCAGTAGAGTCATGCAAAGACAAAATGCTGCTGCCTCTCCTAGCTTTTGTGTCCTTCTCATTAATAAGCTTTTCCATCTTGACCACACTAATGTTGCTTGGCCACATTTATCCCAATTTAATCTGCAAAATGTTGGAGGGTGTGCTTCTTTGTGAGAGCCAGCATGGCACAGTGGTTTAAATGTTGGACTATGATTCTGGAGACCAGGGTTTGATTCCCAGCTTGGCCAGGAAATGCACTGGGTGACCTTGGGCAACTCACACACTCTCACTCTCCGGGGAAGGCAAACCTCCTCTGTACACACCATGTCAAGAAAACCCCAAAATCACCCTACTGAAAGGGCCTAGCCCTACTGGAAAAGCATGATTTGGGACCCTTCTCTCCCCATCTTGAGTTAACTGAGAGCAAACTACTGTATTTTGAAGGATTGTCCTAGGGTTGCCATAAGTCAGAAACAACTTAAAGACACATAACAACAAACGTCTCTGTGGAACTCCACTTCCGCACACACAGCAAGGGCTCTGAGCAGTATCATGTATGAATTGGTTCCAGATGACTAGTCACTCTCTAAATCCAGTAATCTTGAAGCATACTTTATAAAGAACTATGGGAGGTGATTTCTATTTCATTTCACTAGAAATTTTCCAGTTAAAAGAATTTTTTACTCAAGTAGCAAAAATAAAATTAATGTAGTTTATTCCCAGCTGTATAGAGCTCAAAAGTGTCTACTAATCCACTTGATGATAGTCCTAGCATTTTATAGATATTTTAAATGTCATTAATAGAGAGTGTGCTCACAATCTTTTTTTATTTTATTATATAAATCTAAAAAAAAATCAACAAACATCAGAGAGAAAAAACAAATAACAACAAACCTACGAGACAGACATAAGCAATTGTCACAACGACTACATCAAACAAAGTCTAACAAAAATACATTTACCCAGGTAGCATATAAATATATTTAACATCATAAACTCTCTTTTCTTACACTTCCAAGAGAGACTTAAAGTACCTTATTATGTTCTTACGAAGATACACTCTAAGTCTAACCTCTGATTTGCAAAACAAATAATGAATACTTCTATTAAAATTTTATCACATCTTTACATTATAAAAAAATATCCACACATAACCAATCCTCTCTTATTTTATCTGCAGATTTATCCCTCATTATAGCTGTTAATATGTCAATTCTTCTTGTTTCTCTTAGCCTACTTATCCATTCCTTTTTTCATGGGGATTAATGTATTTTTCCAACACTTTGCATACAAAACCCTAGCCAGAGTGGTAATATACAACATTATTCTTGAATATTTTTCCTACCTCTTTGTCTAATACACAAGTCATTTTTAGTAAGAAGATTAAAGGATTTAATGGAATGTCTACCTGTAAAATTTCAGACATATTAATTTTAATATTCTTCCAAAATTCCTTAACCTTTTAACAAGTCCACCACAATCTTCACAATTTGAAGGGCGGGGTATAAATACTCTAATAAAATAAATAAATAATATTTGATTAGAAATTGTTTGCATGGCAAGCAGTGACTCACAGTTTCCCAGCTGAAGCTCATTCCCCAACAGAATGATGTAAACGTTTACAAATTTAAAAAGCTGAACCTCTTTGAGCATAATTTGGCACTGATTGAATTACTGTTGGTTGCACAGATGAGCCAGTACTTCCTGCATTTTTTGTAGTAGAGTTCGTCAGTTTATATTATTTGCACTCCTAATCAAGTCCAAGTAAATTAAAATGAGGACCCAGCCAGCAGATTGTCTTAGCTCTTGGGCCTGGTCCTTGTAGACAAAAGTGTGAAATAAACTCTATTTAGCTGTTTGCATTTTCAGAAGCTGAAGCATACGTCTGCTGCTTCCTTTTTAATAGAAGAAAGGAAACTGGAATTGTAGTTTCTGATACCAACCAGAACCTGCTTATAGGTATTCTGAGAGCACAGATACTGTGGCAGATGTCAGAAGGACAGCCATCATTTCCTGTACTTTTACCAGAGACAAAAGTAAACCACCTGTTTGTAAGCAGGTGGCTACTTGAGCAAATTCTTCCTCAGGTTAAAAGCAGATATGAGATATGACTGCTTATCTACAAAGGCTTGCACTATTAATAGAAGCAGCTGCACATTTTTACAAAAATAATGTATTTTTTCATATCGCAAATCTGTAAAGCAGAGTTCCCCCCTCTTTTGACATTACACAAAGGTTTATCTCTTTTAAAACAGTACAGTATATACGCGTCTATAAGTCTAAAAATGTATGCCCAAAAATTGACCCCCAAATCCCAGGTCAATTTATTTATAGGTCAGTAATGTGATAGCAGCTCTTTCAGATTTCCCCATGCAGTGAGAAGAGTTTCTTTTTCTCTTGAGCCAAGCTGAAAGAGTCCTGGGCGATTGTGGTTAAACAAACAAACAGTCCCTCTCCTGCCCCTGGTTGGCCACCGCTGTCTGGGTGAAGGCTGAACCCAAAGTTGAAACAAATGCTGAAGCAAAAAGCCTCAGTTAGAGGCCCTCTTGCTGTGCACACACATACACACACTGAAGGAGCCTCCAAGTTTTACCCCCAACTTATCCACGGGCCATGGCAGAATCCATAATTTTGGCCCCAAAACCTGCCCTTGACTTATACATGAGGTTGACTTATAGTCAAGTGTAAACTGTAGTTTTGTATTTTAACAGCTGGGATTAGAACAACAGCAACCTGCATTTATTAAGGTTATTATATTCATATATGGTAGAGGTATCTATTAACCTTTCATTGTCAGAGAAATATAAAAGTGCCTCTTTTATTCATAAAATAGCTAGATATAACTAAAACAAAAAAATTAAAACTTACTAGTATTGAGTATTGGACTATGACTCTGGAGACCAGGACTGGATTCACTGGTGAGCCATGGAAATCATCTGGGTTACCTTGGACAAGTCACATTATCTCAGTCTCAGAGGAAGGCAAAGGCAAAACCCCTTTGAACAAATATTTCCAAGGAAACCCTGTGATAGGCTCTTCCTGGGGGGCATGAGTTGGCAGACAACAAATAATTTGTTGGAATTGTAAAGTAGGGTAACTGCACTATCTTTTGAAGTAACAAGAAAATTTTTATAGATGCCAAATATCTAACAAGATTTTGTTTTGTTTTGTTTTGTTTTTGTCATCAGCTTTCAAGGACTCCAGCCTGCTTCACCAGATATGTGGTCTGGAGTCTGTGAATGCTTATGCCAGCAAAAATTTGTTTGTTTGTTTGTTTTTGCTTCAGGGACTAACCTGACCACCCCTTGTCTCAAAATTCTTACAAAATAGGCCAAATTTTAAAATACGTTTTTTCCAAAAAGAGTTTCTGATACTTTGCAGAAAGAAATACCATTTAAAGTTCCAATATAATTAGAAATACATGTTAAGTAGTTTTTTTAGAACCTCTTCACTCCTTTTCTTGCTGTTAAGAAGTTTATGGACAGATTAAATAAGCTAACAGCTTCTACTGAATCATTTTGTCCTGGTTGATGAGAGGGCGGATCTGAATATATCAAACAGTTCTCTTCAACTTGAATTGAAAAGTAGGATAAAATCCCTACAGTGAATTTTAAATAGCTGATATCTCAGTTTAAATACTGAATTTGTTTATTAGCAATGCAAATATTTTAGTCATTTCAGATAGATAAAATATTAACAATTGTAATAACTTAATTAGCAACGCAAATATTTCAGGCAGGTAGAGTAAGTTACATTTCCTGATTTTACAAACCAGTCTTCAAATGAAAAATAAATGCCTTCAAGTTAAAAAGATGTTGTCCAGATAGATATGACTATATGGCAAGTTGCATATGTGCCTTTAGACCTCTGGGTCTTATACTGTTCCTCATTTCCCATGTTGCTTTTGAAACCTGGAGAATTAAAAAAAATTAAAAATGCAATGGAACTGCTATTAGAAAGTGAGGCTGGGACAATATGGAGAGATGCTGTCATAATTTATGTTATCAACAATTGTCAGACAGGAAGTTCAAAAAAGATTTGTGGAATATGCTCTTCTATGAAGTGAAGAAGTAAAAAAAATGGCCTTGTTCTACCACTCATATCCCAGATACTATAACTATCATGTAGTTTTGTTTAGGGCCTAATTAAACATTATGTGAAATCACGTGTAACAAAGGCTTTGATTGTACTGGCCAGGATAGTATCCTGTCCCCAGAGCTGGTCTTACCTCATCCCTAAGTTCCTGTTGTTGTTGACACCCCAAAGTGACTTTTCTCATCAGAAAAAGGCAGGGCGGTGCTTTGTTTCCTTGTCTCTATCTGCATTCTGTAAACACAGACCTTAGCCTTACCCACCAAGTCCACAATCTATGCACTAAAACCCATTGAAATAAGTGAGTTTAAGCATGATTGTTGGTTGTCTGTTGTCTCTTTTGAAACTGAAAAACATTCCAGTAATAGAGTTCTACTCTCCTTTTTCCACTTCAATTTAATCCTGCCCTCATTTAATTCAGTTCACTAAATGTTAATTTTCATATGACACTTAATTTTCACTGTTTTTGTCCCATTCTTTTTAGCTTATTTGACTGTTTAGGTGAAAAAATGACTGCCTGGTTTAACTTGGAGGGAGGCACTGTAGTCTCTCCAGGAATTAAGTAAAGTTTGTCAAATCACTTTAAAGAAAATCGTTAATAGCAAAATCACAATTCACTAATGCTCATTTTTCTTCTTAAAGCACAGTCCAAAGTGACTGGTACCTGTTTTAGGCTCACCACAGACTATGGACCAGCAAGTAGCAGGCCACTCATCCCCTTTAGTAACTTTCCAAACGGTTTGCAGACATTTCTACAGCTCTGCTCTGATCTATTCTCCCTACAACCCAGGGAACATCCCAAGATAGGAACTAACTAGTTAAAACCAATTAAGTTGAAAATTTTCTAATATAAAAGGGCACCCTATTTAAATTTAATGCTTAAATAAAGTGACAGACTTAATTGGAATTGCAGAATTAAGTATTATTTTAGAATTAAATTGTTAATGAAGTTATTAACTAAATGAGAGATAGTGATAAAGAGTCAACAAATGTTTGCATTTCCTAAATGTTTCTATACCCAACCCTCATTTTCTTGGGGAGGGGGCTCAGTTTTGCTTGTTTGTGTGTATGTTCTGCAAAACTATTTCTTGTTTTTTGTTAGTTCCTCAAGGTTAGGAAACTACAAACTTTATTCACAAAATAAAACTACTTGCTCAAGAGCATTATAGTGGGAATCATATGTGCCATTATGGTTGAGTGTTGGACTAGGACACTGGGATACCAGGGTTTGAATTCCCATGCATACATGGAAACCCACTATATGACCTTGGGAAAGTCACAGTTTCACAGCCTCAGAAGAAGGCAAAGGCAAACCCCTTCTGGACAAATCTTGGCAAGAAACCCCTGTGATAGGTTCACTCCAAGGTTGCCATGACTCAGAAATGATATGAAGGCATACAACAACAAGGAACCATATAGCTGCCTGGATGTTATTGATTTCTGTTCTGTCTAGGGTTATTGGTACTTGCAAAACAATAACATCTGAAGGGCCACATAATCTGGATTACTTCAGAAAACTGTGAAACATTTGGGATTCATGTGAAGTAGACCAAAAATATCCCAAATACCTGAAACACCGTTTAGACAACTTATGATCCAGATTACCAACAGAGCCATAAAACTCACTGCATGAACAGTTTACTATATACAGTTGTCCATCCTTTCTCATGGACTTGAGATCCACATTTTTGATTATTCATGGAGGTGTGACCTCCGTTATCCTCAATGAGATGCAGCCCTGTAGTGCACACCCTGTGCATGCTTGTGGAGGTGCATCCCATTCAAGCCTATGGGGCTTGAATACGCGCGAGTCTCCAAATTATGCCAAAAATTGATTCAAAATTGACCCGCAAAAACCTGGGTAAACCTATATACTTGCTAATACAGTAATACTGCTAGAAAAAATGGTAGGGCAACTCTTTGGGAATTCTCTGCCATGGCAGGAAGAATACATGGAAATCTAAAAGAAGTGCTAAATCGCATCCCCTCTCTCACACACAGCAGAGAAATTCCAAAGAAATCACCATGGGGAGCAGAGGGGTCAGCACTTCTACAGGAGGCCATCTCCAGTTGGACAAGAGCAAGAAATCCCAAAACTCCTAGGCATTCAAAAAGGCCTGGCATCACAAAAACGTACTTTAAACTTTTATTCAAAAAGAGCCATCCTTTCTCTGAGTAGAGTTTCAAAAGTCTTCCCCTGCCCTGCCTTCTCTGCCTCCCTGTGCTGGGTTCCCAGGAGGCCAACAAGGGTGAAAGGCTCAGAGCTGTAGTCCAGCAGTCAAACCACTACTCTGCATTGGCTCTCTATACAGAAGCAACATAGTGTCACAATCTTTCATTGAGTTATAGTATTCTTTGAACATTTTAAAGATGACACAATGGAAAGGTTTAGAAAATGCATTTCTTTCCTTCAGTTCTAAAATGATTATTGTATAAGAAATCATGCCTTTGCCTGGAAGGCAGTTAAGTGCATGAAGTGCATAATTTATATTGGAATAGAAAATTCCACATTCCTATGCACAATGATGCCTGGAAAGGTCTTAAATCTGTGGTATCTAAGTTGCTTTAACTGCATACAAGATTGAAACTGGATATCCTTACACTAAGCCCACTGTTACTATAAAATCTAGTTCATAAAATCACAAAGTACAAGTTAGGATTTCTAAAAGAGCACTATCCATCTCTGATACTAACAGTTTTCAAATATTTGGGGAGAGAATTAGATATCTTTTTGAATAATCCAAAACTTTTCCCCCTCTCCACACACCTCCTTTTGAAGATTGACAGTTGTTTTGTAATAGTAAGAGAGCCTTCTGTTCCTATCAACACTTTTGAACACATACTTCAGTGCCAAAGCTGGTGAAGCGAAAGAGATGAAAAGGGGCAGTGATGATGAGAGGGGAGGCACCAAGCAGAGTTCTCACAAGAGGCTCAACTGCACAACATCTGATCATTAATGTCCATCAAACATTTTGGCTCTCATCCAGCTCACTAGAGAGAATGGCATAGTGGGAACAAGAAGAAAGCCACTGTGCCGACCCAGGCAAAAAGCCAAAGTGTCTGATTTAGGTTTCAGAGCCTGTCCTCCCAGTCTCTATTACATTGAGAATGATATGCCACGTTGTAGCTGTTCTGTACTTTATGAGTGTATACTGTACGAGATCTAGTGCGGCTACTGTGTACCTGCCTGTTGAGCATTCTTGTTTTATTAGCAATGACCATACAAACTATACCAATTATAGACACCATTAATGCTTTATTTTTCTAGTATCCTATGCAGAGTGTATAAGACTCACCCTAAGGAAACATGGAGAATAAACTACACATTCAGAAGGTGCTTCTAGAGATATTTTTTAATCATGCAATTGCCTTGCTATGTTCATAGAATTCCATGGAAGTTCTAGTTACTGACGTCCTCTTGTAAGACTCCTACATTTTCCAACTGTTTCTTCCATCTTTTTTCTTTACACCCAGTGTCTCTTGATAGCTGATTCCAAGAGTCTGTACATCTGGAAGGACTCATAATAAAAGAAACTTGCACCAACAAACATGAGCCTAAGTAAAATAATACCTCTGTAGGCATTTCCCTTGAGATGTTTACTGACTCATTAATAATAGATGCTGGTATAATTTTAGTGGTTCATACAACTTGCATTTGCTCCCCTTTGGTCCTGTCTGTACTGACCAGGATACTGTGAGAAAAGCCTGGAATATTTTTGCACGGAACTGCCCCTACCTCCCCCTGTTACTTCAGGCCTTCGTTTCAACACCAGGAAGCTATTTGCAAGCATATCCCTCTTTACTGCCCACTGCCACCAAAAGAAAAGAACACACACATGCACCCACACAGGAAAACATACACACATACTGTTTCCTCTCTTGAATCTTCTGCCAGCGAGTTCCATTTAATGATACCATGTTCTGTCCCTTTTCTTGTCTCTGTGAATAATGGTACTTTATATATTTCTGTCACATCCATTCCTTAGTCATTTTTTCCCTGAGTGGAAAAGCCACAAAAGTTATAACTTTTCCTCATTGAGAACATGACCACAATAATTTTTTTATTGTTCTCTCCACCACCACCACCCCTCATCCTTTCTGGTAAACAGATCTGCTACAGTTTTCTGATAATGGCAGTTTTATTTTTCATTCCTTCCCTAATTATCCTTAACATATAATTCACCATTTTCACAGCTGTTGCAAGTTAATATCATTATTAAATTAGCCACAATTTCTCCAAGCTCTCTTTTCTGTTATTCACTGAAAATTCAGATCTCATGGTTGAATAAATATTGGAAATTTGAATTGTAATTGTTATTTGTTTCAACCAAGTAATCCAATATCATGTGCTATATATGTGCAGATGTTTCCACCTACTTTGAAAATTGACAATCTTGACTCCCTCAAAAGGGCCAACAATCACTGTAAATTTCAGGCAAGAAACAATAAAGGTATCAGCAGTTTCCCCTTTTAAAAAGATATATAAAGATTTAAAGGCCTATGTCACAAATCCTGCACCTATTTATCTGAAACTTGGCAGACATAATCCTGTTCTAAATAGCTATTCTGCCCATCAATGCTATCAATTTCTTACAAATAGAAAGAAGGTTATAACTATTTATGGATTTGTAGTCATAGCCAATGGAAGGTGAAAACAGTGGAATTTCTGAATTATTTGAATAATTTTACTCCACTTTTAAACAACAACAAAAAGGCTTCCAGGGCAGCCATAAAATCTGGATTTAGGCAGTACCTTTCCAAAGTCTTACAGTCTGAAAGATATAAGGCACGAGACATGTTATTGGGAATTAAGGTGGGGGGGGGGACTATGGAATATGGTCTGTTTCTTTGCCCCCCTCAGGACAGGATGGTAAGGGTCACCATTGGCTTTTTTAAAAAATTACCAAAATTTAGATTAAGGCACATGGCTTTAAATTTTTCTGAGGTAAATTGGGCTGTTTTTCAAATTTACCAAATCAGGGGTGAGTGCAAATACTGTAGTCAGTGTAGCCCCCCCCCCCCTCCAGTACATCACAGGATTGTTCAAACCTAAGGTTTCATGCTACTTATTCTGTAATCATATACTGTAGCCCTTCCATTTTCACGGGGGATCCATTTTGGAATGCACACATCCCCTACGAAAATGGAGAATCGCTGGTGTTCAAGCCTGATTTTGTACCCTTCCATTTGCTGCCAGAAATGGGCAAGGGACACGGATTTGAAGTCTGCAAAAACAGAGAGGCAACTCTATTTAAGTAGGGAGAGGGAAAGCCAGACACACATCTATCATGCTCTTATACTGTATTTGCTTTGTAGTTATCGGCAGGCAAAAAATCTGTATTTTCCTGCCATATGTGGTAAGTCAGGTAGGGAGAGATTTACGTAGAAAATAAACCCACTGAGAAAGGGTTTTAGAAGTGTTGTTTCACTACCCCCACCCCTCATCAGTCCACCTTAACTTGCTGATTCAAAGGCTCAAAATATGTATGCTCAAAATATGTATCAAAATTTGTATCTTAAAATATGTATCTTTGGGGAAGTTAAGTGCAACTTCGTGTGATATATTCTACTGTTGTTGGTACCCTGAAAGCAGTAATAGTTTTTAATTTTTTGAAAGGGGCAACTACCATTTCACAAAACTGATTTTCTTTTCACCAGCTCTCATATGTGGCAGGAATTCATTTCAGGGAATATGACTCTATAGGACTCTTAATAAGAGAACTACATCACTGAATTGCGAAAATATTATTTTTCAAAAGGTTTTTTATGACAATTATCAACCTGAAGATCACAACACATCTTTTAAGCTCACAAAACATATTTCTGGCGACAGAGATTATTAGAAATATTTCTCAATAAGGGGGACAAAGCTAAAAGTAATACAAATAGTGTGAGCTGCTAGCCAGTGAAAACATACGGTGCATGTGGTTGTCTCACTGACTTTATTGTGTTAGGAGAGTAAAATGTCTTGCATTCCATAGGTTCAGATTACAGGTTCCAGCCAGCAGCACTTTTTGTTTTGTTATGTTTGCACTGTTAAATACTAATTATAGTTCTTTAGGGAATAGCTTGAAGCTGTTTGGGGTGTTACACTAATAAACAACACAATTCTATGGTACTACATAAACTGGTATGATTCTTCAGTATATATTTATTTCAGTGTTATGAAGGTAATATAAATCCACTGTCACATCGCAGAATAGGAAGATTCCTCAAGAGCTTGAGGAACTCTTAAACTTTTTTTAAAAATTACTGCAACATCTTATTTTTTTTAAAAAAAATGTTCCCTTGGTAAAGGCAAGGCTTAAATCAGATAAATTCACGACATTTTTCTGAAATATGATATGTGAATCATTGTAGAAACCTGCCTTCTGTGGCTACATATGTTAGCTGTCAAGCAGAATTATAGCTGTAGCGACACAATTTACTTTTGGACAGCAGTAGATACAAAAAGACTGAAATGTTGGTCTCCACACTAAGCCCTCTTCACAGCTTAGCTATAACTATTCAATAACTATTCAATTAACCTGCTAAACTGTTAATTTACTAACTTTCCCGTTAATGTAGCTTAACTCACCAGATTTCCTGATTAATGCTAAACTTAACTGTATGTTCTAACAAGTTGTTAGAAATCATTCGGCCTGGGGGGGGGGGCTCTCTTTCTGTTAGATTCAGTAAAACAGAAGGGGCTGCAGGATAATGAGCAGGAAAAAAATGTGTTACATGATTCTGTGGTAGTTGATTTCCCCCCCCCCCCCTAAGATGCCTGCCCCCTAGAAGCAAGAAAATAGAAATGGGGGAGAAGAGAGGTAATTTGTTTGCTCAGTAGAAGTCCCTCAGGCAATTATGGCCTACTTCAGAGAGTCAAGCCTTTAAGCCTCACCTCCTGGCTGTCCCTATTGGTATCCTTCTGAGGGTGGGGAGAGGGGTGCTTTTCATTTGGTTCAGTTTTCCTGCTTAATTAATTTTATTTTGGTTTATGTTGTATATTGCAATATTATTATTTAAATAAAGTATACCCCTTTGTATTCCTTTAGTGTTTTTATTATTTTTCATGTATTGTTGGGAGCATGGCTCATTAAGTGAAAAGTTTTCCTTGCACTTTCCTGGTATCTTTCTCTATTGGCTTCTCTCTTTCTCTCTCTCAAATATATCTGTTTGACATTAGTTACTAAAGGATGGTTCTCTGTCATGATATCATAATTAGATTTCCTTTTCAGATTGTTCTCCACACACAGAGTAAAAAGAATTGCTGTGAGGTCTCCTTCTCATTAGCTGCAGCATAAAGTAAACCCATCCTTGCTTCAAAGAAATATAAAAGGTTATAATATTTAAACCAAGTTTAAACTAGACTAACCTGATCTCTCTTTTTTTGATAGAGTTGCAGGCTTGATAGATGAAGGCAGTGCAGAGGATTTAGCATATCTTGATTTCAGTAAGGCTTTTGACAAAGTTCCCCATATTCTGGCAAGGAAATTAGTAAAATGTGACCTAGACAATGCTACTGTTACATAGATTTGTAATTGGCTGACTGACTGAACCCAATGGGTGCTCAGGAATGGCTTCTTTTCATCCTGCGAGGGGTGACCAGTGGAGTGCCACAGGGATCTATACTGGCCCATGTGCTGTTCAACATCTTTATCAATGACTTGAATGAAGGAATAGAGAGTGTGCTGATTAAATTTGGAGATGATACTAAACTGGGATGGGTTGCTACTTCCTCAGGGACAGGATTAAAGTTCAAAATGACTTTGACAAATTTAGAGGGCTGGACTAAATAACAAGATGAATTTCAACAGGGACAAATGTAAGGTCCTATATCTAGGCAGAAAAAAATGAAATGAACAGATATAGAATGGGAGACACTTGGGAGACAACACTTCATGTGAATTACCCTGTTTCCCCCAAAATAAGACATCCCCCCAAAATAAGACCTAGTAACGATTTTGCTAAATTGCTAAATATAAGGGCTCCCCCAAAAGTAAAAACTAGCAAAGTTTTTGTATATAAATATATATATACAGTATATAATAAATGTTCATTTTTTTGTTTATCAATAAATGTGAATTCTTCTTCATGGAAAAATAAGACATCCTCTGAAAATAAGACCTAGTGCATCTTTGGGAGCAAAAATTAATATAAGATACTGTCTTATTTTCAGGGAAACATGGTAGATCTAGGAGTCTTAGTAGACCACAAGCTGAACATGAGTCAGAAGTGTGATGCAGCAGCCAAGAAAGGGCCAAAGCAGATGGGCACTCAGGGCCTGTTCCCAAGGTGGGCCATGTACACAAGAGCCAATTGATGCAGCTAGGAGTTGGATTATCCCAGCTCCTTTTGTTCTGGTCCTGAGGACTAGAGCCCAACTTCTGTAAAAGGTCTGGAAGCCATGCCATATGGGAAATGGCTTAGGGAGCTGGGAATGTTTAGCCTGATGAAAAGAAGTTTAAGAGGTAACATGATAGTCATTTTTAAATATCTGAAGGGATGTTCCATTGAAGAGGGAAGAGGCTTGTTTTCCATGGCTCCAGAGACTTGGATAAGGAAGAATGGATTCAAACTACAGAAAAAAAGATTCCACCTAAATCTCAGGAGGAACTTCCTGGTGGTCAGAGATATTTGGCAGTGGAATATGCTGCCTTGGTGGAGTCTTCTTCTTTGGAGGTTTTTAAACAGAGGCTGGATGGCCATCTGTTGGGGGTGCTTTGATTGCATGTTCCTGCATAGCAGGGGGTTGGACTCGATAGACCCTGTGGGGTCTTCCAACTCTATGATTCTGTTATTCTAAGTTTGAAATATTAAAACTGTATACATGTACACATGCACATTAGACAAAAACATTGAACACATATTGGACACGAAAGCCTTTAATAAAAAGCTGTGTTTTAACATGGCACTGAAATGATGCTGATGTTGGTACCAAGTTGGCATCTAAATTGATTCCCTTTCCCATGTCTTCACACAGTGTATTGGCTGCACAGGAGGAACACAAAAAAGAGCTCCTTTCCGTAATGGGATGCTATAGAATTACTTCTAGCAAGCAAACTTTTGCCATGCCAAAGAGATTGAAGAAAAGTGTTTAATAATTATAGAGAGTTCGTTTTAAGTCTGCACAAAAGAAATTAACAGCTCTTGCCTGTGTCAGAATCATCATGTGTCTCTGACTGGCAGGAATGCTAGATGTGAACTGAAGTTAATTAATGAGTCTTTCTTCACTGTGTTTTCTTCTTCACTTGTTTCTTTAGTCAGTTCAGCAGTGACCAAATTGGCTGGGAGAAGGAAAACTAAATCTTAAATGGTAGGAAATACACAGGAAGACAGAAGCAGTGACCTGGAGAGATTAGAGCAGTGCACAACAGTGGGTAATTTGGTACTAATAAATTTGTAATCCAAGGAGAGGAAATTACCTATACAGATAGGAGACAAGAATAGAAATCAGACCTTTGGTTTTATTGTTTATGTTTTCACTAATCTCTTTACTTTGAATATAAATTGAAAATTTGCAGAGAAATGTTGTAGATGCAATTAGTATAAGGCAGGTGAACAAGCAAGGAAGGGAGGAGTCGTCTTTCTTTAAAAACATGAAAGCATTTCTTATTTCTGGGAGAAGGAGACCATTAAGGTCATCAAATGTAGCAAAGAGCTGAGAAATCACACACCATGATTTCTCAAACATGTGTAGGCTTTGTTGTGGAAGATGTAGCTAAATCATACTCATATGCAAACTGGAATTAAAAATTATAGGAAAAATCAGGGATCCTTGGCTTATCTTTTTGTTGCCTGCCAAAGGGTATAGGCTGCCATGGAAGTCCCTATCTTCTTTCAGCACTTCAGTAGTGTCTCCTCTAGGAACTCTGGTGCCCATCTTGCAAGTATTCTTATGTTATTCCCAACTGGCCAGTTGAGGCTGATAACCCATGTGGGATGTCATAACTGATGTTTAATGTTTCACTCTCATTATGTTGGCTGAGGTGTGAAGTTTCCACATTGGAAAGCACATGGGTCATCTGATTCCTTCATTTGTGGCTCCATGGCATGATAAATAATAATAATAAAAAGGCTTTATTTTTACTCCGCCTCTCTGTCAGGGACAATCGAGGCAGCTTACAATTAAAATGAGAATGTACATATCCCATATCCCAGCCATTCTCTCTCTCCCCTAAAACATCACTTAAATAGAATTAAATGTTAAAAACAATACGATTAAAATAATCAGGGATGGGCAGATGGGGTACAAATACTCACTGGGAAGGTGGATTCATTTGGTGGCCGGGTTTGCTATTCAGGGAAGGCCTGCTGGAAGACATCCGTCTTGACAGCCTTTTTAAAGCTATCCAAGCTGGTAATATGACAGATCTCCCCTTGCATAATCTGGGGGTGGTTGAAGAAAAGGTCCTCTAGGAAGTTGCAGTTAACCTGGTCTTTATAGCGCCCTCTCCATGTACTGTGCTGTCTACTCATACATAGAGTGGCACAGGACAGTGAAGAGAAAGCCAGAGTGTTCCATGTCCCTCTGCTATCTACTGATGCATAGAGCAGTGAAATGGGACTATTGCATCACTATTGCATCAAGCCATGGCACTCAATTTTTTTACCTCCCCCCCATGCATGCACACCATCACACGAACACACCATCTGTGGCTGCCAATTACCTCCCTTGTCTCATCCAGCTGCCATCCCATTGGACACCCCATGTGACAAGCCACACAGTTGCACAAGTGATACACTACCCATGGATCAGTACACCCACTGACACATTACCAAAGCACAATCATGGAGGCCCCTCATAAATGCCCCTCCCCTAATGGTGCCCTGTTGGACTGGCCAATTTGTATATTTTTATTACATCTATTGCATTATTGGCAACCTGCCATGTTTGCCATAATTTCACTTCATGGGCTGTGTGATGGCTTGCTGACATGATTCGTTGATCGTTCATCTGGCCACTCATGCATCTGTAAGCTCGTCAAAAGAGAAAACCATATGGCAAGCAATGGCACCAGTGGCTGTGTCTCACTGGGCCCAGAGCACATGCTCCAGATAATTTTTCTAAGCCACCAGGGCCTTCTCACATTCACACAGTTGCATCATGCTGTTTGTACATGAATGCAATAATGTGCACTTTCTGTGTTAGAGTAGAGCAAAAAGGGCTTTATTTTGCTCCAGATTTTCACCCCAGAGCATTAGTCAGGCTTTCTTGGGGAGAGTATTTCATAGTTGGAGTGCCGCAGCTGGGAAGGCCCCATCACATGTCCTGACACAGATTATTGGCTTCACTGGTGGGACATGGAAGAGGCCTTCCTCCTTCATGTCCCACCTGGCTGACATATACCTATCTGCAAGACATTTAGTGTATTTGTGAGTGTGATATTTTAATCATTATTTAAGACTAACCAGGTCTGGTACTTATTGGGCTTCATCAATGGAAAATAAATTGCAGTTAGTGTATTGGTATAGCTGATAATAAAAGCATGCAGTTCAGTAGTGCTCCCCTGCTTTCAGAAATGGGTAGGTGAAACTAAATCGTTCTAGTCTTCAGGGGATGCCAAACATAATTACTTCACTTCTCAGCTTGCTCACATCCATACTCCAGCCACGTCCCTTTCTTGAAGCAAAGTCAAGAACGTAAGGTCAAGTTGGTTTAATTTTGGCCACTTTGAAATATTTGCTGGTTTTAGCTTGAACTTTCTAGCCAACAGTCATAAGCCAGTGGAAAAAAAAATGGGTTAGGTGTCAGAGTAGATATAAACAGAGAAAATAGTGGAGAAAAATAAGCAGAAAATGAAATCCAGATTATTTATTTTTATGTTATTCAAAATAGGGTATTTTCAGTCTGGTTGGGCGTGCAGTGCTAAACAGTTCTAAAAACATGATCTTTAGTAAACTGTCTAGACTGAAGGTTGAATTCCATTGATTTCCATTAAATTCTGGAAAGGTAACATATTTCAGTATGTTAAATGTAGTATATTTTTCATATCCTAAATAAACTGGGAATGTTCACTGTATAAATGAATGGCTATGTTCCTATTACACATTCCACCTGGAAGCCTCCAAGTCCAAATTATATATATTATAATTTTATTATTATATTTATTTAAATCCCATCTTCTTTCTAGTCCAGTACTCAGTACTCCAGTGCTTGAAAGTTAAAACAATAGTCAAAGGGATATTGTAGCAACTTTGAGACTAGCTATTTTACAATCTTCTTTCTCTCAGTTAGTCTCAGTGGTGCTACAATATCCCTTTGTTTACTGATCCAGACCAGCACATCTATGTCTGTAAAAGTTAAAATAGATACAATTCTTTTTCTCATCATCCAGAATTAAAAATATAATTAAACTATCAATAAAATTAAAAACACAAACACTAAAAAGAAAAAAAAAACACAAATATGGGCAGTGGAACATACAATGAAAGGTTTCTTGAAGCTGAGCAATGAGCCCTCAAAGGTTCAGAGCCTGGGAACAGCATTTAGAAGGCCCTCTCACAGGGTCCCTGGGAGTGCTGGTGGGACAGACTTTCCATAGAAGATCTCAAAAGATGGACAGGTTCATATGGGAAAACTTGGACCAGAGCTGTATAGGTCATAAATAGCCTTTGAGTTGTGTCTAGAAATAAGGGAGCTGTTGCAGCTACGGAGTTATTTGCTCCTAGTAACCAATCGCAGTTAAGAATCTAGCTGTTGCTCTTTGAACTAACTGAAGTTTCCAAACACTTTTCAAAGATAGTCCCACACAGAATGCATTAGAATAATCCAGATGGAATAACTAAAGTATGGGTCACCATGGCCAGAAATAGTTTATTTATTTTTCTATGTATGTATGTATAATTTTTACGCCCTCCTCCCCAAAAAAAGTGTTGCTTTTACAAAATAGCCCAGAAAGTTTACCTTGTGGAAGAAATGAAAAGCAAGCAAGGCAGAAGCACAACCTCTGAGAAGCACTTCTCTGGCCACAGCATATACTGTATATTCCAGTTTTCCAAATTTTAAGATGACTTTACACCTTTTAGTTAGCATGTATATATGTGCCTCGCTTTGGGCTCTCCTCTGTCCAGCACTCTGTAGCTGAACTCATAAGCCCCTTGTCACACATTTCACAGGATGTTCCTCTTCAAATCCCTATCCTTGCTTCTCATCTTCACAAGCTCCTTACCTTCAAGGCTCTCTGTAGTCTAGTTCTCTGCTCTTATATCCTATTTAGGGATATAAATAATATTCAGATTTTTTTCATTCTTGACAAGGAAGAGTAGCTCAGAATATCATGACATCCTGTCAAAAATATTGTCGACTGCTGTGAGTTTTATCTACCCTTTGCCAGAGTGAAAAGATTAGTGCTTTTTCTCATCAGCAGCAGCTGGCAAATCTCTTTTATCTGGAATTCTGAAATCCAAAATACTCCAAAATCCAAAACTGTCCACATGGGTGGCTAAGATAGTGACACCTTTGCTTTCTAGTGGTTCAGTGTCCACAAACTCAGTTTCATGCACAGAATTATCAAAAACATTATGTATAAAATTAGCTTCAGACTACGTGTATAAAGTGTATATGAAACATAAATGAATTTCATGTTTAGACTTTGGTCCCATCTGCAAGATATCTCAATATGCAAATATTCCAAAATCAGTAATAATAATAATAATAATAATAATAATAATAATTCCAAAATCCAAAACACTTGTGGCCTCAAGCATTTTGGATAAGTGAAATGCCACCTATACTAGTATTTGTACATGAAACTGCCAATTGCTTTAGTCAAGCTAGAAATTTGTTTTTGTTGTTGTAATATTCAATTTTACTGTATATACTCATGTATAAATCTAGAAATTTTAGTCAAAGATTAGCTCAAAAAATGGGTTGACTTATCCATGGGTCAATGCAAGTACTATACTTTATCATAACGGGAATCATCCCCCGATGAAAGGTGAGATCTTAATCCCTCTTGGAGCATCTAAAAGAATCACTGACCCCCTTTACTCTCTCTTGTGTCTAGCTTTTAGGGTAAGCACATCCAATAACATCTTCCTTACTTTTATTGTAGTTGGTTATCTAAATAAACATGATATTTATTATAGTATGAAATAATCAGATTTTGGTTGGCATTTAAGTTCAATAATTGAGGTGCTGTTCCCAAATGCCAGGTTTAAATTTTCAGTACGGTTCTGTTTTTTGTTTAAATAGAATTTTTATTCGTATCATGTCCACTGCAAATGTCTTCTGTCTGGACTTATCATGTGTTTTAATTAAAGCATCAGAATTCTGGCATGTATTGAATTTCAAAAGACGAGTTTTTTAAAAAAAATCCTGTAATACAGAAAAAGAATATCACACAGTGGGAAGATGATTCAGACCCATACCAGAGCCCATGTCCATTCTGGTTTTCATATTGGGCAGGCTAATGGCTACTGATATTTTATTAACAGAAGCAAATGTGCTGACAAAATTATTACATATTTTCACCTTCTGTTATTCAAACTGACCCTGTATAGGACAGATACATTCAGAACAGTTTTGGAGCTTGTCCACACAGGCCAAATGAAAAGGTCCCACCTCGGTTTCATTGTGAGCAGTCCAGATGGTGTACAGGATGATTTTGGGTTGAATCCATGGCTTTTCATTGCCTCAGATCTTTAGTCTGGAGAAAATAAATTGCAATTTACTCCAGATTTCAGTGAAAAAGCTGAATGTTCATGTTTGTGTGTGTACTTGTGGATTGCACTCCATAGCAATGTTGTTGTGGCACATTTGGTTTGTGGGATTGGTTAGGTCCAGCAAGCCTAGTGTGCTTTGTCTTGTTTTTCTGCATTAGTGTATGTTAAGCCATGGGAGCAGTGGTGAGAGGTTAGACTGGGCTACACTCTTGCTCTTTCTTCCCCACTCCAAGTGTCAAGTTTCTTTTTTCATTGTTAGCAAAGACAATAAATTACGTTGCATACTGAAAGCCTTGCCCTCCCTCCTATGTAAAGGTTAAATATCTATTAGGATATATTCTTTTAATGACCAAAAATGGTTCTTCCATCTCATCCAGGCAGGTTGAGTAACTTGGAAATAGGTAGTAGTCCTGTAGGATCCAACCAGATTGCAAAAATATTTCCCACCCATCACTCAGCAACTTTTTTTAGGGAAAAAAGATAGGGGGAGGCCAATGGGAAGGGGGAAAGGAGTGCTGTTAGAAAATTAACAGTCCCTTTCACACCATGCAATTATAGTTCTATGAATCCACATTAACTGACATAATTCAAACCTGTGGAATCATAGGATTTACAGTTTAGGGAGAGGCATTTAGTATTCTCAACGAGAAATTTCTAGTGTCTCACCAAACTACAAACCCCAGCATTCCATAGCATGCACCATGACAGTTAAAGTAGAAACATAACACTATAACTGTGTATTTTGTATATGAAAAAGCTTATGACTCTTTTACAGCTACAAGGAAATAGATGTTCTAGTGCTTGAAATGCTGGGGACTGTTGCATATGACAGCAAAAACTGTAACATGAAAGGACAGCTAGGGACAGTATTTGGAAGAAGACAGTATCATTGGATATTGTACATGAAAGATTGGGGCATTAATCAATACAAAAAGAAATAAAGAATAATTGACAATAAACAAATACACTGTTGCATTTAACCTTGATTCTCAATCACGCATATATTTAAATAGTATAACAAATAACTTTACTAATTGTGGTTTTAATATTAATGTCTAAGGCTCAAAAACACACTGCAGAAATTATCCAGTTTGAGACTGCTTTAACTGCCCTGGCACAATGCTAGGGAACTGTGGGAACTGCAGTTGTATGAGACATTTAGCCTTCTCTGTCAGAGAGCTCTGATGCCACAATAAACTACAATTCCCAGGATTCCCTAGCGTTGAGCCAGGGCAGTTAAAGTGGTCTCAAACTGGATAATTTCTTCAGTGTCTTTTGGACCCAAGCCATGGGGGGGGGGGGTTGTTTAGTTAAATTCTCAAGCAATGTCACTTTTTACAGAACATTGCTAATTGTGATGAAAGAGAAAAGAATAAATATTGATATTTCTTTTCAAATGATATGTTGTCCCTTTTTACAGGACAGAATAATTTCTGATACTAGAGAGATCAAAAATACCCATTTGTTTAGCAGTGTATCTGTCAGTAAGGCTAGAAAGATATCTAACTCATTGTCTGGTAGATATGAATGAGAACTTGGCCAATTTGGAAGAAGGGCAGTGTAACTTCTTTTAAAAGCCCATTTTCTTTTATTACTTTTGCTCTTGTGTTCTGACTATTGGCACCATATGAGATAAGTGCTGTAAATACTATCCATGCACATGCTTAGTTTTCCATGAAAAATGACTGAAATGTATATGTGTTTAACTGTGTTAAAGGGAAAGGATGGGATATTTTACTTGATATTGTTTTAATCCTTGTTGTAATCCTCCCCAATTGCTTGTTCAGAGGGGCGGACTAGAAGTAAATATATTATTATTATTATTATTATTATTATTGTGTTATATGCTTTCCCCCCCAGTAGTGGTTGAAGATACAAGGGAACCGTACATGTTTCCTAAATTAACTACTACCTTCCTCCTCCCCCCCCACCTCTTCTTTTCAAACAGGGCCGTAACAACTTGGGTTCCATTTATGTTTGGGCCTCTGGAAATGGTGGGCGAAGTAAGGATCATTGTTCCTGCGATGGCTATACCAACAGCATCTACACTATCTCCATCAGCAGCACAGCTGAAAGTGGGAGAAAACCTTGGTATCTAGAAGAATGTGCATCTACCCTGGCAACAACATACAGCAGTGGAGAGTCCTATGACCGGAAAATAGTATGTGGTCTTGTCAACATGATCAAAATGTGCTTGCATCTCATCTTGAGGGTCGCGGGGAGATACCAGCTATAATGTTTCATAGATTGATGCTGGGAAAAGAATTTTGTTGTGGTCACAAGGCACATTTTAAGATAAAGGGTCAGAAAAACTACACACTTAGGGTAAAAGTATCTCTCACAACAACTTTGTGCAACTAGAAAACTGGTTTGCATAGAACTAGACAACATGACAACTGGTCATCTTCCTGCAGAACAGAAATGGAATTTTGTTCTCAGTCATTGTTTTCCACCTCAGACACGTATATGTTCGGCATTTCTTCTTTTCTGTGTTTTCTCACCAATAAAGAGTTAAGATGTGCTGTTTTTAAAATATCATCTATCATTTCTTTGACGAATCTGGGATATTAGCTGTCTCTCCTGGAAACTGCAATTTTCAAATGACTAATTTTTAGGAGAAATTCTGAGGTAACACTGCATTCCAGTTATGTTTATCTGCTTATAAAAAAACAATTTTGTATCTTTTGTTTGTTTCCTCATCTTCTTGGTAAGGTAACAACAATAACAACAACAGGCAAACAAATCATTTGATTTCTGAACATACACTATTCCTGTGATGAAATTTCATGGGTCCTTTGCTAATCTTTAGTTCAGAGCAAAATATTTGATATCCTTTTCTTCTTGTGAAATTCTGTTGTTTTCCAGTTCCTGTTTCCTAGAAAACATGTTTTGATTTAGTACACATTGCTTCCTGAGAATGTTACTTGGTAAGGTCTTCTGAGACATAGTGTGCTGAAGCCCTGAATAACCTTGCCTTAGGATAATTTAGATATTTTAAATACTCTTACAAAATAAATCTAAAGATAACATTACTCCATGATTTAGAGCCCTATGTTAGTAGAACACTTGTTCACACTTTCTCATTAATTCTGTAGAAAAATGCGGTGTTCTAGCTTTGCATATCTTTTCCTTCTGAGTGTAAAATTAACCCTACTGTTGGATTTAATGGGAAAATCTTGCAGCCAAGGAAAAAAGCTCAAAGTGAAAATCAAAACTCATACTAGATTGTAAGTCTATAACCTACTCAAATGAATAGAGCTAATGCTTATTACTAGTAATTATAATTTGAGGAAACAAGGTCACCTAGTCCACATATAAAGTTCAAAATAAAATATGGAGGCAAACCTGGATTTTGATACTGAATGTGAGTCTAATCTCAGACATACTGATACAGATCACATTGTGAGCCCTATTAAATCTCTTGTCCTGAAAGTTTTCCTGAAGAGGTAAACAGCTTTCGGGATCTGGCCATAAGCCAGGATTATTATTATTATTATTATTGTTATTATTATTATTTCTATTTCCTGCCTCTCCATTGGATCGAGGCGGGATTCCAACAATCAATAAAATACAATAGTACACAAATATTATAATCATTATCCTAAAACCATCACAGCATTAACAACAATACTAACAATAAAAAATAAACAACAGTAAAACATCCTTCAATGTAGTCGATTGGTGTCATTCTTCCAGAATTTTTCTCTCAGCAGTCGGTACTCCATTATAACATGTCAGGTGGGTAAGCTCGCCGGAAGAGAACCGTCTTAAGTGCCTTCCTAAAAGCATCTAAGGAGGTAATAAGACAGATCTCTTCTGGCAAGTCATTCCATAACTTTGGGGCTGCAGCAGAAAAAGCCCTATGGGAAGTTGTTACCTGTTTAATGTTTTTAAATCCTAACAGGTTCTTCCCTGATGTCCTAAGTGTGCAGGGCGGACTGTATAGGGAGAGGCGTTCCTTCAAGTAACTCGGGCCCAAGCCAACACTTTGTATTGCGCCCGGAAGCTAATCGGCAGCCAGTGTAAGGATTTTAGTATTGGAGTGATATTCTCCTTCCTGGATGTCCCTGTAAGTAACCTGGCTGCCGCATTCTGAACCAAGTGAAGCTTCCGAACTTGGTACAAAGGTAGCCCCATGTAAAGCACATTACAGAAATCTAATCAAGAGGTTACCAGTGCATGTATCAATGTTTCAAGGTCCTCCTTGCCCAGGTAGGGATGCAGTTGGCGTATCAACCGTAGTTGATACCATGCACTCCTGGCCGTCGTCTCCACCTGAGAAGTCAGCCGGAGAGACGAGTCCAAGAGTACACCCAAGCTGCGAACCTTGTCCTTTCAGGGAAGTGTGACCCCATCAAGGACCGGTTGCTGAATCTCCACTCCTGGGCCAGAGGAACCTATCACAAGTACCTCCGTTTTCTCTGGATTCAACCAGAGTCTATTTTCCCTCATCCAGCCCAGGCATTCAGTGCCGAGATGTCAGGATGATGGTGCAGTTATGCAGAACAAGTAGATAAAGTAGATAAAGAGTACTTCCCAATTTTCTCTTCCCAAAAATAAAAGGTGGTTTAACATACTGAAACACCACATCAAAAATAATCAGTTGCAACAAGACTCCTCATATTTTGGGATTTTGTTTTACCATGTTTCCCCCAGAAAACATGTTTTTTTCACAAAAATATTTTTTGCACAAGGAACATTTTTTCTGTGCAAAAAAAGTCCTAAAATACAAAATACATACAAATCCAAAAAATATGCCAATATGTATGTAATCTTGCCCAGGAGAAAGCTTTTGAAGTCCTTCATTCTTGCTTACAAGATACTTAACAAGCTACAAATATTTCCACTGGCATACTCAATCATCTGTGATTTTTTTTTTTTTAATTTGATGCATTCCCTGGGACTAGTACTGGTACTATGTGGTATACTGGTTTGAGTTTTGGACTAGAACTCTGGGAGACCAACGTTCAAAAACATACTCAGCCATAGAATTTCAGTAGGTCGCTCAGACATCACCAACCTGTGACGGGAGCCCCCTGGGGGGATTGTGCATGGTGCTATTAAAGGGGAATGCTTCGTTTTCGTCATGGAAGCCTTAGCATAATTGTTAGAAAAAGAGTACTTTTTTAAATAACAATTTGATCTGTTATTTAAACAGGGTCCTTTTTCTAACAATTACGCTAACACTTCCATGACGAAAACAGAAGCGTAGCACCATGAGGATCCCACCAGGAGGCTCCCATAGCAGTTTGGTGACATTTGGGCAACAGGAGCATGAGGGGAGCCCTTGTGTGTGATAAACTTATTAGAAGAAGGCAATGGAACAACCCCCCCACGCCCCAAACAAATCTTGTCAAGAAAACTGCATGATAGTATTACTTTAGAGTCATTATAAGTCAGAAACAATTTTAAGGTATACAACAACAACATTCACAAGGGCACATATTACAGTGAGTCTTTGGTTTTGGGTGGGATTTGGTTCTAGGACCCCCTATAGATACCAAAATCTGTGGATACTTAAGTCCTATTACATACAATAGCATAGAAATGTTCAACCTGTCTGTTTGTTTGTTGTTATTTTAAAGCATGTTTTTAATTATGAATTGTTTAATTGTATTTTGGAGGGGATATTGGGGTCGGGGATTGTATGTTTTAACATGTACACCACTCCAGTTGTTCTTCACAGAGAGGCAGGATGATGATTAATAATAATAATAATATTAATAATAATAATATTGTGCGCCTTATATAAAATGACAAAATCCTTTTTGAAATCTGTGTGTGTCTGTAAATATTAGTATTTTCAAGCTGTGGGTGGTTGAATCAATGGATAAGGAGTCTGTGGTTATAGAGGGCTGACTATACTTGTATGTGTTAAGCACAACTAGTCAAATATTCTGCTCTTGTACAGTGCACCCACGTCATACATGGGCGCACCATACATACTCCAGCAGTGACAATGGTGCACGCCGTGCTATGTGCCAAACAGATAGGTTGAACATTCCTATGTCATCGTATATAATAGGACTTTAGTGTTTTCAATGGGGCTAGAGCATTCACGATATTTCCCTTACACCGGGGGGCGGGGGGAATGGACCCACTGTATATTCATTTTGTTACTCCTTTGAGGAGCTGCTTCTCTGAGGAGACATCTCAATTGTCTGGGATGAACTTTTAGCAAATTATCACAGGTGGATTTTAAACTGCGAATCCCATGGGAAGAAAGCACCATCAGTGATGCTGATTACATGACGCTATCTTTGACCTGTAGCTATCCCATTCCCTAGCTGTACCTTTTCATTCATGGGGGAAACGCATGAATGAAATGTTCCATGTGCAGAAAGCCATTCCCAGGGCATTCGTGTGATTGGCGGTCATGTGCTGTCACTGTCCCCTCCTCCTTCTCCCTCCCCCCTCCTGTGCTATTTTTTTATTCCTCTCCCCTCCCATTTTTCATGCAATTTTGGAGTACTGAAGCACTAAAGTTTTTTTTTTTTTTAAAAAAAATTAAAGTTTAAATCAGAGTTCCAGAATTGCATGAAAAGTTGAAAAAAAAACCTAACATAAAACCAACCAAGGCATGCTGGGTAAAGCACAAGGGATGGAGGAAGGGTTCAGGGAGAGGACAAAAAAAGGAGAGTGATGGACGCAGCAGCCCCTGTCATGTGAATGAAAGACATTGAGGTGGTGGCTGCAATCAAATCAGTATGTTGCCGTTTTAATTTTTTGCTGTGACTTTAACCATAAAGGGACTGGTGTGATAATCTCCTTAGTCTGTAGCCATGCTTGTACTATGCAGTGAGTAAAGACAAATGCAGGCAAAAAACATTTCAGAGTACTGTATTAAGCATTTAAATTCAAAACTTTTTTGGACATGTCTCTTTTTCTGTGGTGGTAAATCATTGGGGGGGGGGGAAATCCCATAGTAGCTACATCCTTTTATTTTTGTCTCATTATCTTTGTGTGCTGCCTTTGCTACCCACACTCTCGCATTCCCATTTTGTATTTTTATGTACAAAAATGTCTTTGTAAGACCATATATCAGGGTTTATTCATGTTGGCAGGGACTGTATGGACACAAGCATCCAACTTTTAAATGTCCTAGTTTGGATAAGCAAATTATGGCTTAATAAACCTGTATACAGCTTTCTTGCTGCCACTTTACTTATTTCTTGTTATTAGTAATCACTTATCCGAGTATCCAGGAAACCACAGTTAGCCATATATAGAGGTCAACTGTACAATTTGAAATGAACCTCAGTCGTAGATTTTATAATGTTTTCCACACACAACACTTATTTCAGCTTCCTCTACCTTTCAAGAGCAGATATAATCCTACTCAACATTCTTATTTCAGCATACAATAAGAAAAGAAACAATAAGAAAATCCTCAAGAAAAGAAATGGTACCTTTAGGATTTCATTGGAGTTTTATTTTCACTTTGCAGAGCAACCAACCTGAAGCCTTTGCTAAGTTAAGAATGTTACAACAGTTCTGTAGTCTCAAGAATGAGATGTAAAATACCTTAAAATAAGAGGCTTACAGTTCAGAATACCAATACTGTTATCAGCAAAGGGAAAAAATACTGTGCTTGACCCAAATAAATAACCTTTCTCCAAAGATAGGATTGAGGAAAGGCTGATAACACATGCTTTCACAATAACTGTCCATAAATTTTCCTGTCCATCTTCAGAGCAAGAAATTAGATGATGGCCCAGTCCTTCATAATGGTGATTGATCAAAAATCTAGTCATTTGAAAATTCATCCCACCCACCTACACCCATCCACAAACAAGTACACTTAAAACCCTTGATAGGCCTATTCCTATATTTCAGAGGATTTACATGAAAAGGTAGGGCTTTGCATATATTTGCCTTTGGTCATGAGGAAAGTAAGGCGTGATGCCAACTGCTCTCCATTGTTGTAACCTAATTGATCCAACATATTTTTATGTGTGCCATGAGCAGTGAGAGGCAACACATAATTCCCTCCACTTCCTAATTTCACAAGACCTCCATTTTCTTAAGTATTCCCTTTGGGCAAATATAAATAGCAGCACAAGTTCATGTGATTCTGTTCTCTCTCTTTTTTTTTTCCATACTGATTTATCTTCACTGTGTTGACAGTATGCTGTCAGGACAAACATTTTTGTTTTGCTACATTTTAAGTTTATTCTTAAGGAGGCACTAGGGACAGAACATGGTGAGGTAGGTAGAGTATGCTACATTCATTCCCACAGTATTCAAACTCTCTTCCCCTCTTTTTTATTTTTAAGGTGTAGACCTTACAGGACTGCTACCGGTAGGAACAATGTGAGGCAATATTCTATCAAACTATTCTAAAAAAAGTAAAGCTTCTGTGCTTTGCAATGTGTTTGATCACTGAATTCACAGTTCTGAGATGATGGGGGAACATTAGACATTAATTTTTGACCTGCAATTTGCTATTATATGTTATAATTTAACTTTTATAATTTGAGTAAAATAACATCCAGTTAATAGATTATATAACTTTACACTTTAACATATTACAGTACTTGCAAGAAGGTTGTCATGTTTTGCATTGGTTGAAAAATGACCTCCAGGATTGTCAGGGCCAACCCTACCACATAGCAGGGGAAGGGTGAGATAGAGGAGAGAGGTGAAGGCAGGAAGTGGTGCATCTAGACTTTTCAAATATCTGGCCATAAGCAGATATAAAAGTTAGTGGGAAAGTGCCACTGTATTATATTACATTATATTTACATTAAAAAGCTTTTTAAAAAGCTTATGTTAGCTATGATTATGTTAGAAAGGGGACATTAATTTTAATTCCATTAATTCGAACTTACCATTTAAATCTACATTGTATTACTGTACTAAAAACCTTATCTGAATGCAGGTGATACATCCATGATTTCATTCCTCTCCCCACTTCACCACCCAGCCATCCCTGTTTTGATCTTGTGTAAGAGTAAGCTTCTGAAGGGAACCAGCTTTTGAAAAAGCTGTTTCTCATTCACCTATCCACTGAAAAAGAATGGCAGGCTTAAAAGAAATACACACTTGAAGTAATTATATTACTACAATACAATTCTGCTATCTCACATGAAATTATAATAATACAATATAAAATGATACATACAAAATTATCTCAGATTTTATGAATCCTGTTACTTCCCTCTTCTGTGTGCCCTCTTCTATTCTTCTGTGTCAAATATCAGCACTTTGAGTAGACATGGGAGATTATCAGATGGGGAAAAAAGCCAGGAGTAAAAGGCATACTCCTGGCAAATTAGTGCGATCATGCTGAAGATTTTCAGGCACATCGTGCTTATCCAAGACTTAACCCATGAAGAACCAGCAATGCTGCAGCAACAAACCATTCATGGGACTTCCCTGTGAATGTTTTGTGGCTGGAGCATTGTTGGTTCTTCATGGGTGGTTAAGTTCTGAATAAACACAATGTCGTCTGAAAATCTTCAGCACGATTTCACTACTTTGCCAGAAATATGCCTCCCCCCCCCCCCCCCCATTTTCCTTCATCTGATAATCTCTATGAATGCAAAACACTAAGCTTGGCTTGAAATGCTTGTTTTGTTCTTGACCATTGTTGAGGAAGCAAGAATTTGCTTTTCACATTATTTTTCTCCCTGTGAACTATTATTCTGACTTCCAAGTTATTCTAGCATGCACATAACTCAGCTCCTATGGCATGATCCCATCTTGGCTCGCTGTGAACATTTCTGTTGGCAGTTTCATTTATTTTATTTTATTTCAGTTCCTATTCCACATTATTGTTTTAGCAGCTTTGTACATTTTCCCTCAGGCAGTGGTTTTTAAAAGCTCACTATACTTCTTGCTTATTTTTGTAACAGATATACAATTTTACTTTCCTTTGGGTAATTTGTATCCACTCTTTTTGTTTTCTCCCTTACATTTCAATGTTTCTTTTATAGCAAGTTGTAGTTTGAAATTCATTTTTTGAATTAATGTCTTTGTACACAATTGTTGTTTTGGTTCTTCAGGGTTTTGTTTGTTTGTTTATGACCTGAACTGGGAAGACCTCCAGCTCCCACCCACCACTCATTCTATGGCTTTGGAATTTACTTGTTGCTTCAAATATCATTACTATTCTGGGAAGGAAATAGTTTTCAGATATACTCTAGCTTTAATGGGTCCAGAGCAAGATTCTTTAAAAAATGTTTTAAAAATATTTTACCTGCTCAGTAATAATTTTTTTAAAAATCTACATGCCTATAAATTGTTCAGGTAACTGAAGCATGTTTTGACTCCTGCAGTTATGTTCCTAATTATGTCCGTTCCATTTTTTCCAGATCACTACAGACCTAAGGCAACGTTGTACAGACAGCCATACAGGTACTTCAGCATCTGCACCTATGGCCGCAGGAATTATTGCACTTGCACTGGAAGCAAAGTAAGGTTTGAATGATTATTTTTTTAATGAAAGCACTGCAGAACTGCCTCCCTAATCTCTTCCCCTACACACACACACACACACTTTTTGCTCTGGCTGGTAGGAATTGTCAGAGGTTTGAATATGGCACTAGATCAGCTGTGTTGCTTCCCCACAAACCCGTATTAGGTTTGTTTATAAGAAGGCCCCCTGAAAATTTAGTTACAATTAAATTGTCCTATTTGGTATCATTAGACTTGAGGCCTGTATTTCTACACCATGATCCAATAAATTGCTACATTGAACTTACAAGGTATGAATAAGGAATCATGTAAAAGACATAAGGAATTGAATAAGAGACAACAAAAAAAAAAAACTTCAGCTGAAAAGCTGGGGTTGTCCTAAGTACATCATTTTTTCTGTTATAATTAGAGTTTTTAAATATATTATCTCAGTATTAAATATATAATCTGAGTACTAAAATATTCACAAGGTTTCATTGTTTACAATCTAATGTGCCAACATTTTAGATTTTCTATAATTATATGAATTCTTCTTTAATTAATTGGGTTTTTTTTCTGTCATCAAATTATTCTTGTATTGGCAACTATTAAAATATGAGAACATCCTTGGGTTTGAAATTTCTCATGCTGATGCTTTTCATTTATAAAGTACTCAAAATTTACTAAGTACTGTGTACAGATTAAAAATGTGATAGTCCTTATCTACAATCTTATGATCCAAAAAAAATAGAATGCCAAGGGGAAAGGGGAAGAAGAGAAAATTAAATCAATTCAGACATCCATTCTTAAACTATGACATTTTTAAATGGAAATAATTTATACAGGAAATAACTGAATCACTCATTCTCCTGTTTCTTCCTCTTCTGCGAAGCCATATATGAATAAATGACTACAGCAGAATATGGTTTATTATTAACAGTATATTGTGCTTTCCTTAAACATGTATTTTATACATTTCTATATTATATGGGCTATATCCAGCATTGGCTGCCATAAGCAGAACTGCTCATAGAAATGTACATGTATCACAGTGGAGTGATAGGGGCGTACAATTGGTTTCCCTAGTGGTGCTTGTTCCACTAGTGAACAGACACAATGGGATATTATTCTGTATTTTTACAGTTAATATCATGCAATATAAAGAGGATTTGCCTCAAGATGATGGAAAGATGTATTTGCTAACTTTTTCAACATCATGAGGTATGTTCTCTATTGTGAATCATTAATGAATGTTGTTGTTGTTATATCTGCCTCATATTAGTTTGACATGATATGCTTTACTTGGGCTAGGTAAAAACCAAGATTCCAGTCACATTGCAACCAGATCCTAACCACGTTTACTCAGAAGTTTCCATTTCATGAGAGGGCTAATAAAGGCTGTAATTTTAGTCCATTAGAATCAGTTGTAATATTCATGTTGGTTTCTGTAGGTTAAGGCTTTCACTCCTTATAATTAATAATCCATGCTTTTTCCTTTATACAGATTCAATGTTTATAAAAGATCCAATCTATTTTCTTACACTAGATATAAGTAATATGGTAAAATATTACATAAATTCATTGAATGCATAAGATAAACTAGTGATCTGTAAGCTACTCAGAAACATGGGATGAAAGCTTTTAAATTAATGAGAAAGAGGAACTACACTTCTAGTCATCAGTGATACTTGTGATATTATCCAATATATTGACAGTTGCACACCGAGATAGGTAACAGATGTACCGAGGTACTAACTAGTGAAAAATGCATTTGATGACACTAAGGCAGGATGCACACGAACAGAGTATTTTGTCCTTACCTCAGTTCCAGGCCTGTTTGAACACACAGTGTTCCTCCACTTTTGAACTGAATGGGCTTCTTTTAGATTCCTGAGGGCTTCAGTGCCATTTTAAACAATTCTATCTACTTTCCTATTTCTTGGAAAACACAGTTTTTGAAACATTTACCCTGCACCTCAAATCAGGATTGGGGTGGAATAGGGATGTGGGGTGGTTGAAGGGTTGGACAGGTTGGTGGGTGGTTACCTAGGCCCAGTGATCACTTGATCGTTTCCACTACACAAGGTTATCTTCCTTGATTGTAGCCATGTCCGGCAAGTGTGGTATTACCTTTTTTAAAAAAAATTCAGTGTTTGTATGCAGAGAGACATATATCCTCATACTGAGTGTAGTGTACCTTTGCAAAACTGCATTTAAACTCACCATATGGCTTCACTTTATAGAATGGCAGGTACCCTTTTGAGCTGAGGGAAAAAGAGAGAGAGGTATCTCATGGAGCAGGGAAGAAAATATCTTTTTGCAATAAGGCAAAATCTGACAGGCACAATTCTAATGTGAGCTCTGTTTCAGTTTCACAGTAAGAGACAATGAATGTGTATGAAGATTATTATAATTGGCTGTACATATCCACAGAATTTGCATCCATGTATTCAGCCATCCACAGCTTAAAAATATATATTTTTAAAAATATCTAAACTGCAAACCTTGATTTTGCCTTTTTATATAAGAGAAACAGTTTTACTACACCTTTGTATATAATGGGACTCGAGCATCCACAGATGTTGTACATTCCAGTCCATTATGATTGTGCCATTAATGGGGGCTGAGGTAACACATGTGAGGGCTAAGGTAACTGATCAGGTATGGTCCTGGTAACTTCTCAGGTATACATGCCATCCAAAGATATTACATGTGGGTGGTAAGAATGATTGATTTATATGGCTATGTAGATATATGGATATCTGGATATCTGCATACATGGCAGGAACAAAAACAAACAATTGCAGCTGCTGTGGTTGTGTGACCTAAAACAATGGATACAATGGACATGGTAGAAATGTCCTTTTGTATCAAAATGACTTCAGGATGGGGCAACTGTGTGGCTTTCAAAACTGGTTTGAGTTTGGATTAAAACAGATTAGCATGGCATTGACTGGGTCAGACTGAGGCAGGATACTGTGCACTGGAGCTGGGATACACAAAGAAAATACAACCTAGAAGGAATATGACTCTGCTTCCTGCAGCCAAACAGCTTCAGAGCCAGTGGCTAATATATTTATTTTTTATATCTTATGGTTTTATTCATATTTAAATAATGTGAAACATCTCTGGCTCAGAAATTACTGGTTCTCTGGGCTTTTGCAATATTCAACCTGCTGTTTCTTCACCAGTTTTAGGAAAAGCTTTCACTAATATAGTTATCACACTATTTACATTTGCTTGATATTTCCTGGTATTTAGGAATTGTTTCAGGATCTACATAAATCGGTCAGTTTATCAAAGGGTCACTTGGCATAAGCACTTGGTCATAGAATTCAAAGAGATTCAGACTGTGTGTGTTTATGTGTGTGTTCTAATTGTTGTTTTAAGAAGAAACATGAATGGAATGAAGGGAAGAAAAATAAAAAAATTACTATAGTGGAAGGCAACTGCATTTTCCTCTACAGCAAGCTGGAACCTGCTAATAATAAAGCATACTTATCTTACTTATAGATTAGGCAAAATTTATCCCATCTAGTTCTCTTGTTAAAAAAACAGATATTCTTTGTCTAAGATTCTTTATGTGAATATACTCATTACCTACTTATTTTATATCAAGTAAATTTCCAGTAATATTCTCCAGTTTACTTTCTGTCTGTCCCTGGTTTTTTGTTTGTTTGTTTGTTTTTGCTTTTTTGGACACGTACACATAAAAATAGTTGTGTGATTCTACCTGTGCACACACATTCCAAACATTTACAGAGAGAAAACATAGCTTTGAGGCAAAACATCCTCCTATTCATGTGTGACAAAGCGTGTGTATGTGTGGAGAGAGAGAGAGAAAGGGCAGAATTTACAACAATTTTCAAAGATAACTTTTTTAAAAAGGATGGGAAGAAAAAAGCTGTCTGAAACACTATATTGCTTCAGTGGGAGTCAGACAAAGTAGCCACTGGCAACCACAGTAACTCAACCCTTTCTGATCTATCTGATCTTAGAAATTTGCCAGATGAATGTGGAAACTGCTTGGAAAATACAGTGGCTTAAAAATGCTGCACTAGATGGCTAATACCAGTCTGTAGGCTTGCAAAATGACATTGAGGCCTGAGTGCTCACCCTATGCAGTTGGGGAGGAAAGCTGGCTAGACCCTCTGTGCAAGATGGAGTAGATGGGAAGGAGAGTGTGCAGGCTTTCTCCCTGGAGAAAGCTTGTCCCCTCTCTGCCCCCTCTCTGCCTTTTGTCCTTTTGGTCTCACCCCTAGAAATGCCACCCACACAAGCCTTGCCCCCTGCACCAGATGACACCTAGAGTGATGTCACTGTTAAGGACTTTGCCCCATAAGAAAGGAAAGGCAAAATGGAACAGGAAAATAGCGGCTCCACATACTGTTGTAGCATTTCTGTTCTCTTCCCAAGAGGAGATGGTAATCAAAACATGCCTTTTGCCGATTGAATTTTTCCTGTTCTGTAAAGGTATGCTTTGACAACCATTCTCCTCAGGGAGTGCTACAATGTCGTGCAGAATGGAACAGAGAAAGCCACTACTCTCCTAATCTGTTTTCCCTTTCATTTCTCAGGTGGTGAAGTCTTTGGTCTTGTAAACAGTGATTATGAGGATCCAAATAGTGATATAAATTTCAGCAGTGTTATGTACAGGGATATTTCACAAAATCAAATACATCCACTGTAAAAGAGGGCAGACTTTTCTGTTTCTCATGATCTGGCAGAAGCAAAGCAACAAGCTATGAATGAAGCTTGTTCAAACTCATAGCTGAAACATCTGCCAACTCTCTATTCCCTCCGCCCACCACAAATGCCCCCCAGACCTGCCTAGGGCGCTGAAAAGAAACTGTCAAGATATCATTCTAGCTTCTCAGAGGAGAGGCTTTTTGGTCATGGCAGTAGAAAGAAGTTGGCATGAACAGTACTACATTCTCACCTGAGATCCTGAGACTGAAATACCCATCGTCATGGCAGGAAAGTATGTACGGAGTGTTTACAGCTAGAAGGACACTACTGACCCCAGTCAGGTATAGCAGACCATGTGAATGCAAGGGAAGAGAGGAGCAATAGTGACAAGGAAGGTGCAGCTGCTTCCAACGTGGTTTTGTTGGAGATGGTTTTTATTGCCATGGTCATGGGGCCCCCAAGGGCTTTGAAAATGTCTTAGTGGCAGTATATGATCTATGAAGCACACTCTGCCCACCCCATAATATTATGCATGCAGAATGACTGTGTCATTATGAATACTATGGAATGTATATGCCTGGGGGTATGTGAGGACTGTTGTTTTATCTCTACTGTCAATGAGCAATGGCTGAACAACAGAATTATTTGAAATCTTTTAAGGGATTGGAAGGCATTCAAATGTGTTAATTCTCCATAGAATATGAAGAATTTGTTTTTCCTTTAACTGTAAATTACATTCTAAGTGTTTATTAAATTAGAATGTGAATTTTGGATGAATCACTGGTTTTGGATTTATCTTAATCTGCAGCAAATAAGTTTTTCTTAGCCTCCAAGTGATGGATAACTTGTGGAACAGCCAGGCAGCTGTGTTATGTTCAGTTTGTGACCTTTGGTGATGAAGTTTTGTGGAAACTGTAGTGGATTTTGGGGGGGGGGGGGGGGAATATGAGTTTTTCCAACATTTTTGAAATACGTTTTTCTAAGTGTTTTTTTTTTTTAACAAGCTAATTGGGCAGCAGAAAAGTTGCAGTGCAGAGGAGTTTGAATATGTTAAAACTCTGAGCTGGGTAGAAATGTAAAATGGTATTATATAATATTTAAGCCACTTACAGTACAATCTGATTCATGTTTATGCAGATGTATGTACCACTGTGCTCTGTGAGTTCATTGCCAAGTAAGAATTCAACAGATTGAATCTATAGGTGCATCTACACTGTAGAATATTGCAGTTTGACACCACTTTAACTGCCATGGCTCCACCCTACAGAATCCTGAGATTTGTACTGTAGTTTTGTGAAGTACTAGCACTCTTTGGCAGAGAAGACTAAAATCTTGTAAAACTACAAATCCTGGGATTCCATAGACTAGAGATACATCATTTAAAGTGGTTTTAAGCTGCATTATTTCTACAGTGCAGATGCAACATGTGTCTTCAGTTCTACAATACTCAGCTAGGAGTAAATCTCTCTGAAATCAGCATGCTCACATGTAGACGGATGTGGATTGTGCTATCAATCAGTCTTCACATAGCATAGAATAATGGTTTCTTCTCTTTCACAGAGACTAGTCTGCAAAAAATATATCAATAACACACTACATTGTTATACTGCTATTATTCCACTTTTAAGTTCTATGGCTGTTTTCTATAGAATTGAGGGGCTTTTAGTGTAGGAAGGCCTAAAAGCTCCCTGGCTGAGAATTCTAAATGCCCTTCCATAAACTGCAAATCCCTGGATTCCACAGTAGACAGTCATAGCAATTGAAAGTGGAATAATAGCACTATAGCAGTATATTGTTACAAGAAAGAAAGAAACCTGGAACTTACAATCTATGTTATAAATGTACAAGAAACCAAACCAAACCAAATATCTTAAGAGAGGGATCAGTAGGAGTCTGATGATTTTTAAATCAGTGAATAAAATTCCTGCACTGATGTGTGTTACCTCCAGACACGGAAAAGTCTGTGGGAAAGTCAATACATTATGTTACGCATTAAGTTAATTGCTGATATTAGAAAAAATATGACAGATTTATGTTTATATTGGAAGAGTGAATTTTAGTCAATTAATAACTGAATTTATATATTTAAATTTATTTTATATGTAAAGGTAAAGGTATTCCCCTTTGACAAAGATGTCAAGTCATGTCTGACTGTAGGGGGTGGTACTCATCTCCATTACTAAACCAAGGGAGCCAGTGTTGTCAAAGATGGCTCTGTGATCACGTGGCCAGCATGACTGCACCAAATACTATTACCTTCCCACCAATGTGCTACCTATTTATCTACTTCCACTTTTACATGCTTTCCAACTGCTAGGTTGGCAGACGTTGGGACTAGTGACGGGAGGTCATTCTGTCATGTGGCACTTGGGCCTCAAACTACCAACCTGCCAGTCTTGCAATCATTAGAGTCACTTAATGCTACATTCCAACAAAGCTTTATATGTAGATGAGGGGAAATCTATTCAAGGTTTTTGCACTGGGGTCGACCAAAGTATTTACAGTGTGTTCTTGGTGTGTTTGTGGGCAGGGGATATATCTTTTTTTTCTGAGTAAATTCTTATTCTTATTAATATTATTAGCTTTATTTATAAAGCACCATAAATGTACATGGTGCTGTACAAAAACCAAAAAAAATCAAGAATATATAAAAAGCCTGCCTATGGCGTACACTCTAGAGGTTAAAATAACAAGTTAACAACATCAAAAGAAAACAAATCAAAACAGCAGATATCAAATATTGCGTCAAAACTACCAGGTCACAATCACAAACTCCCTGGGAACGCTTCCCTAAACAAATGGTCTTTAACTCGGTTTTAAAACTGGTTAGAGACATGTTGAGCCGTGCTTGTTCCAGGAGTGAGGGGCAGCAAGCGAGAAGGGACGAATCCAGGATGGGGCAGTGGAAATCCTGGGCTGGGACAGGAGACCTTGGCTACCAGAACGGAGGGAACAGGTGGGAATGTAGGGAGAAAGAAGTTCAGAGAGATAGGGAGGGGCCAGCCCGTGCAGGGCTTTGAAAGTGAGCAAGAGAAGCTTATACTGAATGCGGAAGGGAAAGGGGAGCCAGTGAAGGGATGACAATGGGGGGGGGGGAACATGGTCCTACCAGTGAGCAAGTGAGATAATGCGAGCAGCTGAGTGCTGAACAGAAATTAATGGGTGGAGGTGAGAGAGAGGGAGCCCTGCCAAGAGAAGGTTGCTGTGGCCCCGATCCAGCCAGGAAAGGGATGGCCTCCCTCTGCCTCTTAAGGGCAACCTGTAGAGCCCCTTACTTAAAAAATTAAGAAATATTAAAAACCTTAAATCTGGAGAAACATTAATGCTGAAATTATAATTTAAATCATTTACTTTTAGCTTTAAAATAAAGTTAAAGTTAGTTCTTCTCATTAGCAAGTTATTGCACAGCTTAAATGATTTTACTTAACTAGTTTCTGTCAAAGTGCTCATTCTTTGATACCAACTAAGGCATGACTCCAGACTATCTGAAGAACCATGTTTCCTGTATAACATGCTAGAGTTTCGAGGACCACTATCACAGTTTCATTTGGTAAGGGAACATAAGGCCTTCTCAGTGGCTGAATTTATGACATTGTAAACCACGTTACAACTGTCCAGATCATAAATGCAGGATTCCATAATGATTCCATTCCCATTGCATAATGATTGCCTGTTGGTGAGTATTGCCATAGCTACACGCCAGTGGGACCATTGCACAAATGGAGCAAGCAGTGTGGCTATGCATAGTGGTTGTGATGTACAGCAGTAAGGCATTTTGCAGGACATGCTGTCCTTGCACAGTGGCAGCACAAAGAGAAAAGGGCAACACTGCCAAACAGAGCTATGGAGGACTGGGAATTCAGAACAGAGTGAAGTGGAAGGTGATGGGTAGCCTGTGCCCCATTGTGCTTTGAGAGCCCTTGTTGCACAGCAAGACATCTTTTGCAGCGTCCAGTTGCACATCATCTGAGTTCTGTACCATTTGCATATCGTATCAACAACATAGCGTCATCAACTTAAATGTACACATTGCAGCACATGATATATTATCTCAGTCTTCCATTTCTATGATAAAATCAAACCTAGACCATTGTGCAGATTATAAAATAGCATATGTACATCGTCATTACATTATGCCAATTGCATTGACATTGGGCCAATTGCACTTTTTCCATTGGGTTCCTTAAAATAGGGTCCATCCACATTTTCTTGTTGAATTCTCTCCTTACATTCCTCCAAATGCTACATTCAGAAGTGTAATGAATTCAGAAGTGTAATGTGCTAATTGCAAACTTTTGTATCTCATGATTTTCCATTTTTAATGGATATTCTTGAAAATATTGAAAGGTCCAGTAATAATTTGAACATTTGCTATATCTTCTTATTTGCAGCCAGTTACAGAGTTCCATGTTTCAGAGTTTTTCACATTTTCCTTTATTTTATACTAAATGTTGTCTGGTTTGCATAAGCCAAAGGCAGTAAGTAATTGGGGATTCTTTCTTTCTTTCTTTTTTGCCTAAGAAGATTGTTTAGCTTATGAATGTGGACAGTTATTTATTAGTTTTTTTTACTAGTCTTAATACATTTTTGTGCCTTCTAGAGACATGAGGTTAATAACCAGCTCTTGTGGGACCGGGTGCTAAATCAATTAAGATTAATGAGCTCCTGTCTGCATTAGTGACTAACACAGAAAAAGGATGCAACTTTGATATATTATCCAACTACTTTGTTCTTCATGGCTGTATAAAAGAGCTATCACTGCATATTGCAATGTGCTATCACTGTACATGCTATATGTAGGGGAAAACGTTGCCATCTATAGTTTCAAAGTAAATTGTCTTAATGTATATGCTTTTTGACAGAGAATGCAACATGTGACACAGACACCATCCTGAAAAGCAGGTTTGAAACCCATATCATCAGCAAAATTAATTGTGTCAGTCAGCATTTGAAAATATATTTTTTCTTTCTAAGGCTATAACAATGGTAAGTGAAAACATTGTTCTAGGACGTGACTTATTTAAATCAAAGATGGATTAATCTGTCCATTCCCAATTTTTTGAAGCTTGTTTCGTCCTTTCCTTTATCAGTGTGGAATGTTTTGGAACTCCCCATGAAATGGCGCCGCTCGAATTAACGGGCCGGCGCTGTTGCCGCGTGAAGGAAGGCCTCTCCCCTTCCCGGGCGCCAGGCTTGGGCGCCCCAGCGGCCGGTGCGAGCGCGGGCTCGATGCTGATTGGCCATCGGGAGGAGCAGGAAAGGAACCTGTCTGATTGGCCACAGCAGGGTATGGCGTGCCCTCCTATTGGTGGAGAGCTCGGAGAGGGTGGTGCCTCCATCGTTCCTGAGCCCTCATTGGTTGTTGGGCCTATTTAAGGCCGTGTAAGGTGAGCGTCGGCACCATTGCCAGTTCTGCTCTGGGGGCCAGCAGATCAGAGGCTTCACTGCCTATTTTGCCGCACAGTAGGGGGCGGGGCTTTGGGTCTGACAGCCTTCCTCGCTGCCTAATAGGTGGGGCATTTTGTTGGTGAGGGCATCTTTACCACCTCCCCACTTCTTGGTAACAATCACCCGCTCCTTCAGGTTTGTTGCTAAGGGACTGGCAGACAGGGTTCATGTTTTTTGAGAAGGCCTTTTGTTTTGTTTTGTCTTCCTTTTTAATCTTAATAATTAATAATTGTTGTGCCTGCGGCCTTGGCCCCTGCTGATCACACATCCAGTGTTCAGAATTTTGGCTTCAACTGTTTTTTCAACTGCACGGTGCTCCCGGCGGTGTTTGGAATTTTGGCTTCAACTGTTTTTTTCAACTGCACGGTGCTCCTGGTGGTGTTTGGAATTTTGGCTTCAACTGTTTTTTCAACTGCACGGTGCTCCTGGTGGTGTTCGGAATTTTGCCTTCAAACTGTTTTTTGTTTTGGTTTGGTTTGTTTTTTGTTTTAACTGCACAGTGCTCCCAGCTTCAACCATGCTGGGCACGTGCAAACAATCGTCTTGATGACTTTGTGACTGCAAACTGTTCTTCGGCACGGTGCTCGCGGCTTCGGCCCTGCTGGGCACGTGCTCTCTACTTGGTTGGTGATTATTGCACTGCTGACTTTACACGGTGCACGCGGCTTTGGCCAGCTGGGCACGTGATTTGTAACCAGTGCTTGTGACTTGACAACGGTGAACTGTAATTTACACGGTGCTTGCGGCTTCGGCCCTGCTGGGCATGTGTTTCCCTTCACCTATAAGCAGCTTTGCAATACTTTTTTCTTGCTGACTACAGTCCCAATCTTAGTGTTGTCAGACCAACCAATTTCAACATGTCACCAAAATCAAGGAAGTCAAGTGGTGCTGCACAAGTTACCAGTTCTTTGTGAAAACAAATTGTAGGTCCTGGGAAGAGCTAGCCCCAGGGACTAGGAGGTGCCCAGCACGTACGTATGCCTGTAGACAGGGGAGTTCGACAGTTGTGGTGGATCCTGCGACAATAGTAATGGTCCAGGGACATCCTCCCCCATTGCAGGCATCTTTGATCATTAGCCAAGAGATGGCTGCAAAACTGATGTGGTCCTTCTCAGAAATCATTGCTAAGGCCATGGCAGCCTCCCAAGTATCGACATCTGCTGGTGTTGCATGTCTGGATCTGGATCCCGGGAAGGCGACAGGGAACAACAGTTGGCAGATGATGTCCTCAGCTTGGGACCCAGCTCTTCGGCTTGGACCTCCGTTGCTTGAGTGGATGTCTCCAGCTCAAGTTCTTCATCTGGCTCTAGCTCTACATCTTACGAGTTCGGAGGACGACGAGCTTATTGGGGGAACCTCTGTGGCCGGTGGCAAAAGGAAGAAATGCAAGGGAAAAAGAGTAAATGGAACAGGACTGCATCTGTGTCTCGTTTGGGACATGTTGGGGAGGGGGTGTTTCACAGGTTGTGCCTACAGGTAGAGAAGGGTTCTGGGTGGACCATGCTTTGGTCCCTGGGTTTCCCTGCTGTGCTATCCGGTGCAGGTCCTGGCATCCTGGCCTGCAAGGTGTATGGGCCTTGGGCCTTGGGCATCCCTCCCTCAGCTCCTGGTGAGCGTCCTCCTGGGTCTCACCTTTCAAAAAAATGTGCAAAAATGGAATTTTAACAGGTTGTTTCGTTGACATTTTCACACTATTGCAACCAAAAGGGCATGATGCCCTTGCTGTTACATCCACCAAACGGGCAAAACAAACAAACAAACAAACAAAACACCCTAAGGTTCCCTCAGCAGAGCATACATTCTCCATAGGGCTGTTATCTCAATGGCATTCCTCAAGAGAGCTTGACAATTAGATTGCCACATGCTTCATGTTCTTAGAGTCAGAGATGTACCTGGTGAGGCAGCTGCTATCACCTATGATGCAGCCTTTTGTCAGCAGGCTTCTCAGAGCTCTAGAGAGCACTGGGATCTTATTCACAATGAAATTTGGTTGCTTGAGGTGGTCCCTCTGACCAGGTCCAAAGGGGCCACCAGACCGAATGGTAAGAGGGACATAAATTGGTCTGCTGGGAATATAATGCAGGAAGATGCTCCAGGTCTCACTGCAGATATGACCACATCTTTGAACTTTGTCGGGGGCCCCATAGTAAGGCAGCTTGCCCAAAATCAGGCCACCATCCCTTTCAGCATGGGGCCCTGCCCAATCCCCTCCTCCTTCAGAGTCTAAGAATCTTAAATCAGCTTGAGATATGCTGGAGGTTCTTATGAAAAAGATTCAAAAAGAAATAGATGCCGGCTGCATTGAAAGGCCTTTTGATTCTCCGCCTTTCCCAAACATTCAGGTGTCTCCCTTAAGAGTTGTCCCCAAGAAGGCTCTGGGGGAATTCCGACTTAGCTATGCTTCGTTCGACCATGTGGTCCAGCTAGTGCAGGCATGTGGCCGCGGAGCCCAAATGGCCAAATGTGACATTCAGTCTGCTTTCTGCCTTTTGCCTGTTCACTCTGATGATTTCCACCTGTAAGGGCTTAAGGTACAAGGCTGATGGTATTTCGATAAGGCTATACCAATAGGCTGTTCAATTAGCTGCGCAGCCTTTGAGGCCTTCAGTACTTTCCTGGAGTGGGAGGTAAAGCGCAGGGCTTGCTCCCCGCTTGTGACTCATTAACTGGATGATTTCCTTTTCACCGGACGGTCCGGCTCAGACCATTGCCAGATGCTCCTAAATACCTTTTCTGCTTTGGCATCTGAGATCGGGGTCCCTTCAGCAGCTGATAACACTTAAGGGGCCAGCTATGTCCCTCACATTTTTGGGTGTCCAATTGGACTCGGTTGAAGGAGTTTCTCGTCTCCCTCCTGACAAATTGAGTGCTCTAAAAAAAAAAAAAACTTATTTCAGAATTTCTTGCATCCCAAAAAGTTACTATGAGACAGGTGCAATCCCTCCTGGGTCACCTGAACTTTGCGTGCTGTGTGGTTTCTCCTGGTCGCCCCTTTTGTGCCAGGCTGGCCAGAGCTACTGCAGGTATTTCCAGGCCTCATTACCATGTGAGCATTACCAAGGGTATTAGAGAGGATGTGAAGATTGTGATTTGGGCTGTTTTTTCAAGGACACTGGTGTGCTCAAAAATGGCCAAAGGGTTGGGCTTAAGAGGATGTTGTTAATAATTTATTTATTTATTTATTTATTTTGGAATTATTTGGAAACATGAGTTCTCCACCAAACGTGTTCTGTTCTGCTGCGATAATCAAGCCATAGTTGCTGTTGTTAATAGCCTGTCTTTCAAATCAGAAAGAGTCGTGCTGGTGCTGTGGCTCGTACTCACTTGTTTAATTTTAACATTTCTATCACAGCTTGGTTTGTTCTTGGTTTGCAAAATAATTTAGCTGATGCTCTTTCTCGATTCCAGGAAGACAGGTTTCAATGGCTGGCTCCAAAGGCAGACCCCAGGGCATTTTGTCTTCGGTGGCCCCCTCCACTCTCAGGGCCTATAATAAGGTTTTTTCTAAATTGTCCTCCTTGTGGGGTGCCCTAGGCATTCCGGCACTTTGGCCTATGGATTCGACAACTGTTTTATGCTTCATGGCGTGGTTAAAGTATAGTGGGGTTTCCCCACGCTCTATTTCTGTTCACCTTGCAGGTATTTTGTTCTTTGCAAAAGCCTCCAGCCTGGTTGATCCATGTGCTTGTTTCCAAGTGCGTTGCACTCTGGAGGGTTGGAGATGCATGCATATGGACAAAAACGATGCCAGGCACCCTATCTGTTTTTACACTGCTTCAGGATATTGTTTCCCAGCTTCCCGCCATTTGGGGCCCTGAGGGTAGGGGAGCTGGTCCTGTCTTCGAAGACCTATTGCTCAAAAAGATACTTGTGCATCACTGATGTTTTGTTCAATGTTGATGCTGTATGTTTGACAGTTCTCAGGTCAAAATGTGATAAACTGGGCTGAGCCTCATCGATCATATTGGGGCACCTAAAAGACTCGCACCTCTGTCCTGTTCGGGTTCTAAAAAGGTTTATTAGGCACCAGCCTGCATGTCAAGGATCCCTATTTTGTCATGCTGATGGCTCACCTGGCACACGCTTTCAATTTGTTGCTGTGTTAAAGCTGGCCCTTCAGGCGATGGGTCTTCTTTTGGTTGAATTTGGGGGCCATTCATTCCGCATTGGAGCGGCCACATCTACAGCCTGTGCTGGACTCTCTACTGATGTCATCAAGTAAATTGGTTGATGGAAGTCTAGGGTGTTTGCGGGCTATGTGCACCCTGATTTGGACTCTTGCTCAAGCGGATGCTATTAATGTTATTTGTGGAGGGTTCTTTTTCAGTTCTTAGGGTTGGCGGCAGGCGCTCTTTCAGACCTGCCTGTGTGGCGGCAGCATAGGCCTGGATCTGGGGTAGGGGTTTCCAGGGCCCGCTGGCACTGGATCGGGAGTCCTCATGACCCGGGTAAGGAGCGGTTCGCTGTGGCCATTGCGGGGGCCACAGTCGATTAATACCCGGTGACTAGGATGTCTCGCAATTCGATGTGAAGCAGCGCAGTTGCCTAACTGCGCAACAGGGCGGAGCTTGGCACCTACGTCATCCCGATGTTTGCCCCTGCTACCAAGGGTACATCAACCAACCAGGGTGTTGCTGATGGCCAGATCCAGACCTTATGCTTTGGGCCAACCCTATGGTTTTGTGTTGTTCTGCATGTGTGGAACAGTTAATAAAGTTGTGGCCTTTTTTCCTCCAACCAGGTTTCTGTATTTATTGGGGGGGGCCCTGACCTGCGCGGCAAATGGCGCCGCTCGAATTAACGGGCCGGCGCTGTTGCCGCGTGAAGGAAGGCCTCTCCCCTTCCCGGGCGCCAGGCTTGGGCGCCCCAGCGGCCGGTGCGAGCGCGGGCTCGATGCTGATTGGCCATCGGAAGGAGCAGGAAAGGAACCTGTCTGATTGGCCACAGCAGGGTATGGCGTGCCCTCCTATTGGTGGAGAGCTCGGAGAGGGTGGTGCCTCCATCGTTCCTGAGCCCTCATTGGTTGTTGGGCCTATTTAAGGCCGTGTAAGGTGAGCGTCGGCACCATTGCCAGTTCTGCTCTCCCACCCTCCCTCCCTGTTTAGGGAGTTGATTGTCACAACTTCTGTTATGGGTGGCAGCATAGGCCTGGATCTGGGGTAGGGGTTTCCAGGGCCCGCTGGCACTGGATCGGGAGTCCTCATGACCCGGGTAAGGAGCGGTTCGCTGTGGCCATTGCGGGGGCCACAGTCGATTAATACCCGGTGACTAGGATGTCTCGCAATTCGATGTGAAGCAGCGCAGTTGCCTAACTGCGCAACAGGGCGGAGCTTGGCACCTACGTCATCCCGATGTTTGCCCCTGCTACCAAGGGTACATCAACCAACCAGGGTGTTGCTGATGGCCAGATCCAGACCTTATGCTTTGGGCCAACCCTATGGTTTTGTGTTGTTCTGCATGTGTGGAACAGTTAATAAAGTTGTGGCCTTTTTTCCTCCAACCAGGTTTCTGTATTTATTGGGGGGGGCCCTGACCTGCGCGGCAACATTTGCTTACCCTTTTCTACATATTTTGTACATACTCTCACTAACTCATCTTGTGTACATTTTCCTTTGAGGAAACTGTACACAGTTTTGTAAAAAAAATATTGCAAAAGATCACTTCATACTTCAGGGTAAAATATTGAAAAATACCCAAGAGATGGCTGCATATGAGTTATATATACGTTTCAAGAATAGGTTACAAACTAAACAATTTTTCCCCATTCCTACTTTGGGTAGAAAGCAAGGATGATGACATTAGCATGTGGCTCTCTGAAGGCAGGAATGACTAGGAAAACATCATGTGTTTTGTGACTTTTTTCCTCTCCCACAGAGTCTGGTTCTCAAGACCAAGCCAGGCAGTTGGGAAGCAGCCATCTCTATGCATCTCAATTTCTGGTAATACCACACTATACACTTACACTGCTGTTATTACATTTTTGCTGCAATGGCTTGGTCTTCTGTGTTATTCTGGATAATAAATTACAAGAATTTTAATTCTTGTAATTTAGTGAGGCTTAATTACAATGGCTGAAAATGCTAAATGCCCCTTCTTGAACTGCAAATCCCAGGATTCCGTCAGAGGCAGACATAGCAGTAATGTGGAATAATTGCACTATAACAGTGTGGTATCTTCCTCTTTGCCTCCTTTTTTTAGGAAACAGGGTAGAATGGGGGGGCAGCAGTCACCCACCCCTACAGAACACACAGAACAGCCACCTAAAAATTACTCCCTTCACAGCTGCTCAGTAGATAGACTAGCTGTGGTTTTACACCAAATTTCAACTATAAAACACATTGCTAAATTCAGTTACTGGTAGCTTTTATTTTAATTTATTTTGAGAGACTTTGGGGAGTTGCAAAAAAGAGACTGGGGACTTCATGTGACCCATGGGGCCACATTTTCCACCCTGTACTAGTGCTATATGCACATACAACAGCAATCCTCAGTAATTATGTGCCCCCTCTCCAATTTCTGTTTGTGGAGATCTGCATCAGAAGAAGAGTAGGCACAAACTTCTGCTTTTCACTGAATGATTCCCTCATCAGAATTCACTGTTTTTCAATATACTTTTTCTAACAATCTGGAATCTTCTTTTTGGAATCTGGAATGTTATTTTTTATAAAACCTGATAATTTAAGGTAACACATGTTTTCCCAATTTGAATGGAACAGAAAACAATATTCTGTTTCCCTCAGAAGCAGAGGTGGTAGCCTACCATAGAGGGGTGATCAACAAAGAGAGAATAGGATAAATATGAACGACTTCCTCCTCCCAGGAATTGCTTATTCAAAGTTCCTATTTCCCCTTGTCTCCTGCCTGTGGCTAGCACTACAATGTGGCATCTCTCTCCTTCTTTAATATTCTTGTGGATGTTAACAACAAATACCTCCTCAGTTCTCTTTATATTTCAGAAAACCTTTAGCCTCTGTAAGAGAATTCAAAACAGAACACATTTAAGTGACTGGGATCAGGGACAACATGACAAGATTTTACTAGGATTCCACTGTATAAAAATACTAGTCTTTGGCAACATGAGCAGTCTAGCCACTTACCAGAGTAAGAAAACAACAACAATAAAGCCTCTTATCTCAGCCCCATTCTAAGCCATTTTCCAAACAAAGTATAAGATAGCGTTCAGTGGGTTAGTCCCAACTGGAGTAAATAACTAGAGTACATACATTGAATCAATTATTTAGTGGTGAGTCACCATAGGTAAATTCAGTTCATTTAATTAGTCTATTCTAGTTGGGACTAACAATAGTGTTTGGGCCATGGTACCATGTGAATTTAATGTTGACAGGTAAGTTGAAAGCACATACATACACATTCTACAGTGAATGGATATATCCTTTTTCCCTCCACATATTTCCCTGGCATTTATCACTGAGATACCCATGGTGGCACAGGGGATACACACTCACCACCATTTTCTTTATGACTCATTTGTGCTATCTATCCATTTGTAATTGATGTGCAGATAAAATATCAGGCTACATGAAAAATATGGGAGGGGAGAATAGAATAGAGAATATAAATGAATTTAATAAGTATTGGGACAACAGTACAGCAATAAGTATTATGTTGAAATTTAATTATTCTCATGCCATTTAAGAGAACATTGAATACATGAGTAATTAGATGATTTCCCACTGGACACCAGATGATGCTGGTGCCTTGGATTCACTTTGAACTGAAGTTCATGGAAATATAACTAATATAACTAATCTCTAGTAGAAACTTCAGTTCAAGTGAAATCACCAACACAAAATTGGGGAATATAGATATGAGGAATATACTATTGTAATGCTATAATGCAAGAGCTGTGGAGAGTTTTACTTACAGGAAAGTAACTTTTGCTTCTTGGCTAGCACAGCATGTGCATTTCCATGTTTATGTATCAAACAAAACACAAGCAAAGCAGAATTTGATTTAGATCCTGTTAATGACAAATATACACAGATCAAGAAGAGACCTCTATCATTTCCTCACTCATGACCAGGAGTGAACAACCTGTGGCCCTCCACATGTTGTTGAAGAACAACTGTCACCATCTTTCACCATTAACTATGGCCTAAAGCTAATGGGGGGTGCAGTCAAGAGACACCAGGCAAGCCACACAAAATCAGCCAGATTGATTAATAAGCTACCACAATAAGAAAGAGTTTGGTCAAAAGATAAATGGCAGCAGAAAGAGATTGTTTTGGGATTTTTTCAGTTCAACCCCTTTGGGACAGTTCTAGAATTCCTCTACAATTACTGTACCTACACAACACTAGAATCAGAAAAATACTGCAGATTTGGAAATTTGGGGCAAATACTCCTGGGGAAATTTGTCTTTCGTTATCTGTCTTTCACTTCACGGTTCTAATTCTCAAAAGAATTTGATAGCAGTAGAAGGGACTTAGATTAGGAATGAGACACTGGCATTTTGGAAAAAGAATACATCATTAAAACTCTACTGTCCATTGTCACTGCACACAAATTTGCCTAAATGCTCCTGTTGATTCATAGATTTTTCAAGACTTTTTTCAGTTCTCCACTAGGACAGTGATGATGGTAATGATGGACCAAGGAGAGGGTGCAAAAAGGTGGGAGATTGTTTATTCTGCTGGAAGCAGTGGGATCCAGGAGAACTAAAGCATTGGATCTTGGTCTTAGATTTGCAGCAGTAGTTTTGATGACTGTTTGGAGAAGTGAAAGGAATAGCACCTGTTAGATGGCAGGGTCTTTTGATGCCCAAATTTTTATCTTTGTTTCTGGCATTGTGCTTCTCCTCAGTCTTGATTTTCTCAGCCATTGCCAGGCTGCCTGCTAGACCTATATGAAAAGAACAGCATGAAAATAAACACTTCAATTAAAAGTCCTGTGTTGACTAAATTTGAAAGCTTGCCAAAACCCAACATATTTTTTGAGAAATTAGTCACAGCATAGTGTGACCCTATGTTGTATGCAGCTTGTATCCACCTCAACCCCAGCAAGAAATATTTTAGTTATTTGGATTAAGAAAGATTAAATAGTGCTCCCAGCAATCCTAATAGGAGGTAGTTAATGATGAATATATTAATAAATACATGTTTATTAATATTGAAAACAGTAGTGTAAAACATCTTGTTGGTAAGTTAAGTTATTAGACAACACAGTATCCTCAAGTGATAACAGATCATAGCAACAAGCAGTTGCAACCAACCACTCCTGTTGTCAAGTCCAATCCAATATAAAATAAATTTATGTATTGAGTTGCGAATATAATGGCTTGATTTAAAAAAAAAAGGTATGGCTTTTTGAGGTTATTTGAATTTTATGCTCATATATAATATCTTTAAATACTGTATTTGCATGTATTGTTTGCTCCAATGTATAGTCATACAGCATAAGATAAACAAAATAAGGAATTTTGTTATGTAGTCAGCATTGCTTTTTAGGCCTTAAGTTTTTGTCAAACTGACAAAAAAAAATTATTTTTATTTTTATTTTATTTTTTATTTTTTTTGGTGGAGCTTTCGGGCTATGTGGCCATGTTCTCGAAGAGTTCCTTTCTGACGTTTCGCCAGCATCTGTGACTGGCATCTTCAGAGAATGATAGCCTGGAAAAGGATTGGAGATATATATCCTGTGTGACCCTGGGAAGGAAGGAGTAATTTGCAAATGTATTGTTCTGTTGCTAATGGCAGTCCTCCGGGTTGGAGGATATGCAAACAAGGATTAATGTCTGCTGATACTCATTGTCTGCAGGGAATCCCCTGGCCTTAGGCTGTTTCTCATTTGCATAGGTTGAGTCTTAACCTTGCTATCCTTCAGGACTGGTAGCCAAGCTTTGTTTACTCTCAGGGTTTCTTCTTTCCTGCTCAAATTGTCCAGGTGTTTATGGACTTCAACAGCCTCCCTGTGCATTCTGACATGGTAGTTGTTGGCATGGTCCAGAATTTCAGTGCTTTCAAACAACATTTTATGCCCAGGATGGTTTATAGCATGTTCTGCTACTGCTGATTTTTCCGGTTGACCCAGTATGCAGTGTCTCTCATGTTCCTTGATTCTTGTCTGCACACTGTGTTTGGTGGTCCCTCTCATGGCCGCTGGAGTCTACCGCATTCCATGCAGCTGCGGACAGGTCTACATAGGGAAAGCCATATGACAAGTGCAAGTTTGGGGAGAACAATTTAAAGAAAAAGAGCCAGGTTAAAAGAGCAAACAATAACTGTACCACACAGGTTCTCCTATTACTTCTTTTGCTTGGCTTAATGGTTTACTGAATGCATTAAAAAAAATAATCCCCCACTCATAATAACATAATGTGAATTAGGTTTTGGGGGCCCTGACTAAACCCTTAAGTAATTAGTATTTCTCTGCTAGTGTTCAAAACTCTTCATTATGAAATAAAAAATAAAAAGGATTTTTAAAATTACATTATGAGACCATTTTTCCTCTTTCTGTAACATTTATCATTATATGACTTACTGAATATATCATTATCTCATTGGATGGAACAGTATGTATGATTCCATATCTTGCGGTCTAATCTTGAATTGATAGAGTATGGTGCAGAAATCTTTCATCAGTACAAGTTCAGGTTATAATAATCAAGTGTGTAATTAAAATCATGATTGGCCAGTGCAGTCTTTAGTTGCCTAATGAAATCCAAGTTTGACATAAAAGGAATCAATGTATGCATTAATTTCTGCGTGTTCACAGCTTCCAGTTCAGTTCCAATTCCCTGAATAGGAAGTTTATCATCTTAATTATGTGCATAGCTAAAAGCAAAGAAGCACATCCAGCACAGCAGGACCACAAAGCACTTATTTCTCTAGGCTGACTTGCATGTAGACAATCTAATGGGTTTAATCTGCATCACAAAATATCTGATCATTTGCACAAAATATGTACACAAGCAACGTTTCAAAAAGCCAAGCTGTTAATCAGACAGCATTGTCTGAAATATATTAAAATGGATTATGAAAATTGCTAATACCAGTCTGTATGCTGAATAAAAACAACAACAAAGTTATGATTTCTTCTGTCTGCCCAGTTCATTTTCTGTGTAATTTTTGAAAGTTTGCTGTAACCACAATAGGTCTATTTCATAGCAGTGGTCACTTATATCAATCAGAATATGAAAGCATTTGCACATCATTAACAGGTCATATAGTAAAGTGTTCACAAATAGAAGGTTTGTAAGTAATAACAAGTATTTTAAGCTTCCAGTTCCTCCTGTTTCCTTTCCATCTTTTAAAAACCAAACATTAATTAAATCTTCCATTGTTCATTTTATTGTTCCCCCCATTAAAAGGACTGGACTGGAATGCATAAAACTATCACCACCAGTATTGAAAATAGCAAAGAAACTGCATGTGAAGAATACCAGAAAATTCTTGATGGCCCGAAGCAGACGGGCCAAATAAAGCAGCTTCCCTCCACTTTGGTGGTATGGCATTTAGATGATGCATTTTCCTGAAGTGGACAGAAACCGTGCCAAAGCCCCTAAGACAGTCCAAAGCCGGCTGAAAACAGAGCAAAAAAATCCTGCTCCTGCCAGTGGAGGCTTGTGACCGTTGGTGACGGTCTGCTTTCGGGAGCGGCCCATCCAGTCGCTGTGGTCTCAGAGCAATTGCAGCCAGAGTGGCTGCAGATTGTTCCATTTTGCCCATTTGCTTCACCCTAATGTTAGGTAGTTTCACAGGAATTGTAAAATGTGCAAAGTCTATATGCATCTCAAGACTAATTCTGTTCTTGAAAAAGTATGTGTTCCGTTCAAAATTGAGACTTATGTAAAAACCTTTTAGACATACTTGTCAGTGAAAGTGTTTGACCTTATTGTGTTATTCATTCTTTGAATGACAGACAGTGCTAAAGAGCCAACAAATTTTAGAATACTCAGTTGATTCCAATTTGAATATTTGTAAAACTACTAATGCTTTTTGTTAGTTTTTCAAGGCTGAGGATTACAAGATTTTGGTCATATCACTCAAGCTACTTACTCAAGAGTATTTCAAGTGAAATTATTTGAATTATTTGGTTTTAAAGGTTAGCAATATCAATAACTGATTCTAAAACCCATTTGGGATCCATATTACTGTTACCAGTCTATCGACCTATCTGTCTATCTATCTTTCTATCTACACACACACACACACACACACACACAAAATCTGTGGAAGTATTCAAAAAGTGGGGGAAATGCTTGAAAATCCATGAAATTATAGGGAGGAAAAGGCAAATATTTTAAGAACATAATTTCAGCAAAGTTTTTGTGTTCTGCTTTACAAAACATTTTTTCCCATAAATTTATTTTTCTAAACGTCATGACCAATTAAAATTCAAGTCTACAAACAAGAATACTAAGTTTTACTAAACAACAAACAAACAAACAGCTTCATTTATATACCGCTTCATACTGCCTAAGGAGTGTCTGAGCGGTTTACAACTGTAAGCTACTTGCCCCCAACAATCTGGGTACTCATTTTAGCGACCTTGGAAGGATGCAAGCCTGAGTCGAGCTTGAGCCCTTTTGCCGGTTTTGAACTCGCAACCTTATGGTTTTGAGTGAGTGGCTGCAGTACAGGCATTTAACCACTGCAGGGCGCATCAAAGAATTTATGGGAGATACATTTGTACAAACATACTATGGTCCATTTAAGTTCACTGACAAGACTGCAGTCAAAAGAGAGGAATAACTGCAGTCAAAAGAGAGGGGTGGGAGGTAGGGTTTTGGGTTATTGGAGTTGTTTTTAATTATTGTAACCTGCTCTGATTGGTGACAGAGGAGCGGGCTATAAATAAAATTTTATTATTTTATTATTATTATTAACCAAAAGCCTGATTTATTCAACCATAACACAGATAGTTACATATGTGATTTTGAAATGTATTTATTTGAGATAAAACCACTGCTCTTAGGTGGTTCCAATCCTTTCTCTCTGGCAGATCCCAAAAGGTGAGACTCGGGAAAAGCTGCTCCTCCAAAATTGAGCTTAGTTGTGGCATCCCTCAGGGCGCCATTCTATCCCCAATGTTATTCAATATCTATACGAAGCCGCTTGGAGAGATCATTCGGAGGCACGGAGCTCAGTGTCATCAGTACGCTGATGACACTCAGATATATTTCTCCGTGACCAGATCGTCTGCTCAGACCTCAGATGGCGTCTGCTCTCTCAATGACTGCCTTGGGGCGGTAATGGGTTAGATGAGGGAAAATCGATTGAAACTCAATCCAGACAAAACGGAGGTACTGACAGTTACGGACCCTAAACCAGTTTTGAGAATACAACTTCCAGTCCTAGACAAAGTCACACTCTCCTCACAGGACTCTGTTCGCGGCCTGGGGGTACTCCTCGACCTGTCACTTCCCATGACCGGTAAGGTGAATGCGACAGTCAGAAGTGCCTGTTATCAGCTCCAGCTGATATGCCAGCTGCACCCTTTTCTGGAGATGAGGGACTTGCAAACTGTGGTACATGCACTGGTAACCTCACGTCTGGACTTCTGTAACACACTCTACATAGGGCTACCCCTGTACTTAACCCGGAAACTGCAACTGGTTCAAAACATGGCAGCCAGGCTTGTCACTGGTACATCTAGGAGAGCACATTACACCAGTGCTTAAATCCCTCCACTAGCTGCCAATTAGTTTCCGGGCATAGTACAAGGTGTTGATGTTAACCTTTAAAGCCCTACATGGCTTGGGTCCATCCTACCTGAGGGACCACCTCTTCCCATATGACCCCCCCCCACACACACACACTCCGGTCCTCTGGGAGGAATCTGCTACAGCCCATGAAGACCAGGCTGGTCCAGACCGCCCAGTGGGCCTTTTCAGCTGTCATCCCCAAGCTGTGGAATGACCTGCCGGATGAGATGCATCTTATTCCATCCATTCAAGGCTTTTAAAGAGCCTTAAAGACGCATCTCTTCCGGCAGGCCTTCCCAGAAGAAGTGTAACCACCTCCCGGCCTTGAAATGCAACTCTTGAGTTTTCCCATCTTATTCTCCTGCATTTTTTCACCCTTATACAGCTAAGGTCTCCAGGTTGGAACTTTTATTGCTGTTTTTATTTTATTTTTATTCGCTCATTTTATTGATTTTAATTTTGCTGTGATTTAATCCTGTTTTAAGGGGGGGAGTTGGGTGATGGGATGGGATATTTTAATTGTATTGTTTTTTAGCCCTGTTGTAATATTATTATTATTATTATTATTATTATTATATAAAGAAATATATGGTTAAAGTGTTTTATTGAGGCTTGACAGTTCCAGATTCAAGTATCAACAGTGTCACAAAACTCATTATGCAAAGGGATCTTGTGGCACCTTTGAGACTAACTAGATCACCACACTACACTCTTATAGTGCTGCTATTCCAATTCTGGCTGCTTCCTGTTGCATTCTAGGACTTATAGTTTAAGAAGAGGAATTTAGAATTCTCAGCCAGAGAGCTCTTAGGCCTCACTGAACTACAGAATGCAACAGAAGGCAGCCAGAGCAGTAAAAGTGGAATAATACCACTATAAGAGCATTGTGTGATAATGTGGTCCATGCGTGAAAGAAATTGTAGCATAAGTGTTTGTAGACAAAGAGGGGAAACAGACGGGCAAAATGCGGCATCTTCCCAGTGACTTGGAGTGTGTCGCACACACAGTGCATGCCCCCAGGATGCTGGGAACATGCTGTGAAGGCCCCCCGTTGCCTACACAGTGGCAGTTTTTCAGCGCTCCAGTGGCACAGTGTTTAGATGCCACACACCACTGGAGCTCCAAAACAATGCCATCACAGCAACAAAGACACATTTTTCCTTCTGCTTCTTTTTGTGCTGGGAAAATGCTGGGTTGGGGGCGTGATGTGGGTTTGCTGCAGCACTGCAGCATGTGGCTCCATGGCAGCCTCAATTCAACATTTTTGGACCATCTGTTTCATCCCATAGTCTGCTTTATCAGGTGCAGTGTTTGAAAGCTTATGCTACAACTTTTTTTGCTCAGTTGGTTTGAAAGATGCAATTGCTTTGCTTACTGCTATTGCAGACTAACATGGCTATGTCTCATGAAACTCAGGTATTTTAATAAATGCAAATATTTATAGATATCTTTATTTTAGTTAATAATCAGAATATGAAACTTTAGTTCATTGCTACTCACAGTGGTACTTCATGGAGATGTGCAAGTTCCCAAGCCATTAACTGTTAGTCTTGAGAAAATTTCCAGGAAATAAAAAAAAAACAATTGTAGGCAGTGACGAATGGGTCATTCCACATTGGAATAAAAATGTGGGAGTTACCCACTTTGATAGGTTAAGATGAGGTGCTTTAGTTGATTTAAAGCTTCAAATAACATAGAGCTCTCTTGGTTATTTTTCCATGATTTATGTAGAAATCAGTAAGCAAAAGAAAGGGACAAAATACAAGAATGAGAAGATAAGAAGAGAGAGAAATCAGGAGAGCGTTTTTTGGTGGAGCTGTTGAAAAATGTGTTCTTTTCCTTCTTGCAAAAGTTAAAAACAGGGACTAGAAGGAAGTAAAATCATGGATGGGATCATTGTAGTCATGCTAATATAATATAAACAAGCACCAAATTAAAATTATCACAATTGTTAAATATCTTTCCCTTTCTAATATCAACATAATCAAACTAGATTTTAGCATATTAACCCACTAACTGCCCTTCTCTGCCTGAAAGGACCCATAAGGAAACCCATTAACGTCTATTATAGTTTTTCTGAAGGTTTAATGCAACACAGAAACATAATTAGGTCCTTAATTACCATGAATATGGTCCACATTTCATTTAAAGGGATTTTAGTGTTCCAATTGACTTTATTGAGATGTGGATCAATTTAACGTGAGCATCAATTTATTAATGAAATGCGTAATTCTGTTTATTTTTACTATACAGTTAAATGATGGTATATTGTCTAAAGGATGGATGGTACAGTGTCATAGATTCTTCTTTAGAAGGTCATTGAATAATCTTTGTCTGATGTAAATCTCTTCCTCCTTGTTAACCTGTGCCTGAAAATTATGACGTAGAAGCACAATAATTTAACAAAATATTTTATTGTTTTGAATATTTTGATAATGGTTTTTCTGTCTTTTTGTAGTCGATTACTAACATGGAGAGATATACAGCACATCATTGTAAGAACTTCACGGGCAGGACATTTGATTGCTAATGACTGGAAAACTAATGCTGCTGGTTACAAAGGTAAGTATGACTAGAAAACCAATGCTGCTGGTTGAAGAATAAGAATGTAATTTTCATTTTTACATTACATTCTTGATTATTTTCAGGAAGTAAATATTTGCTCTGCCAGTTAGAGATTTTGAAGCTAATTTCTGTTGCTATTAATTCTATAAACAAGACCACAAGATCAAACCTTTATGAACTCTGCCTCCCTGTGGCTTCATGAGCCATTTGCAAATATTTGTGCCTTAGGTATGATAGAGCAGGACTTATAGGAAGTGTTAATTCAAGAAAACAACAGTGCCATTCCATTAGCTTCTATGCTGGGGAAAAGAAGTGTGAAGTTAAAGATATAAATCCAATTATTTGTCATGACTAGAATAGAGCTGTTGGATTAGTGAAACTTCTGTAAGTGTTACCTAAGTGCTGATTTCAGTTTTTTAAGTCCCTCTTTGCTCCAGATCTTAATGGAAGATCTGTAGCCCTCCTTTCTTTAGTCAAGTGGCTTACTGCATGCATGTTCTGCTGAGCCACCCAGCACATCTGCCACTGCCACCATACAGAATGAAGCACCTAGCCATGTGACAGTTGCTGGATGCCTTGTTCTGATCTCAGAGGGAAATGACCTGCAGCAGCAGCAGCAGCAGCAGATGCATCAGGAAGCTCAGCAAGATGCTTGTGTGGTCAGCCACCCAGCTTGAGGATGGAGGGCTTGGCAACTGATGAAGATTTGGCAGCTCCAGTGCCAGGATAATCCATCCTCCCATAATTCAGTGCAGTTATGGCCTAAGATAGTGGAGCCACTCCATTTCCTACTCACTGGGCTCATCCCTTGTAACAGAGGTAAACCTGTGTGCCAGAGGAAGCAGAAGATGTTGGATGAGACCAGTATAAGAAAGATGAGAATGCTGAAGTAGTTCCTTTCTTTTCTCCTGGCACTTTTATTGGCAGTTTTTCTTCTATGCAGTGTGGCAAACAAAGGCAAGCTGATTTTGTTCAGGTAGGAGTGAATTAGGTAGGTGGCAAAGCGTTCATCCTTTCTGTACATTGCTATCTATCATAAGCAAAAAGATATACAAAAAAATAGTTTATAATCTCAAATTAGGAGGAAAATACTGACGTGGTTCACTGTGCCATCTAGGGGAGGGGGCATGCACACATACTTGTGAAGTAATATCTAGACTGCCATATCTGTCATATTTTCCAACACAATTAATAAAATCCATTCAGTAGTACTTTGCCACAGTTGGCAATTGGAAATGTGGATAATATTTGATACATTGCAATATTAAATATGTAGTTGTATTGATCCAGCAGTTCTATTTTTAGTTTTTAAGGCACTGCTGGGATCCATGTGGTATATGTCAACATCTTAAGCTTTAAGCTGGTATTTTCCCTAACCTCAGCCTGATCAATTTCATGGATTAATGGATACCAGGAACATGATATGATCTGACAGTATTATTCTAAATTTACCTCAAGTTGGAATTGAAAGTAAGAGAAAGAATTGGTCCCATCACTGTGGTATTCAGGAATCAACTTTAACCCAAATAAAAGAATAGTTTTAAGTAAATTATTTTGGCAGTGTATTCTAAGCAAATGGTTCCAATAAAACTGTAACTCTCTTTAAATTTCTTGTTAGTTTTGGATGAAGGAAAAGCAAACAATTTTGATTAAATAACAACATCCAACTTTGGAGCTTATTCAGTGTATGGGAGATGGAGGGAGACTTGCACACTGCTGCTGGCAGGACTGGAACAGTTTTGGGGTTTTTTTTACTATTTGCACATGGCAATATTTAGTGTAATATTTCACTATTGTCCTCAACTGCAGCCAAGAATAATGATTAAAGGCCAGCTTTTCATAAAAGAATTACTCTAATCAGGCTGAATCTCTTGTGGAAATGGTACCACCATTCTCTTGGTGCCTGAAACATGTTTCTTCTATGGCAAATTCATAACAATGCGTATGTCAGAAGGAGGCTTCTGAAACTAACTATAGCTGCAATGTTATGGCCTCTTTCCCAGTAAACATGCCTAATACTGGCTTTAAAACAGACTGAAGCACTGTGGGGGGAGGTCTGGAAATATGCAAGAGAGAAGTGGACTGTTTCTTTTGCAATAAGAAATCTGAGGGAGGAAACAGAAAAACCTTGAGGATTCTCTTACTCAACAAAGAATCAATGAAAGCTGGCACTTGAAAGTGGGTCAGCATGCCTTTTCAGTGGACTACTTCACTTATTTGCATGGCAACACAGTGCCTCTGAACAGTTGCTGCATCTGATTTCAAGTCTGAAGTGGAAAGGGCTACAAATAAGTCATTACCCCTGTGAGTGAAAAATACTGAAACTCTTTACATATATTTGAACTTACACCATTTGAGGAATGGACATTCAGCACAAAATTACTTATTATATTTCTACAGGCCAAATGAATCCAAAGCATTATTTCAACTCACAATGCTGTGATAGTCTAGATTTTTATTTTATATCTGCTCTGGAACAAGACACTTTGATAAATCATTGTCCAAACTGGTTTTGTATATTTAGCAATTATAAAAACTGTGGCAAATTGTACTATCTATGCATTGCTCAGTCATATTGCACTTCTCAGCGTACTGTTTCATCTCACACAATTTAAAATGATGAAAACCTAGAAAACAGATTTTTTTTCATTTCTTTATTGGAAACATCAAAATACTCTTTATCTACTGTGAATATAGAGCTAGTGTGATGTAGGCCTGAAACAGATGGGCATAAAAAGCTGGCGTCTGTGCAGCTTGGGGGTTTGGTGTTTAAATGATGCACACACCCAACCCGCATGGAAGCCATGCGGGTGTTGCTCCTAGGCCACCTAAGAAAGGCCCAAACCTGATCCCAAAAGGAGCAGATCTTTTCCACACCTTTCTGTGGTTCATTTGGGACTATGGCAAGGGTCGGCATCAGGTTGCCGTGGTCCCGTAGCCTCCTGCCTGTCTATTTCACCCTATAGTGTACTGACTATTTAAATAAAACTCTGGGTGACCAGGACTCAAATCCCTGCTCAGCCATGGAAACCTATCAAGTGTCCTTGGGCAAGTTACACTCTGTCATCTTCAGAGGAAAGCAATGGCAGACCTCATCTGAACAAATCTTGCCAAAAACCCCATCACAGTTTTGTCTTAAGGTCATGATAAGTCAGAAATTACGTGAAGGCACACAACAACATAATGATATAAGTATATAAGTTGGCTAATTTGCTTACATATGAAACACCAAAAACAAAAGCTGATACAAATATACAACAAGGCAATTGTAATATCAGTGTAGATGATAGTCTCAGAAGCACAAAATCAATCTACTGTCTTCTGTTGTACAAACTGTACAGGTGTAAGAAATTTATATTTAAACTGAAATATTGCCTCTTCAATTTGCCTCCTCTTTTCATCTGAGGTGTCCAGGGGTGTGTTACCATAGTAGTATGCCAAAGAAGGGTTTGGCTGTTAGGCTCACAAAAACCTTGAGCAAAAGCACTTACATTGGATAGTGTACACACACCCCTCTGGGGTTTCATCCCATCCAGTCTGCACTCCCTTGGTGACACCCCTGCCTTTATGAAAAGTTCTTAGGGAAATTTTATGGAATGAATTAAAACTCTTGGCTACTGCTCATGTTGGTTATAGGCTACTTCTAGAATTAGAGGCAGCATGCATCTGAATGCCAGTTTCTGGACCTCACCTGTAGTTCCCAAAATGTGGGCAAGGTCATATTTTCAACACTGATGAATATCAAATGTTGATACATATAATAGAGCATAAGAAGAGCACTGCTGAATCAGTCCAGCACCAGATTTCCCACAGTGGACTCTGAATTCCAACAGTGATCAGCCATTTGTTTCTGGGAGCACAGAAGCAGGACATGAGGATCCCTCTTTCTGTCTGTCTGTCTCTCTAGCTCTCAATCTCTTTCTCTCAATATCACTCTCTTTTTTCAGTTCAGGCACACCACTTAAAATGGGTTATGCATAAAAGGGACTGTTAATTCTTTTTATTATTCATATTTTACTGTCTTTTTGTCTGAATAATACTGTTTTAGCTGCCTTCAATGCCAATTTTTTTCTGGAAAAAGTAAACATTTAATACATCAATAATATTAATATACTTGCTATTTTCCAAAGATTTGATAAAAGAACATTAATAAAAGTTTTGTGACACATGCATCTAAGCATGTTTTTAGTTCATGTTATGGGGGGAAAAGTTGAGACAATCAAAAAGTAAAGTTGGTGATACAAAGAAATCTTAAATGTTAATTAAATAAAATGAAATGAAATATTAAAGATGAAATACCTGTTTTAGCTGTGGGCTGCCCTAAATCACATATATATTCCATGCAAAGAAAATCCAGATAAATATCCAACTTCCTTAGATATCAACATCATATTCAGCAACTAATTTTAAAGGACAATGGGTGAGATGTAAATCAAAGGATAATATATTACCTTTAAAAATTAGTATTTATTTTCAACTTGCAAGTTTTTGGAGTTCTTCCCCACTTCAACATTCCCCCCTCCTGCTTTCTGATTCCTCTGCACTGAATAATGTTATTTCCATCCATAACTCTAAATCAGCTTTCTAATTTTGTTCCAGACCCCTCTGGAATGGGTAGCACTACTCAGAGTGGTTCCAGTCTACTACCTATTAGATTCCAGTATGTGGCAAGTTTTCAGGGAAAAAAAGGAACCGTTGTAACCATTGTGCATAAATATAGCACTGGTCCCTAGCATGTTGGGGAGGGGGGTGATTGCCAGTCCTCATATCAGATAGTCTAAGAAGTACTATTTTAGTGCTCTATGGAGCCCATACTACAGAGATATTCATTTCCTCCTGCTACCACCTAAGTATCCAACGTCATTCCCACAGTGTGAATAAGGGAGTGAAAAAAGAATAAAATTAAATTAAAATGACTTAGAGAATATGTTTAATTATTTCCTGACTGGCTGATCTGTAATGAATAAAAAATAATGAAGTTATTCTGAGCATGGCTTGGTGTGATGGGGTGGAGTGTGAAAGAGCCAGCATAGTATAGTGGTTTATGTTGGACTAGGAGTCTGGGAAACCAGATTTCAAATCCCTGCTCAATCATGGAGACACAAAAGATTGCAGTAATTACAGAACCATCACACTACTTTCCAAGTCATGCTCAAAATTCTGCAAGAAAGACTACCTATCATATATGGTGTGAGAAATCCCAGAGGTGCAAGCTGGATTCAGAAAATGATGATGCACTAGGGATCACATTGTCAACATACAGTGAATAATGGGTATCAGGGAATTTGGGAGGGGGGGGTTCCATATATCTTATTGACTACAGTAAAGCCGTTTTACTGCATAGATCATGGAAAGCTATGGCTTCCTCATAGAAAAATAGGAGTGCCACAACATCTGTTTGCCCTGCTGCATAACCTGTACTCAGGACAGGAGGCTGCTGTTAGAATAGAATATGGAGAAATGTATGTACAGCAGACTTAGGAGAGGAACAGATGGGCAAGATGCCTTGGGGCAACCACATGCCATGGCCCCAGTCCACTGGGAATCTGGCCCAAATAGCAGAGGAAAACATCTGCTATTATTTCGACTGGGTTTAAGGCACCCCACCACAGCTCCATGGTGTGTGGCATCCAAACGCCACACCCCCAAGACATCTTGAAGCCACTGTCATCTGATTGACTGGGTGGCTTCAAGATATCTTGGGGGCATGTGGTGTCTAAACACCATGCCCTCAAGCCACCGGGGAACCAACTTTTAGACCAGGTCTGTGCCAGCCCTTAGATTTATAGGCAGGAGGTGTGAAGATCAGGGGAAGAAACATTAATAACAACTTAAGAAATGCAGACAACACAATACTACTAGCAAAAATCCAGAAAGGCTAGGAACATTTACTGAACCAGGTTAAGGAGAAAAGCTCCAAGGTTCAAGAATTCATCCTAGATTTCAAGAAAATAGAAATCGTCAAAGAGTTCCCATACCAAACATCGATCAAAACAGAGACTACAGACAAGAAATCAGGAGAAGACTAGGAATGGGAAGAGCAGGATGAAAGAACTGGACAAGATGCTAAAGTGCAAAGATTTTACTCTGAACACTAAACTGAGGATAGTCCAAGCCATTGTATTCGCCATTACCTTTTATGGATGTGAGATCTGAACAGTGAAGAAAACAGATAGAAAGAAAAATCAATTTATTGGAGATGTGGTGCTGAAAAAGTGTGCTGAGGATACTATAGAGAGTCCAGAAGACAAATAAATGGTTTCAAGCCTGAACTCTCCCTGGAAGCCAAGATGACTAAATTAGGACTCTTGTGCTTTGGCCACATCATGAGAAGGCATGATTCATTAGAAAAGACAATGATTCTGGGGAAGATAGTGAGCAGTAGAAAGAGAGGAAGACCACTTACCAGATGGTAAAAGTCAACCAGGGAGGCCACAAGCATGCACCTGCAAGATCTTAGAGGAGCAGTAGAAGACAGGGGATAATGGAGATGTCTCATTCACAGAGTCACCATGAGTCAAGATTGACTTGAAGGAACTTAACAACAAAAACCATGGTGGGACACCAATATGAAAATGGGCAAAGTGGAGAGGAAATTTTTCAATGAGGTCTATCAGATCCTCATATTGAAAAAGTAGGATTCTGTTTCATTTCAAGTAGTCTACGGTACACCCGTACAAACAGGACATATTAAAAACTAAAATAAAAGTCACTGGATCTGATGAACTACATCCAAGAGTGTTAAAAGAGCTGGGAAATGTAATATCAGAGCCATTGACAATAATCTCTGAGAACTCCTGGACAACAGGAGAAGTCCCAGCAGACTGCAGGGGGACAAACATTGTCCCTATCTTCAAAAAAAAGGGGGGGGGGAGAATACAAACAATTATCGTCCAGTTAGTCTGACATCAATACCAGAAAAGATTCCAGAGCAGATCATTAAACTGAGACTCTGTGAACATCTGGAAGGCAATTCCATAATCACAAAAAATCAACATGGGTTCAGAGAAAAAAAGTCGTACCATACAAACCTGATCTCTTTTTTTGATAAAATTACCACCTTGATAGATGAAGGGAATGCTGTGGATATAGTATATCTTGATTTCAGTAAGGCTTTTGACAAGGTTCCCCATGACATTCTTGCAAACAAGCTTGTAAAATGTGGGCTAGACAAGGTAACCGTTACATGGATTTGTAATTGGTTGACCAGCCGAACCCAAAGGGTGCTCAACAATGGCTTCTTTTCATCCTGGAGAGAAGTGACAAGTGAGGTCCCACAGAATTCTCTCCTGGGCCCAGTGCTATTCAACATCCTTATCAATGACAGAATTGGGTAGCTAATACACCAGAGGACAGAATCAAAATTCAAAATGACCTGAATAGACTAGAAAGCTGGGCCAACGCTAGCAAAATGAAATTCAATGCAGAAAAATGTAAGACACTGCACTTAGGGCAGAAAAATGAAATGCACAGATATAGGATGGTGGGACAGCTGGCTGAATGAAACTATGTGTGAAAGGGATCTAGGAATCCAAGTAGACCACAAATTGAACATGAGCCAATAGTGTGATGCTAAAAAGACCAATGCAATTTTAGGCCGCATCAATAAAAGCATAGTGTGTAGATCAAGGGAAGTAATAGTGCCACTCTATTCTGCTTTGGTCAGGCCCACCAGGAATACTGTTCTGGGCACCACAGTCCAAAAAAAATGTGGAGAAACTGGAGCGTGTCCAAAGGAGGGCAATTAAAATGGTGAAGGGTCTAGAAACCATGCCCTATGAGGAACGCCTTAGGGAGCTGGGGATGTTTAGCCTGGAGAAGAGAAGGTTAAGAGGTAATATGATAGCCCTGTTTAAATATTTGAAGGGATGTCATATTGAGTACGGTGCAAGCTTGTTTTCTCCTGCTGCAGAGACTAGGACCCAGAACAATGGATGCAAGCTACAGGAAAAGAAATTCCACCCCAACATTAGGAGGAACTTCCTGCCAGTAAGGGCTGTCCGACAGTGGAACACACTCCCTCAAAGTGTGGTGGAGTCTCCTTCCTTAGAGGTCTTTAAACAGAGGCTGGATGTCCATTTGTCGGGGATGCTTTGATTGAGAGTTCCTGCATGGCAGGGGGTTGGACTGGATGACCCTTGTGGTCTCTTGCAACTCTATGATTCTATGATCATCCTCTAGCCATATACAAGCTAGCTAATCCAACCCAAGAAGGGGACATTTTAATGGTTTAAATACATCAATTTATAATTTGTTAGATATACAATTGCCATATTCCATTTCCCCAAATCTGGTGGCCTCATTTGCCTATTATTCCAATACTTTTCTATTTAGGCAAATAAGATTTTGAAAGGAAAAAAGTATAAGCATAAAAGTAAGGGGCTGAATTTTGCACCAGCTCTTCAGATTAAGAGATTTGCAGAGAATTACTCACATGCTATGGAATTCTGAGACTTGTAGTTTTGTGAAATATTTAACTTTCTCTGCCAAAGAGTGCTGGTGCCTCACAAAACTATAAATCCCAGGATTCCATAGCATGGAGCCATGGCAATTAAAGCAGTTTCAAATTGCATTATTTATGCAGTGCAGATTCAAATCAAGATGTACAGCTAGAAATGCAGTAAATGTGGCAGTTGGCAGTTGGCCAACATGGCAACTCTAACTCAACATAATCATAAGTTAGAGAAATATCTTAAATAAAAAGGCCCAGGAAATGTTGAGCAACATATTTAGTGTCTGTACATATTATATTCAGTTTGATCATCCAAACAATAAAAATTGTTGTGGCAGCAAAAATTAAGATGCTCTTCACATTTCCAATGCTCTTTGAAGTAAATTTCTCTCTCTCTCTTTCTCTCTCTCTCTCTCTCTCTCTCACATACACACACCATTTTTACACTGCCCAAAAGGCCTGCTTACATCCTTGCTGGACAGCCAAGGAACTGAATTTATTTGACTGTGATGGCAAATGATATGTGTACACTGCATATTTCTCCCCATTTTAATATATCAATATACCCTGGTTATTTGCATTGGAATAAGATTTCTTGCCATCACAGATATCCAAGGTCCCCAGTGATATAAAGCAGGAATGGGGAAACTACAACCCCATCCATGTTTTTATGACATCTATCATCTGCAAAGCCCCCAGAATCATATACTCAGATGTGCAAACTGAAAGTAGACTGTGGAGTTGAAGGCTTTCATGGCTGGCATCCATAGTTTTTTGTGGAGCTTTCGGGCTATGTGGCCATGTTCTAGAAGAGTTCCTTTCTGACGTTTCATCAGCATCTGTGGTTGGCATCTTCAGAGAAATCTTTCTTGCCATCACAAAAAACTATGAAAGTAGACTTTTGGTCACATTTTTGGACAGAAATACAATGTGGTCCATGCTTGGACTAAAAATTGGTCTCTATGATGAAAAGGTACAGCTGTACGAAATAAAGATAGATAATTGGCAAAAGGGAAGGAGTAGTTTGTCTTCATTGTGCAGAGGCTAGACTGGCCTTTGCTGGCATAGAAAAGGCAATGCTGATATTGCCCTTTCCAGTGTGCTGTTCAACTCACAGTAACATGTCCCACCCCATTATCTTTCTGAAGAAGATTACAGCTCTAATATAGTACCTAGAAGGTGCTCCTGGCCTAGTATAATGCTGGATAAATTATTTCATAATAGTCCCAGAGACTACAGAATTGGGCAATGCCAGGCAAACAATAGCCTCATTTCTAATTTATACACATGGAAAAAATGCATGAACACATTTTTATTTCAAGATGTAAAGGATCAGCTGCTTTTATCAGTTCTGTAATGTCTTTCCAAACTATTATTTAGTCTGTGAAAATGATCGTTCTGTCTTCATACCTGCAGCTGCTGGCCAAACCTATTTGTTCAGGGGCTTTGAAGTGCAAGTGCTGCAGACAGCCAAATATCAGCTGTCTGGACTGTTTCCATGAGGAAGACCTTTGCAGCACCACTGAATTTTAGCCTTCTTTAATCTAGAAGGAGGTAGTGGAGAGAATTGCTTACATGTGTGCATTTCTAAAATGTTATGTGTATCCTACTCCTACCCATTCCTTATCACAAAAAAAAAAAGTTTTGAAACATTAAGAATCATATCAATCATGAGAAATTAACATAGGCGCTGTAACCTTGGGTGGTAATCTCTTTCTCAGGAATGAAATATTAGACTTTTAAAATAATAGGCTATTTTTAATAAGGTGTTTGTTCTTCTTATCCTTTGAAGAGTGTGGTGAAATAAGGACAGTGGTTGGTCAAAGTAGGGATTTCTAGAGTTGATTAATGTCTGTTTCCCAGAATTTATTTTAACATTATCAGGCAAAATTACAGAATGTCAGCACTATACCATAATATAGTGATTCCTAAAAATTATTTTATTCATTTATATAACACAGTCATTGCACATATTGTCTAGTGTTAACGTGATCATAATCCAGGCTCCTGTTCTTACAATTTGGGGGAGGGGGGGAGGCACTGGAAGTATACACTGAAAAAGAGATACAACTGAAAGTTTTAAAACACTGGAATCTGTCCTGTTTCAAATTGAAACTTCTGCTGCAAACTGTAGCATAGCATTTTTGTATTCTTTGATTAACAAGTATTATTATGAAATTAATTTCTTATTCACCTCCATCATTTACTTTTAAAGCTTTGACAAAGACCAATGCCAAGATGAGCACAAATGGACAATGGCTACAAGGATGCACCAGTTCAAGCATGTTTAGAAAAGTTACTTTTTTGATTATAGCTTCCAAAACCCAGTCAGTATGGGCAGTGGCAATGCTGACTGTGTGATTCAATGAAAAGTAGTCTAAAACATAACATTTCGAAAATGTGGTACATTACATCTCTTTTCAACATTCTTGTCATGACTTCATACTGTATGTACTTCTCTATTGCTACTGCCAGGTACAGTATTAGTTAAGACATGGAACATTCTGGAGCATGCAAGCTATTGTGCAGCCTTCTTAACAAATCCCTGGAACCAGTCCTTGTTCTTTCCATGTATTACCGAGTTCATGCTAGTGTTCCTCAATAATGTTCTTGTGCTTGTGTTCATGTTCAATAAAGTGAGCGTGGATCAGTGGGTCAAAGGTACATCAGGCTTAACATTAGAACAATGAATATGGGACTCTAGCAACTCCAGGCGGGTCATATAGAGTTGTTACTTTGAATCAAGGTGTTAAGTGCAATAAGTATTGTATTCTATGAGAGAATGAAGAAATATTTTGTAATGCTAACAGGTCTATTTATATTTCACAGTCAGCCACTTATATGGATTTGGACTGATGGATGCTGAAGCCATGGTGATGGAAGCAGAAAAATGGACAACAGTTCCTCCACAGCATGTGTGTGTTGAGAACACAGATCGGCAAATCAAGTAATACTTGTTGAAGATATTTATTGACTCCCAGTTCACCTAATATTTTTGCAAAGGCCTCTCCTAGGCCTAACATTAATCTGGAGTCCCCAAAAGTGGTAAAATTGTTCCCTAGACTCCCTAGGGGTATGAGATGGGTAAGAAAATGGAGGGAAATTAGGGGGGGGGGGCTGTAGGGCCTCAAAATCATAAAAACAGCCTTGGTGTTTGCTGGTGGCTTGCTGGCTTTACTACATCTTGCAAATAGTGCTGTCTTTGGAGAGCTGGTGCAGAAAGGTACCTAGTCCTCCAGCTGTCCAGCAAAAGAGTTAAGTTTGGAAATTTGCAACACTTTCCTACTGAAAATCAGTTTGGAAGAAGAGTCTGCTTAAGTTCAATTGCACAGTGCCCAGACAAACATCACCTTAAGACTAATAGGGAGCCACTTGTTGATAGTACTACACATCTGTCCCAGGAACCCTTCTGAGCTTTAGATCTGTAATCTGAATCCTATGTTTTCAGCTTTTGTAGTCTCTGAACCTGCCTACTGAATGATTCCTAACCACACTGAGAAAGCATAGACATGTGCAACCTGTGTACACATAACCTTTATTCAGACGAACAGTTGAATGTATGGAAATTGAGAATGATGCCCTAGTTCTCCATGTGCCCTTCATGCATTTACCAGACATATGCACTTGTCCTAAAAAAGCATGCAGCTCAGGCCATTGGTAAAATATATTACTTACTAAGCTCACTTTCTTGGACACTTACATAAGAAAAAAAATACTAATGTTCACTACTTGTTCCACAATAAAAAGCCATCATGTTAACATTGTTAGTTGATTAAGACAATATTAGGAGCTTGTACCCACCCACCTCCCAATTTTTGGATAAAGATCAAGTTTTTCTGTGTAATAACTCATGTCATTTGTTTATCTGCTTATCTTTATTTCTGCTGCATCTTCCTCAAAGTGGGTCTCAAGGCTACCCATAAAAAGATTTTATTCTTAGGAATAAAATTTTAAAACACAATTAAAAATCACCATATTAAACTGATAGGTAAAAACAGTTCCATCTCTTCTAGACCTTTGTTGATAAAATGTGATTTAGTGGTAGTATATAAAGAAAGTGAAATGTTTCAGGAACATTTTGGTGGCTTGCAATATCATTTGTGTCATAATTTATTTGTGGATTAGCTTCTTCTAAAGGTTGTATAATTTGTGATGGGAATAACTATATATAAATTATGTTCCTGAATACAAGACTTCTTTGAACTAATTTTTGGTGATGGTTATCTTTAGCTTGTAGTCACTGATTTCATCTAGTGAACAGAAAGCAAAGCTTTGAACAGATGTCCAAAAATTTAATAAAAAAAGACTATTTATTTCAGCACCAACAGAAGTGAATGTACAGTTTGTCGGGATGAAAGTTATCTATAAAAATAATTTATGAAGGTCATAACTATGTTTGATGTTTCTGAAACAGAACAATACGACCAGATAATATTCGTAATGGACCAGATAATGGTGTTCGCTCAATATATGAAGCTACAGGCTGTGCAGATAATCCAAATCACCATGTCGTTTATCTGGAGCATGTTGTAGTCCGCATCACTATAACGCATCCCCGGAGGGGTGACCTGGCAATTTATTTGACTTCTCCTTCTGGAACAAGATCTCAGCTCTTGGCTAACAGGTACAACACCCATATGCAACTAATCAAAGTTCACCTTCCACATCCCCCAGACTATAATGCAATTTAAGTAAGAATGAGAGAAGATAAATTTAGAAATACAAATTGTAAGGATAGTTATCTAGGGACACAAGTCATTTTCCAAGCTTTGGCCACTACAAGTTGAGCTGCTATCAAAAAGTCTGGCCAATACAGACCACTCCTTACAGGACAGTATGTAGGTGCCCATTTTTTCCAGCTGTGCTGCAGCAACCAAACTGTGTGGCACAGCTGTGCAGCAAAAAAGGAGCCGCTTGGATGTCATAAGGGCTGTGAATGAAATGTGGACACTGCGATGCCCACACGTCATGCATGTGCTCCCCCGTGTGGGCAGGGTTGCACACTAATGGCGCTGCCCTTATGTTATAGGGCTGCAGAGGGTGTGGTGGCTGTGTGCTCCCCAGCCCTAATATTGCTGCTGCCATGCCACAAAGTGCCCGTCTGTTTCAGGCTGTAATCAGCATTCTGTGTCTTAAATGTTTATTGACCATAGTGTAGATTGAGTACCCTGCTTGTTGGGGGCAGTTGGCTTACATATTGTAAACTGCTGAGAGAGTGCTGAGTTCACTGATAAGCAGTATAGAAATGTAAATGCTATTGTTATATAGTTTCTATAGAATGGGAAAAATCAGGGTGTAGTTGACTTGTGTAGCATTGACCTGGAAAGTCCTCAGCAAAGCCCACCTTTTTTCATGGCCCCTCCATGTTGCACAGTTACTGGTACTGAGAAGCCCCCTTGCCGCTTCTGATGCAGAAACAGGGCCCTTGGCCACATGGGTGCAGCCCTGTTTTCATGTCAGACGTGGTGATGCGAGCTTCTAAGTACCAGCGATAGCATGACAAGTTCCCTCTCCCTGAACAATTCAGTAATGATAGAGGGAGCCGACGATTTCCTGACAATGAAGAAGTGCATCATGCTTACACACACATGTGCTTTCAGAACGTTTGAGGGACTACTGAGAGACGGTAAGTGTTGGTGTGATAATCTTTAGTATTGCATGTTAATATAAGCACAACCTCAAGGATACCATAGTAGGAGATAATTGGAAATCCCCCCCCCTCCTTTAGACAAAAGATAGTGTTGTGCTTCTGACTATTGGACACACTTTTGTGAGACACAGAAGATCTTAAATGTGCATGATTAATAGCACTAATACTTGGTTTTAACTGAGTTCAAAAAATTTGTTTCAGCATTTATCTTGTGGATTTAATCTGAAATATATTAATGTCGAAAGGACTTGCATTACAAAGACAGACTTATTAGTTGTGCAGTCTTCCTAAACTACGTACAAATAAAATGGTGTGTGTGTGTGTGTGTGTGTGTGTGTGTTGGAATGTTAAACTATTAAATCAGAATGTTAGAGTTTTGCCCAGGCATAGCTTCAGTGGAACACACCCCCTTGGAGTGTGATGGGGTCTCCTTTTATGGAGGTCTTTAAACAGGGTCTGAATAGGCATCTGTTGGGAGTGCTTTGATTTTGTCTTCCTCCACAGCAGGGAATACGACTGGCTGGCCCTTGTGGTCTCTTCCCATTCTATGATTGTATGATTCATAAATAATAACAATTACTTCATAAACAGTCCATGGATCATGTTGTCATTTCCTGGATCATTTTCTGCTGCTTGTAAAAGTAGTGATAATTAAGACCTACATGTCCTAGAAATTTCTAAATCAGTAAAAGTTGCTAAATTGGATATAGTTATAGAAGAAAGAACAAAGGGAAGTAAAAGGAAAATCCAGGAAGCACAAAAGTTATATTTAGAAAGGGAAGATAAGCTATGATGTACATCCCCTGCATAGTGATGGCTTTTAAAATTATCCTCTAGTTCATACAGGCTGCATAGATACCCTGGACACAATATCTAGTCCAATTTGTAAATAAAATTATCACAATAAGCATAAAAGATTAAGAATGTAATATTGTAACAATATATAGCTTACCACTGATATCACAAAACGATGTGTGGAATAATCAAAATAGAAGAAACTCACCAGCTTCTTTCCTGTGTTTTACAATCTGGTGATTGCTTGATACAGATAGGGGCTTTCTACATTGGCAAAAAGAAGTGTGTTCATGGCTGCATGAAACTCTAGCCTTTAGATGAGAAAACGGGAAAGTGTGCCATGAAAATGCTTTTTTTGCGTTTTAGGGGAGAAGAAACGCCTTTAAAAAGGTGCTGGTTTTCCCAGCTTCTTTTTTTAAAACTGCAGAACAGCGCAGCTCCATCTAAAGGCTGTGGTGCAGCTGCTAAGCATTAAGGAAAGGCAGCTTCATGTCACACTTTCCTGCCAATCTACAAAGCCCCATAAGGACTTAAATGGACCTCTGTAAAACCTGCTATTGGAGAAGGCATTAGCTAAGTCAAAAAGGTCCTGATTCTGACAAGACCTTATTTGGAATAAACATACTTGACATCTATGGGTTCTTTTTTAAAAATCATAACAAATATAGCTTTTTTGAATATGCACAGAGAACAAATATAAATGCCATAATAAATTTTATATCACAACAGTGACAACCAACACAAGTAATTCTAACAAACAATTTATATAATAAAAATGAAGCCTTTTAAAAAATCAGTATTCCCAGGGGTTGTGCACACACACAAAGTAAACTATTCCTAAAGATCATAGCTGTGAGGTTATTAGATATACAGTGTCACTACATAGCTGTCATCCAATCTGTTTCATCATTGAGGCCCAAGAGGATTAAACTACCCAGTTGATGTATCCAATAAGTTTCCCTCCTACTCAGTGTGCTATACTTACTGAACTTGGGACAGTAATTTGTTCCACACACATCTTTAATATCATGTTGGAATTCCAAGAAATGTTTAACTAGTTGTGCATGCATTCTCATGTTTTTGATACAGCTTTTATGCTCACAGATTCTGGTTTTAATTTTTCTGGTGGTTATACCAACGTACACTAAACTATACAGGCATTGTATAACATAAATTACCCCATTTGAATTACAGGTAAAGAAACTTTTTAGATGGTAATCTTTTTGGTTAACTCGGTTCTTAAATGATGTTATTTTGCAGCAATTGCTGCACACAGTGCAATTTCCACAAGGGAATTGTCCTATAGGCTTCCTGGTCCCTGTTATTAAATTGATTGATCCCACTGGCTGTTTTAGCTTACTACGTATCAACAAATCTCTCAGGTTTGTTGCTCTTTTGGTGGTAATTATGGATGCTTCTCTACATCTCAGGTTCTCTTTCAAAAGAAACCAATATTTCATCATGATCTTCCTGACTTGAGTTATCTGACTGTCATGGGTTAATGCAATTATGATTCTATCACCCCTACAAATCTTATTTTTGTTTCTCAAAAGGACACTCCTATTTGTATTAGCAGCTTTATATATTGCTTGTTTTGTGACTTTAAGAGGGTATCCTCTATGCAAAAAATCTGATTTTAGTTTACGAGCCTGTTTTTAAAAAAGATAAAGAACTGCAATTACATCTGATTTTCAACATTAGAGAATAAGGGAGGTTTCTTTTAAGATTAATGGGATGATAGCTATCATAAGAAAGAAGAGAATTTACATCTATAGGTTTACTATAAGTATCAGTGAGTAAATGTTCACATTCCTTGATGATAGTTACATCCAGGAAATATATTTATTATCCTAGGATCAAATGTCATGTCAAATTTAATGCTGGTATGAATAGAATTAAGATATCTACTGAATTCTAATAATTCATTATCACTACCATTCCATATAAAATGTCATCCAAAAATCTTTTGAAACTAGGGATATGTCCCCTGTAAGGATTGTGTGGATGTAAAATATACGTTTGTTCAAACCAATCCATATATGTTAGCCAGTTCAGGGGCAAATTTACATCCTGGAGCTGTGCCAGATATCCGCTAATGATATTTTCACATGAACTGAAAATAATGCTTAGTGAGTACCAACCTGATCAAGCAGATAAGAAAATCAGTCCATGGGTCTAGGGGATTTTTCTGCTGTCTAATCTTTCTTGAATTATTTGAATGGCTTCATCCTGTGTATGTGTATAGGGATTTAACATCTAAAGTTACCAGTATGCAGGAAGATGTATCCAACCTGTTATTGTCAACAAAATTTAAAAAATCCCTGGTGTCCTTAATGTATGATTCTGTTTTGGGGATCATTGGTTTTAAAAAAGAAACAATGTAGCATGATAGGGGATCAAAAACAGATCCACACCCAGAAACAATGGGACGTCCAATTTGTAAATCCTTATGGTTACTAAATGGCTAACAAAAATAAGCAAAAATTTATTTTCACAATAAAACCCATAATCACTAGGGATATTTCTTGATCTCAGTACTAAATAATATTAATGAGCAACATGGTTCCAAAATAACTAGTGAGATGACCGCATCTGCTTACAAATCAAATTTGTAATGATAAAACCTCAAGGTGTTCTGAAACAATTTGTACCCCCCTCCCCAAAAAAAGTCTTTCTAGGGTGAATTATTGTCAAAGTAATAGTGGAATAATCACCATATGACAGAGGAATCACATTTTCCTAGTAGAAATATTGCTGATTGAGTTTTGACAAAAATAAAGTATTCTGGCAATTTGTGCAACCTATGTTTGATATATGTATGTTTGCAGTTAAAAATGATATATGACAACAACACAACTATATGTGAATGTTTTTGCTGTGTTGTGAGGGAATAACTCAGACCATTCAACAGCTATTAGTCCAACATCTAAAACATGTGAGAAACAGGTCAGACAAAAAAAGCTTCATTTATATACTGCTTCATACCCTTAAGGAGTGTCTAAGCGGTTTACAATTGTAAGCTATTTGCCCCCCAACAATCTGGGTACTCATTTCAGCGACCTCGGAAGGATGCAAGCCTGAGTCGAGCTTCAGCCCTTTGCTGGTCTTGAACTCGCCACCTTATGGTTTTGAGTGAGTGGCTGCAGTACAGGCATTTAACCACTGCGCCACCAGGGCTGGTCGTTAAGGAGAACTGTATAGTGGGAGTGGGTCAGGGTTGTTATGCCATAATTCTGATTACATCGAGAGCATCTGATTAACCATAGTTAAAGGCAGATTTTCTAATGGAACTTTGGGGCGAAACAGATGGGCAGGAAAAAGTGTCTTGAAGCTGCCTTTTCTGAAGCCACATTGAAACCCCAACAACCACAACACCGGATCCCAAGGCAGCTGGAGTGCTCATGCCATGACCACATGACATGGCTTCAGGCCAGGAAGAAGCAGAAAAAAGCTGCTTCTTTTTGAAACGGCTTTTCTTGGCATAAGGCACCTAGACGGCACTTTCCTGCTGGCTTCAAGGCATGTGTCATCTAAATGTCAGCCTGAAAGCACCTCAAGCCAGCCTGAAAGTACCTCAGTTTAGCCCATTTGTTTGGTTTGACCTAGCATGATAGTTCTTTTGATCTAATATGCTAACATTTGCTTCTGAAAATTTTGTTTCTTTGCCATTGGAACAGACAGCAGCTATTACTGGTTCTGAATCTCTGAAAGCTTTTGACCAAAGAGTGTTTTAAATTCCAAGTATTATCCAGCTTAGAAGCATAATGCACTATGGTATTTTCTTTTTAGCTTGCTGTTTTTCCTGAGTTATTTCTTCCCACTGTTGCATTCTACTTTTTTAAAAGTAAAAATGAACTTTCATCTTCTAAAAAGAATTCTCCCCATTCCTAATTCTATGTGGGTTCTTCCTCTATGCACCTTTTGGCATCTCTGTCTGAACTAACTGTTGATGAGTCTCCAAAAGGCTCTGAGTGTTTCTGCTGGTATAATGGACAAAAACAAGTCCTGTTGTGATGCATTAACATCACTCCAAGCAGGCAGGAGTGAATGAAAAATAAATAGGTTCTATGGCTCTGGGGATGCATGTGTAGCTGAAAAATACAAGACAGCAGGAGAAAGTGGACGGAGGAAATGCATTTACTTTTTCTTTTTTTCAAGTTTTAGAATGATGAAAAATAATATTTTGTGAGAAGAATAAGTATTCTCCAGTCCATGGGCAACTTTTTTTTATACAGGGCCAAATGCAAGTACAAATCTGTACGGGTCTGTTCAGAAGTGATTCTCATTGAGTTTATTGAGTATTGTGCCCAGACGCATGAACATAATTTGTAGCCCTTATCAATAAAGAGGGGATTCAGATTTAAAACTTAGGTTTATACTATATTGGTCTTTCAGATATAAATTGTATGTTTCCAAAAGTACACTACATGCTGTTGTTCTACTGGACCATTATATCAAGCAACTATCAACTGGTAATAATCCCTAATTTTCCAGAGGAAATAAGTATTATAAAATTCTAAATATAATATTTCTAAGCAATTTCCAAATGTAGTACTGGTAATTTGGTGCAGAGTATAAAGTCTAGGGAAAGACTGGAGAAAACTACAGCTTTCTGTCCTTCCCAGACCATAACAGAACAGATAATAAGGTAAATGGATAAGACAGGCAAGAGGAATATAAACAACAGGAAATTAATGTATTGAAATACACAGATTTCATTTCCTGTTGTAGCTCTGTTTTATCACATATAGGTCTATTTTCAGGAACAAATTTATACTGTTACTGTAAGCAAACACCGTTAGATAATGCAAACTCAATGTATCCAAGGAGGAAGAAGTTCTACAAAGGGCTTATATATTCTGTGGGAAAACATGTTGCTTGCCAAGAATCAACATTGTCTTCAGTTACAGTGCTGTCAATTCCCAACAAGCATGGTAGAATTGGAAAACTGAACTAAACTGATAAGATAGTGTAATTAGGCCGTATTGTTCAAGAGATCTTTATACACTGGATTCTGAGGGTAACTGTTAAGATGACCAAGAATCAAGATGGGGATATTCCAGAATCTTTAAGGTGGAAGACTAACAAGAATATCCATATTCTTGGGGAAAATTTCAGAGGCAATTTCAGAACAGTAACATTACCTACTTCAAATAGGGTAAGAAGAAACTCATGTTAGATTTTAAAACAGAAAGAAAAACCAAATATCAGAACAGCTTTACAGTAGAGCCAGCATGGTGTAGTGGTTTAAGCACTGGACTAAGGAGATTATCACATCTGAGCTTACTGTGGTTAAAATGCAGGTAAAACACTCCAGAAGCATGAAGGTGTGTTAGCCAATCACACTTCTGAAGCACCACTATTGCATCTCATCTCCTTTCCTGTCAGCAAAGCATTCGCATGCAGTCATATTTTCATAATGGAAGTTCCCATTATTGGAGAAATGGCTGCTCCATGAACACTTTGTTGACAGGAGAGAAGAGGAGAGCAAAAGGCTCTCACACTTTTGTGCTTCTGGAGCATTTTACCAGTATTTTAACTACCATAAACCTCCTGTGTGATTATCCCCTATGACTCAGAAGTCGAGGGTTCACATCCCAGCTCATCCATGAAAACCCACTGGGTAACCTTGGGCAATTCACATTCTCTCATCCTCAGAGGATGGCCATGGCAAACCCCCTCTGAAGAAGCTTGCCAAGAAAACCCCCAGGATTGCCATAAGTCGGAAATGACTTATGGCACACAATAACAAGTAAAATCTACTGATGAACACTGAAGAATTCCTTCTTCTGTAAGACTGAAAAATCTACTGATGGATAGAAGTCATTTGAGGTGCTTCATTTATAGGGTATCCTTCCTTGATGCAAAGATTGATGATTGTAAAACAAATAAGCATGGATTTTCCTCTGCTGCCCCACAGTGCAAGCCCATTGACTTCAATATTAACAAATCAACTAGCAAAATCCGTATTCTTGTTCCTATTTGCCAATTGGAACTTATGTCGGTACAAAGCTGAGCCCTCCCTCCAGTCCATCTGCCTTGGTCCTGGCCCCAGAGGGAGAGAAGAACCACCGGACCTCACCCCCTTTCCCATCACCTTCCCCTCCTCCTTTTGTGTTGTCTCTTTTAGACTGTAAGCCTGAGGGCAGGGATCCATCTAATTTAAGATTGTATGTACAGCACTGTGTAAATTTACAGCGCTATATAAATAAAGGTTAATAATAATAATAATAATAATAATAATAATAATAATAATAATAATAATTGCACTGTTCATCTGATACCCTGTTAAGTAAAGCAAAGAAAATATATGGTTATAAGGCAAAGCCTAGAATTTTTTGCTGCAAAGTTGTCTGCAAGTGTACATGCAGAAGTGTGTAAAGAAAATTAGAAAGGACACGTGTGGAGAGTAGGCAGAGTTTGGCCAGCCTAGCAAGACCCAATAGGGACAAAGCTGGAGCATTCCAAACAAACTGAAGGCTGGAGAGGATAACTAGATCCATTGGTGACAGTTAGAGTCAGATAGGGACAGTTAGGGTTCGCGTCCAGAAGTGAGAGTTTCCAGACAAGTACAGAACTCAGGGAGAGGGAGCTGCTGTGGTGTAATATCCTGAGAAATAGTGGGGCTTTCTAGATTGGCAGGAAAGTGTGACATGAAGTTGCCTTTTCCTTAATGCTTAGCAGCTGCACCACAACCTTTAGATGGAGTTGCGCTGTTCCGCAGTTTTTAAAAAAGAAGCTGGGAAAACCAGCACCTTTTTAAAGGCGCTTCTTCTCCCCTAAAATGCAAAAAAAGCATTTTCATGGCACATTTTCCTTTTTTCTCATCTAAAGGCTAGAGTTTCATGCAGCCATGAACACACTTTTTTTGGCCAATCTAGAATGCCCCACTGTTAGCCTTGGTGGCTGGTACAGAACTAAGCTTAAGAATGTAACCTAATATAAGGACTGTGTGGTCCTGGATAAAAGTAACTATTGTTCTCTGGAGATAATGTTCTGACGTAAACTGTAACTGTAACAAAGTGGAACCAAGAAAGTAAGACCTTGAAGTAATAAGTGCATAAAACGTCTCAAATGTGAAACATTGTTCAAACCATCTTACAAATAAAGTTTTATTATTGTTCACATGCAGGCTTGTCTGGGACTTGAATAAGTAACCACGCTACTGACATTTACAAATAGGGAATTGGTTTCACATATAAGTTGGTGTATACAAAAAAATAAAAAATAAATAAAGTGACCATCACACATAGGTGATAGTGTCACAAATTAATAAGGAAAAGGTTTTTTAAAGTACAGGTGCCATCACAAATTGGTGGTAGTGGTGGGAGAATGAAACCCATTGGGCTGCCCTCTGAGAGAAATAGTAGAGTGAATGAGTGTCACCGTCACAACATAGAAGAAGAGCCAGAAAATTTCAAAGGCCTACTATGTACTCTGAAATTGTGGGGAAGGTACAGTCCATAGTAACTTCTTCACTCTTTTGGAAATTTCTGTTAACCTTTTTGCCAGTTTTGCTTTTGTGAGTAAATTTGTCATGTAGCAATAGAGCAAATAGTTGCTCACTGTCTTATAAAATTATCTTTTAGAATGAGTATGTTCTATTAAATCTAATAGGATTTTAGTATTTTTAAATTGTTTGTTTTAATTGTACTTGATTTAAAAAATTTTAAGGGGAGGAGGGGAATGGGAATTGGATGTACTGCATTTTAAATTTTGTAATTGTGCTGGCCAAATGGCTGTAATAAAGTTATTATTATTGTACTGTATTTTAATGTTGTTAGCCGCCCCGATTGTTCTCAGAGGGTCGGGATACAAATAAAATTATTATTATTATTATTATTATTATTGACATATTCCAGTGACATTAGACAGATTTATGCAATATATTATAAAATATAGTGTTAATGTAACACATATGCTTTGAGAGGAAATCCTTCATTATACTTATTTATTCCAGACAACTTCTTCTCAATATTGACTTTCCTTCTTCAGAGAGGTAATATAATGAGGGTTTGGGTGAAAGATCTGAATACTGCTTGTGCTGTTTTGAATCCCTCAATGGTTATTTCCCATTTTCAAGCTGTCATTAGAATCTCTATCAAAAGTACATGTGTGAATAATAACTTGCACAAAAATCTGAAAATCTTGATGAAGGTTAAAAATACTAACTTAACTTTATGTCCCATTAGGCACCATGTGGATTGTCTTATATGTTAAACTATTGGCACACAGAAACATTATAACATACATAAGCCTAGAGGTGTACAGTGCAGTGTGCATTGTCCCTTCTGTCCACTAGACCCAGATTTTGTCAAACTATCCTGATATGCTTTAGATAGTTTGACCTGGACTTCACCTTTTCACCTAAATCATTGGAGGAAGTGGGGCTCCACAGGTTGTAACCCTTACCCTCATTACAGTCCAAATTAGAAGCATAGACACACACACACAGACACCCCTTAGTGTTTCTGCTGTGTTAACCATGGGAATTCTTCTCCCCTTTCAGGTTGTAGGTAGATGGAGAATTCTGATGCAGGGCACCTCAGCAAATAAGCACACCAGCAAATTAGATTTTTTTTAAACAATCATGGCTAGATCATATGAATAACTTGTAAATTCATCCTCATGCAGTAATTTGAAATACATGCATGTTTTCACTCCTAGTATAAGAGTATCAGTGAAGTGTAAGATTTGTGTCCAACCTCATTATAGTATGCCAGCAGCTATCATGGTGTAGTGGTTTGAGTGCTGGAATATGACTCTGGAGACCAGGGCTTGATTCCCAGCTTGGCCATGAAACTCACTGGGTAACCTTGGGCTAGTCATACTCTCTCAACCCCAGGGGTAGGCAATGGCAAACCTCCTCCGAACAAATCTTGCCAAGAAAATCCCATCATAGGTTTGCCTTGGGGTCACCATAAATCAGAAATGACTTGAAGGCACAGAACAATAACAACAAGCTATCAGTCTCCTTTCATGGCATTACTTCCAGGCCTCTAGTGTAATTACCTTTTGCCAAGTAATACAACCAAGAATGACAATAATATACCAAATGTACATGACAATATTTACTCTGTACATTCTACTGTACATTCTACTGTAGAATGTATGGTGCCTGAAGGCACCTGTTAAACACAAAACATCTTTCTTGACACTGGAGAATGTATCCCACACCTCCCTGCAGAGAAAAATGAGGGCCTCCAGACACTGCCATCTTGATTTCCCAAAAATGTCTCAGGACCAAGTGTGGGGCTTTGAGATATTTTTAGGAAATTAAGTGCTGGTGGCTCTGGGTCACTGCTTCTCCCTGCTGTATGTGCAACCACTAACCAAAAAAGAAGAGGAAGAGGAAGGAATGCCTCTTGCTACTTTCTTATTGTGGGGGAAAGGATTTGGAGGGGAGAAAAATGTGATCAGTAAATACATGGTTCCTAATTCTTGGGGCTTGGCTCAGTCTCTTAAGCCTGGACCCTTTTCTCCTATTCTCAGTGTGTATACATGTATTTTCCTCATTTGTTAATTTTGTTGTTTTTTTCTTTAGTTTATTTTAATGGTACACTGTATGCCATTTATTTAATGTATCATGTTCCATGACAACATTGGTTCTTTCCCTTGTAATGTCATTATTATACCATTAGGACTCAACTCCTGTAACATCATATGAATTCACATTTTGGCCCTGAAGGCACAGAGTCTGAGATAGTATCCTGATTAGGGATGCTAGGGGAAGTGATGGTAAGCCAACAAGAGGGAGGTTGCCAAAAGAGGGTCTAGAGTAGAAGAAAGTCAATTGAATGTGTGTGAGAGCAGGGCAGTGATAGGAGTGGGGAGGGGAGGGAGAGTTTAATGGTAATGTGGAATGGATGGTATTTGTGTTTTAATGAGCTTGCAGTGTGGGGGAAAAGGGAGTGGTTTGTGAATGCATGTGATTATACGCATCCATGCATGTCTACTTGTCTGCTTGACTGATGGGTGTATGGATATGCTAGTGTCTATGAATGTCTGTGCAAGAGGCTGGAAAGGAAGAGAGGAATGGAATATAAAATGTAGGTTGTTGTTGTTGTTGTTGTTCCTACAGGAACATTTTGTGGCAGGACAGTTTCTCAAATTGTCAAATGTGTCCGTGGACACAAAAAGGTTGGAGAACCCTTGCATGACATGGAACAGATGGATCTATAGATTAATGTAGATTGATCTGTAGATTATACAGTACAAAAATATCCATATAATACAGAAACATCCATATATGTATAGATGTTCATATGTGATTCTTTCTTTCTTATCTTTCCATTTTTTAATTCATATTTGTACTGGTTTCCTTAAAAGGTTGTTTGACCATTCCATGGAAGGGTTTAAAAACTGGGAGTTCATGACTACCCATTGTTGGGGTGAAAAAGCAGCTGGTGACTGGATTTTGGAAATTTATGATACTCCATCACAGCTGAGAAATGTCAAGACTCCAGGTATGAATTTCATTATTCTGTTGGTGATGTAATTTTAAGCTTAAAGTGATAGAAAAGTCTTAGATAAACTAGATTTCTTTTCATAATTTCTGAGTTTCTTTTAATCTGGGGTAATTTAAAAATATAGATAAGCTTGAATGGCCAGTTCTTATTTTCTTATAGGTTTAATTCTTATGTAGGTGTCTCAAGTTTTGTAGTTATTTTTAGTATTTTGTAGAAAATACTGATTATTATTGTATTCTTCAGCCCCTCACAGTGCATATTCTGCCAATCACTTGGTAGTTAGACCATAGAGTATCCATAAATAATATGTGCAGCAGATATAAATGGCAGTATCTGACATATGTTTACACTCTACCAATCCCAAAAGTGTTTTCAGTAATCATAGAATCATAGAGTTGGAAGAGACCACAAGGGCCATCCAGTCCAACCCCCCACCATGCAGGAACTCTCCATCAAAGCATCCCCGACAGATGGCCATCCAGCTTCTGCTTAAAGATCACCAAGGAAGAAGACTCAACCACACTCCATGGGATGTGGTGCTCTGACTAAAAAATAGGATATCCCAATTGAAAGTTTCATGCAGTTAAATAGCTTACAAAAGCCTACTTCAGACATTATTAAAATGGTTCTTCTCACCACATAAGCAAGGTTGTGGCTCCTGTGTAGCTACAACACAAATGTTCATGTGTAAAACTAAGAACCTTTTTTCCACTTCCAGTCTCATTAATTTAATATTTATTTTTCCAATTTAAGAGTTGCTTCTCAGCTTAAGTACCCAAGCTGACTAATAACAGCAAAACATACTCATATAGTCTATATGTAACATCTCCAGCCTAAAATGAGAACAAGCTAGTAGTCACTGAATACAGGAATAATTTTGTTTTTTGAAAAAAATAGTGGTAGAACACAATCAAGAATATTGTTTCTTATCTAGTGTGACACCAGATCCACAGGATTTAACCTAATAAGAGGTCTTTCCAGAGACTGCAATACAGTAGGAGGAAGGTAATATCACAATATTATCTTAGTAGTTAAAAAAGTATACCAAGTTTCAAAAAAGAACCGTCTGTCTGATTATTCTAAGTGTTTTGATGCATACTATTAAACATTATTTAACCAGTTTAAAATTTTACAATAATATCCAAAATCCACAAAACAGTGATTCCTTTGTTCAGCCAACCAAAATGTATGTAAGCTTTCAAAGCTGTACTAGCTTCTTCATCAGGCAAAGGTGTTTAAAAAATCAAACAGGAGTAAAATATATAAAATGATGATGTTACTCACAGGCCTGCGTTTTCTCAAGATGTTGTTATTGTTGTATTGTTGTTGTTATATCCCATCATTCTCCCAAAATTGGGACTCAGGGTGGCTTACAGCAGTTTAAAAAAGTACAATTAAAACATACAAAAATAGTACATTAAAATAGAATTAAATAACTACAAAATTAAAGCAAATTACATGTTAAAATAGCAAATACAGTTTTAAAAATAAAAATGGTTATGTTTATCTGTAGTTAGTATAATCATAAATCAGTGGATGGTTATCAAGGAGACATCAAGAAAGTTTCCCATTCTGTGGGTAAAGCAACAGAGGAGGCCCTGCACTTAATACTGGAACACAGAACAAGGCTACACATTCAGATTGTAGAAAATATTTGAAACATTAGCCATCTGCAGAAAAGCAAGAGGTGACAGCAAGTATCTATTGTCTCATTAGCACAGGGGTTCTTTACCTCTGATTGCTGCCATTGTAGAAATGATGACAAAGAGGTGAAACATGTTGGGATATAGAGTCCCAAGGAAAATGTACAATGTGGCATTTAAAAGTAACCAGGCATCAAATGGTTACTGGCAGCAATAAAGACTTGGCAGTCTTAGCAACAGGCCAGCCAATTACCAGCCAGGGACCATCAGTCAATCAGGTGCTGGCTGGGGGAATTTGAACATTCGGTTGGCAGTTGGTCTTGGCAGTTGGCTGGGATTCCGTTGTGAGTCAATTGACAGTGTTGGTTGTTGAGTTGGTGGGTGGTGGACGATGTAGATGTTGTAGATAGTTCTGTATATATTGGAACTTCTTCATAAGAATAAAAGCCTCATCTGTGAGACCTCTGTCTACAGTGTCTCATTCTGGAAGCTCTTCTTCAGCTCACAAACTGCTTCCTACAGTCCCGAAGGTAATGATCCTAGCACCAAACGTAGCTGTGGTGCCTCACAGACTGCGCAACAAATGCTAACAAAACAGACTGAGCTTTACACCTCCATCTGGGTGGCTTCAACATTGTTATGAGTGACTTAGAGGATAGTGTGGAGGGAATCCTTATCAGGTTTGCAGAAGACACAAACCTGGAAGGGGTGGCTAACATGTTGGAAGGTTGAAACGGAATTCAAAAAGACCTTGATAAACTAGAAAACTAGGTAGGAATGGATAAAATGAATTCAACAGAGACACTTCGGCCACAAAAACCAAATACATACTTATAGGATGCATGTCTCAACAGTACTAAATATAAAAGGGACCTTGAGGTTATTGTTGATCAAAAGTTGAATGTGGGCCAGAGGTGCAGTGATGGAGCAAACAAGGTGAATGCTATTTTAGCCTACATTAATAGAAGCATAGTTTCCAAGATGAGGGAACTAATATTCCCACTACTGTATATTACGTGCAGGCCTCATTTGGAGTATTGCATTCAGTTCTGGGCGCCTCATTTTAAAAAGGGTGTAGACAAATTGGAGCAGGCTCAGAGAAGGATAACAAGGATGACAAGAGGTAGAGAGAACAAAGCTTATGAGAAAAGGTTGAAGGAAGTGGGCATGTTCAATTTGAGAGAAGTCTGGGGAAGTGGGTTGACATGACTGCAGTCTTTAACTACCCCAAGGGTTGTCACAAAAAAGAAAGGGCAGGCCTGTTCTCTACTACCCCAGAGAGTAAGACCATGTCTAGTGGTTTTAAGTCACAGGAGGGTAACTTTCAATGGAACATTAGAAAGAAATTATTGACAGCAAGAACAGTTCAGCAATGGAACCAATTACCTGGAGAGGTAGTAGGATCTTCTCAAAAAGAGGCTAGATAGTTACATACTGGAGATCTTGCATTGAGCAGGGGTTGGACTTGATAGCTCATGAGGGCCCTTCCAACTCTAAGATTCTATTAAAATAGTTAAAAGGGGAAATGATTAATAGATTTAGCTTTCTTTTATATTGTTCATTGTTTACAATTCTTTACTGCAGTGCCACATATCTTCTTTCCGGCTGGCTGTAATAGTGAAATTGCTGTTTTAGATGTACCCACTTAAGGAGATGTAACCAACTGGGAGTTGGGAGAGGAGACTTAGGGGTTATACAGACAGGCGGCTAAATGCCGCCCCTGTTTACCCTGGATTGGTGCCGCAGCAGCTGCATGCTGCGGTACCAATCCGCACCCCAAAGAAGCTGTTCTGGGCAGCTTCTTTGAAGGGTCATCACAGGCATGCTCGGGTGTCCCTTCTGGCCAGCACCATTTGGGTGCTGTGCCACACATTGGTCATCATGGTGCATATCGTATGGACAGGCACTCACCATAATGGCACACGTTTGAGGGAACTAGGGCTCAGATCATGTGAATGCTCCGCTCTAGTTCAGCCCTAGTACGCGGTCAGGCCGGCACAAAGTGCTGGTCTGTACTGCCCCTTAATTATTTCTGTTCACATGATAATGATGATATTGGTCACAGCTTATATAATTCTATAATAATTATAAATTATAATGTTAATGATGTCTTTTCTGTTTATAATTCAGATTGCAATGAACCCTTAAGATAATAAACAGAGAGAAACCATCCTTGTCTCTTTTTCTCAATGTTATCCCATCTAGGTAAATTAAAGGAGTGGTCCTTAGTACTTTATGGCACATCCATCCAGCCTTATTCTCCAAGAAATGATTTTCCAAAAGCTGATCGAGTACGTTTAAGCCCAATAGAAGATCCTACAGAAGATTATGGAGCTGACGATTATGCAGGTAACATTTAGCATTATATTTCAAAAATGTCCACCAATTTATTTTTGTGAAACACTAGGAGGCCCTTTGGAACATTTCTCAGTTCAGAAAACAATAATGTCTGAAACCAGGGAATCGACCAAACCAGCTGCAGATCAACAGGAGCCTGCCTCAGGGACATTGAATTCCCCTTAAAATCTCCATTTTTATTTTCTCTACTGCCAAGTCAAATGCATGATCGAGCCAAAGTAATTTCTAACAATTACTGAACAGTAAAAATTGAGGTTTTTATTTTATTTTGTCCCCCTCCCCCTTTCATTAAAGGTCCATGCAATGCAGAATGTAGTAAAGTAGGATGTGGTGGGCCAGGACCAGACCATTGTAATGACTGTCTCCACTACTACTACAAATCTAAAAACAACACACGGTAAGAAGACAATGTTTTATTAGTAGGCTTGAGTGGATATGATTGCATATTATATGAAAATGCACAGATTACAGCCTGATACAAGTGTATTTTTTAAAATTATTCTCTATTTCATGCAGTTTTAGGATAATGGAATTTGGTGATAAGAAGTATGTGTGTGAGAGAAAGGGAGGGAGGGAGGGAATAAGTATTCATTATCTTTCAACTTCTATTTCACACACACACACTCACACCTAATGGCTGATATCCTGTGAATGCCACACAAAGTTTAAATCCTTCTTACACCAGCCTATGTCATTTTTTTAGTTGTTGCAGAGCTTAGACTTCTCGTCCACCTTTCACAATGACCCAAGTCCACCCTCTCCCAACATATCATTGAGCAGCTGCACACATACACGCCATTCCATGGGGGTGGGGGGTGGGGTCATAGAATTGTCTGGCTGTGCCCCTGTAACTAGAGACCTCTGAAAAACTGAATGGACAATAGCAGATGATGTAACCATTTCATGTCTGTTTGTGGGTACATAGTCAAATGCTTCCCCTGGCTCTCCACCAGCCACAAAATTGCTGGGAGGAGCTGCAGACTCTTTATAGTAAATCCAGACCAGCTGTAGTGTAGTGCTGCATGTGGAATTGCTACCTTACACTGTGCTATACTGAAGTCTGACTCACAACTGCACATTTCATATCACATATAGATGGATTAACAAATTGACAGGCAATAGTCAAGCATTCCTAGCCCCCTCATTTCTCTAACATCATGATCATTTTTATATAGCAGAGTTTGTGGTTTTAATAGAAATGATTGCATATAATATTTCACTACCCTCTTAGTTGGCTTTCAACAGTGGCACACACTTGAAAAGGAAGCTCTGAATAAGTTGCCACTTACCAGTGGAATGTTGTAGGGATTTTCCAAGAGCAGTAGCCAAGAACTCTATCCTCTGAGTGGAGTATACTGTTGTTGTTGTTGTTTTTAACTGAGAAGGGTGCAGTGTTCTTTCCCATGGGAATTTCTGGGGGAGGTCTCACACCCAAGTTGTACAGTGTGAATGCTGCAGATTGCCCCTTGCAGAGTACTCAGACATAGATGACTCATGTGGTGTGATTTTATATCTGAGCTATGCAGCACCAGCCTACTATTTAACAGGCTAGTGGGTTGTCACTATATTGTGGCAGCCACACAGTGCTCTCCACTGTTTTCTACAAACTACATATTATTAGCAATATAATAACCTAGCCAGATTTTAAGGATCCCAGCATGATTCAGAATCTTGGGGATTCTGTGAGATTAGATCTGGGAGAGACTGAGAGAGGAAGTGGTAAGACCCTGTTTGCATGATTGATACAGTAGAGTCTCGATTATCCGACATAAACTGGACCGGCTGATAGCTGGATAACCAAAAATGTTGGATAATCCGGAAAGTCCAAGAAAAGCCTTGAAATCACTATGAATTGCAAATGTATTGAAGTTTTATTGCAATAACAGTAAAAGTAAATGTAAAGAAGTCACTGATCAACATTGTGATGTACAGTATAAACAATTGAGTCCTCTGAAAATTTAAAGAAATCACAGAAAATTTAAAGAAATCACAGCAGCCACAATGTTGGATAATCCGGAATGTTGAATAACTGAAGGTTGGATAATCGAGACTCTACTGTAGTTTGTTTTTAAAGCCCTCTCTGTGTCCTATCAGTTCTTGAGTAAGATGCATGAGTGTCTGGTGACATCTGAACTCAAGGTATTTCTGGATGATGTTGCTTATCTACATCAAGTTTTGGACTAGGGTCACACTTCAGAAACATTGTTGATTGCCTTCATGGACAATCTATCTGGAGAACAGTATGAAGGGGTAATCTCTATTGTTTCACCTTGACTGTTTTGTGGTTTTCACTAAGCTTGACCATGATTCCCTCACTCATTTCTTGTCTAGCATTAGGAGCATTGTTTTATGTTATCTACTGTCTTATCTGAGGAAACATCTATTATTATTGTTATTATTATTATTATTATTATTATCTTTGATTCTAAAGCGCTGTAATTATACTCAGTGCTGTACAAAATTGGTAAAACTTAAGAAATATATAAAAGCCTGCCAGATGCATACACTCTATTATAGTAACAATTAGATAAAATTACAAAGGGAAGGAAGGACAAGTTAAAACATCAGACATAAAAGCAAGCTCCACAATGTGGCACTGTGGATTCCTGTTCAGTGCTTTTCTCATGGGTCTATACTGCCCTGCAAAATGGTACAGCTCTATCAGGTGGTTTAGCTGGGGTGAGGCATTGTTAATAGTTCAGATGAGGTCAAACAGAATGAATTTTAATCCAGAAAAAACAAAAGTCTGTCTGGATAAAATGGCAGATGTGTGAAAGGAACATCTCTTTGCCGTGGGTGGGAATGTGCCTTCCTTGAAGACTTAGGTTCATAACTTTGATGTTCTCCTGGATCCATCTCTCCACCCGCATATCCAAACTAGGGCAGATGAAACTGTATTTAAAATTCCATATCTAGAGGTCATGGCTTCATTACATCATGTTTTGATTACTGCAGTGTGCTGGTGTGAAACTAATTTTAATAGCAGCTGGAAACATCATCAGATTCAACCATGAATTCTAGTAAATAATCTCAACTGGAGGATACCCTTTGTTGAAGGGTCACCACGTAGGCTAATCCCATTGATTCAGTGAGTCTAACAATAGGATTCAGGACTCAGTTCTTCAGCCAAACTGATAAGTAAGAAAGGTTATAGAAACTACATAAATCCATTGTGCCCATTTTTTCCAGACATGGTGGATAGTGCTGGATATACCTACAGAGTTCTGAATACAGTTGGCCCTTCGTATCTGCATGGGTTCCATTCCAGACCCGTCCCTGTGGATAACAAAAAATATGGGATCTCAAGTCCCATTGTTTTCAATGATGATGTGCCGAGCACATGATCATGCTGGCACAGCCACATTCACACACTGCCATTGGGGTGGGTGAGAGGGTGGCATCTACAAATGATAAGCTCAGCGGATGGCAAGCTTATGGATGGGGCAAGAGCTGACTGTACTTTGTAACCAGAGTATCTGAAGGATAACCTTCTCTTACACAAGCCTGACAAGTCATTCAGTCTTTCAGAGATCATAGAAAGAAGGGTCTTCTTTTACATCTTTCTCTCCTTCCTGCCAAGATCAGACACATTTGTCAGGCTCACAAAAGCAGGCTTTCTTAGGGGCTGTGCCAAAGCTGTGAAACTTCCCCTTCACCACTTCATGATGCCCTTCAAGCAAAGTCTTCTTTTATTTATACAATCAGATTGATGGGATGTGTATTTATCTTGTCAAGCTGACTTGATTTAATGTAAAAAAACAAAACAAAAACAGGATTCATAATAGTATGTTTTAATGTGACCTTTTTTGGTGTCTTGTATTCGTTGTATATGATTTTCCTTTTCCTTTTTATCATTATGAGATATATTCTGAAATTTTTATTGTTGTTTCTGTTGTTTATTGTGCTATATAAAGGTAGGATTAACATTGAAATAATAATAGATAATAATAATGTTTTAATGGGGTCGCATTTTTTTCTAAAACCTGACAGTAAAAACCACTGTACAGTCATATATATATATATATATATATATATATATATAATGCATTTCCTGGTGGAGGATAAGAAGTCTATATCCAAGCATAATGTAGAAATAAAGCAGAAGGATTTGGTTTGTACCATCTTTGGTTATAGCTTATACTTTCATAGATAAGACTTCTTCTTGATTGGAAAACCACTGTTCTAGGTGAATATTTTTCCCTGCCAAATTTATTGATAACCTGGGTTGTCTTTTATTATCTTGTACAATGTAGCATCTGTGTTCCCAACTGTCCACCTGGTCACTACAGCGCAGACAAGAAACGTTGCAAAAAATGCTCACCCAACTGTGAAACTTGTTTTGGAAGTCACAGTGATCAATGTAATACTTGTAAACCAGGTTACTATATCAATGAAGAGTCTAGGAGTTGTATTACCAGCTGCCCAGATGGATTTTACCTGGATAATAGTAAGTTTTTTCACATTAATTATTTGTTAGAAAACTTTATTAGCAACAACATTCTGCGCAGTCATGCTGGCCAAATGATCACAGAGTCATCTTTGACCACGCTGCCTCTTCAGCTTAGTAATGGAGATGAGCACCACTCCTTACAGCCAGACATAACTTGACAACGGCCCTATGCAGACCGGCTTTAAAGGCCTGCTTGGAGGCGGAGTCGGGATATAGCATCCACATGACACATGTCCTAACTCCTCATCCAGGGAGGCATGATGCTGTGTGCCGCTGCACACAGTGTGCAGCATCACAGTGCTCCTCTGGCTTTGCATCCACCCGACGCAGTTCCAAAGGAGCACCATAAAGCCATGGCACCATGGCTATCGCACCCTTTGTAGGGCACAAAAAGGAACCGCTTTTTGTGGCGCGTTTTTGCACCCTGCAAAGGCAAGATCAGGGCAGCAGCATATGGTTGCCACAGCCCCAATCTGGGGAACCTTTACCTTTACCTTTAAGATGCTAGAAAGAACCTTTAAGATGCTAGAAAGAACTGACATTCTGCATGTAAGTTGATGTTATTTATTGAACAGTTTATATTCTGCATTTTTATTTTACCTTGAACATCAAATAGTTTATATCAGATTTTTAAAAATTTGAAAGAAAAAGCAGATAAGAACAGCTGTTAAAAGAAAACAATTACAATAAAAGGAGAAATAGGTATAACAAATTCAACCTCTCTTAATCTTAAAACAACAAAATGAAACAAAGGGGCCTTTATGTTTTTTGACAAACCTATATGTAAACCTCTATGAGACAGACCTAGTAGGAAGGTCCACAGTCTAGGCACAGCAACTAAGAACATCCTCTCACACTCTAGATAACCTTTCACTTTATGATACCTGGGAAACAAGCTATTATCTAATCTACTTTCTGTGTAGTTTAGTGAAGTTACTCAGTAAAGGGGGAGGAAAAGTGGTAAGCTTTTTACACCAGTCCAGCCCCATCTGAATTTTAATTAGCTGATAAATAAGTCTGCTCTGTTCCAAGATGTCCTATCTCCAAAACTGTATTCCAGCAACAGTGATGAAGGTATGTTCAGTAGAGGCAAAAGCTTTGCTAGCAGAGTTCTGGAAAATTCCTGGTAGCTCTGAAAGGAAGGAGGAGACAATAAACTTTAGGCATTTCTGGTTACCGTGGATTGCAAATACTATGGGAATAATCATATAGAATCCTCACTTCCTGGGTCTCTGACAAGTCAGTCTTGAAAGGCCCCAGCCCCAATTAAAGACATGTTATTTAACACTAGTGTCCTACTCTTCTGCAAGCTTTCTTTTTCCAGCTCTCTATTTTTTTCTGACTTAGTAATGAGCAATAATGTCTTGATAAGACTTGAAACTGATTTTCTGTTTACAAACTCTCTAGAAGAATTCTTGCAGAAAGTTTATCTAGTTAGCACAGTTTGGCATCTGTTCAGTGGGAATGTTGGCCAATATTCTGCATCATCTGACATAGCTTCAACAGTGGAGCAGTGGCATCGCTAGAGGGATGTAGGGGGGAGGGTTGGACTGCACCAGGTGACACACTAAAGGGGTGGGGGTGACACCATTGTTCCCAACCAACAAATTGCTCCCAAACATCTGCCTTTTAGTAGAAATGGGCTGTGGCATTTTTCTGTCTCTCTGTCAGGCCCAGCCTGGCTGAGGACACTCAGGGGAGGACTCTGAGGCTGAACTGTAGCCTCACCCTGAACTTGAACCTCAGCCTGGTCCTAGCTCTGTCCTGACATCTCTCAGAGGCTGTGACTTTAGAAGACAATCAGTAGCCAAACCTCCCAGCAGTAGGGCCTTCTAATACTGTGGACATAGAGGAGGAGCCAGAAACAATCAGAAAAGGTGTGCCTCCGGTGCTGAAGAAGGCTTTATGAAAAATGTCAGCTTATGAAAACCACCTGCACTAATAAGGGCTCATAATAAAAGACTGGAAAGGACACCAGGGCTTTCGTCAGAAGCTATCTGAGTTCTCTGGAGAAAGTATCTTGCGTCCTGATTTCTTGGCTTGAACCTTTTGACTATGGACTGACCTGACCATGCTATTTTTCTGGAACCCTTGATCTGGACTGTCTGACTTCGCTCTTGGCTTGACCTTTTGACTTACACTTGGACTGATTCTTGATGTCATTTGCCTTTGCCTGTAAGTCTGCCTTTCAAGACTTATCTGGTTCCACAAATTCTGTGTGGAGTCTTTTTGTTTGGACTCATTATCAGCTGTTGGCTGCTTTCCCAGAGAGACCTATTAAAATGCTGAGGAGATGGTGTGAATAGGGTGAGGTTCAGTGGGAAGCAAAAGGAGATGTCCCAGGGTTTTACCAAACTATTTATCAATTTTTCTCTTCAATCACATGCAACTATGTATATGTAAGTGCATTGAGGCTATGTGTATGATATTGTAATTTAAAGGTATAATTTTACTTTTGCTAGCTGTTTGTGTCACAGCTGTTACCATGACATTCAGTGATACATGGTAACTATAATTTATGAGTAACATCAATTTTTTTAAAAAAATGCTAAAAGTACTGTATGGTGTGGGATGGGATGAGGTCGAGGGGGGTGACATCATGATTTACTGCACTGGGTGACCCTAGTGATGCCACTGCAGTGGAGTTCTGTCATGGCTGCTGCTTCTGCCACCCCTAAAAACACACCTAAAAACCAAATGTGAGGCCAAAGCCCTTTCTCTTATGCCAGGTAATATTCCAATGAAAGGGTTTCAAGGTTCTGCAGATTGGTGTGCTGGAAAACTAACTGTGGTACTCTTCTTATCATAAGGTACATTGAGATAGGCAGCTGAAAAGACCCCTCAGGGTCATGCCACAGTTGATTCTCTCAAGGAACCCTGTTATTTGGAAAGTGCAGCAGCCATCATTTCCCAGCACCTTCATTTGCAGTGCCTTGGAAACCCTTCAAATGGGGCACCACATGGTTTAAGATGTAGGCTTTGGGGGTCATGTTTGTTCGTTAATAACTACAGTGCCCAACTTATGATCTCATAAATGCTGAACATGATGCCAGCCAATAGTTTCCAACAACAGCCATAGTGAACATGTACTTGGAAATTCAACTGCCTTCTTCTCAAATTCTATAATGATGTAGGGATGTAATTCTTTGCCAAATTCATTCTTGAAAGAAGCAATGAGTAATTTTAGCTATTTCCTTTGTCCTGTGAGTAAGTCTTTGAAAATGGCAGTGTTTGAAAACTAGTCACAGTTCACAACTTATTCCATACAAAATTTGCATGTGTGGATTTTCTGAGCAGAAAACAGAATTTATCTGAATAGTAAATAAAGTGCTCTTTTCACTGCAGAAAATTATGTTCAGTGTGCACAAAATGCTGTAGTTGGGGACAAATTTTTGCGTAGGAATCACACTTTCTGTGCAAGAAACAGTACTTTCTGTGCAGATAATGTTGTGGAAAGGGGTTTTTTTTTTCCAGTGGAAAAACAAAGTATGAATTTTGTAGAGAGGAAAGATGCTCACTAGACCAGGAGTCTCCTTATCAAGGTTTCCTGACACTTCGAAAACAATTTTTTTGATATTCTTCAAATATTTTTGAATAATCTCTCAATTTCAATGTTCAATGGAAGTTTAATTGATTTTTTCCTATGTGCCTATAAAGCAGTCTTAATACATATACCAATCACAATGTTTCTAAATTTCTGACAAATAATCCCCTCTCCAGTATAGAAAAACAAGATCCAATAGGTAAAACCTTCTTTCACTTCAAATACAGGGCAACTTTTTGTTTTACATAGGCCTATTCTAGATTGGCCAAAAAAAATGTGTTCATGGCTGCATGAAACTCTAGCCTTTAGATGAGAAAAAGGGAAAGTGTGCCATGAAAACACTTTTTTGTGTTTTAGGGGAGAAGAAGCGCCTTTAAAAAGGTGCTGGTTTTCCCAGCTTCTTTTTTAAAAACTGCAGAACAGCGCAGCTCCATCTAAAGGCTGTGGTGCAGCTGCTAAGCATTAAGGAAAAGGCAACTTCATGTCACACTTTCCTGCCAATCTAGAAAGCCCTAGGGGTTTTTTTTGGGGGGGGGGGTTAATAAGTGAGAGTGAAGGGCTCACAACATTAAGAAATCTCAGCACATGTGCCTACAAATCAGTCTAATACATCCATATATTGATAGTAAAATGCACAATATCTGAGTTTACATCCTATGCCAGAGAATATTTTGATGGGGAAATAGTGCTCAATTTATGATCTATTAAATAAAACACATCTGACTGATCTTGATTCTCATGATCTTGACTCTTATTATCTTGATTTTTCAGCCTTGATCTGCTACCAGATTTTACTTATTTATACTTGTTTATCTTAAAACATATGCCATGCCTTTTTGTTCAAATGTGTCCTTACTGCTCATATGCTCTTTGGTAGCATCTGAATTTGCTCTTACTGACCTAAGCTATCCTACCCACTCCCTCTCTTTGGTCCATCTTATTTGTATTTCTGCTTCTCCCCTCCTTTTACTTAGATTAGTAGTGAAAATACAATGTATTTGTAGGATACTTGCTTCCTTTTTTAGCCTGCATTGTCTCTGGGCAAGCACATTAGCAACCATGTGAACATTAGACCCACATGTAGCCTCTACAAGCTTGCTCAGATGTACACCATTCAGTCAATCAGAGTGTATTTCTGGAGAAATAAAGCAGTTTGGCAGCACTTTAACGCCGTGACTCCATACTGTGGAAATTTGGGATTTGCAGTTTTGTGAGATATTTACCCTTCCCTACCATCTCTAAATCCCAGAATGCCATAGCATTGAGCCAAGGAAATGACAGTGGTGTCAAACTGCTTTATTTGTGCAATGTGGCAGCAGCTGCAGAGAGACCATAAAGGTAGGCACTGATCTACCTCTAGCAGGAAAGATGGCTCTCTTCTATGCTGCACAGAAAAAGAATCAGTGCTGATTGAACGTTACAGCTCATGAGCAGAAAAAAGGCCCCCAGAGAGGCTTTCATTGCCTATACCAGCATATCTCAATTTTCAGTGGTCTTATCATTGCTGCTACAAATAATATCATAATTCTGCTTTTCCTTCCTCACTGTTTCTGCTCGGTTTTCATACCACTTTTGTCCAACATATTGATCTGAATTCCTCAGTAAGTCAGGAATATGTATTTAATGTTTATATATGCATTCTAATTCTGTACAGTACAATGTCAATGACATAGTAAAACTTAATAGTAGTATTTAATTAAGTACATATACAGGTACACAAAACAAGTTATTTGTACAATGCTAAATTATCAGTAATAATTTGCTATTCAGGAGGAAGAGAAAATAAAGCCCTAAATTTTAAAATTTATGTTGGTATTTTAGGCACAATTGAAGAGGATTACTGTCAGTGGAAAAAAGAGTTGTGCTGTGTAGTTATGCCAGGTAGAGTTTACTAGGTAGTGTTTTCCCTCAGTGAAGTAAAATCTTAGATATATAGACATAATTGAAAGTATTTGAAAAATGTTACTCCTTTAGCCTTTTAGCTCCCATTTATGATATCAGGTTAGATAAAGCAATAAGCAATGAGACACAACGATAACATTTTATTGGATGTAGTTGGACTATTTTTTTCTGAACTGCATTTCTTTCTTTCCAGATAAGATTGTCTGTCGTAAATGCAGTGAAAACTGTAAGACATGCACTGAATTTCAAACCTGTACAGAATGCAGACATGGCCTAAGGTAAGGAAATAATACTTTACATTCTACATGATAGCCAAGGAAGCATCTGTATCTATGAACATACAACAATGAAAGTTAAATGATATCATTATTTAACCTCATGCAAATGTGAATAGTGCTTCATTGTATATTCATTATATATTCCTAGATAAAAGATAACATAATTCAATACACGAATGAAAACTTTAATGTGAGCAGACTGAAAGATGAAGCCCCATTCTTCCATTTTCATATGCAATTAATATTAAAACATTTATATAGAAAAGAAATTATGAATTAATTTGTGCTTTCCACTGCTTCCAGATCTTTATTGTACATCTTCATCCATTCACTTTTTCACTTGTTGTAGACTATACATTTCTGGCCAGCATCAATGGGAATATAGTGTCCCAGTCAAGAAAAGTATTAGTACCAGTCTATTGCACATTGGCCATACTTTATCTGAGATACTGTATTCAGCTGTGGGCATCACAACTCAAGATGGATATTGACAAACTTGAACATGTCCAGAGAAGGGCAACCAAGCTCATCAAAAGTCTGGAAACCAAGCCTTATGAGGAACAACCTAGGGAGTTGGATATGTTTAGCATGGAGAAGAGAAGACTGAAAGATGACATAGCTGTATTTAAAAATCTGAAGTAATGTCATGGAGGAAGCTTGTTTTCTGCTGCTCAAGAAACTAGAACTCAAATCCATGGATTCAAATGATAAGGAAAGAGATTCCACCTCAACATAGCAGAAAGCCTTTTAACTATAAGAGTGGTTTGACATTGCCTTGAAAGGTGGAGGACTCTCCATCTTTGGAGCTCTTTGAAGAGTGGCTGGACAGGCATCTTTTAAGAGTGCTTTAGTTGTATATTCCTGCATGGCAGGGGGCTGGACTAGGTGGTCCTTGTGGTCCCTTCCATGATTCCATGATTCTGTGATTCTATGACTTGTGTTACAGAAGAATGACTCTATTTCGCTTATCAGTGTGATCTGAGTTCGATTTGTACAAATGATTCCAGTTAGTAGGCATAGCATAATGGAAATTACTCATGTCTAAGCATTTCAGTGTCGCACTCTTTGCTTTCAGTTCACTTAAACATGATTGTGTTTTGCAGATTTACCTCAAGCATACTTAAAAACGATGAGGCTTTCATAAAGTGCATTGGGGGGATGCTCATTGAAGTTTTCTGGAAGTTTCCATTTGTTCTTAAATAACCTGTTTTTTTCCCATTCTCATGTTTTTCTGCAGTTTACAGGGCTCCAGATGTGTTATCCGCTGTGAAGAAGGGAAATATTACAATGGCAGGGACTGTGAACCATGCCACCATTCCTGTGCTTCTTGTGCAGGTATTTCTGATATTTTAAAGTAATTCATTGTTTTGATTCCTTCTGCAATATTGTCACAAAATTTCTGTAAAATATGCACTGTAGTAATGTTTTCTGTGTTACCCCGAAGGATGAACACTTTCATAGTATTCTTTTAATATCAAGCAATGGTTCTTCTAATTTATGTAAATGCTACTTGAATGTAATCAAACATTCATATGCATTAATTTTTTATTTAGCCACATGAGCTATTCAGACAGATAACATGACACTGCTCTTTCTTAGACAATACTTTTCCCAGGAGTATTGACCTGTTATATTTTTCATGTGCTAATTCGTTTACTGTTTTTAATATAAATACAGTCAGCCCTCCACATCTGCAGTTTTTACATTTGTGGATTTAATTATTCAGGAATTTGTTTAATATGTTCTCTCTAGGAATCGCTAGGTCCTCCAGCACAACTGTGTCAGATTGACCATGAAGTCATGCTGGAGGACCTAGAGGTTTCTAGAGAAAACATTTCTATAGGCATTTGTAGATCCTCCAGTGCTATTCTGTGGTCCGCTTCTGACAGGTGTTGACCACAGAGTTGCAGTGGATGACCTAGAGATTCCTGGAGAGATGTTCTCTTGAGTTAAAAAAAACTGTTTTTTTTTTAATTTGCATTTTTTTTCCACTTTCATGGAAGTCCTGAATCTCTAACCCCAACAAATGTGGAGGTCCCACTGTATGTGGAATTTGCTGTTAAACGACTTTAGGGATCTTTGTTTCTTTTAATCTAAAAAGATCAATGGCAAGCAGTGTAAGAAGAGAAATGCTTATCATGAAATATCTTATAGCATGCAATTACATCAGTTGAACTTGTAAACTCATCCAACAAAATGAGCTTTTATATAGAATCATAGAGTTGGAAGAGGCATCTAGTCCAACCCCTACCATGCTGGAACTCTCGATCAAAGCATACCTGACAGATGGCCATCCAGCCTCTGCTTAAAGACCTCCAAGGAAGGAGACTCCACCACTCTCCGAGGGAGTGTGTTCCACTGTCGAACAGCCCTTACTGTCAGGAAGTTCCTCCTAATGTTAAGGTGGAATCTCTTTTCCTGTAGCTGGCATTCATTGTTCTGGTCCTATTCTCTGGAACAGCAGAAAACAAGCTTGCTCCATCCTCAGTGTGACATCCCTTCAGATATTTAAACAGGGCTATCATATCACCTCTTAACCTTCTCTTCTCCAGGCTAAACATCCCAAACTCCCTCCTCATAGGGCAAGGCTTCCAGATGATGAGGTTCTTTCCCATATGATGCGGCTCTTTCATTGCTAACTTTTATATTTTGTGATATATTGCGTACATCTACAGAAAATATTCCTGAGATCTAAAGATGCATGTAGATTTCCATTACCACCAACTTCTCCTTCTGCTGCTTCTGCTGCTTCTCCTTCTCCTTCAGAGTGCAAAAAGAAGAGTGTTGGCTCAATGAAAGCATTTCATGTGTGGCTCTCTCAGTCTCACCCAGTGTATTTTCAGCAATTGTTTATCTTTCTTTGCACAAGTTTTAAAAGTGCATATCTGCTGTTTGTGCCCTGTTGAGGATATGTCAATATGTACTCTATTTTGTTGGCTTTTGAGGCCCAGGAGCTGATGGTTGTCTAAACTGCACAGAAGAGTATCTTATGGAGAATGGAAGATGTGTGCTAGCTTGCAACAATGGCTATTATTTTGATCAGTCTCTAGAAAATGGATACAAAACTTGCAAAAGGTTAGTGGTTGTTCTCTAAAAGCTGTGTTCTATTAGCTTTAATGCATCAAATGCACAAATGTACCAGTTTAATGTGTATGACTAAATGAGAAAAGTACTGCTGCCATGGAGTACCTTATTAAATGAAATTTGCATGTGTTGATTTTATATGGATCTTTCATGTGAATTCATGTATGATCTTTATTTTTCTAAGATTGCAGTGACTGCTGGAAGACATAAAACACACTTTTGTTTGCATATTCAGCAGCTCTAAGGAGAGAGATGTTGTTGTTCTTGTTGGTGATAGAGTGGATACCCTTTCTCTCTCTCTCCAGGGTAGAATTAGTGCTACCATGATGTAAATTGAAGTGTACCATTTGTGATTTAGTTCTGAGTCTGAGATTCTCAAAACGAAGCTGGCTAGGTTCAGGAAGAAAATGAGCTCTTCAATATAGTAATAGAACAATAAAGTGAACTTGTCAGGCTGCTCTCAGAAAGAGACAAGCAGAATCCAGGAACAAAATAGAAGTGGAAGCTACAGGGCACCAAGGTACCCAAATTGCCAAACATTATGTACATCTACCTCCAACATTCTGTTGGGATTTGTGAGGGTCGGGGAGATGTACAATCTTCAAAAACTATCATGACAAAAGTCTTATGGGAGGAGTTTCCCACTTCCTCCCCTTACAGTTTAGGTGGAGATCACTGACTTCCATTGAGCTAAAGCAAATCAGTTCCAAGTGGGAAAAGAAGCAGATAGCACTCTTGAGTCTGAGATTTTCACTAGTCTGAGAGAATAAAAAGTCAGTAAGGAATCTGGTCAGTGGGGATAATTGCTTGTTAGTCAGAAGAGGACCTGAAAACCAGAGCTGGTAACTGAAAAAACCAGGACTCTGAGTTAAAGAAGCAGAGCCTTTAATCTGAGAGAAACCTGCTGGGAGACATCTGAAAGACAATGGCTGAAGAGAGTGTGAAGCCTTGGTGTAATAGTCTGGTGAATCTCCATGTAGGCAATAGCCCAGCACTTGGAGGTTTCAACCAAAAGAAGGGCCAGAGGTTGAACATCAGGAAGCTGTCTGTAAAATAGTGGTAGAAAGTAATGTGGTGAACTACAGTTCCCTGATCGGACTTACAGTTTAACAACATCTGGATGCCCATATGTTTTCTATGCCTGCCCGAAAGCATTGATGCTAGTGGTGGAAATCATGCACCCCCCAGATGAAATGCACTCCCAGGATACTGAAGATGGTTAAACTGCTAGAGCACCTGGGATTTGCAGGCCAGCAACATCCAGGACCAAATGTTGTGCATCCCTAATCTCAACCATCATATGAGCCAGAAACAACAGGAGGAGACTGAGGCAGAAACTGTATAGAAGGTAGAGAGGTCTGAATAAAAACTATGGAGAGCTTGGGGGGGGGGTTGTTCTGAGTATTAGAAATGGTATCTAAGCTTGTTTTAGCCATGGTACAGTGGGCCCTTGTTATCCGCTGGGGTTTGGTTCCAAGACCCTCCATGGATAACAAAATCCGTGGATGCTCAAGTCCCATTAAATATAATGGCACAACAAAATAGTGTTCCATATATAAAATGGAAAATCAAGGTTTGCTATTTGGAATTTATATTTTTGGGGAATATTTTCAAGCTGTGTATGCTCAAATCCGTGGATAAAAAAATCCATGTATAAGGAGGGCAAACTGAATTTTAGGATTGATACACTCAGGCAATCTTATACTACCATGTAAAATCAGACCATGTTTGGGCATATTTATGCTGCATTCCTTCACATATGCATACAGTCTCCTGACTGGATTATAAAAACTGTAAGTTAAAAGAAAGGGGACAGTGCTCCCACATTTTAAGCCTACAGCACATGCATATACAAGAGAAAGTGCTATTCACATAAGATTGCCACACCAAAAAATAACAGAAAATAATGGGGAATTAACCATGAATGTTGTATGTTACATAATGTTAAAAATTACATATACAGTGTACAGTATATATGTCTGTTTTACATACAGTTTAATAAGCTACACCATGTGAAATTGTTTTCTCATTTTAAAAAAGTAAAATGCTTTCATCTTGTAAGCTTGTTTCTAATGTTGGTGTCTATCCCAGTACATCCTAGGAACCACACTGCCAGGTTTCTGTAGAATATGGAGGATTTATTTTGGTCAAAAGGTTAAGATGTCTACTAAAAATAGACTTTAAGTTTATCTCAGGAGTGAGAATCATGTGGTCCTCCAGATGTTGTTGATTTAACAACTCATTCCATACCATTGGCTATGCTGATTAGGGACTGCTGGGAATCGTAGTTAAATGACATCTGGAGTACCACACAATTCCAAGCCCCGGTTTAGCTCTTTCTAGTTAATGCAGTAACAGTAATGCCTGCCTGAGAGCTTTATTAAATTCTGTGGCAGAGAACACCATAGGCCCAAATCCCAAAGACTTAAAATGGAGCTATGTCCTATGTTTCACTATACCATCTTCACTTTTTATTCTTTGTTGTTAATTTCAAAATGTTAGAACATTTTACAAGGCAGTTATCATTCTTTTGTGAGGCTAGAGAGTGTGATTCTGATGTCCACTATTAACTTAAGATATTTCTTGTCATTTTTTCATTAAGATGTGATGCAAGCTGTTTGGGGTGCAGTGGTCCAGGAGAGAAAAACTGTACAAGTTGCCCAAGTGGCTACATCTTAGACACAGGTCTCTGTGTAGTTGGTCTAGTCTGTAAAGATGGTGAGTGTTGTTTTTTTAAATATATATATATATATATATATATATATAATTTCAAACTTAAATATTTTCCGTCTCTTTCAAGAATCTTCAAAATTGTTTCACAGCACATAGAGGGGAAAAAAGATCTACTGCTATAGTTTTTTGTGGGTTTTTCGGGCTATGAGTCGATGTTCTAGAAGAGTTTATTCCAGACATTTCACCAGCATCTGTGGCTGTCATCTCCAGAGAATGCTGGCATGGAAGAGAGAAAGTTGGTCTCTCTCTTTCATGCCAGCATTCTCTGACGATGCCAGCCACAGAAGCTGGTGAAACATCAGGAATAAACTCTTCTAGAACATCACCACATAGCCTGAAAAACCCACAAAAAACTATGGATGCAAGCCATGAAAGTCTTCAATTTCATGATCTAAAGCTAACTCAATTCCTTTACAATTTTTGATTTTCAGGAAGAGATACCACATGCTATTCATTATTTCACAGTTTAAAAGTGTATGTATATGTATGTGTGTGTATTTGCTAATTAAAATAATCTATGTATCAGAATTAGTTAGCCATATTGCAATATGTTCATGTTGAGATGTTTCCACTTTTTCAATTTATAGCATACTTCCAGATAAAATATTTACTGCTAAATCATACTGATTCATTCACAGAATTATATAGGATATTCAAGTGTTGTGGTCTTCCATTTTAGGCCTCCTGTTTTCCCATTATAGCTTCTTGTTCATTAAAAATAACAGTTAAGTGTGGAAGCGGGGGATAGAAAATTATATAATGTCTTTGGATTATAGTAATAGGCATCCCACAGCTGGAAGCTCTTTTAAAGACTAATTTAGTAGGACAACAAGATGAGAACTTCTGGAGAAAGAAAGAAGCTACTAATATCACTATTTATTTGGGGAAATGTACATTTTATATCAATAATATATCATGCCCTGAAAGGTAATTGTACTTTCTGCCTATGTGTATTGTAAAATGATTCATATCTGTTTTCAGTGTAATACAGCAGGAAAAATAATTGTTGGAAATAGCATTATTTTCCAACATCATTATTTACTGGCTATTTGATGACTTCGTTCTTACATCTGAGGACAGATAATTACAGTAGCTTTTTCTTCCACAGTATTCTAAACATATTCTAACATCCAAATGTTTTGTGGAGGAATTTTTCTGCAGAGAACACATGTGGTCTTTTTTTTGGGAGGTGGGAATGTTTTCTACACATTCTTTTTTCCACCACAAAGGGACCAAATGTTTTTCTCCACAAAAAAATTCTTCCACTAAACTGGGAGAAAATTAAGGAATATTCTCACTGCAGGGTTCCTTGACTGTCTAGAAACCCATTATGGATATTCTTTCAATCCCAGTGCCTACTAGCACGATGGTTGCACTGTGATACCACTGTTGTCACTGATTTTATCTGAATATCTTCTGGGATCCAAACCTTTTTATGATGAGAAGAATATTTGAATTGGGATTCTCATAATTTAACACTAGACATCCCTAAACTGTGTTAATTCAGAATTGAGATCTTATTTGTCTTCCAGCGTAACCATTCATTGGCCTAAATATGGTGGTTTAAATTGAAGGTGACATGAAAAAACAAAATACAAAGGACTTGTGGTTCATTTTTGCTACAGTGGTGGATGAATATTTAAAGAAGTATCACCAAAAACTAATATATTGGGTGGGGTGAAGGGTAAATAGTTATCAACCCATGTGGTGAAAAGATTTGTTTTTACTGTGTTATACCAGACATCCTTGCCTCTGTTGATACACAGTGAAATTATCCTTACTAGATCTATAGCACCACATATGACAACTTATACAGATATTTGTATCCCTACATTTTTATATTGAAATACAGTAATTTTTATGTTCATGCAATGAATGCAGAGGTGCAACACATCTATCTTTCCTGCACTAACTCCTTGTGCTGCTTTCCTCCTTTCTTCAGTCACTTGTGTAAAACTAGTGTAAAAAAGGCTATCCATTCTTCATCATTAAGTTGACTCTTTCTTCTTTCAGTGACTTCACCCTTATTAAAGTAAGCTATATTGCACAACTGAGAATTTTTTTCCAATAAGTACTAGAAGACTTAAGTTTATATTAGTACAATAAATAATTCTTCTCAAAAATAGTATTTCTTCCATCTGGCTTATTAACAATGAGAATGAATATGTACTGGAGTAACTATGTACAATGGAACAATAGGACAGTGTGGATCTGTTAACGCTGCTGGGTCTTGCTAGTCCCTCTTGTTTAGTGGGGCAAGTTTCCAATGGACTGTAAAGCTGTTTGGCAAACCTGGTCAGCTCATTTCCTAGATGATTAAGAGAGTTCTGGGTTTGTATTCTTCCAAAATTCTCCAAATAGCTTGTGTAAAACAAGGAGTAGTGAAAGTTCATAACATGTTGGCTGGCAGCACCTTGTGACATATTTTAATGGTGAGTAGAGTCTAGATTGCCTTCAGACATCTGTGCCTTGTATCTCCTGCTGTTCCCTTGTTCTGTATACCACCTGCAAACATCTCTATTCTTGCTCTAACTGATGAGTTGTGTGTTATGTGTTATGGCTCTTGATGGACTGTGTTAGTTCCTTTCCCTTCTGAGAGCTCCACCACCCTCGCTGAGTTTTCTTTCCTCTTTGGATGATGATTTGTATCCAGCTACAGTTCAAACTAAATGCTTTGAGAATTCTGACTTCTGCCCTTGACACACTCAGAGTAGCTTCACACTTTATTTAACAATTATTTTCCTTCCTGCTTCTCTGTTCTTGTGACCTCTGTAAGCAATTAAAAAAAAAAACTACTCTTTTTTCAGTTTGTTTGGATCTCATTTCTGGTGTCACAGTAATTCACACAGAAATTCTACATTTGGGTTGAATGAGCACATAAAATCAGCTAGGCTTCAGCTTGTGAATCCTGTGAGTTGGTGGGTGTGGGTGTAGTGTTTTGAACAAGCTTAAAGCTCATTCAGTCTCTTACAATATGTAGCTTTCAACTTCAATGACACCATATGTAAGCATTACTAAAAGCAGATTTTCTCTTTTGCATGCTTCACATTGTTTGCCACTAAAGTGAGAGTTAACAAAAACAATACTCACATGAATATCCTTTATTTTTCAGGCATAAACACATTTCCAGAATGATTTATATCAGGTTTGGGGCATTTGTAGCACTTTAAATGTTGTTGGATTGCAACTCTCATTAGCCTTAGCCAATATAAGTTACAGTGGAGAATGATCAAATTGAAATCCAACAACATCTGGAGGGCCTCAAGTTCCCCATCTCTGCTTCACATGTTCTCAACTTCTGTATCTCATTACTTCATACTTTTTAAAGAAGCAGTTCTGAATTGCAAGTCTTTTCTTCCACATTCTCTTTTACACAAGGGATACATTTTTTTAACCAAAAGGCAAGATATGTTAGTTTAATTGTGTGACCATTTTGAAAGGAGTGCTTAATGTCCTCCAATTCTGCTGTAGTAAGCAGAGAGAAAGCAAACTTTATTGGGAGAACACCAGCTAACATTTGACAGATGGCAGAATTAAAGGTCTTTAGTACTATGTTGACTTATGATTATGCTGTGCAGGAAAAATACTGCCATAATGCCTGCTTTCCACTTGAATGAATTTCTGATGGATTCATGCATTCTCCCCTGCAGGAGAAGATATTAATGTGTAAATTCTTCTGCTTTTATCTGCCTATGTGATCTTGCTAACAATCTGATTTGCAGTTTTTGCATATTTGTCAACTAAATAGATACCCAACTTCCATTTTATCTCCATGCAACCCTCTACCCATATCTGTCAGAGAGCCTATTGATTCTGCAGAGCAAACCTAGGTTAAGTATAGAGACTTAGAGGAAAGGAATGTATTCCATTGACAAATGCTGTTAGATGCAATGGATAGATAGCATTAGATGCAATCCAGAGTCATTGGTTGCACAATATGAACCAAATTGTTTATGAAATTTCCCTCATGCTGACGAGAAGAGGAGTCATGTGTCAGAGCTGAATATTAATACCAGGTCAAGTTTTCTTCCCAGAATGTAACAAGTGAACAAGCTGGTACAGTATTTGTGATGGTAGTACACAAGCACTATGACTTTGCATTTTTATATATTTGGCACTGTTACCACTTTTTTGAAGCAGACTGCTATTTTATACATATTGTGGGTTAAATTATATGTATATTCTTGTGACGTGGCTGTTTAATATCCTTTTTACTGAATATTTGCTGACTATCATAATACTCAGTAAAATATCTTCCACTGTTTTCTAATATTTCTCTTTCTAATCTTTTTTTTTTTCTCCTTTCATAAATGGATACAAATCACCCCTTGCTGGAACACAATATTTCTTCCTGAAACAAATGCTGGTGTGACTGAAATTCCTTTTTGATGGATACACAATTTTCTGTTTGCTACCTGCTCCTGAATGGTCTCTTCCATCAAATTTTCCTGTCTGACAAATCAACCTTCCTCCACTTGAAACCATGCTGTTCAAAACCTTCAACTTCCTCCCATTCTCTATCACCTCTGGAAGCAACGGAAGAATCTTGGGCCGAAGGAGGCTTCTGTATGCTAGTGAAAAAGAATAATCTTTGCCAACGGAAAGTACTTCAGCAACTTTGTTGCAGAACATGTACACTAAAAGGGTGAATTGACACCTCTCCAAGTCCTCTTGCTCCTGTAGACTTATAGAATAATCCATACTATTAAAAATGAAAAGAAAAAAAAAGCAAACCACTTCCCTCTCTTTATCTCTCTCCTCTTCTCTCTTGCTCTCTCTCCCCTCTGTTGGGGAGAGAATGAACTGTAAGTTGGAACTTAAAATAGAACACTACAACAAGCCTACCTTTCATAAGTGGATGCTTCGAACAAAGCATCCAAGATCACAGTGTCAGTATGGTGTGACCAAAGCATTTGATGCCAAAATTAAAGTTATTTGATTTCCTACCAGTTTAAGGATATCCCTGGGATCTGAGGGTTTTTTTTTAACCATTCTCCCTTAATTTTTCTTGTTTGTTTCCCCTTCAAGATGTGTAGAGTGTTTCAAGAATCCAACACAACTTTACATGGATTAAAACAAAACAAAAAACATGCCTTGCATTACTCGTCTTTGTGCTTTTATAATCTGAATAAGGAAGAACTTTAGGTAATAAAGCAATCCCTGGAAGAATTAGAAACATTTTTTGTTGTTGTGGCAGGCCTGTGCTCTGCATCCATTCTAATACTAAAAAACATGAATGCTTCTGCATATGTTTCCTAGTCATTTTCTGTTCTGTGCTGTTTTTGCATTATACAATGTTTGTTACATTTTTCAAAAACTTTTGATTATTATTATTTTTTAAGCAAAGATAACTATGGACCAAGATCCTGCAGTCGAAGATATACATGAATTACAGAATCATGTCTCTCTAGTTATGTCTCCCAATGCACCCCCCAAAAACCCCTCACTTCGTATGCTGTTCATCCCCCCAATATGGCTATTTCTCTGTTGTCAGGATGTGGGACGGTGAGCTGAGATTTTTCTTTTCTCTTGTAGCTGGATGCACAGTGACTGACACCTTCAGAGACCTTTGGAGCTCCTTGTGAGCTCTTTGTAGATAACATCCTTGCTACATACATCCAGCTACAGGAAAACAGCTGAATGCATCTGCAATCATCCCCTCCACCCTCTGACAACTAGAAAATGGTCATGTTGGGTCAAGTAGTGAGGTTTATTTGGGGGGAGTTGATTGTTGTGTGGAGGAAACAGAATTGACAGCTACACAATGACCATAAAAGTAGGATGCAATGGCACAAGCCCAACTTACACCATTGTAGTTCACAAACAGGATGCTTGCCATTATGCTTAGAAAGCTGATATTTTTGTCATAGTTGTTTTTGATGATATGTGTAAAACTGCAAATTTCTTACTTTAGGTCTTTTTTCCTTGCTCTGGAAGATGCAGAGACCTGTTGCTATTTCATTTAAAAAGTGTAGCTTTCATACTTGAAACTGGAATGCGCCAATAGAAGTAAAATAATATTCGTGGTACGCATATATTTTGAAAGTGAAATATGGTTCATTTTTTCTGCAAGGACCACAACTTCAGATTTGAGAAGATAAAGAACTGTAGGGAAAGCGCAAAAATATAGACTTTAATTTAGATAAACAGAGTCTGTCAGTGGTAAGAGGTAACATCAATCAGCTAGATATGTACAAAAAGAGAAATCTCAATAGCCCAAAGGCCTCTGAGGTCTTCCTGAGCTGAACATTTGCTTCAGTTCTTAAAAGACCTCTTCAAGAATCTAATCCTGGTCAAAACCTGTTTTGTCCTTGAAAGCTCTTAATATTTCTCTAGTTGCATATATGATTATGTTATTGTGGATGGAACTTCCTTCCCTCACCTGCCCCTAACTGGAGCTCTCTATAGTACTCAAAAACAGCTTCACCACCTTCAGGATCAGCTTTTTGGAGGGGTAGGGTGGGGGAGATAACCCCTCTTTCTTATTATTGTTGGATTCCTTTCCTCCACTCAGGAAATTCCATACTGACTATTATCTGGTTCATTAATGTTACCTACTACTTTTCACCATTAAGAGACTGGGTTCATTTAAATCAAATTTTACTTTACAGTTTCCCCATGAACATTTTCTGTTTATCTCTAGTTTGTCATTTTGGTTTAGATGAGGCCACCTTGTGTTTTGTTGATGTTACTACAACTTCAGGTTGACAGCACTCAACAAATCCAAAGACTCATAGAAGCTGTGATGCATACATGTGTTCCCTGCTCTCTTCATTGGACAGAGCAGTTCTGCTGACATATTGTTTTATACAAATAGAACTGCTTTTTCCATGGGAATGAAAATCACACACACTTCCATGTATGCATTGTAATGTACATTCTTCAAATATGTATGTAATGGTTTTCTGTACATAGTATATCTGAGTCATTCATGGTATACTGTTTTATGGACACTGAATGCATTATCTGGATTAGAGCAATGGTGTAAAAGGAATAAGTGTTGTGATCCAGATTGCAGTGAAAGTTTTACAGTCATTTGCATGATTGGTGCCTATAACTGGAATTAATATACTGAACAAAATTCAACTCTTGATGTGCATGTGTTATCAATGTTCCATCAAGAGTGAATTAATTTGTTAATTGTGCAATATTATATAATTTATAATTCAATGCCTGATGTTACTCATGTTCTAATATCTAATAAGTAGAGAAAGAAATCTTCCTCCCCATAAAAAACAATTATTTTCATATTGTATTCTCCAGGAAATTTTGAAATAGTATTGAAAAGCATGTCATACATTCCTGTTGGCTAATTGACATGCAAAGCATTCATATAATAGAAAAAATAATTGATTATTTAAGATAAACACAACTATTTTTTCTCTTCAAAATAATGTTTATATTGTTTTGACACTTGAAATCTAAGACCCTAAATATTTCAAAGGAATGTGCCAATTTGTAGAAACAATGTCCTCTTTCAAATGTAAACCTGAATTATTGCTAAATATATTTTTATCTAAATCATGCTAATCAGAGAAAAGTTACTTCTGAAAAGAGTAGTGTATTTAAATATTAAAATGTTAAATTTCAGTTTGGACTTCAGGATTTGATGATAGCCTATCAGTTCATTAGCATTCTTGAACTATTTATTACCTTAGAACACACAAATGCAAAAAGATAATGGGGACTAGATGCATTCTTAATTGGAATAAATTGTGCAGGATTTTGTCATCTGTCCAGTTAATCCCTGCAGTTTATATTTCTATGATCTAGCAGAAATGCTATTGCACAACATAAAATAATCCCAACATAGTGCAGTCGGCCCTCCATTTTTGTGGGGTATCTATTCTGCCCCCCCCCCGCAAAAACGGAGACTTACCTGTATTCAAGACCCATAGCCTTGAATGGGGCACCTGCCCGCAAGCATGTGCGGGGTGCACATCACAGGGGCACACCCCATTGAATATAATGGAGGTCACCCCTCTGTGAATATTGAAGACCGTAGACTTCAAGTCCACGAGAAAGGGAGGGTGACTGTATTATACTGACAGTCTTCCTCCTAATACAATGGTCAAATGGAGAATACCACTGTGCTGAAATATACCCAGGATCCACCATGTGAAAAGAGACATATGTCCTAAATACCTTATAGAAAATGACAAGCAATTTGTTTTTCCCTCCTCCTAGCTCTAAGGTACGCTAATCCTACATTTTAACAGTAGGCTACAGTAAAGGGAACTAATTCTGAAGGCATCTAGCATAGAAAGAGAATAGGCTTACAGACGTATTATGATAAAGGAGATGCTAATAATATTTTTGGCTTGAAAGGCATGAAAAACAGGAAAGGTCAAATGTGACATACCTGATCCAGCTAGATTGTTGTGTTTAAGGCCCACTGAAATCAACTGTGATTAAATTAATCATAAGCTATCTTGTCAAATTTAAGTCAGTGGGAATTAGGTATAGCTCAGATATGCTGGTAGCTGTGTCTTCTAGGAAACCACAGTTAACATATTTTTTGCCATTAATATCCATTGTCCCAGTAAAGATTCTGAAACAATCACAAATCCATACTGGTTTAACTACTAGTACTGTCTGGACTGCCTCATTTCTCTACATAACATTATTAACTAGAAAAAATGCTTTCAAAGTTTAAGTTAATGGTATATATATTATATAAATAAATATTATATATATATTATATATATTCCTAATTGTGATATAATGTATTGAATTGTAAAGAATTTATTTGGATACTTACAAATGCTTCTAACACGTCTATAGAGAATTTAATTTTTTTAATACTGACACATTGTTAAATCCAGATACATTTTTACTAAAGAATACTGTACATGTGTAAAATGTCCAGTTGTTATTTGTAAAATAGGGTAGTACTGTTGTAATTGATATTGGCCAAAATCAATGTTATTCCATATTTTATTTTTTCTATTAAATTAACCTAAGTGTTTGTTTCTTTGATCTAGTAAAGCACATTTATGAGCCATATATAAAATCTTCTGCTTGGAAGGAGAAATTTTCTTTCTGAGCTTCTACCCTCTCCCCCATTTTTTCCCAAGAAGCAATTTGGTACTAAACAGAAATCAATGAAATAAAGTGAAATATTGTTTTAAATTAAATTATTGGTCTCTGAAAAGAAAAATTACTGGTATTTACAAAAATTCTATCATGTAATTAGGTTATGGTAGAGAACAGCTTGAATATCCTTGAATACCCTTCTATTACAGATTTTCACATGGTTTTGTACATTTTGTACAATTAGCTTTAGCGCCCAGAATAATATGATGGCTCATGTAGAATATGCAAAATGATTCAGTGTCTTGGATTTATACCTTGATTGTTAATCAAAGTAGCAAAGAATGTTGTTTTGCTAATCTTCCAGTGTGTGTTCCCATCTCTTGGCTGTGGATTTACATCCCTGCTTTGTGCCCTTTACTGGGGAAATTTTAGAGCTCTAGGAAGACATATATGGGTGTTCCTTGCATTTGATGCAAAGCAGTCAGCCCTTGGTATCCACGGGGGGATCCATTCCTGAACTCCCTACAGAGGCAGATACTGGAGCCCTGTTGGCTGGAGTGAGCCAGAGTTTTCAGATCCTTGAGGTTCTGTCCCAGGTGTTGAGCTCCAAGACCCAAGGGGTGGGGGCTCCAAGACCCAAGCCCTGGTGCTGGCTCCAGCTCCCTCCAACCAATGGGGCTCCAGTCTCTGCCTCCAAACTGCCCCAAAAACAAAGCCAAGGACAGAAGCCACAGAGGAGGAGGGAGAGAGCAGGGAGGGAGTGGGACTTCTGTCTCATTGTCTTCAATGGCTGTGCAGCTGCATGCATGCACCGCCATTGGGGTCCCTGGGATTTGGTAGCATAGGATTGCCATGTGCTGATGCTCAAATCAGTGGATGGGAAGTCCGCAGACAATGAGAAGTCCACTGTACCATATGACTGCTTTTTCACCTTGAATGCATGCACATATTGGGAATGTCATCCTCTAAGACTGCATCGTGCTTGTGATTTATTCCACATAGTAAACAATTCAGAGGAAAAGAGCCAGCATGATAAATGATACCTCAGGAGTCAAGCTTGTGTATCAGTCAGGTGTTCACCTTCCATATAAGGATGGGCTAAGCCATCCACTCAGTTTCAGTGGCCAAGTAAAAATCTGAACCCTGCTCTGCAGAGGCATAGGGCATGTCTACAAGGGCCATTTACACTGGTTTCATATCACCCTGCCCACACAACAAAGGGCCAAAGCCTTGATTTAATACTGTCTTCATGAGAGAAGGCCAGTTCTGTAACACAATGTCGAGTAGCTGTTTACACATGTGTCCTGCCTTGGAACTAGAACAACCAGCGCGAGTCACTTCCTGTGAGGTCAACAACAAGATGCCCAGCCATGTGATTGATTTTGGGCAGCTCATTTTTTTTACCCCAGAGGGAGTCACCCGTATTAGCAATGGCAGCACTGGGCAGCACAGTTGGACCTATCTGTAGACAGCTGCCTGGCATTGTTCCAGAGTGCCCAAGTAACACAGAGAATTCAGGGTATTTTGGGTCCTCAATGGGTAGGAGCCCCATATTACTGTGGAATTACCAAGATACACAAAGACCAGGGGTAAAAAAAGTGTACCCCATGGGATGCATGCAGCCCCCAGAGTCCCTAAAGCAAATTGTTATTTTTTGCCCCCAAATTACCCATAGTGGGTATGGAGAAGCAATTTTGCCACATTTCCTAGAGAGAGCAAAATATGTGCCCCTTGAAGGCTTTCTGGGGAGACAGTATCGTTTAAATGCAGAGGGATGCATTAGGAGTGCAGCTCCCCTAAGTTACCCTGGTCAATCAGTCAACCCTCCCTCTCCCCCCCCCCCAAACATACTCACAAATTTCTTGTACTGTGGCAAGAGAGAAGTGCTCCTAGGGATAGAGGGGCAGTAGGTATCTTTTCCCTTGCCCTTCCCAAGTGTGGGTAGTGTTGGCCACCCACTTGGGCCCCATTTCCCTGCTGTGGTGTGAGTGAAGAGACAGGTGGCATATTGGTGGTGGTGCTTCTTAGACTGTGTCCTTGGTCATGTTGAGGAGGTCCTGATCCTCCCTTTTCTTCAATCCTGAAAAGGGCTGGCCCTGGGCCCAGACAGGAGTTATCCTGGTCTAATAGCATCACCAAGCCTTATACAACACTACTCACAGCCAGACACACAAGTGCTTCCACAATGGGAATTCTGCTTTTGGAATTGCCCCAGGGCCACAGTCATCTTAATCTGGCCTTTTAGAAGGGGTCATCTGCAGTAGACTGTCTCAGTCTATATTATTTTTCATTAGCAACAATAGAAATACACCCACATCATGAATTCGGATGTGTCCAAAAAGGCTATATGAACTAGGCGTGAGCTGACAGGACTATATTTGGTACAAAAACAAATCTAGGAGTCTGTGTGTGCCTAGAGGACCTGCTACTGCTTCTTCTCTTGGCTCCAGGAGGTGGACATTAGGGTTCTAGTTGGGCAGGATTCAATTGCGCAAGTCTGCCCACCACTGGCTTATATAACAGAAAATAATGGGTCTTCTGAAGGAGGATAATATTTTTACAATCAAAGAAGTGTTTCCAGCCTCTTGTCAGTAGAGGCTGAACAGATACTTCACTTGAAACAAAGCTCCAAAAATTTGCCAAAGAAACACTGACAAAGGCCAGATAATATTTTTCCAATTGGCACAATATTGTTTTCCAATGAAGTACTGTATAGAAAATGTTGCTTCCTTTTTATTGCCCCTTAAATTGCTAAACTTCTACCATTTTTACCTTGTTTGTTACTTTTTCAGTTTGTGCTCCAAACAAGGGGCAATGACCATTTGTTTATTAAACACATTTCTATCCCACACTTTTTTCAAGGAACACAAGGTAACATGTATCTCTCTCTCTCTCTCTCTCTCTCTCTCTCCCATTCCTTCTCCCAGTTTTAATCCTAGAAGCCTTGTGTTAAGTGAGGCCTCAGTGTGATTGGTCCAAGGTTATATGCATGAGTGTAGATAAGGTCTAGGGTCTCCCTGCATCGTCTGACACTCAAATCACAACTCCATTTTTGTTTTAAAATATACTTAGGTATGTTTTCTTCCCCTTCCAAAAGCTATACCTACAGCAGTATTATGTATGCAGGAAAGGGGAAAGTCTTTTCACTCTCTGCTTTTCCTGGATTGTGAGCAATTTCAAATAGAGGTGAAATAAACAGCAAGTGGTGAGTCAACTAGATAATCCTACACCTCAAAAAGCAAGCAATCAAGCATGTGAAGAATGTGAAAGCTATACTGGTAATGAAATCCTGTTTAAGTTAATACAGAAATAAGTCCTGCTTAAATAAAATTTACTCTGATGTTAGTATGAATGAGATCACAATCTGGGGGAAACCATGGATACTCCTGAGGAGTGTTGTATAAAACTAGCATATCATCATGCAAAGATATCCCATTTTAATAGCTTTGGTAATTAAGCAATACCAAGACCTGGGTACTAATTCTACCAGGTTGGATAGATCTGTCTTCTGAGAAACTCTAGGTTTATATACCTGCTGTCTAGGGTCATCAGAGTAAAAACTAATGACAGCCCCAACTTTTATTAATAGTTGTGTAGAAGAGGGAATTTCAGCAGATGTTGCCTGTCACTTGGTTGTGGGACAAGCAACACCTGCTAAAATTTCCTTTCCTTCACAGTCCTGAAATGTACAAGAGCACTCTCCAGTTTGCAGTCTGGCAACTATACTGTTGTCCCTCAATGAACAGTCCTGCTATCTTCCTCCCTTCCATTCTTTCACTGGTTAAGTGGCATCACTAGGTTTGGTGTCATCTAGTGTGGTAACTCACGGTGTCACACCCCCATTGACTTCCTCCCATACCACACCATACAGAAGCCTTATACTAATGTTACTCATAAATTGTAGTTCCCATACATCAGTGGATGTAATAGCAATAGTTGTGACATAACTAGCAAAAATAAAATTATACCTTTAAATTAAAATATCATACACAGGGCCTAAATGTATTTACATGCACATGGTTTCATATGCTTAAAGTGAAATTGTGGTAAAATGTGATGTTTCAAATGAAAATTTTAAAATAATTTTTTTAAAAAATTAAATTTTGAATTAAAAAAATAAAAATTACTTTTTTAAAAAATTAAAATTTAATTTTCTTTAAAAAGTCTGGGGCCACTCCTTTCTCCTCCCACTGAGCCTTGCTCCACTCACACCATCTCTTCAGCATTTAAAAGGGACACAAACAAACACAACAGCCAGTTTCTGCCCAAAGGCAGGTGTTTGGTAGGCAGTAGTGTCACTTGGTGCAGTTGAAAACCCCAGATATACCCCTAATGATGCCCCTGCCCTGGTTCTCTTTATCTGCTCCTGCCTTTAATTAATACAAGTGCCTATTCAAAGAACTTTACAGCTCACCCTTTACTTCAGCATATTTCCATAAAAACAATCGCCACAGTGCCAGGAGACTGGAGAACAAAACTGGACTATTCGGCAGTGCTGTCATACCGTACTCTAATCCCATATGTTTCCCTGCAGCAACAGAAGTACAGCCAGGCTGATTTACTTTGCTGTGGTGATATGTCCCATTCTCTCAGCCAGACCTTTGTCCCATATCGTAAGGGTACAATAATGATGATGGACTTTACCTGCATTGGCACTGACCGGTTATTTAGACATTCAAGGGGACATTCAAGGGAAATGTCCAAATATATATAACATATTTTGACATTCAAGGGAAGTGACACATTTTTCTGATGTGAAGACATGAGCTGTGAAGACTATGAATTCTGGCTGCTTTGTTGTTTGTGGGTAGATTCAATATTGCCCAATCATACCTACACTAAGTTAAAACCAGATTTATTAATTGAATTCCATAACACAGCAATCATTTCACCAGGGAAAATCCCAAAAGGAAAGATTTCAAAATGCATTTGGAAGTTCTTTCTTCAGGCAATGTGTCTCTCAATCATTGCTAAGACTTCCTTCATTGGTTAAAACACTAAAAATTGGGTGTTCACTTCTCATAAAAACAATTGGACAGAATGTTGTTGGTAGATTTTGCTTCAGCTCACATGGCTAGAGACTGGCCATTTTTTAAAATAAAAGCAGATGGGAATCTTGGAATAACTGATGATAGGAAGAAGACAGCTGCCTATTTTGCCCACACCTCTGCAGACACATACACTGATGGTTTTCCCATGATAGGAGCGGGGGGGTGGGGGGAGCATTGCAGGTACTAGAACTGCAAGATATTGGAAGTAAATGTAAAGAAATGCATTTGCCAAGTCGTCCCTTGTGTAATCTCATTGGATGGTGGAAATCAGAGAATATCATAAAGAATTTATTGCATTTCTTTTCTTTTCCCTTTTGGATTTCCCAAAATGAATATCACTAGTAACCACACATTTAAACAACTTTGTAATTATATGACTTGAATATTGATGGAGGACTGTCTGCAACACTCAGAACCCACCTGATATTAAGCATCAGTATGTTAAGACCCATCTTTCTCACAGAGATGAAAGACATGAGCAGGACCCTTTTTGTGGTGACCCCACAGTTTTGGAGTATCTTCCCCCAGGAAATGTGGTGGCCCCCTCAATCATGGCCTGAAGAAATTTTAGAAGGCTTCTTTATTCTAGTCTACCTTTGGGTTAATTTTAGTGTGCTGTTCTTTTAACTAAGGTTTGCTTGCTGCATTTATTATAACCTATTTATCATTTTAATTATTTTCTCAGTGGCTGGTCCTACCCTCTGGAACTCTCAATGGGAGATAGCCCTCTCCCAGCTATTTTTTCACTTGCAGGCAAGACTTTTCTGTCCAGGCAGACTTTTAATGTGTAATCGCTTGCAGGGGCTCCTCATATTGCAAGAGTTTTTTTTTTTAAAAAAAAAACAACAACAACCGCAACAACAACAACAACAACTTTTTATATGGAGAAAAGGTGGCATACATATGAAATGAAATAATTAATATAGACATTGATGTTCAATGTTGCTTTTAGTATTAGCTTATGTATTTTCGGTTTTAAATTTATAATAGTCCTTAAAGAGATATTTATCTTGAAAAAACACACACACACAAACACACACTGTTCAAATGTCTGCCTGAAAGTGAAAGAACTAAAACTGCATAGGCGGCTATATTCTGCAATGTCTATGCATGTGAGCTCATTCAGCACAGAGTTCTGACAAAACTTTGTCATGTTCAACTACTTTTAAACCATTTATTTATTTATTTATTTATTTATTTATTTATTTATTTTAAAAGCCATTTGAGCTTCCAAATGATCCATTTGCAATTTGCCAAAGTTACTACTGGGTGAAAAGTAGCACCATTGCAGAAGGTGGGGGGAACCCTGTGTTCTGCTTAAACATTAATTTGAACTGTGTAAGTTCCTAATTGATTTGTTGACTTTATTAATACCTCCACAGTGCAATCTTATGCATGTCTACTCAAGTACAGCATGTCAGCTTCTGTGTACTGAGTCAATTGGGATGATTTAGGGGCAAAACAAACCAGCAAGAAATGGTGGGGTCAGCATTGAATGGGGGCATAGTGACTGCCCACCACCCACCCCAACTCTTTCCCCAAAGCACACCGTCTGCCCAACCAGACAGTGGGCAACATCACAACATTTTTGCAGCATGGCATTTACACATTCTGCACCAAAGAAATGCAGAAGAGCTGCCACCACAGTGGCAAGGGTGGCTTTTTTCCACCCCCAAAAGGAGTGGCATTTTGCCACTTTTTGTGGGGCTGGAAAAATGCCTGATTGGGGCCACAGTGTGTGATTGCCATGGCCCCAATCTGTCGAGCAAAGGGGTGGTGCAGAGCCACTCTTTCAGTGTGGTCTGTTTTGCCCCTTAGCTGTGCCAGTCTGTGCAGCTCATCATATGTTTGTTAATAGTTATATTAGAATGAATTTGACCAAGATCCTGTTGAACTGGCAAGGGAACTGACATATCCAGACTAATGGGAGGGAGGGTGGGGATGTACCCATGCATCTTTCCACGACTGCCACAGAGCACTGTACAACGCAGCGGAATACTTGCTCAAGGAAGTCTCAGATACCTGCTTGTGCAAGCTAATAAATAGTCTTTGCATAACTGGCCATTTACACCAGCAAGATTTCAGCTCCTTTCAGCTCTTCCACTCACTCTGCTCTCTATTCATCTGCATAGTTAGCCAGCTTAGTTTTCTTTATGGGCCTTCATAATTTTATAGTTTCCACTTCTAACTCTCTTTAGACCTTTTCAGGCGCTGCCTGAACTATGTTTTCTTGAACACGGGAAAAGGGAACACCTAGACTCACTCCATCATGACTTTCCTAGTGTGGAAAATGATGTGTCTGGAGAGGAAAGGTTCTTATTCTAATGGAGAAGATCCCTGGTTTACCAGGTTTCTGCTTATGGGCAGTCTCCATCCTCGGGGGAACATCCAATCTTCAGATGCATTACTTTCCTCAAGAAAGCAACAGTGCAGAAGGCACCCTTGTCCTTGTGTTCAAGGAGACATGAGTAAACCCTGAACTATGCTCAAATCTTAATCATAAGATCAAGAGTGGTGAAAATAATAATTTCCACATAAATTTATGCTACATTGCTCCTGAGTATTGTACAGCCATTTTTATTACATAGCAAGGTCCATTGAGTTTTTTCCCCTTTGATTTACAATTTTGTTTCTAACTTTTATGACAGGTGTCCCAAAATCATTTTAGTAAGTCTTAGAGGACTTATTAAAAGACTGAAATTGTGGGATTGTTTTTGCTGTGTGCATTTCTGACTAATGGTGATCTTGAGGAGGACCTATCATGGGGTTTTCTTGGCAAGATTTGATCAGAGGAGGTTTGTCATAACCTTCCCCTGAAGGTTTTCATTCCTGAGCTGGGAATTGAACCCTGGTCTCCAGAGTCATAGTCCAACACTCAAACCACTACACCACACTGGAGTACACTGAGATAAAAGTCAAAGCTGACCTTGTGGACTTAATGAATGAACCTACTTTTATAGTCCCCTGCCTCCTTAAAACACTACAAACAGTGACCACTCTCTCTTTATCCAAGAATGTCTTGAAACTAAAAATGCTAACTATAGAGAAAATACAGACAGAAATACTGAGAGTAAAACATAGGACTTGTGTCTCCTATTGGGAGAAAGTCAGGATGTAAATTAAATAAATGAGTAAATACTCCTGGACAGATTTCAGTTTTTCAGGTTATTCTATCAGGCCTCCAAAAATGAGCAAATAAATAAATACATGTGAATTTAAAACATAATGTTATAACTAGAACTTCAATAACTTTGGCTATCATTGGTTGAACTTCCACAGATCTGGGAGGAACACAACAGAGGATGAAAGGGTTCGTGTAAAAACTTTTCTCTACTACCGTTGAGATTCAAAAAGTCTTTTTGAATGAAAGTGGAGGATTGTTATTTTTCGAGAGGTTTAATTCTGTGCTAGTTCTCCTAGGTGTTCCCCTACAAAGGTAGGAAATGAGCAGAGGGTTCAAGTAGGTAATTGACTAATTATGCACTATGGGAATTGCAGGCTTACACAGAGGGATTTAGAATTGCAAAGGTAGAAATAACATGTGTGTAACTGTACTTGTGAAGCACATTACAGTTAACAGATCATTGATTTAAAGCATATTTTTGACAGAAGCTCAAGAAACTTTTTTTAAAGTTTTAAGTTTTACACATTGTAAAGAAAACAATAATGATGTATGAAGTGTTGTTTAATACATAGCTAACAGTCTATTGACACATTATATTGCCAGAGGAAATCACATTGCAAAGTCCAAAGGAATGCCTATGGACCTTTTCAGAGAAATTTTTCATTGCATTCTATTGCTATCAGCTTTTATTCTCTGTATAATTCTGCACATTGTATTGTTACATAACGACTCCCTTATAGCACCCAGTATTTTGATATTCTGTTGACCAAAAACATATACAGTAGGTCTACGGCCAAGGAAATGTGTCATTTCCAACAATATAAGGAATTCATATTGGAAAAGATGTTTGTATTTCCTATGTCCCTGGAAGATCATTGTGTTTATATGAGTTGCCCCACTGTAACTATAAATCACATCAATATGAAATTATATTTTGAGTAAGTTATTTAGGCAATAGAGGTTGTGGAGGACTCTTTTGATCATTAGCAGGAGAGCATACCTTCAGTTTCATGCCTTCAAGAAATGGTGTCATACAGCAAATACAAGTTAATGGATAAAACCTTTACAGTGGCATGTTTTATAAAAGGAAGTAACCATGTTCTTTGTATGATGGCAATATTTTCTTCCTTTTTTGATCAACATTCTTTCTTTTTAAGCCTACTCTGCATTTGTTTTGTCATCCTCATTTTGTGCCTTCAAGTCATTTCTGACTCCCGGCAACCCTATTACTGGGTTTCTTCCTTATGACAACCCTATCACAAGGTTTTCTTAGCATGATTTCTTCAAAGGAAGTTTGCCTTGCCTTCCTCTAAAACTGAAAGAATGTAACTTGCCCAAAGTCACCAGTGGGTTTCCATGGCAGAGTGGGGATTCAACCCTTTGTCTACATATTCTTTCTTTAAAACCAGACTGTAAACTGGGGGAATTGCTTTGAAGGAAGATTTCAATGGTGGTCCTGGGCTAGAGGAATGGGCTGGAGGCTTAGAAGGACTCCACCCACGCTGCCAGGTCCTAGGCTGGTGGGGAGGGTCCAGATGTTAAAGGGCCAAGGTGGTTTAGGCTCTATGTCCTCCAAAGGTGATCCTGGGCTAGAGGAATGGGCTGGAGGGTAGAAGGACTCCACCCACGCTGCCAGGTCCTGGGCTGGAGGGGAGGGTCCAGGTGTTAAAGGGCCAAGGTGGTTTAGGCTCCATATCCTCCAAAGGTTGGCTCCCCATCCTCCAAAGGTGGTCCTGGGCTGGAGGCTTAGGACTCCACCCACGCTGCCAAGTCCTGGGCTGGAGGGCAAGGTCCAGGTGTTAAAGGGCCAAGCTGGTTTAGGCTCCATGTCCTCCAAAGGTTGGCTCCCCATCTTCCAAAGGTGATCCTTTTTATTGTATGTATTTATATTTTATGTATTGCTGTGTTATTTTCACAGAGCAGAACTCACCTCTCAACATGCAAGTACCATCACTCTCAGAGAGTTTTCAGTAGTGCTGCCTTATTTGTGGAATTCTTCCCCAGAAAGGCTCACCTGGTTCTAACTTTATGGTCTCTTTACCACCAAGCGACAACACATTATTCTTCCAGGCATTTTAAGGACTGTTTTTGTGCTTTTAGTTCTCCTTATGTTTTCATTTTATTTTGCAGATGGTTTTACTATGAGTGGACTTGCTATCTGCTACAGAACTTTTACCACCTGCTGCTGAGTTATCTTTATGCTGTTTTATCTCGTGCAGTTTTAACATAAATTCTCCCATAGAATGTAGATTATGGAGAGGTCTAAGAGCATAAAAAACAAACAGCATAAGGGCAAAGAACCTATTCAGCTTTCAGTCAGTTAAATAAGAATTAGATATACTTTCTCTACCAGCTCCTTGAACAAGATCCATTTCAGCAGGATTAGATTATTACAATTCACTTTCCAACATGCTGAGTTTCTGGAGTGTAAGGACCAAGGAAGGGAATAAAAAGAGCACCTGGCACTAAGGCAGGAAATTAAAATGTTTTAAAATGTCTCTGGATGTGAATGCATGGGGATTTCCAGAGATTCGGGGCCATACCTGTGTCAGCAACCTGTGTTGTACCCAAGAATTCCTGGTTGTAGAGTAGAAATATTTGTTCTGTCTTTAAAAGCTTTAGACAGCATTGTAACAGCAGTAGCTTTTCTCAGCACATGAGAAAAGTGATAGCTGATGTGCTTCTGGATGTCAGTAAGCTTCTAAAGATACAGAAGAGCTATGGAAGGGACTGATGGCAGCATTACTTGGGTGTTCATAAGATCTGAGGTGATAATTCCTCCCATAATCATTTCTGACCCATGGCCTTTGATGTGAGATTTGTTCCAAGCAAAATGACGCTAGTCAAGCAACTTCACATTATTATCACTTTGATAATATGAAAGGACAGAAATAGCAAGCCTGCATCCTTCATCCAGGTTCACATTTTAGCACTAGCCAGATGATCTCCCTGTATAAGCCTACCCAAGTTTTAAATTTTTCATGGGAGGCTTTCCTCAGTCCTACCACTCCACTATCATGGGCAAGTTTGCAAAGAAGAGAGCCTTCATAGTGACCGGTCCCAGCTTGTGGAATTCACTCCAGCAGGAGACTCAGTTGGCTCCTCTTTTTCTACCAACAAGCAAAGACCTTTCTTGTCAGGCAGCCTTAGGCTCATAATTCATGTGGCAGATGGGCTGTGTTTTTCTCCCTTTTTAAATTTTAAATTTAATTTAAATTTAATATAATTTTAAAATTATGTTTTATACTGTTTTGGCTTTATGTTTTAATAGAGTTTTTGTATGCTTTTGAACTTTTGTATGAAAAGCATTTAGATGTACTGTCTCTTGTTTTAAATTGGACATAAGCTGGCAGGGGGAGATATTAAATATTAAAACACATACATATGTGCAGGATAGAGTTTGCTGAAAATGAGGAAAGGGACCAGTCAAGACTCTCCACTCTTTGGTCATCACTCCCTTTACATAAAGATTAACTGTCTGAAGTGCTCATTTTCCATGGTTCTTTATTACATGGATAATCTCTACACTGTGGTTTCCAGACTGGATACTGGAGAGGTCTCTCGTACACCTTTAAAAGATATGTAAAAGAGGAGACTTTAGTAAGGATTTCTTTTCATGCAACCAAGTAATAAGCAGCACCTGTTGAACTTCCTTCTTCTATATAACCATTAATGGCACAAGCGCACTCTCCAATTGCCAGTCTGGCACACCTACACCATACAGAGGTGACACTCTTCATGCTATCAATCTCCAGTTGAATAGAGTGGCAATAGAGAATATGTCCCCTTTCTCACACATTATGTTAACCTATGCCAAAAGCCCACATAGGGTTGTACCTCTTTAAAAACAAGTCTCAGTATTGCCATAGATTCTTGCTCAATTGTTACTCTAGTTGCCAGCCAGGATGTTAACACCATTTCTGAGCTGAGTAGGAATAAATATTAGTATGTTGAGGGTGTGGGGAAATGGGGCTGTTCCAGATGTAACAAATGCAGGCTGATAAATCACCTCTTTGAGAGCCAGCTGGCATACTTGTTTGAGTGTTGGACTAGTCTAGAAACCAGGGTTCAATTCTCCACTGAGGATGAAAACCCACTGGGTGACCTTGGGCAAGTCATACACACTCAGCCTCAGAAAAAGGCAATGGCAAACCTTCTCAGAACCAATTTTGCCAAAAAAGCCCATGCCAGGTTCATCTTAGGGTTGCCATAAGTCAGAAACAACTTGAATGCACACAACAACAAATCACATCTATGAGCCCATGCATGCTTGCATAAACACACTCCTTTGAGTCACTGTCCTTGTTTTTGTGTCTAATTTAGCGTACCTGGTTACCTGGTTGGTAAGTAAAAACTTAGTTCAGAGATTGTAATTTAAAGAATGCATGATAGCAAACCTGAAGCTAGGGAGGACAACAAGACCAAAGGAAGAATACATCAGCTATTTTTTGCCAGTGGATAGAAAAACTATGGCTGTTAGCTTGAGATCATTACATCTGAACCTGGCCTATGTAAAGGTTAGTTAGTTAGTTAAATTTTATTCGGTCATTGACCAGCATAGATAAAACCGTTAAAACATCATATATCATATAAAGCATTGGACATCACGATAAAACTTCTCACAAAATCAAGGCATTAAAATTCCTATGTAAAGGAAAGTGTGCCTTACTCATTGGAACTGAGAAAAGCAGTAAACATAAAGATAAAAGCAATCTATCTTTGTAGCTGGTTCTCAAGATTCAGCTAAGCCTTTATATGGTAGAAAGAATAACATAATGGGGACAGTCTGACGTATTGGATTTATCATTTGTCAGGGCCCTCATTGCTGCCTGTCCCCTGACATATATCCTGAGTATTGGAGGAGGGAACTGCTACTTACAGTATCACAAGTGTCTAGTACACCTGCCAGAAATGGGATAAATCTGTTTGTTTCTTCATTAGCATTTGTTACCCACCCTGTGCACAACATAAGGGAGGAAAACAGAATAAAAATAAGGCAAGGTGGAATTTTCACTCTCTGCCAGACAGAAATGTGCTAATGATTCCAGGAAATCAGTGTGTGTTTGCAAATCCCCGTAGTGCAAAACAGTTCATTTGTTACAGAGAATTCGAAAAGAGTTTGGAGCCAACTCTGTGAGCAGAATTCCTCCAGAGATATGTCATCTCACTTTCTCTCCCCCTTTCTCCCTCTCTCTGATTTAGCTATGTACCACTCTTACTATATTTATGCTGAGCAGGACAAATTATGCCCAAAATGTTATTATATATATATATATATATATATACACACACACACACACACACACACACACACACACATACAAATCAAGCCATGTCCATGCAGATCCTTATTTCCAGGTCCTGCAGCAAGACTATAAGCAAGACTATTTTTAATCTGTCTAGTCATCTACTGAAATTTGTCTCTCTCTTCCATGTAGGGTGGTTAAAGATCAGTTTAAAAAATAAATAAAAAATCAGTTTTTTATATAATTTAAATATTTTTAAAAAAAAATAAAATGGATTTTTAAAAATTAAATGCCTTTTGAGGAAAAAGCTATTGAAAAATAGTTTTCTATTTAAGATACATTATGGTCTAAAGGTTATTCTCCGTGAAATTGGCATTAGTTTTTAATTAAATAGCATGAGAAAGCATATTCATGTATTGTTTAAATGTTTTGTTAAATGAATGCAATTAAAGTGGTCTCATACTGGATTATTTCTGCATTGTGCTTTGGACAAATGTCACAATATCATGTTCTTCCAGAGGTTTCTGTAAGATTATTGGGCATTTTTTTCTATCTAGATGATAGAAAGCTTGGTTTTACAGTTCTCAAAACTGTATATTTGTGTCTGCAGAGATCATAATCCCAGTGTGCTTTTGCAAATATATGTACAGTTGTCCCTCATAACTCTTGCATCTGGGATCCGTGACCTCGAAAATCTGTGGAGGGGTGACCTCTGCTATTTTCAATGGAATGCGCACCCGGTGCACACCCAGCACATGCACACGGGCACAAGCCCCATTCAATCCTATGGGGCTTGAATATTCGTGAGCCTTCATTTTTGCGGGGGGGGGGGGGAAACGGATCCCCCCATGAAAACTGAGGGCCAACTGGACACAGAATACACCTCTTAACTCGTAAGTGCTAAGTTTCAAAACATTCAGTTAATAGATTACCGCACAGCAATTTGTCTCGATCCGGGCACAGGACAGGATTGGGACTAAATGGGGGAAAATGGGTGTTATTGCACAGAAAAATGTGGACTTTGTCACAGGGTGACCACAATCCGTCCCCTAGCCATGCTTATCCCACTGATTTTGGTAATACAGAAGCTTTCTGTCCCTCAAAATCTGCCGGCTAAGCACAGCTAGGGGATAGATTGTGTCGCCCTGTAACAAAGTCCACATTTTTCAGTGTGATAACACCCATTTTTTCCCATTCAGTCCTGATCTCGTCCCATGCCTGGATCAGGCAAAAATGGCTGTGCAATAATCTCCTAGGACTGGAATAGAACTGCAGAAGAAGCTAACTGTGATGGGCAAGCAGTAAAAATGAAAGTGAGCAAAATATTGAGCAAAATATTCTACATGTCTTTGGATTATTGTTTTAGTTAAAATAAACTATTTAAATTGTTATTACTAAGATAGTGGTTATTTTCCAATAAAGTACAGCAGAAAAGTTGTCCAAATGAATGATTAACCTATTGAACTAAAGATAGTTGATTTTACAATAATTTCATAATTATCTATCCATGATGTGTTTCTAATAGTATAACCAAATTGGTATTATTTTTTTTTTATACAACTGTAAAACTAATCTGTTGCTCTAGAAAATGAAATTTTCGTCTGGCTGTAAATATTAAGATTATAAAAGCAAGAATGAGTCTTTGATAACTGTGAGTTGTGTAAAATATGTGTTAAGATTATAGTGAGGAAGAGTGCCCTTTTGGGGGGGAATCACATGATTAAAGTCTTTCTGAGTAGTTATTTAAATTGTGATTGTGATTTAAATCATGATTTAAATCAAATTGATTTAAATCAAATCCACCCTGCTTCTATGCCCCAGATGCTCCTGTATGCCAACATAAAATCATTTACTACTTGCACATATGATTTCTCTTTTTTCCCCTGCCTGTTGACTTCTGAGCGTTCACCTTGGCAGACTCTGGTGTGCACTAAGCAGATAAATATGTAACCATCCTCATTATCCTACTAGTCATTAACACTACAAAACATTTTATTGCTGACTACTTATTTTGTTTTATGAGCTCATGTCTACTCATATAAGAGATGAGGTTTTCAAAACTTTAATGCATCTCTTTAACAAAGCTTTTGATGATTCAAGAGTTCTCTTGGTTGTGCTAGGGGATGCTAGTTAGTTTCCTCTCATCCCTGCTTGAAAACTGACTGCTATCCCTGCTTGAAAACACTGCCCATGGGTATTTCACACAATGTTCTTTGTTTTTGCACTTCCAGGATAATAGCTGAGTTATTATAGGGAAAAACATGAAGTGTCCACATATCAACCAAGCCTATATCTTTCAAGGCATTATTATTCTCTAAATCCCTTTCAAAAATGCTTCACATTTTTTCTGGTACCCTGCATTAGGGAGCTATTTCTGTCTCTAACATAGACTAATACAATGCATTGCAAATTCGACTAATACAGTGGTTCCCAAACTTTTGGACTTCAACTCCCAGAAGTCCCTGTCAGCTTGGCCAAGAGTCAGGAATTCTGGGAGAAATAACAACCCCAGTAGATACTGAGGGCCCACTACATAATCAAACAAGCACCCTGAACTCAGGCATTCATCTTTAAACCTGATAACAAGTTCAACTACAGCTTTTAAATTATAACAATATAATTGTTTGTTGTTCTTATTATTTTTAATTCTGGAGGGGTTTTTTTTTTTAAAAAAAACAGCTTTCAGAGAGCTAGAATTCAGTTCAATGGGCATAAGTTTTGTTCCAGAAGTCTAAAAAGAAGTTGTTAGTCCATATATCAGAGCTGTCAAATAGTGCTCAAATAATTTAACTTCCTAAGGAAAGCAGCAACCCCAAGAAACTAAGACAATGACTGAATGTTTCCTTCAATTAGTAGTGGCTTTAAAGGATAAATGTTTAATTTCATGGAGGGTATATCAATCCATGGATACTTGTTGGATTGACTAAATACTTCATCCAGTGTTTTCATTTATTTGTCTCTGTATATCAAGGTGCTTGGGAGCCTAGATAGAAGGTCATGTCTTGCTTGTGGGCTTCCCAGAAGCATCTGGTGGTTCACTGTGTGTTAGGTGGACTTTTGATACAGTATGACTTTTCTTACATCTTAGTACGATGACTCGATTTCTATAAAGGCTGTGTCTGTACCATATAAGGGGAAATTGAGTAATATGTAAGGTCTTATTTGCCAGGAGAATATGTTGATCCTCTTGGCCACTGTCAGTTCTGTGAAGCCTCCTGTTCTAAGTGCACAGGACCATCTTCAAAGGATTGCATTGGCTGTGTTTCCACAAGGTAAGTGATTTGTTATTAATTTGTAGTGTTGGTCTCTAACCCCTTTTTGCATTCAGTCACTTGTAAAGGATACATTTGGCATATAGGGAAGAAATCACATGACGACTCTACCATATGTCAAAACTTTGTGTCCAAGAAGCTTCTATTTCAGTTTCATACTACCATTAATGTGAATATCTTCCATTTTAATACACAACCTATATACATAAAAGCCTGTCATACCATTGAAACGCACCTGCAGTTAAAGCCTCACCTAAAATTCAGATTTCATCTGGGTTCTTACATATCTCTTTCTCAGTCCCCCTCTCTCTCCCTTCCTCTTGCTCTCTCTTTCTCTCTTTTTCACATCCTATAGCTATGTTTCCTTTTTTTAAAATCTTTTTTTATCAGCATTATACAACCTGACACTCTCCAGATTTGTTTGACTACCACTCCCACCCTCTTTCACCACCATGGGAATAGTGAGAACTACAACACATCTGGAAAACACAGGTTTAGGAGAGGTTGCTCTAGGGTCCCCATTATATAGATTGTTCATTTAGAGTTTAGGAAAATTTAGCAGGATAGTAATAGAAACAAAAGGAAATGAAATGTAACCAATTCTATTTCATGTAGAGATGAGACACAAGGATAATAGAAAGAAAGGGCTCTGAAGCATGGTGTTTTTAATTTATTGGAAACAGATCCTCTTATAACTCAGAATCTCTTGGGTCGTCTATATCTCTATGACCTTTAAGTGGCTTGGACCAAAGCAAGTAATGAAGGACAGCTGGGTAATTCTGCCTGACATTCAGCAGAGATGAGTTCTTACCATGAGATTCTTTTTACTTCTACAAAGTATGAAACAAGTCTTGTGGGTCTTTTTGCTCTGAAAAAAATCTGTGTAAATTGCCTACTCAAAGCAATGTCTTATATTGTGTTCATTCTGCCATCAGAATATTCCTCATATTTTTGAAAAGACCAGTTGAAAAACTTTTTTTAACTCTTCCCTTTCCTGCTTCCTTGTATTTGCATCTGAGCACGACTTATTTCTCAGTTTAAAGAAAAAATAATAATGTATTCCTTAGCATGCACACATGCACACTTGCGCACACACACAGACCTTATGAAGAATTCAAACACATAATCTTCACTGTTATACTAGATAATGAGGGCATGTGACATTAGGTGTGGTTAGTTAAAGCAGTATGAAAAGTTTATGCCATTTCAATTCATACACCAATTCTTTCCTCTGAACATTGTATGTTGACTGGAGGTGTTGTATAAACTACTACAGCAAATAGGAAAGTCCACCTCAGAAAATGTAAGATATTCAGCACCCCTTGTTAACAAATGATTCCCAGTATTCACAACCTGAATTCTTCAGAATCAAAGCTGTCTTCATCATCATATTTTTCTTTGTCTCCTCCTCCTCCTCCTCTTTTATATCCTGCCTTTTTTTCTCCACCTTAGGACTGAAGTGGTTTCCAAAATTAAAAATTACAAACTCAGCAATATAAATAAATAAAAATAAAAATAGAATTAAATTATGAATAGAATTAAAAGTAATTAAAAAAGAATAAATAAGAAAAATGCAGCACAATTATTAAAAATTATTTCCCCTTCAAAAGTCAGTACCTAAAAGTCTGTTGAAATAAGTTACACAGTTTAACAGAGCGGCACCAATCTGCTTCCTCTCGGGAGCAAATCACCACCTCTAGGCAGGAAGGGGTGCCAAAGGCATGCTCATGCACCATGATGACCCCCCCCCCTTGTGTGGAGTGCTGTTTGGAGTGCGCTGCACAAACATCATCATGGTACGCACCATATGGATGGGCATACACCATGATGGTGGCCGGGCAGCGATACTAGGACTTAGAGCGTACAGATGCTCAGACCTAGTTCAGCCCTAATACAATATGCCCATCTGTACTGCCCCATAGCCAACAATCTGGACACAGCTTTTTGGACCAGTTGAAGTTTCTGAATATTCTTTAAAGGCACTTCATGTAAAGCAAATTATGGTAATCCAAATAGGATGTAACAAAGTTATGTGTTAACATAGCAAGATCAGACATCTCCAGGAACAGAACAGCTGCTGCACCAGCTTTAACTGTGCAGATTGCAAATGTACTCCTAGCTACTGCAGCATCCTGAACTTCCAAACTCAGGGTTGAGTCCATGGGTATGATCAAGCTTCTTCTTTTTTGATAATGGGCCTCTATTTACTGTCACTAATTTACTGCAGGAGTATGCAAAGATACTTTGCTATCATTAAATGTACAAGGCACAGCAAGGAATAAATAATAGGCTAGGGAGTTTCCTTCCAGGTAGAAATATTCATAATTAATTTGCTCTGGCCTGTCATTTCTAATAGGAGGTTAATGTACTTCACTTGTAAAACATTATTCTCACAAGTAATTTAAGGTAGTTAAAAGGGAAATGCATCATCAGAAAGAAGCCGAGATAGCACATACTACATAAAAGCTGCTTATGCTCATTTATATGTATAGATGAAATATAGAGTTACTACAGTTTAAATAGAAGTACTGTATGGTAGAGCAGGAAAACTGTGAATAAGTGGCTTATGTATCTACTCAATCTTCTTGTCAGAGTTGAATTGGGGAACATTAAATCCTTGCTCCTCCTTGTAATTCTTAAACATTAATCCAAATTTTGAATTTCTGAAGGGGGTACTTTTCAAAAAAGATATGTCCTCTGTGATGCAGGGCACATGACCACTTTTACACTCTAGTTTGCTTCTTGAAATGGGCAGCAGGAATACAGTACCTCCTTGGAACTAGATCTACTACAAGAAAGCAGTCCAGTCTGCTATTTCAAATAAAAGAGAAAATTATCTTCATGACTATGACCAGTTGACCGATATTGCAAGGGGGCTTTATAGCAATCAGTAGATGCTCAATAAGCTATTGTCCTTCCCATAGTAAAACTCAGAAATAGAACCCTAACCCAGGTGAAGGCTATGCCATCTGATCCTACAAAATTATAGGGAAAACAACCAACAACATGCTCTAACATACAGAGTTAGATTCTTGACAACTGAAGCCATATTCAGAATCAGAACTGAATTTCTATTTCAGAGAAAAAAACCAACCCAACACAGAGCAATAATTGTTTTAAAATCATGCTCAGAATAATTCTTAATTTGAAAGGACAGACCTGGCATACCCCAGTGAGCCTAAAGACCTTAAAGAGATCTCTGATGTTACTACAACTCTGACCATCTTTCTTCCCTTCACTTTAACTACAATAATTTCAATGAATAGGAGGCACCAGTACAACATTTTAGTGTACACCTTGAGTAACAGCAGGATATAGGAAAGCTATATATTCCATGCTACAGAGGTTAAAATGCTTGATGGCATCTTTAAAGCAGGTAATTTGAGATATAACAGTGGCACTGTATAAATAAATGCATTTAGTGGTTCAATTGGTCCCAGATGCAATGGGACACTCATAACAGTGCTGGGATTTTTGGCCTCACCCATCAACTCTCTCCACCACTGAAAACCAGTGGAGTTTTTCACCCATTGAGAACAGATTTAAAGACATTTAGGGTATGTGTGCAAGCTGTAGGAGGATGGGAAGACTGACTTGTATTCACAGATGCTGCTTCTATGAATGCAATGACTGTATTGGAAACTGGCCTTAATTAGTTGCTTAATATGTTTCTTTGTTGGTGTTCCACAGCAGACTGAGCCCAAAGTGGCTGCTAAAAAACACCATTTGTCAGAATACATCACATTGCCTCCCTTTCCCATTTCAGTGAAATAATGAAATGGAAGATAATTGAAATGAGGCTCAGCATTTGGATGACAAGTTCATCAGGCACAAACACATTGGTCCAAAAGCTCATTTATTATTTAACTGTCAAAAGCAAAAACTTATCAAAAGTATCTACTGTTAAATGAGTCCTAAGATTCTTGAGATTGGCACTGCAAACCCAAGGACAAACTAACATAGAATCTTACAGCAAATGCACAGAGATTTTTTACTGTTAAAGTCTGTGAAAACATATTGATTTTTCACTTATTTTTCATAGGATCTTGGAATACTTCAGTAGCTAAGGCATGGAAACTGATAGGCATGAGATCAGTGATGACTGTGAAGATCTGGCTCCAGATGGGAATATAAAGTTGAAGTTCAAAGCTTAACTAGTCATACCCTTTATCTTGCCAAATGTCATAAACACATACCACGTAGAAAGAACAAAGTGCAAAGAATAAGGAATATAACTTGAACATGGCAGCAGCTCTCCAGATTTGTTTGAACTTGTTTTTTAAAAGGAAGGTATTATTCTGTTACTTGATCCTTGTTTTATACTCCCCCGTCTTTTTTTGTAATAGATTTTTGGACGATGGACACTGTGTTCTTCAGTGCCCTAAAGGGAAATTTGGATTTCAAAATCTGTGTCATTCATGCCACCCAACCTGTATGGAATGTACAGGAAGTGAACCGAACAAATGTACTGCTTGTGGGAAAGGTAAGAATGTTCTCTTGTGCCATTTCTGTTCCCTTAATTTTACTTCAAACCCCAAAGTGTACAGTGCAGGAATTGATATGATTTTGTTGTGAGATGAGGAGTTAACTTTATTTTACATTGTTGTATTTTGTACATAGAGCCAGTGTGGTATAGTGGTTTGAGAGCTGGGCTGCAACTCTGGAGACCAAGGTACAAATCCCCACTCAGCCATTGAAACCCATTCGGTGACTTTGGGCAAGTCACATTCTCTCAGCCTCAGAGGAAGGCAAAGGAAAACCCCCTCTGAACAAATCATGCCAAGAAAATAGTTTGATAGAGTTGCCTTTGGGTTGCTATAAATCAGAAAACTATTTGAAGGCATATAACAACATATTATGTAAAATTGGATCTTTTTTTGGTTTTATTTTTCAATCACACCAGATTGAAAATTATTAAATTCCAGGTATCCATACTGTATATCTACAAAATATCTGTTTGTTATCCAATGTGTTCAAAGAATAACAAGCTCTGAAGCCAAGTCTTCCAGATTCTGGGGATGTTTCCAGACTAGGCTTATATTGTGCAATTGTTCAAGGAATTTTACACAGCGTCTAGACATCCTCATCTTCAATTTGTGTAACATTCTCTTCTTTGTGCACTGGACTTCTTTCTCACTTCAGACTATCTGTTAAAAAGGGAAAGACAACATAGCTATTCAGTGTATTTTGAATGGTAGTGCTAGGAACTATCAGTTGAGTACTCGGTCAGTAACAATAACAAGGGTAGGAGTCAGGGATTCTTGCCACTGCCATTGCTCAATGCTAAGGAATTCTGGGAACTGTAGTTTTGTAAGACATTTAGCCTTCTCTGTCAGAGAGTTTTGGTGCCACAACAAACTACAATGCCCAGAATTCCATAGCACTGAGCCATGGTAATTAAAGTGGTGTCAAACTGGATTATTTCTGCAGTGTGGATGTAGACTAAAGGGTGAAGCAGACAAGCACAATACACTAGCTTTGGGGCAGTGTGAGGGCTTGGCATTTAGACAATGCATGCCCCCAATGACACCCCCCCAAGCCGGCATCACATCACCTGTCTGACCACATGGCAGGCAGCATTGTGACATGCCAGTGGCACCGCGTTTATACACTGCACACCTCAGGAGCACCAAAAAGCCACCACCGTGTTGGGAAAGCCAGCTTTTTGCCAGCTCAAAAAGGAGCAGCTTTCTGCTGCTTCTTTTTGATCTGGCAAATAGCTGGATCAGACCTGTGGCCCGCAGTTGCTGTGGCCCTGATCCAGCTTTCAAAGAAGCGGCATCATGCCACCCCTTCAGGGCCATCTGTTTCACCCTGTGTACCATCTGCTGACCCATCTCTCTAAACTTATCTTAACATCAAGCAACTGAGGTCTGTTCAGCTGACAATCCAGGCACAGGAAGAAGATATTTCTACCAGTGAGCAACATTGCAATGAGGAATTGTGAGCTGAGTTCTCTTAATTGTCGCAGCCTCATTCAGGCAGGAGGGGGCTGGAAATGTCATCCTGATCACCAGCTGAACAGACCTCCTTTGCTTGTCTATGAACTATCAGAAAAAGCATATCTCCTTATATAAAACAATGTGAGCCTTAAGATCTGCAAAGGAGGGCTTTCTCACCACCTTTACAGGGACAGGTGGTGAGGACTCCGGAGACAGTCTTTTTCATGGCTACTCCCAGACTATTGAACTTCCTTCCATGGTGGAGTTCAGTTGTTCTTTAGCTTGTGATTTTTTTAACTTTTAACTTTGTTGTACCCTGCTCCGATTGTCTGCACAGAGGAGCGGGCTATAAATAAAATTTATTATTATGATTATTATGATTATTATTACTATTATTATTATGTGCTAGGGTTGCCCAGGAGCAGAGCCAATAGATGCTCCGCAATCCTAGCATGTGACGATGGTGTCCTTGCTCCACAGCGCCATATACATGGCGCATGGAGCAATGACGTTGTAAGTGCACAGCAACCAAACGGAGCTGCGCACCTATGACATCATGGATGCTCCCTATGGTGCCTTTTGTGTCTTTTTGCATCACAAGTGAGACAGAAAAAGGAGCCACTTTTTCGGGCTCCTTTTTTCGTCTGCACCTTCGCTGCTCTGTTTGGTTGCTGCAGCGATGGTGCGGACGAAAAAGAGGTGGTGCCACACTGCCTTTTTTGGGCAGTCTGTAAAGCCCCAAATTGTTTTAGTGTTTTGACTGTTTTCTAGCATTTTTTAAATAATAGTAATATTTAATTCCTTTTAACTGTTGTACATTAGTGTTTTAGTTTTTAATTTGTTGTAAGCCACTTTTGGGAGAAAGGTGGGATATATGTTGAATAAATAAAAATAATAAATAAATAATTGATGCAGCTGCTGGCTGTTAAGGTAGATTTCATGGCAACAGTGCCACAATCATTAATTTGTAGTCATACTAAATATAGTAAGTAATGGATGTGTAACTTTAGGTTATGAAAAATCAGCCAATGCTTTACAGGGAATACACAAATCCCTTGTTTGTTTCTGGGTGCAAATCAAAGTGTTAGTTTTAACTTATGAAACTCTATCATAGATGGGTCCAAGCTATCTGGAGGAACATTTTCTCCCACATTAACCTGCATGGCCTTTGAGATTTTCATGGGAAGCCCTGTTTTAATCTCTCCACCATCTGTGGCATGTCTAGAGCAGACACATTAGGTTTTCTCAGTAACCACTCCAAGGGTCTAGAATGTCCAAGCAAAGGAAGTGAACCTGTTTCCCTCCCTGTTATCTTTCTTTTGGGTTTTTTAAAATATATATATTTAGTTAATTAGTTAGGCCTTTGCCACTTGATCTCACTTACTTTATAAAGGTTTTCTCTAACTGGAAGGGTGCTGTAATTTTCCTTTATTTTTTGTTTTAATGCTTTTATTCATTTTATGTTTTAATTGTATTTGTATTATTTAATTGTAAGTCACCTTGGGTCTCATTCATTGGAGAAAGACAGGATATAAACAGAATGAACAAATAAATACATAATGAAACGTTGCATGATTTGTGCCGTCACCTTGACACTGTACTTCTTGCTGGGTGATTTGATCTTAATTATGTCTATTAGCTTGAAAGCAAACATGTGATGACAATAATTCCATATATTTGTTGGTTACCTCTATTTATCATTTCTAAATACTGAGCCTTCAGGAAAATGCTCAGTTCAAAGTTTACTACACTTACATGTGATTAAGTGTACTGGTACAGAACAGAACTAACTATGCATGATGGATGACAAATCAACATAACCTTTCCTCAATCTGTTTCTGCTACGTTGCTCTATACTACAGCTCCCATAATCTCCAACTGTTGGACGTACTGGGTGAGGCTGATTAGAATTGTAGTCCAAAACAAAAAAGTGTCATCTGGGAGTGGTTGATCTGGACTATGACTGTTTCAGAATGAGGAAGAAGGAAACAGTCTACTTGCAGAATATTAAGGGCATACAGGCACTACATGGAAGGAATTAAGCATAGGAAGATATCTAAGAAATAATCGCCCAGTCTAGATAAGGGGAACATGAACAAAGTCTGAGAGATGATAACATGCATAGTTCACAAATACCAGCAGGGCAATGCTTTTGTCCTTCTGTCCTGCTAGTAAAAATAGTTCACACTTGGTTGGCCACTGCTGCACTCAAGAGTGCTGGGCTAGATCCTGACAAGTAAATTGCTCAGTATAAATTGAGACCAAAAGGCAGAAAGACAGTTTCAGCTCAAAATATCCATTAGACTCTTCTTGTTGTTGAAACAACAGCCATTTTAAAGAAGGGAAGGCAATTAATTTCTCACTCAGATCCAGCTCCAAATGAATTACCCTTAATTGGTTGTTACTGTGGTTGTTTGCCAACAAGGTGACTTTGACTTATGACAACCCAATGAATGAGAAACCTCCAAGACACCCTGTTATTAACTATCCTGCTCAGTTCTTGCAAACTCAAGGCTGTGGACTCTGTAATTGAGCCCATCCACTTGTACTACAGTCTTCCTCTTTTCCTACAGTGTTCCACTTTATCAAGCATTATTGTATTTTCCACTGAATCATGTTGTCTTATGATAGTCCAAAGTACTATGACCTCAGTTTTGTCATTTTAGCTTCTAGGGAGTGTTCAGACTTGATTTATTCTATGAGCCATTTTCCTGTCTTTTTCGCAGTCCATAATATCTGCAGACATCTCTTCCAGCAGTACATTTGAAATTGATTGCTTCTCTTATTGTTCAGCTTTTATACCCATACATAGAAATTGGAAATAGTATGGTATGAATGGTCCTGAGTTTGCCATTTAACTATATCCCTTTACATCTGGTCTTATCTAGTTCTTTCATAGCTACTCTTCTAAGTCCTTGTTTTTTTCTGATTCCTTGACTACAATGTCCATTTTGATTTACAGCTAATTCAAGCTATAGAAAATATATAATATTTTTTAATATTGTTTCACTCAGACACTCTAAATAATAAAAATAATGGTCTGTGGTCATTATTTTTGCTTTCATGATGTTCAGGATTATGACCCTGCTTTCTTCCTTGACTTTTATCAAGAATTGTTGCAAATGTTTGCTGTTTTCTGCTAGTAGGCTTTGCTACAATATCTAAAGCAGAAGATGATTTTGGAGATGAGGTTGGAGACAGGTTCCCATAACAATGAGATGGAACAATGGATGCAAACTACAGGAAAAGAGATTCCACCTAGACATTAGGAGGAACGTCCTGACAGTAAGGGCTGTTCGACAGTAAGGAGGGTGGTGGAGTCTCCTTCCTTGGGAGTCTTTAAGCAGAGGCTGGATGGTCATCTGTCAGGGATGCTTTGATTGGGAGTGCCTGCATGGCAGGGGGTTGGACTGGATGGCCCTTGTGGTCTATGATTTTATAATATAATTTTATATTATATTTTATAATAAGAAAATGTGCAGTTGGTGGATCAATAGCTAGCCACCTCACTGATGTTGTTGGGTCAGTCTTGTTCACTAACCAATAATAATAAAAATAATAAAATAATAATTATAATAATTTATGGCCTGCCCAATAATGAAGAATCTGGGCAGGTTACAATAGTAAAAAAAATACTTGCAATATCAACAGAAGAAAAATAACATAACAATTTACAAATAATAATAAATAGCAAGAAGAATGCATAGCAAATAACAACAATAATAGCCATAAATTATGCATAACAATTAACATCAAATCAATATAATTTAAAATTAATCCCCAGAATACATGGCAAATAACAATGCACAAAATATAGTGTCCAGAAGAGGGGCAGGAAGAACCCCATTTCCAACCTTAAACTAATGAATAGGTGTGTAACTTTAGATTGCAGGAACCATCATGAGAGCATACTAGCGAACTAGACATTCTGCATTGATTTGGGTTTTCCTGAAAGTGGATGTGTGCATATTGTGGGTTCAGTGAGATTCATGACTCCAAACACCAAATTCAGAGAAGTGGGGAAAACTTTACCATCTCCTCATTTGTTTTTGAAGATTACCATGTATCAAGGTAACAGATTACTAAATTTTCTTCTTCCTACTTTTTGCTCTACTGACCCTTTTCCTTCTTTTTGTTATCCAGTCCTTTTGCCTTTGTCTTATATAACTTACTTGATGAACTGTTCTTTCACAAAGAATATTTTTCTGGGCTGCTTTAAGTATGCTGTCATGCACCTTTTGTTAAAGAAACCATCCCTGGACCCGTCATTTTGTGTTAATTATCGCCCTGTGTCTCTCCTCCAATTTCTCTCTAACATTTTGGGGAGAGTGTTCTTTTCCCAACTGAAGCCTTATTTGATCACACATAATTTTCCTCTTGATCCATTTCAGTCAGGGTTTCATACAGGTCATTTCACAGAAATGACTCTGACTCATGTACTCAACAATATTCTAGTGGTAAAGGCTCAGCATCAAACAATGGTGTTGATCCAACTGGATCTCTCTGCACCCTTTGACAGTTTGGACCATCATATGCTACTATTATGATAGGCATCATTATAAATAGCAGTAAATGTTCTGTCCTGGTTTAAATCTTTTTGGTTGGACCATTCATTTGCTGTTTCCTTCAGGGATCAATGTTACAACTTTCCCTGTAACTGTAGGAATGCCTCAAATATCAGTATTGGGTCCTCTCCTTTTCTCGTTATATATGCTTCCCCTTGGATCTCTTATTATAGAAGTGGGTTTTCAGTATCACATTTACATAGATGACACTCAGATTTTTCAGAGCTTTGATTTAATTGCTGCGTGGAAGTCCATAATAGAATGCATGCTGAGTGTTTATATGGGAATGACCACTCACCATCTTAAGTTGAACATGGATAAAACAGAGTTCTTGGTTTTTCAACCAGATTGCCTAGTAGCTCCACTTTCATGCCCTCCACTGTGTTTACAGGGTGATGCATTGGCCCTTACAGTCCTGGTGAATGATTGTTTGTCCCTATGCCCTTTTATCAAGGCATCTGCAAAGGCATGTAACTTCTATCTTTTGAACATTTGCAGGATCTGTAGTTTTTTGACTATCAAAACTGCCCAGGTTATCTCATGGCTGTAATAGCTTACTGGCAGGTTTTCTTTCCCCCCTGGTTTTAACCCAGAGTAGTGTCTTTTGTGCTCTTTTAAATCTCCCTAAATACTTGCTTAACTAATTAGGCTCCTCGTAGACACCTCCATTGGCTACCAGTGTGAGCCAGGGCTCATTACAAGCTTTTGTTTCTGGTATTTAAGGGTGTGCACTATAACCGCACCAGTATATGACTGGCAGCTAGCATGGCATGTACAGTGGGCCCTTGTTATCCACTGGGGTTTTGTTCCAGGACCCACCCCCACCCCCCATCCCGGATAACAACATCCATGGATGATTAAGTTCCATTAAATACAATGGCATAGCAAAATGGTAGAATTCAAATATATGGCCGTGTTAGTCTGTAGAATCAGTACATAGAGATATCTTGTAGCACCTTTGAGACTAACTAAAAGAAAGGAATTAGCAGCATGAGCTTTTGTAGACTACACTATACTTCCTCAGGTGCATTTGAGTATTTTCAAGCTACAGATATTTGAATCCATGGATAAAAAATCTGTGGATAAGGACGGCTGACTGTACCCTATAAGAATCTAAGAACTAAAAGCAAAGAATTCTTGGCAATTCCACCAGTGTATATGGCTCTGTCAAGGCTGCAAGCATTTCAGGATCTGGCTCCATGTTTGTGGGATAGTTTTGTTTGTCTATCTGGCTGGAGGAGGATCTTACCCATTTTCACAAAGGGCTGAAGACTTCTTTTAGTTCACCAGATTAACCTGCTGAATATGCCTCAAGGCTGTCAAGACAAATAGCAATTGGTGCGGTGGTGATTTTGTTTTTAGTATATGATATTGTTTTGCATTTGATTATATGCATCTAGTGTTATTCTCTTTGGTGAAAAGGCATTATAAATAAACATTAAAATAAGTAAATCTTATGTGCAGCACAGTCTTCTGCGTTTGTACTTAGAAGTAGTTCTTGCCGAGTTTGATGGAGCTTATTGTATGGGCTTGAGATTTCTTACCAGAAAGTGGAAAAGTTTTAGGAAGCTAGTCTCCCAGTATCACAAAATGCTTAGATAAGTACATAATCAGGTATAGGACAATGTAAGTCCCAGGCCTTAAAGATTCTCTAGCATGCTTGATTTGTTTTCTCTTGTCTTCACTTTTCTCTTACAGATGAGGAAGATAATACGCTCTTTTTGTACCAAGGAGAGTGTAAAGAGAGCTGCCCTGTGGGACACTATCCTTCAGAGATGAACAATACTTGCATGCCTTGCTTTGAGCACTGTGAAGTGTGCCTCGACGAAACTGAGTGTGAGAGATGCTTTCAAGGATACTACCTGATTGATAACACCTGCCAGAAGCTTGAATGTAGAAAAGGTAAACTTTACAACAGAACTTGGAGACACCTATAACAAATTGCTCACTAAGGTGTCAAGCAGACGGAGCAAAAGGAGCTGCCATTGCTCCAGGACCAGGGCAACCAGATGCTGCAATCCCAAAGCTGGCTGCTGCCATGGTCCCAAACAGACCACCAGCAGGACCAGCTTTTCAACGCTCCTTTTTCCAGTGACTTCAGGCCTCATTAGCCAGCCTCAGAGTGGCTTCTGGGCACTTTGAGGGTGTGTGTTGTATAAACACTATGCCCCTGAAGTGCCCAGAAGCTGCTTTATTTGGCCTGTCTGCTTCAGGCCTAATTTATCATTTACTTTAGTGCATCAAAGTACATTTCCTTGCTCTGCCACCACCACACACCAGAGATGACAAGTACTGTATTATAAAACACTGGGCACTACATTTGTAAGCAGAATCTTTCCCTGATACAGTATCTTTCCCTGATACAGTAACAGGTGCAGTCTGTGTGCAGCATACTAACAGAATGCCAAAGCCTTTCTCCTAACATGTGTGTGTCCATAAAACTGGCCAAGCAGCAGGGAGATGGATCACTGGGTGGAAAAGAAAAGCCTTAGGACATTACCACACTTATTTATTTAGAGTATTTATATTCTGCTCTTCAACCAAAAAGATCTTCACAGTGGCTTGCAGATTGTTAATTTGACAGTTCTTTGCCCACAGGCTTACAACATGAGCCCTGACATTTTGGACCTGGGGACTAGTGTGATTGAGAAGTCATTGACAGGTTTTTCCCACCAGTAAAAAGGAATGCTGCAGCAATGGGTTGGGGACATACCAACTGTAGGTCCAAAATGGCAACAGGTGATAAGTATCACCAAAGCCACTTTTTTCCAGGTCTAATCACGATTTAAAAGCCACATGTAGTAATCTCCTTAGTGCAGCCTTTCCCAAAAGGGGTGCCCTCAAGATGTGATGGATGACACATCAGCCCTAGCCGCCATTTTCAATGACAGAGATGATGAGATTTGGATTCTGAAACATCTGGAGGGCACTAGCTTGGAGAACATTGTCTTAACATGTGAAAATTACTTCCCTTCAGTTCTAACAGAAACCAGTGAAGAGAAAAAGCTACATTTAAATACTCTAAAGCTTATATGCAAAAAAATAGTTCTGCTTTGTTCTGTGTAAAATGTCTCTGCTGAACATGTAACTATGCAGCATGAAATTCTTTTTTCCTTCCCCAATCCAGTTTCTCAAATCTCAACTGTCAGTCTATTTATTTAAAAACAAGCCAAAACAATGGGTTAAAAAAGGTAATACCTTCAAGGTCTCAACTTTATGTCCTTGACAAATAGCTGGCATTATGGAGCAAACATTATTAGTGTAATCCTGTATGTGTCAACATAAAAGTAAGTCCAACTGAGTTCTGTGGGCTTACTCTCAGGTTAGTGGATACTGAGCTCATTTACTCATGATATTGCTGCTGCAGTTAAACTGAATTTCATCTCAAATGTGAAGGCTCATTTACAGCAATACAAACACATCAATATTTATATTCTCTTTGCTTTGCTGTTTAACATTTCTATGAACATGCAGGAGTGCTGACAGGAAGTCATGACCCCAAAACCTTGAGAATGTAGGCAGGCTTTTTAAACAATCTAACCTCCAGGGGAAAACAAAATGAAATAAAACAAACCATTAGTTCAGTGGCTTGATTACATCCCTAAAATGTGGCAGTGTCAGTTACTGATACTTGGACCTGAAAATACAAATAAACAGTTTCAGTTCATGCAATGGAATACAGTTGGGCCAAGGCAGATTTACTCTCTCAGTATCCTTTAAAAGCATGTCATCATGTATGGTAGAAGACCTGAACAGACATTTTTATTACAGGTCTATATACAAGCCTTTTGCTGTGAAATTAATCCCTTCTCCCACCCAGAATCTGAAACTTGCTTAGTGAATAAAATAAATCTTGGTCAGGCATCATGCCACATCTAGGTTGCACACAGTTTCAGGCAGAGAATAAAATGTTGGCAGCAGAGACAGCAGTGATTGCATTTATATGGAGAAGCCTTATTTTCCCAGAACATCTAAACTAGCTCCAAAGCTAGGGCTCAAAACATGGAAGGGAAAATGAATGCTCCTTATTAGGATATGACAATTTCTATTGGTTGCGACTGGATTGTATGCCTATTGACATAAACCCCCACCCCCCATGAAATGAAATGAAATGAAATAAATTGTGGGTTATGCTTAAAGGAGTGTTGCCAGGTTTTACAAACATCAATAAGGGACAGTCAAAATTCATGACATGTGGGGTTGACAATCAGGAAGTAGCGATTAACAAATTTTGTTCTGTTTAAGTACCACATACTTAGACATGTACTTCTCTGTGAAATTAACATATTGTCTACATCTGCACATATTCCGATTCATGTGAAGAGCCCACAGGCTTAAAAACAGAATTTTTTGGCATCTCATCCCATATGTATAAAAAGAAAAGTGCTCCAACCCTCAGATAAGGGAGCATCCCTTATAATAAGGGACACCTGTTATCCATTTAAAGACAAGCTTTCTGTCCTTCAAATAAGGAACATCTGGCAAATTTATCTGGATTTCACAGATAAAAAGTGAAATCCATGTAGAGTATATTGTATATTGCTTTGAGAAAAATTAAATTAAGATTTGGACTGTCCAATGTGCAGGTGAAGTAAAGGGCCTTGACTCAGAAGACTGTGTTCCTTGTGCAGATGGCTGCCTATCCTGCAGTTCAGGTAAGGTTTTTAAACTTTTCCTCTTTCAGTTCAAAGTGCATACTCTCTGTCACCTTCTGCCCTGGAGATCCCAGGAAGTCAGCAATGTGGTTTGCTAAAACTAATCTCTCTTGTCTTATCTTTATTTTACCAAATTAACTACTCTGATCTTGACGAGATGATGTCTCTATCAGGACTGTATAATGTCCGCCTATCAGTAACACTTTTATATGCAGGAATAAGATGTGGGTGCCAATTTTAATGTGCTTAGATGTGGTATTCTGAGGTACTGTATAGTTTTATATTATTTTATATTATAATAATGTTGGAGGTGTGTTCAGTTCTGTACATTTTAATTGTTAGATGCCTCAAATCTTTGTTAGAAAAAGGTGACTGACAAATAATAATGAGAATGGTGATGATGGCAATAATATATCTAAAAATCTTTCCGTTTTCACTTGTTATGATAGTATCACACAAAGGTGCTTTGAGACTGCATCTTTATCACTGCCTTGGAACAATTTCTTCGCTAACATTTATGGATGATCTGGGCTGTGTAGTTATCAGTTTTGAGCCCTCTTCCCTATGTTTCTTCCATCTTTTTTCTTTCCAGAGAAAATCTGATAAGGCAAAGTGATGGAGATGGAATAGTTACAATATATACCCATGCATGTCCATAGAATGGACATTTCTGGGATAGCAGCAACAACAACCCAGCTTTTCCCCAGTGTATGATTCCAGGCAACTGGGAATGATTACAACAGATAATAGCTAAAAATAATTCCATCATGCAAAAGTTAAAACTATAATTAAATTAACAATAGAATCAAAAGAAGTTAAAAGCATAACCATTAAAAAGAAAACAACAAATAATCAGTACAGCACATTCTGAGTGGCCATTTCCCACTCAAGAGTCATTTCCCCAGACTTGCCAAATAGCAGTATACCAGGGAGGGCACCAATGTAGCCTCTGTAGGAAGGAAGTTCCAGGATGTGGGAGCAGCTACCAAGAAGGCACATAGGCCCGATCTTGCAGAGTCCATTTGGACTAAGAAAGGGAGTCAGGTTGTTCAAGTGGGGCAGGTTGTTGCCAATGAGATTGTGACACCTCAGTCCTTTTGCTTTAGTTCCCTACTGTCATGAGGGTAGGAGGATAATATGAAATGCTTAACATCTGAAACTACACTGAGAGAAGAGCTGTTTGTTGTCAACTGGAATGTAAAGAACAGGAATTGCACGTGGCATTGTCCAAATAAACACAGACCTTACATGAAAGGAAATGCTTTGCCCCCCTGCTCTTTCTATAGCTACAGGGTACCATAGATTCATTTGCTGTGAGTTTAAGATGAGGGACTGTTCTGACACATTATTAATCAATGTGACACCAGCTTAGCCCTGGTATTATTATTTCTCTTTTGCAAATCTGAACACTGACAATATACCATGTTCTTTTTCAAAAAGACGCTTGTTCCTGTTACTTGTTATAGAACATAAAAATAATTCCTTGTGATTACTCATTGTTACTTGTCATGGTGGCTGGTGGGAGGGACTGGGGGGAGCAAAAAGGAGTGCTTGCCCTTCTCCACAGCAGCAGTAGCCTCCTGCTGAGGATGGAGCTGCCATGGCGGCAAAGCATGGAAGGGTGTACTCACCCCTCCAGGCTTCACCAAGGTGGTGACTTCCTCCTCAGGAGGAACTGCTACCCAGTGAATCCTGGAGAAGTGCACTTGCCCTTCTCCTTTGACACAGTGGCAGCCTCCTCCTCAAGAGGGACCTTCCACATAAGCGAAGCTTGGACGAACAGGCTCACCCCATCACATCCCCCCAATGGGAGGAGGGCCTTCTTTGTGGGGTGCCACCCAGTGCAAACTGCACTTCTCCACACCCCTAGTGACATTACTGCTTCTCGGTAGGTAACCAATGCTTCATTTCACAGCTAAGCAATATGCCTACAAGGCTTTATTACTTATAGGATATTGTTAAGAGTTGTTTTGATTCCAGAAAGTCAAGAGTGTGAAGTGGGCTTTCCTTATCTGCACATCACAGCAAAGTGTCCTATGAACAACACTCTCTGATCCAACCTTTCTCCATTGGAGTTACTAAACAGTGCCAATATTTCATCTTTATATGAAACCAGGAGAAGGAATTATATGTCCACTGGTTGCAGTGAAAGAAACCATTTATTGCTAGTGCTTCCTTTTTTCCTCAGCCAGCTAAATTTTGGATGTGAATGAAAATGAGTACAGGAATATGAGCCAGTTTATCTTTTGGGTTTGGGCCAGCTAGACATGGTGTGGAAAGAAAACATTCAGACATGCACCATGAGCTTGATCCAAATCCACTCTCCCATGGCAGAATCTTTCAGTTAAAATAAAAAAAAGTGATCACAAATATTTCATATCATATCAAGCTGTTCACTTTATTGATGCTTGCTTCTCTCCCCATAACTTTTGAAAAATCCACAGGAGATTATACTATGTTGTTTTGGAAAGGTCAAATTATATCTTTGACATTCACCATCTTAAAAGCTTATTAAAAAGAAAATGTTCATGAGGAAGAAATTGGCCCCCTATGCTTGATCTATCTTATGTAGAAACTGCTTGTCATCAGCTAATTTAGATAGGTAGACTAAGGCTGAAAGTTCAGATGAATTGTAACCCCAACTTTTAGTTTGTCCTTTCATCCCTTATTATACTCTCAATAGTTTTATGTGTTATATAATAATAATAATAATAATAATAATAATAATAATAATACATTTTATTTATACCCCGCTCTTCAGCCAAAGCTATCAGAGCGGCTTACAATTTGTTAATTAGACAATTAACTCCCCTCAAGATGGTGGTTGAAGGGAGGGCTCTTCTTGCTTGCAGCAGGAGGTGGCCTGCCTTTCTCTCCCCTCAAGATGGTGGTTGAAGGGAGGGCTCTTCTTGCTTCCAGCAGGAGGTGGCCTGCCTTTCTCTCCCCTCAAGATGGTGGTTGAAGGGAGGGCTCTTCTTGCTTTCAGCTAAATATAGCTAAATATAGCTAAATATTCGAAGCCAGGCAGGCAGAATTAAATTAATTCTGATAGTTTTATTGTTTTTGTGCCCAGAAAGTCTGTAGGGAGTATGTTGGAAGGTTCTAGGGTTCTGATATTAAATGAGAGCAAGTTGACCCAGAGAAATCTTCATTGGAGTGAAGATACAGTTCACTTTTTTAAAATCAGCATTAAGAGCAAGCTGTCCAAATGGAAATAAATGAAGATATGTCCAAGGTGGCTTGCCAACTCCTGAAAGAGAAAAGCATGGAAACTGGGAAGGGTCTCTGGCAAGCAGGACACATCTTTGTGCCCATTTTGTCAAGTTTAAAATAATGTGTACACTATTTTCCACCTGCTCCTGTGGTAGATTAATCATTAGCTGACCAACGCTGGAGTAATGAGACCAGACACAAAAACTGGGTTGAATTAAGGGGCACTTTATTTAACCTAGGACCTATGTAAAATGCATTGATCTTGGAAAGGAGCAAGAGGAGGAGCAACCTCATGTGGGTTGGCTAAGGCAGGCCTCACTCCTTGCCCCCACACTACGAAAATAATCCAGGACAGATCTGGTTGAATCCTTGTTCACACACATTCCAAATGCACTCAATGTACGGGGGGGGGGGGGTGGCAAAATGCCCACTTAACCTAGGATATTCAATACAAGTATTTTTTCTGACTTTTCCTAAAAGATCCACAGCAATCTGCATCATTGGCAGTGTGAATAAGCTTCCTAATTGATTCAGATCGCTGTGTATCATTCAAAGGAAGGGAGGTGGCTCCATTTTATCTTGAAATGATGGCATGTGTCAATAACACAGGGGTTACAATGACTCGAAGAGATTTGTGAACCCAAACAAAATGGGAATGACAAATCCAATATGCATCAGCATGGCGATCCACATCTCCTCAGGACAAAAAAAATGAATTTGAATGCCCTCCCCCCTGATGTCCTCATCAGCCTTCCCCTTGGTGAACCACATGAGCCCCAAGGGCAACTCAATTACTTGGTTGTTTCCCATCTGACCATCTACTCAAAAGCAGACCCGAGTTACCCCACTCCAAGTCACAAGATAAGTCTCACACTATGACTGTCTCTCCAGACAAAACCTAGAATCCAGAAAAGATAACATTAATAAACAGCCCTCCCTCTACTTAAACCATAAGGTAGCAAGAAAAACCACCACCCAATTTGCTCCTTCAAGTGAAATGTTGCTCAAAGAGAGGGGTAGAAAAAGCTTATAAACCATCTAGCCCTACCACCACCCAATAATAGCTGCATTAGTACGTAGTACAATGTAAAGCAGTTCTGTAGTACTATGGCGGTCATACATTGAACTCTAGTAGTAGTTTGAACTTCTAGTGAGGACACTTTAACATTTCATAACTCTAAAGAAAAGCATAATTGCTAGGAATTGCATAAGATCTATTCCTTCACTTGCATTATCAGTTGATGAGATTTTTTGGCCAGTGCACCTACAGGGAGTTTCTGTAGTTGGAGGGCAAGTGGGGGGAAGGAGCTGGATCCAAACCAGTTGGATGTTCACCCTCCTAGCAATACATGTTTAAAACCTCCAGATATTGCTTCTGGTATTCCATGCTTTTGACTATTTTTTTCAGCTTTAAGTACTGTTACAGGAAATGTGTTTGTTAAAGTCATGGTGTCAGTATTTTCTTTATAATAATCAAATAAATGCAGACCACACATTCAGGTGTAGGTGGATCACTCAGACAACTCAGAGAAGATAAACAATAAAATCCTCAGTGATTCATCACTGACACTTTGGTTTTAGAATTACAGTATTAAGTGGGTAGGAGGGAACCACAGAGAGGCAAATGTGGAAAAAGCAACCACGGGAAAAGGTCCTTTAGATAGATTATATGAGGACCACTCATATAAGGAGATGGACACGTCGAGATTATAGAAGCCATTATTTTGGAATTACTGTATCATCTTATACCATCTTAGTTGAATTGACAATGTTAGCATAAGAGAGAAAGAATAATGCATCACTAATTAAAAAAAAATCTTGGCAAACATATGCAAAGTTTGCCTGGCAATAATCAAAATAGGTTTTGTAATTACCTAAGAAGCACTGAAGCCTGAATGCTTGACCTCAAGACTCAGATGGTTGTTGTTACAGGGAACAGGGTGAGAATATTTTTGTTCACTGGGGGTTCATCTTCTCTAAAGAAGAAAAAATTCAAACACTTGGAGCTGATAAGCTTTTCCAGTTGATTTTTCCAGCACATTGCTTGGCCATGTACAGTGCCAGATGCTCATCTCCTTTTGTAAATTAGTCCAGAAATATCAAGAGTTGGGAGTGGGGAAGGAGATATATGGCAACATGCTAAGACTGCCAAAAAAAAAAAAAAAAACATTGGTATAACAGGAATTGTCACCCTGAAGCACTGTAAAGTAGATGGTGAATTAAATTCTAACTTACTATGTGCAAAAATGTTGCATATAAAACCTTTAAACTTTGCATATATATTTTTCTGAGGAAAAATAGCTCTGTCTTTATGTTTGTACACATGTGTTAAAAGATTGCCCAAATGTCAGCTTCTTCTGCTCTTCCTCAGGCATTTGTTTACTAAACTGTAAGGCATTCTACCTACACATTAGGAAGAACTTCCTGACAGTAATAGCTGATCCACAGTGGAATATGCTACCCTCAACGTGTGGTGGAGTCTTTTTCTTTGGAGGTTTTTAAACAGAGACTGAATGGCCATCTGTCAGAAGTGCTTTGATTGTGTATTCCAGCATAGCAGGGGTTGGACTGGATGACCCTTGGGGTCTCTTCCAACTTTATGATTCTATGTTTCTATGTGTAACTTTTCCACTAGAGAGCGCTTGATGCAAGCTGCCCCAGTCACAACAGATCTTTGCACACAACACAAAAGATGTCACCTTAAACAGTAAACATGCACCAGGGTGTTGGGGATTATAGTCAGTTTCCCTGCAGGTGCGAACACACCTCTGCATAGGGTTTTTCAACATAACTGAATGCATGAAGGTTTCCATTTTCACCTTCAGATGATTGTGTGAGGTTTGAAGAGGGATGCAATGGGTTCAGCACCACTCCCCAATCAATACCAAATACTGCCTTTAAAGCATATCCAGTTTTGCCCAACTTGCCCGTGGCTGCAATCCTGCATCAGGAAATATTGTGTAAGGTCTCTGGCTGGTTGCCTCCAACACAACCATTTATTGGCTGATAGAAAGTGGAGGTGCCAAGTATTTGACTATATGATTAATATTATTTGACTGACATGCCTATATGTCTAAAGTCCTATAGTCATATGCATTATGTTATAGCCATCATCTTCAAAGTTCTTTGGAGGACCTCAGAAGGTCAAGGAGGATAGAAAGTAGTCATACCCAATAAAGAAATGAATATAAATATAACACACAAAATGAGAGCATTTGTTACATCTAATATCAATAAATAAACCATATAACTGAAGCAAATATAACAAATATCAGACAATTAAATGGTAAACCTGAATGTAATATATAGAATAATGCACAGATAGCAGACAATAAACATGAAATAAATATATAAATTAAAGTCTGTAATATTGTAAAATATAATTCCTTCATTAATAGGAATAAGCAGCCCTAAGAGTCTGATGAAGGCCTGTAAACGTTGAAAGGCTGCTATAGTAACTTTTAACAAATCTTCAAGACATATGTCCTTTAATATTTAGAATAAGAAGCTGTAAGAGTTTGCATGAATGGATGTATATGTAATTAATGATGAAAAGTAGAACAGGCTTCACTGACGAGCTATCATTATGCTTAACAAACTTCGCTGAAAAACTGTAGTAGTAAGATGAAAAGTAAACCAGGCTTCATACAACTACCTCTGGACTATAAGATGGTTTTGAAAAGATCTTCATCAGCAACAATGGACATTAATGAAAAGCAAATGTGGTCTGTTTAGTCTAGGAGGTTTTTTGGAATTTGGAAAATACCTTGAATAATAATTGGAAAATATCTCATCATTACTGATGAAGATCTTTTTTAAAATGACTTCATAGATCCTCCTGTAGTTTTGTTATATTAGATCAAGGAGGATGCCTTCATCATCTTGCATTTAGCTATAGTAACATAGCCAGATGTTTCTCAGCCACCCCTCAGTCTCCACTTCCCAGTAGATGGCTGGGCTGAGGATGGGGAAGCCAAAGACAGCTAGATTTTGAGGAAATGGGGTTATTACGTGAAGAAATTCCTCACCAAAAGACATGAACTAGCATTATGTTTGCATATGCCACTAAACAGGATCCCAGACAATATGTTTATCTGATTGTCTATCTTCTGAAGCAGCTAATATAAGCATAATCATTTCTATAAAACAATATTTCCTGTTAAATTTTATTTAGTGTAGAAATATTTGCAAGTGAGATATAGTAACTTGGAAGGTATTTTGAGAATTAAAGAGAAAGTGATGGGAAAGAAAATGAATGAAAAGAAGTTTCTTTAGAATATTTTTTAAAAGCTCATGGTCCATCTAAAGGATGCCACTATCACATTTATGAGTTGATGACAGGAACAATTGCAGTTCTATTTTTCACTGGGAAAATATATTTTAGTTCCTTTTAAAAAAAAAAAGGAAAACACAACATAAAACTCCAATCCTCACAATTGTCCCTGGTGTTAAATAGCTGCAACATCTGGATAGAAAACTACATGTATTTTCACTTATGTCCTAACTGGTGTATCACAAGAATGCAAAGCCAACACTATCTACAATGGAGGTTCAATTTCTTACCTGCATTCTATTCTACATCAGCACACTGTATCATGAGTGAGTTTCAAAGGCACAATTAAAGCTCATGTGTGAGAACTCCCTAGAGGGAGGAGAAATATTCATATCAACTATTTGATTTCCAGAAAACAGGTAGTTTTACTGACTTCCAAACCCTACCAATTTAAAAAATTAGAACTCCAAGAACCCAACCCTCGCTGACCTCCCAAGGTATCATATAAGTAAAGGAAAATAACAAAGAATGTATGTGGCATGGTGACTCGAAATATTGACTGGGGTTGTTTGGAACTGTAGTCCAGCACATTTGAAGGGCACCAGATCAAGGAAGCTTCCTTCCTTCCTTCCTTCCTTCCTTCCTTCCTTCCTTTCTTTCTTGTTTCCTGCTATGATCTGTTATGACATTTCAAAGGCTACTAATCATGCTGGCTGGGGGCAGGGGGAGGCAGAAGAGCTAGGAAATACCCTCCCCCCAAAAAAGGTGACTTTTTCAAGCTCTATCCTCAGTATGTGCGCATAGGATTGTAAGCTGGCTCCCATATCTTAGAAACTGAAAATTCATATTTTTTCAAAGAGGATAAAATGTTTTATGTGGGTGTGAGTGTGTTAGGCCTATGTGACACAAGGGCTGACTCATACCCTCCAACATTTCAAGAGGAAAACTGGGACATGTGTGGCCAAGCAACCTCAGAGTGTGATGTTGAAAGTTGGAAAAGTTATTAAGACATAACACATAAGCTAGAAGAGCTTGCTTTTGCTTGAGGCTACTGGAAAGAGCAATATTCTGCCCTATCCTGTCCTTCCCCACTGCTAGGTTAATAGGGTTCTAAATGCTTTTGCACTCTGAAATCAGTTTGCAGCAATTGCCATTGTATCATACTCTCTGCCATTTCACAAATGAAAACTGCAAGATATGTGGCAAGGAACATCAGAGTGTGAGCAAGATGGCAAGAAATATAGGAAAGAGCACACAAGCTAGGAGAAGCTGGAGCAGTTTGCTTTTGCCTGAGTCTACTGGGGAGGGCAAAACTCCACCCATTTCTCTCTCTAATACCTCTATTGAGTTGAGCATAAACTCTTTTCATGCTTTAAACGCAGCTTGCAACAACTGGAGTAAGCTGAGAAGAAAGGGTGAAGTAGGAGGAGGAGGAGCATAAAGTAAAAAGAAAAGATAAAGATTTCCCCTTTGATAAGGTGGCCAAGTCATGTCTGACTGTAGAATAATAAAACTGGAACATTTTTAACGCAGCAGAAAAAGTGGGATGACAGCAGATTAATTGGGACTATCCCTGCCATATCAGGACTAGTGGAGGTATGCTTACTTTAAATATCTCCTTATGCCAAGGCAAATTTTGTTTGGCTGGTTTTCAAATCACATGTTTGAGGGGCTGGAGGATTGGGAATGATTTTTTAAATAACTAGTTTGAGAGTTTAAACTTCCCCGCAAGATAGACCCTGTCTAGATGAAAGTTGTATGTTCTTCTTTCAGTATTAAAAAGGAAGTGATCCTGAACTGTATGTGATATTTAACGTGTCAGATAATTTATCCCTGATCCTGCAAAGAGGCTACCCTATTCCAATTATTAGTTAGTCTACAAAAGTTTGTAAACAAATGCATTAATATATACAGAGAGAGAGAGAGAGAGATATGACCATTTAACATAAAAAAGAAAAGATGGTTTTCTAGAGCATGAAATTTTTCCCCTTCCTGTCTAATGAAACCATTGGTGGGCAACTGTGGAAGGCTAGGTGGCCACAGTAGCACTCTAGGAAACCCTGGAGGGCTACCCCCTCTCCACTACCCTGCCCCCTCAAAAAACTAAACAAAAACCATTTGGCCCCAAGTGCCCTGAAATATCCAGTAGGGGACATGGATGCCTTTTCACCAAGTTGTGGGCCATTTAAGGCCCAATAAAGGTCATTTTTAACAACAGAAAGTGAGTGGAAGTCACTTATTATTCCTTTTTCCAAAAAAAGGAGAAGACCTCTCCTAGGCCTAAATTGGCTCATGTGCCCTCGATACATGGTTAAGGAAAGCCCTCCACACTCCCTGGAAGGGATTTATAACATCATGTTATAAAAAGTGTTTTGACACTGGGAGGGACAAGGGCCCTCCAAACATGGTAGAAATGCCCTCCGTACACCCTTAGGGTTAATTTTGGAGTCAAAATGTTTGTTTTTTACTTTTTTTAACCCCTAGGGCAACAAAAATAGCCATGGTCTGCACTTTGTCCACTCTTGAATTAAGCACGTGCAAGATGATGAGAATTGCTCTGCCAAACAGCAAGTCTTATTAAATCAATTTCACATGCAGTATCCTTTGCTGGACCATTAGGAAGGCAGTTCCCAATTTGACTAGAAATATACCTTTCAAATGAAAAGAAATAGTCTTGGCACATGAGTGCCCAAAGCATCTCCTGCAGTGCTGCGGCCGTTTGTTTGTTTGCTTGCAGACGACTATGCCGTGAATTTTCTCTAACATGAAACGTAACACACCAAAACCTACTTCTGCATCTGGCTCCCTCAGAGAACCAACTGGTTAAGTTCGGAGACTTTAAAGTAGTAACAGTACTAAAGAATTGCTTTCAGCAAGATAGCTGGGTTTATCTCAAAGAGGGCTGTCAACGTACTTGGAAAGATGATATAATAAAACAGGTTCATGATTGAATACTGAATATGGTGTGTTAGAATTATGGAAGCTCCATGGGGAGCAAGAGAGCCCTGATTAGATCAGAGAAAGTGATGCCTTTCAGAGTTTCCTCTCACCTAGGGTTCAGTGCTCTTTAATCATTTCAACTTAAATCTCCAGCTGCCTGACCTTAAAGGAGAGAAATATCTAATGCGTTTGGCATAATGTTTAGGGAATAGGAAATGTTATGTCACAGCAAATTCTAGCAAATGATATGTATTCCACTTCTGAACTCATAAACCTGGATTAATTCAACCCACCCATCCACCCCCACCACCTGCTGAGATTTAGGGTTCTCTGGTGAAAGCTTCTTTAGATCCTCAGTATAGCCACAGCTCTTTCTTCACCATTACAAGTGACAGGAAAACAGCAGGTTCCAAAGCAGGATCACTGGGAATTAAGGAGAGGCTTTCACTTCTCCTTTCCTGCAGCAATATCCAGGTGTGAGTGCTCTTTCTCTGCTGACAGGAAAGCAATAATTTCAAAATCCAAGGAGCAGCATCCCCATTCCCACCCCTGATCAACTAAGTTATGGAGAAAAATCGATGGAGTTTTGTTGGATTCAGGAATGACATTTATATTAATACCAATACTACTTATAATAATAATACTAATAATAATATGAATTAATAATATTAAAGAATCTATCGTTTGCAGAAGCTGTACAAATTACCACCATCATCATTATCACTGCGCTAAATTCAATGTTCCCTTCTCACCTGCCACCCTCTATATCTTCCAAAAATCATGCCTGGAAGATTTCCAAGCCCTTTCTCTTTTTACTTGATCACCTCTGATTTTCTCCTTGTCAGTTTCATCAAACTGAATATAGTTGGATTGGCACTGTCTTTTGTTTCTAAAATGTTGTTTGTTTTTATTCCAGATGATCCAAGAACCTGCACATCATGCATTAATAATTATTATATGTAAGTCACTCTACCCCATCTCTTTCTCCCACCTTTGATCATGAACTCTCTCTCTCTCTCTCTTCTCTCTCTCTCCCTCCTTCTCTCTTTCTCTCTTTCTCTCTCTGTCTCTCTGTCTCTTCTTTCTGAAGCAAAATGGTGCTTCTTAAGGAAAATTAGAATGATCAGAGAGCTAAGTAAAAAAACATTATGTGAATTCCATTTACTGATTTGAGTGCCATTTTGGGATAGAAATGTAAAACATAAAGAAGGATGGATGGATGGATGGATGGATGGATAATAGGTAGACAGACAGACAGAAGATAAATAGAGCCATTATGTTCAAGAGATAAAGCATGACAAAAATACACCATAGTAAAAAAAAAGTCATAATGGAAGTAATGGGAGTTATAGCTGCATGAAACAGTAATAATGTGACTTATAGTTAAAAATAGTAGTAATGTGAATCAGTAATAATAAACAAACTAAATAATATGAGTTTGGTCAATGTGAATATATTAATGCTTATAATGCAAGCCAGTAATGCATCATGCTTATGAAGAATGCCTTAAAGTTGCCAGCCTGCATTTCATAGTTAACGTTTACCATTTGTGTGTGGGACACTCATGGGAGGATTACTCATTCTCTTTTCAGTTAAATTTCATCCATCATTATCCTTTCTCTCCTTTCTTGCCAAGTTAAGAAAGAAGAATCCTGGCATCAAAAATACACTGTTTCTTTTGCCTCCAGGTACAACCAGCAGTGCTATAGACTTTGTCCTCAGAATACCTATAATGATGAAAACTCTCTCCTTTGCATAGAATGTCAACCAAATTGCAGAAGTTGTGATAAATACGAGTGCTACTGGTGTAAAGAAGGTTTCTTCCTTTTAGGTAAGCAAATTTGTTTTTTGTTGTTGTTGTATGCCTTCAAGTCATTTCTGGCTTGTTGTGACTCTAAGGTGAACCCATCATGAGGTTTTCTTGGTAAGGTTTGCACAGAGGAGGTTTGCTATTTCCTTTCCCTGAGGCCGAGAGCATGTGACTTGCCCAAGATCACCCAGTAGGTTTCATGGCCGAGCTTGCTTGTTTAATTCAAGGGTGGACAAAGTGCAGACCATGGCTATTTTTGTTGCCCCAGGGGTTAAAAAAAAGTAAAAAAAAAACAAAAACAACATTTTGACTCCAAAATTAACCCTAAGTATAAATTGTCCTGGGACTAAGAGGGTACTCCTATTTTCTTCAGAATATTTTGCATCTATTACTGAATAAGTCAACAGTGCAAATGCATACTTACTGCAAACATTCTAAACAGAGGGTCAACAGTTATGAATAAGTACACACAATGCACTGTTTTTCATTTCTCTAACAGTACTTACTGGAACTGGTAGCGTTATGACATAAAGGCTTTGTATTTATGTCCTAGATGGGAAATGTGTGAGTGATTGTGGAGCTGGCTTCTACAGTGATGAGGTCACAGAGGAATGTGAACCATGCCACAGGACCTGTGCAACATGCAAAGGATTGAGCTACAATGACTGCACTAGCTGCAAAGGAATTTTACAGCTATTCCATGGAAAGTGTGTGAAATCCAGAAGCAAGCAAGTAAATGGGAAAATCTGGAATGGTATGTTGTCACAGTTCTTCTGAACTGTTTTCATTTTAATTTGCCAGCACCCATTATGACAGTAAGCAAACCACTCTTTCCCAACTTTCCATATGGATTTTATTTATAGAAATATAGTTTTTTTTTCAGTTTACACAAGATCATCAGCAATCATGCTGGTCCTGGACAACCACTAGCCTCATGCCTGTTCAGGGAATGCTACAAACATCAAACTTGGGCCTGAATCTGAGGTAGCTGGATCTGCAAGCAGCACAGCATTATACTCACAATGTCCCAAAACTGAACATATGGGGAGCACTGTAGATAATTAAAATTGGTCAAAAACTCCATGTTTTTCAAGTGTCAATAAACCATTACGATACAGATCTTGGACTGACATCTTCACAGTTCAGAACCTATTTGACAGAAAAATTGCACATGGTTGGATTCTGCAGAAAACAGCACAGCACAGAAAATACTATTTCTACACAGAAATATGTCTAAACAGAAATATTATTTTATGCACAGAAAATGCTGTTTCCTATGGAGAAAATGTTGTAATTTAGGAATTATTTTGGGCAGAATTAACACATGATTGATTTGCATAGGAAACAGCTTTTTCTGCACAGAATAGAACATTCTGCACAGAAATGCTGCTTTCTGTGCAAAACACCCACATATGAATTTTGCTCAGAATAAGTCCCATACTGCAAATAGACTTCAAAACTGCAGTTTTTGAATACTTTCTTGGTAAAATTACTTATTGCTACCTTCAGTAAGAAACTTAATGAAGAACTACGTTTAAGACATCAGTGTCATATACAGAGGCTCACTGATTCAGGTGGAATTATTGTGTGCATAAGCTATATGAAACCTTTTGCTTTGACATTTTAAAAAAATTCCATTTTAGAATTAATCCAGGAGTTCTGCATGAAAAAGCGAAGCATGAAACTCACATCTATCTGAGAGCTACATTCTCCCCATACTACAATTAACTGATGTAATACATTTCTTTTCATTCATTGAGTTCAGCATAGATCAAAATGAAGAGTTTAAATAACAGCAAGTTTCAAAGTAGTCTAAACAAACTGGAGAGTTTCAGGTGAAATGTTGGGTTGTTGAAAATCAACCTGATTGACCTGTGTAAATTCCAGATTTTCTTGTAGTTAGCAGTACCTACATAGCTGAAATGTAATAATTAATATTAGCATGGTTTTAATCAGCATTTAGCCAATGTGTACAAACTAATTATAAACCTTAATACATAACAGTTTTGCCTTCTTTGAGGTCATTGTTGTGTCTTATAAAGGTGAATAACTGTTCTCAATCCTATTTTACTGATAGAGAGATTGAAGCTGCACAACTCAAATGGCTTGAGCTCTGCATACCTGAAAGACCACCTCTTGCCTTATGTCCAATCGCAATCCTTACAGCCAGCCGAGAACGATCTCTTGAAGGTACCATCCATGCACCAAATCCGGGCAGAAAGGGCACTTAAAGAGGTGTTCTCGGTGGCTGTCTCACAGTTTTGGATGCCCCATTCCCTGGACGTTCACCGAAACCCAAGCCTGAGCATTGTCCAGAAGCAATGTAAGACTTTTTAAAAAATATTTGTATTAAGGTTTTCAGAATATAGCAAAAATTACCTATATTTCCAATAGAACAACAGAAGAACAAAAAAAAAGGAAAATGCTAAATAAAAGATATAAGTAATAAAGAGAAAGAAAAAAAGAGAAAGAAAGAAAGAAATCAAACAGATTATATAAAGATGTAACTAATATAGAAGGCTAATAAAATAACTTCTAACTTGCTTTTCTGTGCTTATAACCACAAATAATAGTGATACACTTCTCATCATACTGTCTAAATCATACTCTTTCTCCAGAAAACAAACATTTTAATTCTCAAATCTCACAACCACCAAATCATTTTTTCTGGGGAAAAAAAGTCAATTAATGGTTTCCAATTCTTTAAAAATGTTTCTAATGATTTTTTCCATAATCAGTGCTGACAGTTTATCTGTTTCTGCAAGTTTATTCAGTTTTAATAACAAGTCTTTATTTGTAGGTAGTACCATTTGAATCATTGGAATTCACAGCCATTGCAACTTGTCTGTTACATAGTGGACCAATAATCGAGTACATGGGCAAATGTGTAGTAGATTGCTCAGTCTTTGTGTTCAGAAGGGTGTTGTAGTGCAGCCACTTTGTAACTACATGAGTGCAGATATGCCTATGCAAATATGTTGTAGGATTTGGTCATGTCCATTGGTGATCATTTGTCTGGGGCTGTGGGAATGTAAAAGAAGGGGAATTCTAGTTACTCTAAGATCTCTGAATCAGCCTGCATATATGCAATTGCATGTGTTGTTAACTGTTGAGTGAAATTTGATCTCGTGATATCATAGAGATTTCAAGTCCATCCTATTACCAACAGCCCTGATCAGGTCTTACAGACTCAGGCCGGGGGGTTCCTTAATTGAGTCTATACATCTGGACTGCCAACTCCCTCTCTTATTGCCTTGTACCTTACCAAGCATTGTTGTCTTTTCTAATGAGTCATGTCTTCTCATGATTATAGCCAGAGTACAATAGTCTCAGTTTAGTCATCTTAGCTTCTAGGGAAATTTCAGGCTTCATTTGTTCTAGGACCCACTTATTTGTCTTTATACCAGTCTACGGTATCCATAGAACCCTTCTCCAGCACTACATTTCAAATTAATTTATTTTCTTTAATAGGGTTCCAATTTTACATATCATTGAGAGGGTGGAGGGGAGTTAAGTAATCCAGTCCCAAATTAGGATAAACTGTGAATATACTACGTGTAACAGAGAAAGAAGAAAGAAGCATGAGTTTGTCTGGGTTTTAGGCTTTTTAAAAACATGTAATGTGTGTGTATATATATATATATATATATATATCATCATCATCATCATCATCATCTAGTACACAAGATAAAATACAGGCGTTCTGTACTTACTGGCCCATCTATATACATTTTAAATTGGCATATATATATATATATATATATATACATACACCAATTTAAAATGTATATATATGGGCCAATAAGTACAGAATGCCTGTATTTTATCTTGTGTACTAGATGATGAAATGATTTTGGGAGCCAGGAGACACACTGGTGAAGGGTTTGATTCACTGTATGTTAACACACAGCAGTTCAACTAGAATGGATGTTTAATAAGATGAAAAGGTTTTATTACTGCAGGTGGGTAACACACAGCATCACTAGTCTTTTATGTCCTTAAGTTATGATGGAGTCAAAAATAATTTTTGGAAGACAAGCAAAAGAGAAAATAAATTCAGTAAAATATACATTCTACCCAAATTCAAAGGGATCTATTTTTCCAGCTGGTTTCAAAAACGTTTTTTTCACCTAAATAAAATTTCAAGAAGTATTTCACTTCAGTTCTTTTCTGAAATGTCAGACTTACTGCACTGAATTAAAAAAATTAACTGATGTGCCATCAAAACTTCTGTTTTGAAAGCAGTTTTGTTATTTACTTTTTCACTTAACATTCCGTTCACAATACTTACCTTAACTCTTATGCATCAGGACAATACATTTTACTCCATTTTGTTGAAGAATTCACACAAGAATAAACCTACAACATAGGCATTCTGCAGTATTGTGTCACCTGGACATTTCTATCCATCTTCATCAAATGTCAGCCACTTCCAAAAAAAACTTTAACCAAAACAGCAAATATCATATCATCACAGAATCATAGAGTTAAGAAGGGACCATAAGGGCCAGTTCCCAGCCATGCAGGAATACAGAACTAAAGCACTTTCCAAAGCACTCCAAACTCTAGAGAAATCCAAAGAAGGAGAGTCCACCACTGCTCCACTGCCAAACAGTTCTTACAGTCGTCAAGTTCTTCCAAATGTTTTAAGTGGAATCATTTTCCTTGCAACCTGAATCTATTGTTTCAATTCCTGAAGAGGCATGAAACAAGGTTTCTCTATGTTATGCACAAGTGGTTCTCAAACACTGCTCTTCCAGTGCTGAAGTCCAAAATGTCTGGATCTCCCAAAATTGAGATGCACTGTTCTACTTGACATCCCCTCATTCTTTAAAGATGGATATTTCAATCTTCTCTTCTCCAAGATAAACACACCAAGCTCCCTAAATTCTTCCTCACAGGGCATGGTTTCAAGACCTTTTACCATCTTGGCTACTCTCCTCTGAACAAGTTCCAGCCCATCAGTATTCTTTTTTAACTGTGGTGCCTTGAACTGGCCACAGTATTCCAATATTCTGACCCGGAATGAAATTGGTCCATAATACAATTCCCTATTGAGAATCTATATTCCAATTGATTTGTTGCTTTTTGCCACTTAAGAATGTTTTTAGCCCAGTCAATATAATGAATTGGGGCAAAATATATGCCATGCTGTTTTTGGATGAACTGTGATGCAGCAAAGCAGACGGGATCTGCTCTGGTTGTCAGTAGGCAAGGTCCATTCATGAGACATGGAATTCTCACTGGGTTAATGAAATACAGAAAGATAATACCCCAGTGCTAGCACTAACCACAAACCTCAACTCACAGCTAACCCTCAAGTCACAGGAATTCTCATGTGGCCAGTAACATCTAACAACTCAGTTAAATTTCCCTGTGTATTCCTGGCATAATGTAAGCACTTAACATGCATTCACACTGAAGATTGGAAAGACATGGAACACACAGTCAGAGCCAGAGGCTTGTCCCAGACCGCATAAATATATACATTGTACTGAGTAAGATCTTTCGTTAATCTAACTTATTATTGTATGGCAGCAATTCTCCAAGATTTCACACAGAAGCTTTTCCACTGCAGATTCCAGGACTACAACTGAAAAGGAGGGCACAGAGAGAGAGAGAGATTGGACATTCTTCTGCTGAGCTATGGCCTTTGAAGAGCATTCCCCTGTTAAATTGTGCCATTCAAACCTAATGCTTTCACCATGAAGGAGAGCTGATGATGTAAATGTATAGGGTGCCACAGAGAATACTTCTGCTAATACACAAACAAACAAAAAATTAACCAGTTGGGATAGAACTTGGAAAAGTGGCATTTTAGACAGCTACTTCCAGGATCTTTTTGCCAATAGGATGTCTGGGGCTTCAGAGGTCCAAAGTTCCTAAGCTCCAGCTTGTGAGCAGCTGCAAACTCCAAGATGGGGTATAGAACATTTATTAGAGTCTGCTATACTGTATTCTGGATCTGGTCCCAAACCAATTTATTTCTAAAACTGCAAAAACATTCTGTACTATAAATGTAAGTTTTGCCCATTCCTCTTTGAGTTGAGTTAGATTATTGTATATTAAGCCTCTCTTCTGAAGTCAACTGATTTTAGGCCTCTCTGAAGCCAATGGATAAATCACAACATCTTTCTTCTCATTGATTTTGTAATCTATGTAGAAAATGAAAATTCTGCAGGAAGTGATTTAGAATCAAGGGGTAGTAGTAGTAAACCTTTTAAAACAACATTTCTAGTTTTTAAAAGTCCAGAGTCTGGTGAAGCCTCTCTCCATATATATTCTGCTTCATCCCCTCTGGAGTTGTTTGCATGTATTTTAAGCATTCATTCGTTAAATTAATGTTCTGGCTGTCAGAATGATAACTAGACTAAAAAATAGTAATCATTTGAGAATATGATTTACTTCTCAGCTACTCTATGGTGTCCTCAGATTTATAATACTCATAAATCTAAGTAGGTTCTAATGTTTCGTGTTGAGACAACAATATATATTGTTGCTATTATAACTTATTGTATAGGTATAATTATTTCTTTGATATATTGTTATATTTTGTGCATTTGTAGTTGTGGCTATATCAGTGGGTATTGTTGTTGTTTTTTGAAGCAATAAATAGAATGAAGTCCAACAAATAAATAGTCCCTTCCTCCAGTCGTAAAGGTGGTACATGCAGACCACATCCATTTACTTACTATCCTAACCCAATAGGTTACCTTCTTAAGTCATGTGTACACTGCTGCAGTGTTGCAAGGTGGTACATTTTCTTTATTGTTCCTCACTTTATCAAAAGGTTTGCTTCTGAAAGGAAAATAGCTTCATACTTCAGAAACTAACCCTGAAACATAACACTGAAAAAATATTTTCAGCAACCATTCCATTTATTTTCAATTAAGATGCAAAAAACAAAAGAAACTATCTACTTTGAAGAGCCACTTTAAAATGTTTAATTATGCATTGCAAATGGAAAATTCTTAATTCTGTTGGACTATGAAGCATAAAAGGAAATGTTTACCATCAATGAAAAATAATAAATCTGTTTAGTATGCAGATGATTAACATAAATAACTAGTTATAAGCTGATCCCACAGCTGATCCTTATGTGTATATTAAGTAAGCAATTTCATTAAAACAGTTTTTTTCTGTTTGTAGAAGCTACAGATAAAATTGAGGGGGTAGTACTTATTTTTTGAGTGCTGACACAATGTAAGCAGATTCCAACTGGAATCAATAGCAGATAATGCTATGTAAAGGTAATTCATATTTGGTTACATCAAAGTGCCTAACTTTCTACTAGAGGAGCTTCCCATCATATCAAAATGTTGAGTTTTCATATGTGGGTATACAAGGGAGGTACGTAGCATGCCTCCAACCGTTTACCAATGAAACTGAAAGTTTTCAAATCTTCCCTGTGGTAGAGATGCATATACTGTTCCCTCTATATTTTGTTGCTGTGCAGCCTAAGACATAGGCAATGTCTTCTGAACAGAAACACATAACATCTGACAGTTGGCTGGCTGGAAGACATTTTATGCACCATAAACATGCCTCAATTCCTAGTACATATTCCCCTCTTGTGGAGGTTCTGAAATACTACAGCACTAGCATCTTGCAGCTGGAAACTATGCACATCAGAGGTCTTTTCAGAGTATTAAAACTAAGTATCAGCTTTCTTTGTGCTAGCTTATGGTATGTTTTGAGGAATAAGGACACAATAGGAAATGTGATGTATGCGTAACTCATCATATTGCCATGCCATCACAGTCTTGTACTATTATGCCAGGAATGTGAGCAGACCTAGATCTATCAGTTGCCTTCATCAAAGAGGGGACAATTATGAGATTCACTCCAGGCAGTTTAAGAAAAGACTATTTCCAAGTTACATAGCCGAGAAATTGCAAGATGATGCACATTGGGGAGATACAGTAGCTAATTAACCCAGTCATACTGTCAAAGCTCACAAATCCCTCCATAATCATAATCAGAGTCATAATCATAAAGTGTCGTGATCAGCTTTTTATAATGTGCAGGATGTGCTCATATACTGGTGCACATTTTAAAATCAGAATGCCAGTTGGGGAAAACAATCTGAACAAACAACTTTAAAATGCCAAATAGATGCTTGCTTGCATGTGCAACTTTTCACCTAGCAGTCATTTTTCATACTTGATCTGATTCATATTATGCAATATTATCTATCAAAATCACACAATCATACAATCAAGGTGTCAGAAGTGTCATTTATATTTATGTACATGTATGTATTAGCAATGCAGTCTTTTCCTGAATTTTGTGCATATAAACAGATATACCACACAGCTGATTTGGGTCCCATTATTAGAAAAAAGGTAAGATGGCATGTGCAATAAAATAAAGGAAAAAATGAATAGATAATTAACTCATTGCTACTCTCTATTATCACTCCTAGCAACATCTAGCCAGTTTCAGCCATGTGGTTCTTCATGCAAAACCTGTAAAGAAACTGCTAATACATGCACTTCCTGCCTCAAAGGTATTGGCATTTAGCTTCTTTAGCATTATACCTTTCAAGAGGATTTGGTATACTGTATATTTCTTTAAGAAAGCTCTGAGTAATATATTTTTCAACAAGTGTTGAATTCCTGTTCTTAAAAGACTAGCATTATATCTAAAGGGAATATAAGGGTCCACAAAAATAGCTTTTATTTTATTTTATTTTATATTACATTTAATAGGTAATTATCATAATTCTCTCTTTTTTTCTTTCATTCTTCTTTTATTGAGGTATACCAAGTCCTCTCTTGTTAGCATTTGGAAAAGCTCAATTTCTAAAATGCCATGCAGGCTGTTACAAGTAACTGTATGTGTGAACAGAGTGTAATTTGATTTTTCTCCCCTCACTGTAATATCATTCTCCGATGCATCCTAAGCTGCCCCGGGCCCACTTAATACTATACAAAATACAGAAAATTATTTGGAGGTTTGCAGTGTGGAGTTCCCAGGGGGAAAAAATCCTTTTAAGCCACCGTGGATGAACATTCCTGAGAACTACTATTTCAATGAAAACATCAAGTTCTTCATATTTTGGTACTAGTGTTTCTGCACAACCCCGAGATCCTATGGCTCAGGCACAGACTATAAAATGATGTGAAATACACCAATTCTGACTGAAGCATTTAGTATGTGAAATACTGTACACTATAGGGTATGGTCCTTGACAAACTGGGGTCACTGATGTTTTATCGTCAACTAAAAGACTGTGGGGAATATTGGGGGAAAGGACCCCTCTTGTCCCATTGCCAGCGTTCAGAGATGATATTGCCATGAAAAAATGTGAACAGTCACTTAAGGCAGCAGGTACAAGGAGTACATAAATTTTCTTCTACGAGGTTCCATTAAGAAGTGTGAGGGAGTGGTATTTGGCCAGCCCTGTCAAACGTCCACAATATTTATAGCGAAAGAGCCTGCCTAGTGCAAGGAAAAGAATAAGTATATACACTTGATGGCTCAGAGGAGTTAGAAGACAGAAAAAGAATGTCAGTCTGCCTTTGAAGCCATCTGGCTTTCCAGATAACATAGGAAAAGGGTGGATTATTTTATTATATTTTGATATTAATTACCTTTATATCCTGCCTTTCCTCCAATGACTTCATGGCAGTATGTATGACTCCCCCAAAACCCCTGTGAGACAGGTCAGACCAAGAAAGAGCATCAGGTCTACAATTAGGTCGAGTGCTCCTTATTTGGAATTCCAAAATTCAAAATACTCCATTATCCAATACATTTTTTAGGTATGGCTGAGGCAGTCATATTGTTGCTTTCTGATTAAAAAACATAGCTGTGTTTGGAAAATCCATATGCAAAGGGATCTTGTAGTATCTTTAAGACTAACTCAGCGAAGCGGCATAGAATCATAGAAATTTAGAGTTGGAAGAGACCACAAGGGCCATCCAGTCCAACCCCCCTGCCGTGCAGGAACTCCCAATCAAAGCATCTCCGACAGATGGCCATCCAGCCTCTGCTTAAAAACCTCCAAGGAAGGAGACTCCATCACCCTCCGAGGGAGAGTGTTCCACTGTTGAAACGCCCTTACTCTCAGGAAGTTCTTCCTAATGTTGAGGTGGAATCTTTTTTCCTGCAGTTTGCATCCATTGTTCTGAGTCCTGTTCTCTGGAGCAGCAGAAAACAAGCTTGCTCCCTCCTCAATGTGACATCCCTTCAAGTATTTAAACAGGGTGATCATATCACCTCTTAACCTTCTCTTCTCCAGGCTAAACATCACCAGCTCCCTAAGGCGTTCTTCATAGGGCAAGGTTTCCAGACCCTTCACCATTTTATTCACCCTCCTTTGGACATGCTCCAGTTTCTCCACATCCTTCTTGAATTGTGGTGCCCAGAACTGGACACAGTATTCCAGGTGGGGCCCGACCAAAGCAGAATAGAGTGGCACTATTACTTCCCTTGATCTAGACACTATACCTCTATTGATGCAACCTAAAATTGCATTGGCATTTTTAGCTGCTGCATCACACTGTTGACTCATGTTCAACTTGTGGTCTACTTGGACTCCTAGATCCCTTTCACATGTGGTCTCATTCAGCCAGGTGTCCCCCATCCTATATCTGTGCATTTCATTTTTCCGCCCTACGTGTAGGACCTTACATTTCTCTGTTAAATTTCATTTTGTTAGCTTTGGCCCAGCTTTCTAGTCTATTCAGGTCATTTTGAATTTTGATCCTGTCCTTTGCACCTGAGGAAGAAGGCTCAAGTCTACTAAAGCTCATGCTACCAATTTCTCTCTTTCATTTAATGTCACAGGTGCTACAAGATCCCTTTGCTTTTGGTTTCTGATGGTTCAATGTGTACAAATTTGTTTAATGCCCAAAATTATTTAAAATATTGTGTATAATATTACCATCACAGTACATTTATAAGATGTATATGAAATGTAATGAATTTTTTGTTTAGACTTGAGTCCCATCTCCAAGATATCTTATTAAGTAAATACAATATTCCCAAATTTAAAAAAAAAACCCCAAAATCCAAAACACTTCTAGTCCCAAGCATTTCAGATAAGGGAGACTTCATGTTCCACATATATTTTGTGTATTTTGGTTAGCCCAATAAAGGGAAGAAGCCAGTGCAGTTTTGAAAGCTTGCAACATGTATTTTTTGGATTTTATTGGTCCAATAAAGGTATCACTGTTTTGTGGATTTTGGATGTTATTATGCTTTGCTATATGGCCAACACTGCTACCCCTGGATATGTTTTCTTTACGTTTGTAGCCAAGTAGCTTGACTGAAAGAGTCTGCTATACTGACAACAGTGACAAGGATGTGGTATATAGCATACTACTGATACTTATTTGCTGTATTGTTTTCAGGTTTCTTTCTTTCTGCTGGGTCTTGTGTCCATGTTTGCCCAGAAAGAAGTTTTGGCAATGTGAAGACCAGACAATGTGAGAATTGCGCAGATGACTGTGAGGAATGTGCAAAAGTTGACCACTGTCTGAAATGTTTGTCTGATTCAGAGAGGCCCCATTATCTGTACAGAGGCAGATGTCTGCAGGAGTGTCCCATGTACGTTCCTATTTATACTTATTCATGCAAAGACCCAGATTTTCTTCATATACTTATCCATCTTTCTCACCTCTGTGTAGCCTATGACTCAGTGGATGATAACTGGAGAAGTATGTATAATATGTTGAATTCTTTGAAACAGTTATTAACGCAAAAGTTTAGAAATGCATTCAGTTCTGCAACATTTTCAAGAATTTTTTTTTTTAAAGACAGTGGACTTATTGTCAAGGGAATGTACTGTGAGCATTACAGTCTACTCTTTGCTTGCCATACTTGGCTAATTCATATTACCTATATATAAACATGAATTCCATTTCTTAAATGCAGTGACTCAAGTGGTTAAGATGCTGACTCTGTTGATTGCAAGATTGGCAGGTTGGCAGTACAAGGCCCAGATGCCACATGACTGTGTGAGCTCCCATCACCATTCCCAGCTTATGCCAACCTAGCAGTTTGAAAGAATGTAAATGCAATTAGATAAATAGGTACCACTCCAGTGGAAATGTAAACAGCGTTCTGTGCAATCATGCTGGCCACATGATCACAGAGTAGTCTCTGACAACGCTGGCTCTTCAGCTTAGTAACAAAGATGAGCACGTGCACACACACCCATGGTTGGACACGACTTGACAACCCTGTCAATGGGGAATACCTTTACCCTACCTTTATGCCATTCCTTCCATCAAGATACTTGTGTTCCATGCCCAAACACTCTGATTAATACTAATCCTTATGGTAAATTGGTTTCTGAGCATATATTTAGTTTTCTATTTTTTATATTGTACTGAACATATTAACCTGACTTACCACATTAACCTCATGTGGCCGCGTCACCACTGAAGTCAATGGGACTTGAGCATCCACCGATTTTGGCATCCATGGGGAGATCTGGAATAGATTCCCCCATAGATACTGAGGGCCCACTGTACTACATATAGGCTGTGTATTAGTGATAAGAAGATATGGGAATAGCACCACTTCAATAACAAAGACAAATGCATGCATAAAACCATGCTTGCCATGAATATTTTATTGATACCCTTTACCCCACCAAGAAAACAATTTATTCCCTGAGAGATTCAATATGTTCCACTACATGATCTTTTTTTCTTTGGGTTTTTTTTTCCATCTTAGAGGCTATTTTGTGGAAGATGAGACCTGCAAAATGTGCAGCAAATCTTGCCATACATGTGAAGGAAATGCCACCAGATGCCTGTCCTGTGAAAGTCCTTTCCTTCTAGAGCATTGGGAATGTAAAGTGGCTTGCTCAGAGAAGCACTTTGCTGCTGATGGAGTCTGCAAACCTTGTCCAGACATGTGTCAGGAATGTATTAGCAGAAGCTCATGTAAAGGTACTGAAGAGAATCAGCAGTAGTCACTAAGCAGAATGAGATACAGAAATTGTATTATGTTTGAGGTGACTTCAGTTTATCCTTAGAATCGCTTATTTAATATTTAAGGGGGAAGCACATTTGAAACACATGTAGATAGGTGTGTGAACTTTCTTTTCCTTGGCCTAAAGGAGAATTTGTCATGAACTGGAAACTTACTTCCAGTCTGTGGCATGACCTGGTCCAAATAAATATCTTAGATATAACCAAAAAAGAATTAAGTGTGTAAACCAATATATATCAGCACACTCGATAATTTTTAATACCCCCCCCCCCTTTTAGACAACACCAATTTTGTTGAGTTCATGCATGTGGAGGAGACTGGTTTCTCATAGCAGGTCCTGCCAATGGATTATGGTAATATACAGTATGAGTATTTAAACATCCATGTAAATAGATGCTTTGTACATTCTTGATATGCACATGTGAGATTGGAAGCTCTTTCCCTCTCAAAAATAACCAAATAGATAAGGCTGTGCTCATTGTATTGGCTGCTAAGTTTCTCCCTTGTTTACATAAGAAGTCCAGAGGGCAATTTCTATCCATTGGCCCCTCCATGTGCGGCTCTGTGCCATATCCCTAACCATTCCCAACCAGTTCCCAATTCCCAGCTGCAGATTTTCAAAAGGCTCAGGTAGCTGCAAAGGGAGAAAGAGTGGAAAGTTGCCTCTTTGCCTGTTATATTTACAGAAGAAATATTAGGAACCAAGCCTGAGTTTGTATAAATATACTACCTATTTACAAAATCCATCAAATGCTGACATGTTGGGGACTTTAGCTGCCATCACAATCTCACTCTGGCTCATCCTCCTTGCCCCACTTCATGAATTTGTGTTCAACAGGAAGGAAAAAAATCTCCAATTGGAACATAACTGTGGCAATTGAAGAGTCTTTTAGACTTGTTCCAGCCAACAAAAATTAGGGCAGGGAAAGGAGACTTTGTGAGCAGAAAAGAGAAAGAAGAATGTTCTTTGCATATCCTGATGAATATTCTACTTTTTCTCAAAAGCATGTGTCCCACCATATCACCTGCATGATGGGAAGTGTTTACAGGACTGCCCATCTGGCTTCTTTCCTGACTCCAGTCACTGTTTTGCCTGTCATGAAGACTGCAGAGAATGTGATGGGCCAGATTCTGATGACTGCACAGACTGCCTCGATCCTTCTTATTTTCTATACAATGGCAAATGTTTTGAAGAATGCCCAGATGGCACGTATTATGATGATGAAAGTGGGAAATGCCAAGGTATTTATTTATTTATTTATTTATTTATTTTCAGCTTGGAGATAGAGGTCAGAACATATCAGTTTGAAATAAATAAATCATATCACCTCAAATTACAGCAATTTTGACCTCCAGAGTTCTCTACTACAGAATAGTTGCCTATATGATTAATTCACGGCTCCATCCTTGTGTGTTTGCGTTCTGTGCCTTCAAATAGTTTCTGACTTATGTCAATCCTTGGCAAGATTTGTTCAGAGAGGTTTGCCATTGCCTTCCCCTGAGGCTGAGAACATGCAACTTGGCCAAGGTCACCAAGCGTGTTCCGAGCCAATAACTGAACCCTGGGCTTCAGAGTCATAGTCCAACATCCAAACCACTACACCTCTTGCCTTCCTCTAATAAGCCAAAAGAGAAAACTGCATCCCACAGGCTGCATGTTGCCATGCAATGACTATCCCTAGCCCTCTCCTTTATTTATTTATACTAAAAGTGCTTCTTGCATTTTCTAGTGGATAGGGGGGCATTTTGTCATGCCCATCCCCGCCCCAGTTATTTTAGGCTTGGGCAGTGCTTTTCAAAAGGTCTAATCATTTCCTGTACCTAAGACAGCCTGGGGCAGATATGGTGAATTAGCCTCCCAGAATGGAGATAGTGGCCCTTTAGGTTTCAGTGGGAGGCAAATACAGCCCCCAGATCTCAGGCAGTTGCCCCCTCCCCAGCAATGAGCCTGTACTTGGATCTCATGCCAACTGAGCAACCAACGGCTTCTGAGACTTTCAGAAGTACTAATATGTTCTCAGTGAGAGAGTTTTGCTGTGAAATTGGTACTAATGCACAACCTGGCTCAGAAAAACCATCCAAGAACCATTTTGAATCAGGCCTATTTAAAACATTTTTTTGCTAGGGTTGCAAAATGTACTCCTGTACATTTAATGGATGCAGGGAAGGATAAGTTTCAGCAGGTGTTGCTTGTCATTCAACCAGCCAACATGCAACACCTGCTGAAATTCCCTCTTCTATTCTGTTGGTTTCTATAATGGACAAACAGATAACCAAAAGAAGATGAGAAGCAGGACATCAGTCTAGTAGCTTCCTCCATCCTTATTTCTCAGCAACTGGGGTATGGAGGCAGACTGAATATATAGCCACCATGACTTCATATACCAGTACTATCCTGAATGTTTATAATCTCTTTTTATAGTAATCCAACTTGGCCTACTGCCAAACTGCAAAATTAATGTAGTTTGACACAGATTTAACTGTTGTGGCCCCATTCTATGGAATGTTGAGGATTTGTATTTTGTTGTAGCACCAGAGCACTCTGACAGAGAAGGCTAAATATCTCACAACACTACAGATCCCAGAATTCCAAATTATATTATAATTTGATGGTATAATTTTAATTTTGCTAGTTGTTTATGTCACAGCTATTAGCATTACATTCAATGCTACGAGCTTTCCCATCCGATTTGCTATGATCATTCCATTAATAACGAAACTGCTGACGGACAACAGAACAATAATAACGCTGAATATGAATTAATAAGTTTTAATTGCTATGTTTACACTAATTTTGAAATCACATGTGATGTTTTAAGATTGTAATTGTATCGATGTTGGAATCCCGCCTTGATCAGTGGGGAGAGGCAGGAAAATATAAATAAATTTTATTATTATTATTATTACATGGGAATTACGATTTACGAGTAACATTAGTACAAAAAAGCATTATAGCATGCCCGCTCCATACATGGACTTGGCATATACGGCTTCCTGTTTACACTGAAGCCACGTGGCCATTCAATTAATGGCACGCACGCACACACGCAGCATGCCCACACCACACTGTCGCAAGTACAAGACCCATTATAACCAATGAGGCTCAAACTTACACGGGATTTGCCTTACGCGGGGGGGGGGAGGGGCAGAATGGATGCCTGCATAAGGTGCAGGTGCACTGTACTATGGATTCTATATGGTGTGAAATGGGAGGAGGTCAATGGGGGGGTGACACCATGGGTAACTGCACCAGGTGACTCCAACCCTAGGGATGCCACTGGTTTGGTGAGATATTCAGCTTGGTCTGTCAGAGAGCTGTGGTGCCTCACCAAACTACAAATTTAAGGATTCTATAGGAAAGAGTCAAGTCAATTAAAGTAATGTCGGACTGGTTAAATTCTGCATTGTGCACACACCCACTGTTTGTATTAACACAGTATATTTTTGCTGTAAGCCTTTGAGTCTATTGCCCGGATCCAATGAGATACTTCCCTGATGGAACTTCTTCTTAGTGGAGTTGGGAAGGACATTCTCTTTTCCCCACTCTTACATTGCACTTAAAAACTTACCTTGGAAGATTTGGAAGTCCTGCAGAGCATGCCTGGGAGGTGCCAAGGAGTGTTACAGTGGGGGGGAGGGAACCACTCTTGTGCTAGTAGCAGGGTACTAATACTACCGGTATGCTGGTAATAGCCTTAAGGTTGAACTTTTGGTTAGACTAGCTTATAGTATGGAGTGGCATACACATTCTGTTAACAAATAACTTGCATAACAACCTGATTACAATATTAACAATGAAGATATGGAAATATCTGTAAAGAAATAACATGATTATGCAGAAGGTAGAGGTAACTGGGTCCCCCCCCCCAAGTTTTTAACTAGCTAGTCAGCTGCTTACAGTTATTTTCACTGTGCTAGAAAGTTCCAGCCTTGGAAACACTGTAAGAGAGGGGGAGGGGAATTAAAAACTATTCAAATATTTGGGATTTTTCACATTTCAGGGTGTGACAGGACCTGCCAGACTTGTTCAACCTCCACTTATTGCCTGACCTGTGGAGAGGGCCTCTTGATGACTGCCACTGGCCTCTGCGCAATGCCACGTCTCTGCTCTCACTCTGAATACTATAATGAACAGACCAAAATGTGTAGATCTTGTCACAGAAATTGTTTGGATTGTACAGGCCCTGCTGAAAATCAGTGTCTCAGCTGTCTCCAAAGTTGGCATCTTCTCAGTAAGCATTTCCCTGTCTTCAGACTTAGATCTGCTTTTTTTATCTTCTGACATATACAGTTGGGATCTTGGGATCTGTTGGGGTTTGATTCCAGGAACCCCCCCCCCCAACCTTGGATACCAAAATCTCTGGATGCTCAAGTCCCAGTAAATACAATGGCATAGTAAGATAGTGTCTCATATATATAATGAGCAAAAACAAGGTTTGCCTTTTGGAATATATATTATTTTTGAATATTTTCAAGCCATGGATGATTGAATCTGTGGATAAAATATTTGTGGATACAAAGGATCACTTGTATAGTAAGGACCCAGCCTAGTTCAGGATCCCATGATGCTGAAAATAAATGATCTTCTTTTGTGAGTTCATAGACTTCCCAGAATCACTTAACCACAGGTGGAATAACCTGTGTGTGCTGTTTCATCAACTGAAAAGAACTGGTTAGCCATTGTAAACAAAACAGTTATATGGGTGTACATGAGCCCAATACATTGGGGTGCCTACCAGGAAATTTTTTTCTAGGGTTAATTCTACGTCATCCCCTTTCTTGGTCTTTAGTGCTTCCTGGCTATTATAATTCATGTAACAGTGCCTGGCATCTCAGGCAAATGACTTATGTAACATGTTAATGAATCTCAGTCCAATCCAGTGTTTCATCTGATTTATAATAAATCTGGAAACACAAGGAATTAAGGCATGGAAGGTGGCTCCACATTATTTTCATCTCCCTCTCCCACTTGATGTATAGGAACCAAATTCCTCCTTACAGTACAGCTCACCCAGTTCAACTGAGTTCTGCAACCCACTATGGAGCATTTTCACAGGAACTGAGATGGTGCAAAAGAAATAAGAGTTTGGAAAGTCTTCTTCCACTAACCTAGTTAAATGTGGCTGTATCAGTCTCCACTGGCTGCCGATTAGTTTCCTGGTGCAGTACAAGGTGTTGTTTTTGACCTTTAAAGCCCTACATGGCTTGGGTCCATCTTATCTTAGGGACTGCCTCTTCACGTATGAGCCCCCCTCCCGCACGTTTTGATCCTCTGGGAGGAACCTCCTGCTACCTGAAAACTAGGCTATCTCAGACATCCCAGAGGACTTTCTCTGCTACCGCTCCCAAGCTTTGGAACGACCTGTCGGATGAGATGCATCTTACAACATCACTTGATTGCTTTAAAAAAGCTCTAAAGATGCATCTCTTCTGGCAGGCTTTTCCTGAAGCTTCCTAGTTCCTGGCTCCAAAATCGGATCTGAAAATTGGACTTGATCCCTTGCTTTGGTATCATCTCCCAACTCGTTCAAGAACAATGTTATGAGGATGCACTATGTTTTTAATTTGTTGATGGTTTTAAACTATTGTTAATTTAATTTATTTTTAAGGGGTGGGTGGTTAGGATTGGGTTGTTGAATTGTTTTAAATTGTATGTTTTAATCCTGTTATACCCCGCTCCGAAACCATGGACCCACTTCAATTGCCACTATTATTGTTATTGTTGTGTGCCTCCAAGTCATGTTATTATTGTTATTATTATTAGGCTTTATTTATTTAGCACTGTAAATTTACACAGTGCTGTACATACAGTCAATTGAAATAGACGGCTTACAATCTAAAAAGACAAGAGACAGAAAGAGAAGGGAAAGGTGGTGGGGAAAGGGACCAAGTCCATTGGATCTTCTCTCCTCTGAGGCCTGGACCATGGCAGATGCACTGGAGGGAGGGTCCTGCTGCTTGCACTGGCTAGGCCTGATGACGTTGGGTCTGCCTTAACACTCCCTCTGAGACTGGACAATGATAGATGGCATGGAGGGAGGGCCTTTTTCTTTAGGCTAGATATTCTAATGTTGTGAAGCGGCTCAGAGTCCCAGTTCTGGGAATGCTTCCCTGAACAAAGCGGTCTTTAACTCAGTTTTAAAACTGACTAGAGAAGTAATGAGCCGTGCTCGTAGGGGAGGGCAGTTCCAGGAGGGAGGGGCAGCAAGTGAGAAGGGATGAATCCGGGATGGAGCAGTGGAGATCCTTGGCTGAGACAGGAGACCTTGACAATCAGAGTGGAGGGCACGAGAAGGAGTATGAGGAGAAAGAAGTTCAGATAAATAAGGAGGGGCCAGGATAAAAGAGGAGGGGTCAAAGCGGCGAGCAGATGTGATAATACATGCAGCTGAGTTCTGGACAGAGTATAAAGGGTGGAGGTGAGAGAGAGGAAGCCCTGTCAGAAGGTTACAATAATCTAGTCACGAGACCACAAGGGCATGGACCAGAGTCTTGGCGCTAGAGCCTGAGAGGAATGGACAGATTTTAGCAATGTTGTAAAGAGAATCTACAGGCCTTGGTGGTGGGCTGGATCTGGGGAATAAACGACAGAGAAGAATCTTATGGCGACCTTAAGACAACCCTATTATAGGATTTTCTTGGCAAGTTTCTCTGGGGAGGGGGGGGTGCCATTGCCATCCTTTCAGGTTCAGAGAGTATAATTTGCCCAAGGTCACCCAGTGGGTTTTTATGCTTGAACAGGGAATTGAACCCTGATCCCCAGAGTTGTAGTCCAACACTTAAACCACTACATCACGGTGGCTCTCAATTGCCACTCAGCATAGGATAAATATCTACATGCAGACCTACCCTGTGCAATGTCCCACCCACCCTTGACTTACAGAAAAGCCTCAAATCCATCTTTTCTGTAAGTCAGCCCTTCTTATCCATGGATTTTTTATACACAGATTAAATCATACACGGCTTGAAAACATCCAGAAAAAGCATAAATTCTAAGTAGCAAACCTTGGTTTTCCATTTTATATAAGATACACCATTTTGATATGCCATTAGATTGAATGGGACTTGAGCATCCATGGATTTGGTTTTCCCCGGTGGGGGGAGGGGGGGTCCTGGAACCAAACCCCAGTGTATAACACAGGCCCACTATACAACCATTCCATGTTTCACAGCAAGCAGCCAGGATAGGAGAACATCTGGTTACCACCACTCCATAGCCTGACACACAATGATGACATCAGTGCTGGGATCCATGGGGATCTTCCAAGGGTCTCAGTGCTCTGTAATCATTGTGCACTTGGTGTGTATGTTGAGGGGCGGTTTCCCAGGTACTTATCTGATCCTGTTTGCTTATCTTGAACCATGCCTATGTGAAATGGCTTTGGGGCTTTACAATAAGTTGGGAGGAGGCTTTGGGTGCTACACACAGATTAAACAAATACCTCTGCAGTGGCCAAAAAAGTACAGACACATGTGTTAGGGGCACTTACAAGTACCAATATCACTATCTGAATTCTGGCCAGATTGCATTAATGTTTTCATCCCAGTGATGACACACTTGGGGAAACACTGTAAATAGTTTGGTTGTCTTCATCCTGCAGATACAACCTGTGTCAACATCTGTCCAGATGGATATTATGTGGACCATAGTGAAAACCAGTGCTATGCTTGCCACAGGACCTGTGAAACTTGCTATGGAAAACACAGCACAGAGTGTATTTCCTGCCCACCAAGCTGGTACAAACAAGAAAATGGATGTGTGCAGATATGCACCACTGGGTAAGACCCACAAGATAAAAATTAATAAGTTCAGTTGGGATTCTTTCAGAGTTGTTGGCTCAAACAAAACCAAAAAAAGCCTAATGTGGAAATGTAATTCCTGAGTCATCCTTGCCAAAATGCCGGAAGTGTACAGGAAGTAAAAGTATGTGCACACGTGTGTGTCCATGCACGTACAGACGTGCACGTGTGCACACACCCACACACACACACACACACACATACATTTTTCACCCAGTTTTTCCTTTTCACAACCTGTGCTTGCCCTACTATGAGGCAAAGCAAGGCAGCTTCCTCAGAGAGCAGATGCTATGGGGTAGGGAATAGTGGTAAAGTGGTAAAAGAGCTTCAACTATGGCTGGAGGACACTATCCCAATGATTTAATGTTGAGTTGAAATTCAGTGGTTGATTTGGTCAGCTTGTATACATGGAATGGCTCAGACATCAAAATGTTGGGAGCAGTGCCTGTTCACAAGCTTTCTCTCTGAAGTGTTTCTCATGCCAGATTATCATCTACAATTTACAAGACTATACAAATCTCAGGAAAACAATTATTAGCCCCCTGCCCCAAGATGAAGATTTTCAAATGAATGTTAAAGACTTCATCTATCCAAGCCATTTGGCTCTTGATTTGAGTATTCCTGTGCCTGTAAGAGCATAAAAATAATACTATTTTATTCTGTAGTACTATGATATTATTGGGTGTGGGTTTTTTAAACCTATTTGTATTATTACCTAATATTTGTAAGTCTCTTTTGGAGAAACAGCTGAGTATAAGAACTATAAATGAATGAATGAAATGGCTATTACAAAGCACAAGGCTACTATCTATCAGCAATGTAAGTTTGCAAAATTCAGATCAATCCTCTTTCTTACTGTATTTCTAAAATCTTTGAATGTTTGTGTGTTTTAGGTACTATGCAAATAATGTTACTAGCACTTGTGAGAGATGTCACAAAACCTGCAAAGAATGTCTGGGACCTGCTTCTACTGACTGTACGTCCTGTGATGAAGATTTCTTTTTGTTGCACTCAAATAATGAATGCCACACCTCCTGTCCTGAATCTTACTATGAGGACCGTTATAAACATACCTGTGAAAGGTGTCATCCAACTTGCCTTACTTGCGATGGTAAGATGAGACACTAGATATTTTTCTGTCACAAAGTGATTGTCAAAATTCCTTAGCAATTCTCTTTCTCTAAATAATGGCCAGATGATAATGGCTCTCCAAATAATGTTGGGGAGCTATAAATTTGTAACTTGGAATGATGCATAACCTTGATAGTCCCTTAGTCGCCACTTGCCAGGAAGTAGCTGACTGGAGTCCATTCCCCTCTCTCTTGGGAAGCAGCTGGCTGACATTTTCACTAGTCCATTCGCTAGTCCCCTTGTGCAACTGATCTATGGCCACCCAGTTGATTGTAGTGACTGATTTTCTTTAAATTGAGATGGGATTGGGGGGTCGGGCTAGAATTCACTGTGTCACTACCATAGTTCCACATTCATAACTGCCCGACAGGATTCTAGCCAATATTTTAGGCAGAGCTTGGAATCCTCCTGTTGGCTGGAGAATTCTGAGAGTTTTGGCCAAAAAGAAAAAGGAAAAAAGAGCTTTCCAAGTTCTGGTTTGTGCATTCAGAAGACTATTCACTTGCTAAATCTATTCTCTAGCCTGCTTAATGTTAAAGCTCTTCATATACCATATCACATATCCTCCAACTGTCCCAGTTTGGCAGGGACAGTCCCGGTTAATCCCCCATCATCCCACTTTTTCAGCTGCTTTCAAAATATCTCAGTTTCTCTGTCCTCCTCCCACTTTCCCCCTTTGTCCTCAGATAATTGCTGCAAATTGAATTCAAAACTTAAAAGGAGCTTTCACTCAGTTAAATAAGTAAGAGGGGAGGGGAATGGAGGGGGAAGAATAAGTGGAATTTTCCCTTTCTCAATAGGATCAGGCAAAAGTAAACTGCTGTAGCCTCTCTAACTGTTATAAGAGCTATATAAACGAGATGACAAAATTAAGGGCACATGAAACAAAGAGCCATATGAAGATGAACCCCAAATTCTAAAAAACGAGATGCAGTAAGCTACAATAAAAGAAAGGGTGAGGTCTCCAGGAACAGATGATATTCCAGTTGAGTTGCTGCAATCCACATTGACAGAGACAACTATAGTACTAAGTAACATATGTCAACAGATATGGAAAACAAAATGATGTCTAACAGACTGGAATCGATGAATATACATCCCCATTCACACAGAAAAGTAGACACAAAAGATTGCAGCAACTATAGGACCATAGCACTAATCTCCCATGCAAGCAAAATTATGCTCAAAAGTCTTACAATATAGACTCCAACCATATAAGGAGAGAGAAATACCAGAGGTCCAAGGAGGATTCAGAAAAGGAAGAGGCACAAGGGACCACATTGCAAACATACAATGGCTAATGGAGTGCATGAGAGAATTTCAAAAGAAAATCAGTATGTGCTTTATAGACTACAGCAAAGCCTTTGACTGCACTGATCATGAAAGGCTATGGAATGTTCTTATAGACATGAGAGTGCCAACACATCTGATAGTCCTGATGAGGAATCTGTAATCAGGACAAGAGGCTACTGTCAGAACAGAACATGGAGAAACAGAATGGTCCCCAATTAGCAAAGGACTCAGACAAGGCTGCATCTTATCACCCTACCTGTTCAATTTATATGCAGAACATATTGTAAGAAAAGCAGGCTTTGGCACAGAAGAAGGAGGAATGAAAATAGGAGAAAGGAATATCAACAATCTGAGATGTGCAGATGACACCATAATACTAGCAGAAAACTTCAAACATCTGTAACAACTGCTGAGAAAGATCAAGGAAGAAAGTGCAAAGGCGGGCCTATTGTTGAACATAAAGAAAAACAAAAATAATGACAGAGAATGTACACAAATGTGAATTGGACAGTGAAGAAATAAAAACAGTAAAAGAATTCTCATACCTGCAATCAAACATTGATAGAAATGGAAACTGCAGCGAGGAAATCAGAAGAAGATTAAGAATGGGAAGGGCAGCTATGAAAGAACCAGAGAAGACCCTAAAAAGCAAGGATATACAACTGAGCATAAATGTTAGAATCGTACAGGCCATTGTATTCCTTATTGCCATGTATGGATGTGAGAGCTGGACAGTTAAGAAGGAGGACAGGAGGAAAATCAACTCATTTGAGAGATGATGCTGGAGAATAGTGCTGAAAATTCCATGGACAGCCAAAAAGACAAACAAAGGGTCCTAGAGCAGATCAAGACAGAAATCTCCGTAGAAGCCAACATGATAAAACTCATGAATCATTAAAAAAACAATAATGCTAGGCAAGACAGAGGAATATAGAAAGAGAAGAAAGCTGCATGTGAGATGGATGGACTCTATTCAAAAGATTACAAGTATGAGTTTGCAGGAGTTGGGCAGAGCAGCGGAAGACAGGGGGTCTTGGAGATGTCTTATCAGCAGGGTCACCATGGGTCGAAATCGACTCAAGGGCAGTTAACAACAACAAAGTATCATGGAAAATATCAGGTCTCCGATCCATGTGAAAAGGTTTGAACTCTGTGTGGGGCACACTTTGATGTAATTCTTCTCAAAATGCCATGATTCCATGGTAACAATTTCTGCTTTGGATGGTTTAACATCTGTGTATTTCTAGTATAAAAGTTTATGGTTAAAAAGAATTATAAATGTGTTCCCAAATACATTGGGCAAATGGTCTATTAGTCTTCAGAGACTGAAAACTACAGGATCAAAGTAATAGCATTATTAATTGAATTATAAATTATCTTTTAAAAATGATTTTGCTTGTTCATTTTAAGGAAAAGGACCATTCAGCTGCACATCCTGTGTGTGGAGTTATCGGCTTGCTGCTGGCATCTGCAATTCAGAATGCTTAATGGGAAAATACAAAGTCTCAGAGGTACTTACTAATTACATACAGAAAGAAAACAATTAATTGTGCAACCACAACCTTTCTGTAACTATTTTACACAATGGCTGCAAGAAAGATGTAAGCAAGCAGAAGTATAGTAATGGGTATTTTCACTCTGCTAGTATTACATTGCACGCAGGCCATATTCTCTTTTTTTATTGATATTGTTACATTAAATCCACAGTTGTGATATATCAAGAGATCTAGACACTGAATTCTAGCCTTGTCCTTGCTATGAATTTTTCTTTGTGTCTTTTGGAATGACATGATTTTTATTTATTTATTTTAGTTTGCAAAAGGGATGTTTCTGGACTATAACTTTCATTGCCATGCTGGCTTGGTGGGAGGGACAATCACTCTCAATCCCTTCCTGAAAAAAATAGCTTTCCTAAACTCTGTACTTTGTCCTACTTGTTGATCTACATATATGAAATGACTAATGGAGAAGTAGTATTCAAGATCAATCTGCATAATTTTAAACTTGGTTATCTCTCCACACTTGTCCCATCTGTGGCTTTAAGCCTTGGAATACCACTTAATGTAAAGGCAGAACAACATTTGCTTCTGTTTTGCTTTTGCTTTTTACCACTGTGCATGAGCACCAGCTTTTGCTTGCTTTATGACAAGAGTGTCCTCGCAGTTCTGGAGAGATCATTTATATTCATGAACTCAGTGTAAATAATTACATTGAATTATGCCTAGTTGATTTGCTTCTGGAGCATCTCCAGAGGAAGGCAACTAAAATGGGGAAATGTCTGGAAACCATGCCTTACGAGGAGAGACTTAGGGACCTGGGTATGTTTAGCCTGGAGAAGAGATAGTTAAGAGGTGATATGATAGCCCAGTTTAAATATCTCAAGGGGTGTCATATTGAGGATGGAGCCAGCTTGTTTTTTGTTGCTCCAGAAAATAGGACCTGGAACAATGGATGCAAGCTAAAGAAAAAGAGATTCCACCTCAACATTAGAAGGAAATTCCTAACAGTGAGAGCTGTTCAACAGTGGAACACACTCCCTCAGAGTGTGGTGGAGTCTCCTTCTTTAGAGGTCTTTAAACAGAGGCTGGATGGCCTTCTGTCGGAGATGCTTTGATGGTGAGTTCCTGCATGGCAGGACTAGATGCCCCTTGTGGTCTCTTCCAACACTGTGACTCTATGCTTATATAATTCTATGATTAGTGACAGGATGGAATAAGTTATTGTTTTCCACCTTTATTAAGAGAGAGAGAAAAAGACAAAAACAGCTTCATTGTTTTAAAAAGTGGCAGTTTTCAATCTTAAATATATTTTTGTTGCCAAAAGACTTATTTTTCTCCTTTGAAAGAAATAGCAACTGAACATTGCTATTATTTAAAGCTGGATATTATTCAAATAGATGGAATCACTAACAAACTTATTGACCAAAACTTTGCCTTAGGAAATGGGAAAACGTGAAGAATACAAATAAGGGGAGATCCTGCCTGAACTCCCTCCCTCATGCCCCAGATCCACAGAATAATAATCCTCCTTCATCCAAACATACAGGCTGGCCATACCTGTGTGCTTTTGCATTGCTATGCAAAGGAAGATTACTTGGACATAGTACAAAGTGGTGTTGCTCTTGATTCCCTAGCTATTCCCACTCTCAAGCTGCACCAATGTAGACCTTTTCAAAAAGGTAGAATTCTTTTTATCATTAAGAACAGAAGGATAAATTTGCCATTGTTCTCATTGTTCAATTTTAAATTAACTCTCTTCCACTTTGGAAATCTCACACAACTAATATTGAAGCTAATATTGTAGTGAAAAAAGCTGTAGAGGCTATTGTGTGTGAAAATGATACTATGGATGAAAATGAATAAGGACTAATAAAAAAAGTAAATCACACACACACACACACACAAGTTCATATTTTTGTACACATTTCTTATTTTTTACTGGTATCCTGTGGGCCATCTCAAAATACAACAAATATAACAAAACTTGCATAACACTCTGTGTAAGAACTCTATATAAAAGGTTAAATAAAAAATATATAAAAATAAATGAATAAAAATATAAATACAGTAGAAAATAATACATTGAATAAGTGTAGTGGATGTATACATCATATTTCTTCATCACCCCTACAATTTACCCCATTCAGTCCCACATATTAAGAGCTCAGATGAATTGTTTTGCTTAAAAACTGAGCTGTCATGACTTAAAATAGGATCCAAGTGTATACAAACCATTTTCCCCAAAGATAATTCATTTTGTGCTAAAATTGTGAATAAAAATACATTTGTAAAAATATGTGTGCCATTTTGTCAAATACAGAAACATTTTAACACAAATTACTGTTGGAGAATTGCAAAACCAAATTTAGAGAAGTTCAAGTAGTAAAAAAAATACTTGCACTTCAAGCTGTATGTTGGAACAGAAAAATGTGAACTAAATGTTTTCATTCTTCCTTCTCCTCCTCACTCCCCACTAAACAACTTGTCCGCAGGATTAGTGCTTTTGGTGGTTGTTGTTTTTGAAGCAGTACTCTTACACAACCCTTAAGGGTTGCTTTATCTAGGATTGGCAGAACCAAAGCCAAGATTCTTTTTGTGTTTCTAATATGCAGGACCCAACAAGGTGTGAAGACTGCCATGATTCTTGCATGCAATGCAAGGGACCAGGACCCCTGAACTGCACTGTGTGTCATCTTAACATGGAACTCTATTTGGATGAGAATCGTTGTGTGCCATGCTGCAAGAGTTCTGAACTTGTGCAAACTCAGGAGTGTTGTGATTGCAGTGAAATGAAAGGTAGTGATAAGCAGAAGGCAGGTGGAATAGGGGTCACAGCTGTATCACTTTATGTGTGGTAACCTTTCATTATTTTAAGAACCATGATCAGATTTCCACTGTAGACGTCATATTCTTGCAAATCCTGCTTTCCAGCATATTTTTAAGATGGCAGGCCAGGCCTGCAGGTGCTGCATATGACTGAAGAATGCAGTGCAATGAGGAAATATGGCCCTCACAGCTATTTATGTGGCCTTTGATGCACTTACACACCAGACTTCCCAGAGTCTCTGGATGATGATGTGTTGCTCTGGGAAGCCTCCAGAAGAAGCACTTCTCATTTTACTTTTAGGTCAGTTTGCAATTATTAACATTTTAATTAGCTTTTAAAATATAATTATAGTACATTAAAGAGAAAAATGGAAAGGATATATATATATATATATATATATAGGATATGAAAAAGGTCTAGGCATATACATTAATAGAAGCCAACCATATTTGGCAAAATATATTTTCTTGAAATTGACCTCCATAAAATATACATTCAAGCATAGAAGCAGTAAGCTTTTCTGATCAATTAAAGCTTCCAAGGACAGAAATTCTCCTTTTAAGCAGGTCTCAAGGACTGCTGCAATTTTATACATTAAACTTTTTTAAAAAATGCTGACTGGCATTCTGTTCAGTATTTATGATATTGTAAGCCAGTCTTATAACATTGTAATTCTTGCACTTTGCATTTATGGTTGTTGTGCCATTGCAGTAGCAGAAATTGCTCCCCAGCCTACCTTTTTAACAGAGCAATCCTCCTGATCCCACCCAACAGAAAGATATCCACGGTTCTGGATCAAAGAGTAGTGTTCCTCAGAAATCCAGGATAATTGGTGGTGGCATCATGTATTGCCCTATCCCCCAGCAAGAAAACACTTGAAAAAGAAAAAAAAAGCTCAGATAAAGACTAAATTAGACAGGTCACATAAAACCAAAGTTTGAAACCAAAATAAAATCACCAATAAAGATAAAAGAATGTGAAGATCAAGAAATGGCTGGGACAATAAAAAGGTTTTCATCACAACATTTATGAGCATAATACAGGTGCCAGGTAAACCTATCAGTGGAGTGGGTTCCACAAACAGAATGACTCTAGTGGAAAAATAGCTGCCTTGCCTCATTTGGTGGGGGTGCATGGAGAAAACCCTCAGAGGATGACCTCAGAGTTTGGATAGGTCAATTTAGGAGGAATTCTGACTAAGGAGATTATTGCACCTACTCTAGTGCCTGATTTACCTCTTCCAACTTTGGCTCAAATTCAGAAATTAGGCTGATTTTATTACATGGACTTTTCTCTCAAAGCAGCTTCCCATTGCTTCCAGTGCTGAATTCAGGCCCTGCAAGTTGCTTCAGTGGCCATTTTCTCCAAAATCAGAAGCTTCCAATTTGGAAAAAATGGCTGCCAAAGCAACTTACGAGGCCCAAATTAAGCACTGGAGGCAACGGGAAACTGTTTTGAGAGAAAAGTCTGTGCAATAAAATCAGCCTAATTTCCCAGTTTGAGCCAAAGTCAGAAGAGGTAAATTGGGCACCAGAGGAGGTGTGATAATCTCCTAAACTACGAGTAGTAGTGATAGAAAGTGAGGTGTATGCATTTTTGGTAATGTTTACAGAAGCAGGCTGGAATTCAGTATCACACTTATGGATGCAAAACCTGGTGTTATGGATGTGTAACCTGGAGTTACACATTTACAAATTATTCTTATTCACAATTCCGGCATAGTCACAGTTGTGGCATTATTGTCGCAATCATAACTACTCCCAAACCTACTTTATTGGGCATCAGTTGGACTAAGAGAAGGAAATCTGTTCTGCTTGCAAGTGGTGCACAGGTAGTTTGCCATACATTAACAGATGAATTGTTAACTGATGGGTAATGATGGACAATGTAGAAAACATTTTTAATTTTTATCAATTTCCTTTTATAATACAGGGTGATTCAAAAAGAAAAAAGAATGGTGCAAAACTGAATAAGAACAGCTTTACTTTAGCACCAGTCTTTTAAAATCACCCTGTATATTCATATATGAAGGAACTGTTTACAATTTTGATTTTTTGTTTATTTTTATTCTTATCATTATTTTGCAGATGAGTGTATATTATACAGTGCTAACTTGTCAGAGGAAACAAAAAGCAAAGCTACAGCTTTGGTTGTTGCCATACTCATCTTGTTGAGCCTCACCACTGGAGGTATTATTTTCATCTGGAGACGGTCACGAGTCAAACCCAAGCCAGTTAACCAAGGTGGATATGAGAAGTTGGCAGATAATGCAAAGGCACTCAGCTCTTTCAAAAGTAACCACTACCAGAGCACGAGCTACCAAGAAGATCAAGTGATTGAATACAAGGACCGGGATGAGGATTATGATGATGATGATGACGACGATATTGTCTATATGGGACAAGATGGTACAGTCTATCGTAAATTTAAATATGGACTTCTAGAGGACGATGAAGTAGATGAAATGGAATATGATGATGAAAGTTACACTTTTAGATAAACATTGATTAGTTCATATGTCATTTTGTCTTTTCTACTCATCTTAATAAATTTCTGGAAGATGATGAACTCATTGTAAAATCAGAATCTGACCTGAATGAAAAATAACATCATTTACTACATATTTGCCCTTGATGTAGTTTTTTTCCCCTACTGCCACTAGGCAGGAGGCAATTGGATTACCATTGTATTGGTCTTCGGTAATTATAGGTACACCACAGTAAGCTATCCCCTTGGTAAATGGTTGTCTGTATATGCTCAGAATGCTTCAAATATTAACCTAAATCCTTTTTTTTACTAACAACTGGAGTAGAATCATAGAATCAATTGGATTTAGGTACATGTTGAGTGACCATTCAACAGTTGGTACAATAAGGCCACTGTAGTTGGGACTAACCAATAGTATTTCAAGTATAGTTTAAATGTAATAGTTTCCCCCTATAAATCTTTGTCTTTTAAATTATATTTGCTTTAGGGGGCCATTCAGCAAAATATCTGAGTGGGATCTGAAACTTACATTTGTCTTACATTTCTGAAAAGCTGTACAAAACAGCATAGTGTCTATTAATATGATATGGCTCTATCTGCTTTGTCAGTAGTTTATCCATCTTGTGTAGCATACTGTTGCAACAATCAAAAGTGTGGAACATCTCATTGCCTGGTTGAGGCTACATAGACAGCTGGAAAACTGGTAACTGTAGCAACATATTAGAAAGTAGGAATCGTTGAGTGCACAATAAGTCTCAATCAGCCACAAACAGAATCGCTAATGTCCCTAGCTATAGCCTACATTCATTGTTTTGGCTGCTCTGAGAGGAACATTTGGGTATAAGTATGTTAAATAATTTTTAAGAACTTTACAGTAACTATCAACTCTGATTTTTGTTGTTTCGGCAATTTTTCATGTGGCAAAAGAAATCTGATTCCATTAGGTTTATGTTATAGTAAGCATACCAAAAGGACATTTTACACATGAATATTCACTGCATGATAGCTGGAACTAACTGCAATAGAGATGATCCCAGGCAGTGTTTTCAACTCACTTTAGGCTATTTCACTTTTTTGATGGAGAAGTAGAGCACATTAATTTGGGAATTATCAAACATTATTAGGCCCAGTTTGCATAAATGCTAAAAATCAGACTCTTATACTCCTTTCTCATTCTCCAGTGCAGTCAAAAGGAGATTGAAACCTTCTGCTTCCATTTTTGATTAAAAATTGTGTAACAACATGTTTGAATGTAAATACTAAACTGTAGTTGATCTATTATTAGTGAAAACAAGAGATTTTCATAAATGACGGTTTGAAATTGGCCTAGTCCTTACCAACCATAGCTAACTAGTTTGTTCAAATGTGAACATCATGACAAGCTGTGGTTAATCTAAAACTGTGCTAGAGAAGGAGTACATCACTCTGAGTCTTATTCTGCTTGTCTTTATATGGTTTGGTGTTACATGATTTAGTATTACTATGGCCTTGGGGTTACATGTAAACATAGCCATTGGAAAAATAAGGTACACCTAATGTGCAAACCAGTTACAGTAAAAAAACAAACAAACAAAAACCTAACCCCGCCAACTCTGTTATTAACAGCAGTATTTTTAATATTTAAATAGTATACTTAACTGAAGTGAGTCTAAATTATATTTCTTGTGACTAACACTGCTATGTCTGACTTTTGTGTGATTATAATTTGAAATTCATATTGAGAAGAGCATATTTTCCTTTTAAGACGGCATTTTCAATTTGTATTGCCACTCAGTGTACAAGAACTACCCCAAGTTCAAGAGATTTGCTTCTACTTGGTAGTACAATCCTATACATGTCTGCTTAACAATCCGCCTCTTTGTTTTCAATGGAGTGTATCTGTGATAAGTGCAATGTTTGGAGACATTACTCTTTTGGTCTGCAATTCTGAAAATTTAGGCAGCGTGGCAGGAAGGACAGCTTTATTATTAATTATGGCTGCAATCTTATTGTGGTACTATGTAATTGTCCAAAACAACCCTCCTGTACATCTTTAGTTTGGAAGCCAGACATTTGAGAAATAAGAACAGCCGTGGATGCTGAAAAGGCATTTGATAACATTAATTGGGATTACATGTTTGAGGTGTTAAAGAGAATCGGTGTTGGAATGAATTTTCTAACTTGGATCCAAAACATTTGTCAAAATCAAAATGCTCATCTTATAATAAATGGAGATAAATTAGAAATATTTGAAATACATGAAGGCACCCAGCAAGGTTGTTCATTGTCTCCATTACTTTTTATAACAACTCTGGAAATTTTGATGAATAACATTAGAAAAGACAAGGACGTTTGAGGTACAAAGATCAGAGGGTTTGAATATAAGGTCAAAGCTTTTGCCAATGACTTAATGATTATTGTGGAAGATCCCAAAATACAGATGCAACCATTATTTGGGGAAAAAATTGAGGAGTTTGGCAAGATATCAGGTTTTAAAATAAATAAGAACAAGACATCTATACTTGCAAAAAAAATTTAATCAAATAAGAGGAACAAAAGCTAGAAGAGCTTTCAAAATGTCAAATAACAAAGAAAGTTATATATCTTGGAATATGGATGACCAATAAAAATATGGACTTATTTGTCAATAATTATGTTTCAAAATGGAAGGAAATAAAACAGGAGTTAAAGAAATGGAAAATCTGCAACTATCCCACTCAGGATGTATTGAAGTGAAAAAAATTATGATTTTGCCAAAAATGAATTTTTAATTCCAATCTATTCCTATACTTAACAACAAATCTCCTTTAAAGAATGACAAGATGATATTAAAAATTTTATCTGGAAAGATAAGAAGCCCAGGGTGAATTGAAAAACCATGACAAGAAAAAAAGAAGAAGGTGTAGGGGGTGCCCAATCTGTGGTTATATTATCAAGAAATGTGTTGGATTGGCTACCGGAATGGATAACACTAAGAAATGACAGATTACTGAATTTAGGTTTCAACAACAGATTCGGATGGCATGCATATCTCCGGTATGGTAAAGCCACAGTTCATAGTGAGTTTAAACATCATATTATAAACACATATTTACTAAATATTTGGGAAAATAATAAGAAGAAATATTACAGGAAAGTTCCTTCATGGATTTCACTGCAAGAGGCTTTCTTAGGAATTGTTAATTGGCTTACGTATGGTGATATCTTGGTTAAACAAAGGAAAAATACAATGGATATGAGGCCGATGGAGCAATTATTCCAATTAGATCCAAAAATGCATTGTCTCCTGCACACTCAATTAAAGGAAAGGTTTAAAATGGACACTAAAGTAGAGGAATTCAATGTGGAAAAAGTAGATTTGGGTAGTGTATCATTTGAGGCAGAAAGTAAAAAGTTTCAAAATTTTATAAACTTTTACAAAAAATACAAACAGGAAAGGAGTTAATATCAGAAGAAATGATTAAATGGGCAACAGATTGTGGTAAAAGCATTAGTTTAGAAAGTTGGAAATATGCAAGAAATAAAACTAGGAAATTTACTAAATCCCAGGCATTAAGAGAAAACTATTGGAAGATGGAAAAGAAATGGCACTTAACCCCATAGAAAATGTCCAAAATCTACAATACTAAATCAAGTAACTGTTGGAAATGCAATTCAGCAATTGGTTCTTGGTTCCACGTTTGGTGGCATTGTCCAAAATTGGTGAGATATTGAAAGAATGTACATGTAACAATTGAAAATATGTTAAATATTAAGTTTAAAATGGAACCTGAAATCTATTTGTAAAATATGCTAAATAACTTACCCTCTCTGACTGAAAGGAAATATGGGAGAATTATCTTATCTTTGATTACAATGGCCAGATTGACTTTAGCACAGAGCTGGAGGAATCAGGAAGTACCAAAAATTGATAAATGGATGTTAAAGGTTAATGATATAGTAGCAATGGATAAATTAACTAGCAGGTGGAATAACAAAGATATTGAAGAGCTTGAGGAGGAATGGTCTCCAGTAGTTGAATATTGTAAAAAAAAAAAAAAAAGATGAGAATAATATGCAAGAGTATATAAATGTGTACGGTGCGTAACTTTAGAACTGTTTTGGATTTTGTTTAAATAGTATATAATTAAAAGGAGTCATGAAGAATACGGGAGATGGGAGAGTCGACAGAAGTTGAACTTTGGGGAGTCATATTAATATTAGAATATGACTGGATGAGGTTATTTGTATTTGTATAAATGGTCACAACAATTGAACTTTGCTGTTTTGTAAAGTATTATTTTAGATTAATAAACTTTTTTTAAAAAAACAGAGAGAAATAAGAACAGAGTCAGTAGCATTCTCCTTTTGCTAATCTTACATCTCTGTTAATAGTTATAAACTTGGTGGATGAAGGAAATGCTATGGATATGTAGTGTATCTTGATTCAGTAAGATCTTTGACAAGATCCACCATGATATTCTTGCAAAAAAGCTACTAAAATATGGGCCAGACAGTTCTACCTTTAGGTAGATTTGTAATTGGTTGACTGACTGAATCCAATTTGTGCACCTCTTCATCCCGGGGGGGAAGGGACTAGTGGAGTACAACAGAGTTTCGTCCTGGGCCCTGTGCTGATTAACATCTTTATCAGTGTCTTGGATAATGGAATACATGGTATGCTTATCAAATTTGCAGATGACACCAGATTCAGAGGGATAAGCAATACACCATTGGACAAGATCAGAATTCAAAATGTCCTTATCAGATTGGAGAGCTGGACCAAAAATAACAATATGAATTTCAGCAGGAAGAATTGTAAAAGTGGGAAGTCACACACACTCAGTCTCAGAGAACAGTAATGCAAAAACTTCTCTGAAGAAACCTGCTGAGAAAGCCTCAGGATAGGTTTGCTTTGGGGTCATCTTAAGTCAGAAACAACTTGAAGCACACAACAGCAACACACTTAAGACAGAAAAAATGAAATGCAGACATAGGATTGGTGACACCTGGCTTGACAACAGTACATGTGAAAAGGTTCTTGGAGTCTTAGTAGACCATAAGCTGAATATAAGTAAACAGTGTGAGGCAGTAGCTAAAAAAACCCAATATGATCCTAGGGTGTATAGTGTGTAGATCAAGGGAGATAATAGTCCCACTCCATTCTGCTTTGGTCACACCTCACAGTTCTGGGCCCAATTCAAGAAATACATTGACAAGTTGGAGCATGTCTGGAGGAGGGCAACTAAATGGTGAAAGTTCTGAAAACCATGCCCTGGTTTAGCCTAAAAGATAATGTATTGAGGTGACATGATAGCTATGTTTAAATATTAGAAATGATGTTGTATTTAAAGAAGGAGCAAGCTTGCTTTCTGCTGCCCCAGACTAGGACACAGCACAATGGATTCAAACTACAGGAAAAGAGATTCCCCCTAAACAGTAAAACAATCTTCCTGACAGTAAGAGCTGTTTGACAGTGAAATATGCTGTCTTCAGTGTAGTAGAGTCTTCTTCTTTGGACATTTTTAAACAAAGGCTTAATGACCACCTGTCAAGAGTGCTTTGCTTGTGTATTTCTGTCTCTTCCAAATCTGATTCTGTACTGAAGTTACTATCATCTTTTCCTTCCATTCCTCACCACAGCCACTTTTTCTTCACAGCTACCACTTTTTCTACTTCACCTGTACCAGTAGAATTACTATGTAACGAAATGTCTGAATGTAAAACTAAACTGTGATTGATATATGACTAGTGAAAACAAGAAATTTTCATAAACAACAGGTTGAAATTGATCTGGGGAGCCAATAGCCAGTTGCTCCTTCCAGACTTTAGATATGTGTAGCAGAGAATGTCAGGCAAAAGTGTATTTCTCGCACCATCACAACAAACAGAAAGTATGTTTGGCCTTTTATTTATGTCCCCTAGCTCTTGAAGCATTCTGACTTCTGTAAATATGTTGAAGAATTGTTGTAGGGGGATATAGATTTGTGAATGTAATTTGGGGGGGGGGGACCCACAATGGGACAAAATGTACTTATTTCCAAATTCTTTGATTAGAGAACTGCAAGTAAGTTAACTTGTATGGCTAATAATTTGTTTTTGTATTAATTAATGCTGAACTAAAAAAACCCACATGAAAATAAGGGGATTTTAAAAAAATGAACATGTAGATTTGTTCACTTATACTTTAATATATTAAACCTGTCATCTTTGCATTAACAAATAAATCTTTTTACAAAAGCATGGTGACTAACAATGTTATAACTTGCAAAACTCTAAGATAACCATTTCACAATAGTGCATTGGGGTTGGGCTGGGCTGTCATTGGTTGGATTCCCATTGACATTATTGCAAGAATGATAATCATTTAATGATAAAATGTAGACTGGCTTCCTGTTAGTGAGTTATGATGGGTTTATTCCTGTTGAAACAATGTCTGTAAAGTCTGTTTTATGTATGAAGCATTGTTTCACTGGCTTGAGGAGCAAACATCCTCCAGGCACTAACTTGGGGGCTGTCACAGGGAATGAGGGGGATGCCCCTGGATGGGGCAAAATATGACTTCAATGTTGTTCTATAGAGGGTTCAAAAAACAAAAAAGTGAGAGGGCAAAGCTTGCGCCTCTGAGCAAAATGGTAGATGTGAATGTGTCCTCTGGGCACTGATTATGACTCTTACATGATCTGGGCAGTAGAGAACAATCGGGTTGCATACATGAGGCAAAGCCAATTAAGTATAGACATTTACCCTCTTTCAAATCCAGATAGGGCTTAAGCATCTGGCACAATAGGGTGTGTGCCAGTCTGAGCCAGTTTGGCTGGTCTCCATTCAGTGAAGGCAGAGAATTTATATGAAGAGAAATTTGCAAACACAACACACTTTATGAAGAAAACACCAAGTGTATATCTTATCTAGGATTTGGACCCCCCACCCACTCAATTCTTCTTGCTAAGTGAGTGGTGTTAAGAGTGTGCTTTATCATTTTTGCACACCCCTACAGAATCTCACTTCCATTACTGAATTAATACCACAAATAAAAGTGTTCTCTTGTACATACTGTTTTTCATGTAAATATTGCAATCAATCTTTACAATGTTATTTAGAAAAAACAATTACAACTTAAACCTAACTGCAGCATAATATCAGCTATGGACTGTTAGACTATCTTCCCTGAAGTAAGTTAAGTGAGACAAAACTGAATAAAGGCAAGAAAGGAAAAACTGAATATACATATTTTCTTTATTTTAATCATTATTGTCATCATGAACACAATTTCTATACCAATTCCCACAACTAACAATATCTTGAAGTGGGAAATATATACAAAATGAATACAAAAATAAAATCCCTTAATAAAATTACAATGGTAATTTTAAAATGAATCTTTTACTTTTAATTACATATAAAAAGACAGAATTCAATAAATATTTGTTTGATTCCATACACTGCTGTATTTATTCATCAGCACTAATCAATAAATTGTATATCTGGCTTTAATGCTATTTTCCACACCCAGGTAATCTGCCACTATCACATGTTCTCAATGAATACTCCAAACATGTATAATTATTCTTGGACTCGTGTTCACAACTCATCGGAATTATCAGAAGGCACTTTCTAAAATAAGACAACACAACATAGTAACAACAAAGTCAAATCCCCACACTCATTTCCATATTGTGGCACCAGTAAGCAAGTATACTTATCCCAAGTGCTTATGTGCTACTGTAGTTCTTCACTAACTCATATATAAGGGTGAACTGCCCCCATTTTCTGCCCAGTATGACATACGAGACAGCACTTCCCCTTTCCTGTGTCAGAACAGGTATTTTTCAAGCAGCACTACTGAACTTTACACCAGGCAGATGTCCTTCTGCCAGTGCAAAGGCCAGCAGGATATGAGAAAATTCACCTCCTCACAAGGGAAGAAAGGAGTTCTTATGTACTGGAGCTGAGCCTTGTCTGACAGAAACAGTATGCAACATGCCACTGTAGACAGGTTGCTTATGTGCTGTGAATCATAGAATTATCTGGCTGACAGAACCTGGAAAACTCAGTGTAACCCCTCCCCCATTATGGACAATTAACAGATAAGATTAACAGGTAAGAAGAATGGCGTAAGGCAGATCATGGGCAATGTTACTAGATACTGCAATGAAAACTTATTCTAATTTTAATCACAACTAATAAACCCATTAAAGCCAATGGGACTTCCATCAGTGTTGATGAAAATGTACTATGCATTCCAATGGGTCTAGTTGGGATTAAAATTAGCTGAATCTTTCACATATAGATGTGCCCACCTTCCCACAAGAAAAGAAGGGACGTTAAATTTCCTTGCAATTTAGCAGCACAAGGGGAAAGTCTCAAATGAGACAAAAGTACCTTTGCCACAATAAATACACACACAGTGAATGCATGTGGGAGAAACTGGATCACAGTGACATGCATCCATTCGCATGGATACTACATAGGAACTTTGGAAAGGTTATGGTCCTCAACTGCATTACAGTTTGTGCACTCATATGTATGTGAGAATCAACAGCCCCACTCTCAATACATATACAGTATATCTGTCAAACTGTATGACAAATTATGTGCATGGTGCTATACATTTATCTACATATTCAAGTACTGTATTACACTAAAATTATCCTTCTCTTTCAGATTTCAATTAATCGCACAACACTATGTTCAAACATTCTATTTTTTGTTAAGCAGCCTTAACATCTCTTTGTAGAACCTTTGGTCCTATTTAACATAAAATCTCTTAAACTTTTGATGCATTAAAAACTGTTATAACAACATGTTATTATAATTTTACAATAAAGTTTCAAGTGTCGTAATAACTAAACATGAATAAGGTAACAGACAGACCTTTTTAAAGCTATAAACAGTTTTTCTTGAAGTGGCAACCGCCTTTTGTACAGGTTATCATGAAAATACAACCTTATTACATAATTGAGCATTGCAAATTATCAGTGCTTGTACACACACAAAAAAGGTATCTACCATATTTATACAGCAGCAAAATAAGCCCTATATATGTGTTGTTTTCATATTCTTTCAAGTGAGTTAAGCTATTTATCACTAAAAACTCCAAATATCAGATCAGAATCCATTTTGTAACCAAGTGTATTTAAATCAAATGCATCTGAGGAAGTAGGCTCAAGTCTATGAAAGCCATGCTACCAACTTCTATCAGTTACCCTCAAGGTGCCACAAGATCCCTTTGCATGCCAAGTATATTTAGTGAAGGATGCATCCATACTGCAGAAATAATTTGGTTTGACTGCCCTGGCTCAAGGCTTTGGAATTCTGGGAATTATAGTTTGTTGTGGCACCAGAGTGGAACTCTGTTAAAGTGGGGCAGTTGAAGTGGATTACTTCTGCAGTGCGGATGCAGCTGAGAACAAACTGAGCAATACCTTTTTATTATTCAGCAATTTAGAGAAGTACAATTGCTGCTCTAGACAGATTTGAGATTTAACTCTGAATTCATATGCTTCTTCTGTACTTGTTGCATGTACATCCTTTTACTAGAAGCAAATTAAATGGGCAAGTTCTACTAATAAGTAGAAATATTGGGCTGAATCAAGATGAGATTAACTACACTTTAGTATCACTGAAATCAATGGCAGAAATTAGTCATGATAAACATGAACCCCATTTTAATGAGATTACCATATATACTCAACTATAAGTCAACCTCATGTATAAGTCGAGGGTAAATTTTGGGACCAAAATTATGGATTCTGCTATGACCTGTGGATAAGTCGAGGGTAAAATTCAGGGGCATATGGCAAAGGATCTAAAGGATGAAATAAAGCAAAACAATGTCAAAGAAGTTACAAAATTCCAGCGGATATAACTCTTTGTGCTTACTCTTAAGGTTAGATGGATGAGAGAATTAGAGGTGGGGGGGTCAGTGCTTCCAGGACAAACTATACTCTTGCTTTTCAACAGGGGGTGGTTCCTTCTTTTAAATAAGAGTTAAGATACAGTACTTACATTGACCCATGGATAAGTCTACTCAGGTTTTTTGGGTCAATTTTTTGGACTAAATTTCTAGACTTATACATGAGTATATACAGTAAACATATCCAGGTGTGTCTCGCTCTAACCCACTTTTGATTAATGACAATTAAAAATCAAGCAGGTAAAACAGAACTTTACCAGTAAAACTACTTTTCCGATGAATTTCCCTCACTACAAAATCTTTTTATATGAATGCTTTCTCATTTAAAATCACAAAATAAAACTTAATTAAGGATAATGTAACTAGTGTTAGAAACATTTAAAAATTATTTGTACTATCTACATTTAAGGAACTAACTTTTGCTCAGTTTTTGATGATCTAGCAACAGAAAAAACTGCATGTATCACACTGTATGGGGCAAAGTCTTTGTTTTTAATTTTCTGAGCTGGAGTATATTCATAAAAAGTGAATAATTTTATTTTAACTATGGAGCTAACCATTTTAATCCAAGCAAAAATTACAAACAGGAATATAAATTAGAAAGAATGTCTATAGAAGTACAGCCACTAAAATGTCAGTGCAATTTTAACAACAGGTAAAAATTAAAGTATTGACATTACTCAGTGGCCATTAGCGATACTGTTAACATTATTCATCTGAAAAAAGCTGTGATCTTTTAGTTTCTGATACTCTGGCAATTCTAGGGTTTTTTCAGCTTCTTCAATATCACCTTTAATAGCTGCTATGAGTGCATCTGCAGAAGGAGGGGGAAAGAAAAGAAAAGAAGATGATTTCACATGCTTTTCTGAATAAAACAAGTACTGTATATACTCAATTATAAATTGACTTTATGTGTAAGTTGAGGGCCAAAATTATGGATTTTGATATGACCCAAGATAAAACGTAGGAGAATGTAACAAAGGATGTGAAAGACCAAGTAAAGGAAAATGATGCCAAAGAACTTGCAAAATTCCAGCAGGCTTAACTATTTCTGCTCACCCTAAAGGCTGGTGTTTCTTTTAGGTGCTCTAAGGGCAGACTAAACTCTTGCATTTTGCCACTCTACTCAAAGAAGAATATAGTTTCCTTTTTTGATCAGAGTTAAAGTACAGTACTTAAGTTGACTTATGGGTAAATCCATCCAGGTTTTTGGGATCAATTTTTAAACTAAAATTTCTAGACTTATACATGGATATATACAGCAATACTGGTAAAAGCTTGCTCCAACAGTGACACAGGGAAGCCACCAAGTACGGAGAGAAACATGAAACTTTTTCAGACATTACACAGCCAAGTCTGAAGCTCTCATGCCATCATCACAATAAAAATAGTTTGTCATAACCAAACTGAGTGAATTACAGTCTGAAAGCACAAGACTGACACCAATTTCTGAGCTAGGCATATCATGGAGGCTTCTGGCTGAACAGCAGTACCGCTAATGTGAAACCAGCTGGTTACTCTCTAACCCTGGGAACTGGGGTAGGGGAAGACTTCATGACTATGAAATGTGTATAGACTAGAGAAAAGATGTTCTTAAGGAAACATACACCTGCTACAGGTCATAAAGGTACAATATAGGAAGTATGCCCACAGAAGTAGGAAAGAGTTCTTCCAGGCTGATATTTCAAGGTGGCAAAACAATGAAGGAAACACTCCTATTTATTAGACTTTGTCACCAAAGGTGTATGTGTGTCCACTTAATTTTCCTATAGAGTGAGACCCATATATGAAGGAAGTCTGTCCTCCCCAAATTAATGGGCTAGGAAGATGTTAATTACAAGGGGATGGCTTTTTGCCATTTCTGCTGAGTCTGATGCACACAAGTTTTCAGGAATGTGGACCTGTAATTTTCAAGAGGCACTATGGTTATAAACTTTCTCGGCCAAAGATATTTTGCAGGTTTGGAGAAACTGATACTAAAAAGCAGTTTAATGTCACTTGGAAATGTAATCTTGCTCCAAAAACATTAAGTTCCAATATGTGATTTGGAAACAAGACTCTGGGAGACCATGGTTCAAATTCCCACTCAGTTACAGGACAAATTACATTCTCTCGCTCTTAAAGGAAGACAATGGCAAAGCTCCTCTAAATAATTCTTACCTACATGATAGGTTTGGCATACGTGGAAGTTGACTAGGGCTGCGTTCACACTGGAGAAATAAACTGGTTTAAGTGCCATGGTTCAATGCTGTGAAATTCTGGGAACTGTAGTTTGTTGTGGGGCCCAGAGCGGAGCTCTGCTCCACTCTGGGCCCACAACAAACTACAATTCCAAGAATTTTCACAGCATTGAGCCATGGCACTTAAACCAGTTTATTTCTCCAGTGTGAACGCAACCTAGAAGGCATGTAACAATAAAAACTGTAATGGTCCTACTCTGCTTGTCAGCAGCTAAGATCATGAAGTTTGTATAATTCTATGTTTTAGTATTCAGTGGCAAAATATATTTAACAGGTGAACACAAAGACAGGCCAATAGTATACAACTGCCCCCTTAAAAGACTTAGAGACTCTTCAGACCAGTCATTAAGGCTGGCCTGGGGGCAGAGTCAGGGCATGGCACATGCCCAGACATGATGGACACGCCAACTCTGCCGCCCAGGGTGCCGTGGCGCTGCTCCACACGACACATGGTGTCACTGAATTCCTTCGGTGCTGTGTCCGTACAATGCAGCACCGAAGGAGTACCATAGTTACACAGCTGCAAAGGGCAGCTATCATGCCCTTTCTAGGGCACAAGGAGCCACTTTTTGTGGTTCCTTTTTGCGCCCTGGAAAGGCCGGTTTGGGGCTGAAGCATGTGGTTGTTATGGCCCCAATCCAGCTAGGAAAGGGGCAGCATTGTGCCATCCCTTAGTGTGAAAGATCTCATTTTGTGCAACAGACACATAATACGTACACCAAGTTGGGCTTTGAAAAACAGAAGCCATAGAACAATTGTTCTCTTTGGTCATTCAGTTGTTTTGGACTTCAACTATCTTGGTCAATGGTCAGTGATCCTGGAAAATGAAATCCAAAACATCTGGAGGACCAAAGACTGAGAACCAATGCAAAAGAATAATGATATTTGAGATTTGACTAAGGAATAATATTTTGCTGAAGGATTTGTCAAAAGTTACAGAAGACTTACCTAAAGAATCAAAGTTTTTTTCTGGTCGTATATATCCAACAATAATTATACTAAGTATTTCTCCATAGAAGTCTTCATTGAACATGTGAATGATGTGTGTTTCCTAGAACAACAAATGCTTTCACTGAATACTGCAATCATGAACACCATGCATTAATGCAGTAACATAAAACAATACACTGAAATTTTTTTCAACACACAAATGGGAAGCCTTAGGCTTGTTATGCCTTTCTAATACCTTCTTTTGTAACTCCCTCAATACAGCCTTGCCAATTTGACCACATTTCTGTTATTTGCCATCTTTTTCTAATTCCTTGGTGTTTAACCAAACAGAAGTGAAATCAATGCAGAGTAGCACCTGCTAAAAATCTGATATGAAGGAAAGGACTTTCTCACCTTATGTGCATTACACAGTTTCAGTCAACTGACTCTGATGAAGCATGTGCACATATGAATATATGCAGTAAGATGTTCAATATGTATCTATATATCCATGAGTTATTTACTTAATTAGAATACCCACCATAGCTTTCAGGGAAAAAGCTTCTATCAATCCTGAGATTTTTATCCCCAGTTTCCAAATTTAAATGAAAGTGTAAACTTTCAGCATTTTAGCTGTCATCAAGGATCTTCTGTAGGAAACCAGATAATTTATTTGAAAGTTTAAGAGAGAAAGTAGATGGCATTTGTCCATATTATTGATAAAAATAGGAAAAAAAACATTGTTATGAACCTGGTCAGCATGCAAAATGACATTTTCAAGCAACTTCTGTTTTTTCAGAATATGGTTGTATTTCCCAGGTGACGCAGTGGTTAAATGATGGTTCTGCAGCCACTCACTCACTCACAAACCACAAAGTTGTGAGTTCAATCCCAGCCAGGGGCTCCAGGTCAACTCAACCTAGCATTCTTTCAAGGTTGGTAAAATGAATACCCAGCTTGTTGGGGTCAATTTGCTTACAGTTGTAAAGTTTATAGAGATTTCTTGATGTAGTATAAAGTGGTATATAAATGAATATATATTGCTAGACCAAGGATTTAGGGTCCTAGAATAATTTAACTCAGAAGCATTCTTACCACAGACTTCTTAACATTCTTGTAATATGGATTCCAACCTATACTCAAGACCATTTTATGAACATCTCCATTTCCAACACAAGCCCATCCATAGTAAATGCCAGTAGAGATATCAGATGGGAAACTATCAACAACATCCTCAGAAAAGTTAGCTGAAAAATAGAAGGAAAAAGTTATACAAAGCATAATAAAAATTAATACATTAAAATATTTCACGCAACATACAAAAAAATCTTAAACAGGAAGCCTGTGGTCTGTTGATATTGCTATAAAATCTTTTGACTGAACATTAGTAGAATTCAGATTAAGTCAGCCTAGCCTGAGTTTAAATAATACTATTTAAATCAATGTTGCAAGTCAGAGATTTTTTAAAAAAGAAAATCTTCAATTACAAAACAAATGAGAATTATTATTTGTTAGAAAAAATATTTTGCTGATGAAAAACTAAATAAAATGCAACTAAATAAAATGTCATACTATACCCCCCTCAAAAAAACATGTAATATTCTTAACATTCTTGTAATATGGATTCTAGCCTATACTCAAGACAATTTTATGAACATCTCCACTTCCAACAAAAGCCCAAAAGTAACAGAAATTACTTTTGTGTAATGGTGTTATAAACTCAGATATAAAACAAATTTGTTTTACTCTCCATGGACATGTTATGGACATACTAAAATCTAAGAGACTTGTTTGAAGACAATGGCTACAATCCACCAGAGTTTAGAATTAAGAATTGAAATCTAATGTGTAATACAGCCTTCATTAACCAGGTGACATCCAGGTGTATTGATCACCTACTACTGGCTAGCAATGATAAGTTGTTGTAGTCCAACATATCTTCAAAGCTAGGGAAGGGGAAAGCTAGGAAAACCATGAAGTTTGGTTGGCAGTCTTGGGTCTAGTCACTAGCTGTTAGCCACATGTCAGGACCCTGTGGCACACTGGTCTGAAAATGGCATGGATGTGGCTATTAGGTGGAACTGGAGCAGAGTTCCAGTTCTAGTGGCAGGTGCATGAGTCAGAATTTGTTGAGCCGTGCATCATGGGAAGTCTGATGCAACATGCACAGAAGAAGCCAGCCAGCAGTACATCATGGATAGTATTCTGATGCAACAGGTACTGGATATGAAACCAGCCAGGTTTCATTGGTGGCATGATTGTCACATGACCTCCAAGAAGACCACCTATATAAGGGAGAGGGTGATTATCTCTATTGTTGGGTTGTTGTGATCGGGGGTTGGCAATGCACTTTGTTAGTTTGTATAGCTGTGACTATTCAAGACAGCTGTCTGATACTCTGTGCAATCTTTGTAAATAGTTGGCAACAAAGATTAAAAAGCCCTCGTGTAGAGTGAAGTCTCACTGTCCAGAGATTTATTTCCTCAAGCTGAGAGCTCAAGGCTGCAGCCTGTGTGTGGGAGAAAAACTGCTGTGCAGATCAGAGGCTTCTCATAACCTTCGCTTCTCACGCAGATCTTCTTCTAGGCATCCTGCCTACGTGCATCAACTCTGCATGTGTGTGTAAGGGCCACAGCTCATCTCTACGCCCTAACAAATCTAGCCTGTCAGTATGTTGGGAAGATTTTTTTTTAAAAAAATCTACAACTAAATTATAATTTCATTACAGTCTAGAACTGAATTTCAGTTACAAAACACTTCAATCCTTTGCCTTCCCCCCTGAGGCTGAGAGCATGTAACTTGCCCAAGGTCAACCAGTGGTTTTCATGGCAAACTGCAAATCTGTCACCCTCAAATCACTACCCCACACAGGCTCCCAAAAGTTTGTTGTTGTTGATTCCAAAACTACCTCCTAACATTTCATAAGGCTATCCACCCACACTGCCTTGAGATAACATCTCCCCTCCTGCCTTTGTCCCTCAACTTCCATTCACATGTTTTGCATTTCCATAGGTATTCATAGTTTAATTATGAGCCACCTTAGGTCCCTTTTTGGGAGAAAGACAACATAAAAAGGAAACAAATGAATAAATAAATTTTCTTCAGAGGGGGGTTGTCACTGCCATCCTCTAACTACTTTATGACACTGGGGGCAAATAGGATTTGAACAAGAGTTAAAGAAGAGTTAACCGTTTAAATCCTGTTTGCCCCCTAGTTTGATAAAAGCAGTAAGACTGAGAAAAGTGTGACTTGCCCAAGGTCCTTCCTAGGCATCATTTCACAACATGCATCCAAGGAAGTGAGAGCCAGTGTGGCCTAGTTTTTTTATTTATTTTTTGTTTTGTTTTGTTGTGTGGTTTTTTTTGGGACTATGACTCTGGAGACCAGGATTCAACTCCCAGATCATCCATGAAGCCCATTGGTTGGCCTTGGGGAAGTCACATACTCTCAGCCTCAGAAGGAAATGGCAAAACTCTGAACGAATCTTGGCAGGAAAAGACCATGATAGAATCGCCATTAGGCTGGAAATGACTTACAGGCACACAAGAGCAACAACAACAATCTGAAGAAGTAGACCAAGTCTGTGAATGCTTATGCTACAACCACATCTATACAGTCTCAAAAGTGCTACAAAGTCCCTTTGCATTCAGAAATTATAGTTTAACATTATATTTTAACACAACTTTTTTTAAAAAAAAACATGATTATGTATAAAACATTGCTAGGAGCCATTATGTCACCTTCATCCATATACACACACCCAACTTTTGTAAATTTTTGGGCAGCCAAAAAAGATTAGTAGCAAGCCCAAAGCACTGTTTTTGTCGGTTTTTTCTATCCTCTCAAGTATCAAATGTCTCAGTCTCTCCCTCAGTGTTCATTAAGTGTTCATAACTTATGGTTAAATTGTTTTTCTTAAAGAGATAACATGAATGATTTCATATGTGGAATGTGCCCTTTGCTACTAACAAATATGTAATGAAGAAGGCTGGTTGGAGCAAATGCACGTGTTTAAGCACATTGTAGACAGCAGGCATTTCAGACTCCCATCATTGACACATGAAATGTGTGAAAGCACCATTGCTTTACAAATACTCCCCCACACACTCAAGGGGGGGGGGGGTCAGATACACTGAGAATCAACTGGGAGCTGAAGTGCTGAAAGAGAGCTTCTTGTACAAAGTTCAATGATATAGCTGGGATAGCCTGAGAATTCAGTATGCAAAGGGATCTTGGAGCACCTCAGATGCATTTGGTGGAGCTGAAAGCCCAGGGACACATCTACATAGCAGTTTGTGTGTGAGAAGGTCCATAGGAATGGAAAACTCTGCGGACGTGGAAATGAGGTATCAAGTTCGGCTTTAAAGAAAGGGGACAAGGCAAGGATGTTGTCTAAAGCCACGGTTAGTAGATATATCAGAACCATAGCATCAAGTCCACAAATGCTCATGCTTCTTTCCTCTGAGGTCCAGTTGGAGACCACTTTAGCTGCCCAGTTTGAGACCATTTTAACTGGGAACTGTAATTTATTGTGGCACCAGAGCTCTCTGACCCAAAACTAGAGTTCCAAGAATTTCCTAGTACTGAGCCAGAGCAGTTTAAGCGGTCTCAAACAGGATCATTTCTGCAGCGTGTTTTGAACCTAAGTATGTGAGTCAGGCTGATACCCTCCATCCATGAAAGGGAAAATGCAGATGGAGCAGGGTGACCAAGATGGAGGACAAGAAAAATGTGGGGCATTACAAAATAAAAGGTAAAAACTCTAGGATAAATGGAAATCCATGCTTCTTAGCCGTGCTCAAAATGGAGAACATTCTGAAATTTCTCCTGAGAGAAGGCTCAAATGTAGGAGATAATAGATAAAATAACTGCATTTGAAAGCATTTTAAAGAGCCCTGGTGTCCCAGTGGTTAAACGCCTGTACTGCAGCCACTCGCTCAAAACCATACGATTGCGAGTTCAAAACCAGCAAAGGGGTTCAAGCTTGACTCAGGCTTGTATCCTTCCGAGGTCGGTAAAATAAGCACCCAGATTGTTGGGGGCAAGTAGCTTACAGTTGTAAACCACTTAGGCACTCCTTAGGCGGTATGAAGCGGTATATCAATGAAGCTGTTTGTTTGTTTCGACATACCTGTATGGGCACATTTTCAAGTTATGTATAATCTTCCCACAAGAAAAAGATATAGAAAACGTCAAGGAAGAATATGGGAAATTTATTTTAAAGAGAACACGGTTTTATAAAATAAAATTCTGGTTTTCTACACCACCAGCTCGGCCGTGGAAACCTACAGGGTGCCTGACCATGGGCGAGTCACACTCTCTCAGCCTCAGAGGATGGGAATGGCAAACCCGCTCTGGACCCCACAACAAACTCCAACTCCCAGAATCCCATAGCCTTGAGCCAGGGCAGTTAAAGCAGTCCAAAACCGGGTTATTTCTCTAGTGTGGATGCAATCAGAGTGGTCTTAGGGTCACCATACACCAAAATTAAGGCAGAAAACGACAGCAAAAACCCATGATAGGCTTCCCCAAAGGCAGACGTGTGTCTCCAGTGCATACGTGACTTTGCCTGTGTCTTCGCCGTCAAGGAGGACAAAATGGAGGACATCCAAAATAATAATAATAACAACATTTATACCCTGCTTCTCCAATGAGATCCAGGCGGCTAACAACAATATTAAAGAGCATTAAAATACAATAAAACGCAATGTCCCAGAACACCACTCACCCACCCACCATAACTATTAATAATGATAATACCCACCATAATAATAATAATACCCACCATAACTATTAATAATAATAATACCCACAATAATAATAATAATAATAGTCACCATAATAATAATACCCACCATAACTTTTAATAATAATAATAGCCACCATAATAATAATAATAGCCACCATAACTATTAATAATAATAATAATAGCCACCATAATAATAATAGCCACCATAACTATTAACAATAATAATAGCCACCATAACTATTATTAATAATAATACATACCATATTAATAATAATACCTACCATAACTTTTAATAATAATACCCACCATATTAATAATACTAATAATAGCCACCATATCTATAAATAATAATAATAATAATAATTATTATTATTATTATTATTTATACCCTGCCTCTCCAATGAGATCCAGATGGCTAACAACAACATTAAAAGGCATTAAAATACAATAAAAACACAATGTCCCAGAACCCCACCCACAATAACTAACAATTATTATTATTATTATAATCCGCCTGTCTCTATGGATCAAGGCGGATTCCAATACATTTGGAGAATACATCTGCTCCTGCTCACTCACCGGTGGGGATGCCCAGCTCCTTGGACCCCCGGCCGAAGCCCCTGACCACCTCCCCCCGGCAGAAGTAGGGCAGGTGCTTCATGGTAGGAAAGGGCAGGGCAGGAGAGGAAGGGAAACACGTCTGCTCCCCTCGAGCTCAGGAGGCGAAATGAGAGACTCTAGAACACTAGAACAGCCGCCGCCGGCTGCGCGCGCAACTTCCCCCCCCCTCACGCGCCACGAGACTCCGCCCCCCCGACTCTGCCGGCGCGGAAGAGGCCAGGCTTGGTATTGCGTCACAGGGGGCGGGGCCAAGCTGCTGGTCCCGCTCCCTCTTCCTTGAGTGCAGTGTGGGCCTCAGAAGAGTAGAGAGAGAAAGGGGGTGTGCAACTGCGCATGCGCCTGCCTCTTCCTCCCTAGTGGCTATGGCTTCCTTGTTTGTGGGAAGGAGTAAAAGGAAGGAAATGGAGTCAAATAGCTAATTAGAGGAGGGCCCCCCCTCTCTCTGGCCCAGAACACACTGCAGAAATTATAATCCAGTTATATATATATATATATATATATAAAATTTTATATATATATATATATATATATATATATAATTTATATTTATTATATATATTAAATTTATTACAAATTATATATATATGTTATTTATATTTATTATATATATATATTAAATTTATTATAAATTATATATATATATATATAATATAGATTTTATTTATATTTATTATATATATTAAATTTGTTATAAATGTATATAAATATATTATTAAAAATAAATTTTATTTATATTTATTGTATTATTAAATTTATTATATATGTATATATATATATATATATATATATAAAACATATGAATTTTATTTATATTTATTGTTTCCCAATCCCAACAGACAATGGATCATTAAGTAAATGGACACCCTGTAAACTTTGCCATTCAACAACAGAAGAATACACAGATTAACAGGCAAATCTCCTCCTCTCAACCAACAGTATATATACCCCGCTCTCTTCCATGCCAGCATACTCTGAGGATGACAGTCGCTCCTGAAACATCAGGAATAAACTCTTCTAAAACATGGCCTCATAGCCCAAAAAAACCCACCAAAAAAAAAAAAAACCTATCACCAGTATTTGTGCTACAATAGTAACCCCCCCCCCCAGGCAAATTTGTAATGTAGGTTTGGCTGAGAGGTTGTGTTTGGTGCAAGAACACTCTTGTGATCCACAAGGTCAGGATACTGATCCATGCACCTCTAAACTACTGGTCCTTGAGGGCACTCTTCCCCTTTGGAGTTTATCATACGACAGAATTTGGGGGTATAATGCAATGGCAATCCGAACGCAATCATGGGGTTTCACATTATTGCATATGAGTGTATCTCACGCAATTTTGGGTGATGGGAAGTCATTTTCGGGAAACGGGAAGTCATTCTGAACACATTCCACACGCAATCAGATTTCACGTAAATTTGCTAAACTAGCAAATTCATGTAATTGCGAATTGGCTCCATTCGCAACTGAGAGAAATTGCTCCAATGTGATAAACTCCTTTGACTGTTGTATGTTTGCAATTAAGAGCAGTGCTTTTTATCTGGATTAATTTAAGGGACCAGCAATCTTTCCCATGCAATATCCCAGGGGTGAGTACAGTATTAGCGCCCATTGGCCACAAGCTGTTTGTTTCCTAGGGTTCATCGACACCGTAGAAATAATGCTGTTTGACACCACTTTTAAGTGCTTCAGTGCCATCCTATGGAATCCTGGGATTTGTAGGTATACAGATGCTGTTGGTCTGTAACTCCCATTAGTCCTAATCAGTATAGTGTATGATGAAGAATTTGGGTAGTTGCAGCCCTACAAAATCTGGAAATATCTGGACTTTTCTAGTGAATCATGTCTTCACCTGATATGTCCAAAGTAAAACAGTCTTAGGTCTACAAGGCCTAAATCCCCTGAATGTACCAGATCCTGTCTATTTTGGAAGCTACACAGGAACTAAACACAGCATAAGACACCAAGGGTTTTGTTGGTAAAATGTGTTCAAAGGCAATTTCAAGCGCTCTCCTGTAAGTCTGAGAGAGTGTGACTTGCCCAAGGTCACCTAATAGGTTTCTATGGCCAAGTAAGAATTCAAAGACTTAGTCGTGTTAGTCTGTACAATCAGTACGCAGAGAGATCGTGCAGCACCTTTGAGACTAACTGAAAGAAAGAAATTGGCAGCATGAGGCTTCGTAGACTTCTATTTCCTCCACCAAATGCGTCTGAGGAAGTAGACTAAAGTCTATGAAAGTTTACGCTGCCATTTTCTTTCTTTCAATTAATCTCAAAGGTGCTACAAGATCTCTCTCTGGCCAAGTAAGGATTTGAACCCTGGTCTCCAGAAACCTAATCTAACATTCAAACCACTATACTATGCTGGCTCTCAAAAGAACATATAATTAACTAAAGAATGCATCTGTTAAAGCCATGCCTGTTAACAAAGTATGTTGAATCAAAAGGACTTTTTTTTTTTTTGGGCTATTTTCCCTTTTCTTTAAAAAAGGGTTCCCCCCACCTGGTTGAGTCATATGCCATGCTTGGCCCAGGGCCTGATCTTCCAAGACTGTGCCATGTAGAGTGATGATTGCCAGGTGTGCAAGGTCATAACCTTGGTCCAGGCATGCAGGCGTTGTAGGACTTTTGCACTTCGTTGGCTCCTTGCCATTGGTGTCATGTGGTCTGAAATGCTCTCTTGTATAAAGAAGGATTGGCACAGAGCTTCAGGCTTAACCAGCCATGACTCAGGATTTTCTCTGTGTTTCTCTAGCTGTGTTCTTTGGGTTTATCGCTTTTCTATGTACGTAAGCATTTTGGAGTGTTTTCAGCCCCGTTCTACTGATTTTTCTGCAATTAGTACATAGCATGTCTGTATTAAAAGGTGCTCTTTCCTGTATTAAAAGGTGCACTAGCAAGAGAAGCAGTACTTGCTGAATTTCTCAACAATATGTAGGCTATTTTTTAAAGCTATACATTTTTAAATTAATGCATAAGTTAAGTCCACATTAGAATTTATCTAGACAGACACCACTTACATATACATATTCATGACTGTATATGAGATGTGGAGATATACAGTGTATGTCTATTTCAATTATTAAACCACTCATACTCTCTTTTTCTCTCTCTTTCTCCTTTTCATACACATATGTATATAATGTTCTTTCTAGTTTTTACTGAAGCATCAGAAAAGTGGGAAGCAGTAGTTGTGCTAAGAATTGCATAATATTTCCTTTACCTTGCTTTATCAGCAATACTGGTTACATTGTAACATTTAGCATTATTTTTGATAACTGACATTATGTATTTATAGAAGGAGGTGAGATTAGGAAATATGTAAGGCCTATACAAGTGTATAACATATAAATGTATGTATGATATATAAAACCTGTATAAAACAAAGCAAAGATAAACTACATATCAATAGCTACACAGAAAGAAGAATTTACAAGTCCTTAAGGCTTCATGTTTACAATCCAAAATAAAAATCAGAAAAAGACATTGTTCTGCGATTGTGACTGAATGGCCCTGAACTGAAGAATGAAGAGCAGATCAAATTTCAAAATGTGCACTGAAAAAAGTACGATCTTCGTTTAATTTTAAGTGTGTGTTGTTGTTGTTTTAATTTGCAGTTCATTTCTCTGCTGGTGCTTTTACATTCTTCTTTCCTGCACCAAAGAAGCTGAGCTCTTTCTCAAGGCACTCCTGTATTTGTGAATGCCTTCCTTCAGAATATTGATCCATCAACATTTGTGGCTTTGTCAGTCCAGGATAGACAAAAGGAAATCTCCATCCCAGTTGTATTAGTTTACTCTGCATGGGACACAGAGCCACTTCTCTGACAACACAACTGCAACATGCCACGTAAGAATATGAAACTTACGTAAAATACATCTGGTTATTTTTTTTGCAGTAGATTTAAACAGCTGCCCCTTTAGAACTTAGCTAAATTGTTGTTTCTAATTTATTTATTTTCAAATTCTCTAATATGATTCAAGCCATTTTCCCAAGCCTGGTGCTCTCTATATGTGACTACATCTCCCATCATTGTCAGCCAGCATCAGAAGTACTGTATAGGCCATTCCCTCTGGAGGGCACCAGTTTGGTGAAGAATAGCAGCTACATTGTTTTTAATGATTAGTGTCCACTAGGTGGCAGATGTTATTTACTTACTCTTTCAAGAAACAAGAGCAGCCCTGGAAGGAAAATTTAGGGTATTTTATGTCAGCAAAAGTCTGACATTTTAACATGTGCCACAGCTCTGCTAAGAGATTCATATCTAGGGTTTCTGCTTTGTGATATAAAAAGCAAGCTCCTGAACCATTTGCAAACTTTGCTTGGTTTCTGCTTCTGGGACAGAACTGGAATACCCAACTTTAGTAGCTGCTTTATTACTACATTGAAGCATTCAATCATTTAGGATTCCAATATTGGGGAGTACAAATACTATGCAGTTCTCCTGTCCCATGTTGTAATTTAACCCACCCTTGTCACTATCTTTATTTTCCTCTGTTTAGGGTGTTATACACCTATTGCATGACATTTGAGTCCATTAAGGCTAAACATAATGTAGACGTTCCTGGGAATAAACTGTTGAACAGAGTACTGTAGTTATCACGTCTAAGTAAGCAAACAGAGGCCCACACACTTCTGCTTGTACCCCCTGTATTCAGTCTATCCTAGAGGCCTTTCTTACATAAACCTTTGGATATCATTTCCCTCATCACTCTTAAGAATTCTTATTGGTTAACTGAATTTTATCTGAAATGGTTTTGTAAGTGTTCATCCACTTTTCCAAGTCTAAAAATTCAGTTTCACAGCGAATTATGGTGGGCTTCCAAGCCCCTCAAGATGCAATAAGTGAAAGAATCAAGTGAAGCACTTTCTAAGCTGAAAGATGTTGTCGAAATGCATACCCATAGCAGACTTCAAATGGGAAAACTTCAAATTCAGAGAGCAAATTTACTCGGATTTTAGCCCTATTCAGACCAAGCATACTTTATATTGGAATAAGCAGAGCTGCAAGTTAGCCAAGTATTGTTGGAAATTGGCATGAGCGAAATATCTTCTTTGTTGCACACAGATATATATTGTAACTAGTACATATGTGTAAAAAGAAACATTTAAAAATAGCACTCTGATGAGATGATAGGAAAAAAGCTTGTGGGGAAATTTACAAGACCTTTAAATATCACATAAAACCTCATACCTTTTGCATATGTTAAAGTGACAGCTATTTCTGGTTTTTCATCTTCAAAAATGCACTGATGTTTATAGATAAGGAACTATAACACTGCTAAATGAGTCATGTGGCAAAGATGATGGGTTCATCTACACTGTAGAAATGAGGCAATAGGATGGAGCTAAAGTGCTTAAAGTGATGTCAAACTGCATTATGTTTACAGTGTAGATGCACTCTCAGTGAAGCCTGCTTTTACACGATTTCAAAAGTTCTTATTTCTACCAGCCTTCTCCAAACTGCACCCCTGCAGACATGCAGGATTACAACTTCCATCAGTTGCTTAAAACTAGTTGCTGAATATGGATCTACACTTGAAATTGAGGGTGAGAATGTTTTGATGTGGCTTTAAAGCATGGGAAATTACTAAATTAAAAGTATTAATGTGGAAGAACACACAACCTAGGTGAGGTTACACATTTGTTTTTGCCTGATTCTACAAGGAAGAGCAAGATTTTGCCCCATCTTCTCTGCTGAGCTAACTGAATGCAAACTGCTTTTGTGATTTCAACTCAGCTTCCAGCCATTGAATCAAGCTGAGGACACAGGAGGAAAGTAAGAGGAGGAGGAGGAGGAAACTGGGAAATTTAAAAGCAGCTGAAAAAGTGAGACAACTGTCAAAATCAGAACTGTCCCTGCCAAATTGGGACAGTTGGAGGCTATGACAGTGTCTCACATACAAAAGCTTAAAAGCTGTTAAATGCACATATGTTGGTACAAAAGACACCACTTCAGAATTCAATGACATTTCTCTATATATATTCAAAATTACATTCCAGAGTACCAGGGACTGACACTTTACTATTTGGGGTTTCTATATCCAACAAAGGTTAACCTTTTTTTTTTTTAACAGCATCTAACATTTTCCAAATGCAAAAGCATGAAGGCTTCTATGAAGAGATTCAGTGTTCTCTGCCTAACAAAGGGGGCTGGGACTTCCCAAAGGATGGAGACATCTTGGATCCCAGAAGAAATAGCTTTTTGCATTGCTAATCGAACTCAGATTTTATCTCCTGGACTTTAGGATGTTTTGTTTCCAGTGCCACATGGCTAGAAGTTGGGGGGACCTCATTGCATAGATATCCCTCCACACAACAACAACACCTTGAGAAAATGCAGGCCTGTGACTATCATCATAACTGTGTGTGAAGTTCTCCATCATGTGGAGAAACTGGAGCGTGTCCAAAGGAGGGCAACTAAGATGGTGAAGGGACTGGAAACCATGCCCTATGAGGAATGACTTAGGGAACTGAGGATGTTTAGCCTGGAGAAGAGAAGGTTAAGAGGTGATATGATAGCCCTGTTCAAATATTTGAAGGGATGTCATATTGAGGAGGGAGGAAGCTTGTTTTCTGCTGGTCCAGAGACTAGGACCCGGAACAATGGATGCAAGCTCCAGGAAAAGAGATTCCACCTCAACATTAGGAGGAACTTCCTGACAGTAAGGACTGTTCGACAGTGGAACACACTCCCTCAGAGTGTAGTGGAGTCTCCGTCCTTGGAGGTCTTTAAGCAGAGGCTGGATGGCCATCTGTCGGTGATGCTTTGACTGGGAGTTCCTGCATGGCAGGGGGTTGGACTGGATGGCCCTTGTGGTCTCTTCCAACTCTATGATTCCATGATCCTATGATTCTATGTGTGTGTTTGTATGAATATATATATATATATATATATATCGTCTATGACTTTAAAAAAAAACTTTGCCAGATGAAGAAGCCAATGGAACTTCAAAAGCTTACATCATGTATTTGTATTGCATTGCTTGCATTGTTTTTTCTACTGGCCATTGTATTATATTGAACTGCATTGTATTTTTTGCTGGTCACTGAACATAATACATTTCATTCATACATACATCATGTATTTTGTGCATACTGATGGGCTGAATAAAGGTATCACTGTTTTTTTGAATTTTGGATGTTACTGTAAGGGCTTTTAAGAGCATTCTTTTTATTACAATTTTTTATATTTCTTAGAATTTGATTTCTCTATCAATCCAAGGCTAAGTGGCTTATTTTAAGAAATGTTGCCTTTGTTGAAAGGCATAGCAGGTTCTGCATTTGTTCTTGCTGCTCTCTTGTCCACTAGGGGAAAATGGTTTAGACAGAAAGAGAGAAATTAGGGACTTGATGTTCCTTTCTGTTAGCCACCATTCCCAAAGAATTATAGTAAGATTATATCATCTGGTTCAGCTAAGATTACTTAACTGACTGTCCTAAGTATTTATTTTGGCCTATTCTCAATCTCTCTGTCTTCACAAAGGAAGACATGTCGTAACATGTCTGCCTGCTAGAAGCATCAATAGGGGTGTGTGGGGGATGTGGACCACACCAGGTGACACCTAAAGGGGGAATGACAATAACTTTCCGGTGACCATCTTCCAAAGTGGACAAGTGCCAGGTACAAGCTGTGCCTATGGAGTGTCTTGCTGCAGTGAATGGTGGAGTGAACATAACAGTATACTTTCCTCAATGTAGGCAGGGTCAGTGGTTATTAAGTGGAGTTTAACAAATAAGGAGGAGAAAAAGTAGTAGCAGTAGTAGTAGTAGTAGTAGTAGTGCTAACAGCAGTGGACAGTGGACAAACTGCTGTACAGCAATGAACATTATAAGTGTTTGCATAGATATAGTGCACGTCTGCATCCATGTATTAGATTTTCTGGGCATCTTGGATTATTATTTCATATAGGTCATGCTTGCAAATAACTGTATTGTATGGAGTAAGCCTTCACACAACTGTTTGTGCACTTAGCATTTTGAGTGTATGTATGTGCATGCCTGAAGACATAAACACAGACATGTGCCTATGTGTGTGCACACAGACAGACAGACACATTTATTGGTGCTATTAGCTACTTGTTATATCCCAAAGGTCTGGGTGGGACCTAAAGGAAACCATTTGTCAGTTTTTCAGTTCTCCCAGCCAGGAGAAAAATCAGTTTCTGCAGCTGTCTGGAAATAATGAGTTTTGAAAGGTTCTGAATGACTTATGTTCCTTTTTAAAGGAACATATGTTCCTTTTTTATGTGCATATGTAGTTAAAATGAAAACAGACCTGCATACTGGATGGAAGACTGTTTAGGAACCAGACACACACACACACACATTTGTGTGTGAGAGAGCCCTCTACAGCAGGGCTCCCTGTGACCCACAATGTAGCATTTTCAGAGGATTAAAGGGCTACAATAACTAGAAAGAGGCTAGGAAGTCTAACCTGCCAGATCAACATGATGCATCTAAACTGGAATTTATCTCATTTAACCTAATGCTGAAATTTATTCTGTTACTCATGCCCCTGCACCCTAAACTAAGATTATAAATACAGTAAGTGATTCCCTTCAAAATATATCAAAAATCTGATCAGTACAGTCACTTTTGGACAGATTAATGCATGAAGATCTGAGAAGCTAAAGAAGGAAGATGTTAACACCAGATCAGTTACAGTAGGCCCTTTGTATCCACAGATTCTGCATCCTCAGATTCCACCATCTATGGCTTGAAAATATCTTTTAAAAATCCCAAAATCAAATCTTGATTTTTGCCATTTTATACAGGGAACATCATACTTGAGCATCTACAGATTTTGGTATTCATGGGGGGTCTGGAACCAAAACCCAGCAGATAAGAAGGTTCCACTATATTACAAATGTGTCATATCCTCTAAACAAAGACATTTTCCACATTTCTGGGCTCTTAATACATTCAGTAGTTTGATGTTTAAACATTATTGGCATTGAGTTGAAGGTCTTGTCTACATCAACAGGAAAATCCAAACTCACCCTGCAATCACAGAACAGTTTCCTGTTCTTCAGTGACTCTGATGATGCCACATTCACTGTGGCGAGATCAGAGTAACTGAGAAGACTATGATGATCATATGAAGATCATGTAACTTATAGTGCAGAGTATTTCCAGCCACACAGTCATGTCTGCGATACTGCTTCAGAGTGTTCAGCCAAAGGTGGGGTAAGAATCAGTTCTGTTTTCTCTGTAGTTTTGGGGGAAAGCCCCACATTGCCTGTGAATCCTCAGGAATGTTGTGTGGCTGGAGAGGAGTGGCTGCAGGGTGAGTACGGGTTTTCTTGGCCATATAGACAAGCCCAAAGGTTGTTTGCAATTCTGCTACCAAACAACTGGGATTATAATGGAATGGCTACATGGTGAAATACCTAGCATGGCTTGCTGGTGACGCCTAATCTATGTTTGCCAATATATTCATCTGAATTATTTTACAGTAGTCTTTCATACTGAGTTGTAAAGTTCAGTTCAGTTCTGCAATTAGAATTGCACAAAGGCATTCTGATTTAGTATTTTTCTTATATGTTGTTATTAAAACCTGGGGAAGTAACTCTAAGTTCTTTGAAATCTGAGGCCTATGTCTAATTGTTAATCCAAAATAGAATTAGACCCGTTGGTTCACTGTGAAATTGGCAAGTCCTGCCACAGGAACTATCCCTTCACTGGTGACGATTCACAAACACACAGTGCTGCTGAAGACAGGGTGTTACATTTCTTTAAGAGGAGAATATTATTGTTGTTCCTTCAACACTTTTAACTCCTGTTACTGTGATTACCATAGAACCTACCAGCACAAAGCTGAGAAGAAAACAGATCTGGACCTCCTCGTAGATCTCTGTCAATTGGTAAAAGTGCTATGAACTCCATTTAGTTCTTATACTCAACACAAATTTCTGGGCTCAAGATTGTTTAATTTTAGGTTCATATCTTTTGTACCAGACTCTGGCTGGTGGTCGGGGGATGGGGTGTGGGGTGGCAACAGTAAATCTTTCAAATCTGAAAGTTTCCTACCTTTGGTTTAGCAAGATCTCTGCTGTATCTGCCAAAATGATGAGTTTGGACCCCATCAGATCCTCTCATGGTGCTTTTTTTTTTTTTTTTTGTTATCAAGGAACTATCAGGAGCCCTTCTATTTCTCCCATTTACCTTTTACAGGTTATAAGGCTTAACACACAGCCAAGGTACTTTAAGACTAGCAGTATTGACATAAGTAGAACTCAAGCCAGGTAAACACTTGAGACAGATAACATTTGTATTAACATAACACTGTGTGACTATTAAAGCTCACATTCATTTCTGAAGCTCTTTCTATTGCTTAATTAAGGGTGATGCATTACAGGAAATACCAGTATTTAAGAAGTGAACTCACTTCTTTGAACTTTCTAGAAGATTTTTAAAACTCTGAGATACTTTGTTAAATGCTTGTGTTTTTTGTTTTTGTTTTTGTTTGTTTGTTTGTTTTGGTTTGTTGTTTATAATTGATCCTGAGCTGCTTTTTATACTTAAAAGCGGGGAGTTCATACTGGTGCCGGTTTATTCACACTTGGATTGGAGTTTTGCACACCCATTCTGGGGCAAATCCCTCTTTCAACATTAATGCCAGGGTCAAAATATTATATTTATTACATACATAGGGTGCATAAGATTCATTAGATAAGTGGCTATATAACAGTGGTTCTCAATCTTTGGTCTTTCAGATGTTTCAAACTTCAATTTCCAGTATCTCAGAACATTGGTTATGCTGGCTGTGGCTTCTCAGAGTTGTCCAAAACATATGAATGACCAAAGGATCATAGGATACAAGAGAAGTTCTAGTATATTGGTGGAACCTGAGATATTTCCACTACTATGGATATACTGGTGAGACGGCATGGATTTCAAGTACTCTCACACTACACTAGCTTCTCTCCACTGCCACCCCAACTCCATCAGCAAAGCAGCCAAACAAAGCAGAGAAGTAGATGGAACAAATGGGAACCAGGCTTATCTCAACTCCTATAGCCCTTGAAATGCCAACTGTGCTTTCAGTGATGTTTACAGGGCAGGAGCAAGGCAAATTCAATCATCTGAACTCAATAATGAGAAAAGAAGTCAATGTCCCCTCTTCCCACCCCACCCACATTGCCACAAGATATGAGAGCAGTCATAACTCTTTACCCAACTAGAGTACACAACCATCTGCATATAAATCCCCCAAAGGCAGCCTACACAGCTGACACAACATGGAGAATTTCTGGTTTAGTGTGACAGGAAGAAAAGGTTATCTTTAATGCATGGGAGAGGATAATCAAATTGGGAAGGATGGCCTCAAAGAGTAAGGATGGACAATTCTTCTGCCCCCTCCAAATAAAATAGCAATGGCCCTCTGGGCTACAGGTCACCTGCACAATTCCCTGCACAGGTGTAAGCATAGAAAATTCTATAGAAATTCTCTGTAGGGAATAGGGCAGATATAGGAAACATGCAGGTTTCCAGATGTTCTTGGACTGCAGCCCCTAGTATTCCTCAAAATTTGCTATGTTGCCTAGGACCAATGGGACATGCAGACCAACATCATCACAAGTACCCTGTGATTCCCACCCCCAGGATAGAAGAAGTATCGCCAAAGATTTTAGAACATATTTATTGAATACAAAAATCTGTCAGCCATTCCAGATTCCACCAGCCATTCCAGGAGCTCTAGTCAAAAAAAGGAACTTTTCCTAGCTCTGATATTGCCTCAGACACTGTAGTCCCACCCCAACCTCCAACCCCACCCTACCTAAGGTGGGGTTGGAAATGGCAAGTTTTCAGGGAAATGACTAAGACAAAGAGAATGTACACTCTGGGGAGGGCGTGGTGGTTGGGAGTTAATGCTTGATTTTTTTAAAATCACTTTTCCACAACAGTTAGAGAGGACTAGAAAGCAAAGAAATTTGCAATTGGAAACTATTGAAATAGTAATATTAGGATATATTATTGGGAGCTGCCCAAATATTGATGCATTCATTGGTTTATAAAATGTCATTGGTATGACAGCACATACTACAGTGTTAAGAAAAAATGAAGTTGGGATGATTTGGGTGAATATAACCTTATACAGGGCATTTTAAACATGTTTTTACAAAATAGACAGGGAGGAAAGAACATAATCTCTGTTTCCCTGTAAATGTGGAGAGTGACATTCTGAAGTTGAACTGTTCTTCTTTCTTTCTTTTTTTATGTAAGAACCTGTCCTTTCCATGTTATTTCTGCCTCTGGTACCAAAGTTTCTGTTAAAGAAGTAACACCCAGAAACACACCTACTCATATATACTTGGCTATAAGTTCACCTCAGGTATAAGTTGAGGACACATTTGGGGGCCAAAATTATGGATTTTGATATGGCCCATGGATAGGTCGAGGGTAAAACTTAGTGGCATGTAACAAAGGATCTAAACAATGAAGTAAAGGAAAACTATGTCAAAGAACTTACAAAAAGTCATGAGGCATAACTGTTGTGCTCACACAAAGGGTTGGATGGATGAGAGGGTAGAGGGAAGTCAGTGCTTCTAGGATACATTATACTCTTGCCTTTTACCAGGGGATGTTTCCTTTTCTTAATAAGAGAGAATTGAAATACAGAACTTTGACCTGTGGATAACTCTACTCAGGTTTTTGGGGTCAATTTTTTGACTAAAATTTCTAGACTTATACCCGAGTATATACAATACAGTACTTTGTTAACAGCATATATTGTGTGTGTGTGTGTGTGTGTGTATGCCTTGCATCCTACAGTTAAGATAAGGGACAAGAAATGCTAAAGTTTACACTCCTCTCTTTTTCATGTTCAAATACTGTACTGAAGTTGTTGTGTAACTTCATTTCCAACCTATGGTGACCCTAAGATAACTCTATCATCACAGAGTTTTCTTGGCAGGATTGAGCTTTGCCTTCATCTGAGGCTGAGAGATTGTGACTTGCCCAAGTTCACCCATGGCTGACCAAAGAGTCAAATCCTGGTCTCCAGAGTTGTAGTCTAACATTCAGACCACTACACTTTTGCATGTTTAAAGTCTGAAGTACTCTTATATTGAAATTTGAGTTTATACATAATAGAGGTTTTGTTCTGTTTATATCACTGAATATATATGTTGCTCTGCCATGAGAAGGCTCCTGAGTAAACAACCTCACTTCTGGTGCTACTGAACACAAAACACCTACTTGGTGGATGACCTCTAATACCACCAACTGGGTACTCAGTAGTTAGATCTTGACCACTTTGTGTCTTCCAGTTGTTTCATTTCCATGCCACCTGCTGCCAAGAGACCTCCAACTGCTACTTGTGACAGATGTCTGTTTTTTGCTTCAGATCATGGCTTTGCTGGTAGAACATGAACTTTATTTGGAAGGGGTTCACAGCTGCTCCCTTCTTCATTTTGACTCAGTGGCAGTAACTCAGGGGGTGTGCAGACCAGCCATTAAGGCCACCTTGGGGGTAGAGTCGGGATATAGCATCCACATGCCACACACCCTGACTCTGACCCATGCCAGCGTAATGCCACATGGTGCCCCACATGGTGCATGACATCATAGTGCTCCTCTGGCGCTGCGTCCACATGATGCCACACCAAATGGGTGTCGTAAAGCCATGGGGCCAGCAGCTACATCGCCCTTTCTAGGGCACAAAAAGGAGCTGCTTTTTGTGGCTCCTTTTTGTGCTGTGGAAAGGCCAGACCAGGGCGATTTGGCAAAGCCTTCAGTATCTCTCCCAATAATCCCATAGCTAATATAAATGTTAAGCACTTTCTGAAGTGCTTAGGTATTACAGAGGTAGTGCCAGAGCTTGGAAAAATTACACTTTTTGGTGACAGCTACTGGAATCCCCATGACAGAGCCTTCTCGGTGGCAGCTCCCAGCCTCTGGGATGGCCTTCCATTGGAGGCTAAGCTGGCTCCCTCCCTGTTTTCCTTTCACCAACAAACAAATTTTTTTTGTTCAATCAGGCTTTTGATATATAATCACTGTCAGATGAGGCTTTTTATTTGGATACATGCTGTGTTTTTAATTTTGGCATCTTTAATGTAATTTTATACTGTTTCCAATGTAATTTTATATTGTTTTATACTGGTTTTTTTAATTTTTTAAAAAATATATTGTTAAGTTATTTAATTTTATCTGTGAGCCATATTGAGTCCTGCTCTGGGAGAAAGATGGCATATAAATAAAATAACAGTAAAATAATAAATGAATGACCATGCTAGCTAGGGGATTCTAATATCCAGTGCTTACCAAGTTTGCCTTGCTTTAAAAGGACAAATGAATGGAAACTTAAGGCAGTTCTTTAACAGCTGGGTTTATTTATATATACATAGTAAGTGCTAAAAGTCCACTTTATATTAAAGACCAGTATGATAAGCCAGGATCAAAGAGAATAGGGAGAACCAAAAAGCAGCCAACAAACCAAGGACCCTCACACACTATGCAGTTATAGCAGTATGATTCCACTTTAACTACCATGGTTCTAGCCTATGGTACTTTGCAGTTTGTAATCTGGTGAGGGAGTAGCAGATAATTTTAACTACTTCTACCTAAACTACAACTCCCAGGTTTCCATAGAATAGGTAAAGTGGCAGGTAAAGTGGAACAGAAGTACTTCAATTATAGTCTAAGAGAACACCAGCAGTTAACCCTAAGAAGCAACCAGGATAAACAATATAACCAGGATAAACAAGAATACACTAGAATTCAGAACACCTTGTGTCTGAAGACATATACACATGTCCTAGAATATCAACTTAGGAGGAAAAGCCAGTCCAGTGCCAGAAGGGTTTGTTTGTTTTAATACAGTATGTGAGGGCTGATACCTGCAGTCCAGTGATTCACCACATGGAGTAGCTGCAGTTTCCAACATCTCTTCATCCTTAATGCTTTCACTTTCAGTGAACTGTGTATTTGATTGAACTGCATTTTTCCTGTAGTGCCAATATAAAACTGCAAGGGTATATGGTAGTCAAGAATTACAGAGTGGTACATGTTAGCAATTAGCATTGTTCCAAATTGTGTAATGATGATACTACTGTTGTTGTTGTTGTTGTTGTTGTTGTTGTTGTTGTTGTATGTCTTCACCTTGTTACCAATTTATAGAGAGCCTATCATGGGGTTTGCTTGGCAGTTTTCTTCAGAAGGGATTTGTCATTGCCATCCTCTGAAGATGAGACATTGTGACTTGCCCAGGATAAGCCAATGAGCTTCCATGTTGAATGAAGATTCAAACCCTGCTCTCCAGAGTCACAGTCCAACGTTCAAACCACTACATCGTGTTGGATGTCCCTGCAATGATATCCTGTGAGAAATTTCTCCCCAATCCAATCCATGGGAGGATTCTCGCCCTGAGATTAAACTGAAACATTATATCCACAGCAATTGTTTTTGAAACACTAAATCATGTTGTCAATGCCTTTACATCTAAAAAGTTGAAGAATTTTTTTTTTGGCAACATGCTCATCTGCACCACCAAGACCTCCTAAAAGATAGTGAAGGAACCAAGATGAAACATCAGTGTAATATGTGAATTGAGTCATATCTGTCTAACTATAGCCAATAGATAAGCAACTGTTTCCTATTTTTTCTATTATCACTATTGTATGGTAAGTACAGGAAAATATTAGACAATGCCTCTGCATTACATTCTAAAAACCCTTCAAATTGCAAGTTTTTTCTGGCTAAATAGATCTGGGCTTTGCCAGTGGGTACTGGAAAGTTTTATTTGTGATATTCTAACATGTACTACTAGCTGGTCAGGGGAAATAATGACTATTTTGGCTTGCCTCAAGCTTGCCTCACAGGGCTGGGAGCTAACATTATAATAGCAATAGCAAGTACATTTCTATACTGCTTATCAGTGAACTTAAGCACCCCCTAAGCAGTTTACAAAGTGTTAGCTAATTGCCCCCAACAAGCTGGGTACTCATTTTGGCGACCTCAAAAGGATGCCAGGTTGAGTCAGCCCTGAGCCCCTGGCTGGTATTGAACTCACTACCTTGTGGTTTATGAGTGAGTGGCTGCAGTACAGGCATTTAACCACTGCATCACTAGGGCACCTACTAACTTCTGCAGATCATGTACTATTAACAAAGATAAGCAAGTATCACTGGGCCCATTCACACTACAGAATTATAGCACTCTCATTCCACTTTACCTGCCATGGTTCCATTCTATGAATTCCTGGGGTATGCAGTGTAGGAAGGGGCATTTAAAATCCTCAGTCCACCTTATCACACAATACAAATTGGAGGGTTAAAGTGGGGGCAATGCAGGGTCATTCAGGGCTTTAGAGATAACTTTGCAGTTGTTATCACATGATGCTACACCCAATCCGGAGAGAATCCAGGAAGAGTGGGAGGTCAATCAAGAAATGAGCAAATTTGCAGAACTACTGGATTTATGTGTCCATTGTGCTTGCGAATTCACTCCCTTCGCGTCATGCCAGCCATGTGGAAAGCAAGCCTCAGATAACTTCATTTCCCAGGCTCTCTTCCCTTAAAGGGATATATACACACACACTCCTCTCTTTAGACTCCCTGGCTGCTTTTCCTCCTCTAAGGGCACAGCTACTGGGAGAAGGCAGAAAGAGGATGTTTTATGAGTCCTTCTGGGCAGGAGGGAGAAGTGGAAGGTGTCAGTGGAACATCTGGGAGTGTCAGTGGAATCAGGAACACTTATGGACCAGCCCCCTCCTTTCGCTCGCTCTCTCTCTCTCTCTCTCGTGTGTCTTTCTGGTTTTATGGAGTTTGCAAAGGGGAGCTTCATCCTGCCTCCCTCTCGTACAGTTTCTGGGGCTTTTGAGGCTGGTTTCCCCTCCCTCCCTTGGGCATGGGGGGGGTGGCACTTGGTAGTTTGGAACATGCTCAGAAAAGGTAATGGGGATTTGTTTGTCTCTATTTGATACCCAAATTTGATTCTGATCCTAAGTCATGTGCCTTTAACCCTTTGTTGGGTTCTTGTGTGTGATCACCATTAGCAAATGGGCTTGCTTTTCTGGGATAGCACCACTTTAACCATTTTTGGGATGGACACACATAGTTCCCTGTGTGATAACGTGTGAGAGCATTATGGTGCCTCATCAAACTACAGTGGAAAAATGAAATGCATAGATATAGGATGGGGGACACCTGGCTGAATGAGACCTAATGTGAAAGGGATCTAGGAGTCCCAGTAGACCAGAAGTTGCGTACGAGTCAACAGTGTGATGCGGGAGCTAAAAGACCAACTTATTTTATTTAAAAATATAAATAAAAGACCAACGCAATTTTGGACTACATCAATAGAAATATAGTGTCTAGATCAAGGGAAGTAATAATGCCATTCTTTTCTGCCTTGGTCAGGCCTCACCTGGAATATTGTGTCCAGTTCTGGGCACCACAATTCAAAAAGGATGTTGATAAACTGGTGCGTGCCTAAAGGAGGGTGAATAAAATGGTGAGGGGTCTGGAAATTATGTCCTATGAGGAACGACTCAGTGAGCTGGGTATGTTTAGTCTGGAGAAGAGAAGGTTAAGAGGTGATATGATAGCCTCTTTAAATATCTGAAGGGCTGTTATATTTGAAGAGGGAGCAAGCTTGTTTTCTGCTGCTCCAGAGAACAGGACCCAGAACAATGGATGCAAGTTCCAGGAAAAGAGATTCCACCTCAACATTAAGAGGAACTTCCTGACAGTAAGGGCTGTTCGACAGTGGAACACACTCCCTCGGAGGGTAATGGAGTCTCCTTCCTTGGAGGTCTTTAAGCAGAAGCTGGATGGCCATCTGTTGGGGATGCTTTGATTGGGAGTTCCTGCATGGCAGGGGGTTGGACTAGATGGCCCTTGTGGTCTGTTCCAACTCAATAATTCTATGATTGTATGATTCTACTAACCTCAGGATCCCATAGGATAGATCCTATGGTAAAATGAGAGTGCTATATCTGTGTGGTGTGATGACCCAACTGTTTTCTCTTCCAGTCCTGCTGGCAAAGCAGGAGAGTAAGGGCGTGCATACAGTTTGACAGCTGACTTAGGACATATTCAGACTTTGGCCAAAGCAGACCAGTTTTATTATAAAGTAGTGCAAAGCAAAACAAAGCAAATTCTTACTCAAACCCTGACCCACTTTGAACAAAAGTGTGCCAGTTCCATCCTTTCCAGTATCCCTACATGTGGAACTTAAACCCCTGTGGCAGGGAGACACTCTGCAGTCTCCCTCCCTCTCTCTGTATCTATTTGTGTCTGTTCAACTGAATATCTTAATGCCAATATTTTGGCATTTTTCTCTCTCTCTCATTTCTTGAACAGCTTAAACAGCTGTCTTAAAGGGCATATGCATATTTTATTTAAAGAAATCTATTTCAGCTTTAAAAGTGTTAGAAATGAAGGAGTCAAAAATTTAAAAAAAAATTAAAAAGAAGTAAAATTCCTTGCAGTGCCATTATTAACCATTGACATCTAGAAGCTTCTAGAATTTTCAGTCCACAGCATGTTTGTGCTACCGTGTTGATATTTATTTAATAAATATTTATTAAATATTATTTAATAAATATTTATTTAATAAATATCTAGTTTAAAACACTCAAATAAATGTTAACAATTGAAATCAGAGGCTTTTTCAGAACCAATTTAAAGGTTTAAATGACTATTAACCTACGTAAATGTTGATTTAACAAGTTTACATTGATTCTATGGATCTATGCCAAATGTGACAAAGACTTGCATTTATAACTGAATCCCCCCCCCCCCCCCAATTTCGTGCTTGCTGAATTCATGAACATAGTACAGAAACAGGCTGTGCTATTACCTGGAACTTTTCAGCTGTTTAGGTGAACAGGCTCTCTTGCTTCTTTTGGCAGTATCTGAATATGAGAGGAGCTATCAGATTTTTCTAGTAAAGAGTTTCTGAAACATAAATCCTCAGAAACAATTATTGTGAAGCCATTTCTGTAACACATAAAAACAAGATATCCATAGGTACTGATGTGCTGCTAAAAATACAGTGAACCCAACCCACTAATCCAACATAGTGTGATAAGAGAAACAGGACACTAATATATCAGGCTCCATGAGAGGAGATATGGAGGGAGAGGGGAAAATTTTCAGAGAATGTGTCATATTTGAAAAATGGTTGAAAAACATGTTTTTTGAGTGTTGAGAAACGGTGACAAGAAGTATCATGGACAAACAAGAAACTTCAGTTTGGGCCTTATTTTGCAGAAACTAGCATTTTCTGTTCCAAGAAACAGCTTTTTCTCTGCTGAAAATAAAATGTCAATGAAAAAAATATTAATTCCTGAACAGAAAATGCTGCCTTCTATGCAAATCAACTGTGGGCAAATTTTACAAGGAACAAATCTCCAATTATAGCATTCCCTGCACAGAAACCAGCATTTTCTGTGTATTTATTGTTCTGCGCTGAAATATTATTTTCCATGCAGAAAAGGCTTGTTTCCTGTGCAGAAAATGCTTATTTCTGTGAAAAAGAAATATTTTGGATTTTTTTTCTACAGAATAGGTCCCAGTTTGCAAACAGCTTTCAAAAACTGTGGTTTTCCAAGACTTTCCTATAAGTTACTCATTGCTACGTATGAGAAGATACTTAGTGAAGAATTACATTCATACTTTTTAGCAGCAGCAGGCTGAGAATATCAAAGGTGAAGCTTTTTCCACCATAGACTTGGGCCAAGTTTGTTGTCTTACGTCCTTGCACTAAAAGGAGAAAAACAGGGCCAGCCAAAAAGATGGTGATGTAGTATTGAGTTTGACATTGTCCAGACACCAGTATCTTGAAACACCAGGAAAATTCTGCCAGCTGCCATTTCTTGAGATCTGAGAGATATTCATTCATAGCGTTGCCATATTCCACTTTCTCAGAGAAGGCACAGAATCTACATGTTGTGTAAACTACTCCAATTATGCATATTGCTCTCATTTGCATTCTAATTATGCACATTAGTAGTGCCATTTTTCTTCTTCCACAGTTTCATCCTTCATACTACTTCTTGCATTTCCAGCTTTAAACCAGTACAATGTAATGTTTACAGTGCTGAACTGAGAACAAGGAGACAAAAGTTCAAATCTCTTCTTGGTTACGGAATTTACTGTGGGCAGTGTAATTTTAAGCCACCAATACCTCTTAGTAAAACTCCTTACAGGATTCTCCCTTCCTTCTTACACTTCACCGCCTGCAGCAATTGCTCTCTCCTTATCACTCTCTTGCCTTATCTTTTACCCCTCCAAAGAATTCTGCCCTGCTCCTTGTATCGCCACTGCATTACTCATCCTCTTTTACCAGCCCTTCCCTCTTTCTCTATCTTCTGCACTCTTTCTCCTGTCTTACTACTCCCTTGTTTCATCTTGTGCCCTCTCAGGGCACCCCCCCCCCCTTTTGGTTCTTGTGCTCTGCTGCTTACACTGCTCATTCTCCTGTCCCTCCTACTCCCTTCCTTGCCTCACCTTCCCTCACCCATGCAATGCACTTCTCTCTTGCTTCTTGCCAACTGTTGTTCACACTGTTGTTCACCCTTATACTCCCTCATTTTCAATGCATTCCTCCTCCACCTGCGCAACTCACACGTCATTCCTTTGTGTCTAAGAGCTAGGTAGGGGTATTTGTTTCTTGTAGAACAATTACACAAAAGAGTGTCTCTGCAATTTGTTCCATATCACAAGGGTGAGAGACTTGGTGAGTTTTTGTTTTGTTTTGCAATAAATCTATCTGAAGATAGTCCACCAGGTAGTGGGTGAGTGGCATGCCTATAATCCAGGTTAAATCCAGCCAAATTTAAGATATATCAACCATATGCATCCACCAACATTCTTGCTATCCTTCCATTTTAAAAACTACAGGAATTCACTCCATCTCTGATCTCCAAGTCTTGATCTGTCAAGTTCTGCATTACTTCTCTTTCTTTTATAATCCAGGGAAAGCTGACAGATTTTGAATGTGCTCCTGTATTTTAAGAAATGAATGAAAGGGCAAATATTGCAGCTATATCTATCACTATCCTACAAAGCAGGGAGAAATACAGTCCACACTTGCAGGTTTTCTATCCACAAATTTGATTATTCACAAATTTGTTCAGATAGGGGTGATAGAAAGGAATGAAAGCGCAAGAAAAGGAGAGAAAGTGTGCGCCTTCATGTGCACCCCAGCCATGGGAGAAAGAGACAGGGAGGTTGGGCGGGTGTAAAAAGAAGCAAGAAGGGTGGGTTAACTCCCCAGAGACCATGGTGGTAGCAAGAGAGCCTGGCAGAGGAGGAAGGAAGTGGTTCTGCTCCTTATGTGCCCCTAATAGCCTCCCTGCTGCTCACCTTGGCCCCCCCTTCTAGGCTCCTTCCTTCTGCTGTACCTTCCATGTGTTCCCTGGCCATGAGAGAAAGAGGCATGGAACGTGGGCAGGTGGGTGCAAAGAGAAAGAGGAAGGGAGGGCAAGTGAGCCCCCCTCCTCCGCAGCACCATTGTGGTGGGAGGGGTTGTGTCCTATCTCCTTGCCCCTGAAAGGATCCCACTGAGGAAGAAGGCACCATGGATATTTGTGGTTTGCCACTTTTGTGGATTTCTGTGCCCTTAACTCCTTCAAATGTGGAGGGACAACTATACTGCAAAGTGCCTACAATTTACATTACTGGTGGAAAAAATCTGAGTGTTTCCAACTGTACTTGATCAGTGGAAACATAGTCTGTGTGCTTCAGCAAACAAGTGACCATGAGTCAAAACTACAACTAATTCATACTTCTCTTTCCAAGCATCATTAAAAATGCTGGTTATGATCTATAAGACCGTATACAGCTCACATCCAGGCTACCAGAAGGACAGCATCCTCACATATCAGCCTGTCTGAGCTTTGAATCCTCAGAAGTAGCCTTCTATTAATCTACCATTCTCACAGTTATCAGTAACATTTTCTTTATTTGTAGCTATGTTTTTATCTGCACTTATTTAATTTTTGCAAGTTGCATTTTGAATACCCATTTTGGAAAAAAAGGCTCAGTATTAATAACAACACAAACACCAGATAGAGCAGACATCTTGTCTGGCAGTGCAGCTTTGCCTTTAACATCATGGGATGGGGGGAATCACATGTAACTTTTCCGTTACTGCCTATTCTACCTGCCAAGCAGCAATAAATGCCAAAGATCCCTGACAGGATAAAAGCTATGACAGCCATAGCTAGAACACATTTCTGCATCTTCAAGTGCTCTTTAATCATCTGTGAAAGAACAATTTGCATCTGCCTTGTTTATTTGTCACTTCTAAGACTATGCCTACTGTGGAGTCAGTTCTGTCACAGAGTTTACTGCCGCAAAGTACCTTTGCTTGGTTTTTGCTTATTTCTGTCTCCTTCCTGTGGCCTCGCACACTACTGTGGGAAGGCTGATTCTGTGAGCATGGAGAGTTTTGTTATAAGTACAAGGGGAAAAGAAACCTATTGTTTTGGTTTGAGGCATGTCTTATTACTGAAATGATACACACTTAGGTGTTTTTTTAAAGGTATGAAACCGTACAGGTCTGCTTTTTATTTGGAACACTACATCATTTTATGCAGTGTATTGAAACCAAAACTTTTTCTTTAAAAAGTAGTGATGTTTAAAATATCTCAAAACAATACACTTAGACTACTTGCCAACAGGTGTTTCCCTTTAAGAACCTTTACATGGAATCTTTAGAGGATGTATCCTACTCATGGAAAAGGTTGTAAAATGGTGGTGTTTCATATCAAGACCCACAGCAATTCGTAGGACTTTTTAGGCAAGGCACACAGAGAGATGATTTGCCATTGCTTTCTTCTGAAATTTAGCACATAGCACCTGAAACTCCTTCCGAGCTTCTTCTTTCTGTTTCACCACCTGCATGAAAGAAGTTTGAAGCACAAGAATATTACTACCACACATCCAATAACTATTACTTGTGTTTAGGATAATATACATACTGCAATTGTTAACAATCTGACCCCTTTTAAACTTCTTTATGTTAGAAAATTGATTGTGGTTTTGGTTATCTGTGGTTAAGGAAGTTTAGCAGCAGCAACAGAGCAACAAGTATGTACTCCACAGGTATTTGGTAAAAATCTACTAGATCTGAGCTTCTGGTAAATAAATAGGAAACATTAGTAGGTAAGAAACTTACTTTATTGCTACAGAGTTTATCACATGGGAGGAATTTCTCTCAGTTTCGAAACCAATGAAAGTAGGGCCCATTCGGAAATGAGTGAATTCGCCAGTTCAGCGAATTTATGTGATTGCATATTGACACTGCATTGTGTTCAGAATGACTTCCCATTGCCCAAAATTGCAATAACGTGAAACCCTACCATTGTGTTTGGAAGAACTTCCCATTGCCTGAAAATGCATGTGGTAATCTCTCATGCAATAACATGAAATCCCATGATTGCATTCGGACTACCTTTGGATTATGCTTCCAATTTCTGTCGTCTGATAAACTCCTACATCTAGGTTCTACAAAAATAACTAATCAGTAGAGAAAACTATACTTGATAGAAGAGTCCCTAGAGCTGACTCTCATGTGTGCAAGTAAGAAGAAAAAGCATCTTTAGTAGCACAACCTGGTTTCTGCTTCCATGCTTGTTGAGAGCAGAGAGATGAAGAAGGGAGAACACAAGGAAATAAACTTTATTGATCCCTAGAAAAGGGAGGGGTATGGAAAGTGACTTCTTCACAAGCAACACTGGCCAAATGACTATAGCAATATACATCAGTGTTCCTCCATAGAAGATACCCCCCTTATCAAGGAAAGAAACACAGATGTACAAAACAAGTATTGATGCTAATACTTGAACACTTTAGCCTCATCCTAAGGAATCCTGGGGACTGTAGCTTGGCTGTTCTTTTTAGTTCTCTGTAAAAGAGCTGTGGGTCACCTTCCTAAACAAGACCAAGACCTCTCTAGCACAGGATTTAATTCAGATAAATAGGTCCAAAATATACACTGCAGAAATAATCTAGTTTGATACCACTTTAAAAGTGCCATGGCTCAATGCTAGGGAATTCTTGGAACTGTAGTTCTGTGAGACATTTAGCTTTCTCTAGAGGCACTCAGAGGGCACTTGATGCCACAATAAATTACAATTCCCAGAATGCTCCGACTCAGCCCTGGTGCTGGCGTCATGCTGCCCACCCACCCAGACAGTGGGCAGCATGGGTGGCTTTTTGCCAGCACTAAAAAGAGCAACATTTTGCCATTCTTTTTAGCACTAGCAAAACGCTGGATCAGGGCCACAGCATGTGGTTGTCACAGCCCTAAGCCGGCAATGAAAGGGGCAGAGGCATGCAATTCCAAAGAGGCGGTCTGTTTTGCCCCTACATGAGCAAAAAAGTTCTGGCATAAACAACTCTGAGGAAGTTGACCAGGTCTAGGAAAGCTTATGCTAAAACTTCTTCTGCACAGTTACTCTCAAAGGGAATTGTAAATCCCTGTCTAAACTACAAATCTCAGTAGAATTCAAAGACATAACTATGTTAGTGTGGAAAATCAGTATGCAAAGGCATCTTGTATCACCTTTGAGACTAACTGAAGGGAAGAAGATTGTAGCATGTTAACATGCATCTGAGGAAGTAGGCTCAAGTCTACGAAAGAAAGTTCATGCTACCAATTTCTTTCTTTCAGGTACTCTCAAAAGTGCTACAGATCCCTTTGCATACAGATCTCAGTATGACTTAGGCTCAGGGCGACCAGATGTCTCCACCACCAAGGATGTGAAGGCACTGCAAATTGTAGGACATTCAAGAAAAAATGTAGGATGTGACCAAAGAAAAGCCTAAAGCACTCCTAGAAATAAATATCAACCCATGCTTCTTAGTCACGCTTCAAATGGAAGACATTTTGGTATTCCTCCTGGACAGAAGGCTGAAATGAAGAGGACACTGGGTCACCCTACTTTGGCTGGAGCCACAGCAGTTCAAGTGAAATCAGATTCCACTAATACCTGTCTGCTTACCATCATTACAGAGGATGAGTCTAACTCTGGTTGCATTTGCACTGCAGCAATAATCTGGTTTGACACCCCTTTAACTGCCACGGCTCAATGCTATGGAATTCTGGGAAGTGTCCTTTGCTGCAACAAACGATTCTATGGTTATGGTGGCAGTTAAAGGGATGTCAAATCGGATTATTGCTGCAGTGCAGATGAACTCTCAGTGGTTCCCAAACTTTGGTCCTCCAGAGCAGTGATCCGCAAACTGTGCTCTTTAAGGGATTTTGGACTTCAGCTCCCAGAATCCCAGACTATTGGCCAACATGGCTGAGGTTTCTGGGAGCTGAAGTCCAAACTCTCTTACAGGGCACAGTTTGGGGACAACTGCTCCAGATGTTTGGGACTTCACCTCCCAGAATTCCAGACGGTTGACCAAGCTGGCTGGGGCTTCTGGGAACTGAAGTTCAAAACTCCTGAAGGGCCAAAGCTTGGGAACCACTAAACCAGTGGTTCTCAACCTTGGGTCCTCCAGGCATTTTAGACCTCAGCTCCCAGGATCCCTGGTGGTTTGGGCAAGCTGGCTGGGACTCCTGGGAGTTGAAGTCCAAAACATGAGGAGAGGCAATGGTTGAGAAGCACTGCACTAAACCCTTTCCAAGGAGGAGGGCAGCCCCTTGTGACAAAGCCACAAAGGGCAAAGAGAAAGAGTCCCCTGAAACTGAGGGAGGGCTGACCACTAGAAACTACAATCCCCAGGATTCCTTAGCCCTGAGCCAGGGCAGGGTTCAAGGGCTCTCAAACTTGGCACACATCAGTCCGTAGAGAGAGGGAGACCCTTGTAGTCCCCTTTGAGACTGAGCTAAAAAAGAAAGAAGTAGGCAGCAGCAGGAGCTTTTCCTAGACTGAGAGAGACTAAAGTAGTCCAGGAGGATTTAGGAAAGCTCCTGCTGCTGCCCACTTCTTTCTTTCAGTGAGTCTCAAAGGGGCTGCAAGGGCTCTCTGTCAAGAAAAAAAGTGTAAGAGAGAGAAGTTAGAACCAAAGAAAAGTTTTTAAAAAGCAACCACCACCCCAGAGTCATAGAAATATAACTCCTCCAGGCTCAAAGGGGAGGACCCTCCTCCAATGGGCAGAACAGAAGCCCCTTCCCTCTGCCTGGAGGGAAGCACCATAGACAGCCCAGCAGCAGCAGGAAAGTCTAGGGGAGGAAGGCATTAGGCACTGGAGGGACTGGGAGGAGGAGGAGGAAGAGGAGGCGGAGCTGCTGCTGCTGCTGTTTTGGCTCTCTTTGCTCCTTGCTTCTTCTTTCTTCTCCTAATTGTCCTTCAGGGAGGCTGAGGGGGAAAGGCGCGTGGAGAAGACCCAGGTAGAGTGCTTCCTATGCTTTTGCCTCTCTTCCTTGCTCCTAACCTGTGCCCTGAGGGTGAGCTTCGCTGGTGCTTTTTAAACTATTCTGATTCATTCTCCTGGGCTGCATCTGCAGTGCAGAAAGAACGCAGTCTGATACCGCTTTAAAAGTGCCATGGCTCAATGCTATGGAATTCTGGAAAGGGGAGTTTGTTGGGGCACAGAGTGCCCCAACAAACTCCCCTTTCCAGAATTCCATAGCATTGAGCCATGGCACTTTTAAAGTGGTATCAGACTGCATTCTTTCTGCACTGCAGATGCAGCCCAGGTTTACCATACTGGAGTTGGGAGGGACCTCTTAAACACCATTGGTTTGCTTTGTTCATCTTGGAGTTGAACAGCCCTTTGCAGGTTCTTTCAAGCTGAAATAAATAATTTATTTATTAGACAGAAAGGCTGCCTCCACACTGCTGAGAGAACCCAGGGGGACACCACTTCAGCTGCCATGGCTCAACGCCTCCAGCGTTCTGGGATTCGTAGTTCGAGGTGACACTAGAGCTCTCTGACAGAGAAGGCGCAGTGTGGTGTAGTGTAGAGAGATCCTTGGCCTCATTCCCACTACCTTTTAAATTGGATCTCAAATTGGAACAGCAAGCCAGTTTGAACCAGTTCAAACGACCCCAGTTCCCACTTAATCCAAATCACCAAAGTGATTCCAAGAGCAAGGAGGGACATACTCTAGACCCATTTCACCCACATCTTTTTGATTTTTTCTACATCTCTTTCGATAAATCAATTCCGTGCGAGTGTGAACCACAAGCGGCTCAGAATCAATTCAAATTTCCTTGGAACCTAATCATTTTGAATCAATTCATTGGTGAATGGGAACCACAAATGGGTTATTTTGGAGGGAAAAAAATGCGATCAGGGGAAATGTAGTGGGAAGCACACTCCACTGTTGAATCGATTCATCGATTCAGATCACCCACCAATTTATCTGTAAGTGGGAATGAGGCCAAATGTAGCACCTTTGGGACTGAACTAACAGAAGAAGTTGGCAGCATCAGCTTTCATAGACTTCAGTGTGCTTCCTCAGAGGCATGTGGAGCTGTTTGAGTGCTGGGCTCTGTGGAGGTCAGGGTTCGACTCCCCACTCGAGCATCGAAACCCACTGGGTGACCTGGGGCAAGTCGCACTCTCAGAGGCTCAGAGGGTGGCAACGGCAATCACCATCTGAGGAAACCTGTCAAGACAACCCCATGTTAGGTTCTCCTTAGGGTTGCCATAAGTCAAAAATAACTTGGAGGCACACACCAATGCAGTGGCGTACCAGAAGTTGGTGTCCCCCAGTGTGTGTGGGGGGGGGAGGGCAGACTGCCTTGGTCCCCAGAGATCCATTCGGCATCCTCTGGGGTGTCACCTGGTGCAGACTGCACCCCCACACACCCCTAGTGACGCCACTGAGCCTCTGAGAGTAAAAACAACTAGATGACTTTGTGACACCTTATCAAGAGGCTACCAGTCCAGATGTGTGTAGTGGCATCTGCTTAGAGGCACCTCCCTCAGCGATGCAAAGTGTTCGCCTCACTTAGCAGGTAGAGAGATGACTGTGTGTTCATCTGAAGGGAGGAGAAATTGGCAGGCCAGGCGGAAATTAGAAGCAAAAAAAAAGAAAAAAAAAGTACAGACTGTGATCATGACCGTGAAGGGTAAATCTAAGTGAAGGGCTCACCGTCACCATCGCCATTCACAAAGCGGTGTTACAACAATGCACATGTCAAAACGCTGCTAAGCCGGTTAACACCTTCAGTGCAAGGAGTGGAACTTGTTGGTCAATGGCAAAATCCTTGGTGGGGTAAGAGGAGTTTTTCTTTTTGTTCTTAAGTCATCTGAAAGGTCACCACTGAATAGTGTGCAAGCTTGAATTGGTACTGGTAGGTTATGAAACTTTTCTTTTGGCTGGTAACATATATCCTCTTGAAGAGATGTAGCTGTAGCCTACAACTTTCCAAGAAAATGTAAAGATTTCAGCCTAGTGAGTTGGAATGCCAAGGGGCTAAGTGACTGTTGGTCCTGGGAATGCTTAGTGAGGCAAAAAATGTTGATCCTGACCATTTATGCCTTTGAGTAAGGCTACTAGGAGAGGAGGTTTCATTTGCATCAATTGCAAACACCCTTTATGGGACATGCAAGTATGTTTGGAGTTTACCTGGACCCCAGGGGACATTTTGAGGCAAATAAATAAATGGTGTGTGTGTGTGTGTGTGTGTGTGTGAAATTTCACAAAATTTTGCTTTGACCCTGAAAGAATCTTCCAATATGACAAAATGCCCTGTGAACCCCATAGTGATCATTTTTGGTCATTTGGAGAAAAACAAAATATTTTGGCCCCAGAGGCTACAAGAACGGCCCTGCAGAACTCTAGACATTGGAAACTGGCATGCAATGGAGATTTGGCTGCTTAAGCAACCAGCAGGAGAAAATAGAAGGGAGACCTAAAAACTAGGCCATCTGTATTGGAGTATACATCTGTGGTTGACTATCCCTTCACAAGTGGTCCTCACCGCAGGCAGTGTAGGTTGCCAGTGTGTCTAGCAGGCAGGGCATGTCTCTTGTTTGCTGTGTATTTTGCAGAACTGCTTACAATATTACAATGAATGAGTGAGGAAATGATTAAAATCTGGGTGTGTAGCAAAAAGGGTTTTATTTGTGCGGGTTCCATCTCTGTTCGTTCCTCTTTTCTTTTCCTCTTCCGAACAGCACATTCATTTCTTTGTCTTTACTCACTTGGGTTCTAAGGGTTTTACTCCCCAGTAGATGTGTTTGGAACTCCAGCCAAGTCTCCTCTGAACAGGCAAATTGCATTGGTGTATAATTTACAGGGGTGTCTATAACTGGGTCATTCCTGTTCTTTGTTTAGCATGCATAATATTTAAGCTAATTTCCAGAATCCCCCAGCTGACAGTGTTGTTGGCCATACTAGCTGGAGATTCATGGTTATAAAAAGTTACTTTTACAAATTTTGCCCCAGACAGAATCAGTGCAACTGCAACCAGGTTGCCTGTGCTGTGTTCTTTAAAAAAATAAAAACAAAGTTCAATTGAAGGTTGCTTTGTTACTATATTACTGCTAAAAATGTTTTTCTCAGTCCCAACGATATTTCTGTGCTGAATATTCTGTTCTCTATGCATATTTTCCAAGAAGAAAGTCCCACTTAAAAATGCCAAAGTCCTGATCTTTTTTTAAAAAATAACAAACACATGTATGCAGTTCATTTTCTAAAAATTGCTTTTCTTCAGCAGTCACTCTTTGTAGTTCTTTTGAACAAGGTGCCTTCTTTAAAGTAATGTAAGTACTGGACCTACTTGAGTTGAATGTTCTCTCAATGGTGTTTGCATCTGGTTCTTTCTCTCTATTTACGCCCCTTCATTGTTTTGCTTACTGGAATGTTTGTCCTACAAATAATGCAAGAAGTTGTCAGATGACTGTCACCATCAACATATGAGTGTTACTGTTTGTGTTGCTATGAACACTCCTTTCTAAATGATTGCCCTAATAATCGTTCAGACCTCGAGGCTCTAATGTACTGATCTGTCTATAATTCTTTCTACACCTGATCAAGTGGGTTGCAATCCACAAAAGCATATGTCAAATGAAATTTACTCATCTTTAGTGCTATATATTTTTTGTTTGTTTTTTTGTTTTTTGCTACCCCTGCACATTTCTTTAATTCCTCTATTTCATTTCTCTTTCATGTCATATTTTCTCCATATATACCGTATATACTCAACTATAAGTCGACCTCATATATAAGTCGAGGGCAAGTTTTGGAGCCAAAATTATGGATTTTGCTATGACTCATGGATAAGTCGAGGGTAAAATTTAGGGGCTTATAGGAAAGGATCTAAAGGATGAAGCAAAGTAAAACAATGTCAAATAACTTCCAAAAGTCCATCAGATATAACTCTTTGTGCTTATTCTTAAGACTGGATGGATGAGAGAGTAAAGAGGGTCAGTACTTCCAGGACAGATTATATTCTTGCTTTTCATCAGGGGATGGTTCCTTCTTTTAAATAAGAGTTAAGATGCAGTACTTACATTGACCCATGGATAAGTCAACTCAATTTTTTTGGGGTCAATTTTTTGACCTAAATTTCTAGACTTATACATGAGTATAAACAGTAATTGTGTATATCTATGTACCAGTCTGTTAACATTTCATGCCTCTGACAGTGTAGACACTAGTCTACTGAAGCTATGTAATAATAGATTTTTTAGTATTTCAGGATTCCACAGAACCCTTTGTGGTATCTTTCAATATCAGGTATCTTTAGTGAGGTGGTCATTTGGCTATCACAAGATGTTTAATTTTCAAAAATGGTGTCTTAACTTTAGAGAATAAATCATGGTAGTTTCTGTATTTCTTTACTATAGCAACAGCTCTGATCAAGTAATCATGCTATTTTTGAACCAGGGTCTTTGGCTGTTACTTATAGTAATTTTCAGGACCACTATCAATCTGCACTAGAGTTTCCTCTGCGTTCATCCTGCCCAGGCATAGTTCACCATCTTTCAGATGCTCACACTCCACCTTACTGATGGGGCAGGCAAGATGAACTAGTTATGTGCCCTCTGCTCGGTAGCAAAAAATGAGCACCCACCTTGATAAATCTGGGAGCTCAAGGTTCTTTTGGCATGAATTGGAAGAGGCTCTACATCTCTGTGAGACACAGTATCCTAAGGCAACCATAGTGGTGTGTAGTGATTTTAATGCTTGCATTGGTTCAAGTTCTAACAAAAAGGAAAATGCTCTTGGCCTGAACTGTAATCAGGGTGTTGTTGTTGTTGTTGTTTTAAATCTGATTGTCTTTCTTTGGACAAAGTGGTAAAGAAAGAAGAGATGAAATTATCTAAGTTAACATTCTACTTCCAATTCATATGCCTTCAAAGCAATGCTTATGATAAGTCTAATGGGCATTTTACATTTTTAAATAGCAGCATAGATAGTGTCATTGATTACATCTTCAGCTCTTCAAAGTTATTGTCCTATAGGATGTGCTACAATATTTTTAGACCACCCAGAAAGTGATCATTTATTTATCATTCTGCCCATTTCTATATTAGCTATTTGTGCTGGCCAAGTGCCATAATAAATATTCAAATATATTAGCTATTCAGCTGCCCCCTCCACCTATTGTTCTGGTCAAGGGAATAATAATTAGGGGGAAATGTCTGAAGTGCTCTCCTTCTGTTGAACATTCCGTCTAGGTCCATCTTACAGTAACTGTCAGTTAACACATAGAGTTAATTAGTGATCAGACCAACATATGTTCCTCCTGAAACTGAAGGAAGAGGAAAGTTACTGTTGGTTACCATGAATAAGCCTTTCACCATATACTTAGGGCACATTCAACAGCATCAGTTACTGAAAGTAAATTCAGACCAATTGCAGTAACTTAATTTGAGTACCTATAGTTACAAATACTTCTAACACTGCATAAACAGTCATGCTTGTGCAATGGAAGTACTCCCAACATCTCCTCCTTCCACATTAGACTGGTAGGTTGGGTGCAGGAGAGAAAAGGAATCAGTCCTGCTGACAAAAGTTGTTGCGTCCATGAGAGACTGCTATTTGAGCAACCCAAATCAAGGGAGTGGAAGAGGATTTTATTTTTAAGCTCTCAACACAATCCAAGAGTAGCTTCATAAAGCTGGAGGTGGAAATCCACAATTGAAAAACTCAAAAATCCAAAATTGCCCACATGGGTATCTGAAATAGTTCCTCCTTTGCTTTCTGATGGTTCAGTGTACACAAACTTTGTTTCACAAACAAAATTATGAAACATATTGTGCACAAAATTACCTTCAGCTTGGGTGCAGAAGGTGTATATGAAGAATAAATAAACTTCATGTTTAGACTTAGGTCCCATCTCCAAGATATCTAATTATGTTTCTGCAAATATTCCATAAAACCAAAAAATCCAAAACACTGCTGGCTCCGAGCATTTAGGATAACGGATATTCAACCTGTATTCAGTTTTCACTGCAACCTCATCATTCAAGGTTGTTGCATACCTCATCTCCTCAAGCTGTGAAACAGGAACTGTCTGTTACTTCAGTGGATTAGACAAATAGCTAACATAAAGAATGCAATACTACACCTCACTATTTATCTGCAATTGCCATGACGCTGATTATGGCATCTGTGTGATGTCTGTGCACATAACTATAGCCTAATATCAAACAAAACTTTGTTCTCTTTAAAATAAGTTTCCCATATTTTTCCTTGACGTTTTCTATGTCTTTTTTCTTGTGAGAAGATTATACTTTACTTGAAAATGTACCCATACAAGTATTTTAAAAATACTTTAAAATGCAGCTATTTTAAAATGGCAACTTATATTCTGTTTGTAATGTTATAGTGAATTAACCTTTCTAGGACTCCTTCAGGGAGTCCCAGCATGGTATAGTGGTTTGAGCATTGGGCTATGACTCTGGAGACTAGGCTTTGAATCATCATTGGCCATGGAAACCCTCTGGGTGAGCCTGAGCAAGTCATATGCTCTCAGCCTCAGAGGATGGCAGTGACAAACCCCATCTGAGAAAACCCTGTGGTAGGTTCCCCTTAAGGTCATCTTAGGGTTCCATGACATCTCCTACATTTGAGCCTTCTCTCAGGAGAAATTTCAGAGTGTTCTCCATTTTGAGCATGGGGAAGAAGAAGCATGGATTTCCATTTATCCGAGAGTTTTTACCTTTTATTTTGTAATGCCCCACATTTTCTTGAATGCCCTCCATTTTGCAGTGTTTTGTCCTGGTCACCCTGCTCCGTCTACGTTCTTCTTTTCATGGATGGAGGGTATCAGCCTGACTCACTTCTTTTTCCTCCCCTTATCTTTTCAACATCGTATTTACTCTCATTTAACAAGGGCTGATTCTTCCTCTCTGGAAAAAAAATAGCCCAGAAAATAAGGCTAGAGGCCTTTTATATAAGATGTGAAGGGATCTTGCAGGACCTTTGAGTCTTAGGTTCAAAGCACACTCCAGAAATGATCCTGTTTGAGGCCACTTTAACTGCTCTGGCTCAGTACTAGGGAATTCTTGGAACTGTAGTTTTGTGTCAGAGAGCTCTGATGCCACAATAAACTACAGTTCCCTAGCAATGAACCTTTGCAGTTAAAGTGGTCTCAGACTGGACCTCAGAGGAAAGAAGTTGGTAGCATGAGCTTTTGTAGACTTAATTCTATGGTTCTGGTTTATCTACTAACCGTGGCTTTAGACAACATCCTTGCCTTGTCTCCCTTCATTAAAACTGAACTTGATACCTCATTTTCACACCCACAGAGTTTTCCGTTCCTATGGATCTCCTCACACACAGACTGCTATATAGATGTGTCCCTGGGCTTTCAACTCCACCAAGTGCATCTGAGGAAATAGCTTCAAGTATATGAAAGTTCATGCTACCAATTTGTATCTTTCCGGTAGTCTCAAAGGTGCTGCAAGATCCCTTTGCATACTGAATTCCCAGGCTAACCCAGCTATGTCTTTGAGCTTTATACAAGAAGCTCTCTTTCAGCACTTCAGCTAAAGAGGGGGTGCTCCCCATGTGTGTGGTGTTTGGCTCTGAAATCCAGAACTCAAAGGCTGGTGCCACAAAAAACCTGGAGCCTTTTTTGTCTGTTTGCTGTATAGTAAAATTCAAAGACATAGCCGTGTTAGTCTGGAAAATCAGTATACAAAGGGATCGTGTAACTCTTTTGAGATGTAAACCCACTGGGTGACCTTGGGCAAGTTACACTCTCTCAGCCTCAGAGGATGGCAATGGCAAACCCCCTTTGAGGATACCTGCCAAGAAAATCCTGTGATAGGTTCACCTTAGTCAGAAACAACTTGAAGGCACAAAACAACAAGAATTCCTGGCATTAATTGATAATTAAACTCAGGGTGGAACCATTCCTCTTTGTTCTAAAACTCTTAGTTCTTGAGAATAAGGAAGAATTTTAGAAGAGTGGATACATTCTTCTGTTATCATGGATTTTTAATACCATCATGTCTTTTTAAAGAGCTGAATACTTCTGGCTATAGTTGGAAAACATGCCCAAAGTCAAAACCTTTCCACAGTTAGAGAGGTTTCTAGTACTTTGAAGGGAGGCCATCTTCCTTTTGTGAAAGGGCACAATTTTAATGAGCCACATAGCCCGAAAAACCCACAATAAACTATGGATGATGGCCATGAAAGCCTTTGACTTCACAGTACAAAAGATGATGGGAGAGAACAAAAATCTATTAAAAAAATTGGGGCTGCATGTTGGGGCAATGGGGTTTATATTTTAAATCTAATCTCAAAATAGAGATTGTGTACTGAATGAATTAATCCCTTGACTCTTTCAAACGGGAGGAATTTCTCCCAATTCCGAATGGAGCCAATGCGGATTCATGTAAATTCGCTTGTTTAGCGAATTTACCTGAACCCCTGCTCCGTTCGGAAGGCATTCAGAATTACTTCCCATTACCCGAAAATAACCCCCCCTTGCCCGAAATCGCGTGAGAAGCTTAAATTCGCAATAACGTTAAACCCATGATTGCATTCGGAGTGACTTCCCTTTTGCCCGAATTTGCGTGAGAAGAATTAATTCGCAATAACGTGAAACCCCAGGATTGCGTTTGGATTGCCCTTGGATTATACTTCCAATTTCCCACGTCTGAAAGAGTAGACAGCTAACCACTTCAGGTAATAAATCATACTTTAGATTAAGTAAGCACAAAATTACTGTTTAACTGGGTTTGTGTAAAAGTCGTGAATGCCAAAAAAATGGATCCCTTTGCTTTAAATTGTTCTATATTAATAACATAAAGTCCTTTATTTTTTGGAATACATTTACAGAATATATGAATGATGTATTAAATTAATTTTTGGATGCAAAGGGATCTTGTAACACCTTTAAGACTAGCTGAAAGAAGCTGGTAGCATGAGCTTTCTGAAGAAAGTGATAAGGAGGACATGTGGGAGGGATGATATGATTATAGTTTTGGTTTCTTAGGCTGTTTCAGAAGAAAAGAGAAAGACTAACTAGACAGCCCCTTATCATATAATCTTAAGAAAGGCAGACCATATATGACCCTATATCCATCTTGTTGGCCCTCTTGATAACAAGTTTTTGTGTTCAAAAATAGAGAGGAAGTCTGGATTGGGAAGCAGCCACTGCTTGTAGCCACTGCCCTGGTTGTAACAAAGATGCAGTGTGCTTGTTAAAATAGTTTCTCTGGCTAATTCATTCATTCTCAGCACAATTCATTGTGCTGGTTATGACTTTAAAGCCTTATCCAGACTGTCTCTGAAAGATGATAACTCTTTAGTGAGCCTGCCTGAATCTTCAGATCCACGAGGGAGGGTGTTGTAATGGTTCTGCCATTTGCCACAGGTCCATCTGGTGAGGACACATGAAAGAGTTTTCTCAGTGGCTACTCCTGAGTTGTGGAATTCCCTCTCACAGAAAACAAGGCTGACTCTGCTCTCTTTTCACAAGCAGATGAAGACTTTTTTTTTATTTAACAGACATTTGGAAATTAAATGGGTGTACAGAAAGGTTCTTTTTTTTAATGGTGTGCCTATATTGCACTTTTTTTCTTTAAAAAAAGTTATATTTGATTAAATTCTTTTGTATCACTGGGCTTTTAATTGTATCAAGTTTTCAACTTTATTGTAACCCCCCCCCCCTTGGGTCCCCTGTTGGGAGAAAGATGACATGTTATATATAGAGAGAAAATAGGTGTGGCTTGGAGTCTCAATGCAACAATTTTTTTCTTAAACACACTATGCAATTTAATTTTAGCCATCATTACAGCAAAATAGTTATTGAATCAAAGAGTAGATCTTTGGATCTACCTGAACCCCTCCCTCACTTGCCCCCATTAATGAAATCTCCCTCTCTCCCCCAATTTTGCATGCAGTTTTGTGAGCTGCTTGGCACATGAGTCAGTACCTAGGCCATAGCAAATGTGAACTCAAAACATGATGAGTGATGGCTGTGAGGGGGCAGCCCAGTGTTTACCTGGCACCTTGCCACCCTTTCTAAGTTGTTTTGAAAAGCATATCTGTTTAATGGGGAGAGGAGGGGTCAGTGGCTTTTAAACAGGGGTGTGAGTTACCCATTTGGAATCTGTGCTGTTCCACACAGGTCTTCTCAATAAGGCTATAGGTAACAGATTTCAAGGTTTGCCAAGAACAATAGGTGCTGTTGTGTGGAGGCACAAAGGCCTTCTCTGTTTTGGGCAGCTTTTGGCTGGTTTGCCCTTTCTGCTGAAATTCTCTTCTCTTCCTTTTTAATTTGTAAGAAGTAATTATCCTGCCATCGCAGGATGGTAAAGGGAAGCTTAGGTTTCTTTAATAAAGTGGTGTCGGTGGAAGTCTTGATTGTCATCTCAGGCTAGCTGAGCCACCACCATCCCTTTCACAATGGGGCTGATGTGAGGGTGTCAAACAAGCCCCACAGGCAAGAAAGGAGTTTGCACAATGATGGCCCTTAATGGATTATTCCCACAGGGAAGGACTATTTGAAGACAAACATAGTGGAAAAAAATCACAAAGAGCTGCATCAGTAATTGTACAACTTAATTTATGACTACTTTCACATCCCACCCAACCTTTCACAATGAACAAATACCCATTTTGGAAACACTCCCTTTTAAGGACTCCACCTGTATTGTTTTCCTTTTTTAAGAAATGTGTTTTCTAAGAAAAAGCCTTGCATAGATCTTGCACTGTTCACATACCCCTCACATCAGTACAATCTCATTTCTCAAATAAGCATAGTGTTTGCAAATGTTTCCCAAAAGCTTCCTGCCATTGTAAAGTCTTCCATTTGATACTTCAGATTGCATTCTTTGGAACAATGGTGTAGTATCTTACAGAAACTGTTCTCCTTTACACAGTCCCAGCAGATACCAGGTTAAATCTAAATGAAAAGTTAGGAGCCATCATTCTTTTAAATTTTTATCCCAATCTCTCTTGGCCTCAAGTGGAAGAAGAAACATTGATATTGGCCAGGTTATAAAGTTTTGTGCTGACTTTGAATTGCAAACAGCTTGCATGTGAGTGATTAGCAGTTTAAAGAAATGTTGTAATTATCTATTCATGGTAGAGTTTGGAGGGGGCACACATAATCTCTGCCATAGTGTTATTACCCTCTTGTTTAGTCCAGTTACAGATATACAAAAGCAATAAAACTTACCTAGAATACATGATTGCTTAAATCTAAATTTATTCTTGAAAACAAGTTAGTAAAATGCAGGCTAGACAATGCAACTGTTAGGTGGATTTGTAATTGGTTGACCAGCCAAACCCAAAGGGTGCTCAGCAATGGCTCCTCCTCATCTTGGAGAAAAGTCACCAGTGGGGTGCTAGAGGATTCTGTCCTGGGCCCAGTGCTATTCGATATCTTTATCAACGACTTGGATGAAAGAGTAAAGGGCATTCTTATCAACCAAATTAGGAGGAGCAGCTAATACCCCAGAGGAGAGGATCAAAATTCAAAGTGACCTTAATAGATTAGAAAGCTAGGCCAAAACTAACAAAATGAAGCTCAACAGGGAGAAATGTAAAGTATTGTACTTAGGCAGAAAAAATGAAATGCATAGATATAGGTTGGGGGACACCTGGCTTAACAAGACTACATGTGAAAGTGATCTAGGGGTCCTAGTAGATCACATGTTGAACATTAGTCAACAGTGGGTTGCGGCAGCGAAAAAGGTAAATGCGATTCTAGGCTGCATCAATAGAAGTATAGTGTCTACATCAAGAGGAGTAACAGTGCCACTCTATTGTGCTTTGGTCAGGCCTCACCTGGAATACTGCATCCAGTTCTGAGTACCACAATTCAAAAAGGATGCTGACAAGCTGGAGCGTTTCCAGAGGAGAGTGACCAAAATGGTGAAGGTTCTGAAAACCATGCCCTATCAGGAGTGATTTAGGGAGCTGGGTATGTTTAGCCTGGAGAAGAGACGGTTAAGAGGTGATATGATAGCCCTGTTTAAATATTTGAAGGGGTGTCATATTGAGGTGGGAGCAAGCTTGTTTTCTGCTGCTTTGGAGAATAGGACACGAAACAGTGGCTGCAAACTGCAGGAAAAGAAATCCCATCTCAGCATTAGGAACAATTTCCTGAGCTGTTTGGTAGTAGAACATACTCCCTCAGAGTGTAGTACAGGTACTCTTCTTCTTTGGAGGCTTTTAAACAGAGGCTGATGGCCATCTGTCGAGAATGCTTTGATTGTGTGCCCATACAGATGCCAGCAAGGTACAGTCATGACCCCCTTCACCCCCCTCTTCACCCCATGCCCCCTCTTTGACTACCTGTTTTGTGCATGTTTTACTTATCTCCATGAGAGGTGTTACGGTTTCTCTGCATGCAGTTTAAAATCAGATGTTCAAAGTTGTAGAAAACATAATTGAAATCAGGAAAATAACAGACCCCCCCCCCCAAAAAAAAAACAGTTTTCAAATCTGGTTTCCTACTGGAAATACTTTTTCAGAGTCAGCAGAAATGAATTGCAGTTATATATGTGAAAGCTTCTTCCCCTGCATTGTTGCTATCAGCATATGCATTATGCAGTTATGGTTAATTCTTAGTGCAAAAAACAGAACAGAAACAGACTACAGTAGAGAACTCCTGAAGCTTCATTGAGAAGTGGAAAAATCCTGAATAGCTTTCTGCCTACACGTCTTCCTTCCTTCAAAAGAGGAAACTGATAAAAATGTAGGTGACTGACACAGGCATATCTAATTACCACAGACATCAGTGTTCATGCCCTGAAGTCCCCCTTCTCCTTGTAAGGCTGCAGAAACTTATTTTTCTGTCTGACTGCAATCCCTTGGGAGTCCTCTGTTTAGGGGACTGCATGCCAGCAGTTGTCAGGCCAAAGCCACAGATGGGTGATCAGGCATAAGTGAATAGGAACACCCCCGTTTCTCTTTTCCTTCCTGCTCATTAGTCTCCTCCCTGCACTCCCTGTCCAGCAGAATGGCAGGACAAACAGCCCTCTCTAGCCATAGGTCTGAATTTGTAGATGGTTTTTGTAGTTAGAGACTTTTTGAGATTGTAGCTCTACTTTCTTTTTCCTCTGGGTTAAGCATAATGAAGATCCTATGTCTAATGAAGAACAGGGAAGCCCTGTGAACAGAGAAGGTAAGAAAAGATAAGGTTACCATGTTAAAAAGTCCTTTTCCAAATTCCAAATGGCTGGGCTGCATTGCTTTTGTGGAATGGCAAACATCCATTGATGTGTACAAATATCATGAAAGCCCTATAAGATGTCTCAAGGAGCCCTGTAGAGACCTCCTTATGTTTATGTTTATGTTTTACAGCCTTTGAAACTTATAAATTCGTGCTGCTTTTAATGGGGTGATTTATGTAATTGTTTTAAACTCTTTATTATTATTGGCTATACTGTAATTTGTTTTAATTTAAGCAGTAAGTCACCTATGCTCCCTTTTTGGGAGAAATGGGAGATATAATAGTTTGAGTGTTGGATAATGACTCTAGAACTAGGGTTTGACTTCTGCTTGACATGAAAACCCAGTGGGTGGCCTTGGGAAATTGACACTCTCTCAGCCTTAGAGGAATGCTTGGCCATATTTCCATGATGAAAACAAACTAATGGAAAATTACTGATCTTTGAACAACAGTTGTACCATGGTTCTAAGATTAGAAGTTGGCCATTGTAACACCAGCTTTTTCAAAATAAATAAATAAATAAATCCAAAGAAGTCAAACCAGGTATAGGCCAGTCAGCTTGATGTCTATTCTAGGTGCAGTAACTTTTATTCATGCATTTACTTAACCTGCCCAGTACAACATTTTTGTATCCTGCCCTTCTTTTGGTTCTTAAGCAGTGTGTGTGTCTAATATCACAATGGAAATTATCACACTGAGGATAAGGATGAGAGCAAAGCACATTGCTCCCATTCTTATCCCATCTCATTCACATGATCGGGGCAAAGACTATCATAACCCTGCGCACTTCTCCTGTTTTTCTCCCATTGGTGAATTGTAATGGACCTGTCATTCGGTATTAACAGAAATTTTCTGGAAAATGGAACTGAAGATTAATGTTATATATCCAGTGCTTCACGCCAGTGCAATGGGTCAACAGAACAGAGTAAGATGCTTTTTAGAATGGTGTATATTGGCAGTGGCTTGAGTGGTGGTCTAGGACTCTGGGAGACCAGACTTCAAATCTCTGCTCAGATGTGGAAACTCACTGGGTGACCCTGGGTAAGTTGCACTCTCTGAGTCTCAAAAGAAGGCAAAGGCCAACTCCCTTGGAAGAAATCTTGCCAAGAAAACCCCATGATAGGCTCACCATAATTCAGAAATGACTTGAAGGCACCTGACAACAACATATCAGCATGTAAAGGTCATGAGGTCATGTGCACTGAGCCTATTTCAAGTATCCCTTTCCACTCCAGCCCTGGCCTTCTTGAGACCTGCTTTAGCAAATTTCCCTCCACAGAGGAGCTTTTAAGCATGTTAAACAGAACACACATAGACACCTCCTTCAGATTTCCTAGCCAGCCTAAGCTCAGGAGTGGGAAGATACAGTGGGATGGGATGGCATTCAAGGTCATATGCACCTTAACACAAGTAAAAAATCCCTGTCCAATTGTGATACCAGAAATTGGCCATATATGTCAAAGGTTAGGGTAAGATCTTATCTACTCTAGCAATATTACCTTGCTGTAATGCTTTTGGTGTATAGTTGTTCATAGGTGTATTGAAGTATATTAGCATAATCCTAATCCCCCATGCCTGGTTTAAATCTCAATGAGATATCCGCTAACTCTCCAATTTGAAATTTGTAGCATATTCTTTAAATAGTTAATGTTTCTGTTTCTGTTTTGTGTCATCACAATATTCTCTGTCTAAGTAATTAATGAAAGAACTGACCAACATTCACAACTCTGGAATGTTGCTCCTGGTTATCTTTCCTGTAAATCTTTCCATTACTAATGCCTCCTGCATGCAGTCTATTTGTTGGCTACTTAGACTTTCTGTATAGTTTTGTCTTTAAAAAAAAGTTGTCATGATACTTCATGAAAAGTTCAGATGAATTACTTGCATTCCCTTATTTATTTAGAACCAATGCTTTAACCAAAATGCATAATCTGTCTTCAATAGTAATTTAGTAAACTATGTTGACTGCTGGCAATTACTACATTTTTCACAAGTTGTACTCACAGAGCTGTTTGTCTGAAAGATTCCAGGCATAAAATTAAACAAGTAGCTATCATCATTTCCTTGGTTTTTAAAGAATGGAACTATATTTGCCTTTTAACAGGTTTCTGGTCTTTCACCAGTCCTGAACCTGGCAGCTTTAAGGTCTGCTCACTTTCCTCTCAAGATCTATGCTTGTTTGCTTTCAGAATCTGTATTTTTTTAATGACTTGTTCCCCAAATAGGAACATCCCTCAAGGAGAATTCTTCTTCTTTTTTTGGCTTCTGTCTGTGTTATGTGGTAGTTTTGTTACTGTGTAAAGGTTATAGGGAAGTAGGTTTGTCTGTGCTCATGTCTCTTTATTACCTTAGACTTACCTTGAAATTTAGTAACAACCTCTGACTGCTGCTAAAAGTAAAGATACAGCCATATGTTGGTGTGTATTCTTTTGCTAGTTCATGGACAAATACTGTTAAGTAAATCAACAGTTCAGCATCATCTGACATGTAGCCAGTGTTCTGCTACCAGAGAAATTATGAGGGAGATGCTGGTATTGTAAGATATCCCATCTAAGTTCTACAAATTCATGCTTCCTACATCCCATAGGATCTTCAATCCACTGGGAGCAACTTTTGGAGTGAAGGAGCAGATCTTGACAAAAACCTTTTTGGACAACAATTTTTAGAAACAAGTTGGTTGAAGGGATTCCAGGGGGACGTAGCCCAAAAATAATGTTCAAAAGTCCCTTCCATGAGCCTCTGACATAGAAAAGGACAGTTGCTTGGGGCTACTGATGTATAGTCAGTGGATCTAGGCAAGTCTTTCTAAATCTACTACCCTCAAAATATTTTGAGGCTGTTAGGAAGTCTCTCACTTAGGGGAATTATAATTAGTTCAAAATATGCAGAGAGAAAGATCCTAACAAAGTCTTACACCGGAATCGCGGTCCCAGTATTGTCTACCAGAGATCCACTGACTAACCCCAAGAGAGATGACACTAGTCCAAATGAGTCTAATGAAAATACTCAGTTTATTGGAGGGATAAATACCACACACAGCAAAAGGGGGCATATATACACACACACACACATTCAATGCTAGCAAAAAGGGAGGGGTAAGATTGGGCGTTAGGTTTGAGAGAGAGAGAAACCGCTGGAATCCTACCTTAGAAGTCTTCTCCGGGAAGCCTGTGAGATGTGGATGAGGATGATGGACATGACCGCCGGGATGAGGGAAAACGGGCCATGGGAGCTATGAGCAGAGGTCAAACTGGTATGGACCAGCCTGCACTCTGAGGATAGTGTCGACAGGGGATTCAAACTCATGGTCTTTTATAGGGCTGAATGTATCCGAGGGCTACTAGATAATCTTAGACAAAGGTGTTGATTGTCTGGGCATTGTTAAACCAAGAGCAAATAATCTGTGTACAATGCACTTAGGTTTGGCCACAATTTGGAGGGGCAGCCGACTTAATGGCTGAGTCATTAAGTTAATCACTGGCTCATCAGATATGATGCCAAGGCTATTGTCTTACCTGGGAGATGTGGAAATGTGTGTTTGGCGACTCCCAAACTTCCCATAGAGAACTTCCATTAATCTCATCTCTAGGGGTCCTGCTGGTCTTTCCAAGGCAATTTACTATCTTGCCCAGTGGTTTCTCTTCCTTTGTGGGCCCTCTAGGAGGTCAGCTGAGCTGGGGGTCATGGCACAGACCACATGTTCCCAAAATTTTATTAAAAGCATATTTTGTAACAAGGCCTTACTCAGAATCTGTTACACCTGCCCACGTTAGCTGAGACTGAAGGGAGTGACATTTCAAAATGGTTGGAGGACCAGAAGAAAGTTGGAGAAAACAAGGGTGCTACAAATCTCACACTCCAAAGATAACTTTTCCAGTCTCAGAAAACCTATGATCCCATCCCACATTATTGGATCTTATTATTTATTCATGTCCTTGATCTTATTTCAGCCTCATATATTCACTTGCAACTTCTGGTCAACATTTATTGATGTACTGTACACTTTTTTTTATTCTTAACTCCATCTGCTTTTAGTATTGATTCCTCCTGTATCCATGGAATGTATCTGGATTTTCAGTATGCTCACTTGAGAACAAATACAGTACTTCCAAAATACATTTTGATCAACAAATCTGAATGTTGTTCTTTTCTCTCACACTCTTTATGTAGCATTTCATTAGTAGAAATGATGTTTGATAAGGAAATTTAAAAACTCCTTTAGAACCATGCTCCTTCTATTTTCCTAAAAAGCTATCTCAGTTAATATAAAATATAAAATGACTAACAAAAATGTTTCTGCTCAGACACTTAAACAGATTAAAGTAATACCTTTTTAGAATATAAGATCTACCTTAATTGGACAGAGAACTACTGTAATCTGAAAAGAGCCTTCTAATCTATAGTAAGAACATTAAAATGGGTTAAGTAACCCATACTTAATTTGGTTAATTGATCCTATTATACAAGAGTAAAGAAGAGACTATTTTCTGTGTAACTACAGTTCCTTGTTTGTTCGGTTTTTTTAAAAGAAGAAAATGATGGGCAACAGAAGTACACGGGGGATTTCCTTAATTTTTACATGCAGGTATTTTAGTTATGTTGTGCAATAAAATTAGAACTTTTACTATCAAACTTTTCTTCAACTTAAATTGGAGAGTATCTCAAAGATATGACAAGGGATTAATGCAGATGCATAGGTTTAATTTTATTCTCTTAGAACCTATAGCTGTGCTGTCTTTTAAACACAAGCATGTATAAAATAGTTCTCATGCTTTGAAGCAGGACCAAACTAATACTGAAATGTCATAATCCCAGGGGTTACTAATTGTCCTAATTATTAATCAAGGAGTGTTATGGAAGATTATTCCATTTAGGATTTTTTTAAAATCAAAGCTCAAGTGAACATAAATTCCTTAGTCAGCACTTCACTTGGCCCATCAGTCATTTCTTCAAGAGAATCCCAGATAAGGAATTAACATACTATGCAAGAACAGCCTCCTTGCTCCATCTTCCTAAAAGGATGTACAGTAAGAGCCCTGTGGATCTAAAAACCTATTTAATCAAGCATTCTGTTATTTCAGTGACCAAGCCAAATGCCCCCCAGAAACAAGGCACAAGCTACTACTGTACATTGGTACTGTAGAAGATTGAAGATGCTAGTTTCATCAGCTATCTTTCATACTGTACAGTTATAGTGCTGTGATTCCACTTTAACTGTGATGGATCCATCCAAGGAAATCTGTATGCAGTTTGTGGAGGAATATTAAGAATTTTGAGCCAAACTACAAACTACCGGTCATATAGTTTAATGTACAATACAACCATGACCTTTAAAAAGGAATCAAAGTTATAGTGTGAAAGGGCCCCCAGGTAATCAGTGGAAGGAAAAAGGATTAATTCTGGGCTCCCCACACTCTGCAGTCCATTTCCTGTTTCTACCTCTGTCCCCATGTCTATTACTTTAAAATGGAAACAAGATAAAATGTTATACACACTTTTTAACATAACTGGTAGGTTTGAAGGTATTAATTATATATGTTCATCTCTTCTTCTTCCATCACCACCATTATATATTTGCATGGTGGTCATATTACTGTTGTGTCCCAGTACTATTCCTTTTCAACCAGTTGCATTTCAATGGTCTATTTTGTCCCTAGAATCCACATTTTTCCTTTGACACATATCTTTTTATGTTTATCCATACTTCATTCAGAGACACTATAGTTGAGTTATTTTGGTAGTTGTATTTAAAACATGGCCTTACCAGACTGAGCAATTGCATTCTGTACATATCATTGCATCACTGAACATGAGAAGAAACAGTGTTAGAACTATATTTTACTGTAAAAAAAGGTGTATGGCTTTATTGAATGATTTTTTTTTACTTCATTGGATGCACAAAATAGTATCATAAATTGACAGTAATATATTTACATGGACAGATGTTTTTCCCCTCATAGTCATTGAAAACTCAGCATGTTATCAGCATTGTGTGTAATACAGAGCCATACAACTTTGAGTTTACTGTTGAATCAAACAGAATAACAGTTTTGATATTGAACAAGGTTTGCAGTTATATTCAACAAAGTGGCTTTATAGTCCTGTGGTAATGACATCAGGTTGAAAGGTGCTTAAGTGGCAAGCAAAATATTGAAATAGCCCCCGGAATCTTTACTTTACCACCCTTTTTAACCTCTTTAACCACCCTGTGGTAAAAACACATATTTTTTCCATTCATAGCTTAGTATACTATTCTCATAGAAGTGGTTTTTGTTGGGGTTTCTCATCATGCCTACTTCCTGCCATGTTCATCAGGTGAATCCTAAAAATCTTGGTCTAACAGCCCAAACAAAAGCAGCAACAGGAGAGTATGTGATTTGAAATTCTGCTTTCATGGCTTTTTGAGTAATATGCGAAATGGAACACACAGTTCCTGATCATTGAAATCGATGAGTTCTATATTACTACTGGATGTAACAATCCTTTCAACAGGTAAAAGTGTGAGAGTGTCACTGAGGAATCCATGCAAAGTGTGATTCCTTTCCACCTCCAGCTTTCTGTTTATGTGCAGAGCTTGGGGGAATCTACTTTTTGAGGAAGGGGTAAAAGTGGCCAGGATTTTGGGAGTTACTGTCCAAAAATAATTTTTCCAAGGTTTCTGTATTTGTAATGTTTTATCCAGTGTAGATCTCTGGTTAGATATTTCCTTACTCTCCTGAAACATCAGGCCAACTGCTTTTCAACAGAGTATCCATATACTTCTAGTAGAAAAGCAGTATTTTTACTTTTGTTCTGTCCTGAGCAAGTAGAAAGTCTGTAGAAGGTCAAACTCTTTTGGAACTTGTACTTATGTCCTTATTGAGCAGAACACTGCAATACATTTATCATTTATAGACAAAATTCTACAGGCATTTGATTGTGCTTGTTAGATTTATATATTCTAAATGCGCAATCAAAGGATGTAGGTGTACAATGAAAGAATCTTGCCATACACAAATGATCTAATAGCACTATGAATGTTTCTACGTTATAATTTGTGCTGCTAGGTTTTTGTTTTTGTCTGTTTGTTTGTTTTTTTGCTACAACCTCTCTGTACTGCCTGTAGAATTTTGTCTATAAATGAGGATTGTATTACAGTGTTCTGCTGAATAAGGACATAAGTAAAAGTTCCAAAAGAGTGTGAGCTCTTTTTTCAAAAAAAAGAAGAAAAAAAAGACAAAGAAACAATTATCCAGGCACCCATCTTTAAATTTAAATTCAAAGACATAGATAGCCATGTTAGCCTGGAAAATCCGTGTGCAAAAGGATCTTGTAGCATCTTTGAGACTAGCTGAAAGAAAACTTTTGTAGACTTGAGTCTCCACTCCATGTATCTGAGGAAGTAGACTCAAGTCTCTGAAAGGTCATGCTACCAGCTTCTCAAAAGTACTATAAAAAACTCTTTGCATACTTTAGATTTAAAGGCATTAAGAAAAAAAAATAGTCATCTCTGTCTCATTTCTGTGCAGACTTTTCCTGGGAGCAATCTTTAAGCTTAAATCACTGGCCACGGGCAGATGCCAAGTACCATGCTGGATACGTGTTTTTAATTACAGATTGAAGAAATGCATGGCACATGCTTATTCCCTTGGGGAAAAGAAAACAGATTAGAATACTGCAGGCCAGTTCTACAAAAATCCCAGTATATCATTTCCCTGAGGAATGTTTGGTGAGGAGTCCTTTTCTTTGAATTAGACACAAGAACTTAGCTTCTGTGTCAGCTCACATCTATCACTAGGCTACTACTTTTACTCATGGGAGTCATCTGTTTGCCTGAGCAGTATAACTTGGGTGAGCTGAGTGATTTTTCATTGTACTAGCTATTGAAAACTGACATGGAAAATAAAGTTAACAAAGGCAGGTTTGAAACCACCACAACTAAGTCATTTCAAGTTACTGTAGTTTCTTTTAGTCACAAGCTGAAACTATGTGCACAGGAACAATTTGCAAAAAATAAAGATCATGGGGTAAGTGTGAAAGAATACCAAGCATTAGCCAAGCCAAAACCTTGAATATAAAAGTATGTCTTATTCCAGCAACAGGCCATCATGAGAAAAAACAAGCAGGCAAATTTCCATTGCACATGGTCTTGGAGGTCCAAGAAAACAGGAATGACATGCAATTCTGAGATAATGTTAGTACTTTATTGGAAAAACAGACTGAAAAATGTGATTTCCCCAAATTTATATATTTTATTTTTGCTTTCATTCCTAGGAATCTTCTGGAAAATGAAATTAGAAGGCTCAGAAGGTAGGACTTGATCATGTATGCAAAGCAAGTCTCTTAGATGCATGGGAGTTTCCAAATGCTCTCTGAAATGCTGAGAAGGAAATTTCGTCACTGTCATATTCTACGCTTCAAGTTTCTCTTGGTGTTAATTTTTACAATTGGGACTTGGTCCTTTATCAAAACTCACCAGAAACCAAATTACCTGCATCATGAGCACCTGAAGCTGACTGATGATAAACCAAGTGCTAATATAAACTGCTCCAAGATATTGGTAGGTGATCCAGAGGAAATTCAGAAAGTAAAACTGGAATTGTTAACTGTTTCATTTAGGAAACGCCCAAAGCTAACTACAAATGATTACATTAACATGACAACTGATTGTGCCTCCTTTATTAAGAGACGGAACTATATTATGGAACCCCTGAGCAAAGAAGAAGCAGAATTTCCCATTGCTTATTCAATAGTAGTTCATCACAAAATTAATATGCTTGATAGGCTTCTGAGAGCCATCTATGCACCTCAGAACTATTATTGCATCCATGTTGATAAGAAGTCCCCAGAGTCTTTTCTGGCTGCTATTAAAGGTATTGCTTCATGTTTTGACAACGTTTTCATTGCCAGCCAGTTGGAAAGTGTTGTGTATGCCTCATGGAGCAGAGTACAAGCGGACCTCAATTGCATGAAAGATCTATACAGAAGGAGTATGAACTGGAAATACCTGATCAATCTTTGTGGGATGGATTTCCCTATCAAGACTAACCAGGAAATAATAGAGAAGCTGAAGGCCCTCAAGGGTGAAAATAGTTTGGAAACAGAGAAAATGCCTTCAAACAAGGAGGTGCGGTGGAAGAAACATCATGAAGTTGTTGATGGTAAGGTAAAGAATATGGGAATAGACAAGGAACACCCGCCTCTCAATACACCCATTTTCTCTGGCAGTGCCTACTTTGTTGTTAGCAGGAGGTTTGTTGAATATGTATTGGAGAACAGCAAAATCCTTGCTTTTGTAGAATGGGCTAAAGATACATACAGTCCTGATGAATACCTATGGGCCACGATTCAGCGAATTCCTGAAGTTCCTGGAGCAGTCTCTGCCAGTGACAAATATGATGTCTCAGACATGAATGCTTTGGCCAGGTTTGTTAAATGGCATTACTTTGAGGGGGATGTGTCAAAAGGTGCCCCATACCCACCCTGTAATGGAATTCACGTCCGCTCAGTGTGTGTCTTTGGAGTGGGAGACTTAAACTGGATGTTACAAAAGCACCACTTCTTTGCCAACAAGTTTGACACTGACATTGACCCCTTTGCAATACAGTGCTTGGAGGAGTATCTGCGAGACAAAGCTCTCTATCAACACAGACACTGATGTGCAACATTCTGCATGGTACAAACCCTATTCCTCTGATAAGGATGTCAAAAGGATATTGAGCATGTGGTGCACTGTTTTTCCTCTTGCCAGGTGTTGTTGGATGATTGCCTAGCTGATTATGTTGTTCCATGTGCTTTCTTTTGGTCATCGACTTTCCCCTAAAAAGATTCTCATCACGTGCATTTGGTTATAAAGAGTATTTAAGTATGAGTGGTAGATTCCATGTCAATGGGGTAGTGAATCCAATCCAAATTTAGGTCTGGACTTCAAAGGAATTATACAAGGTGCTCTCTCCTACCTTTAAGGTTCAGACAGAGAGTGGACTAACCATCCCACTAATATGGGAGACCACCAGCCACTTCTACTCAAATTCTGAACCTGTCAGTTTATTTTACCTTTTAAAGGATCATATTTATAAAGCCAGCCTTGGATCCTTATTTGACATGGCTCCTGGGATTCTTTTTCATAATGGTGATTGAGGAGGAAAGAAAGGATCAAGGTTGCCATTAGATGTCTAGCAAAAATTGGCAAAAGATGAAAATGAAACTGAGAAATTTCTCAAAGCTACAAATTATGTAGTGTATCCATATGTGCATTTTGCTGGGATGCGTCTCTAGCCAAATAACAAATCATGCATTTTTCACAATAACTTTAAAAGTTTTTTTAAAAAAGTATTTTTACAAAAAACCTCCACTGGAAATATATGTTGCTATCTGAAAAGGAAACCATCAATTTTTTAAAGTACTGGTTTATGGAATCAACTGCATCTTAGGCTGCATCTGTACTGCAGAAATAATTCAGTTTGACATCACTTTAACTGCCATGGCTCAATGGTATGAAATCCTGGGAATTGTAGTTTTGTGAGACATTTAGTTTTCTCTATCACAACAAATTGTCACAACAAATTATAGCTCCCAGAATTCCAGAGCATTGAGCCATGGCAGTTAAAGGGGTGTCAAACTGGATTATTTCTGCAGTGCAGAGGCAGCCTAAATCACATTTTGTTGAGTTTCAGGACTGATGTGGGCGAAGTGTTCCAGCTAAAAAATTCTCAGGGAAATATTAATGTGCCTCGTTCTGTTGGTTTAAATATTTTATTGCATATAATGTGACACTTTTGTATGTTGTTGAATAACACTTTGGGATACTTATTATACCAACTGAAGGGAGATTCTGACCTAGCAGTCTGGAACCTGACTTTCTGAGCACCTTAGATATCAACTAAATAATTTCTTCCCTTTGTAATGCTTTGCAGAAAATTTAGAATTCCTAGTGCTGTAACCCTATTTTCTTACATTAAACTAAACAAACTTTGGAATGACCGTGTGGCTTTGTGTTGCCATTTAACTCAGACCTTCTATGATTCACAACAGATTTGTTATGTGGTAAAATCTTAACCAAGGGATAAGCCAAGATGAATTTGTCTTCTGATATAATTTGGGTCCCCTGAAGCTTGAAGTCCTTGCCAATATAAATAAAACTTTTCATCTAGAATTAGTAGGAGGAAGCTCTTGTTCTGTATCAGTCAAGAGAGGGTTCATTTATGGGTGCAGAAAAAGACAGAAAAACTAATTAATGGTGTGGATGCATTCAGTATTTTTTTAACTTTCTATTAAAAATATTTGTGTGTGTTTGTGTGTGTGTCATCTTGTTGTCTTTTGCACTCCTGCCTGAGATTGGGATGGTTCAAAATCTTTGCAAATATGAGCCATGATTAGTATCCAAAGCCGTTTATAGCCAAAATACAATTGATTCCACACCACAGGTTTTTTTTTTCATTTCTCTCCCTGTGCCCTTTTCCTCACACAGATCTTCACGCTGAATTTGGATTTATTTATTTTTTTGAGAAGACTGATAAGCAGCCCATAAAAGGGGGGGGGGGGGTCTGAATGCCCAACAAGATATTCAGAAGCACAGCTTTTGAAATGTACTGAAATGGTAGTGGCAATAGAAATATATGGTGTATTTTAATATTTCTATGCTGCTTTTCAACAAGCTTTATACTATGGCATGAGTCTCATATGTCCCTCCAGATGTTAAGCTGCAGTTCCCAGTAATTCTAGGCAGCAAAGTCAGTGGTGAGCAAAAATTAAGAGCTGTGTACCAACTACATCTTCAGGGCAGCGTAAGTCCCACCACAATTTAATATCGAAAGTTATGTCCAAACAGCAGAAATCTAACAATATAGAGGAGGCTGTACACTCCTATTTTAAAAGTGAAGTACCTCTAATAGTTAACAAAAAAGGATTTTAGTTACTTATTGCAAAGTCAACTGGGAATGGGCAGTTGTGCTACAGCAACTAAGAATAGAAGGAAAACCATGCAATGGGAAACTCTGGAAACCTAGGCAGAGGGCAAGGAAGTTACAATACAGTTGTACACATGTTTATCATGTATATCTCATTACCTTCATGTGAGACTTCCTTGGAATATGTTCAGAAGATTTCAACCTCATAGGAATCTTTGAATCTGAAGGGACCACAAGGGCCATTTAGTACAACCTTCTGCCATGCACTTCTGAAAAGTGCCTATAAAGCATTCTTGAAAGATGCCCATCCAACCTCTATTTAACCCACTGAGTTCCTGAGAGTCACTACAGGATTGCAGCCATAATCAGCTGCTGCTTTGAGCTTTTGTACAGCTAACCATGTGCAAGCCTACAGAAGCTAGTAGATGTGTATGTAGCTAGGAGTGATGTTGCAAATGTGCTATTCCATATACATATTCTTGAAAGCAGATCCAATTGAAACAGAAGTTTATTCCAATAGATAAGCTCACTTTAGAATGATAATATTTAATTTGTTGGGTGTATTTAAAGTTTCAGTTAATTACTAAGCTGAAGTTGAATGTTACTCGACTAACCTTGCTATACCAATTTACCATGTTTCTCCGCCCTGTGTCACTATAGAAAAAACAAAACTTTCACATGGGAAAAGATGGCATATGTTCTTCATATCAGCATGTTCATTATCGCTGTTTTTCTGTCTATAAAAAACATGTTCAGCTAAAATAAATAACAACATATCATTTCAATAGCGATCTTCTACATTAGGAATGGAGGAAAAGCCATGTGACATACAGCTTCCCCCAAGCATTGGCTGCCTCAGTCATTTGGCTGCCTCATGACAGTATAGATGTGGCTGTGCACTGATTTCTAGCTGAAACAAAAGATCAATCTATATTCCAGATACTAACCTCAGGATGGAAAGATAATTAAAACATCTCCCATCTTCAACAGGTTGCTGGTAATAAAGATTTTTGTAATATAACATTTTATTTCAGTATAAACACTCAAAGTCAATGTTACAACTTTTAAATCATGGCATGTTGGTACTAATTGGCCAAAAAGCTTTCAGCCTAGCTTTGCTTACTAAGAATATGTTACAAATCTTAACTCTTGCTTTTCTTCACTAACAAAGATTCAGGAAGGACTCAGCCCACGCTTTCTACGAGCGCGTTGATGACTAAAAAGGCCAATCCAAGATAAACAAGTCCAGTTACACCCAGTCTCCTTGGGTGATGTTTCCAAGTTGTGGTTCTTTCTGCATTGTCGTTTCTCTTCAAGACTCATTCGGCATGAGTTCTCGAAAGAGGCTGCAGCATTGTGGATAGTGCGTCTCCTTTCCTCCCGATATGAGGCCAGGGCAGACCATTGTTGGTGATCAATTTGGCCGAGCTTGAGATGTTGTTTCAGGGAGTCCTTGTATCTCTTCTTTGAGGTGCCCCTCTTATGCTGACCTGTGGCAAGTTCACCATAGAGTACTGTTTTTGGGAGGTGGTGGTCCTCCATCCTAGAAACGTGACTTGCTCAGCGTAGCTGCATTTTCAATAGCATGGCCTCAATGCTGGTGATCCCTGCTTGCTCCAGGATAGCAACATTCATCACATAATCCAGTGTATGTTTGGGATTGTGCATAGACAGTGCTGATGAAAGCGTTTGAGGAGTCATAGTTGTTGGCGATAGGTGACCCATGTTTCAGCCCCATAGAGGAGAATGGATGGCACAATGACTCTGTACACACTGATTTTTGTGCTTCGCCTCAGATATTTGTTACTCCAGACTCTTTTGTGAAGCCTTCCGAATGCACTATATGTCTTTGCTAATCTGTAACCTATCTCGTTATCAATCTTGGCGTCTGAGGAGATGATACTCCTCAGGTAGGTGAACTGCTGGACAGACTTAAGCACAGATTTGCCTATGGTGATGTGGGGATGGTAGTGCTCTTCCTGTGGTGCAGGCTGGCGTAGGACTTCCGTTTTCTTCAGTCTGACTTCCAGCCCAAACAGCTCTGCTGCCATTGCAAAGGAGGATGTTAGGCGCTGCAGAGCTGCTTCTGTATGGGCAACGAGGGCAGCATTGTCAGCGAAAAGCAGCTCACAGACTAGATAGTTTAGAGTCTTCATGCGAGCCTTCAGGCAGCTTAAATTAAACAATCTACAATCAGTACGGTAACTGTGAAGACACACCAACTAAAGGTGGTGGCAGGTTTGGGTGTGCAACACTGGTACCCTGGTGAAATCCAACTCTTGTATCCAAAAAGGCTGTGATGCTGAATATAGAGTTAATTAAGGGGGAAGTTTAATTTAAAGAACAAAAGTAAAGGGTTTTCTTTTCCCCAGCTCTAAATAACTTGCAAAAGGTACTTTACAATTTGGGTTTCAGCAATCTTCAGGGTGTCATCTCTCTGGGTTTGATCTTGTTTGATTTCCTCTCTCAATAAAGTTGGTGCAGGGTCTTTCAGCTCCTGATTCCTGTTTGTTGGTGGTAACTAATTTGGCTGAGGTGTAAGTAATGCCCTTTCCGGCTGTCTGGGTCTATTTTGCCACCAAAAGACTGCTCTCTGCAAGCTCACAGCAGAGACTGCCAGCACTAAAAAGCCTCCAGCAAACTACCAGAGCTTTTTCAGCCAGGGCAAACCTAAACCTGGGAAAAGGCAGGGGGTCCCTACAGCTCCTCCCACAACTAATACAAAGAACATTTCCTACACTAAAGCATACTATGGGCTTAACCAATATAAAGGAAAATGAAGGGGGAAACTCAGGCAGTTCTGGCTGGACATCACAGTAACGTATATAGATGCCATCTTCTTCTTTGAGATCTGCCGTAGCCCTTTGGAGCATCATGCTGAAGAAGATTGTAAATAGAGTTGGAGCAAGAACACAACCTTGTTTCACACTATTAGTTATTAGAAAGGGCTCCGAGAGAGCATCGCCATATCTGACTTGACCGTGCTGGCCCTCATATAGCAAGGTAATCATTTTGAGGAATTTGGTGGGACATCCTAGTCATTCCAGCATCTGCCACAGACCTTTTCTACTCACAATGTCGAAGGCTTTAGTAAGGTTGACAAATGTTACATAGAATCCTTGTTCTGTTCTCTACATTTCTCTTGCAGTTGTCTAAGAGCAAATACCATATCTGTAGTGCTCCTATTAGCTCTGAAACTGCATTGGCTTTCAGGGAGAAGTTCTTCTGCAATAGCAGGAACTAATCTGTTCAGGAGTATCCTTGCAAGGATTTTTCCAGCAATGGAGAGCCGTATTATACCTTGATAGTTTGAGCAATCAGATTTCACTCCTTTTTTCTTATACAGGGTGATGATAACTGCATCTTGGAGATCTGATGACAGTTCACCTTTTCCCCTTTTCTCACAAGGAGCTCATGGAATTTAGCATGGAGTACATGACCTCCGTGTTTCCAAGCTTCAGGTGGGATTCAATCAATTCCAGCTGCCTTGCCGTTTTTCATCTGCTGTATGGCCTTAAATGGTTTCTTCCAAAGTGGGAACCACGTCCAGTTCATTTTTCATCGGTTGTTGTATCATATGTTGGATAGCTGAGCCTTGGACTACTCGGTTGGCACTGAAGAGACTTTGGAAATGTTCAGCCCATTGATTCAGGATGGAGGCTTTGTCTATGATTAGTGTTTGACCATCGGTACTATATAAGGAGTTCCAAACACTGCTTTAAGAGCTTCGTAGAATCCTCTGGAATCCCCCAGATCTGCACAACGTGTGTCTTTTCTGCTAAATTGATCCACCACTTGTTCTGAATGTCTCAGAGTTTTTGTTGGAGTTTATTACATGTGAGACGGAAGGCTGCTTTTCTTACATGGCAACATTGCTGAGCGAGGTGTGCCTGATGAGCAGTTCTCTTCTTTGCCCAAAGCTCCTGGATCTCTTGGTTGTTTTCATCCAACCAATCTTGGTTTTTCTTGGTTTTAATCAGCCCTGGTGGCGCAGTGGTTAAATGCCTGTACTGCAGCCACTCACTCAAAACCAGAAGGTGGCGAGTTCAAGACCAGCAAAGGGCTGAAGCTTGACTCAGGCTTGCATCCTTCCGAGGTCGCTAAAATGAGTACCCAGATTGTTGGGGGCAAATAGCTTACAATTGTAAATGAAGCTGTTTGTTTAACAAATTGTAAGCCGCTCTGATAGTCTTGGCTGAAGAGCGGGGTATAAATAAAACATTATTATTATTATTATTATTATTATTCTTGCGGGAGAACCTGAGGGATTCTTCCGCAGACTGCAGGATACTGTTTTTGATATGTTGCCAAATCACTGTAGGAAGAGAATCTATAGGATGGTCTTCAAGTTTTGATTGCAGATTTGCCTGGATGTTATCTGTCATGGCAGCTTGTTGAAGATTGTTGACTTGGAGTCTCCTCTTTGAGATGCCACTCTTCTTAGGTTTGAGCTTAAGATGAAGATTTAGTTTGCATCTTACGAGGTGGTGATCTGTTTGACATTCTGCACTGGGCATCACTCAAGTATGATGGACATCGCGAATGTTTCTCTGGCGCACTAGAACATAGCCAATGTGGTGCCAGTGTTTGGATCAAGGATGCATCCAGGTGGTCTCCAAGTTATCTTTCTGCTGAAAGATAGTGTTTGTAATAGTCAGCTGCTGTTCTGCACTAAACTCTAGCAGGAGGCGTCCATTATCATTACAGTTTCCAACACCATGCTTGCCTAGAACACCTTTCCAGGCTTCGAAGTTCTTTCCTACTCTGGCATTGAAGTCACCAAGGATAATGATTTTATCTTCTGCAGGGACTTTTTGTATGAGGTGGCATAGGTCTGAATAGAATTTATTTTTCTCCACAGGGTCAGCTTGCATAGTTGGGGCATATATACTGAAGAGAACAACATGTGGGAGGCATAAGAAGATAATGCGATCAGAGTGACCTGTTGGCAAGGTTTCAAGTTTGGAGGCAATGGAGTTTTTAATCATAAAGCCTACTCCTGAAAGATGTTTTTCAGTTTTTGGTGTGCCAGACTAGTAGAGTGTATAGTTGGCACCGTGTTCTTTAAGGCTGCCTTCCTCATGGAGACGAACTTTACATGTCAATATTAAGTCATGATAGTTCATGGACTATTAGAGCAGAACGACGCTCAGGACGTCCACTATCTGCAGAATCTTGCATGGTTCTGATGTTCTAGCATGCAAACATCAGTCTCTTTTAACCTTTGGAGGCTGGTGCATGCCTTTGTATCTTTATTTTTGTTTGACCTTATCAGAAGATGTCTGTTGACCACGGCTTGCCAACCAGGTAGATGGAGATGAGCTTTCTTCTGGCCACCTTTTCTAGGCCCCTCTCCGTATGGAGCAAGGAGTCCTCTCCTTTAAAAAGGCTTTTCAGGATGCTGCTGAACAAGACTGTCATTTCCCGGTCAGTCTCGAGCGACCAAAGTCCTGAACCGCCTGCATGCAGGGTTGGGTTTGAGGCATCCAGTACATCTTTCACCTGCTGTTACATCCCTCACCTATCACTACAGGACTTTTTTGGGGGGAGGGAATCGGAAGTATCCTTCGAGCCTGTGCAATGGCTTTTTCTGGTGGAGCGCAGCGTGCACAGAACTGGCCTCACCCTTTAAACCAGAGGTTTGTCTGCCAGGGCCAAGCAAGCAAGGATGGTGGCAGCAAGATCCTCGGATCGTAGGTTTGATTAGAGTTTCCTTCTCTTAGATGGTTTACCTTACAGGGTTAGACGAGCACCATCTGCTTGGGTATGGGATTGGAGTTTTCCTTCTCTTAGGATGGTTGCCATAAGGCTAAAGAGCCCATCCAGCCCTTTGACGCTCTTGGTCAGACCCTTCAGTTGTAACCTGTCTAGCATGGGAGGCCCTACCAGTTGCTGTTTATGCCACCACCAGCATAGCTCACAGCTTCATTAGAGTACGCAAGCCTCCCCCCCCCACGACAAGGGGGTGTCAGTGGAGAGAAAATCTTAACTAATGTTAAAGTATACCAACGACCACTTCAGGGTGGCAGAAAGAAAAGAAACACCCTGTCTTATCACCTCACCCCCCTCCCCCATGCTATCTTTTTATGTCCCAGCCTACGATTTTCATTGCCCCATCCTGGATCCATCCCTTTTCACTTGCTGCCCCTCACTGCTGGAACCACCTTCCCCCACAAGCATGGTTGATCACCTCTTTAACCAGCTTCAAAACTGAGTTAAAGACAATACTGTTCAGGGAAGCGTTCCCAGACATTACATGATTGTTATCTAATGTTATTTTAATTTGTTGTCTGCTACATTTTATTGTTTGAATGCTAACGTATTAATATGTATTATATTTAATTTTTCATAGAATGTATGCCATAGGCAGGTTTATTTTATCTATTTTAATTGTATGTACAGCACTGTGTAAATTTACAGCACTATATAAATAAGGCATAATAATAATAATAATAATAATAATAATAATAATAATATATCCCGAGTTGTCCTAAAATGCATGCCAATTGTTGTAGCCATGATCATTAGGTTGGAATGGATTTTGTAGTGACTTCAAGGGAAAAAATGAGAGAGTAGTGGGAGGGCTTATTCTTAAAGCTGGTTAGTATGTCTGAAGAGATTTCAGATAGATGCTGTCCTGTTTGCAGTGGAAGTGGACTACACAGCCTACAGTCATATGTAAGTAAAACTATTTCACAGACAGTCATGTGGAATGCATGGGGAAGAGGGGTTACATTGCCTTAACTGTAGTAGGAAAAAAAAATCTGTTCGATTTGAACACATTGGCTTTGTTCAATAAATGCACTGAGAGTAAGTGCTCCCTGATGCAGAGACAAATATGAGGAAACAGACACTCTTGCTTTCACAAAAGGGTTGACCTTCATGTCATTTTGAACTACAGAACTCAAGTGTACTATTCCTTTTTTTAAAGCATGAGTCATATTTTGCATTTGGAGCTCTACTTCCTTTTCAGCTGCAGAAAAACTATAACAATAAGCTGTGAGCAGGGTTATTGGTGTGATAACTGGACTTCCTACAGTTTCTATTTCACCCTGTTCACATACTCATCACAGCAATGTTGAACTGACAAACAAGTTTAGCACTGAATGAAAGTACTGGTTCAGTGATGTGGCTAGAAATGAGCAAAGCTCTCCTCCTGTGCACCACACCACCTTGATGTACAGTTGTGTTGGGAACCACACTGTCTAGCTTTTTCCTGCTTACTTTTAATGTCTCAGTATTCATAGTGGTGTGAAGAACATTGGATCTTGCCATTTTGTTCTAGAATAAAATCAGAGCAATCTGATCTGATCTGATGCTGGTTCAAATTAATCTAGTTTTCTTGGTTACTTGGGATTTTATTGAATCATTTGCACAGCCCCGGTAACAATGTCTTCTACCATTTCATTCTGCTGCAAGTATAGACCTCATTCTCTCTGTTGTTGATGCACTGTAAAAACACAGGGCTCAATTCAAAGTGCACTTTTAAGCAGAATGGAGGAGGCAGCTGGGAGTTTCTTGAATTTGTATTCTTTAAGGCAAAACCTTGTTGATATGCAGACACTGGTATAAGCAAAATCATCAGCGTTCTGCCGAATTAATGTGATACTTGCATCATTCCTCCATAGAAGTATTTTTAATGTAAATAATTATTCAGAAATTCTCAGCAAGTTTTGTAGTGAACATTAAAATTAAACCTTCTCAGGGGGTGTTTATAATAAGTAAGAATTTAATTGAGAAGTGAGTGGGTTCAGGGTGATGAACTGACCTCTGTGAATAAATGACATTCATCATTGGATTAAGTGCTGCACAGGATTGGATCTCTTGTTTATGTTTTTGCCCTTAATAAATAGTGAAGGATGCACACTTGTGTCTGTTTACTGGGTGCCATGGGATCCTTCTTTGGCGTTCGATTTAATAGTGAGTAGTTCATTTCTGCGACAAAGTTGAGGCACACAGCCTTGCTTGATAGACCATATACTTTCTCTCCCCAATTGTGGGTATAGTAACTCCTGTTTATTCAAGAGGTTGTCACAAAGTCCACAGAGCTATAAATATCAGCACTCTAATTCCAATGTCGTTGTGGGCTGTTTGGGGCAGTGGGAGTGCCTTACTGCCACCCAGGTTTTCATATAATTTGAATGATGACTTTGTACTTAAAGCTATTCCTCCTTCATAGTAGAGTTTTCTAGCATGCCCAGCATACAACCCTGCTATTGATTTATACACATGTAGAGAAGTCGCTAGTCAGATTCCTTGCATTTCACTGGTCTACTTGGAACTGGGAGCCAATTATGTTCTTTGGCCAGAGCTCATATAATGCATATAAAAGCAGGCTTGTCATAGGCACACACAGTTGTACAGATCAGGTGAAAAAAGAAAAGTGAGCCGTCCATAATGTTTTTATTAAGATATTTTTCAGGCTGTAGCTTAGCTTATTTTTTAAAGGAAGAATATTTTACTCTGCCCAACTTAATTACAGATTGACACTGACTGAAGAAACTCCAGTTTGGCTGATATTTGAATCTGTATTAAAGTCATTTGTCCCCAACTTGTGGTTTTTCGGTGTGTGTGTGTGGGGGGGGATCTTCAGTTTGTTTGTTTTCACTCTACATTTCTTAACTACTGGTGGTTTGTCAAGAAGAACTAAAAGACATTAGTTACTTCTGTCACAGTAGAATACCATATTGTGTTATGTATGGCTGTTTTTTAAATATATATATATATATATATATACACATAAATCAACATGATGACAACCACACAGGAGTCAGGTAACCTCCATGCAGCTTTCCCCAAAACAGAGGAATGAATAATCCCCACTCTCCTTCATAGTACATAGTACCCGAGGCCAGAAAAGTCATTCTCGCAACTGGTGGGAAGATGCAAGGGTGTACACCTCTAGTGGTGAACATAAAACAAGACATTATTAAGAGTTTGAAGTATGTTTATGATGTTCAAAGATTCTTCCCTGGGATGACTGTCTAACTCTTCTTATTTAGAGGGCCTGAGGTGACTAGCTTAACTATACCTAATGGTAGCGCCAGTCCTACAGCCCCATAAAAATAGATATATACATAAATACAAGCCTGGTGGTGCAGTGGTTAAATGCCTGTCCTGCAGCCACTCACTCAAAACCATAAGGTGGCGAGTTCAAGACCAGCAAAGGGCTGAAGCTCGACTCAGGCTTGCATCTTTCCGAGGTCGCTAAAATGAGTACCCAGATTGTTGGGGGGCAAATAGCTTATAATTGTAAACCGCTTAGACACTCCTTAAGGGTATGAAGCGGTATATAAATGAAGCTGTTTGTTTGTTTGTTTTTTGTTTATACTGAAAATGATTTTTCTTAACATCAACAACAAACAGGTTCAGTGTGGTAGTAGTCCCTTGTGGAAGGTATTGTAAACAACTTGCCATGTTGTTGATCAGTGTAACAAGGCTGGGAATCACACAACCCTCCAGATGTTTTTGGATGGTGATTCCAAGTATTCCCCCACCACTGGCTATCCTGGTTGAAGTCCAACAACATCTGGAGGGTGGGAGGCAAATGGCAGGTGGTAGCCCTGATTGGCTTGTGGCCCAGCTTCCTCCCTATAGCTGGATGTGCTGCAAGGATGTCATCTGCAGGGACCACCAGGCTGCCTTTCTCACAAGGTGGGATTCAAGGCAGCCAGAGGAAATCTGTGCAGATGACATTTTTGCAGCATATCCGCTATAGGAAAATTGCTCAACACATCTCCACTGATTACCCCATTCTAATGGTACAAAAATGACTGTATCAAGGGGAAGGATTGCTATCACCTAAAAGGCAAGTTTTGAGTGGGATTTTGGTAACTCAACAGTCAGCAAAGACCTCTGACCTCTACAATGTCCAAAAACGGATTACAATAGTGTAAGTTGGACTGGTGTAGTGATTTGAGTGTTGAACTAGGACACTGGGAGACCAGGGTTTGAATCCTCACCCAGCCATGGATACCCACTGGGTGACCTTGGGCAAGCCACACTTTCTCAGCCTCAGGGGGAGGCAATGACAAACTCTCTCTGGACAGATTCTGCCAAGAAAACCCCATGATAGAATCACCACAAGATGGAAATGACTTGAAGATAAACAACAACAAATCCTAACAGGATGACAGCCAACCATCTTTAAATACTGAAGGGGGGGGGTCATGTAGAACTTCAAAGTAACTCCCATAACTGCCAAAAGAAATGGAGTCAAGGAAGATGTGAGCTGGCTGTTGGGAAGATGTAAGCTGGCTGTTCTTTTCAATGCTTGCGAGAGCAAAATCACTTGTTGCGTGGGTAGCAGCAGCTATAGCTCAGATGATCTTCTTGTTTTCCCTTTCCAGTCCAGCAGTTTCCAGCAAGCATTTAAAACAATAATCAGGCTCATGTTACCCCAGCTTGTCTTGTTTCAGCAGCATGCATGATGAATGGGACCATTGAAGAGCATCTTCTATTGTGTTATTGTCCCTTTCTTCTCCTTGTATGGCAAGGATACTGCAGACAGACCTGTGTGTGGAGTTATGGATATGCATGGTGGATATGTATCGAGGCACTGGCTCCAGGGATCGAGACTCATTTCAGCTTGTAGTTCTTGGGACCCTAGGTCCAAGCTATGCTGATGGGAATGGCATGAGCTAAAGAAATTTCAACCCAGTTTTCTAAACGATGGCACACACATTCTTGTTATTATGACTTAGAACATTACAATTGAGCAGAATGGGTGTTACTGCTTGCTGAAGGCAGCCATAATTAAGCTGTGGTGGAACTATATTCTGGATTCCAACTGAATGGCACAAAGCTCCACCAAAAGAAAATCAAATCCAGGTCATTGTAGAAAATCCCTTGCTCTTTCTGTCTGTCACACTCTTTCATACACACCCACATGCACCCTCATTCATGTGCGTGCATGCATACACGAACACATCTTTGTCCTTTTGTTCGATATTCTTTCTTTTCTTATTTAACTAATTAAAGAAAGTCCTATCTGAAGTCCATGTTGTGTCCTACTTAAACCACAATCTGCCATGTTACATATTCAAATGAGTCTGCTTCTGTCTAATAGATTACTGGTATGGCTGATGTAGAACAGAACAAAACCCATCACACAGTCTGAAAGTCAGAAGTGTGGGCTTTGCATTTCATCATTTGGAAGTTATAAATGGGAGTGTTTGGGCAAGGCTTCCTCCACTGTTCATGGAATTAAAATGTGAAAAGTAAGAAGTAAGGTGCAACAAGGTCCTCACTGCTTCTCAGGTGTTACCTCTGAAGATAATGTGATCAGAATTCAATGGTGTAGCTAGTAGGGCAAAGAACCTAATCCAGAAGAGCCTTCAAGAGTTTGGCAAACTTCTCTTTGCTCTATAGTGTAAATAAATTAAACCAAGCTTCAAGAAGGCCACTGTGGCAAAACCTTTGAGAACCTTCTGTTTTCATTTCTACAAATCTGTTGAATGGCTATGAACAGTTGCTTAAAAGAAAGCACGTGGCTTTTAGAGTACAACAATGGTGGAACAGTTAGAAAGAGAATGGAGGATAACTCAATCAGTATTGGGCAATCTTGGATGGGAAAAGTCAAACCATTGTATAAACTCTCATCTGCCACGCAGGCCTACATGTTTACTTTGACCAATGTGCAATATCTTTGAAATGAAGTTAATTTTACCCACAAAGTATATATTTCTATGGTACATACTGCTAGGATGAAAGGGTAGTTTTGAAAATGTTTACAGTGAGTAACATAGACCTCTATGTGTACCTCGTATGTGTGTTTTGGCTGCTCTTAATGAGACCCTATGCTTTTACATCGCAAATTGAATACTCTGTTGCTGTGGTATCTGGAATCCACCTCAGAATCTACCAAGGGGGGTGTCTTTGCTTGTGAGTAACTTTTGGTCTCAAATCATCTCCTGTCTAAGAGTGTACTTTAGTTGTGAAAGCAAACTATCCACTTCTAGAGATGGAATATGAGAGTGGAAACATTGACATAACAGCATAAAAACACTGGCATTTCAAACTTAATGGTAATATACATAAAATTAATTGAAAAGGAAAAAAACAGTGACTGTGTTTTGTTTTCAAAGAAAAGTACTAAAACTTTAAATCATGGAAAACTTTTAAGAGGCTAATAAATTGGAGTGATTCAATGAATGAGAGCATTCTTCTCCACTCCAGATTGCAGTTGGGATTGATAGAAGGCCAAAATGAAAATATTAGGTTCTTTCCGGGGGGAGGGCTGGTTTTCATTTAACTCTTTCTTTGATTATTGATTTTTTAAAAACACCTTGTACTTAGTTATGTATTTTTGATGCTCATCATTTAATGCTCCATATTAATCAGATTTTTGGCAAGTCAGTTGAAAAGAATATTTCTGAGGAGTTTGCAGAGAGTAAGGAACCTTCTTATCAGAGGGACAGAGAGTGAAGATGGAGTTCATCAAATAAGAATTACATCATGCAGACTTAGTTTTCCCAATAAGGTCCTTCGTGCAACATTTTAGAATAAATATGGGGACTACTGTCACCCAACTAATCATTAGAAAGGAGCAAAATACTATATGGACAAACAAGCATTGTTGTGAACATTATGTGCCAAGCTTTTTGGAAGAACTTTGTGCATTCAGCTCTAATCATCAATATTTAGACCTTGGTGTTAAATGTATAACATTCTTTAAAGGAGCTCATGCATTTACAGATGTATCCAACTGTGTGCACATTCCACTCTACCCCTTAAAACCCTTTAGGTCCCTTAGGCACATTGCTCTTTTCCTATGTTTATTAGGATCCCATTTAAATATACTACTTATAGCAAGTAAGAGAGTATAAGTTTTATGTATGGCAGGTGCTCCTAAAGTGATGTTGCCTGGGGGAAGAAGGAAAGCAAATTCTCTAGCCTTGCATCCATGCTTAGAGACCATTGCCGGCTCCTCTGTCAATGGGCTGGTGAAACTGCTTTGGGTTATAGTTTGAGCTTTAAAGGAGCTATCCAAGATATTGAGCACATTGGATAGATAGCTTTTTCTAAAATTCATACTAAAACCCAGAACAGATTGATAATCCTATTGACTTGGAAACCACCAGCTGCTATTGTCCATAGTAACTATTCCTGTATTAAAAGAATTTTGACAGGAGATATGAATCCTCATTTTGTGAATTGGATGTGGCCTATCTAAAATATTTGCATGAAGAGCCAGAGATTACATATATTTAATAAATAAATAAAATTACAATATTATTAAATGAACAATGAATCTGAAGTTATGGAAATTATTTATTTTTGCTAGATTTTCTTATTATCAGAGATCAGGGTTCATTTTATTTAATGTTTTTGAAAACCAGTTCCTGCACTGGAAAAGAGGTTCCTAACATGCAATCAAAAGCTTTACTTTAAAAATCTTTTGTACTGTTCTGGCTTTTTGTAGCCTGACAGATTTTTGTTCCTGGAAACAGATGTTCCATTTGATATAAGTTACTTAGTATGAAGCCAATTAGATCTGTTTTTCTTCTTAGGAGTGACTCAGAAAACCAAAAGTAAACTTTTAATTTCAGTGCAACTGCACGATGTAATCTACAAAAGTCAGAGACTTGCATGAAGTGAACACAGGAAAACTATTTCTCAAGTGTGGTGATGGGGAGTGGTTTCTTTGGAAATTCAAGAAATATGAACTTTGTTTATTCCCCACTCAACACATCCTACATTTCAATCTTCTGCCCAGGAGGAATTCCAAAATGTCTGCCATTTTGAGCATGACTAAGAAGCATGAATTATATTTATATTAGTGTTTTTAGCTTTTATTTTCTAATGTCCTGTATTTTTCTTGAATGTCCTGCATTTTACAGAGCCTTTGCAGTTATGACATTTGGTCATCTCCAGTCTCATGTCTTGCTGCAGCATTCTGAAGCATCAACACACTAAACTACAATTACTTTAATTAAGCTAAAACTAAGTGAACTAAATATGCTAACTAAAAAAATTAATTGAAGAATATTTTAAACTAAAGTGCACTTATTCTAAAGCTAATAGGGCATGATTAATTGTAGTGAACTAGTGAGTTGAGCAGAAAAAATGTATGAACTTATCATATTTGCAAACAAACACAACTGGATTGCCCTGATGCTGTCCCTACTTCACATGGATTAGCTCAGTGTTGTAGGATAGCGTTAATACGTATATTGTATGTTGACTTTAGCAAAAACAGTAGAAGCATTAGGACTGGCAAAGGAAGTTAAGCAAGAACAAAATAACTGTCTGACACAGCTGGCTCATTATTCTTGGTAATTTTATTGCCTGCTGGCTGGCTGGCTAGCTTAACAGGCAAAGGAGAAGTTAGGACTCAGGAACTGGCTGCTAAAGTTGTCACAGAAGAACAAAATAGACATGCTAATTGAAAGGTATTTCCATAGATGTCCTCTGTCCTAGAAAAAACCAAAATACTACAGGATGTGTAACCCATTTCCCCCATGGTTTAGAATGGCTGCACTCTCCTTATTACTCCAGTATTATTTCCCTGTCCTCCCAGTCAGAACACCTGAAGCAGCCACCTAAAGAAGTGGGACATCAAGTGTGTACCTCACATGCACTAGGTGCAACTCCTCTACTGCTCTTGAATGGTTTGCTATGGAGAGCCTATGGCAGCCAGAGAGTGGCTGGTTACACAGTCTTGAGCAGGGCATGGGCAGGCTCTGGAAAGCTTTGTCATCTAATTTTCTGCTGCGGTTAATGCCACAGCAAAAAATTATGTACAGATAGCAGGCAGATGTTGTCTATTGAAATCTGCACATTCATGCAGAAATGGGAAGGAATGAACATATACATGACTGACACTAGCTAGAAATACACTAATCTAGCACTTCTTGCTTTTAGCATTCTGGAGTGAGTGTGTGTTTCCTGCAAGTAATTAAAACAGTCCACTGGAAAATAGAGTTGGGCTGCTAAAAACCATACTGTACATACACTTCAGAATACTAAGCACATTTGGCATACAAACATCTATGAACTCAGGCTTGCTAGAGAGGTTAAGAACAATAAAAAGGGCTTTTTTGGGTATGTCCGAAGCAAAAGGAAGAAGGAGGAAACGGTAGGACCACTGCGTGCAGAAGATGGCAAAATTCTCACAGGGGACAGAGAAAAGGCAGAATTACTCAACACCTTCTTTGTTTCAGTCTTCTCAGAAAAGGCAAAGGGTGCTCAACCTAAGGATAATAGGAAAGAAGACAGAATAGGGGAATTTCAGCACGGAATAAGTAAAGAGATAGTACAGGAATACTTGGTTAACCTAAATGAATATAAGTCTTCAGGACCAGATGAACTACATCCAAGGGTATTAAAAGAACTGGCAAATGTAATATCAGAGCCATTGGCAATAATCTTTGAGAACTCCTGGAGAACAGGAGAAGTCCCAGCAGACTGGAGGAGGGCAAACTTTTTGCCCATCTTCAAAAAGGGAAAAAAAGAGGATCCCAACAATTATCATCCAGTTAGTCTGACATCAATACCAGGAAAGATTCTGGAGCAGATCATTAAACAGAGAGTCTGTGAACATTTAGAAGCCAATGCCATAATCACAAAAAGCCAACATGGGTTTCAGAGAAACAAGTCTTGCCAGACAAATCTGATCTCTTTTTTTGATAAAATTACCAGCTTGGTAGATGAAGGGAATGCTGTGGATATAGTATATCTTGATTTCAGCAAGGCCTTTGACAAGGTTCCCCATGACATTCTTGCAAACAAGCTTGTGGAATGTGGGCTAGACAAGGTAACTGTTACATGGATTTGTAACTGGTTGACTGAACGAACTCAAAGAGTGCTCAACAATGGCTCCTTTTCAACCTGGAAAGAAGTGACCAGTGGGGTGCCACAGGGCTCTGTCCTGGGCCCAGTCCTATTCAATATCTTTATTAATGACTTGGATGACACAATTGGGGGCATACTTATCAAATCTGCAGATGACATTAAGCTAGGAGGAGTAGCCAATACTCCAGAAGAAAGGGTCAAAATTCAAAATGACCTGAATAGACTAGAAAGCTGGGCCAATGCTAACAAAATGAAATTCAATGTGGAGAAATGTAAGGTACTGCACTTAGGACACAAAAATGAAATGCACAGATATAGGATGGGGGACATCTGGCTGAATGAAACTACGTGTGAACGAGATCTAGGAGTCCAAGTAGACCACAAGTTGAACATGAGTCAACAGTGCGATGCAGCAGCTAAAAAAGCCAATGCTATTTTAGGCTGCATCAATAGAAGTATAGCGTCTAGATCAAGGGAAGTAATAGTGCCACTCTATTCTGCTTTGGTCAGGCCCCACCTGGAATACTGTGTCCAGTTCTGGGCACCACAACTCAAAAAAGATGTGGAGAAACTGGAGCGAGTCCGAAGGAAGGCAACTAAAATGGTGAAGGGTCTAGAAACCATGCCCTATGAGGAACAACTTAGGGAGCTGGGGATGTTTAGCCTGGAGAAGAGAAGGTTAAGATGTGATATGATAGCCCTGTTCAAATATTTGAAGGGATGTCATATTGAGGAGGGAGCAAGCTTGTTTTCTGCTGCTGCAGAGACTAGAACGTGGAACAATGGATGCAAACTGCAGGAAAAAAGATTCCACCTCAACATTAGGAAGAACTTCCTGACAGTAAGGGCTGTTCGACAGTGGAGCACACTCCCTCGGAGTGTAGTGGAGTCTCCTTCCTTGGAGGTCTTTAAGCAGAGGCTGGATGGCCATCTGTCGGGGATGCTTTGATTTGGAGTTCCTGCATGGCAGGGGGTTGGACTGGATGGCCCTTGTGGTCTCTTCCAACTCTATGATTCTATGATTCTATGATTCTAAGGTAGAAAGTATCAGGTATACACCAGGTAAGGTAGAGGTATACTGCTACCTTAATGAAGTAGATGTGTCCATGGGCTTTACCTCTAACAGAAACCTTAATAACAGAGGTAGAAATAACAGGGGGAAGTTCCTATATCACATACATACAAAAGAGCAGTTCAACATGTTTCAGCAAACTTTTTATTCAAAACTAACATTATGCACATGTGAAATGAAACATTTAGGCCAGGTAAGCTTTGAATAAGCAAATGAAAATGTTTTGACTCTTCTAGGGACTACTTGAGCTTCTTCCAAAATGCATCTTGGGGTGATTTTTCCCCCTTTTGTCAGCCTCCATTTTTCTTATGATTCCATTTTTCTGGCAAAACTTATAGCTCTATGCTTTTTCAATATGCCAGACTATCTGGTGAAACAGCCACATCTGCTTTCCCCTTTTCTTTCTGTGTTGCTCTTCACATGCTCAGTAAGGTCCAAAACACACTGCTGAAATAATCCAGTTCGACACCACTTTAACTGCCCTGGCTGAATGCTAGGGAATCCTGGAAACTGTAGTTTTGTGAGACATTTAACCTTCTCTGTCAGAGAACTCTGGTGTCCCAATAAACTACAGTTCCCAGGATTCCCTATCACTGAGTTAGGACAGTTAAAACAATCTCAAACTGGATTATTTCTGCAGTGTGTTTTGGACCTAGGTGAGTCTGGAGGCAGCTACTCTATACCTTGCCTGTTGTATATAAGTACACACACACAAGCTACAACAGGGTCACCTAGAGTAGAATCTCATTCTCTCCCAGGTCAAGCTTTATTGCACTGTTTATTGCAACCCAACATCTAAAATCTGTTTTCCTCCAGGACCCCCTTCTTCATTCTCCCAATGCCAATACTGCAAAGCAAACAAGCAAGCAAGCAAAAAACTTCCAGCTAGATAGAGGACAAGAAAAGGAGGAGGCTGAGTTAAGCTCCTGAAAAAAAGGTTTTGCAAAAAGGAGCAGAGGCTTTATTAAATGTTAACATTTTAAGAAGGTTCTCAGCAGAAAAACGTACTAACAAGTTTTTTATTTGTGTCATTAAAAGCCCGAACAGACAGGCCAAAATAAAGCTGCTTCAGGTCACTTTGGATGTATGCTATTTAAATGACACATGCATTGTAAGAGGACAGAAGCTGTGCAAAGCTGCACTCCAGTCCTTAAGACTGGAGCATGGCTTTGGCGCAGCCTTCAGCCTCTTAGCGCAAATGCTTCATTTAAACAGCACACCTCCAAAGTGGCCCAAAAGCTTTATTTTTGCCTGTCTTTTCGGGCCCAAACTCTCCTGGGCTATAGTCCACATCATTAGATGTCTTAGGCCCTGTACTAATGGGCAGGAAGGGGCGGCAAGATGCCGCCCTTTCTCCCCTGGATCGTGGCCATGCCAACCAAATGGTGTGGCAACAATGTGCCATGAAAAAGGAGCCATGAAACATGAGTCCTTTTTTGGCTGCTGTCGAGGCGCCATTAGCACCCTGGAGTGGTGCGGTGACATCCTTTGTGCCATTTGGATGCATGTCATCGGTGTGCGCACCATGTGAACACACACATGCATGCCAAAATGACACCCAGACAGCATGGTAGGGATTGGGAGCATGTGGACGCTGCACTCTCCCAAGCCCTAAAATTGGCCCCAGGCGGCCTTAGTTAACATGTGTTTGTCTAGGAAAGTGTATGTTGTGCTAAATCTATTCATTGTTAGGGACTTTCAGAAGTTTGCTACAGGTATTACTGTTCCATCAAGCAAATGCTGGAGGCTTGAACAAAACAAGTATCAAGTTTCAGTGCATTTATAAAGTGGAAAGCCTCAAAATCAAATTAAACACTTTGAAGGTGAAGGCAATGCTGTAGCCAGCTGGCAGACAGACAGTTAACGCTTGCTTTCCCCTTTCAGCTAGTGATTTTTATGTTCATACCCTGAAATTAGCCCTGCCAAAGAAAGTTCTTTACTGAAAATAAAGAGGGCTTCCTCAGGAAATTGTGGGTTATCTAGCAGTTCTTCATGTACAGAACAAAATAGGAAAATTAACTCTGCACAAAAGAAGTCTGAAGAAGCACTGTATGATGTTACGGTAAGCCTTGTTCTGTGTGGCAACATTCCAGAAGGCAGTTTGGTGGAAAATGCTAATGCTGTTTGATGGAGAAGTGGCTGCTAAGGTGATATGATTTTCTGCCCTTGGGATCCTCTAGGGCCCCCCTTGGCTGCATGAATAGCCAAAAAATGAACACACATACAAGCATACATGCAAAAATAAAACCAGAAATTGATTTTTAAAAAAAAAAAAAAAAAAAGGTTAAACAATTACTGTATTAAAAACTTAATTGCTCTTCTTGAAGGCTTTAAGATGAGGCAATTCATTTTAATTTTCATTTATTTATTTGATTGATACCCCGCCTTTCCTGCAAAATGAGACTCAAAATGGCATACAGTATAGTGTGGACCCTTTGTATCAGAGGACGGCTGATTGGTAGATTTGCCCATGAATCACCACACCCTGTATTATTCAGTGGTGGTGCATGGGCATAGTTGCACTGATGCAGCCTCACATGCATCAATGCTACTGAATAATAGCAGGTGCAACCACCCATGTTTTTGCCATCCCTGGGGAGGCCCAGAACTGATGCAAAGAGTCCACTATGTCACAACAGCTAAAACAATATGTGATGCAAAAGTTTTTTTAAAACAAACCATCAATCCAACTAAAGTTTTGTTTTTATGACATTAATTTAAAACAACTAAAAGCACATAAAACTCATATTACATAAGCAGCATCCCCACTTCCTATCCTTCTACATCAACCAGTAAAAGGCTGCAGGGGCCAACAGGCACAGCTGACACTACTCATGCGGAGCAGCTGGAGGTACAGCCATTTAAGGACTGCATTGGCCTCTCAACCCTTGCCACAGCAACACAGTCTTCTGTGCTGCCTATAATTGCTGTGATTGCATTTTGCCTTGCCAGTGTTGCTGTGTTTAGATCTTGGTCTGTCTCCTGACTCTTATCTCTTGTCTCTGGCCCACCGGACTCCTGGAACTCTGCCTTGCTGTGCTTAGCCCTCAGTCTGTTTTCTAACCTTACCCCTGCCTTTGGCCCATTGGATTCTCTTAAGTACACTATCCATGTCTTGGCCATGGCAGTCCACCTTGGAATCCAGCCCATTCATGCCTTGAGCCTTGATAGTTTTCTTGAAACTAGGGTATATAGGCTTGATCCCTTTTCTTTAAGTCATCCAAGCCCTTTCAGCAGCTTTAATTAAGCTAATAAAATTTTCCTATTGAATATTGATTGTGGATGCCCTCTCGGGATCCTGGCATTTGGGGTAAAAGCATCTTCAGTTTTAAAAAAGAACCATACAGAAGTGATATGAAAAATCTGCTTGAGTGCTTGAAAAGATGCCACCTATTTGGAAACATTACTATTCATTGGTCATGCCAGCTGAAAGCATTCTGCAACTTGCAGGCCAAAAAATAACTTTTCCAGGTTCTGAGTTATCAGAGAATTCTAGATTTGCCTGAATAAATCAATATTTATTATTTATTTTTATCCCACCTTTCTCCTGATATTGGGACTCAAGGCAACTAACAATACCTTTAAAACTGTACAAGCTGAAAACAACACAAAAGCATTAAAAGGTAGGTACAAGTTTAAAAAAACCAATTTTTTTTCAAGTTAGAATAATTACACATTAAAAAATTAAAAGTATTAAAGTGTATGTGATTCAAAAGATCCTGAGGTGGCAAGAAGGGAGAGCCCTAAAAAATTTTTGTATGTTGTTACCATTACCCATTTTATACATTATACCAAAGCAAGCCAAGCGTCAGCATAGTGAAGCAGTTTGAGCGTTGGACTATGATTCTGGAGACCAAGATTTGAATCCCGGCTTGGCCATGGAAACCCACTGGAAGAAATAGGTAACCTGTCAAAGGTTAACAGCAGCAACACATTATTTAATTTGCTTTAAGACAGCTTCCTATAGCACCAGATAGAAATTACTACTTAATGGTAGAACAGCATCAGAGAAAAATCTGTTTTTACTCTCAAAGTAAAAGCAATTAGCCAAGATAAAAAAAATCTCATAGGAGCTGCAAGAGTAACAAGTATGCTACAGCTCACAAAGAAATCAGCTGCTACAGAGGTCAGGGCTCCTGCACTATTAATATTTGTATATAGGAGTGGGGAGGATTTTAGCAACTGCCCAAAGAGCTGCACCTGCAAAAATTATGTTGGTTTTTTCCACAACTAATTAAAGTTGAAGAGCCCAGTCCTCTTTTGCAGCTGCTTGCCTGATCTCCTTACAAGTAAGAAATATAAACCCAGGATGATGGATGACTATATTTAAGCACCCACCTCTGGTAGGTGCCTCCCATTCTCAGCTACCAAAGAGGTGAATCATCAGGCCAGAAGAATGAAAGGCATAAAGACTGGCTATAGCAGATAGGACCATGTTTTATACAACGGGTTTATCAGTGTTGTCATGGATTATCCTGTAATAGCCTATCTTGTGTGCATATGGGGGTTGGAAACTTGTAGGCACACAGCTGAGTTACTGTCTCCCACATAGATCTCCTGACAGTGCCCCACTTCTGACCTTCTCTTCCCACCACATTCCTGTACTCTTCTGTGCTGTAGATCTTGCAAGTTAGGTTAGCTAGAGGAAAATGTTTAGCATAGGAAGTAATCTGGTGTAATTCATGTTCAATAAGGGGTGTTGTCCCGCAAGGAAGAAAGTATAAAACTAAGGCAAGCTTTTGTTCAAACTCCTTACTTACCCAGTGAAAAGAATGGGAAAATGTGTGTGTGTGTGTGTGTTTGTAAAATAATCCACATAATTGGCTGATGCAGGAATCCTCCTGAAAATCTGTGTGTGTGTGTGTGTGTGTGTGTGTTTAAAGGTTAAAATGAGCTCCAGGTGAAGAAATGCAGACAGAAGCAAAGGACCCTGAAGAGAGGGGAGGAGGAGACTAAAGCAGCCATCACTATTTAAAACTGAGTCCAGATGGCATGGTACTGGTGTAGAAGGGTAGTTATGTAATCCCTGTTCCTCATGGTTGGGATCTAGTTACCAAGTATTGAATGAATGTTTCAGTCTTATTAATAATCTGGTTCATGACATGTTACTTGCCATGTGACCAGTTCTAGTATGAGGTAGGGTGAGATGCTCACCTCAGGCAGCAGCAGATTTTGGGTGTTTTAAAAGGGTGGAAAAATGTTAGTTACTGTGCCATTTCTGTGTTTCTATTGCCAGTAAGAGGTTCTTGGGGGATCTTCCAGTTCATGTCCTGAAATAACATGGTTACTTTTAGTGACTTTGTACCTTGATTTAGGTGGGTCCTCCTCTGCCTCAGGCAACAAAATGCTTTTAACTGGCCCTGCATCCTGTGCTTTTCCTGTGTGTCTATTGAGATGGGAACACTGAACTTGGGGCTGGCACAAAAGGTAGTTGTGGAGATGGGTGATCCAGTGGTACTATGTATTACTAGTACACAGAGCTTGAGAAAGTTTTTTTTTGGGGGGGGGGACTTGTTACTGCCTGGATACCCAGCCACTTTGATCAGTGAGTGTGATAGTGCTGGGATTCTGGGAGTCGTAGTGCAAAAATACCTTTCTCCAAGTTCTGCTAATGAGTCCAACTAGTGGTACCTATTTTCCCCCTCCCCAGTGGGCTAGTATGCTACACTGTTAATATGAAGATCACAGATTTGGAGAGTGACAGGGAGATTAATCCAACCTCCTGCTTGATAAGAAAAACACTGCTAGAGTATTCTCAACGTATGAGCCCATCTCTCTCACCACCTGTCTAGGTTGGACTGCAGGGAGTGTCGAAAAAAAAACACTGGGAGGAATGGCGACATACTGAAAATGGAAAAGGAAGTTTCTTGTACTATTACATTCTTGGAAGCCCTTTGGCGGATTTAGGTGTAAGTGGTTCAACACTGGATTGGGCTGCATGACTTCAGTTCTACATAAATTTACTTTTAAGAGTACAGTAACTCTCATTTAAATAAGTGCTGAATTGGGCTTATTTCTATGTAATATACGAAGGACTTTTATGTAAAAAAACAGGATAAAATTAATAACATTTTTATTATCAGATTGCATTTTATCGTTGTTGCTATTACTGCTGTTGTTTCTAATTAATACATTAAACTAATTAATACATTCTAATTAATAATGGAGTAAGCAATACCATATAGTGATGCTACACATGGTATTGTTTACTCTATACAATTTTGTCAACAGGACTGAACAAACAGAATAATGTTTTACATCCTTTCCAGATAACAGCAGAGGAAACCAAATTCTATTATTAGTGGTATAGTTGTCACTAACCCAAGTCCAGTGCCAGTAGTGAAATGTCTCCTCTTGACGTTATGCAGGAAGGGTACAGTAGCTTTCTAAGGTACAATCACAGCTTTTAAAACTTTAAAAGTACCATATATGGATTTGGGTTTTAAAAAGTGATGCATTTTGAAGTCCTGTTCATCTTGGGAAACACTAGATGTCCTGCAAAGGAAGTTGAAAGGGACAAAATCAGACCTTTTAAATTTGCAGCTCCCAGAATCCCTTGGGCATTGTGATTATGGCTTTTCTCTCTCTCTGACTGTGTACAGGGAACCTGCATGATCAGCTCTAAGAAGCTCTCTGATGTGCCAATGGAAAATTCTAGCCAACAGGTTCCATATATGTGATCTCTGTATGAACTGTACAAATCCATAGTTACAACTGGTGCGCAAACCGAAGACTAGGGTCCCACTTAGTAACAAAATACTGCATTTAACCCACAATGTAAATCTGCAAACACAACAATTTGCAGTGGCAATTGCAGAGTTATGATTTTTAAAAAGAAAAAAGAGGCAGTTTAGAAAAGAAGGAATGCCTGATTAGCAAAGAGATACACTGGAAGAAACAGCCAACAAACCTAATGTGGACTAGACCCAGACTTTGTGCCTGTTGGAGACAGCATCTTCTGAGTAAAGTTCTGCTCTGCTCAAGGGACACTCCTGCTGGTGGAAGGCTGAAGCTGACATCACCAGATCCAATTAGATCCCTTCCCACTGTTTTATAATCTGGTCTGAAATGAAATGACCTTTCAGAATGTGGAGGGGTGTTGCAAGGGTAGGTATGGAGACAACTGACAAAAATTACCACCTCCTCCTCTACAAGAAGAATGCTTTTACAAGGGGGTATCCAAAAGTTTTAATGATCACCTTTTAAAAAAATTGACAGAAAGTTTGTTTTGATTTGTAGTTGTTAACTTATCTCTAGGTAGTCACTATCTGGATTTCTACATTTTTCCCAGCGTATCTTGACCCTCCAATTCCTGATATTGTAGAAGTCTGCAGATTGCGCCTTACGAGGGGGTATCGTGGAGTAATAATTATCACCTGGAAGGAATTATGGCATATTGATGAAATTTTGTCAGTGTCATCATTGGTCCCTAAGTGCACGTTGCTGAGAAAATCAACTCATTGCGTCCTTTATTTTTGTGACTGGCTCTGCCAGACGTGACTAAAGTGTAAAATCCTCATCAGGCGCAATCTGCAGGGTTCTACAATATCAGGTATTCAGAGGGTCAAGATACACTGGGAAAAATGTATAAATCTAGATAGTGACTACATAGAGATAAGTTAACAACTACAAATCAAAACAAACTTTCTGTCAATTTTTTTAAAAGGTGATCATTAAAACTTTTGGATACCCCCCTGTAGATCAGGGCAGGACATAGTATGATCCTGAAGATGCTGAAATGCAAAAGCCCAGGTTTCCTTATTGTAGACTACAGTATGCTGCCCACATTGCCTATGCCTGTGTTAGAGAGGAGAAACATCTGTAAACAGCAGCCCACCTATTCCTGGAAAGTGAAGTCCAGATCAATCTCTTTATGTATAAGAGGGCTTGCTTGTGCATAAAGTGTTCATATTTCTTTTTGAACATGATTTTAATTGACTGAACTTTACTAGAAAGTAATTAGTGTGTGTTACTGCTATACCTAGATATTAAAAAAAAGGAAATAATGAGCAAACACCTTGAATGTCATTATATTTTAAAGCACATTTTATTTGAACAAGGCATTTTTATTTTTACAGATGTTTTTTAACAATCACGGTTTAATACTTGAGTCCCAATTGCTAGTCTCAAATGGAGAAAATCCATGGAAGCAACTGGATTTATACAAGTGTTGACCTTCCACTCAGTAACTGATTCAATAGATCTATTCTAGCTGGGACTAACAATTGGATTTCGATCTTGAAAGGCAGTCACTTTGCCACAAGTCCTAATATTAGGAGCACTGGGGTGCAGTGGTTAAATGCCTGTACTGCAGCCACCCACTCACAAACCACAAGGAGTTTAATACCAGCCAGGGGGGTTCAGGGTTGACTCAGCCTGGCATCCTTCTATGGTTGCTAAAATGAGTACCCAGCTTGTTGGGGGCAGTTAATTTACACATTGTAAATTGCTTAGGAAGTTCTTAATTGCACTGATAAGTGGTATAGAAATGCACTTGCTATTGCTATATTTGACAAGGGGAAAATAGGGAAAATAGACAATTTGTTTTATATTACATATATGATCCATTCAAAGTTATGCCATTCACAGCCTAACTGTATGCAGACTTTAGGTGTGCACGGAAAAGAGCTTAGAAGTAGCTAACTCTGTACAGTACACTTCTTAGAAATTAAGGCCCTGTTCCATCTCTGGTAAACATACACTGACTCAAGGTATAGAAACCATTAATATACCTACATGCATACAAAATATGATTGCCTATGTTTAGCTGTCACCTGCATTTGTGGCCTTTAGAACAGCTAATGCAGTATCAATGGGTACCAAAAGATTTACCAATTAATTTCTATGCATTAATCTGCTGATAAAGGCATATGAGAAGCTACTTTTTTGCTTCTTTTGGTCAACTGGCAATCTGAGTTGAACAGTTCAGAATAGAATTAGCATCACTGATTGTCTACACCAAATGTACAACTGAATAGTGGTTTAAATGTTTAGCAAAAAATTAAATAAATCTAAAAGTTATTCAATTCTCACACTTGCTTTCCACCAAACAAACATGTTGAAAGTATTCACTGCACCTAGCAAAGCTGCCAGATCCATTTGTTCATCCAAAGACAGAGAATACTGTAACAGTTAACACCAATGCAGTTGACATTAACACAGTTTTCAACTATTCCATTATAGCAGTAGTATGATCCCACTTTAATTGCCAGGGCAGCATCCTATGGAATCACGGGATTTGTGTAGTCGGGGCACTTAGAACTCTCAGCCAGAGCACTCTAGTGACTCAACAGAGTACAAACCCCAGATTTTCATAGCATGCAAGCCATGGCAATTAAAGTGGGATCATACTACTATAATTATGTAGTGTGAAAGGGCCCCAGGCCCCATAATAAAATAATGACAGAATATAGTTTTTTACGCTGTTGTAATTGTTGTTTTTGATGTTACATTGATTGTATTTTTTAACTTGTTGTAATCCCGCCTCGATCCAGTGGGAGAGGCGGGAAATAGAAATACATTATTATTATTATTATAAACACAAACAACTTCTACATTGCTACTCCAGGACAGAGCTCCATGAATGCACCAATGCACATATCAGGTTCTTGTGACCATCCATTTGGAAAGGGAGAAATAGCCCAAAACACACAAAAGGATGCCGATGCCCTCACTAGTATCTTCTCTTCCATGGAGTAAAGATGCTTCTGTAGACAGAACATCACCATGGGTTTATTTGTACTCTTGTGGTCACAAAAAGCAGGAGAATAAGGTGTGGATCCAATTCCGTAGGCTATATTTGAGAGGAGGGCAATGGCAAAACCATCTCTGAGTATTCCTTGTCTAAGAAAAGCCTGTGAAATTCATAGAATCACCCTACGTCAACAGGGGATTTGAAGGCGCACACACACACAATCTGCTATGTACCAAGTAGGACTTGAAGGTAGGAATCCCCTCATGAGAATTTTTACCTGAAATAGCATTATTTCTAAATCAGTACCAACCTTGAAGATCAATACCAATTAATTTATGAGCTTTAGAAACAGATTTAATTCAGTAAAAATGTCAAGTCTTTTCAGATGGTCAACACATAATTTATGCAGGAATTAAATAGTGTGCAAGTGAAGAATTCTTCCTTCAATGACACTTTGGGGACAAATTCACATGATTATTTTTGAGGTAGAAGTGTCACCACAAAATACTTTTTCCTTTTTTAAAATCTGTACAATATAAGAATGTTGTGAGTTGGCACCCTATGCTGTAAATAATCAGTATTTCCCCCCCTTACATTTTATATCTAGCATGCATAACTATTTTTTAGATACTTAGGCATGAGTATCCAAATATATTTAGTATAGGGGCAAAAGGCAATGGGATGCAAATCCTGAATATCTTGCATGGAAATAAGAGTATTGGGTACACTGAGAAATTCAGACAGCTGAATGACTTCTGAGGACCTAGAGTCCTAGGTAATCTAGTTCTCAAAATACCTAATAAAGAGGGAGAAGCTATGGAGGGCCCAACAATCACATCTACCCCATTTTCAAGCCCCCCAGATCTCACACATCCACTTGTCCCCAAACTAGAAATAATCAGAGTGTCAAGTCTAGTTTCAGTGGGAAAGACTATTTCAAACCCAGAAAAGTGCAAGGGCACCAAATTATCTTTAATGGGAGAACTGTAAGTCCCCTCCTGAAAATTCTGTGGGCATGGTTCTCTTTTTTCCACTAATGGTGGCCCTATAATCTTTAAAGGGGGCTTCTTTCAAGATGTGCGTGAACTCCATGCTTACATTAACGAACAGCTCCTCCAGATGAGAAATAAGTCACTAGAAGTCTCATTTTTCTTCTGTAAAAAGCTATTTTATTTTGGACATCTACATGTTTTCTTCAAGAGTATTTCTTGGGGATTCCTGTCATTACAAAGGACTTTTCATGTCTACTTCCCTGGTCACTTTCAATTTACCCAGTGTTTTCTGAAATGGCATATATCTCTACTTGGTTGTTTGTATTATCCTAAACCTAAAGATGGCTGCAGCAGATAAACAGAGCACATCCAGGCTGTAGAAAAACTGCTCTTTGACACTAGTTTAAGTGCTGTAACTCCATCCTATGGAATACTGAGATTTGTAGTTTTACAAAGTCTTTAGCCTTCTTTCCCAAAGAATGCTAGTGCTTCACAATACTATTATTCCCAGGATTCTGTAGGATGGGACCATGGTAGTTAAAGTGGTGTCAAACTGCATTATTTCTACAGGATGCACCCAGAACTTACACTTCCAGGATACAGATTCAACAGATATGAAGCAAGAGAAGAGGAATTTTTGCATAAAAATGAAATTATCCTAGTGTTTACTTAGTGCAATTTTGCTCAAGCACTTTAGTACTTCAACAATACATCCTGAATAATAACAAAGAAGGCTCAGCCAAAATTGATTAAAATCAGTTTCTGAAATGTTGCATGAATGGCACATTAGCAGTGGGAGAGGGAAGAGGAGGAATACAAGGAAGGGAGAAAGAGGGAAACCCAGGATCTGTCAAAATATAATGTGGATGCTAACCAAGGAATACACAGGGAAAATAAAACACAAAGAATGGAAACTCTTTATATGTCCAGAGATTTTTCCCTCTTCTGGATGAGCCCTTAGTGTCACATGTAGTGCAAAAATTGTCAAACCAGATGAACATGGTGCTACATCCTTCCAAAATGTCACAATAAATCTTACATTTTAAGATAAGCAATGGCAACTTTTGTTCTGACAAAGGATTCAACAGATGGCAACTGGAGAAAGGCTAAAACAAACATGTGATATAAGAATGGAACAGGATGCCATTCGTAAGAACTGGTAACACATGGCTTTTATTGTTTGTTTTTGTACCAAGAGCTAATATTCAGCCTGTATACAGACATGCACAATTTGAATGCTGAACTCACTGGAAAAGCACACAGAGTGTTTTGTACATATATGCTCCAGGGCTGATCTAAGAGAAACTTACCATATTTGCAGCAGAAAACAGCCATGTATGGCACTGAGTGGCTGATCCCATGTAATGTCTAACACCTCTGTTTCCCCAAATCCTTCTTCTTGGAGTTGTTGTTGTTAAAGAAATCGGAGTGTTGAGGGTGGGGATTGAAATATAATTAAGGTGGAGAGTGAATATTTGAATGTCTAAATATTCATGTTGTGCTTTAAAATATTTTAATAGTCCACTTGAAACATAGGAGAGGGGAAAAAAACTGACTAATGAATTAGCATTCAATTTGCTGCTGTGCCTGTCAAATGAGCTGCTAAAAGGGGGGAAAGATGGGTTATAGATGAAAAGGAGGGGAAAACCAGGAAGCCAAGGTGTGCCTATCTGTATACAGTCTAATTTAAGCAACAGCAAGAGAAAAATCACTAGAAGTAAACAAGAACCAGTAAGCAGAAATCATTTCCTTTAATATATAGTTGACAGATATGCAGCAAAAGGAAGAAAAAGTTCCCCAACATTCCAATAAAAACAATTTCTTGCCTTGCAGGAACAGTCCAAACTTTCTCATTGCTCAGGATAGGAAATGAAGTATCCCTTCCCACATTGCACCATAGTGATGGTGACACCACCACTAGATATTCAGGCTCTATAAAGCAATCTTTCCACTAAGTTCTTGGCTCTTAGAGTCCTGTGGACAAGTCCCTATGGAAGGAGTTAGTAGAAAAGGCACCCATGATTTGCCTAGCCACTCTTCCCATAAAGTCTAGCTCCAAGGACACATCAGAGCCAGACTTCTATATTGTTCTGTGAAAGCAGAAGCAACTCTCTAGGAAAGGTGGTGGAGAGGGGGGAGACAGGGAATTTCTGCATTCAGACACAGCACTGCTCATGGTAACAGCATCACTCCTCATTTGAGGAAGCAGATCCAGTCTACAAAAGCTTATACTACAACTTCTTTCACAGTTAGTCCCAAAGGTGCTACAAGATCCCTTTGCATACTGAGCATCACTCCTGTTCATGAGTCAGCCCTGTTGTCTTCATTTCTTTCTTTCCAGTAAACCATATTCAGTCTGTTTGTGTTTTTACTTTAAATCAAACCTATCTCAGTTACTGGATTGGATGCTAAGATTTCCTTCCTCTGACAGAAATAGCTTCCTCCATTGGAAAAAAATTATTCAATTAAGAAGAACCCCCAACTATATCTGAGGTGGTAATCTTTAGTGTTCCAGATGTTTAGAGCTACAAATGTCAGCATTCCTTAGCAATGATTATGTTGGCTGTAGTATCAAGAAGTAAAAGCCAACTGGAGGGCCTAAGAATACCCACCTCAAACACAGGGAAAAAAATCTTTGGGGCGGTACAGACCGCCTAAAAGGGGTGATCTACAGCCACCCCAAGAAGTGGCGAGATGGGTCCAAGGCTGCCTCACCGGCAGCCTCAGAGGCCCCATCCCGCCGCTTCTGCAGGCCTGGGAGAAGCAGAGAACTGCTGTTTCCCCGCGGCCTGCAAGCGGGGTGCAACAGGCACCCTGGGCGGTCGCTGCACCCTGCTCTCCTTGTCACTGGCAAGGAGCGAGGGTCTAAAGGCCACATCAAGGACCAGGCGCTAAAAAAGAGCTCAATTTTGGAGCTCTTTTTCGCGCTGCGGAAAGGGCGCACTTGGCGCCCTACCGTGGTGTGATGTCAGGCACGTGCAGCATTGTCTAAATGCTGCGCACACCATGACAACAGCATGGCATGCCCGTATGGACGCCATTTTAAAATGGTGGCGTCTATACACTTTAGGGTTCAGGAGGGACTAAATGCTGCGCCCTCCCAAACCCTAAAAGGCCCACAAAGAACCCTAATCGCACCTCTTCGTACCCGTCTGTCTCGGGCCTAAGTGTTCTGTTTAGATCACAAGCTCTAGTGCAGGATCAAGATGAACAAAACTAAGGAGTTTAGCACATGAACTTTACAAGTGTTTCAAGCCTCCTGGGCTGGAGCCAGGATGCAGGATTATCATATGCTAAATCACCACCTAATCACCACCTGGCATCAGCCCGGGTCCAAGTCAGGTCCCAGCTATGCTCCACCAGCATTTTGTCAAAGTCGGAAGCTTTCTGGCTTCTAAAAAGTGCAGGCGGAGCATGGCTGGGACCCGGGTGGGTGGCGATTAGGCAGTGATTTAGCATGCGATAATCCCCGCCTCCATCCCATGTCCCAGCTCTAACCCAGGAGGCTTGAAACACTTTTAAAGTTAATGTGAAAAGCTCCCAAGACAGAATTAATGGGAGTTGAAAGGATGCAGTTATGCAGATAAGAGCTAATGCATAAATTCCATGGATGAATAAGCCAGGATAAAATTGGTGTGTGTATTTATGTGGAGAAAATTTAATGTGCACAGCAGGCAGATTTTGTTTTCCTCTGGAAAGGCCATAAACAGGCAAATTTTATATTCCTCTGGATGCCTGGACACATCCACACAACTACATTTGTCCGGATAAACAATGCTTCTATCCTCCATATGGGAAAAAATCTTTAAAATATTCAAAACAACATATATAGTTGTTCAGCAGTTATGGCTTGGATGATGGATTGCAGAAGACTAAACACTTGTGTATGTGCATGGAAAGAATGGCAATCATAGGCCTTTGCATTACTACTCCTGTTCTACATAATAGCTACTGATGGTTGATGATTTATGATGGTTAATAATAGTACCAGCTCCAGATGCCACTGATTTATATCTAAATCTATTTGAAACTATATTTATACAGCAGAATGGTAATGACTGGTGATTTACTAAGTTTATTATGCTTCATTGTTAAGTCTATTACCATTACAATTTTTGATTAAATGATACATATACAACTCATAGCAATCTATATCTGGTTTGTCCAATGGACACATTGGTCACCACCAGTTGAAAATCAAGAAATGTGTTTCAGAATGTGTATGACTTTCTACTTAATAAAGGGATGAGTATTTTTCTATCACTGCCTTGTTCTATAACTAGCAACAGATGTTGATCTGATGCTTTGTTGGTGGTGGCAATTGGTATTGAAATTAAAGCAGAGCTTTTGTTCCTCCTTGCACAGATGTTTCAGAATACCAGCTGGTCCTCTTACCACATGCTTTATATATTTAGACTCCTTTCAGTCTCTGTTCGCATTACTGTGTGTGCATGATTTCATGCTTCCTAGTAATGATGGAAGCTTCCTGAAATTTCTGTTTTCTCGGTTATGGACACATGCACACAACTATGAAAAAAACCAACAACAACCCATCCTCTGTTTTATTCATGGCAGAATAATCTCAAGGGTGGTCCTGCACAGTGTCTGCAATTTAGGCACTGTGATAAGAAAGAAATGCCAAGAATTGTTAATCAAGAAACCAGAACAAACAATGAATGACAAACAACGGTGGCAACCCAACACCTGTGAAATATTCATGGTGCCCCACAAGAGGTGAGAATCCTCCTTTCCCTTCAATAAATATTCTTCTTTCAAGTAGAAAAGAAAGGAGCAATCCGTTTCTCCTTGCATGCATATCAGGACCCCTTTGACACACACTAGAAGACTGGAGTACATGTTTAAAACATCTCTTGTTTAGCTAGGAACAGAAATTTTAATATACTGAAGACAAAATGGAACCATTCAACCTGTTAGTGGAACTAACCAAGCCTACCAAATCATGGTGGGGGGGGAGGCACATTGATGGCAAAACAATCTGGAATTGAAAAAATGCATAATGAAAGCTATTTCCTTATTGCAGGTAACACTTCTGAAGACAAGATTACACAAAGCCACATGTAGCTCTCTGTCTGTTAGCAGCAGGAATGGAGCTCCTTTCCTTCCTCTTTACCTTCAAAAGCACTGAATGGCACTGAGAGATCAGAAAACAAAGCTTGCAATCTATCTTGCACAAATAGGCCTCACGGTAATGAATGAGACTTGTGAACAAGAAGATCCTGGGGACTAGTGTACAATTTGAGAAGCCAAAATTGACCCCATCCTCAAGGCTCAGGCACATCAAACAGAGGAAATATCTCTTCTTTAGGTTGCCAAGAAAATTAGGAATTCCCTTTCAGCTTCGCGTCGACACTTCAAAGAAAGAAAAGAAAAACATTCAGTACAATGAATATTTATCACTATTATGTACAACCAGGATCTCCTCTAAAGAGTATGTGGCAGCATGCACTCATAGATGCCCTGAGCAGTACTATTAGACTTTCTTAGGTTTAAAAACACAAGTCATCTCCAAAGTTTGCTAGCCATTTTTTGTATTCCATTAGTGTGCTTTTCATCCCCTGCATTCTTTCTTATGTATGGCCCAATCATCCAGGGGACTGAGTCTAGTGCTGTCTTTTGAGTAATGTCTTCTCTTCAGTCTCTCAGTACAAACGAGCATGCAATCAAACAGAAATGAAACATGCAGAGTTTGATACTCTTATCTAAGCCCTCAGACAGTCTCATGATGGCTACTTTACGTTTGAAGAAAAATTCCAACATCAACATTGTACACATCAGGGCAAGAATGGGTACAATCACCCAAAGGTGAGTGTGTTTCATATAAAAACAAATTATATATAGAGAGAGAGAGAGAAAGAAAGAGAAAGAGAGAGAGAGAGAGAGAGAGAAAGAAATGTTTTAGAAACAATTTATAGTAGCAAAGGAATAAATTAATTATATGAAGAATAGCCACAGTATCATTTTTTATTTTTCATTTTTCTGTAACATTACAATCATGAGCCTCCTTGAGGGTTCTTGTCTCTTGCATAAGAACAGGAAAAGAAATGTTTGTTGTCAAGTCTTCCATAATTTACACAAAAATATGTCTATACAAAACAGCTTGCTTTTCCCTCATGAAGCAAAGAATATACAGACAGCAAACATAGAAGACCTGGACATTTTATGGAGAAGGCTTGATTAATTAAAGGCTGACTGATAAAAAAAAGTTTTGCGTCCTTAACTACTGCAACTATTACAGTTTTATGCAATGGTGCAATTCCAGTATTTGCACAAAAACTATTCTCATCAACATGAGAATTCTTGTACCTAAAAGCAAGAAATATCTTCCCATCTCACAAGAACAGCCGCCATTTTTAGAAAAGCAACAGTTTATATCCTTAGCATTATATTCCAACTTCTTTCTGATCATGGCAGTATGCCCAATGTTAGGGATGATGTAATTTGTAGTACACAATATCTGGAGGGACATCAATTTCCCAGCATGGCATAAATATGTAATGATTACATTACTGACAGTTTAGTGCAAGGTTGCACAATTCATAGCCCCAGAGCTGAAAACAGCTTAAAGACTGGTGTTCTTCTACACACATGCTTTTTGATCTAGAAAATGAAATTCAAAACATAAAAATACTTTTGGTTTTGATGAAAGCATGTTCTATTTGCTCTCTAGACCACAAAATAGAGGCAAATGAAACCAGCTGGATGACAGGTTTTGGAAAGAATATAAAAGGGTGAGGGGACAAACAAAAAGATGGGCTGGGTAGACTCCAGAAGGATATAACAACGATATTCATCAGTGCAAAACTGCAACATCAGGTCCATTTTGTTAAACTGTTGATTAATGTGTACAGACTAAAACATTCATCTTATTAGCTTGATATTAGGGAACCTTTAAGATGTGTGGGTAGAACAGACTACTTAATGTGTACTACTGCATTTTGATAGCAAACTGGACAGCAGCATTAAAAATTAGTAGCTTTTCATTGAACAAGACCTGAGCCTCAGTCTAAAAAGGTGCTTATATAAAGGTGGATGTGGAAAAGACTACCTGGAGTTTACCCAGTTTGTTAGTGTCTCTTGCACTGCATGCTCATGCAGTAATGATCCTATACAATGGCATCTTTAATAGTAAATTCTTACTCCTGCTGGACTGAAGTTATTTCTTGCTCATTTGAAAGACAGCTCGCTCTGAAGGAAAAATGAAAAGCAGTAAACTCTTGCTCTCTTTCTCTCTCATGTTCTTGTTCAGTGTCTGGAGACATAACTCATTTACTTTTTTAAAAAAGCATAACAAATGCACTGCAGGATAAGCTTTCATGGGCCACACATACTTCATTAGATGCATGAAGTCTTCAGCTAACTGGGTAGGTAATTAGGTATACATACCATTACTACAGAGAAAAGAAGAAATGCTTCCCCAAGGCCCAGAAAAGCAGATGTTGCAAAAAATGTATTAGTTTTCAAAAGTACCACAAAACTCTTTATAGTTTGTAGCAAGAGTCTCACATTTTTCTGGACTCAATCAGTTCCTCAAATACAATGAAAAACAGTTTTCTGTTTTAAATACATTAAGAACTGAGTCCTTAAGACTGCTGCCTTGGAGTAAGTCTCATTCTACTGAAAAGGGCTTACTTTTGTGGAGTGTATATAGGATCAAACAATGAGACAAGCATGTTTGTGCAACTGCATCTTTAGAAGAGGGTAGAAAATATGTTTCACATACAAAGGTTCTGTACACTGTAAATGGGATAACTTCATGTCTACATCTCTTTGGGTCACTGCTTCTGTACCCATACTAGCAACCACCACCAGATGTAATATAGCAACAAGACACAGAGGTAGAATATATCATTTTGGTTGAAAGGGGAAAACCATAGGGGCAGGATGACTTTATGACATCGTAACACCCTCCACCTAACACGGAGACAGCTGGGTTGATGTAGTCTATCAAACCTTGTATGTGGCCATCATCTGTTGCATTGGGAATGCAGAGCATACACTTTACTTACCTTCCTAAAATGCTACCAAAGCTAATATGGCACAAAGTCATTCTAGGTACCATTCAAATTGGATACAATTTTTGTAACTGAGTACTAAAATTCAATACTGTACCAGATATACAGCAAAGAAATAGCTATTATAATTCACAAAATGTCTGTAATAGTATCACTAGTGAAACTCCAAGGAAAATAAAGGTTAATTTTTAGGATTGCTAAAGCTCATGCAATTGTTTTGACAGCCGAAGCACAGCCAAACCCCTTCTTCCAGTGTAAAACTATTTTCAGTTTTTGTTTTCAGTGTCACATTTAATGATCTTCTTGACAGCTTCTTGACACTATTGTATGTATCTATATATGTGTGTGTGTGTATTAACATAAAAGGACTAGTTATGACAAAGGGAAGTCCAGAGGCCCAGTGGGATTATATTCTTTGGGTAATGCACAGCAGTTCCAGACATTTGTTTAGAGTATGTCAAGAAGACCATCTGGTTTTCTAGAAAATCTCTATTTTCAATTTGTCAGATGTTGCATTTAAGTCCAGCTTAGCTATGTAAATCATTCTAAACATGTTTGTATTCATAAAAGTCAGCAATGAATCCTTTTAAAAAGATAAACCATTTTAGGTAAAAAGTCAACAAAGTGGATCATTTAAAGAAAACCTTAGAAGCTGTCAGTAGAACACATACAATTAGGAGGTAAGTTTCATAGAAATCAGCAGGACCTCTTTTCCAAGTGTTTAGCTGTGATCCCATGTTGTTGGAGTTATCAATTACTGAGGAAATGTTAAATGGAACTGCTTCATGTTAAAGTTGTTTTATTTATTTTTCTGGCCCAGGGAATCAATCTGGCACTCCATGAAATGCCAAGACTCAAGACCAGGGTTTTAGTTGACAAACAGTTGTATTGGTTTTCTTGATTGTCAAAGCATGCAAACTGTCTATGTAAATTATGGCGCTAAAATATATCTTTGCTATAATGATGATGACTTCATGGAGCTTGTCAACAGTATGATGTATCTACAATTTAATACAGAGTTTGGCTAGTTTCCCTGTTTGAATTGCAACTCCCAGAATTCCCCAGCCAAAGTGGCTACAGAGTTTTTGTTTTGTTTTTTAAAGAATTCTTCCAAGCTTTGATCTTATTATGCTGCAAACACATACAGGTACTGTGTATGTTAAGGAACAGTTAAGGGGCTTATTTCTCAGCGGATAGGGATAAAATTGTATTGTAAATGATTTTTCTTCCAGTAGACAAATATAATGCCATTGATTACCAGAATGCTGTCTTACTTTGCTGATGCTTCTCTCAGCTCTTCATCCAGTCTGCATGAATAAAAGTTTTTTGATGTTTCAGGGGTGGGCAGGAAGAAGCAGCAAGCAGAGCATAAGACAAATGCAAAGGAAAAGCAGAGCAAAGATCAAGCAAGGTACAATAGAATAATCATCACTTCTTTCATTTTGTTCCCTCCTCTCTCTAAATTTGGCTTATCAGGAGACAGGCATGTAAAGCTGTAGCAAGGGTCTAGGCATGCATGCTTTACAAAGCTGGCAAGAGTGCTTTGACTAAATAAGCTGAAGTTTGGTGTAGATCAGGTCATAATATTTCCAGTTTAGCAGACTGGTTACAGAGCTTGGAAAAATTGCATTGTTGGACTACAACTCCCTGAATGCTCAGTTAACGTGGCCACTGGACATGCAAGCTGGGTGCTTTGAGGAATTATACTCCAAAAAAGTAACTTTCTCCAGCTCTTTATGAACATATAACTGTGCTAGTCTGTTTGAGTATTTTTTAAAGGGGGTGAGATAACCATGGCACCTTAAAAATTATTTTAGAATAGCTGTGAACTACATTCCATGTCTCCAGTGGCATAGATGGTGTACAATATTCAAGCCCCAGTGTTACGAGCACAGTTGGATAGTTGCAGAGATTGATGTGAGATGAGACAGACACAGAGAAAATGACAATTGTTAAGACTGGTCATAAAACTTTCAAAGGAATGGTTTAGAATAAATATATTGGCATCTGTAATGTAAAATACAGGTCTGCTAGGTTGCAATGCTAATTGCCTTGGAAGAAAGAAAATTCTATTGAAGGCATAGGGTTTTTCTTGAAGAAGAAGAAAATTATTATATTCACAACTTTGATGAAAAGCAGCCTATTAATATATGTAGCGTGCCAAGAAGCCCATTATTGCTGTGAATTTCTCTGCTCAAAGGCTGGCAACAGTGAATATATACCAATTTAGTTGTTTTCCCTCATAATTTTCTCTCAAAATTCCTTATTTCACCACAACCACTTTGAGAATAGTGAAAGAGTGTCCTGGAAGACTGAAGTGCTCTTGTGGTTGTATATTGCCATTTCTGATGTCCATTTATTCTTTTGTATAGGGCTTGCCAATTCTCCCTATGTAGAATAGAGAAGGGCATTGTCAAACTCTGCAGGTATTCAGAGACTTGAATACTGTGATCCATCAGTGCCCTTGGAAAAGTGGATTTTTATTCATGAAAATTCATGCTAAAAAAAACATGTAAATTTAAAAAGTGACATAAGACTACTCTTCCCTCTTTTCCTCAAAGATATTTCCAGCTATAAATGAAACTGATCTCATTTGCATGGAAGTGGAGTTTCAATGCAAAGAACTATAGGGCATGAGATTTCTAGCTGCTGGGATCCTGAAACAAAAGATTTCTCATACATCTTCACTCTTTTAGAAACATCAGCACAAGCTGCATCAGAGTAAGAGTATTACCTTACTCTCCTCTGAAAAGACCTGTCTTCATCATACCTTGCAAGATAAAAGTAAGTGAACGACAAAACATATGAGGTCAAATAATATACACCATTGTTACATTTATCCCAAATGTTCACTTCTACATCCAAGTTAGCAAGAAACCCTATTCTCAATGTCAAATAGTTTTAAAACAAAGTTGTAACTGATAACCTGCAGCAGAAAAATACCCAATGTCTTTTTTGCTGTTTTCTCCATGACAGCTTTCAAAATCAGAGAATGACTGGTCCAAACGAATCAAAGACAAGGAAATCATTTGCATCCTAAGGAGGTTTATTTATTTATTTATTGCTTTAAAGTCTCTGCTGAATTAAACACTTCGACCAGCAGTAGAGGAAATTTGCTGGACTAGCAGAGGACTATACAAAAGAAGGATTTTATACATGGACCTGAAGTGAATGCAGAAATACAGAATGCAGAAAAGGGATTATTATGCACATTGCTAAGCTTGTAAGGGCCAAGAACCCTACTGAACACCACAAGTTAATGCCACAAGTTAAGACATTTTCAAAATCTGATGGTGATCCAAGTATTTGATAAGGAAAGGAGTGCTCTTATTTTCATAATCCTCACCCAGAAAACAGCAGGAGTGTATAAATTGCACCAATACTAATAGTGGATATGTTGATGTTAAATAGTAACTTTAAATATCCTAAGTTAGTTCTATTTCAGTGCCAGTGGAATTACCCCAAACTGGAGTATAGCGGCTATTCTTGGAGATTCGTCTAAATTTCAGTGGACAATTGACAGGAATGCCCTGGAACAAGTAAAAAGCTTTATGTATTTGGGGCTGATTTTCCATCATTCCCTGACATGGAAGCCTCTTATTCAGTCTATTTCTTAAAATGTGCAAATAAGCTCATCTGCAATATTTTTTTTCCCAAAGGGGGGGCCTCTATATTCCATCAGCAATTAAAGTATTTAATGCCAAAACTGTAGCACAATTATTATATGCTTCCAGTATCTGGATAGAAGGTTTATCTCCTGAATTGGACAAACAACAAACCAGGTTTGATTTCCAAACTGTTTTCCTAATTGTGTGCTATTGCTGAAAACAGGGGAAATCCACTTATCTAGTAGAGTTTGGTGGCTAGCCCTTAAGTTATGGATGAAGGTTATAGTATTTGGTAAGCGCTAGGTCTCCTTAAACAACTAGTACAAGATAACTGTGTTAGTACCTGGTCCAAGTATGTAGCAAACAAAGCTGCATCTATTGGCCTCTTCTCATCTCTTCTTTCACATTTGGACTCAGATATTGTTCCTAAGTCTGTTAAACTAAAGCTACTGGAGATAGCTTTCTGTGAATTGTGTTCACCTTTTTAAGTTTCTTGTTTCCCCAGTATGATGCAAATATGTTATGATGGCCCTTTCCATTTTGCCAATTATTTGGTGAGCCTGTCTCTTGACAAATATTGCTGTTTTTTCTCTAAGGCAAGGTGCAATGTATATTCTATAGAACTACTTCGTGGCAGATTTGCCATGTAATAAATTGGAAGTAGAGTCTATGATACATATTTTATTGCACTGTTGTCTTTATAATCAGAGTCAACAAGCCAAAATCTATCCATTATTAAGTAAGCTGAAAGGAAGATCAGACCTTCTTATGTAAAATTCTTGCTGGAAGATAAATGTCTGAAATTTCTTTCTGAGGCAGCTAGGATTAGAACCCTCTATGTACAAAGAGACAGTTAGAGTTGAGGGATTTCCATGATTCTTTTATTAGTGTAGGGAATTTTATATTTGGGAATTTGATGACATGTATATTTTGATTGTATGCTTAAATTTTGGGTCTATGGACTGTAATAAATTATGACTGACTGACTGAGATTCAGCCAACCCATCCTGCCTTCACTGTTTCCACTTCATTTCATGCTGTTCCCACTGATGGATTTCAGACAGAATGTAACAAAATACCTTTTTCTTCTGATCACAAGTTCTTGGACATTAGCCAACATCTTTTATGGTAATATTTTGTACTCTGGATCATTCTCTGTCCTTTGGGAGGGGAGGCTAACTCTTTAACTCATGACAATGAGGGTTTCTCCATTTTAGACATCCTAATTAAGAAGTCCCAAGCAAGAGTCAGGCATATCTGATGCAGACTGCAAAATTCCTAAGTGAAGACTTTCAATTGGTGCAACATAGCTATTAAGATTTATAAAGCAAAGTACATTGCAAAGAGTGAAATATGAAGAAGTAAAAAAGAGAGAAAATATATTTGTTTTGCAACAAAAAAGTATTCGGATATTAATCATTTCCTTCTGACTAGCAATTTCTGCATGAAGAAAAATATTCTTCATCCAAACATCAGTTTGCTATGCCTAGCAGTGAACTATCCTCATTCAGATACTATCTGCCTCAGGTGATTATTTGTCTTGCATTACATTGTTCCTCAGCAAAGAATAAGAATCTTATGAGAGTGATAGTTTGGGAAAGTGAAAATTCTATCACCTTGTCAAAAAATTATGTAAAAATCACAGCTTGCATGTGTCAAACCTATTTATCAGCACACTGCTGAAAGGTGCTTGAATAAAGAATGCACCTTGATTTGTAATAGTGGATTTTCTTAACACAACATGGCTTCAATTTTCTTCATTTTAATGATGAAGAGAATAAAATCTTGAAATATGAGTACACTTTTCTCCATATTGTCAAATTCTCTTAAAATAAAAAGGGGGGAGGGAAATCCACACCATGTTTTCTAAATAATGGGTTGGCTCTTCATTTTTGTTTTTTTGTTTTTTTCCCCTCCTCATCTTCCCTCTGCTTTCTCTTTGCAGGGAGGACCACACCTTGAATACAAATCTTCCCACAATGATTCCACAAGCAGAGAGATGAGGAGAGGCAATATTTCCTGATTTTCCCCTCCTTCTGCAGCCACAAAACAACTTCCCCCTCTACTCTGGAGGCTTCCCCAATGTTCCAGAGTTGATTTCTTTTGTGGGGAAGAGGGACTAACTGATAGTCATCTCCTCCCCTGTTCCATCAGGATGGAAAGTCTCAGATGGATGGATGGAGTGCATCCATTCATGGAAGGAAGATCCTGAGTCCAAGTGACTCTATCTACTGTAACTCATACCATCCTCTACAGAATTCAGGTATGGATGCTCCCCATTTTTAGTTTTGCTAATGAAATCACTGCAAAATGTCCAACTGGTACTTGGATCTTTGGAAAAACCAACAGAAATATGAAATAGAGCTCTTAACTCTTAATAAAGGCATCAATTATTTCTAATGTTGACATCCTAAGTGCTCAACATTATATACATAAACTTTTCATTTCTGTTCAAAATCTTGTATGTTTTGAAAATATTAGCAATAATTAATTAGGAAAACCTGGTTCTGAAAGACATAAACAATCATCCTAAAGTATAATAGTTCTTTAATTCCATAGAGGCAACATATCTCATAATTACTTTCATCACTTACTTGACAATACTTTCTGGGATATTTACATATTCCATTGGAATTAGTTCGCTGAGCTCTGCCAAAGTGCTGACATATTGTATCTTACTGCTGAATTTTGAGCTGGAACACAAAAGTACCTTTAAATAATTGAGCAACAGACATATTCAAATGTGCAAGAAATTGCATATCATAGTAAGTCTAATAATTCACTCCACACTCATTAACAAGTAGCTAACAATGCAACCCTATGCATATCAATTCAGAAGCAAGTCGTAATAAGTTACAATTAGTCAATGGGATTTGCTGCCAGGTAAGTGTGTATAGATTATAGTCCAAATTAGCCATTTATTTCACATATAAGTTTCCTTATGAGTCAGCATGATATAGTGGTTTGAGTGTCAGATTACGACTCTGGAGACCTGGTTTCAATTCCCTGTTCAACCATGAAACCCACTGGGTGACCTTCAGCAAGTCACATGCTTTCATCCTAAGGGGAAGGTAATGGCAAACCTCCTCTGAACAATTCTTCTGAAGAAAACTCCATGAGAGGGTCGCCTTAGGGTCGTCATAAGTTGGAAACGAAGGCAACCAACCACAAAGGATGATACACATACCAGATGGGGTTTGCCTTCACCTTCCTCTGAGGCTGAGAGAGTGTGACTTGCCCAAGATGACCCAGTGGGTTTTCATGCCTAAGCACCAATTGAGACCCTGGTCTCCAGAGTTGGAGTCCAACACTCAAACCACTACACCATGCTGGTTAGAATTACATTTCTAACCAGTAGACACTGAGGCTGAAAGGAGAGGGTGCAGATAAGAAATCTACTGAGAATACAGATTTTGACAAGGGCTTAGCTCATTGCTCACCACTACACTATAGTAACTCTTACACAGGTTCTTCTGAAGAAATGGTTTGATGTCTCCACTTTTAACATCTTTCCTAATCTCAGGCTTGGGGTTGTTCTGTTTTTTTTCCATAGTGCAAAGAGTTATATACAGAAAGACATCTGACTAGGCACAAGTTCAATAATTTTTTGTGTGTTCAGGACTGGTACCTTATAAAAGGTCGTGTTACTGCTAGAATTGTTCTGATAAACCAAGAGGGATGAACAATGATGAAGGATTTCAAATTCTTTCTTAACCTGTGTTTGAAAAGAAAACATATTTTAAGCATCTTTAGCTTGAGTAATATGGCCAAGAAAAAAGTTAGTCATGCGTAGATCATGTTCATACATTTCCAGGAAGAGATCCATGCATTTTTGACAAACAACCATAAATGAATCATTTTCCCATTGTTCAGTGGTGAGCCAAAATATGTGCATTAGTATATATTTTGGACCTGTTGTAGGTAACAGGTTTTCTACTTTTATTTTTTAAAATCACCATATGTGTTTTGGGCCCTTAACACTTAACAGAGCTAGAAATAGCTGTTGCATTTTTCTTGAAGTAGGCACTTGGGACTTGCTGTAGGCAATACTTGCCACTCCTGAACTAAACCCAAAGAAGTCAGAAGTTCACTTCTTTTGTAACCCCCTCTCCTTTGGGGGAACAGAGGGTTGACCACAAAACAAGGCATAGGAAGGCCTCTATACATCTGGAAGATTCCAGGAAAAAATGGGGAGAATGCAGTGCATGGGAATCTGAGGAGATCTATGGAGGCTATTAAACTACTTTGGGAATGGCACCCAGCAGGTAGGATGAATGATACCCATCTTTGGTTCAGTTCTGGAAAACTCAGCACAAGTGAGACATGTCAATTGATGTTTTTGCATGTGATGTTGAACTTCTTTTTCTCTGCATAGAACAACTACCAGTCACCCAGTGACCTCAGCACCAGCGTTTAGGTTCACCTGACTTGCTAACCACAAACCCTTTCATACTACATAATTATGGCACTATCAGTTTACTTTATCTTATGGAATTCTGGGGTTTGATGTTTAGGGATGAGTATTTAGAATTCTCTTTCAGAGAGCTCTACTGCTTCACCAAAGTATAAATCCCAAGATATAAATCCCAAAGGGTGCAGGCATGGCAACTGAAGCCGAATTATAGTGCTACAATTGTTTAGTATAAAACACAAAAGAAAATACTGCCAAAAGAGAATATTGAGAGCACAAGCAGTGGTCTACACACCGCCTATCAATCATCTGGTAACATCTTTTCATCCAACCCAGGCCTGGCATCCTTCTCCTTGGTGTTGCTCCATTCAAGTAAACCACCATATAGTCTTCAGCTACCATCAGCTCCAAAGTGCTTATTACATATCTGAACAAGGGGAAAAAAGAAGAAACAATAAATGAAAGAAGAGAGAGGAGTAATAACTTTCCAACCAGTTCTGAATTTAAACCCACATAATGTGATCTTATAACATAAACAGCAAATAAAGTTTCCAGAAACTTAGGGGCAAAACAGATGGCTCTGAAGCAGTGGCTACTAGCTGCACCTTTGTTCACTGGATTGGGGCCATGGCAACCGCAAAGTGCTGCTGCCTTTTGTGCTGAGGAAACGACACCTTTGCCATTGCTGTGGCATTTCTTCAGCGTTCCTTTAGTGCAGCGTGTGTAAATGCTGTGCCGCCAAAATGCCATGGATCTGATGCACACACATCAGACCACGCAGCTTCCCAGCAGACAGGGGGTGTGCTGCTGTCTGAATGTCATGCATTAACATTTCTGATAAACCATTACAAAGATTTTCCAGTCTTTCATGATATACTGAAGTCTAACTCCTGCATCAACTGCAGGGGTGGGAAATGTGGGGCTGGGGGTCAATCTCCCATGTGATCTCTTTGCAGGCCACACCTGCACATCCAGGAGGACAGCATATGACATCAAGTCACTTCTGGCCACTATTTACAAACAACCTGCAGATGAAAATAAGAGCCAAGATCCTGCATTGCCAATGTAACTACAACAATGGAGCTCTGTCATCATAGTTGCTTGATGATGTCACCACACACAAAAAATAGCTTTGAAGCCTGGAAGTGCCCCCAATCATTTCTGAGGTGCTTCAGATTGGGGCATTGGGAATACAAAACCTGCAGCACTCCCATGGTCTCAAGGTGCATTAAGAACAGTCAGCTGGAGAGATCCTTCAGGATCCTGCCACAACTGCTTATCTAAATGCACCCCATGACCAGGAGATTGCTGCAGACATCAAACAAATCCTACTGTTCATCACAAACAGAGTAGAACCACTGAATCAATTGGATTTACCTATGTGTTCACTCACTCATTCAGCAACCTTGGGACTGACCAACAAGATTCCAGCTACGATTTCTAAGCACTTCAGAAATGCTTCTGCTGGGGCACTACCAGGCTGCAAAGATAGGGGAGTGGGCAGGTGACATTTGATCGTTCAAGACTGTAAACATGAATCCCCACCAGTTACAGGTGCAGCTTATGATCTCATAACTGCTGAACAGGATGTCAGCTCAGAGTGTGAAAAAATTGTGGGTTTTGGAGATGGGTGGGAAATGATATCTACTTTGTGGGCTTTTTTGTGTGGCATATTTTTCAGGCAGAAAATCATGCTATTTTTTTAAAAAGTGGTCTGGGAGACTTTTGGTGATTCCAGAGAAGCTCCAGAAACTGTCAAAATGGATTTGGGGATTACATGTTGCCTGTAAATTACACTTTTTTACTCCCAACCAAGTGGGTAGGAAGGGCCAAGAACTAGTAAACTGTGTTTGCTGGCTTTTATGTATGTGGTCTTGTGGGACAGAATTTATGAATAATGCTTCAAATGTTCACCTTGGTAGGGCAATAAAACAAAATAAATCAATAAGCTAAAACTGGTCTTGGTCAATCAGTTTTGGGTGATTTAAACCTAAAACAACCAGCAGAGACATATGATAATCCTTGGGGAATAATCACAGTAGGACATGAAGGTGACTAGCACATTCTAATTTTAGTTTGTTTCAATGTACAAATGAATGATCTGGTTCAATGAGATTAAATGTCAATTCCTGAGCTTTCATGTCACATTTGAACATACAATTTATCGCTTGCTTAAACAGTAGTTACATACTGCTACAAAGTTACAGGTATTAACTCTCAAGACTTGACCCCATTCTTCCCATCACTCACAGGAAAAGGTTTTCCATGACATAGTGGTAATCAGTTCGACTGCTGTCGGGTAGAAAACATGCAGCAAACACAATGATAGCATTTAGACCATCACCATAGTATCCTGTGGAGGAAACAAAAATGCATTCCTGTTTCACAAAAGATGTTTAACAGGGCAAAGTCAAGAACACAATCTGGCAGGCTACACAGATTACATCTATTTATCTGAAATCTTAAGAGACAGTGTACCAGATTGCTATCATCAAGTCTCAGACAGTCTGATTGTTATGATACTCTTCTATATAAAAAGGCTATTCTGGGGTAACTGTGTTAGCTATACAGCAAAGTACAATAACATCCCCCAAACAGTAATACTTAATGTGTAGGCACTGGAACTTTGTGTTGGAGCTTTGAACTATCAGAATTGCATTGTTTAAAGAGCTGTAGATTTTTGTTCCTTCTTTTCTTGTACTCTATACAGAAAAGTACAACAGCATCCAAAATCCATGAAACAGTAATACCTTTATTGGCCCAACAAAATGCACAAAATACATGATGAAAGCTTTCAAAGGTGCTGCCTGACGAAGAAGTCAGTTGAACTTTGAAAGCCAGCCTCATGTATTCTGTGCATTTTGTTGGGCCAATAAAGGTATTACTGTTTCATGGATTTTGGATGCTGTTGTACTTTTCTGTATAGAGTACAAGAAAAGAAGGAACAAAAATCTACAGCTCTTTAAACAATGCAATTCTGATAGTTCAAAGCTCCAACACAAAGTTCCAGTGCCTACACATTACAGATACAGACAAAGCTGCCTCAATTCTCATGAGAGTGACAGCCATTTTTTGTCAGGCTGTTTCCAAGCAGTTAGTACATTCTGCGAATCATTCTAACTGCATGTATACCTGGAAGGGGCTGTTTCACACGCTTCAAACCTCCATGTTAGCCTAACCCAATTGGGAGATAGATAACTCTTATACAAACCTCAGCTTCCATTCAGTAGGCTAAACACTAAACTGCAAAGTAGAAACTGCCCAGACGAATGCTAAATGAAAGCAGCAGCTCACAAAATAAGATACCAGAGCTGGAAACAGAGAAATCACATGTATTAAAATGTACCAAGATACCAGCTTTGGTATACAATGAAACCTCTAGAGATTTCACATTCTTTCCACATTTAGAATACCTCTGTTCTTTAGCAAGTATAATATCTTAGTATGAATGGGAGTAGACAAGATGAGTGCAGAGTGGTTTAAATAATTGGATTCGCCCTCTACTTCACCCATCACCTTTTCTGCCATCATAAGGGTAGAATAGTTTGGTTGAAAGGCCATGTTTTAGAGAGTGGCTACTGGTACAGAAAACATCAATTTATGATTTTAGTGGGCCCACAAGTGAACAACAACCAGCCTTCAGCCAAGAATTAGGAAGAACCACTTTAAATCTATTAAATATTGGAGATTAAACAAGAATTTCATTAAGGCAGCTACACATAAATATAGCATTAAAACAATCACATGTATGAGCAGACAGATTATGCTACAGGCTAACACTTCCCCCTTTTAAAAATAACCCAGACTTCCAGTTCTTGTATGCCTGTATGGGTTTTCATTGCTTATATAAATGAGCAAATCCTCAGGGACTCACAATGCAATTTCCGTCATATGCTGCTGTCATAGGCCCTTCTTCCCAATTGGCTCAGAGCCTGGCAGAGTTTGTGCACTTTAGCAGATGTGGCTCTCCACTTACACAGGCCCTCTTTAATCTTGCCAGCCACTAATTCCATTTAAAGCCAAATAATTATGTACAATGTGGCATTTTTAGTCACAGTTAACAGAAATAAATAGCTACTGGAACATATATTTTCATGCTGTCTGTTATGTTCATTCATTCAGTACTAAAACTCAAGAAATTAATTCAGGTTCTTGATTGCCTGGAAGATTTTCCTGCTAATCTCAGAAGCATCAGAATTGGCCATGGTGGTGCTCAGGACATACTGGAGAATATTCTTTTATTTGATCTCATGTTCCAGGACTTCAGGTCACACACTGTAAAGAACTACTAGGAACACTAACCTTTACCGAGCCAAAGGGAGAACAGGGGACGAGACCATTTGTGGCACAATATTTCTTACCATATATACTCATATATAAGTTGACCTCATAAGTCAAGGGCAGGTTTGGGGGGCAAAATTATGGATTTTGATTATGGATTTACGGATAAATTGAGAGTAAAACTTGGAGACATGTAACAAAGAATGTAAAGGACAAAGAAAATAAAAATGATGCCAAAAATTTACAGAATTCTGGCAGGCATAACAGTTTGTACACATTCTAAAGGTTGAATGGATGAGAAGGGAACTACAGTAAATGATGGCTGTTCAGTGATGGGGAGGGGTGACCAGGTGTGGGCAGGGCTAAGCAAAGACACACACCTATTCTTTCAGCACCCCTATGCGGGGAAATGCCTTAGAGCTGTTGCTGTCACAATTTTCCTACCAAGGCATTCAAAAAAGCCAAAAAAGGTTCTGCTTATAATAGGAGTCCTGGATCTGGAAAAGTGAGTATTTTATACAAAGTATAAAATTATTTAATTAGTCATGGAAAAATATGTCCCATATGATAAATGTATTGCTGCTACCATTACAGTACAGACCTTTGCACAGTCAAAAAGTTCACAGTAGGAATCCTTTGATATACACCTGTTTCTTCAACAGGAAGTAAATTCTCAATTTGTTCCAACAGCATTAAGAGAATTTCTATGAAGATCATTTTCCAATGTTTTGGAGTTAATTTTTCTCCATTAGTGCAACAGTGAATTTAGAGTCCTCCTACCTCCATGAGAAATGACTTTTTTATATGGTTCAATTGCTTTCATATCAATCCTCTGTTCCTGGTCTCCAATGACAACTGTTCTCCACAACCTGTTGTCCTCTCTCTCTTCTTCCGCAGTATACTCTGGGATTGATTCAGATGCCTCATGAGCAATTTCTTTAACAACTGGCTGCTCTTCTGAAGAAATAAGAAGAAAAGATTGGAGCAATAAGCATCACCAAACTTTCTCCAAAGAATCAGCACTACTCACATCTGTTCTCAATTACAATATTGTACGTTATTTTGAAATCAGTTCTGCCATGAGCCTAATCACGATTCTCAAACTATCTTCACTGGGTTAAGACCAGAATATGGTCTTATAACATTAAAGAGTAACAGCCAAATCAACACCTCCCTCTTTTTATTATTTTAATACTTTAAATATATCACAGAGTTAAAGCAAGCACTCAGGCTTCTTCAGGCATCCCACCCTAATGTGAAGTTTCCTAGCTAAGGGGCCAGTTTCGAAGTTAAAATGACACTGAAGTGGTGTTAAAGCAAACTCGAGCCGTCATGAATCTAAAGCACATTTAAAGTGAATTTAAAGTGGAAATAACGTTATTTCGCAATTAACATTCATGCGTGATCTCGCAATTAAGCAATTTCAAATTTACACTTTCTGTAGAGATCTGACCTTGAAAAGATGTGGATTGATCCTCCTTTAAATCTAGTTTAACTGTGGGTTTTTTGTGATGCTGTGTGAAATAGCATTGCTTAATTCTCCTTTAAATCTAGTTCAACTGCGGGTTTTTCATGATGTCGTGTGAATCGGTGTCGCGTAATTTCGCGATTTCTCTGGGATACCTTTGGATTGACCCCTTGATCTCCCTCGTGTGATAAAGCTCCAAGTGTCCTTTGGCACCACTTCCCCTTTATGCTGCTGTGTCACTCTACTGTTACTATTTGGTTTTGCTTCACCAGCATGTCTAAATGGCCCATAACTAAATGTTCTTAACTCCTATGGTAAATGTTTATTAACAGCAGCATGCACAAAGTCCCTCACCCATAATTCTGCCAGTGCAAGTGAATGAAACAATATTTTTGTGATGTTTTTTAAAGTCTCATTATGGTACCTATTCCAATGTGAATACTTCTTGTTATTATTGTCTGCCTCAAGTCATTTCTGACTTATGGTGACCCTAAGGCAAATCTACCATGGGGTTTTCTTGGCAAGATTTGTTCAGAGAAGGTTTGCCATTGCCTTCCCCTGAGGCTGAGAGGGTGTGACTTGCCCAAGATCAGGGTTTCATAGCCAAGCTGAGAACCAAACCCTGGTCTCCAGAGTAATAGTCCAACACTCAAATCACTATGTCACTACTGGGTTAAAAACAGGTGCTAAAAATAAAATCTCTAGACAACATTAGAAAAGAGAGTAATGTGTAATTTCAAGAATGCATACTGTATTTTACAAGAAGCCAATCACTAAATTAAAATAGAGGAAGGAAGGTAAAATTAAAGAATCATTCTATAGTCAAGAAATGTAAACAGTATCATCTGAATCCAAACTAACAGTAGCTGAGTAATCAAATCAGTGGGACATTGCAGAATCTTTGGCCCCAAAAGATTTTCACTAAGAACTAGAGGCAGAAGTTGCCCATGGTCCAAGTATAAAGAGCATCTCACCCCTAAATGGCAGGGTGAAGTAACCTGCTCTGTTCAGACCATAAGTCTCTGATCATAAGTGTCTGTAAACAGTCAATGAATCACAATGTTACTATGAGGGTATGCAGTGCTGCCTTGCACAGTCTCCTTTGTCGTGCGTTTATCTCCAGTTTCTCTCTAATCATATCATTTTCAGAAAAGATTGTCATTACATTCATTTTTAAAGTGGCTGAGTAATGCATCTTTTGGGCAAAATGATTTTTTTTAGATAAGCTGCACTGTCAAGAATGAGAGCTATGACATCTATTACCTTTACAAGGCTTGTGGTGGATATACTGGACCAATACAGAATTTGATCTATGCTATCTCTACTTGTTTTTAAATTCCCACGGTGCTGTTTTGAACAGCCTCCTGTGTTGTGGTCTGGATATGAATATTCATCATGTATATCTAAAACATCCAAAAGAATATTGCAGAGATAAATTTGAAATGTTTACTGCCTGTATTCTTTTGTTTTCTTAAAAAAACTATTTGAGTGGACAGGATGTTACCTTTCTGAATCACTTAATAGGTTTAATGTGGAATAATAAAGATAGATGAATCAAAAACTTTAAACCTAAAAATAAATTGTTTGGGTTGTGGTTGGGCATGCCAGATGCTATTAGATTTAGCCTTTGACAGATGCCTCAGGAGCACACTCTTGTCCAGTAGAACATATGGCAGAAAATGAAACTGTCCTTACACAACCTGGTTGTTTGGCTATCTAGATGTAGTTGCTGTGTTGCTTGATGAAAACGAGAAAGCCCAAATATTACATCCTAAATAGCCCAGGAATCTTGTGTCAAAAGGTTTTTAAAAACAGACAGAAATCCACCCCCCAGCCTGTGTAAGTATGGTAAGGGGCAACATTCCCTTCCCATGCCCCTCCACTATAATGCATAAATAATGATTAATATGACAAATTATTTTTAAACACTGACCAATGCTTCAGGCAATTATTACCTTAAATTAATGTTAACATGTCAGCTTAAAAAGTAACAATGGACTAGATGTCATTTGAGGTTTTTCCCAACTTTATAATTCTATGCACATGTAAGATTTCCAAGCTCTGATTGCAACCTATGGGGAAATGTACATGCATAAATTTAAACTCAATGCTGTGTGATAATTGAGAAGATGGGCTTCAGATCATGCAATAGAAACAATGACAAGAAGTCTCTGTTGTTAGGAACAGTGACCTCCAAGTGTGTTGGCATATTGTCCTTACCATGCTCCTCTCCCAGCCTTGGGGACCTCAATATGTGTCATTCCCCACATGGCCCAAAACAATTCAGCAGCTCTTTTAAAAATGGGCTTTGTCTAATGTTGGAAGGTAACAACTTTAGCTTAAAAACTGTGAGGTGTGCATGTGAGAAAGAGAGAGAGAGAGAGAGAATCACAAGGGGAAAGCTATTTTTATATATTATTAACTTTTAATGTTAGTGATGTTCCTCTTCAATATACTTCTAACATATTGTATGTTTTACATATTTAGGAATACCTTAGGAAAAAAACATATTGGGAACATTTCAGATTTGCATATATTACAGTAAATACACAGGCTGATTTAAAATCTAAATTGTTTTCAATCAGATTTTGTCACAGTTGTTTTTCTCCACACCTGGCTTACACCCCTCTGAGATATATATTTGTTGATGTCTCTCAACAGACAGAATGCTGAAACAGACAGAGCTGATCTAAATCAGCAAGGAATTCTTCTTACTGAGTAGACATAATTCATACATCCTCTCAGCTAGTAACATTGGTGTCATCCTAAATATTATAGCTGGTTTTTTTTCTGTTTCCATACTGCTTCTATAATGGTATTTCAGTCTAGATTTTCACTGTATGATACTCTTCATTAACTGGATAGAGCTTTGCAGTATTTCTGTGTCAAAAAAATAAAATAAAAATACAAGCACTATTTACTCCATCATTATTAAATGATACTTTATCTGAAACAGCTTTCAAAATCAGGACAGCCAAAATTCTCTAACAAACGAATTTGGCTTTGTGATTTTTCCATCCACCTATTAGTTTCCGATCTGATGACCTCTATAGGAAGGATGGGGTTGACCTTTCTGAAAAGGGCAATCTGTTGTTTTGGGGGGACTTACAGGAAGGGTTTAGGATTGTGTTGGCCAGCCTAGTGAGCAAAAGGGACTAAGCTGATGCTTGACCATTTCAGTGGCAACAATAGGGGAAAATATGATTAGTTTGGTGTTCACCATTGGCACTCCTTTTGGTGAAAGGTTGAGCTCTGGGACAGCATTTACAAGCCAAGGGACCTGGAGTTGGAAAGGAGCCTGCCTTTGGGGTTGACATGGGTTTTCTCTCTCTCTCTCTTACAAACTCATGGGATTTTGGGAGAGAGTGTCCTGTGTTTGCCTTCCACTAGGCTGAACTGAGGGTTCAATTCATTATCTTGGCTTTACCTTGGGGCCTGGTGTTTCGCCCAAGCATGGGCTGGAGCGGTTTTGGCCACTCCCTCGAAGTGTAGTGGAGTCTCCTTCCTTGGAAGTCTTTAAACAGAGGCTGGATGACCATCTGTTGGGGCTGCTTTGATTGAGAGTTCTTGCATGGCAGTGGTTTGGACTGGATGGCCCTTGTGGTCTGTTTCAACTCTATGATTCCATGATTCTATGAAGTGACACCTGGTTCTACAGCTGGACCCACACCAGGATGCTTCCACTTGTTGTAGTTTCCACTAAAGTCAAGTTTATTACTATTTGAATAGGTCAAATAAATGGCCCTTTATTTTCCCATATATAAGTGCCTGGTCTCGTTATTTCATGGTTGATCATCAATAGTTCTGAAGCGAAAAAAGGTTTCAGTGATGTATCTGTATCATAGCCATTACCATCTTGCAGTGTTCTCTTCTGAGTAATAGAGGAGGGAATACTTCTTCTAGAGATGGCACTTGATGAGAAGAAAACCCTTCCCCACCTGCTTCAAAAGAATACCCTCCCCAAAAAGACAGTGCTGTCCAATTATGAGAGGGACCTTTTGAGGATTCTTTAGTATTGCAATCCTGAGCATCTAACATAAATTAATAACCATTATTATAGGGACAACAATGCTAACTTCTATCAAAGCTTTACACTTTATGCTGAGAGTCTGCTTTCACTTCTGTAATGCTGATCACAGCTGGGTTCCCTGAGAGACAATTGCCTTTCCAGCACTACACCTACCTAAAAATAATACTGCAAGCACATACATTACATAGCTGCATATGCACTTTCAAATTTCCCATTGAATTCATTACCATGTCCAGTATAGTCAAAAGAATCAGCTTCATCTGGGGTTTCAAGATCATCTACATTGATATCAATTTCATCTGGAGTGTCCAGGTTATCATCTGAAAGGACAGATCCTTCACTCTGGTCCAAAGAGAGATTGATATTTGGAGCAGTAAGCTTTATCCTTCTAGGGTTGGCACCATCGAGATCGAGAGAGTTAGGAGGTTCTAAATAAGCATAAATATAGATGAAAAACAATTACAGATATTAATAAGTTAAATCAAGCAGCAATTTTTAACCTTAAAAAAAAAAGACATCAAATACCACTTCATGTGCTTGCATAATTTCAAAAACAAGTGAAATGTCAATAATATAGGGTGATATCCCATGTCGTACAATCAGATGTCAATTTGAATGATTTGATTTTTGTCTTTATTTTCTCTTTCCAAGAGCTTCTGTTCCCAAAAAATCTGTTCCTAAGAGTCCACTGAGGTCTTAGAAGCCATTCTGTCATCTAAGATCTTGGAAGCCATTCTGCCAATTGGAAGGCTTAACTGCACAACTCAAAGGCTGAAGTTCTACACCAAGCTTGTCTACTGTAAGTGTACACTCATGTTATATGGCGATTGCTCTACACCATCCTTTCCTGAATAAATATTTGCCAGTGTACCCTTTAACTGTGTCATTGTGCAACAGAGAATGCACACTGACTGATTCTAAAGTCTTAGTGAATAAAGACGTACATATAAGTACACATGAATAGCTATGCACCATCAAAGAATATTCAACAGCACGGCTGGAATCCTAATTGTTAACCTCAACTGTGTAGATCCACTGAATCAAATGGTGAATGGGAAGCCAACAACTGAATCATCTGAATTGATGCAATGACTCTACTTTAGTTGGGACTAACAATAGAACTTAGATTCTTGCAAAAAGTTTTCATTTGTGGAAATTCATGTGTACAAACATCAATGGAATACATCCACTACACTGCAGCCAAAGAAATTACAACCATGTGTGTAAAGGAACTTACACATATGTATGGCATCAAAAAGATTCTGGTCACCGATATATAGAGAGAGATTGGTGAACATACTGTTTCTGTCATTCTCATATGCCTGTCATTTGGAAGCTTCAGCTGATGCCACTTGCCAATATTAGATTGCTGACTGGAGACTGTGGAGATTATTGCACTCATAAATCCCACAGGGATAGACACGGGACTGAAAATTCAAAACTGGATGTTATCGCACAACGCTGTGGCTGGGCATGTGCAACCTGTATGCAGCCCAAACCCTAGCCACACTCATCCAGCGGTTTTTCAAAAATGGGAGTTTGCCATTTAAGGTGTATAAGGTCTGGGCTGCATATGGGTTGCACTCTCCCTGTCATGGCTCATTGAGATAATGTTTTGACATTTCAATCCTGCATCTATTGCAGGGGGGTTTCCAGATGTGATAATCTCCTGTATCTGTGATTTTTAGTGATGTTGGTCAAGCAGTAAATCCATCAGTAAAAATATGAGTAAAGATATGAGTTCAAATAGTTAGTCCTAACTAAAATAGAGCTGTTGAGTCAAGTGGATTTACCTACATGTTGACTCACCACTCAGCCAATGATTCTGTGGAACTATTCTAGTTGGGACTAACCAAAGGACATCACAGAACATGAGTAGATTTTAAGGAGGATTTTACACACAAGGGAATCAGATAAGGTTTTTTCCCCCAATTTATTTTGTGGTATTACCCACAGTTTCCCTGCAACAAAGTTCAGCTTGTTTCTCATTCTTTCCACAACTGCAGTCCAGGCAGGTGAAGGCAAGTTCCTACTCTACTCTTTGCCCTGTTATGTGACTTTTCTTAATAAATATACATTTTGCCCATCCTGTTCCTGCTTTGCATAATGCAAGATAACCATTCTCCATTCCCTGTCTTCCCTTTCTGCTTATTAAGAGCTGAAGGTATTCTTAGGAGAAAGAAAAGGGAAAAAAAAAAAGAATGAACGGGGGAGGGTGGTTGTAAACATGGCTAAATGGAACAGTTTAGAAATTATACAAGGCATAGTCACCCTCACTTTTGCTACTTTTCTAAAGGGTGAAACAGATCACCCTTTTCTGCTGCCACTGGGCAGCTTCGGAGTGTGGCATTTTGATGTTGCATGCTCTGAAGCCACTCGTAAGCTGGCTTCAAACCGCCCAGCTGTTTACACAGGAGCCAGCTTCTGGGTAGTCCAGCAGTTCAGCACCAGAGTGCCTTAAAGTGGGCTTCCCACCATGGTGGAATGGAAAAGCCAGCTTTCTGCCGACACAAAAAGGAGCAGCTATTTGCCACTCCTTTTTCAGCCAGAAATAAGGCAGATTGGGGCCACGGTGTGTAGTTGCTGCAGCCCCAATCCAGCTTTGTCAGGGGCGGCCTGTTTCACCCCTAAGTCAAATTGTTGTGCATTCAGCATTTCCGCAATCATCCAACCAAAATACCTTCTGGGGCATTGAAGGTGGTCTGCTGGCCGTGCTAGTGAGTATTCTCCAAGTTGTAACCTACAAAATAACTTTGTCAAACTCTGACCACACACACACACACACACATATATATATATATATAAGATCTGGTGGCAGCCATCAAAATCTATCCCAGGTCTCTATTAGTAAAAGCTTGATCTGGAATTGTACAGGCTGTAGACAAAATTAGCAAGGAAGTGTGGAGGAGCTAATTATCCCACAAGCTCAGTTCTTTTGCATCCTGATGACACCCAACTGCAAAAGGAGGAGGATGGTGTGCTGCAAGTGATGAACATTTGTCAAAAGAACCATGGAATTAACTAAATAAAGCAATGTTAACACCTCTTTCTTCTAATAGTGGAATAATGTCATAGCAGAAGCATGCCTCTCAGCAACTAATTAAATGCTTAGGAAAAGAAGGAGGAACAAAGTTGCCTCACCAGGTCTCATCTCTGTAGCACTGGAGTTTAGCACAGCCTCACAGAAGGGGATATCCATTCCCACATCGTCTGATACCAATCTGAAGCACAAAAACAAACATAACAGGTCCTGAGTAATGAGAGTGCTAAAGAAAGGCTGAATTATTTTGCTTTTATAAGATAAATTAAAATGCTTGACAGTTACAGAAGTCCTTCTACTTGAAATGAATTGGGTTGTGTTAGAGAATCAGCACGAGCTGGAGAGTGCAGCGGCTTCAGGCTTCAAGGACAATTCAGCTGTCCTTTTTGGTGCAAATCCTGGTATGTCTTAAATGAGTCATTTCATGAATCTTCAGACAATGAATTCAAATAAATAAATACTACATTGAACCTCAAGGCATGCACTGAGGGAAAAAACAAGCAGGAAAATACATAGGAGCTCTAAAACTCTAACCAGACTGCAAAGAGCAGATGGAACCATATGTTTAAAAAGAAACACATAGACATATTTCTTTCTGAATTGACAAAAGCTTGAAGAAGGGAAGCACTGCATCCAGATCAGCCTCAAGTATGTTGGTTAAAAAGGACATCATGAAGAAAAAAGGTTATCCACAAACAGCAGTAAAAGAGAAATAAAGATCTTCATTACTATACATTAACAGCTAGATAAAAACTGAGAAGCAACTTAGAAAATTAAAAATGTGGATTTTTGAAGAGAAGTAAGATGCTAACACTTAATGCTGAAATGTCATAGAAACTGAATTTCAGTTTCATTATCAGCCCTACAAGTGGGCAACAAAAATGTTATTTTAATTTTTAAAAATAACAAAATTTAAGCATGAGACTTATTTGTAAGTTGCTTCCTATATTTTTACCATGTGCCTGAGGTCCTGCAGCAATGTGTGAATATTGAGAAAGGAGACTGTGGAAGGAGAATCTTAATAAAGGAGACTTTTCAATGTATTTGAGGAGGTAAAGGGCCAAAGGCCTTTTAAAAACTGCAAACCTTGTTAGAATCTCTGCTCTTTTAATCATGGGTGATCATGTAACTGATTGCTGACTGATAAATAACCTATAATTTGGAAACAAAAAACAACAAAAAGTCTACTTTTTGGAATATAATTTGTAATCATTTCCCATTAAATTAAAACAAAACCTTTCTTTTACAAACCTCTCAAGTTTAACTAAACCTTCACATTTTCCATTATTGAGGGGAAATATTATTTAATCCATGCTGTATTCTCTTTCACATCTAACAGTAGCGACTGAACTATTGGGCAACCAAAGCAGCAGATGAGTTTTGCACAAAAAGAGAGGAAATGAGTACCTTTACTAAGAGGAAATGTAAGAACTGGGAATTGTTACCTTTCAAAAATGGTTAAAGAATACATGGTAGATAGTCATTTTGTTATGACCAGCAAGGAGACAGTGAACAAAGAGTAATTTATATTTTCTTATAGTATAAAGGAACATAATTTGTGTCTTGATAACGAAAATAGGGAGAATGGACATATTTAGGGTGATCTTTCTTTTCTAGATGCGAGTTGGTAGTGGCCTTCTGTACCTCCAGTAATACTATAGACATAAACCTCTGGTAAACCTTCTGTACCTCCAGTAATACTATAGACATAAACCTCTGGTAAACCTCTGATAAACCAGTCTCTCTGGTTTATCACACTAGGGGGCAAACAGGATTTAAACAGGAATTAAACAGGAAATGCCTTATGTTTAACATAGGACATTTCCTGTTTAATTCCTGTTTGAATCCTGTTTGCCCCCCTGAGGTAGACAAATAGCATATGCATTCATTTTCACCATTATATATGAGTAATGCCAGAGGCAATGTTCAAGTGACCCCATGTCAGGACTGTTAAGTCACAATAATTTTGTTGACTGTTTAACATTCAATGCATGACTAAAACCAAACATTAACATTTCATAGAATTTACTGAACATTTATCTCTTGAATATTTCTTTAAAATTTCCTTTGATTTTGCCTTCTTTTACACTACTGTAGGAATTCTTCATCTTAAGCACAGTATCCTAGAATCACAGAAATGGAAAGGACAACAAAGGACATCTACCTAACCACCTACCATGAAGTAACATACAACTAAAACACACCCAAAAAGTCACCATCCAACCTTTGTTTAAAGACTTCTAATAAGGGAGAGTCCATCCCCTTCCAAGATAATGTAGTTCACTGTCCAGCAGATCTTACCATCGAGAAGTTCTTTATACTGTGTAGGAAGTATCTACTTTTTTGTAGTTGGAATAAACTGTATAAAACAAGCTCACTCCATCTTCCACAAGACAATCCTTCATATATGTGAAGATATCTATTCTATCCCCTTTCATTACATAATTCCTCAACAGTTCCTTATATGGTTTCGTTTCCAAACTGTTTACCAACTCAGTTTATCTTCTCTCGACATGTTTCAGCTTGTCAATATTCTTCTAAAATGGTGGTGTCCACAAAACTATATATTGTAGTATATATGTGTGTGTGTGTGTGTGTATACACACACACACACACACACACACACACACAAATATTCATGTCCCATAGGCTTGAATGGGGCGTGTGCCCATGAGCGCAAACAGAGCGCAAACCACACATTATTGACAATAATGGAGGTCGTCCCTCCATGAATATGAATATGAATATCCGAGACCAGAGACCTCAAGTCCATGAGAAAGGATGGGCGACTGTATATATGTTTCAAAAATGCTGAAGCAAACCAATAATATAAGCACAAAACAGGGCAAAGGGATGATGATAACAGCACTGATGCAGATGAAAAAAATCACACTATTACAGTGCAAATGTGGCAAGCATGTGATACATAGCATGTGATAAATTCCCACTTTAATGTCACCTCCCTTTTAAAAAGATATAATTCTTTCCATTTTATCTAAAGGAAGACACCAAATTTTTACTTACAGCTTTTTAATAAGTTGCTGTAATATAATCACACCAGAGGCAAGTGACTTGAGAAAGCTGATTAATTTTTGTAAATCCCAAGAGTTGAATTTCAGATACGTAACACATTCTACAGCAGTTGGACTCACCTTGCCTGCAATCCAACTTAATTAGCAAATCATAATTAAAGCAGTCAGTGAAGAAAATGTCTTATTTTCAACATATTGGCATTTATTTTTAGTGTAGACATTTTAAATCCATTTTTTTTTATTTCCAGGTTCAGCAGCAGCAGGAGTAGTGACATATTTTAATAGGTTACTCATAACATAAAATACCAAATGGTGTGTAAATATTGACAGTTAATTTTCACACCACAGCTGAACAACAGAAAAGCATGAGTAGTAATCTTTATGGTTCTGTGTTGCTGATAAACTAGAGACAGGCAGATGACTAGTCTAAGGTCAGAAAGGAAGTCGCTATTAGGGTCAGTTAGAATTTAGAGCTTCCATTAAAAAGTATTTAGCTATAATTCTGCACCTACTTCCCTAGGAGCAAACCCCACTGAAACCAATGAATCTTACTTTTGAGTAAAGGATTGCACTATCCACTTTACCAATTTGCCACTGTTGCAGTCACATACTTCATTCAAAGTCCTTCTGAATGATTAATGTTTTTGGTTCCATTCAAGAAAGATATTTTTAAAAGATAGTAACAGTTCTTCAGAGGAACACACAGCTGCCAGTCATCAGGCACAGCTGAGCCTGATGCAGCAATGACAAAGAAAGTACATATTGGTTTGTAAATTTGCTGTCTTCTATTACTACAATTTCTTTGTTTTCAATAACTGGCATTGAAAATTATTTCCCTGTACCTGTGATGTGCTAAGATGTGAGATCATCTGACCAGTACATGACCAAGGCTGCTTCTGAAAGAATGCAGTTTCACATCACTATAACTGTAATGGCTCCATCTATGGAATCCTGCGATCTGTAGTTTGTTGTGGCACCAGGACTCTCACTGAGAAGGCCAAATATCTTCCAAATATCTTCTCTAACAGAGAAGGCCAAATTTCTAACAAAATTACAAATCTCAGAATTTCAGAGCACTGAGCAAGGTCAAATTTCATTGATTCTGCAGTGTAGGTGTAGCCCAGATGGCCTCTGGGTGGATATCCTACCTGTGAACAGTTCCAAACCATCCAGTCTTGTACAGTTGAAATTCAGACATGTATAGTCAAGCAACAGCAAAGTGTGGTGGTTATGATGGCCCCTTCCTCTCCTCTTGTTGAGTTAATTGAATATAAACTACTTTTGCACTTTGAACTCTGCTGTAGCAACTGAAGTAAGCTAGAGACAAAGGTTGAAGAAGGAGAGAGAAACTGGGACATTTTAAAAGCAGCTCAAAAATTGAGAAAACATGGGGTAAATTGGGATTGCCCTTGCCAAAACTGGGATAGTTGGAAGGTATGTTGGTCTTTATGATCTTGTTTTCCTATATATATATGCATGCATATATGCATGTGTACACACACATACATGAAGACTTTCAGTAATGAAATGAGAACTTCAAGCAACAAATGTGGGACCAATCCCAATTTGTTTTTCCCAGCCTCTCTGGCTACTCTGAGAGGAAGGAAAGGAATTGAACTCTATTCAGTAAGTCTGCTTGTTTCAGAGATAGTCAGTTAGACTTGGACTTTTTACTTACAATTAAACAGTAATGTTGTCACCCAGTTAAAGAAATCATAATTGATTATTTAATGAGAGTTAAATCCTATAACATTGACTTCTGGGAAGACATGCATAAGACTACACTGCTAAGTTAATTATCAAAGACAGAGAAATCTACAGTAGTTCGCATTTGGGGGAAAAATAAGATACAACAACCAATGAAAAATGAACTGGGCGTGGCTCCCAATTTGGAAGAAACCATTAAGGCCATACAGGAGATGAAACACGGCAAGGCAGCCAGGACTGATGGAATCCCACCTGAGGTTTGGAAACATGGAGGTCATGTACTCCATGCTAAATTCCACTAGCTCCTTGTGAGTTGCTGGGAAAAAGGTGAACTGGCATCAGATTTCCGAGATGCAGTTATCATCACCCTGTACAAGAAAAAGGAGCAAAATCTGATTGCTCAAACTATCGAGGTATGCTCTCCATTGCTGGAAAAATCCTTGCAAGGATAGTCCTGAACAGATTAGTTCCTGCTATTGCAGAAGAACTTCTCCCTGAAAGCCAATGCAATTTCAGAGCTAACAGGAGCACTAAAGATATGGTATTTGCTCTTAGACAACTGCAAGAGAAATGTAGAGAGCAGAACAAAGGACTCTATGTAACATTTGTCAACCTTACCAAAGCCTTCGACACTGTGAGTAGAAAAAGTCTGTGGCAGATGCTGGAAGGACTAGGATGTCCCCCCCCCCCCCCATTCCTCAAAATGATTATTTTGCTGCATGAGGGCCAGCACGGTTAAGTCAGATATGGGGATGCTCTCTCGGAGCCCTTTCTAATAACTAATGGTGTGAAACAAGGTTGTGTTCTCACTCCAACTCTATTTACAGTCTTCTTCAGCATGATGCTCCAAAGGGCTACAGCAGATCTCGAAGAAGAAGATGGCATCTATATACATTACTGTAATATCCAGCCAGGACAGCCTGAGTTTCCCCCTTCATTTTCATTTTCATTTTCAGCCCATAGTATGCTTTAGTGTAGGAAATGTTCTTTGTATTGGTTGTGGGAGGAGCTGTAGGAATTCCCTGCCTTTTCCCAGGTTTAGGTTTGCCCTGGCTGAAAAAGCTCTGGTAGTTTGCTTGAGGTTTTTTAGTGCTATGCAGTCTCTGCTATGAGCTTGCAGAGAGCAGTCTTTTGGTGGCAAAACAGACCCAGACAGCCAGAAAGGGCATTTCTTACACCTCAGCCAAATTAGTTACCACCAACAAACAGGAATCAGGAGCTGAAAGACCCTGCACCAGCTTCATTGAGAGAGGAAATCAAACAAGATCAAACCCAGAGATATGACACCTGAAGATTGCTGAAACCCAAATTGTAAAGTACCTTTTTGAAAGTTATTTAGAGCTGGGGAAAAGAAAACCCTTTACTTTTGTTCTTTAAATTAAACTTCCCCCTAAATTAACTCTATATTCAGCATCAGAGCCTTTATGGGTACAAGAGTTTGATTTCACCAGGGTACCAGCGTTGCACAACCAAGACTGCCACCACCTTTAGTTGGGTGTGTCTTTACAGTTACCGTACTGATGGTAGCTTGTTTAACTTAAGCTGTCTGAAGGCTCGCATGAAGACTCTAAACTATCTAGTCCGTGAGCTGCTTTTCACTGACGATGCTGCCCTTGTTGCCCATACAGAAGCAGCTCTGCAGTGCCTAACATCCTCCTTTGCAACAGCTTCAGAGCTGTTTGGGCTGGAAGTCAGCCTGAAGAAAACGGAAGTCCTCTATCAGCCTGCACCACAGGAAGAGCACTATCACCTCCATGTCACCATAGGCAAATCTGTACTTAAGTCTGTCCAGCAGTTCACCTACCTGGGAAGTATCATCTCCTCAGATGCCAAGATTGATAAAGAGATCGATCACAGATTAGCAAAGGCATATAGTGCATTCGGAAGGCTTCACAAAAGTGTCTGGAGTAACAAACACCTGAGGCGAAGCACAAAAATCAGTGTGTACAGAGTCATTGTACCGTCCATTCTCCTCTATGGGGCTGAAACATGGGTCACCTATCACCAACACCTACAACTCCTTGAATGCTTTCATCAGTGCTGTATACACTGGACTATGTGACAAATGTTGCTGTCCTGGAGCAAGCAGGAATCACCAGCATTGAGGCCATGCTATTGAAAATGCAGCTGCGCTGGGCAGGTCACATTTCTAGGATGTAGGACCACCGCCTCCCAAAAATAGTACTCTACAGTGAACTCGCCACGGGTCAGCGTAAGAGGGGCGCCCCAAAAAAGAGATACAAGGACTCCTTGAAACAACATCTCAAGATCAGCCAAATTGATCACCAACAATGGTCTGCCCTGACCTCACATCGGGAGGCATGGAGACGCACTATCCACAATGCTGCAGCCTCTTTCAAGAACTCACGTCGAAGAGAAACAACAACGCAGAAAGAACCACAACTTGGAAGCATCAACCAAGGAGACTTTCTGTAACGGGACTTGTTTATCTCGGATTGGCCTTTTCAGTCATCAATGCGCTTGTAGAAAGCGTGGAATGAGTCCTTCCTGAATCTTCGTTAGCGAAGAAAAGCTAGAGACATATAGCAATGTAACATGTTACTGGTAACGTGTGAAGAATCTTGTGGTCTGGGGAAATGGCGTAGTTCTTTTCAATGCCAGTGTCTCTCATCCTATAAGTCTCCTTGAATGTAAAAGAAGCATGCCATTTACCTGAATTGGATTATTCTTTCTAACAGATGCTACTAGAATAGCATGGCATCCAACAGGATATAAATTGCCCATTGTGTCCCATCTCCTATCATTTCTGCTTCTATTCCTGTTGCTTCAGAGGAAGTAAACAACATCTAAAACCACAGGGGAACTGAACATAATTCCTCCAGCTGTTCCCTACACACTAAAGGAAGAACTGATGATAATATGAAGTGTTTTAAGACATATATTCGATCTAGCTCTTGTCAAGTAATATCAACAGTAACCAACAAGAGCTCCCTGGAATCTCTGCAGAGCATGAAATTGTAGTCTCTTTAACTTGAGTTCTTTGGGCTTAAAGATTCACTCCTACCAAGCTATACTCATTTTATCATACATGTTCTCCATGGCTGCATCCACACTGCAGAAATCATCCAGTTTGACACCCCTTTAACTGCCATGCACAATGCTATGGAATTGTGGGAATTGTAGTTTATTGTGGCCCCAGAGGTCTCTGACAGAGAAGGCCAAATGTCTCATAAAACTACAATTCCCACAATTCCACAGCATTGAGCCACGGAAGTTAAAGTGGTGTCAACCTAGATTATTTCTGCAGTGCGTATGCAGCCTACGTGATACAAAAATGATGACCCATGGAAGAAATTTGTGCAGCTGTTTCCAACATAAGCCACATTAATCAGAGCTATCCTTTTTAATAGTTTCAAGACTGGTAAATCGATTTGTAGATTAAAATACACTACAATGTCAGTAAGGTTTAAACAAGGTTCCCTCAATATTACTGCAGATAATCTGACTAGAAATTAAGCTAGATGATTGAGCAGCTAGGTGGATTTGTTGGTGGTTGATGCGCCAAACCCAACAGCAGTCACCAAAGGCTCCTCAGAATCCTGGAAAGAAGTAGCAAGTAAGTACAGTACAGTTTTGTTGTGGCTGATATTTTTCAAGATCTTTTTAAAAATGACTTGGAAGAAGGGATAGAGAGGATGCCCACAAAGAGGGGAGATAAAACAGTGCAAAGATTTTAAACCACTAAAATAGTTCCTAAACAGTTGAGAAAATAAACAGAACTTCATCTGGAGACAAAAAGATTGTTAATATATATACCAGGAACGTCTCTCCAGAGAAGACACTACACATATGGGGCACTGTCCCCAACTGAAAAAGCCTAATAACAGTGGAGATGGCCTAACAATATTATTCAGTAAGGTCAAATTATCACATACACGAAAAGCATTACAACAAAAGTACAAAAACTTTCTAGTAATTGCTCCATTTAATGTGCTCTTTTACCCCCCAAAATTTGGAACAAATGCAGCCCACCTTCTGTCATAGGATGCAACCCGATTTGTCCCTCTGAATGCTATGATGATTGACAATGACAACAGTACAAGTTCAAAAATATTTAGTTCCAGTGGCTGTACAAATCTTTCACAGCTAATTTTTTCACATATATCATTTAGTTCTTTCATTTTTAATAAAGTATAAATAGGAGGGTTTATTTAACCATAACTTTATCTGCTTACAATGTCATCATTATTAGATGAACAGTATTATTATTTTTATTATTATTTTTATTATTATTATTATTTGTTGTTGTTGTTGTTAATCTTTATTTATATAGCGCTGTAAATTTACACAGCGCAGTACATACAATCTTTTAATTAGACGGTTCCCTGCCCTCAGGCTTACAATCTAAAAAGGCACAACACAAAAGGAGAGGGGAATGGTGGTGGGGAAGGGGATCAGATCCAACAGTTCTTCTCTACCTCTGAGGCCTAGATGGACCAAGGCAGATGGACTGGAGGGAGGGCTCAGCTTCTTATTGCATAGTTAAAACGAGGCATCCTGGGGCAGACAAGGGCACACTCCTGGGAACGCTTCCCTAAACAATATAGTTTTTAACTCAATTTTGAAACTGATTAGAGAAGTGATGAGGTGCACATGTGGGGGAAGAATGTTCCAGGAGTGAGGGGCAGCAAGTGAAAAAGGGACAAATCTGGGACAGGGGAGTGGTAATCCTTAGCTGGGACAGGACACCTTGACTACCAGAACGGAGGGTACGAGAAGGAATGTAAGGAGGAAGAAGTTCAGATAAGTAAGGAGGGGCCAGTCCATGGAGGGCTTTGAAAGTCAACAACAAAAGCTTGTACTGGATGTGGAAGGGGAAGGGGAGCCAGTGAAGGGAGGATGAAAGAGGAGAAACATGGTCAAAGCAGCAAGCGGATGTGATGATACACGCAGCTGAATTCTGGACAGAGATTAAAAGATGGAGGTGAGAGAGAGGGAGCCCTGTCAGAAGAAGATTATAATAATCTAGTTGCGATACCACTAGGGCATGAGAGTCTTGGTAGTAGAGGCTAAGAGGAATGGACAGATTTTAGCAATTTTGTAAAGAAAGAATCTACAGGCCTTGGCAGTGGCCTGGATCTGGGGAATAAATGATAGAGAAGAATAAAAATGAAACCAAGATTTGCTGAACTGGTTGAATAGAAATCCTGTCAACAGAAACAGAAAAGAAGTATTGGGGGGTGGGATTAGGTGGAAAGACAAGAAGCTCAGTCTTAGACATGCTGAGCTTCAAGCACTGATGTTGCATCCACTGAGAGATAGCAGTCAGACAAGATGAAACTTGCTGTTCAAATCCCAGCGAAAGTTCAGGGTTAGAAAGATACAGCTGAGTGTCATTGGCATACAGATGATAGGAGAAACTCAAAGAACTGATGAGTTTGCCTAGGAACAGTGTGTATAGAGAGAACAAAAGGGGACCCAAGACAGAGCCATGGAGAACTCCAACCGATAAGGAAGCAGAGGAGGAAGTCTGACCACCCATGACCACTGCAAAAGATCTATCTGACAAGTAAGATTTAAACTAGTTGAGAACAGAGTTGGAGAACCCAAGGTCAGAGAGTATATCAACCAGGAGACAGTGATCCACAGTGTCAAAGGCCACAGACAAATCAAGAAGAATGAGAATAGAGTAGAGGCCATTCACCTTGGCCCGCAAGAGATCGTTTGAGATCTTGGTGAGGGCCAGTTCTATGCTTAGCCACTCAGAAATGTTCATTTGGACTTATGCCAGGTAACTGTGCCTAGGACTGCCCACTTAGAAAGTCACATACATATCTATTCATATTAATTAATATCCATGAAAGAATACATATGACTTTAATGAATGAGCAGTTATTTGCATTATATATAAAACAAGCATAAATAAAAAAAGAGCTTAGCAGTGATGGCTTATACTGTACAGAAGAAATTAGGAGTTACCAAAGGATGTAATTTTAACAGACCATCGATGCAGGCCAGTTAAGTGTATGTTGCCTAGTAGCATGTGAAATTCAATAAGGAGCTCCAAAATATATTCAAGAAATGGGAAAGAACTGCAAATGGAGAGGGGGGAAATCAGACTGTAAAGTGGTACCACAGTTAAATTGACTGCATTAACCAATGAAATGATATTAGCAACAGCTACCATAAGTAGGTCAAGTTGGGATTTACAAGTGCTAAAAATGTGAAGGCTGCTAGAGGCTGAAGGCAAGGAGATAAGAATGCAACGGACAGGTGCTTATGACAAAATGTAGGAGACACTTTACTTTAAAAAAAACTGAATAAGGACACACAGGAAAAGGAAGAAACAGATGCTGTTTAAAAAAATAACTCAGATATAGTTTCCTAAATTGTGTTCCTTTTCATGTGAGATGCTCTTCAAAAATATGGGATTTACAATTCACAACACGATCCAATCAGTATTCCAGGTCAGCTTTGAAATTAAACCCAAAATATATCTATTAAATATAACAGAAGATCTAGGAGGAAAGTTAAAGCGAGAAGAAATAAGCGTCATCCTCTATATGATAATGGCAGCCTGTCCAATTTTTGCAACAAAAAAAAAATGGAAAGAAAAGAATGATCAGATGTTAGAAGACTGCGTATTGAAAATAATTGATATCATGACCATGGACAAGCTAACAATGATATTACACGGCAAAACAGAACAAAGATTTCAGAAAAAATGGGGGGAAACTGGCAAAATATGGAAGGGGGACAATTGATAAAAGGTATTGGAAATGTTCTTGGTAGTTGTATTGTGAATGCCAAACTACACGTAGCACTTTTTTTTTTTTTTTTGCAATATTAATAACAGAAGATACTGAGATTGCATAATGGAAAAATGTTTCCAATTACTTATAAGTGTTTTCTTTTTCCTTTTACTTATTTATTTTTATTTATTTTTTTATTTATTTAGTTTTACTCTACAATATGGTAATGGTTAAGCAGGATGGGGTTTTTGTTTGTTTGTTTCTTCTTCTTCTTTTTTTTCTCCCTTTCAGCTTTCCAAACTTGTTTATTATTCTACCCCTTATGATATAGAAAAAATTGAAATAAGATATCTTTGTACTAGAAAAAGAAGATACTGTTTATAATGTTTAGATTGTTTATAAGCAAGCTGTATTTTAAATAAAATTAATTTAAAAACATATAGGATTTACAATTCTGCCTTAGTTAATTAATCACATTTTACAGTAACAATACCATTGATCAGTGTATCTCCCCTTGCACTTTCTCCCGCTATATTTTAATTATTTTCTTTTCTGAAACCATATCTGTGTGGCCATAGCAGCATAATTTTTAAAATATTCAGAGGGATTCCACAACACAGTTTTTCACTGATACTTTTAAAATCTCCTTCTGCAGACTTAGAAAGAAGTCATCATTTTTTAAAAAAAAAATCTTGTAACTTTACAAACCTTGTATTCTTGTTCTTTGTCTGCTTGCAACAAAATTTGCTCTTCAATGGTTTAGAAGCCCCTATTTCATTACAATGATTTAAGAGAATGGTGCAAGGAAGGAATGCTACATGCTTCATTTGACAGTGAAGGATCAAAAAGAATGCAATTATTTGTTAACTCAGCTGTAAGACTAATGTGATCTCAACTGCTCTCTATCTTAAGCTTTCAGCCCTGCTAGACACTGGAAGTGCATTTATTTCCTCTTCTCCATCACACTATGTAGATATGTAGAGGAATAAATGACAAGAACGTAGGCTGTTATGCAATTAAACACACAGTAAAGTTTTGTCCCCTAATTACAAAAACTGCATCCACTTCCTAACATGACAAGCCCACTGAATGGACACACTTAATAAAACAATGTGACAGAAGTAAGACACAGCTGCCTAATTTTCCTGTAATGAGGCAGCGGATGCTTTGCATCCTGCTGACAAATATCCTTCTCCCTCTCCTGCATTTCCTTCCCTAGTAACTGCAGCCACAGAACGGTTAAGTGAAAAGGCACAATGCTTTCTCAGCACAGGAGGTAAAAATGCACTTACCTTCTAGGGACTGTGAAGGCTGTTTTGCAAGGTGAAAAATGAGGAAAGATGCATTGCTACTTCATTTCAGCATCTCCCTTATGTAGCAGCTGACTAGGAACACAGATCTCCACCATTTTTCTGGTCACGTGACCAGTGGTACTTCTAAATAAGGACAATCACCTGCCTTTGGATGCCCTGCTCCATATTGCAGAAGCCACAGCAACTCTCCCAGGCACTCTCCCAGAATCTATCTGCAAATTAGGGATTTGTGTGTATGTAAAATAACATCTCTCCCCTACTTTCCCTCTAAACAACATTACATGCTAAGAAAGCTAGCCGATTGTTTTTTTCTTGCCAAAGATGTAATAAACATTACAGTGAGAGGAAGATGAAATAAGCAAACGTCTAATTGACTCAACAGAGTAAACCCATTTAGTATACAGAATAAATATTTTGACATTATTTGTTTCAGCTGAAATATTCTAAGTCAGGCAGAAAGTGAGGCAGTAAATAGATGGCATCCATCAGGTTTTGGTGCTTGCAGAATAGAGAGGAACAGAATTGGTGAGATTCTCTAGAAAGGGTATTTGGGTAAAATTATGTAAGAAATATTAAGACACCAGACTACATTTCAAGAAGTACTAACTACCTGGTAAGCGTTTTGTCTTCTGGTTATTGAGCCCTTGTGTTATTGAAGTGGTACTTTAAGCTCTGGAATATGTTTTAGAATAAAATGTATGATGTGTGAAGATCTATTTGCCTCTTTTGAAATTTTAAACCTTTTTCAATATATAGAAGATGACATGAAAAACATGTACTGTACATACTCATGTATAAGTCTAGAAATTATAGTCAAAAAATGGACCTCAAAAACCTGGGTCGACTTACCCATGGGTCAATGTCTGGGTGGGAAAACAGCAGTGTGGTTTGGCATCATTTTCCTTTCCATAATGCTTTGCATCCTTTGTTACATGCCACTAAGCTTAGTCCTTGACTTAGACACAGGTTATATAAAAATCCATAACTTTGGCCCCAAAACCTGTTCTCGACTTATACATGAGGTCAACTTATAGTCAAGTAAATATGGTAATCATTTCCATGCCAGGCTGTATTTCAGTCTTTTACATTGTGCCTACTTATTCATCAGTATGCTAAAATACTGTAATTCCTTCACCAGTATCTACACTCCCTTCAACTGCTGCCAAAGAACACCATTACAATTTGGTCCAAAGGTCACAGTTAGGAGCACTGCCCTTAAAAAAAGGCAAATGAGATTAATCCTAGGGAAGAAATGTTCAGAACTGTAGTATAAATTCAGTATTCAATGCCTTAGTATAACTCTTTATGAGGATCTATAAGCAAATGGGAATGGCAGCCTCCATGTGCAGAATATATGTACACAACAGCCATAATATATAGCTAGCCTGAAATTGCTAGCTACTGTTCTGAAGCATTTATTTAAAGCTATTGTGGACATATCCTTACAGATGACAGGATTATCAAATAATGGTGGAAAAGGTGATGGATAAGCCTTTTTGATAAAAATGTTCTTTGGCATGAATCATTAAACTGTCCTAACAATGTTTCATATTCAGATGATATTAAGACCTTTCAACATGTGGGCTGCAATCCAACTTCCACTCAACACAGCCTAAATGTTTACATCCAGAGATATACTAAGCCAGAACCATACAAAATAGTAACATTGCACAACACAGGTCAATGATTGGGTGCCATTGTATCATGTAAAATGAGCACCACAATGCATAATAAGTGATCATAATGTACAATCACAATGTGCAAGACTGCTCCAAGAACAGCTCCATTTCCACTGCTGTCAGCAGAACACATCCACTGCACTATGGTGAATAGTTCACTCTGCATACAGAGCTCAACTTATGCTAACAGGATGCCAGTAATTTTTAACCATGTACAATTTGCTATGTAGAAGACAACAAAAGTAACAATGGCTGCATATAGATGGCTGCTGTACTACACATTTCTATGTGACATGTGGTAAATTCCTCCCTAATAGAATTATAGGAGCAAGGTACTCCAGAGCGATAAAACTTACCCTATTTATATGGATTAAAAATCCATGAGAGAAAGTGGAGAAAATTGGCTAGGAACTGTAAAATGACTCACATATAGAGAAATAGTGGGTAGAGCAAGACTTTGTATTCAGAAGGAAAACTCCTATGAAAGTGGATTTAGAGGAGGAAAGACAAGTAATTTTCCCTCCGTATGTCTCTCGTTCAGGTTGTAAAAGTGTGGGAGAGCATCATTTTTGCCAAACAGATTATATCATCTTGGCAAATGGGAAACTTTTATAAGACTTTAATGACTCTCTCCCACAGTTTTACAACCAGAAGAGAACAAAAGAGAACTACGTCATACAAAGGGAGACAAAAACAAAAACAAACCCACACTTGTTTGCCTGCCTAGTTTGTTTAATAATGCAATAAGGCTCTAGGTCTTTCAGTATCTATGATTGAACACAATTTTCTATGTAGTATGTAGTTTAAATTCATGCTGCCTTTACAACTGATATGCACCACCCACCCACAGTACTCCTAACCCCACCTCCTCACCATCCAAGGCTCAATGACAGCATCACTGAAATGTAGCTCATCCAGTGTGGGCCATCACTGGCCCTTTTCAAGACTCATTTTGAAAAGGGATGAATATTGGTTCAGAATACAAACTGGGTCAGAAACAGTACGGCACAAAAGTAAGAGGAAACACATGTAGACAGAAAGGATTTTTTTAAAAAAAGGTTTTGCTTCTCGGCCTTTTGGCTAAGATCAAGTGTAAAAAAAGGTTGTGATAAGACCAAATGCAATAAGCATCACCTTATTATGGTTACATTCAGTGTGTGTGTGGTTGGTCAAAAGACTTGGTCAATGTGCATTAGAGAAAGGAACTTTGTGCTCCTTTTTGTTTGAAAAAAAAACCCCAAACATTAGTGATGCCTTCATTAAATTATACCATAGTGGGGTATAGTTATGGTGAGATAACAGGTTTTCATGTTATCTCCCATGTCAAAAAGAATGATGGACACTCTGCTTTTCACTCTTTTCTTTTTGGCAACCTATTTATTACATTTACTAACTGAGGCTGCTAATTCTGTCACCTTCTGAAAGCTTAAAATTTTAACCTAAGCAGGCAATGGGAAGTAAAAATGGCAATTTCCTAACACCCTAACTATAACAGGCCTCATTTGTGCTTGAACCTGGGTGGAAATTGCCTCTGTCTCTGGATTGCCCTTGTCTGGTTCACTTTGCTCTATGGTTGTATTTTCTGGCTGAACTCTGAACTGTCTTTGATCCTGTCTTTGAATTGCCCTTTCCTGCTTTCTAACAAGACTTCAGTGCTGTTTTGAACCTTTTCCTAGCAGGGGTAGGCAAAGTGGAAGCATAGGGCTGCCACATATAGCCTTGTGGAGTGGTGATTGTCCTTTTCGGTACATTCCATGGTACCCTAGCACTGTTTTAACACTTTAAAATTTCTAATTGTTAAAACCAGGAGTGGAATTCTAGATTATTTTATCACCCCCATCCCCACCACTACCTTTGACATTTGGATAGTCTGTGAAGCCACTGAAGGGTGCCAGGGCAGGAAACTGGGCCTTTGGAGCTGCTGAAATTGCCCACCCTCTTTTGTACTGCCTTTTTAGAATACCTCTTCCCTATTACTACTCTGTGCTTGAACCTTACTGGTTTAGATAGTGTACCTGAAGCCTACTCATCCTAAAACAGGCCATAATGGCAGAGGGAAAAGAAAAACAAAGACCAGGGTGACAAATACCAGTAAAAAGGAAAAACTGAGGAGAGGACAAGAAAAATCAAAGCAGATGTTGAGGAGCAGTAAGATAGTGGACTAACGCTCACACACTACAACTCAAGAAATGGGCCCATTGATGGATCCTCCTTGTATGTTACATGATGTAACTTGCAAACAGGACTAGATTCTTAATGTGGTAGTATAGTAAAGTATGAAATCTACCAGTTGTATCCATGGTTGCCTTTAGTTAGTGGAAAGCACTTCTGCTCCCATCTATGGCATCTGAATCTGGCCAATGCCTTTTCCATGCATCACCCTACCATGATGTTGAAAAGCTGCTTCTGTGGGTTGGATAACTCTCCACCACAGTGTGGGAGGTGGTACAGAGAGCCATAGTAGATGCTTTCCAAGTGTGCAAAAAGGAGGTAGGAAAAAGAAATTTGGCAGCACCTTTAAGACAAATTGGTTTTTATTTTTGCATGAGGTTTCGTAGATATAAACCCACTTCTTCAGATTCAATACTAAATGGTATTAAGACCTTAGAACTGACAGTACTGAAGTACTGCATCTGATGAAGTGGGTTTGTATCCATGAAAGCTCATGAAAAAATAAAGAACAATAAAGGAATTGCCACATTTCCTTTTTTCTCTCTCTCTCTTCCTCTCTTCCTCCTATGATGCTGCAAGAGACTAATGCAGCTACTTATACACAAAGTTGAAAGCACAAATACTTTCAACTAGTACAAATTTGCATCCATTCCTGCACAATCTGTATAATGAAAACTAGAATTGGGTTTTGGGATGTTCTGTGTCTATTTGACTTATATTCCTAGATAGTAAAATCCAAAATGAATTATATGGTCCTATTCTTACCCTATTATATGACCAGGTTCTTTCTCACTGTCAGCAAACTGGGTCTCCTGGTCCATTTCTTCTGTTACCATGTCATCCTTAGGATGTTTTGAATGGATTTCTAAATCACCATTGCCGTCATCAGCTTGAAATAAAAGAGCATCTGTTCTTCCACTGTATGAAATCTCATCCTCTTGCTCCAACAATTTCTGAGGGTTTCTATCTAGTAGAGTTTCAGCTTGTGTCTCAGAGATCAGTTCCTGGATTAACACATCTTCTAATTCTTTAACAGGATTTCCACACAGTGACTGCATTGTGTCTGTCCTGATACAGTTTTCTTCAGGGGATACATCATCCACTTCGTTTTGGCCCACCATAGTCCATTCCTGATCTTGCACAGGGCTTCTGGATGGCTTCTTTTCATCTTCCAGTTTTTGAGGTACAACAGCAGCAGGTTTATCTCCTAAATAAAAAGAATCCCATTCAGTCTCCAGAGCAGTCTGTCCTTCACTTTCATTTATTATGGAGATTGACTGAAATGTATCCGAGGAGTCTGGTGAAAAGGTTTCAAGAGAATCTGTTTGTTCTGCCACTGCTGTAGTTTCCTGTGAAGTGAAATGGCTTTCTCGTGTTACCAAGATATCCTTCCTCAAAGGTACATTTTCTTCACCACTAATGAGGACATAATCCATTTCTAGTGAAGACTGATCTTCCACTTCATTTAACACTGTATCCGCATTGTTTTCTTTATTTGTCATCTCTGCCCTCTCTGTGGATTTATATCCTTTACCATCATTACTAAGCATATCACAGACAGTTTCTGAAATTAAGCAAAACAGTTTGTTTTAGCAATTAATTCATTGCTCATGTTCATTCAATAAACAAAACAATTTTGTATTTGACATAGTTCATATCAGTGGCATCGTTGGGGTGTGGGGGGCTGCAGACCGCACCAGGTGACACCCTAAGGGGAGGTAATGCCATTTCTCCTCAAATACCTACCTTTTGGCAGAAACAGGCTGTGGCATTCACCTGCTTCCTTTTAGGAGATGGTGGGAGTGGGGTGAAGCTCAGTGGGAGGAGAAAGGAGAGGCCCCAGAATTTTTTAAAAGTAAAATTTCAAATTTCAAAATTGTATTTCTTTTTTAAAAATTGAAAATGTTTGAAACTTTTTAATTTTATAAAATCCTTTTAAAATTTTCTTTAAAAATATCACATTTTAACCAGATTTTCACTATGTATATGTAAATACATTTAGGCTGAGCATATGATATTGTAATATGAAGGTATAATTTTTTAATTTTGCTAGTTGTTTATGTTACAACTATTCACATTACATTCAGTGGAATATGAGATTACAATTTACCAGTAACATTAGTGCCAAAAAGCATTCCTAAGGTTTCTGTACAGTGTGAAATGGGAAGAGGTCAATGGGGGGTGTGTGTGGTGTGACACCATGAGTTACCGCCCTGATACCAACCCTAGGGACGCCATTGGTTCCTATTATACTTTCTGTTTAGATTAGATTTAGTAAATTAGTATTTCATATAATGGCAAGGCATTTAGTTAATTTTTAGTAGTAACTCCCCATAAACATAGCATTTTGTTTTGTATATTGTGATACATTAATAATGCAGTAGCAAAATTAGATGACAACAAAATGTTTGTTTTTTCCAGTATGCAGAAAAGTAATAATCAATATTGCCTACTTTAAACAGGAATTACAGTGGAAATATTTAAGCACAGTTTTGAATTCCTCAGATACAAACACAACAACAGCCTGTATCAAAGAACCATGCTATATCTTTACCCTACTTTTTTAAAAAAATTAGGCTAGTATGCTTGTTTTATTTGTAAGTGCATTTATTAATTACTTACCATTGCTCATGCATACAACTCCACCTGCTGGTGAACTGATATAATTTGGTTCTGCTCCATATTCAAATTCTTTCAAGGAATCAGATGGCATGGGAGTTATTTCAGAGTCCAACAATAAAGAAGCCCAATCCTGATCTTCTTGACAATAAACCCCAGCCTTGGAGTTGGGCTCACTATGTCCAGCTTCTGAATTATTCATTTCACCTTCACCAACTTGTGAATCAATATTACTTGAATTTGTTCCATGGTCAAATTCTTTCAAAATGTTTGAATGTTCATCAGATTCTAACAAAAGTGAATCCCAGCCTTGATCTTCTTGAATATGTTCTGCAACTTCACCTTTGATATCAGCACCTTTAGATTCTGAAGTGTGAATTTCACTGTCACCAGTTGGCGATTCAATATTACTTGAATCTGTTTCATACTCAAATCTTTTCAAAGTGCAAGAAGATCCAGGGGTCCCATCAGATTCTACTAACAGAGATCCCCAACCCTGATCTCCTTGAGAACTTTCAGCTTTTAAATCCATGTCACATTTTGAAATGTTCATGTCACCTTTTTTATTAGTGTACTCTTTATCAAATGTTACATCAAATGGAGAAGTACATTCATAAGGTGACTGCCTATCAGGTAATCCTGTAAAATATGGACTATGACACTCCTGCCTATTTTCAGGTTCTTGCATAGTGTTGATAGCATATTGGCTTCCTGTACCATACAGGAAATCTTCCTTCTCTTCTTCTAGGGAGGCCTGCAGTGAATGCATTTGTGTGAATGTTGTATGTGTTTCTGCACTTTCCTCTGATTCATTTCCTAAGATTGTCAGAGGATTCACAATGGTAGATGGGCTATTGGTAATTGCTGTCTTACTGTGCTCTATTACAACTTCACTATTAACATGGATATCTGATGCGTCTTGTTCATCAACATTCCCTGTTATATGGTCAAAGCCAAAAAGGTGGTTACCCTCAGTAAAAGTGCAACATACAGAACCATCTGTAGGCAAAACTGGAGGAGCAGTAGGATGGATAAATTTATTTACAGAAGCTGAGACTTCTTCTTCTTGAATGTTTTTCTTTTCAGATGTACCCTTATCTAGATTTAGAGGCACCGTGTCCACACTTTCTGTACCAGAACTTCGCAAATCCTCTATTTCAGTAGTTGCTTTGTTTACTGTGTCAGACATCTCCATATTTACCATTCTAATTTCAAATTGTTCTTCTCTTCTATTAGGTGACAGTTGGTAGGAATCTTCAATGCTTGTATCATAATTATCTGGAAGGCATGAACCATTTCCTTCAGGACATATCTCTTCCCTGTCAATCATCAGCTGCTGATTAAAATAAAAGTCTGTGTCTCTGTACATATCTGACAGCATGGGAGACATATGAGTGACTTCTTCAGGCTCAGGCAGAACAGAAGACTGTGCACATGTCTGCTTGCTTTCATATTCATGGCAGACATCAGGACTGCTTGAGGCCTGTGAACTGCTGTCTTGATCACAGTGACTTAATATATCAGGATTTTCTCTGTTTGTTCTCAGATTGAAAGGCTGTTCCACAACATTCCACAAATCTGGATCAACAGTGAATCCTTGACAGTCTGCAGGGTTATTTTTTAATATATCTGGAACAAATGTTTTTTCTTGTGGAACTCTGTCCTCATTATGTGTTGAGCTGGATGTCTTTACTGCTAGAAGTTGTGAAGTATTTGGTGAAGATTCTTCATGTGAGTTTAATAGTTTTTGACCAAATGGCTTGCTTATGTTTATTTCATTGGGATAATTGGAAGCTACATTCAGATGATCACTTAACAGACCAAGCTTGGGATCTACCTGAGCAAGCTCATTGAACAGGCCTGACTGCCAGTCTTCCTGAATACATGGTTTAAGACAGCCCTGGTCACTAATAGAGGCAGCAAAAAGTTCTTTCTTTTCATCCCTTTTATTATTATATGATTGTGACAGCGAATCACCCTCTTCAAAGTTTACCAGAACTTGGTTTAATTCTTCTTTCTGTTTATCCAATGAGTGTTCTCCATTATGTTCACCTTCACTGTTTAATTGGCTAGACTCTTTTTCATAGCTAGCAGCATTTAGTACTTCAAGTTTTTCACTTCCTTCTTTGACCACTCCCAAAACATCATGGCCTACAGCTTCTGAATTGTTAATTTTTAAACCATAACTGGAATTAAATTCTTGATCCACTGAATTGTCATCTTGTTTTTGTAAATCCCACCATTCTGAAGAATCATTTGAAAATGCAAGATCTTCCACTCTGGACATCTGAAATTTATCTAATGAACTTTCAGAATTACCATGCATTAGTAAATCCCACACATCTGAAGTCCTTGAAGCATAATTTTGTTCATGATTTATAGTAGATGTTTGGTCATGTACTTCATCCTGAGATGTTCTCCAGTATCCTAAATGTTCAGACGTTTCATGACAATAATCTTTCCTTAAAGTACTACAAGCATCACCCTCTTCAAAACATGTATTTAATGCCATTTCATGGCTATTTTGATCCAAACTGGGCTGACGACCTGAACTCTCTGAATTAACTGCCAGGTTTGTTTCATGGGGATACAAAGATTCCTGTATTATGCTATCTTCCTCCAGTTTATCAGGGTTTACATCTGACTTTTTTTCTGACTGATGTACATTTGAATATTCTGAATCTTCATCTATTCCAGGGCTTGATAAAGAAGATACTGTATCATCCTCTATGTGAGCATTCCAAAGATCTAAGTTTTTGGGAACCTTGTGATCAGTGCTTGTTTCAGAATCTTCTTGGCTTTTAGTCTCAAGTAATTCTTCTGCTTTACCATAATTTGTGATATCCCAATTATCTTCATTTTCCTTTTCATTATTAACTGCTTGCAAGCTGTCCCAAGTATGCATATTTATAGAAGAGTCACTGAAATCTGGACTTGTTGCAGTTGAGCGTGTATATTCATGAATGGAATCGCCACAGGTATTGCCATCATTGTAGGTGTCCTTGACTTCAATATCTTCTGGGAAACTGCATGTGGTATCTGACTCTGCAAGTGCTTCTTTTATTTTAGGGCTTACAACAACAGAATGTGCTTGTTCATTCACTGATATACTCCAAGCATCCAGAATTTGGGACAATTCATGGTGAGGTATAATATCAATATATGTTTTATTTGAACCTTTATTTTCAGATTCCAGACTTTCTGAAGTTTCACCTCTTTCAGAATAATCCATTGCATATGACAATGAATTACTTACTGTAGGTGCCCCTGTTGTATCAATGGATTTAGTATATTCTGCATATGGATTTTGTAGATTTTCAGTTGCTCTTTCTTGACTTATATCTTCCAAAGATGTTTCATGACTGCTGAGCAATTTATCCCATTGACCTTGACTCTCAACAAATATTGGAGAAAGCTTTTCTTGACTGTTCTTCTTTCCCACAGAACCTAGAGAAGGACTTTCCTGTTCAAGAGTCTTTTGTGATGAATAATCCTTATCAAAACATTTCAGAACTGATGTTGATGCCACACTTAAATTGTATTTTAAATGATCAGCTGTGTCAAGATGTACCAAAGACTTGTCACCATCTTTGGGAGACATAGCAAAACAATCTGCAGTGCTATCTGGAGATTCTTCCTTCTTCTCCTCATTGACAGAATTAGTCCAATTAGGAAACTGTGTGCTTATTTCTGATGGTTCTGCTGCTTCATCTTCAAGACTTCCATTACTTCTTGGCTTTTCACTTGATCTGGGATTATCAGGCATCATCTTGCTTTCATCTGAATTATTAATGTATAATGGAGCAAGCAAAGATGATGGTGATGTGTTGTCATTCTGTGTGTATACATTCTTAATATTGTTAAGGGTATCGTGTCCACTTCCTTCATCATTCCTCCTTTTACATTCCTTAACTCTTTGCAACGAGGCAGAGGAAACATCATTGTGTTCCACTCCAGGCTGTTGACTGCAGTAGAGTTGCTGATTCCACTGGTCTAAATGTTTGTCTAGAGGTTCATCACTCTGCTGAGACTGTTCATTGTCTTTTACTTTACTGCTAACTGAAATAGTGCTCTTCATGTCATTGGTGTCCAAATGTAGAGAGTTTGTCTCCATAAGACTGTCTCTACTAGTTATTTCAGCATTTTCTTTGGATGAGAGTGAAGGATTACTTGTCTGTACAGAAATCACCATTAATTCACAGTTTTCAGAAGTAGAAAGGCTACTTGCATCAATACAGTAGTCATCTGAAAAATATGTGGCACCTTTTTGTTCTGAATCAAGTAAAACGGTGTTTGTTACAAGGTTAACTTTAGAATGTCCAGGTTCTGTTTCTTTCTCAGGGTCTCTGTTTTCACAACTGGCATCAGATGAATGTATAGGAGATGACTGTGGGAATGGTTTCTCCTGTGTTAAAGCACATGTTTCATGTTCATCTGGGTTTGAGTTTATCATTTGATCAAAGATCAGTTCTCCATTAGAAAGCTTTTCTTCACCTTCTCTTTCATCTCCAGTTCCTGATGGTGATACATAGGAGTCTGAGGTTGAATAATTTGTATCTGGTGGAGAAACAACGAAGTCTTCACCTGTATTTGATGTGATAAAGTCTGAATCTCTGTAGGACAGGAAGGGATCTTCCCAAGAGATGTTTCCAAGTATTTCTTTTCTGATGTCTGAACCCCATCCCTCTACATTATCATTTTGTTTGGAATTTTCTACAGTGTCATTTTGGTGTTCCAAGGTCAATTTAGTATTCTTTTGCATACTATTAATATGAGACTGTTCATTTGTATAAGCCATGTCATTATCTATTGAACTGTTATTATCTTTATTTTTGGATCGTAAATCACCTTGGTTGTTTAGATTTTCACATTCAGTTTCTCCAGAGATTTCTGGCAAATGTTTAGACACAGCCCATGTGTCCAAATTCCTTTGTGAAATGTGATCAAAATCTACATGAGGAATGTTCCACACATCCTCTGAAAGCTCAGAACCATCACAATGAAGCTTTGACCAAACATTAGGTGAATGTGTCTTCACACATCCAGTGTGATGGTTGGTATTATCCCATGGATCACATGTTGCAGGCATTGGTTGACTGGATTCCCACATATTAGAAAAGTCTTCCTGTTGTTGCCTTTTCTCTTTTTCTTGGTTTCCCAAATCATTCACATTCTGGATGGGACTCAGTTGATCCTCCCAAATGCCTGTTCCTGAAAATTCCAGGTGCTTTGGATGTTTTTGTGCACAGACTGAATCTGAAGCTCTTCTGTCAATTTGCTTTCTCAGCAGTAGATTTGCTTTATGACCTTTCCATGAATCAGAATTCTGAAATGCACCTTCTGTTTCAGCTGAACTCCATGTGTCAGCATCTTTTGAGCCTAATTCAAAACCATCCCACCAGCTACCGTATCTAACACGAGACTGAGGATGGTTCACATGATCAATTTCATTAATTTTTTTAATTACATCTTGTGGATAAAATAAAGGTGGGCCACTGTCTAAAGGTGATGTATCCACAAGGCTGTTCATTGGGGTTGGTGGAGTTTTTCTCTTATCACTTTTCACCACTTCCAAAGAAGGCGGAGAATCATTTTCCAAGGCAATCAAACTTGATTTTGATTTTGTGAAATCTCTAGCATTTTCTGACTGGTAAGTATGCTCATTAAATTTTACTATGTCATCTTCTTCATTTATTGTCACTGGCAAATCAGCTGAAGAATATGAAATTTCATATTCTGATGGATTGGTCCCAGCAGCTATTTTTGAGTCAGCTGGCTGCTGTCCTTCTGATGAGCCACTGTCATGGGAGAAATCATCACCAGGGGAACAGTCTACAGAATCAGAAGCCTCTATCTGAACTGCCATTGGTGCTAAATCAAAGTTGAAAAAATCAAAATTGTCGCTGCTGTTTCTAGACTGAGGTTTTTCATCAGCTACTGCTCCTTCAGGAATAGGACTATAAGAATCAAAACCAGAGAGGAAACTGTGATGAGATACAGCTCCCTCTGCTACTGGACTATCATCACTAAGAAAAACTGAGCTCTCCTTGGAAGATCTGCTGCTTCTAATAGTAGCAAGTCCACTGTCTGGACTTACAAGATCTACATTAACATCAGCATGGGCTTGAGCAGATCCATTATGATCTTGGGGGTTCTCTATAAAGTTGACAACATTTGACTGTGGTTCAATATCAGAACCATACAATTCCACAATTCCAGAAGATCCTTGGGAAAGTGGAGCACTTCCAGCAACAGCTTCGGTGGAAGATGTCCTACTGTTTGATGCCATCTCTGGGTGTCTTCTGGTGATAACATCTTTCATTAGCAGAAAAATTTCATCACAATTTGCTGTAGAGTTTGCTTGATGGTAAAGGAGGAGTTGGTCACAGCCATACTCCAGAGGATCTAGTTCCAGGCAAGGATTCTGACATTCTTCTAACTCACAACAGATCTGTTGAAGAGGAATAGTGTTATTTTTTTTTTTTAAAGAAGCAATTCATTGCCATTTACACAGCATTAAGGGCAGATACATATTTTCTTTTTATTTTAATTTTTATAAATGTTAGAAACAATTTTAATGGCCAGGCACTTAAAAACTGAGAACAAACCTTAAAAAAATGGCAAGACAAAATTTATTTGAGCAGGCCTACCCCTGATTTTGTTCTCCCCGCTGTTATTTTTCCCTGACTACTAGCCGTGTCATCATCATACATCTATATTGGGTTGATATTGTTATGATACTGTTGGAATGTTTTAAATTGTGAATTTGCTGTGCGCCGCCCTGATCTGTGGAAGGGCGGTATATAAATAAAGATTTTATTATTTATTTATTTATTTATTTATTATAAAGTTTTGTTTCTCTTGTAGTAATCTGGTTATATTGTTTGTTAATGATACAAGGGACATGCACCTGTTAGAGGGAGGCACACTAGTTTCCAGGAGACCATGATCAGTTGCAATCCATTGCCACAGTGACATGTGCAGTTTCCCACCCCTAGGTCTTTAGACTGAGGGACTGAAGGCTCTTAGCTGCTTGTCAAGTAATCTGTATCTGTTTGGAAGTCCTTGTTATCAATATCTGGCCACCCTGGGCTTTCAACTCGTGATTCTAAGTCCAAAGAGACAGAATTAGCATCAACACTCCACTTGAGTACTTTTGAAGTCCTGGAATCTCAGGGTATTTATATGAGAGAATTAGTGGGCTTTTATTAGTTTTGTTAGGTTATTTATTATATGTAATTATGGTTATACAAATGTACATTCCCTTTAGGGAGAAAAAATAATTTTCAATGCTTCATTACATTACATTACATACAAGGCCTTATGGGATGATCTAGACTGGCAAAAAGGGGTGTATTCATGCCTGCATGAAAGTGTAGCCTTTAGATGACCCACACTGAAAGTTGGCATGAACGCACTTCTTTTGCATTTTAGTGGGGGGGGGGGGAACAGCTTTAAAAAGGAGCTGCTTTTTCCTAGCTTCTTTTTAAAAAGGGTGTAACTGTGCAGCTGTGTCTAAATGCTGCAGTGCAACTGTGCAGCTTTTTAAAGCTCCCAAACCCTAGCTCCAGCTCTAATCTGAACCCTAGACATGTGCAGTAGGGACTCTGGGATGCTGTAACTGTTATGCAACTACACATAAAATGTCCATTCATTCATAAAATAAAGAATTTTATTCATAAATTTAAATTGTAACGGATTTAATATCTTTTTAAGGGGGGGAGGGATGCAGTTTGTTTTATTGATGTAATAGTATTTTAATGTGTAAGCAGCCTTGATTGATCTCAAAAGGGTGGGGTATAAATTATTGTTATTATTATTATTATTATTATTATTATAAAATAAAGGGGTTCATTCGTGGTGCACCGATGCAACTGCGCACTTTAAAAAGGGAAGAGAAACCACAATGGTAATTTGACAGATCTTCATAACTGCATAGTTCATGTGTGATGTACCTGCGCAACTGCGCAGTTCGCAGCCGGCAACAACAACAAAAAAAATAGTAAAGGTTCAGTACGGCCAAAAGCCCCATTCATTGCCACCTGTGCAGCTGCTCCACCTGTGATTATAGCATCCTGACAGCTTCCAATGTAGTTGCTGAGCAACAGAAAAGACTTCAGATAAGTCATCCCCACACCTCCTCAGTGTAGCTGCCCTATGCTTCACTGAGACTTGGCTGGGAGATGCCAGCGCTGCTACATGGGCGCAGGCCCTCCCAGCTGGCTATACAGTCAGTGAGCAGATAAGGGAAAGTGGGCAAGGGGGCGGTGTGGCCATAGACCAGCCTAACCTTGATCAGGGAACCTGTCCAGAAAACAGCCCACGTTGAGTGCATGTACCTAAGCCTGAAGACCAGGGACAGTTTGGGGATTCTGCTGGTATACCGACCACCCTGTTGTCTAGCAGACCCCCTAACCGAGTTGACTCAGCTGGTTTCAGAGTTACTGTTGGAGTCGCCCAGACTTTTGAATCTGGCCGATTTCAACATTCCTCTTGAAGCCAGCTTGTCTGAGTTATCTGGAGCAACTCGGGAGTTCATGGATTCCATGACAGGCATGAACCTTTCCCAATTGGTCAGCGGGCCTACCCATTGTGTGGGTCATGCACTTGACAGGGTTTTTAGTACAAAGCAGGAGTATCCGTGGGTGGAGGTAACCAAGACCTCCGCACTGTCATGGAAGGATCATTTTCCTGATCAAGTTGGAACCGAAGGTCATTTTCTGCCCCCCCCCCCAGGGTGGTGGACCCATTAGAATGGTCCGCCCTCGAAGGCTTATGGAACCAATTGGTTTCCAGAAAGCCCTAGAGGGTTTGTTGGTTGGAAATGCTGGCGATTCTGTTGAAAGCCTGGTTGACACTTGGAACACCGATGTCACCAGAGTACTCAACACAATCGCTTCTGAGCATCCTTTTCAGCCAGCTCCCAATTGGAAACCCTGGTATACGGAAGACCTCAGGGAAATGAAGCGGGCTGGACAACGACTAGAGTGTGAATGGCGGAAGACTCGCCTTGCATCCGACAGAACTCACTACAGACTGCATCTTCGCAGCTATGGTGAGGCTTTGCGTGCACTCTACATGGGGCTACTCTTGTGCTTAACTCGGAAACTACAACTGGTTCAGAATATGGCAGCCAGACTTATTACAGGTACATCTAGGAGAGAGCACATGACACCTGTGCTAAAATCTCTCCACTGGCTGCCAATCAGTTTCCGGGCACAGTACAAGGTGTTGGTCTTAACCTATAAAGCCCTACATGGCTCGGGTCCATCATATCTAAGGGACCGCCTTTCCCCATACGACCCCCCCCCCCGCAAGCTTCGATCCTCTGGGAGGAGTCTCTTACAGCCCATGAAGACTAGGCTGACGCAGACCTCCCAGAGGGCCTTCTCAGCTGTCGCCCCCAAACTTTGGAATGATCTGCCGGATGAGTTGCGTCTTATTCCATCCACTGGTAGCTTTAAGAAAGCCTTGAAGACGCATCTCTTCCAGCAGGCCTTCCCGGAAAATGCTTAATATCACCCGGCTCCAAACCTTTCGCCAGTCCATAGTCTTCATCATCCGATACAGCTCAAGGAACTTTTAGTTTGTTATTGTTGATTGTTTGTTATTGCACCATGCTTTAATTTGTTGTTGGTTTAATCTTTTTTTAATGGGGGGAGGTGGGAAAGGGATTGGATATTTTAACTGTTTTGTTTTTAACTATCTTGTACCCCGCCCCGATTGCTCGCTCAGAGGGGCGGGCTAGAAATAATAATAATAATTATTATTATTATTATAATTATTATTATTACACACCTGGGACTTGCAGTGCAGCTGCTAAGTATTAAGGAAAAGGCAACTTCATGTCGCCCTTTCCTGCCAATCTAGAAAGCCCCAATATGTTTATAAGAAACTATATTTTAATATTCTATGCTTTTCCTTAGCCAGGCATCTCTATAACTAACACAGGGAAGAATTTAAACCTAATATGTGTAATAAACACACAGGCATTACTATACACATAGCATCATCTAGTGCAAGAATAATGAAATATATATCTTTAGCATAGCCTAGGCTTTACCATTGGTATTACTATGGGGCGCGGGGTGGCCTATACTACCAGCTGACACCCCAAAAGAAGGGTGACACCAGATGGGGCCCTTCTCCCATTGAGGGGTGAAGAGGGCCCAGGACACCCCTTCTAACCTGCCATAGTGAAGAAAGCCTCCTCAAGAGCAGAACTCCATTGCCAGGACAAAGAAAAGGCCCAAGCACCCCTCACAGTTTCCATCTCAAACATCCTGTAGTCAGGTGATTCCAATGCGATGCCAAGTAGTCATTACAGTTTCACTCCCTATGACTGAAGTAGTTTTGTGTAGCCCACATTATTAAAAATACAATAGCAAAAGATTATGTAATGATACATCCTATTTCACACAAGATAATAATTACGCAATTATTTCCTTCATTCATTCACAATACATACTTGGTTTCCAAGCTCCATGTTTTCTGAATAAACTGCTATTTGTCTTTTTTCTTGGTCCTCCTCTGACAAGTAGTTGGCCAAAATCACAAGGACATCAAAGCCATATTTGTCCACAAATTCTTTTAGGTCTCCAGTCATGTTTCTTTGTAAGAGGCAGTCCTAAAAGATGACAAAATTATCACTGATTGAAGAAATTAATTGTTAATATATTTCCAAAGTTAGCTTAATCAAGTCAGTGAGCAAGTCAGTAGTGACTTTTTTTGGTTTTTGTTTTTTACAATAGCAACTTGTTCATATATTATGCTAAGCAATTGGAATCTAACCATTTATCCTCTTAAAGCATAATTAGAAGGATAATATATTCAAGTTTTCATAAGGGATGCTAAAAACCTCTTCTCTTTGATTTATAGCCTGGAATCCTTTGTGACATTTTCATATGTAAGTCGCTGTTATGTGTGTGGATTTCTTGTTTTGGATGTTGCACAAGGAGGTATTCACTAGTGTGACAGCTCCCCTTACCCAGATTGCCCCCAAAACTCCAACCCCTAGGAAACCTGCCAATCACCCTGCCTTTGTTCCCCCAATTCATTCCTTTCTGGATAGGCTTATTAGGCATCAGGGTGAGTCCTTACATATGTGGACTTGTGGCTGTGATGTTGTATTGGTTCTTTAGTTTGGTAGGTGTGGTCTGACTCCAATTCTGGCTTGACAGATAGCCAGAGACACGTTAAAAAAACCAACAGAAATAGATTTGTTAAACACCATAGATTTGTTAAACTCTGATATTCCATTCTTTAGGCTCTCCACCAGTGGTGGTACTGCCTGGGCTTCCAAAAGGCCATGTCCCATCACCTCACTGCTGCATGCCAGTCTAGTCATTATGTGTTAAGAAGCCAAGCCCTCCCTCCAGTCCATCCGCCTTAGTCCAGGCCTCAGAGGGAGTGAACAACTGCTGGATTTGATCCCCTTCCCCACCACCTTTCCCTTCTCCTTCTGTGTCATGTCTCTTTAGATTGTAAGCATGGAGGCAGTGAACCGTCTAATTAAATGATTGTATGTACAGCGCTGTGTAAATTTACAGCACTATATAAATAAAGGTTAATAATAATAATAATAATAATAATACTCATAAGTAAAATGGCATGTGTATTATTTGCTTTAGGAACCAGACAGTCTAATGATTTATGACAAACTCTTGTCTTACTTTTAATCTTTAATCATCATTCATTAAAAAAGTCAGAGCTATTTCAAAATAGTACAGTCACTAAATACAAAACACCACACAACTACATATTATAAAGACTGGTCACATTTTAACCATCATATTTAGTTCACTTGTAAAATTCTCAGATCTACCTTAGACAGTGGGGATAGAAATCCAGTGCTTCAGACTTTGAGGAATATAAGAGCACAGTGGTAGTTATGGGACTTTTGGATTTTGGTTGGGACTCCAGTTGCAACTCTCCTCAGAGGTACTTCTTGTTAGTACCTACATCTTCTTAGGAGTGAGATACTCAGCTCCTCACTGTTAGGACTTCTAATAACATATAAGTGCGTCTTTTCTTCTTTGGTTTGTCAACTTGTTCTGACAGACTGATCTAGGCAAGTGGCTGGAGTCTTCTATTCATGCTCTGGAGCAATTGCCCTGTCTCCCCCATGCTTTGACACAAGGAAGCCCTTATGCTCCTTCAGGGTACATATTAAGGCACTGCATCCCACTTCTTCACCATCACATCTACGTCAACCTTTTTCACCTTGGACCAACACAGTTCTGTCATGGCAGGCAGGCAGGGATGGCACAAGAGTGAGCATGGGAGAAGGGCCTGACCAGGTGTCTCCCCCCTTCTGGGGTGTCACCCAGTGCGGCCCACACCGCCATTCACTCCCTAGTGAAACCACTGCCTGACAAGTACCAGACCAATCCTTTTAAAAAGGTTTAGGAAATCTTACATATTCCATGAGAATACAGATGTGTGGTAGTGCAAGAAATCACGTGCCAAGTGGAGCAGGCTGTTCACAGCAAAGAGCATTGTAATGAAGACTTTACTTTGTATCTGTTTCAGGAATAGAGATTTGTTTTAGAGTTACTTTGGCAGTATATGCAGAGCAATCAGTGATCCAAAGTGATGAAGGTATGTGTGTATGTGTGTGTGAGAGAGAGAGAGACAGGCAGGCAGGCAGGCAGGCAGGCAGACAGACAGACAGAATAGTTGGCTACTGTGCCTTTCTGTACACTGGAACCAAGCTATATTTCATATGGGCTGGGGAGATAGATCACTATGGGAAATCACTTCTCCCTACCCATCTCCATTTGTAAGAGTCTTGTTCTTCTCAAGCTTTCCAATAAAATAAGTGGAGCTTTCCTGACAATGGCTGGATCTTTTTCTTAGCTGAGTTACACCCAGATCTAACTAGCAGGTGTGAGGAGAAAGGGGTGATGAAATAAGGTGCAGATAAAGCCCTTACTATGAAGTCCCAGAAGATGAGGATCATTGATTTCTCTCTCATACATGTACACACAAACACAGACACAGACACACTGCTGCTGTTGCTACTCCTGAACTAGGTTTAGGGAAAGATGACAGTATTTAAAATCCAAGCTAAAATCACATTTTTCTGAGTTTTAAATAGACCCAGAACTAAGAAGTGGTTTCAAAACCTTGCTGGGCCCCCCAAATGCACGTGACTGTCCTCACCTATCCATTTCATACATCCTGTGGGATAACAACTATAGAGTTTATCAGATGACGGAAATTGGAAGTATAATCTAATGGCAATCCGAATGCAATCATGGGGTTTCATGTTATTGCGTATTAAAGTATCTCACACAATTATGGGCAAAAGGGAAGTCATTCCAAACACAATCATGGGGTTTCACGTTATTTCGTATTAAAGCATCTCACGCAATTTCGAGCAATGGGCAGTCGTTTTCGGGTAATGGAAAATCATTCTGAATGCATTCCGAACGCAACTGGAATTCACGTAAATCTGCTAAACTAGCAAATTCACATGAATTCGAATTGGCTCCAATTGGTTCCATTCGAAATAAAGAGAAATTCCTCCTGTCTGTCTACGGAGCAAAAAAGAGGAGATTGTCAACAAACTAAAAATATATTTAATTTTTAACTTTTCTTTTTAAAAAAATTGTAGGTAAATTCAATGAATTTGCTGTCTTTCCTTTCACTGCCTGCAATAGCTCAAGAAAACAAAGCAACAAATGCCCCCATTCTGATTACCTTGGATTGTACTATTTGAATTTGATAAAATGTATTCTTGTCTTCTGGCTAAGTACATTATCATATGACATTATTGGCTTTTATATTGCTTTGCTACTAAGCAACATTCTCCCTAAATCAACAGCAGTTCATCAACAGACCACAACTGTACTTTCAGGCAGGTACTTTACTCTTCTTCCATTCTCAGGTATACACATCTGTCTTCTACAGGATGAATTAGCTTTTCATTTCCATGTGTACAAATATTTATTAGTCTATTCAGATGTAGCCAGGAAATTTATTTCTCCTGAAGTTAAAATGAAATGAAAAACACTTTCATCAAGTGTTAGGACGCAAAAAATATCTATTTTTCTACCATAAACAAAAAGAGACCCATTTTTCATCTTTTGCATGCTTTCCTTGTTTTGCTGTCTTGATACAGGTTAAGTCTCCCTTATCAGGAATTCTGAAATCCAAAATAATCCAAAATCCAAAATTGTCCACAAGGGTGGCTGAGATAGTGACACCTTTGTTTTCTGATGGTTTAATGTACAAACGTTTTTCATGCAAAAAATTATTTAAAATTTGGAGCATTAAATTATCTTCAGGCTATGTGCATAAGATGTATATGAAATAAATTAATTTCATATTTAGACTTGGGTTCCATCTTCAAGGTATCTCATTATGTATATCCAAATATTCCAAAATACCCCAAAATTCCAAACACTTCTAGTCCCAAGCATTTTGCATAAGGGAGATTCAACCTGTAATTACCTAAAACAGAGTGAATAGGATTCTGCCATAGTAGTTGTAGTATTATTCTTTTATATTCTTCTATATTGTTGTATTATAAATATTTTCTGTTTAATGTGAATTTTTAAAATTATTTTTGCTGTTGACAAAGATTCATTCGTTCGTTCATCAAATTCTAGTAATTGCAACTATGGGACACCACTGTGCACAGATGCGGAACTATGTATTATGGCCTACAGATTTTGTCACACTCAGAATGGAAAGTAAGGTGATGCAAATAGTAGGACAGATAGGTTTGTCTCTAATCCAGTTCCCAAAATTCTCCTTGCACTTTTTTTTTCAAGCAATAGCCTATGAAAAGGAGAGGATCAATTGTAAAAGTATTGGCCATATTACACTAAGGTAGTTATGAATGCCTAACCCAGAGTTACAATTTGTGACTTGATCATATTCATGATCCTTACATTTTTACTGCTATAGGGTATATGTAGGTACCACGACAGTTCCCCAAGCAGCCAGTGCGAATGATGAGAGGTCTGTTCCTCTAATGTTTCAACTACCACCTTATTCCCATGAGTGATCCCCTGTGCAAGGGGGGAATTGCAACAAGCACCCCCCTCCTGACTGGATATCACTCATGGGATATCACCAGGGGAGCAGCAACTGCCTGGTAAGGATTGTGGGGTTGCACTGGGAGACACTATGCAGCTATGGAATTAAAGTGTTTATGTGGATAAGTAGGTGATGCATATTATCACAGCCATTGCCACTTGTCCTTTGACCTCCTGACCATAAACATGCAACCCATTTTTGCTTAGATTTTAATTTATCTCATAACTTCTAAAAAGATATTGCAATATTTTGCTACTTCTTTCTTTGGATTAGATATAGAGAAGTATGAGTACAACTGTGCTTATGTGACAGGACTTTCATAATTTCCCATTTCCACTAGTCCTACACGAAAGCCAGGAGCCCTCCAGAACAATCTGATATGTTACATGACTTGGAAACTGGAAAGTGGGAGCGATAGAAACTGAGGAAGAAGCTGAGTTGTGTGGCCAGATTTTGTGCAACTTATTTCTGACAATTTTCATTTTCTCTAGCTGCATTTCTTTTAAGCATAAACGAGTTAAATACCAGTTGCATAATATCTTAAAACTGACCCCTTTTAAATCTGTAGAAACTGAACACTCTGAGCATGTTGGGATGAGTTCCATGATTGGAATGTAGTAATAGAGGGTTATACCCTATTTCGGAGAAACAGATTAGGCAAAAAAAGGAGGAGGATTAGCATTGTATGTCAAGGATGTTTACACCTGTGAAGAGATGTATGACAAGTCCTGGAAGCTAGGTTGAGATCATCTGGGTAAAAATTAAGGGAGATAAACAGTTATGCCACTGTGTGGCACTGCTACAGATCCCCAGCCAGACAGAGGACTTGAATGATGCCTTCCTGGAACAAATGACCAAACATTCAGAAAGGAGAAATGTGGTAGTAATGGGAGAGTCCAACTAACCTGATACTTGTTGGAAGTTAAACTCAGCCAAACATTTTAGGTCTAACCAATTCCTCACTTGCCTTCCAGACACTACCTTCATTATCTAGAAGGTGGAAGTGGCAACTAGGGAATCATGAGCTTTTTTTTAGATCTGATCCTAACCAACAGTGATGACGTACTTAATGGTGGGATCCTTAGACGGGAGTGACCATGTTGTTATACAACAGAAAAGTGAAGCCAAGCATAGTCAGACATGCATTGTAGATTTTAAAACTGCTGATTTCAGTAAACTTAGGGAATCACTGGGTGAGATCCTGTGGTCAGGAATACCAAAAGAGAAGGGAGTTCATGAAGAATGGGAGTTTCTTAAAAGTGAAATACTGAAGGCACAATTTCAAACAGTTCCAATGGGGAGGAAAAATGGGACATATGTAAAGAAACTAAGATGGATGTCTAAAAAACTTTCAAAAGAGCTAGGATTTAAAAGGGGAATGTACAAAAAGTGGCAAAAGGGGGGGGGGGTCACCAAAGGAGAATTCAAATGAATGGCCATCATTTCATGTGTAGGAAGAAAGTCAGAAAAGCTAAAGCACAGTGTGAACTCAGGCTAGCTAGAAAGGTCAAAAACAATACATATGGTTTTTTGTTGTTGTTATGTCTGCAGCAAAAGGAAGAACAAGAAAGAACAACCCAAATATTAGGAAGAATTTCCTGATGCTTAGAACTGTTCAACAGTGGAACATGCTGTCTGAGAGTGTGGTGGGGTCTGTCAGGAGAGCTTTGATTTTGGATTCCTGCATGGCAGAGGGTTGGAATGGATGGTCCTTGAGGCCTGTTTCAACTCTATGGCCCAAAACAGACGGGCAGTAAGAGGCACCTGGGTGGCACCATTAGGATTCGGGAGCACACAGAATTACTACTACGTAATGGTGCTGGCACCATTGCATAACTCCGTTTAGATGGTGTACATAATGGCACCGCCGCAACTGCGCAGCTGCTAGATGTAGCTGTGCAGTTGTGGCAGCGGAAAGTGCCCAATGGTGCCTTTTCTCTCAATCACGCCACAACTGCGGCGCAAAAAAGGAGCAGGGAAACCCCGCTCCTTTTTTGCTATGCAGCTTCACCACAGCGTCTAGCTGCTGAAGTTAAGTTGGGCTGCAAAAAAAGGTGGCACCAGACCGCCCCTTTTGGGCAGACTGTACCACCCCTATAATTCTATTAATCGATTGTAAACATATACTTCCAACCTTCTGATCAATTCTTTCTACTTTAATCCAAGTTTTAATCCATCTTCTCCTTCAACGTCTGACAAAATAAATGAAAGTAATATTTTAAAAACTATTGTTTCCTGCCAAAACTTCCTCAACCAAAAGTTAGCTTATATTTACCTTATTTTTCCTTAATAAATTACATAAGAAATGCATCATCTGGTGCTACTGAAAACAGGCTGACTTTTTATTTCTCATTATTCTAAAACCCATTAACTCTGATCTAGAGTTGTCATTGTTTCTAAAGAAACACACATTCCCCTTAAATTGGGTTCAGGATCATGATGATAATTTGCATTTCCTCTTAAAGTTTATTTTATGCTTGAAAAATTTGATTATTGTTGCAGCACCCATTCATGAATGTAATAAATTCATCCAACATGCATCTTTAACACAACACAGAGAAACATTCTCTTCCCAATTTTAAAAGATATTGGAAGAAATGATGTGGTCTTATATATTAGTTTGCAGAACAAAACTATTTTACCATAGCTATATTTGCAAACATATATTATATATAACTGGGAATTTTTTAAAAATACCATTTTAAGCCTAACTCTGACAACAAATTTTGTTTTGTTTTTGTCCTTTGCAATAGTTATACTTTCTGATTGATGGCATCTGACAGTTGATTACCCAAGTGAGCCACATATAAATGTACATTACACATACATCTGACTCTTTGGAGGAGCTAACTGTGTCAATATTAACCTGACCAAATTAAGAATAAGATGCCTCTTTTGTTCTTCACACTTTTCACATGGAGAGCGCAATATGGCTTTTGTCAGAGGTGCTCCATCATTTTGGCTCAAGGAAACTGTCAGTACAGTTTGGGATTCGTTATTCATGGGCAGATATCCTGATGGGTCTAATGAAGCCTTTCTGCTGACAACTCATTTGCTAAAAATACCCAACCATCACAAAGTACAAATGAGGAATATATTTCTTTCCTCATTACTGTGTTTTCCTCTCACAATGGCAATTATGTCATGAACCCTCATGATCCTCAAGCTGGGCTACACTGAACTCCACTATGCAGTCTTTATAGCAATAGCCTCTGCATAGGTCATGGCCACTGTTTCTGTTTTTTAGTTTCTTACTGGGAACTCCCTAACAAACTTTATGACATCTTTAAATTGCAATATAATAGGGTGAACACCAATGTTATTGCACACATGCCGTGCAGACAGCCTGTGAGCCATTTGTTGAAAATTTTGAGCTAATTAATGCAAGCCCCCTCCTGAATGCAGGGATGGGTCATTTTTTAATAAAAGTTTTCAGGTAATTTCATCAAAGTTGAAAACAACTAAATAGAAAAAAGATGACTCAATCTGTATGATTAACTATTGTGCCCATTCTCTCTTACATAAAAGTGGTTTATATTCAATATTCTATAGGCATAACATCATCAACTGAGAAAATTGTATGATTTCAGGCTAGTAGGTACTGGGCTTTATAGACAATCTCATCCTTATAGTTTAATGTGTAATGGTAAACAGTGAATAATAATAATAATAATAATAATAATAATAATTTTATTTATAGCACGCTCCTCTGTCATCAATCGAAGCGGGTTACAATAATTAAAAGACATCAAATTAAAACAATCCCAATAACCCAAAACCCCACCTCCCACCCCTTAAAATTAAATTAAACCAATATCAGATTAAAATCCAAGAAAAATTACATACATACAACATAGAACATAAAAAGCAGCTAGTGAATTCTATAGACACTTTAGATGTAAACTTCCTAAATAAAGTGCTGGGAGCTGGTAGGAGTACGCGTCCCGATGTCGTAAACCAGTGTCAGGGCCAGGAGTTAAGATGTTTCTGGGAAGGCCTGCTGGAAGAGATGTGTCTTTAAGGCTTTTTAAAAGCTATCAAGGGATGTAATAAGACGCATCCCATCCGTCAGGTCATTCCATGGCCATGTGACAAAAATAGCATGCCTGCTTCATTTGTATATCATTTATACCACCTACTCCCAGATGCATTGTTCTAAAGGTCACAAGGTTTCCTTCTATTATTCTCCAACAGCAGGCCAAAAAAAGCTGATGGGGCAACTTTGTTGTTGCTGCTGCTGCTGTTGTTGTGATGCACCTTTGTGCCATTTCCAGCTTCTGGAATAATTTAAGGTGAAACTATCATGACATTTTCTCGGCAAGAATTGTTCAGAGTAAGAGGCTCATCTCCTTGCCTCCTTCCTCCAGAACCAGCAAAACATCACGGACCATAAGTCCAGATGCAACCCAAATTATTTTATTGTTGCTGAAGATGCCAGCCACAGGTCCTGGCGAAACGTCAGGAAGAAGCTCTTCTAGAACATGGCCACATAGCCAAAAAATGCCACAAAAAACTATTTTTGCCCACCATGAAAGCCATCGACTCCACAAGAAGCAGTGTATTTTTTATGTATAAAGGTAAAAGTAAAGGTATTCCCCATTGACAAGGTTGTCAAGTCATGTCTGACCATAGGGGGCGGTGTTCATCTCCGTTACTAAGCCAAAGAACTAGCCTTGCCAGAGACTACTCTATGGTTATGTGGCCAGCATGACTGCACAAAATGCTGTTTACCTTCCCCCCAGAGTAGTATCTATTTATCTACTTGCATTTGCTTCCTTATGAACTGCTAATTTGGCAGAAGCTGGGACTAGTGATGGGAGTTCACCCCATCATGCAGCACCTGGGCTGCAAACTGCCAACCTTCTGATCTTGCAATCAACAGAGTCAGCATCTTAATCACCTGAGCCACTGCATCCCTAGCAGAAAATCTATAGAAATAAGAAGCCGTGTATTTTTTGTGTGACCTACATATATATTGTATATATGTGTGTATATCACATCACACTCCATTATGGCCACCTGCATTCCTGTAATATTACTTGGAATACTTGACTTAGGATATAAAAGGCCGAGGAACTACATCTTGACAGCAATGCCATTGGTCTTGCTGCAGGTAATGGAGTACTAAACTGTGCAGAAAAATAACCAACACAGTTACTGACCAGGAACTGTCTATTATATTGAAATTGTCCCAGGTGTAAATTTATATTCTGTAATTTGCACCATGCAATATAACTCTCATGCAAACATGGTAATACAAAAACGCATTTCTTGCTGTCAAGAAAATGTCTAGGAAAATTAATCAACCATTCATCCATTCAGGCTCTTTGCATACCCTTTTGTCAAAGAGGAAACGCTAAGAGATTTCTTTCCTCTTCCATGCACTCATTGCAGTAGATTGTAGAATCCATCAAGCTTGTGTTGATTTATTGAACTGTCTCTTAGCACAGCAGTATAACCACGGTAAATGAACTGATAACATCTCCAAAACACACACACACACACAACCCTCAGTAATGATTTAACAGTATCTGGTGTATTTAATTCTATCCAATGTCAGATTATAAGAGACTCAATGTCTACTGATCCCTCAGTACCAACATCACATGCAAAATCATTTCCACAATACAATCTTATTGACTTCCCAGGTATCTATATTGTCTAGGTTGTTAACCATTTAACATGTCTAGTGTCAATTTGTTAAACATTCTTCACTGTTCCCACTGGCAGTTATCATCCATACTGACTATTTTAACAACTTCTGATATAAATTGATAGATACAAATAGAATAAAGATATGGTCCTTTTTAAGTTGTATATCTGTAAATTTATATCTGAACACCTATCTATCTATCTATCTATCTATCTATCTATCTATTTCTCATTTGAACATTCAGCTTTCTAGCATGGTTGAACCTTTACTTGGAATAATAATAATAATAATAATAATAATAATAAAAAATATCCCACCCATTTGCTTGTTATGTGTCTTTATATTAAAAACAATGGAAAATGCAAAGCAGGCAGCAACTTCTTTAAATGTGGATTTCATCCCTGAGTAGCATCCACAGAAACTCACAGAGCCATCCATCACTCCCCAGCTTTGCATTTTTCTTCATAAAGATATATGACCTTTGCCATTAGATTTCATTAGCAGGGCACCATACAAGGAACCTTCGCAGATGACAGGCTAGAGAGCTAAACATCCTCGCCTGAAGGATTCATGGAAACAAGCCCATCTTCAATCCTTGTCCCTGGGAGGCACTTATAACACCTGCCAACCAGAGCGCTATCATCAGAAAAACATTTACAGATTTATCTTCAGGCTGGTGATTATAAGAGATAATTTGTTTGGAGTATGGATAAAGTTGGTCTAGCATAAACAAACTAGATGCACAAATTACACGATGAACATCATTAACTATTGATTTAACCACTACCAATCAGAAAGAGAAGAGACATTATCTCAAAATGGTAGGTTTATTTTTAAAAAAAACCCTAAACAATATCAGTCACAAATAAGAGAAAATTGTAGCTTAAGCATTTTACACTTTCAATTTACACTTTACTTGTCACTATAATTTATTACGTACTAGTATTTATATATAATTATGAATCTTTATATTCATACATAAACATTCACATTGTTACATTAATTTATATAACTACAGTTCTTTTAATCTATTCATTGCTGCTCATCTAAATACATAATGCTAAGGAATAGATGCCAGCTAGTGAATGCCTGGTTCTCCATAGAACAATATCTTCCCTTCCAGAATTGAAATGATTATTTGTGAATATTCAATATTCAATATATTATCAAATTTCACAAGTATTAGAAATTATTAGTCATTGCTCAAACTGAATACAATGCTTTAAAATGGATGTTATCTTTGTTTTGATTTTGGAGAGATTCAAATATTAACTTCTGTAAAAGCAATGTCAGTTATCAAATATAAACTGCCAGTGGATATTTTCTATCAAATTCTATCAGACACTTTCAAATACTGTATACCATTCTATACTATTGCTAAATATCAACTGACAAAAATCAAATATTATTATTATTATTAAATATATCTAGTGAATACATTTATTATTAAGATAATATTCCAAAAATATTTGAGCAACCAGAGATTATATTGCCAGGAAGAATTTTTAGTAGAATCTTTGGTATACATGATTGCATTTTTATTTTTAATAGTTTACTCTTGAATCTGCCATGTTTAGTTTGAAGCTTTGCTTCTTAGAAAAGCACCATTCTGTCCATTTCACAAACCACTGTATGCATCTAAGAGTCAATGACCAGATTAAGTGAAATATCACACATGTCACACAGCTCTCCTAAATATAAAAAAAAACATAAAAAGATGCTTCCCACATCACCTCAGACATTAACTTTTCCAGTAAAAGCAGCTTATTTATTCACTAAAATCATCATAGTTAAATAAAGTATCTGAAGACATTGGGTGGGGTGTTATCAGTATGCTGATGACACCCAAATATACTTCTCTATGTCTCGAACTGATGCAGTGACTAAAGATGGCATCTTACCTCTGAACACCTGCCTTGGGGCAGTAATGGACTGCATGAGGGAAAACCGACTCAAGCTGAATCCACCAGAGCACCACGGAGCTGACAGAGGTACTCATTATAAGGACCCCAAAACTGGGAATGGAGATATGTGCACCTGTCATGGACGGGGTCACACTTCCCCTGAAAGACTGTGCCTGCAGCTTGGGGGTGCTCCTTGACTCATCACTCCAGATGACATCTCAGATAGATGCGACAGTCAGGAGTACCTGCTATCAGCTTCGGCTGATGCGCCAGCTGCGCCCCTTCTTGGAACCGGGTGACCTTGAAACAGTAGTACATGCGCTTGTAACCTCCTGGCTTGACTTCTGCAACACACCCTACATGGGGCTACCCTTATGCCAAGTTCGGAAACTTCAATTGGTTCAGAACATGTCAGCCAGACTGGTTGCGGGCACTCCATGATCAGCCCACGTTACTCCAGTTCTAAAATCGTTACATTGGCTGCCCATTAGTTTCCGGGCAAGGTATAAGGTGTTGCTTATTACGTTTAAAGCCCTACATGGCTTGGGTCCTGACTACTTAAGGGAACGCCTCCTCCCATACAATCCACCCTGCACCCTTAGGTACTCTGGGAAGAATCTACTATAAGTAAAAAAGACTTTGATTATCAGCTGTGACCCAGAGGACCTTCTCAGCTGCCGCTCCTAGGCTCTGGAACGACCTGCCAGATGAGATCCACCACATTACCACTCTAGAAGCCTTTAAAAAGGCCATCAAGACAGATCTCTTCTGGCAGGCCTTTCCAGACTAGCTCTATTCAGTTTTCCCCTCCCTCCTCCTGACGACCTTCTCCACCTCTTTCCCTAAGGATAACATATTTCCTCCTCCTACATTAGGACTTTGTACATAGATTTATTTCTATTTTAAATTCCTCGTATTAATATTTTAACTCTTTCTAATGTTTAATTCCTTTTTAATTAATGTTTTAAATTTTATATGTCTCGGGGGGGGGGGGGAGAGGGAGGGCAAGGGGATTTTAAGTTGACTGTGATTTTATAGTATTCTGTTTTAATAACTGCTGTAATCCGCTGTGATTCCCCACCCGGAAAAGGTGGAATAGAAATAAATCTTTTTATTATTCTTATTCTTATTATTAAAGCAATGAAGTTCTTCTGCATAGTGACACTTCCATCTTACCAAGACAGGCTATATTCAGAGGTTCTGAGCTTGCTCTGGGGGCCAGATTAGCTCAAATATGTGTTCCTCACTTCCTTCAGCACCTAGTCCTGGCCACTCTGTTGACACTTTAATCATCTGAAAAGCAATTCATCTGAAAAAAAGTTCTATTAATATGGAGGCTCTTCAGAAAATCAAAAATACTTGTGATTCTGTCTTCAATGATAGCCTCCATACATATAAAGACCTCTTCTTTTTAGCTTTCCTTTTTTTAAAATAAATTTTAAAAAATTTAAAGTTAAAAAACCCCAAAAAACAAATACATACACCAACATACATGGGAAAAAATCCAACTTTCAATATGTACACATGTATACATGTATACATCTCTTTAGCTTTCCATCTGAAAGTGACGAGTGAGAGGCCAGGGATCAACAATCCCCTGCTCAGGTGTCAACTAAGAAACACTTGAATCTGGCATGGCCATGGAAGGCAGTGGTGGCAACAAAACCATAATGCCTGAGGAGCTTTGGGTAAAAACCACAAGTCTACAATGGTGCTATATGTTATATGTAGATAGGCTGAAGGCTAGAATCAAGGGAAGCACAGAAACAGTTTTCCCTGTGCAGCCCTCTCAAACCTATGATTAAAAAATGTTTTGAATCTTTTCTATACTGGAACCTTTAAGTGAGGGATCATGAATTCCTTGTGATCACCTTTGTATACACAGATAATGCAGTGCCTCACATTCTTCCTATGATGTGTTGTAGACAACCATTCTTACCAGATCTTTTGTTATTATCCATTTCTAAAGGAGAAATAAAGTTATTTCTCTTTTTTTGTCCATTTTCTACATAAATCACAGCTAAAAACACAGAGGAGCAGCTTGGGAGTGCCAGCAGTGATACAATGGGTACTTGAAATCTCCAAATAATTTCAATTATTGGTCAGTAAAATCAACTTCATTTGTATTTCCTTCTTCCTGTAGCATTAGTCATTCCACTTGAATGAGGTACAAAGAGATATGGGAAACTGAAGTAGCCACAGAAAAGGCTCTCTCTCTCGAAACCTCTGTTATTACAGTGGTGGGATTGAGAGAAGGCCCTCCACTGGTTTATATACTGGAAACAGATACGGTCTTTCAAATAGCCAGGACCCAGGCCATGTAGCGCTTTAAAGGTCAAAGCCAGCACTTTCAATTCTACCCAGACATGGACCAGAACCCAATGTAGCTATTTCAATTGGGGGGGGGGATCACGCGATCCATGTATCCAACCCCTATCAATAGCTTGGTTGAAGCATTTTGGACAGTTTCCAAAGACAGCCCTATGTAGAGTGTGTTAAAGTAGCCAGGTCTGACTTCTCAAAGAATGGGCCCAGCTGGCACACTACTTTTAGCTGTGCAAATGCACTTCTGAGCATAGCTGAAATCTGGGCATTCAGGATCAGCTCTGAGTCCTGGAGCACACCCAAGCTCTGAATCTGAGACTTCAGGGAGAACGTAACCCCATCCAGCACAAGTTGAATCTCTATTCCCTGTTTTGTTGTTTGACCAGGCACACTTCTGACTTGTCTGGATTAAGTTTCAGTTTGTTCACCCTCATCCAGTCCCTTATCAACATTAGGCACTAGTTTAGTACAGAAATTGCTTCTTTGGAATCAGACAAAAAGGAAAAATACTTAGGTGTCATCAGCATAATGAATATTCTGAACTCCAAAATTCCATATGTCCCCTTCCAGCAGTTTCACATAAATATTAAACAGCATGGGGGTGGATCCAAGCCTTGGGAGACACTAATGTTCAGGGTCTCCAACATGCATCCCCTAGCACCATCTTCTGAATTCAGCCTTCCAAGGAAGACTGTAAAACAGTACTCCCAAGCCCCACTTCAGAAAGGCAACGCAGGATACCATGGTATTGAATGCCTCTGAGATGTCCAGGAGAATCTATAGGGAAACACTTCCCTTCTCTAGTTCCCTGTGTTGGTCATCTGCCAAGCTGGCCAAAGCTATCTCGGGCATGAAGCCAGATTGAAATGGATCTAGATAATTTGGTGCTGTTCCTTCCACTTCTTGTCTCTGCACTCTTTGTTCTTTAGTTTCTTGTGCTTCCAGGGCTTCTGATTCATCTCCTTGGCGAGATTTAATCCCAGGCAAACCAATCATTTCCCTTTATACTCTTAGCAACAGAGCATTCCAAGACATTCTACTGAGTGTCAGGGATTTTACCACCACTCACACAATAAAATACAGATACAAAATGAAATGGTAACCATAAATGTTCATATTAAAAGAATACCATCTTCCTAATGAGAAATAAACTTATTTTCAGCCTCTTTTCAGAAGCATGATTAGAATCCCTAGCTCTTCCCTTGTGCTTTGTCAGCAAATGTAGCCATTTTTCACCTAGTAATTACTCTGTCTTCAGCATCTCTCACAAAATAGTACCATTTCCACTGAAAGGTCTGGTTACTACTTTCAGTACTGTTCACTCTAGTCTTAACCTGTTTCCTCTTTAGTCCAATTTTCAAGTATTCTGCACATTGTTTTTTTTTTGTTGTTGTTGTTGTTGTTGTTGTCGTGTGTCTTCAAGTCATTTCCAACTTATGGTGACCCTAAGGCCATGACAGAGTTCTCTGGGACTGAGTGGGTTTGACTCACCCAAAGTCACCGAGCAGGTTACCATGGCCAAGCGTGGAATCAAACTTCCATCTCCAGAGTCCTAATCCTACACTCAAACCACTACACAGCATCAGCTATACACATACACATACATATATGCACACACAAACTTATATAGACACATGTGTTATGAACCATTTTATACTTAGTTTAGAAAGCTCATATTTAAAACACAAAATGTCTGTTTTAATCATTCTTTGCAATTCTACTGATGTTTTACCAGAGATAATAAGCACTCATGGCTTCATGAGTTGTGATATGCCCTTAGCAACTCATTTGTTAAACAGTCAGTTCCTTCAGAAGAGATGTTAAGAGTCATTATCTTCTCTTGTAAACAGGGAGGGATTCAGATGGTGATCCTGTGCAAGAACTCAGTAGGTCTTGATGGACATTTGGGTATCTCATATACATGTTTGCCCTGTTCTAGAAACAGGCAAGATAGAAATCTATAATGACTGAAACAATCAACATTTCTATGAAGGGGGAGAACAGTACTGAAGGGAAAGAAACACATTCAAAATCATTCTCGCAGTATTCATGAATTCACTCTGCTCTATTTGTAGGTGCTGAAGAAAATTGGATCACTGTGAAATAAAAAGAAATTGTGGGGAACTCCAATGTTAGCAGTACTGTAATACATTTAAAAAGAGAGATAGTACAATGTACTAAATAATACAATGTGGACTGAACAAGCTTAGTAGTCATGGAATTTTGAGCTTGAGCTGGAAAACAAAATAGAAAACTGCAAGCTAAAGAAAGTGAAATAGGTTAGTAATTTAGTTTTAAAGAAATGACTAGCTGGAGTACTGCTGTTAGGAAGGAAAGTTACATTATAACATTTTCTTATGGTGCCCTGTTTCAAAAGCAATATTGATGTTTCAGTGTTAGAACATCAGTCAGGACTGAAAGCTATACACTAGGAAGATTAGAAAAATAGGAGGAAATCTGCTAAAATGTCCTTCTCTGGAATGCAGCAGCCATGCTCTAACCAAAGTTGTTTGCTTATTACTTTTGTTGTTTTTGTTGTTGTTTCCATCCTTTTTCATACTGGGATTCAAAGCAGCTTCCAACAATTAAAAATATTTTCGTGGGTTTTTCAGGCTATGTGTCCATGTTCTAGAAGAGTTTATTCCTGATGTTTTGCCAGCATCTCCAGAGAATACTGGTATGGAAGAGAATAGGTATTTATATACTGTGTGAACCTGGGTAGAGAAGAGTGATTTGCATGTTGATCTGTATATTGTTCTGTTGTTGATGGCAGGGCCTCAGGGTGGGAGGATATGCAAAAGAGAATTAGAGTCTGCTCATTGTAGATCATTGTCTGCAGGGAAAGCCCCTGACGCTGGGTGGTTTCTCATTAGCATTTGCTGAGTGCTGATTTTGCTATTTTGCACAACTGGTAGCTAAATTTTGTTCACTTTAAGGGTTTCTTCTTTCCTATTGAAGTTGTCCAAGTATTTGTAGATTTCAATGGCTTGGACAACTTTCAAAACACGTGTGCCAGAGATCACTTACATGATGAGGGAGTGGGGTGACGTTGCTCAGCTGCTTCCAGATCAACCATGGAACAAATCCCCATCAATCACAGTGGCTGCTACCTGGTAAACAGGGATTAGGGGACTTTCATAGTCCCTACATAGATTATGAATTAAAAACAATGATAAGTACATAATTCTAGTTTATGCATTCATGAATACCATAGAGGATTCTGACCATAAATGAGAATTATATTAAATATAATAATTAGAAATATATTAATTAGAAATATGATATATTCAGAATATATACTAGGGTTTCTTTAACAAATATGGAAAAGAATCTATTTATTTACACAATCACATCCACCAGATGGCGATCTTGAAGCATCAGTACCTGTATGAAGAAGACCTTTGTTTTTCTTCTCAAATTAAATTTTGCATGTAATATAACCCAGAACGGGTTTCTGGCATCCCTAGTTAAAATGGACAAGAAGCAAGTGATGGAAGAGACCTGTTTGTAAAATTCACTGCCAAGTAGAGGAAATGTGGCTGAACTAGTTGAACAAGCATTCTAAGTTGGTATAAAGTGTTGTTCCTTCTTTTGAATTATGTTCAAATAAGGGAAGTTTCAGATTGTAGCTCCCTCAACCATTTTTACAGTATTTTCTCCTTCACACTTTCTCTCATCATTAACGACTTGCAAGAGAACAACTCACTCATTATTTTTAGACAAAGAGTAGGAGTCTTATAGAGTATAATGAATTTAGGAATGTTTTAAAGAAGCAATGATGAACAGTCAGGAGAAAAGTGGCCACAGACAATGCTGACCAAGAACAGAAAGATAAGTGAAGCGTACAAGATGCAAGCTGTCACTGGTTGTCCCATGCAAAACACAAGAGTTCTGATCTCAAAATGTATACTGAGTACTAACCTATTACTACAATCTTCTGTAAACTAAGTAACAGTTTACTAAAATCTTTAGGAAGAGTCTTTCAGAGCAAATGATGCATCAAATTCAAACAGGCCATCAAGATTGCTAATGGATTTTAATAGCTGCTATTACAGCATAATGGTGCTTTCCCAACAGCTATTTGTTTATAAAAAATTTCAGTTTACAAGACCTTTATGTCCAATCCCAGGAGACAACCCTCAATCATTTATAATCATTTGGTTCAACCTACAAATAAATGCTGTATCATTCATGTACATTTGCCAGACTGGTAACCCAAAGAATTGTTTTATCTTTCAGTTTCATGATACAGTAGAAGGCATGGGTGATGGAGTGGGATGGAGTGGAAAATAGTATTTATTTGTTGATTATGCTAAGGACAGGAATGGGGAAATATCAGTTGGCTACATCAAAGGAATGGGATAACTCTGAGCAGGTATGGAGCTGCTGGCTGTTTAGCAGAGTTTTTTGTCAACATGGACATTGAGATCAATGGAATATCAATGTCTTTGTAAACAAGGCCTTCTTGGTGACTGATCCCAGACTCAAGAACTCTCTTCAAAGGTTTACCTAGAGCTCTCCTTGCTAACTTTTCACAGGAAGATTAAGACTTTGCTGTTTGTCAGATCTTTGAAGACTGCTCAAAGGGAATGGATGCTAATGTGCTTTATTTTCTTTTTGTTGTTTTCATTTTAATGACTATGCTTTTAACTGATAGCTTGATTACATTTTTACCTATATTTGTTTATTTTGCCAATTGTAAGATGCTTGAGGTCTCAGAACCTCTGCCACTTAACACTTGTGCAACAACATGTCACAGTTGAGTCCCACCAGAAAGGGTCTCTCACCACCTTCTGCTAAGGACGGGGCCCTCAACCTCAGCCAAAATTCAGGGGCAGTGACCAAGTGTTACCTCCCTCCTTCCCTCTCTCCCTCTCCACCACCCAGACCATGTCCAACTTTGCATCTGAATACTTCAAACAATTTTCTTGTTTTCCAGTCTTACATTCTTAATAACCATATCAAAAGAGGTCTGAAAAACTCTGTTCCTTCCCATTGTTGTTCATAATTGCAGCTAGGACCAATACACATAGTAGTATTTTATGCAACTTACATTCAGCACAAGAGCTTTCAAACAATGTAACATTAGCCCAGGAAACTGCAATTTCAGTGGGGCTGGGTGCCAAATTTTCATCTTCTCCAGCACATGGACTGGTAAAATATTAGAATATAATCAGATTAGGGAGTACTTGGCCATCCACTTCTCATTTTGAGTTTGGGAGTTGGTGAGGTCCCAATGCAATACCCACAATTCCTGGAGTCAGTAAGGGCAGAAAACCACATTTTAATGGATTTTTTCTAACTAAGAACAAAAATGGTGGAGGCTATGTGTATGACTGAGGTGATGCCACTTACAGTCCACCAGCCTCACTTTGCTCACTTCTGTAAAATTAACTAGGCTGAAAACTGTTGTGCAGAAAACATTTTCTTTGGCCAGCTCCAGATAGTGAAATGACCTGCTAAAGGAGATTCATTGGTTGGATACAATGTGTGAGTTAAAGCAGTAGTAGACCAGTCTTTTCTAGCAGGACTTTCCCAATTATTTTAAATTATGCATTTTAAAATATGTGTTGATTGTTTCTAATATTTATTGGTTTTAACTGGTGTTATGTGTTTGAGTTATTGTTGCTCCTTCAATCCATAGGTAGGTAAGAAATAAACATCATCATCATCCTCATTTTATAATTATAATATTATAAATATTTTATAATTATAATATTATAGTTACTTTTATAATTGTAATGTTATAATTATTATTTGGAGCAACAGCTTTTGTGAGCATTTCTTCTAGACTTTTAATCTGCCCAACACAAACAAAAAGCAGACGTGCACTTTTGCTTTCTTACTAACCATTCATCTAAAATTTTACAAGTCCTACAAATGGTCCCAACTTTCCACAAAATAGGTGTGGTAACATGAGCTGTGTTATTATACTGTGTGCTAGTTTTTCCAAAGAAAATTCCACATTGGTCTATTTAAAGGTCATGATAAATCGTCCATAAATTTAAAAGAATATTCATTAACCTCCAAAGACATAGAATGCAATACTGAGAAGTAATACTGAAATTAGCTCCCATGAAAACTGATGGAATAAAATGCACACTTAATATTGATTTCAATCCTGTTTTTCATTGACAGGTGTCTAAAGCAACCTTTGAACACATCAAATGAGTACATGCAATGTTTTGTTATTTCAAGGTAAAGTGGCAATTCAACAGGTTGATGACTGGCATGCATTGCTCATTTTCATGTAACTGATGTTAAAATATCTACAAGTGATGGATGGATTAAAAGAGACAGTTATTTTGTTTAAGCTGTATGAATATTTTGTGAATCTTTGTGCTTAATCTAATTTTTGTTCCCAGTATCTAATTTTAGTTCCTAATAAAATGAATGTGATTTGTTAGTTAACACCAATATATGTTCCACTGACTCAAACAGTCTGTTCTAGTTGGGATCAAAGTTGGATTTAGTGTGTGCATGTGTGTGTATTTGCACATGCATGTACATGTGACCCCCCCCCCCCCCACACACACCCTCAAATTGTCTATCAACCTATGGTGACCCCATTAATTTCATAGAGTTTTCTTAGGCAAGGAATACTAAGCGGTGATTTTGCCTATTCATTCTTCTGAAATATAGCCTAAAGCACCTGGTATTCCTTGAGGTTCTCCCATCCAAGTAGTAACAAGTGCTGGCTCTACTAAGCTTCCAAAATCAGAAAGGATCTGGTTCCTTTTGAGTATTTAGGCCAGGATTACTAAGATTTTTTTAAAATTTGAATTTGAATAAAGTTAGTTTTAGTATGTTTAGACAATGGGAATTTGCTTTGAAAGCACACATGCTAGCCACTAGGTGGCTGTAACTTTCCAAAGAAATACCAAATATTTCAAAACAGTTATGTTTCTTGGGAGTTTTCAACAGCACAGTAATCATCCTGTGCATTTGTTTGTTTGATTTTCTTCGGAGGGAAAAGAAGAATACATTTTTGTGTTTACTCTCCAATTCCAGTGAAAATAGCAAAAGAATGGTCTGCAAAATCTATTGCTCCAGTGCAAAATCTTACAATTTATGGCAAGCAAAAATAAGATAAGGAGGACATTACCTTATTAAGAAAATGCAGCACTTAGAAATAAAGGCAAAATCCAACATTGTAGTGACAGTTTCAACATTCCTGTGTCCTGAAATCAGCTCTAGAGATTTTCCCAGGATCCTGCTCCAAGGCTTGGGGGTTGCAGGGAAAAAGAGAAAATGTCCCTTCCCATTTCCACTGGAGTCTAGCATTGATGAATTTAATAGTGGATGCTACATTGTTTAAAAATATGTATGTTAATGACTTCTGCCTGGATTGGTTATTGCTATCTACATGAGTAGTGTAAGGTCTCTCCATTCTTTGTAGCAGCAGAGCATTGTGATCACAAAATAGTGTCGAGTTTCAATGCGAACATGAATGAGATAAGTAAAACTTCTGCACACAGAGCATTGATGAATACACAGATTCAGTTGCTATGACACAAAGATATCATTTAATATGCTGACAAGCTGGGTACTGATCTTACCATATTGAAGCCAACAGTGACCATTTGCTTAATTGCTCTTGATTTCTCACAACTATCTCCTTACACTGAGGGACTGAGGAACCTTTGCCATTTGTCAGCTAATCTGGATTCTGTTTGAGGTTCCTTTATTCCCTTCTAACTGCCTCGGTACCCAACTTGCAATGGTGGTGACAACAAGATAGGCAGAGCTTTTTGTGGGGTTTTCGGGCTATGTGGCCATGTTCTGGAAGTATCTGTGGCTGGAGAAACATCAGGAATAATCTCTTCCAGAATGCAGCCACATAGCCCAAAACTCCCACAAAAAGGCTTTGACTTCACTCAAGATAGGCAGAGTTAACATCAACAGTCCACTTAAGCATTCTTAAGTTCTGGAATCTTGGGATATATTATGAGATAATGAACAGGTTCTTTAGCATTTGTTTAGGCTATTTGTTATATGCAGCCATATATATACAAACATATATATTCCCCTTAGGGACAAACACCTACATTTCAATATCTGGGCACATTGCTTACATTCCATTCCATTCCATAACATGGTATATATTAATGGCACAAAAGGCTTTCAAGGGTTAATATCCTTGAGTGCAGCTATATTGCTAAACCTTCATTACATAGTTATAAACACCTTTATATCAATTTTAGCACAGCCTAGTTGTTTCTCTCACCAGCATCAGCATGTCTCAATTGGTTATCAAGTAGGAGCAGCATTATCGGCCTGGAAACTATATTACAGCCTCTTCTTCATCCACTGCAGATTGCAGGGATGTCTAATTACTATCCCTTTTATTCTTTATCTAGCCTTTGCTCAGCCTATCAGCTGTTCCACCCAGTCCAATGAGATAACAGATTTCTAGTGGACCCCATTTGTGTCAACAATCCTCTTTTCCTATCAGATAGATGGGGCTAATACATACAAATTGTACATTGGTAAATTGAGACTTTTCCATGTCATCCCGTCTGATTGCATCAGCCAGTCAGTTGCACCAGCTATTCCAGCACCTGTGCTAAGTTTTTTTTCCTTGTGTCTTGTGGACGTTCTCTTATCATGTTTACACTAGAGTAGGCATTCTGTTGAGAATTAGGCTGTCACCAGCTCTCAATAAAACATACATTCCCTACCACACAGAAGAATTATGTTGACATATGGTCAATATAATAATGCTTTCTATTTTAACTGCTAGCATGGTTTCCAGCTATCTTTGGGAAAATGCTGGAAGAATAAATAGCTTAAGTGTAGGGACTCAGCCACCACAGTGGGTGAAAATGGTGCCAGCCTTGAAATCCCCCACAACTGCCTTATTTTCAGTCCCATCACCAGTGGGGCAACTACTCTGGAAGAAAGCTCTAACATTATCCAGGGAGATTGGGGGGGGGGGGGGGGGTCTTCACAATGCAATATCCCCTTATCCAACCATATCCCCTTAATCTTTTGAAAAGATAACACATAACCATTTCTCCAATATTTAAAGCATATTAAGAATTTATCTCATTGTAGCCTTATTTCTTTTAATGATTGTGGAACTAAATTAAGTGTATTCACTCTGGAATGTTGAGCACTGTGGCTGATCCTATAATCTTGGCCCAACTGGATGTACATTACTATCCATTTCTGGATGCTTAAATATTTTCTGTGCCACAATGAATTTTTATCTTGAGATTTCTGGAGTTCTTTTTTATTCTCTATAACATAATGTAGACATGATCAAGTATATCATCTTGAATTCAAACCACTGTCCCTCATCTTCATAAATACTGTATTGTCTAAAATGACTTATCTCAGTAGCAACTTGGGCTCAGATTTATTGTACAGTTCATCAACTTCTCAGCATGCTGGATAATGAATGTTTCATTTACATTGCTAATTGACAAGCCATGGTTCCTTCAACCTTTGACCCTTAAGATTTATCACAGTATCACCATATGTCAATATAATTGCATTTAACTTTCCAGACTTAGAAAATAACACAAACAAAACAAAAGATCTGCTAGCTGGAGAGGAACATACTTCCATTAAATTCTAGAAAAGGAATGATAATAAATGTAGACCTGAACTCACAAGATGGTGGTAACAGAACTCAACAATTTTTAAAATAAGTTTTATTTTAGCAACACTGTTTCTTACTATGCACATAACATTTTTAAGACAGTGTGGAAGCAGGTTGCTCTCATAGCAAAACATGCTCTGTGGAATAAGAGTGTGGCTGTCTACCTCAGTGGAAGTACAGATTACACACACGCACACACCCAAAAAGTACATATAGGTAAAATTGTTGGATCTTTGTAGGCTATGTCTTTTGTGGTGATAAAAAGTATACCTAAGTCTAATCTGTACTGCAGAAATACAATCATCCCTCTTTATCGACTGATTTTTTTATACACGGATTCAAGCATCCACGGTTAGAAAATATTCCAAAAAATCATGAATTCTAAATAGCAAACCTTGATTTTCCATTTTATATAAGAGACACCATTTTGTTGTGACATTGGATTGAATGGGACTTGAACATCCATAGATTTTGTTATCTATGGGAGGTCCTGGAACCAAATCCCAGGAGATAACAAGGGCCCACTGTAATTCAGTTTGACACTTCTTTAAATATTATGGCTCAAAGGTGTAGAATTCTGGGACTTGTAGTTTGTTGTAGTACTAGACCTCTCTGACAGAGAAGGCTATCTCACAAAACTACAAATCCCAGAATTCCATAACACTGAGCCATGGTAGTCAAAATGGTATCAAACTGCAGTGCAGATTAGACTCTTATACTTATCAAAATGACTTTTAAAGTGGTAGACATTTAATGACAGAAATTATAGCACCCCATGTATGTATTTCACTATAGGGAAATCCAGCAAAAAACAGTAGGAAGATTCAGATTAGATAAAAGAAATGAAGCAGGTGTGTGTCTGATAGAATTTTGTGAGGCCAACAACCTATTCATTGCAAACATCTTTTTCATACAATCAGAGAAGAGACTATACACATGGACATCACCAGATTGTCAATACAAAAATCAAGTAGATTATATAATTACAAGAAAAATATGAAGGAGCTCTATTCTGGTGGCTAAAACTAGGTGCTGACTGTGGCACAGATCATGAACTACTTATATCAAAATTAGAGTAAAGCTAAATTAGAAAACAAAAACAGTCATTATAACAAAATATGATCTGGAAAATATCTATTAAGCATAATCAATTGAGAACCAGAAGAACTATAGGCAGAAGCTATGATCATAATTAAGGAGGAATACAGGAAGACACTATCAGTAGCCAAAATGAAAGAGAGGAAACCATGGATTTCAGACAAAATGGTTTAAGCAGTAAAAGAAGGGGGGGGGGAAGCAAAACAAAAGTGAGACAAGATTAAACCAAAACCATGAATGTAACTGTACTAGTGTACAAGGATAAAGAGAAGTACTATAACAATCAATGCAGAAAAATAAAAGACAACAATATAAAAAGGAAGAATGAGAGGCCACTTCCACAAGATCAGGGAATTCAAAGGGAAGATCAGACTATGGGCCAGGATGCTCAATGACAATAAAAAGAACATACTACAAGCTCAAGAAGAAATAAAAAGATGTTGATGAAATACACAGAAGAATTATATAAAAATATTTTTAAAATGAATGACATATGGAACAATTAACCATATGAAGATGAACCCCAAATTCTAAAAAGTGAGGTAGAAAGTGTAATAAGTTAAATTGGGGAAAAATAAATCACTAGAAACAGATGATATTCCAATTGAGCTGCTACATTCTACACAGACAGAATCAACTCTAGTGGTAATTAAGATAAGTCAACAAATATTGGGGGGGGGGGGATGATAGCCAACTGAAATCAGTATACATTCCCACCCAAAAAAGAAGACCAAAAGAATACATCAACTATATGACCATAACATTAATTTTCCATGAAGCAAAATTACGCTCAACATTTTGCAAATATTAGATCAAAAATTGATCCGACAGAAGACTCCCATCAAGAAATCAGAAGAAGAATGGGAATGGGGAAGGCAGGTACGAGAGAACTAAAAAAGATCCTAAAGAGGAATGATATACAACTGAGCACTAAAATTAGAATCATCCAATCCATTGTACTCCCCATCACCATTTACAGGTACAAGAGCTGGACAGTGAAGAAAGTGGATAAGAAGAAAATCAATTAATTTCACATATGGTGTTGTATAAAAGTGCTAACAATATCATGGACAAACAAGTGAGTTTTAAAACAGATCAAGACCAAGATGATCAAATTGAGGCTGTTGTACTTTGGCCACATTATGAGAAGTCATGACTTATTGGAAAAGACAATAACGCTAGGAAAGGTGGAAGGAAGTAAAAGAGGAAAACTGCACGCCAGATGGATAGACTCAGGGAAATTTAGAGACAATTTTGAAGAGCTCTCTAAGAGAAACACAATCCAGTTAAAAGCTGAAGGAATGACAATTTAGGAAAGGCAGTTGTGAAGGGAGAAATTTATTTAATATTTCAGGGAACATTAATTTAGATAAGAATGATACATCCATCCTTCAGAGCATGAGAACTAGATGCCAGCATGAGAAGTAATTCCAGGAACAGTGGTCTACTGACATAAAAGAACTATTGGGCACCTGATCTTGTTGACACAAAATTGTATACTCAAAAGAGGTCATATTTTCCCTTTTCTCTCTCAGTAGATAGATATAGATAGATACAGAGATGGACAGATATAAAGATATATATCTTACATCTTGGATCATAATTCTTATGTGGGGAAGGGAAATGCCCTCATTTTTCCACCCTCCCCTTTAGCTACACCTAGACAATCCAGAAGCTTAAACTCAGAGCCAAGAACAATGTGCAGCAGTGAGAGACACAGTGGAGATATTCTCTACAGGGAATAATTTAAACCAGCTTTAAACCCCATAGCAGCTGCCTCTCCCCACCAGCCCTAAGAAATTAGTAGCCAAAAAGCACCTCAGGTGAAACAATATTGTTTCCCCTCTCCATTCAACATGTAGTTGGAACTTCCTAGTATCCCACAAATCCATTGCTTAAAAATGAGCACTCCAAAACGTCTCAATTTACATGCAAAAGCAGCTATTTTTGCTTGAGAGGAGCAGAAAGATATGAAAAGCTTTAAACAACATACATCAAACTGTGCCTTTGATGATATGAGTTAGATATATGCATTTTTCAGTTGTCCATTTCCAGCTGCTTTGTGGCATCAAACTTTTTTTTTATGTTAACGGATCACATTATTATCACATTTAGAGAAGAGTAATGGCACAGGGTGTTGATACATCATTGGCAGCACAGAGTGCTATTTGAAAACATTCTTATTCTTTGCATTTCTAATAGCCAAAGATACACTTCAGTTTTAGCATACATCCCTTGCTTGCTAATTTAAAATGATTTAGCACAAGGAATGACTATAAGTTCCAGCCTTGTACCTTGAATAATTTTTAGACAAAACAGTGCTCTACCAATGAGTTAAAATGATCTGAGTTTTATATTTATAGCACGGATTCTATCCATAGTGAAAAGGCAAGGCTAGGAATACATGTAAGAACAAAATATTTGTGATTTTAAAAATATATATCAGGTATAAAATAGTAAACTCATTTAAAGACCTCTAGAAAGGGAGAGTCCACCATCCTCCAAGGCAGTCTGTTCCACTGCCAAACAGCTCCTTACAACATCAAGGAGTTCTTCTTAAGGTTTATATGAAATCTCTTCTTGTAATTTGAATCCACTGGTTCTAACCTCTGGATTTGGGCAAGATATGAAATAATAGTTTGTTACTACTTACAACTATAGTCAAAAGGCCTGTGTTCACCCAACTGCACATTGTCTACTTCAGATGATACAGGCCAAAGTCCTGGGGGCAGTAGATCAGGCCTGATCCTGCCAGACTAGATACAGATCCGGTGGATCCAGCCTGATCCCAGAGTAAACACCTGTTGCCCTGGGATAATTTGACCCTTGGTTTGTTGCAGAGTTTTCAGGGACAAGCTTTCTATTCCTCAAATAAAGGTCATTCCTTTTAATAAGGAACACTTGGGTAATCCTATTTCCTGGCCATATTAAAAAAGCAAGAACAACCATGCTGGGTCACACCAATGGGCTATTTAATCCAGAATTCTGTTTCCACAGTGGCCAGCCAGATGCCTAAGGAAAGCCCATAATCAGGCCACAACTGCGTAAGTACTTGACACAGACTTAGAATGATTGATACTGCTTGCTACTGACTGATCAAATATAACAGAATGCAAATTGAGTAGAATTTAGTACTTTATCTGAGGCAAATTTTATAATTTTGTAAATTTACAGCTCTATATAAATAAAGGTTAATAATAATAAAGGTTAATAATTATAAGACAGTGCAGTGAATTGGACTTAATAGCCTATGGGGCCCCTTCCAACTCTATCATTCTATGACTTCCAACACTATGACTCTATTACTCCCCTAAAAACTACTAATACAGCACTGACAAATTGTGATTCCCCCCCAACTCATAACCATACTAGGTCTGATGAAGATTTCAAATTTGTATGTGAAAATCTATAATTCAAATGTACTTTTTCATACCAAAAGCTAAATACGTTACACCAGTTGGAATATCTTTATCTGTTTTTATTTTGCTTGACAAGATATAAAGAATAGCATAAACCTCCTGTGAGCCTATATCAAAGAACACATTGAACAATCAAAAGAAATATCAAATATTAAATCAATTTATCACAGGATATCAGTTCAAGTGTATGTAGCTGAAAAAGACTGTTCTGATACTGCCCAGAAGGGTGCTGTTGCACAAGGCATCTCTTGGGCCAGTGCCAGGACTTCTGAGGAGTCCAAACAAATGTTCAGAGTCTATGCTGAACAGCACCAGATCTCAGAAAATTTCATGGGATGGGAAATCCTGAAGGATTTCAAACATGATTTTGCAAGCATATACATTCCTGCCCTTGTGGAATCTGGCACTGTATGAGCCCATATCAAAGAGCACATTCAACTATCAAAATATGTATCTAATATTAAATCAGTTATTAAATAATGAAATCATTTATCACAGATAAAGTTAAGTAGGCGGGAAACACTTGGTAGATGTTTGACAGACACCCTACTATTCAGAGAATACTCACAAAGAATTTACAGAGGAGAACCTTGAGAATTCAGGGCAGAAAATTAATTTCATCTTTATTTTCATCAGAAAAAGCAATATATCCTAATATTCATCTAACACACTCATATCTGTGTATGGCTACCATGAGGTAGACCATTGTATAAAAAACCTACTCAACTCTTTCAAACTGGCCCCATCTTTTAGTTATTACTGGACTGATTCAGAATCATTTAGTATCAATCCCCAGAAACCATCTCAGAAAGAAACATCACAAAATTTGTTTCACCTACACAGATGGGCTCATGTTTATCACTACAGATAAATGTTTTAATTTGACCTAGGGCATCAACAATAGCAGAGTGTCCATCCTTAAGAGAGATGTCTTTTATAACTTAAATGTAGGTGCACAGGATATTCAGTAATGGGTCTTTGGCTGCTCCATTTACTCTTGGAAGGTGATTACTTAACTAGAAATACACTGGAGATGACAAAATCAAAGTATATTTCCTGCTGTAAAATAGAAACATTACAAAGTCACCTAAAGGCAAAGATTATCTGATGCTTAAAAATAAGTTTGATTTGCTTTTGAGTACAATGTTTTCAACCTCCAGGAATATGATATATCTTCTTTTATAAGTAATGCAATTAAAATAATATATAAATATATACACACTGCAAATGCAGTACAGATAACAAATTCATTTAAGCCCATTTATGCACATTAGTAACACACCATGTGGCAGAAAGACTAGGACTACAAGAAGACCCCTTGGCGATTTATTTTGTATTAAATCCCTAATGGCCTCTCCTTATCTTTGCAAAAATATGCACAAAAGTCCAGACTATGCAACCATTGAAGTGAATGGTTATTTATTTGCTAAACGAGAGCCCTATGTTTAATGTTCCTTACACATAAGGTACTCTGCAAAAGTCACATTCCTATAGTTCCATACATCATTTATTTTGCATACCCTAACTCTCCATAAGAAGCATCAGGGGGAAAAACAATCTCAGAAGTTAGTCAGAATTTTGTTCCGTATATCATTGAAAATAAATTAAATAGCAACATATTTGCTTGATTTGCTAACATAAAATTCAGCCTGAATGCCATCTATAAAATGTCATCTGTCGGTTTGTACAACAATAGTAAAATTTTAAAGAGCAGGTCTGTTATGTGATCAAAAATGCACAAGACCCGTATTGTTGTTCTGTGCTTTCAAGTTGTTTCCAGCCTATAGCAGTTTAAGGCAAACCTATTGTCCCCCCCCCCCCCCCCGCACCTCCAGATTTACCCTACTGCCCATTTTCACAATCATTTGGCCTCAGAACAGCCCCAGCCCCTTCCTCAACCTGTTCTTGCCAGCTCTCTGAGAATCCCAAGGATCTGTCCCCTGGATCTCTAAAGCTCAAAAATGAGCTGTTGGTGACCTGGCAACCCCATGTGTGCCTCAGATAAACTGAGTAGAGATGGTCTGGAAAATGATTTTATGTAGTTTTTATTTATATAAACATACAATTCCATTAGTCCCCTTTGTAATTATGATTCAGAACACATAAGTTAGAAGGACATCAATGTAACCTGTCTATTGAGATTTTGATTTCTGAGGCAGATTTCAATAGGAAAAATATTGTGAGCCAGTTGGGTATAAAGGTTTGCGTGCTGGACTAGGTATCTTGGAGATTAGGGTTCAAATCTCTGCTCAGGCATGGAAACCCACTGGGTGTCTTTGAGCAAGTCACACACACTCACTCAACTTTAGAAAAAAGAAGCAGCAACCTTCTTTTGAATCAATCTTGCTATGAAAACCCTATGATAGGGATATAATAATCAGAATCAACTTGAAACCCATAAAAACAACAAAATGTTACACAAAGATAATACCTGCTAGGTGCAATAATAAGGATTAAAACATTAACAACTTTCTCTGCATTAGGGATACTTTGGAGAAAAATGTGCATATAGTAACAGGGACAATGCAGGACAAAACTTATGTTTTACACCATAGGCTTTCTGCAAAATAAATCAGACATACCACATGTCACAAGATATATGTTTAAGGATTTTTTTCCCTTTACACAGAGGTTATCAGTGTCAGGAAAATGTGTTGTGTCAAACAATCATAGAAGGCCTTTGCTAAAGTAACAAAAATATGCTACAATTAAGAGACAGAATAACGAGTGGGATGAAGCTTTCACTTGCCAACACATACAAACAAGGCATGCACACACAAAATGCTAATAAAAAGAATTTCATTAATCCCTGGGTGTATTGTTGTTGTTTTGATGCAGAAACAGAAAATTAAATCCACTGAGTAAATATTATTCAGCTCTTTAAAGAAAAACAAATTGTCCTCTAAAGTCACTTTGATAAAACAGCTGCCATTTCTAAGGAAATCCCAGTAGACAATAAGAAAAGTATACTCTCAGGGTATCGCATTATGCAGGGCAAACAAAATTTTAAAAAAGTCAAAATTCATGAAAGGAATTGGAAAATGCCAGTGAGTAATATTTGGTGTCATTGGAGAAATCTCCCAGGAAATTCAATGAAAACACGTGCCAAAGTTCATCTCATTTCTCAGTTGCCACTGTTTTAATCATTAATACTGCTCATTATAGTGGTATTAAGCAGACAGACTTCACAAATTTCTATTTTGCCACAATTATGTGTTCACAAAAATTATTCCAGGCCCCGACAGAATGGGGGGGCAGCGCTGCTATAGTCCATAAAGCCAACCTAACCTTGATCAGGAAACCTGTCCGGAAAACAACCCACATCGAGTGCGTGTACCTCAGCCTGAAGACCAGGGATAGTTTGGGGATTCTGTTAGTATACCGGCCACCCCGTTGCTTAACAGACTCCCTGACCGAGCTGACTCAGCTGGTCTCTGAGTTGTTGTTGGAGTCGCCCAGGCTTCTGGTTCTGGGCGACTTCAACATCCCTCTTGAGACCAGCCCTTCTGATCTATCTGGAGCAGCTCGGGAGTTGGTGGAATCTATGACAGCCATGAACCTATCCCAGTTGGTCAACGGGCCGACCCATTGTGCAGGTCACACACTCAATGGGGTTTTCAGTACGGAACAGGAGTATCCATGGGCGGAGGTAACAAAAACCTCTGCTCTGTCATGGACGGATCACTTTCTGATCAAGGTGGAACTAAAAGCAGCGTCTTGTCCCTCCGGGGGTGGCGGACCCATTAGAATGGTCTGCCCTCGAAGGCTCATGGAACCAATTGGTTTCCAGAAGGCCTTAGAGGGTCAAATGGTTGGCAATGCTGGCGATCGTGTTGAAGCCTTGGTAAATACCTGGAACACCGATCTTCCCAAGGCTACTGACGCGATTGCCCCTGAGCATCCTCTCCAACCCGCCCCAAAGCATAAACCCTGGTATACAGAAGAGATGAAGGAGATGAAGAGAGTTAGACGACGACTTGAGCGCAAGTCGTGGAAGACTCAACTCCTATCTGACAAGACTTGCCACAGGCAGCATCTTCACGCCTATCGGGAGGCTTTGCATGCAGCACAAAAATCCTTCTGCTCTGCACGCATCGCGTCTGCAGAGTCTTGCCCAGCAGAACTGTTTAGGGTGGTGGGAGAGCTGACTCAGGTTCGCCCTGTGCCAAATCCCCTACTTAACCCTACAACAGCCTGCTGTGATGCGTTTAACACCTTCTTTGCAGATAAAATCTCTTGGATAAGAGCCGACTTGGATGCCACCTTTTCTCCAGATCCTATAGGTGAGGTGTCTAGTGACTCCGTTGCTGTCACATTACTGGATGAGTTTCAATCTGTAAGTACCAATGATGTGGACAAGCTACTTGGAACTATGCGGAAGACAATCTACCCCCTCGATCCTTGTCCATCCTGGCTGGTCGTCCAGGGGGGAGACACACTGAGAGTGTTTCTTCGGAATATGATCAATGTGTCCCTTAGGGAGGGCATCTTACCATCTTGTCTCAAGGAGGCGGCAGTTAAGCCCATCCTGAAAAGGCCCTCCCTTGACCCCCTGGACAGAAACAACTACAGACCAGTGTCCTTGCTTCCATTTTTAAGCAAGGTGATCGAGAGGGCAGTTGCCACCCAACTCCAAGCAGTCTTGGATGAAGTTGATTATCTTGATCCATTTCAAACCAGCTTCAGGACAAGACATGGAGTGGAGACTGCCATGGTTGCTCTGACTGATGACCTCCGCTTGAGTATTGACAGGGGTAGTGTGACCCTGTTAGTGCTCTTGGATCTTTCAGCGGCCTTTGACACCGTAGATCACTCCATCCTTTTAGGTCAGTTGAGGGAGTTAGGAATTGGAGGCACTGCTCTTCAGTGGTTCCGATCTTTTCTCTCTGACAGATCCCAAAGGGTGAGGCTCGGTGACAGTTGCTCCTCCAAAATCGAGCTTAATTGTGGCGTCCCTCAGGGCACCATCATGTCCCCAATGCTATTTAACATGAGATCATCCAGAGGCATTGAGTGAGATCATCCGGAGGCATTGAGCTCAGTTTCTTCAGCACGCTGATGACACTCAGATATACCTCTCCATGACTAGATCATCGGCTCAGTCTTCAGATGGCACCTCCCCTCTTAATGACTGTCTTGCGGCGGTAATGGATTGGATGAGGGAAAACAGATTGAAGCTAAATCCAGACAAAACGGAGGTACTAACAGTTACCAATCCGAAACCAGGTTTGGGAATACAGTCTCCAGTCCTAGACGGAGTCACACTCTCCTCTAAGGACTCTGTTCGCAGTCTGGAGGTACTCCTTGACTCTTCGCTTCACATGACTAGTCAGGTGAATGCGACAGTCAGGAATGCCTTTTATCAGCTTGGGCTGATACGCCAGCTGCGCCCTTTCCTGGACACAAAAGACCTGGAATCTGTGGTACACGCTCTAGTAACCTCACGTCTGGATTTCTGTAATGCGCTCTACATGGGGCTACCCTTGTGCCTAACCCGGAAACTTCAATTAGTTCAGAATATGGCAGCCAGGTTTACTACTGGAACATCAAGGAGTGAGCACATAACACCAGTGCTCAAAGCTCTCCATTGGATGCCCATTAGTTTCCGGGCACAGTACAAGGTGTTGGTGCTAACCTTATAATCCTGTTTGGCTCAGGCCCATCCTACCTTAAGGACCGCCTCTTCCCGTATGAACCGCTCCACACACTTAGGTCCTCTGGGAGGAACCTGCTGCAGCCTATGAAAACTAGGTTGTCGCAGACCTCCCAGAGGGCCTTTTCAGCTACCGCTCCCAAGGTTTGGAACGGCCTGCCAGATGAGATGCATCTCATTACATCACTGGCTAGTTTCAAAAAGGCTTTAAAGACGCATCTTTTCCGGCAGGCCTTTCCCTGAAGGAGGAAATAAATGGAACATCTACTCCCTGCTCTGAAAACATAAATAGAACTGGGAATTAATCTCAGCTGCCCCTTTACCTAAATCTGCTGAGTTTATTTAATGTGGACTTGCACATGGATTGTTCATGAGATTGCACTTTGTTTTAATAACTGTCTACCAATTTTAACTGTTGTTAATTTTAATTTGTCTTGGTTTAATTCAATTTTAAGGGGGGGTTGGGGAGGGATATGATTGTTGTTGTTTTTTACTGTGTATCCTTTTTATTTTGCTGTACCCACTCCGAGTATTTTATTAGAGGAGCGGGCTATAAATAAACTATTATTATTATTATTATTATTAATTATCATCATCATCATCATCATCATCACCACCACTTGCAGAACTTACAGTCAGATCCAGAATATTTAATAACATGTCTAACAACAACTACTGTAATTTTAAATGTCTGGAACATAAAAATGCCAAATATGTATAGTTTTGGAGGATATGTATACAGAGTAGCAAATATCACAAGAATCAATATGTCTGCAAAACTAAATGGTCTTTGAGTTTTCAAATTTACTTTCAAGGAAAAATCAAAATACATGAAAAGAGTCTGTTATTTTGATAAACGTTTGAACTGAATTCCAATTTTATTCTTAAATAACCTGTTACTAAGATAGGGCGGAATCCCCTTAGACAGTTATGAATGTGTAATCTAGAATTACACATTCATGAATTGTTGATGATCCCTACATATGATTTAGGGAATACATAGGGACCATGAAAGCCTCCCCTGCCCCCAGTTACCACTCACTGGGCAGCAGCTGCTGTGATCAACTGAGGTCTGTTTCCCAGAAAGGAATGGGAAAGGAGCTTGCTAAGCTTCCCATTCTCCCTCACATGAGTGATCTCCATTGCAAGGGGTAATTAAAACAGAGATTACTCACAGGTGGAGGTGGGAACATCAGTCAGCTGCTTCTCAATCAACAGGTGAACAGACCCTCACTGACTGCAGCAGGTGCTGTACAGTAAGTGTGGGCTGGGGGTGAGGGTGGGCTGGGAGTCACTACATAACTATGGTGGTTACAAAGCTACATAGACAATTCTGGCCATATATTTCAATATCTATAGAGACCGTGGCATATTTTAATCCTTTTCAGTCACTCCCTTTATCCAGTCCATCAAGAGATTGGAAGATAGTTTAATCAGCAAAAATGACAAGAATGAATATCTGGCACAAAGCAAATTGGCAGCATGGACAGGGATAGTTGACACACTTATTATGAACAGAGAGGAGAGAGAGAGAGAGAGAGACTGCTTTATCACACTAGGGGGCAACGGGATTTAAAAAAGAATTAAACTAGAGAAAACAATAAAATGTGTGATAAACATGAGGCATTTCCTGGTTTTCTCTAGTTTAACTCTCGTTTAAACCCCATTTGCTCCCTAGTGTGATAAAGAGGAGGGGGGGAGGGAGATGCTGTTTGGGACACCTGGAACTTCTGCTTCAAGCAATGGAGCAGAGGCCACTTCTCACTTCAGAAACTGGACACATGTCTCAAAGTGCTCAATTGATGGATGATTTTATTGGTGCATGAATTTTGAAATGTATATGCTCTCAAAGGCTTTCCCTCTGGATTTGGGATACAGTAAAACAGTATGTGCATTGGTGTAGTTTGAAGAATATAGAGCATGTAGGCTGGTATCCTGTTAGTGAGTCATGATGGCACCCATCCAACATATGCTGAAAAATAAGTCCAATATACACCATCACAGCCAACTTTTTTGGTCACTACAAAAGTCAGAATTCTAACCATGCAACAATCAAACACCTTCAGACCACCTGTTCAGTATGGCAACTGTCTCTCATGGCTATTTCCATGTTGGTGGAGAGTGAGGAAGAGCAGCAGAGATATATCCAGCTATTTTCTTTTAGCTGGACACACATAACAAGATCACCCTGAAGGACTCCCAAGAGGTTACTGAGGATGCTTGTCAAAATGTGTCAGGCTGGAAACACACAATACCATCATCCTTAGGGATCTCAAAAAGACCCTGAGGATGCCCATCACCATGTGTTCAACTAAAAGAAAATAACTGGAAATGTCTGATATGTCTGCCCTGTTGCAGTGTTGCACTCCTGACTATGGACTAGTAACAAAAGCACTGGGCAATATATAAAGGTAACCCATATTATGTCAAGACCATGAAATGTTCTAAACCAGTAGATGGAGGAACAGCTTTTTCCCAGTCCCTGCTGTATGAAAAACTTAATTGGCAGGGATTTGATCTAGAACCTTCTGTTTTCAAAGCATCTGCTTTATCCCCCACCTATGTCTTCTCTCAAAAGAATATTATTACCCCACAGGTCCTCATCATTCCTCCATCTATGGAGGGAGAGAAGATACAGGAATCAAAAACCAAAGCCATGGCAAATGGAGGACAACATCCAACTGTCTCGATTTGGCAGGAACAGTCCTGATTAATCCTCTGCCATCCTACTTGTTCAGCTGCTTTTACATCTCTCTTCTCTCACCTTTCCCTTTTGTCCTCAGCTTACTTCAACTTGTGTAAACTGAGTTCAAAGTGCAAAAGTAATTAACTCAGGAGAAAAAAAAGAGAGGCAAGGAGAGGGACAAATCTTGATTTTCCCAGCAAAAGCAAACTTCTACAGCCTCACTTAGCTTGTGTGTTCTTCATCGTTTATAACTGTTGCCATCATGACCCCACTCTGATGTCTCCTGTCCAAATGTGTCCTAGTTTCCATCTGTGAAATGTTGGCAGGTGTCAAATATTAGCTGAGCAAATTAAACTACAAGTGTTCAGTCAAGGGTAAAAATATGCTCACTGAGCAAAAACATAAAAAAGTTTACTTTAATAGTTTAAATTCCCCTCCCACTTTTTTTTCCTCCTTACCTCTAGGTTCATATACACAGTACTAACTGCTACTTTTATCTCTCCATCTGACACCTCTTTGAGATCCTTGAGCATAGCCTCCTCAATCCTTAGCCCTGTGGGACAGACAGGGGAATTACTGACACATGCTTAGGTTTGGCAGACTGCAATGTAATATATAATATTGGCTCTGGGAAGAACACCAGATGTCTGGGTATTTGGCTGTTTGTTCATCATACTAATCAAACCAAACAGTACAAGCCTTCTCCATTCTGCATCCCTGCCACCCATCCCAAAAGAAAACCTGCTGGCCCACTGCCCTCAATCACACTGGTTATAGCTATTCTTAAAGTAAGATTATTACCCTTTCCATTCAGCTTCTTGAAAGTATAGCAGAGACAGAGAGATCTTGTCCTTACATTAGCCAGTAAAAATGTCGAGCTGAATTTTTCATAGGTTTCTATGTACAGATATATTTTACTTATATGTTTTTATGAAAGAGCACTCCATTATTTCAATATTGTATAAATCTTCATTTTAAGGGATGCAGGCCAGCCACAGATTTATCACTAATTTGCTGAGCGAGCTAGATTGTGGGACCTTAGTTTTTCTGTTAAAAATTCAAAGTGAATTGAGTTCAGAAGGATAAATGATCTACTATGTCAAATCTGTGGTGTTAGAGGGGGTTTTTTAACCCTAGGCATGCTATCATCTATTATATATAATAGGCTTTTAATTAAGGAATTAATTTATGCTTTAGGGTCCTTTTCACGTGACACAGTAATAGCACTATGATTCCACTTTAACTACCATGGTAACCTCCTATGAAATCATGGTGTTCATAGTCTGATGAGCCACTAGAGTTCTGGCTGAGAAGTTTAAATGCCTCTCCCAAAAATGCAGATTCCAGGATACCACAGAATGTGGTAATGGCAGTTAAAGTGGAATCAAAGTGCTATAACTGTGTAGTCTGAAAGAGCCCTTGGTTAACAAATGAGGGGATGTTAAAAGTGGTGCTAAAGTCACTGAATGACTGGTAATGTAAAATCATATGTAAAAACATCAGTTGACATGTCTTAATTTTTGTTGAACTATTTCCAGCTATAACAAATATGGGTATCTTTAACGCTAAATGCTGTGTGCAATTCCCAAAGCAGTTTCACAGCCTTCATGGACCTCTTTAGATGCTCAGGCAATGCATTCTTCCCCTTTTCCTCTGGAAGCTTTCAGAAGCATGGAGGCCTTACTCTGCCTGTTTTGAGACAAACTTTCTGACCCCCCCCCCCCCTTTGGGTTTAGTTCAGGAGCAGTGCCTGCAGGAGGTCCCAAGGACCAACCCCAAGAGCAATGCAACAGTTACCTCTAGCTCTGTTAAGTATTGCAGGCCCAAGACATATACAATGATTTTAAAAATAAAAGTAGAAAACCTTCCACATTCATGTTATTTCCAGAAAGTAAGAGCATCTTTCTCACAAAAAAACCTACATGACCAGCTTGTTCATTCTGTTAATTATCAGCACAAGCTGTAGTGGTGAAAGGTGTGGGTTCTATAAAATTCCATCTTCTTTTCAGTCTAAAAGTAGTTACCTGATAAATGGATCAAAAAGGAAAGTGGAAAGAAAGAAAATGCTGTACCATCTGCTTGAAACTGAGCCCCCTGCAGCACAGTGATAATATCCTCTCGAGGAAGCAGCTCAGGGAATTTCTCTTCCAAACTGGAAAGCACTTCTTCTTGTTCTTCAGTAATTTTCTCAAGATCCATGGCCACGACTTTAGAGAGGATGCTCCCTGTAGGAGAAAGTCAGAGGAAATGGCAAAAACTACTATGGCAAAACATGAAGATTTTTTGAGAAAGTCAGTATTCTCTACCTACATAAGAGGCTGTGGCTTCACAAAGGAAAGAGACATGCTGGATTCCAAAGAAACATCTTCTTTGAATTGAAAATGGACATTAAATTTCCTTGAATTTGAAAATCTACCAGTGATTGCATGACCAAAGGGGGAAGTGCCAGGCTGCAGAAAGACCTTCCTACCATCTGAACTGAGACCAGAAACAGAAAATGCAGGCCTAAGACTAACATTTTTCCCATTTTTTTATCCTGTTTGCCTGATGAAGAAGCCAGTGTGACTTCAAAAGCTTGCAACATGTAATTGTTCATTTTTGTTGACCCAATAAAAGTATCATTGCTTGGATTTTGCCACCAAATCCACCGGCTGAATACAGTCCAACTGCAGCCCAGGTCCCAGGTGCAATCAGCAAGCCGCTTTTCAAAGTCAGAAAGCTCCCAGACTTTGAAAAGCAACTTGCTGAGCACGCCTGGGACGTGGGCTGCAGTTGGGCTGTATTCAGCTGGCGGATTTGTTGGTGTTCTGCTTACCTCTACTGAGGGCGGCACAGCAGGGGAATATACAAAGGAATAGTCAAGAGTCCAGTCCAAAGGCCACACAACACCAGTCAGTCAGTCAGTCAGTCAGTCAGAGCAAAGGCCAGAGCCAAGAGCATAGTGACAAGGCAAGAGCAGAGGTCAGATAACCAGAGTCATGAATCATAGAGCAAGAAACACAGGAACAACAAGGCTACAAAACTGGTTGTCAGCAGAACCTTTGCAGCTGGAGGTCTTTTAAAAGGCCTCTGCTTCTCTCAGCTGAAACCTCTTAGCTCTCCTCTTGGCTTCTAGCCTGGAAGAACACCTCAAAGACTCCTTGACCTTTCTTTGCTTCACAGGTCCTAGAACCTGCAGTCTAGAGTCCACAGAGTCTGTTTCTCCCTCAGCAGCATCCTGAGCCTGCTCTGGGACTGCGGATCCAAGCAGCCCCAGATCTGCCCCTGTCTCAGCCTCCTCCATATATTCAGAGTCTGAGTCCTCTGACTGTGCCTCTAATTCAGGCCCAGGGCAGTCCATGACAGATGGCAAAATCCAGGCAATAGAACCTGCTGCATCCCGAATTAGACTTCAGTTTGGAGAGGTATGCCGGGTTTTTTAGCTCCAAAGTAGCAATTGTGAAAACAGAACAGTTATAGCTGAGTAAATCAGTAACTGTTCAGGTACATGGAGAGAAGGAGGTCTAGTCTGCTTTTTAGTTGCTTTAGCTTTTAGTCCCCATAACATGCTGCACCATAGATGCTGCACCATTGCTGATTGGCAGCAGGGGGCAATGGTGCAGCATCCAGCAATGTTCCTATAGCTGGACACACAGCAGCAGGCATTCTCCGAGACTTCCCAGGCGTCCTCCAGAGGATCATGTCATTTCTGGATGACATCAAGGACATAATTGATTACTTCTCTGTTGTCTCACCCACTGCTCTCCATTACCCAGTAAATGGTTGTGTTGGTGGGGATTAGAGTAGCTAAAAGATGGGTTTGAGCAAAGGGAATCAGTCACTGTGTGGTCAGTAGAGAAGTCTCACCTACACAATGACCAAAAAAGTGAGTTATAAAAGTTAGACTCAATTATCTTCCAATTTTTGCTGATTTAGCTGTGTCTAAGCCAGCATTGCTTCCAAAATCAGCAAGCACTGCTTCCAAAATCAGCACAGGTTACTAGTAACTGGGAAGTGACACAGAATTAAATAGTAAATTGGTTGTTATTGCTGTGTAGCTTCAAGTCATTCCCAGCTTATGACAATTCTAAGGCAAACGTGTCACAAAGTTTACATGGAAAGATTTTTCAGAGGTAGCTTCCTATTGTCCTCCACTCAGGTTGAGAGAATACGACTTGTCAAAAGTCACCCAGTAGGTTTCCATGAGCAAGTCCTAGTCCAGCACCCAAACCACTACACCATGATGGTTGCTACTACCTGCTAACCTTTGTTGGCCCATCAATTTCTAAAAATATACTAAGAATTAAGAATACAGAATAAGGCCCTCCACATTCACTTGGGTTGGGGCACAGGACTTCTGTTGAAGTGGGAAAACCACTTTTTTTTTTCCCTAGAGAGAACAACTCTCTAGGAATCTCTAGGTCCTCCAGGGCAATTCTGTGGTCAAGATCTGCCAAAGTTGGCCATGAAATTGCACTGGAGGACCAACAAATGCCTAAAGAAATGTTCTTTCTTGCTATCTCTGGGTCCTCCATTGTGACTTTTGGTAGAAGTTGACAACCAAATCATGCTAGAGAGAACATATTAATCAAATCCACGAATAATCAAATCCGCAAAAGTCAAAGCCACAAATGTGCAGGGCCCACTGTATAATTCACATTATAAAATATATCAAAACCAAAAGTAGCCACATCAGCCATGAGCTTGCATGCATTTTTATGTCCTTTTGGTTAGCATGATAAGGGTATTACACTACTAGGGATTCTAGAATTATAAAGCAAATTAAAGCAGTTGGCCAATTTTAAAGGAATAGGTAGCAGCAGTCAAGTTGTAAAGCAACATTTAGGCTCATTAGTTTAGAATTAAAGTTGACTAGAAAATCAGTGCTGATTTGTAAGGCTAATTGTACAGGAAAAAAAGATCAAGAAAGCTATGCTTCAGTACAACTACAATAAAATTATTTGATTAATTTTATTTTAATTTATTACTTGTCAGCACAGTGTAATTAAATAATTGAGCAATAATTGCACAACAGTTTTTTGTTAAATCAATTTATGATCTCAGTTCAGATGAGAGATAAATACTGGCACTATGTGGGCTAAATGCAACATTAATCCTACCTAGAGTAGCCCCAATCAATTTAATGGCCCTTATTAGTCACCACCAAATTGTCCCATTGATTTCAATGTACCTATGCCAGGAAGGATTACCACTTGGGTTGCATCAAGACAGCAAAATTAATGCAAAATTTGACACATCCTAAACTGTCATGGCTTGATGATATGAAATTCTGGGATATGTAGTTTTGTAAGATATTTAGCCTTCTCTGTCAGGGAGTTCTGGGGCCAACAAACTACAAATCTCAGAATTCCACAGGATGGAGACATGACAGTTAAAACAATGTCAAACTGCATTGGTTCTGCAGTGTAGCAGCAGTTTTAGTCATCCTGGATTAAACATGCCACACATATACCACCAGAGCTTTCTCTATCTGAACCTGAAGAACCCCCAGATGGTTCAAGCCATACCACTAAAATAACATAAATATGCAAATTTACACAGGAATTAGATGCTGAAAATGGAAAAAAAAAACAATGGCTGTCAGTTACCATTGCCTTTGGGAATCTCACAGCAAGACTGAGTTGGTACTCCTATAACTCTCAAGAGCTAGCACATGCTACATCATGGCTGCAGGCAAAACTGTTTGATGGAGGAAGTACAATAGTATCCTTGGATGAAGGACAAAAGTGCCTGGATACTTGGATTTCTTTTCCTGGTTTAAAAAAGGAAATTCATTTACCTTGAAATCTATAAAAGGTCGTGATGCAATCCACTTAGCCTTTGTGACCAAATAAGAAAAGTGTGCAGATCTTACTGTGAATCATCCATCTTATAAACAAGGAGGGTGATTTAAAAATAAATACTGGCTTTCTTCCCATCTCCTTAAAGGGAGCTTTTTACAATGATATGCAAGCAGCTAGAGTAACAAATGAATCTTGTATCATTCACTTACAAGTTTCAAAGGATGATATAGGGGGGCCGGTAGGAACTCCTAATTTAAATATGCCTGTGTTTACAAGTTACAATCTGTGCACCTTGTAGCATGTTTCATGGACTTGTACAAATAAACAGAAGGAGGTATTTTTTTTTTAGAGTACACTGACCCAAGGTACCTGACAATCAGTTTACTGAATTACATCCTTGCCAGCTGGCTCTCACCAAAAATGTAATGATTCAGCAAATTAATGGATCCAGAGTTTGGCAACAGTCCCCTAGTAAATACCATTTGGGAAATAAAATGATACAGGCTCAGGTCTCTGGCAGGTTTTCTAATTGTTAGCTCTTGGCATGAACCCAAAAAAGTGGAATCGGCCTTGACAAACACCAGAGCCTGTCTCAGTGTACTGTGATTCTTTTGGATTTTGTAAAATTCTACTGGGAAGAATTATCTTGTTCTGAAGATGCAGATGCGGCAAAAAATATCATGGAAAACTTGAAGATTAAAACAAACTAAAATGTTTGCAAGACCTTTGTTTATTTCTTTATTTTCAGCCATGCTGATACTGATTGCCCTGCTAACCTTCCCTCTGAAGGGACACTGCTGGGTGGTACAGAATGATAGGAACTCAACAGAAATCCCATGATAAATGATACACAAAGAGGGCCTCCTCTTGTTGTGCCATCCCTCCTTTAAAAAAAAAAACTTTTATAGATTGTGATGGGAGCCCTGCTGGCGCAGTGGTTAAATGCCAGTACTGCAGCCACAAGGTTGTGAATTCAGTCCCAAGGCTCCAAGGTTGACTCAGCCTTCCAACCTTTTGTAGGTCAACAAAATGAATACCCAGCTTGTTGGGGGCAATTGGTTTACATCTTGTAAGCCACCTAGAGAGAGCTGAGTTCACTGATAAGTGGTACAGAAATGTCAATGGTACTGCTTCTGCTATAGCTGATACAAATAATAACAATCTGCATCAATATGGCACTAAATTTTTGCCCATTGCAATTTTTTTAATCAAAAGGCAAGTCATACTCTCTCAGTCTCAGAGGATGGCAAAGGCAACACCCCCCCCCCCAAGAGCCTTGCCAAGAAAATCCCACGATAGGGTCACCTTGGGGTTGCCAAAAGTTGGAAACAACTCAAAAGGTCCACAACACCAACAAAGTTCTTGAGTAGACCTAAAAGATTTTTAGAGTAGGAATGCCTTCCTTCATGGTCAACTGAACAGACACACATGGTGGGTATTACCAATGCTCAAAATTAGGGTGCCCTCTTTCTGTGTCACTTTCCACAGGATTCCTGTTGAGTTTCTATTAGTCTCAGAATACCAGGCTAGATAGATGCTACATTTCTTTTTCTGCTCAAGTCTTGCTTTGAGAATGGTGAGAGGTTTTCAGTGCATGATACTGATGCAGGCAAAATAGAGGCCAAAACTCTCTAAGTTTGATTATATTTAATGTGTGCTATTGCATTGTTCTCCAAATGCCATACAAATGCCCAGAGACATGATCAGATCAATGTAAGAGATACTGTACTATCTAAGCAATATTGAGATATCTGCACTTAACATTCCTGTCTAATGATACAGCAAACACCCTAGTAAGGCCTATTGTTAAATGAACATTTTTAATATTCCACATAATGTTACTCTTCAACAAATTCTTTACACCCTGCTTCTTTTATGCAGCTTCCTATGGTCTTTAAAAGGACTGTTAATCAAAGAATGGATCATAGTCTCTTTGCATGAATGGATTCAGAAACACTCCATTAAATCTTTCAGTATTTAATATAAAGAGCAATCTCTCACCTCTGAGGAGATGAGCCAGTTGCAAAGTGATTAACTCTGGTGCCTTTTGAAGAAGCTCTTTCGCTACAAGAGAGGAGGTGGATTCTGCTAACTCCAGATTGCCATCACATTGTGCTTCAGGGCAGATGACTCTGACGACAGCCGATTCCAAACTTTTATCTTCGCTGTAAAGGAAGATTTTCTGATGTTGATTTATTACTTTATATCCACCTTTTGAATTGTCTAAACTTTTTAACACAATGCTGCAGTCATCTCAACACAGGAGCTGAACAGACCCCTTTCAGTGCTGGATCGGGGCTGTGGCAACTACATGCCATGGCTCCAATCTGGCCTTTCTGCGGAACAAAAAAGAGCCACAAAAAGTGGATCCTTTTTGCACTGCACTGGCACTGCAGCTTTTCGGCACTCCTTTGGTACTGCATCATCTGGACGCACCGGCAGAGGAGTGTTGTAACACCACCTACCATGTGGTGGGACATGCAGCATCACACCAGCATGGGGGCGGAGTTGGGGTATGCATCGTGTGGATGCCATGCCCCCACTCCAATGCCAGCCTTTGATACTGGTCTGTCAAGGCTGTCAGTTTCTAAGTTACCTTATTATGCAACTGAATTCAGTAATGATTATTTCAGATACTGAAAGTAACAGCACTATTCAGGCATTCAGTTCCAGCAGAAGCATGCAGAGGGAGTCCACCACCTTTACTGTACGTGTGCCAGTAACAGCTAGGTATTATATGATTGGATAAATATTAAGGGAAACATTTCTGAAGAAATAATTTTCCACATTGGGGACTCAAAACCTTTTGATAAGATTTTCTGTATTATGAAAGTACAATAACATCCAAAATAACATCCAAAACAGTGATACCTTTATGAAAGAAATCTGATGCATAATGAAGCATCTTTTTTCAAAGAGAAGCTGGAGAATGCTGTTGTCACTCATGTCATCAGTAGAAGAGCCCTGGTGGTGCAGTGGTTAAATGCCTGTAATGCATTCACTCAAAACCATAAGGTTGTGAGTTCAAGACCAGCAAAAGGGCTCAAGCTCGACTCAGGCTTGCATCCTTCCGAAGTCACTAAAATGAGTACCCAGATTGTTGGGGGCAGTATATAAATGAAGCTTTGTTTTTGTTTTGTTTTTATCAGTAGGTGGCTGCAGCTAGTCCCACATGTTTGCACTGACCTCTTCATGCACTCAATAATAAACACCCAATTGATGTCATAGACGTCGCCTATGTATCTCACTCACTCTCATTCAAAGGTTGGGCTACAGGGAAGTGCACAAGCTGCCCTTCATCGAAGCACCCCCCAAAAAAGTTGCAGCTCACACAGGTTTCCTTTTTTTTTTAACACTTCCTATATTGTGAAATTAGAGAATGCAGTGGCTTAGTAGTTAAGATGCCAATTTTGACAATTGGAAGATCGGAAGGTTGGCAGTTCGAGGCCTGAATGCTGCATGGTGGGATGAGCTCCTGTCACTAGTCCCAGCTTCTACTAACCTAGCAGTTCAAAAGCATACAAATGCAAGCAGATAAACAAGTACCACTTTGGTGCATTCGGTGCAGTCATGATAGTCACATGACCACCAGAATAGTCGGTGGACAATGCTGGCTCTTTGGCTTAATAACAGAGATAAGCACCACCCCCTACAGTCGGTCATGAATAGACATCATGTCAAGAGACTACCTTTACCTATATTGTGAAAAGCTACTCCAGGTGTACATGCACATTAATACTTTTTGTAAACCATGACACAGAAAAGTAAGCTTCTTCTCAACTTTTTTGGTCCAGTGAGCCCCTAACCTACGTTTTGTGCATATATATTTCAAACAGAGTAGGCCCTTGGGTCCCTTTCTGAGAGAAAGATGGCATTAAAATAAAATAAAATAAATAAGTAGATAAATAAATTGGTATCTGCTGAGGTTTGGTTCCAGGACCCCTTGTGGATACCACAATCCATGGATGCTCAAGTCCATTATATGCAATGGTTAAAATGGTATCACTTATATAAAGTGGCAAAATCAAGGATTGCTTTTTGAAATGTATATAGTTTTTGAATATATAATGTATATATGCTTGAATCCATGGATAAGGAATCCGTGGATATGGAGAGCTGGCTGTATACAAAATGTAGCACAAGAATGTCTTGCAATGAAGTGACCTTTGTCTTTCCTTCAAAGCTGCCCCACTCTTGACCTCAACAGATCTTTGGGTGGCAACTGCACTGAGCCAGCTGCTGACAATTGTCTTCAAGAAATGGGAGGGAGGGAAGGAAGGAAGGAAGGGAGGGAGGGAGGGAGGAAGGAAGGGAGGGAGGGAGGAGGGAGGGAGGAATCAGTCCCCATTCTTTCCCTTCCATCATTCTTTTCTGCAGAAAGGCATTATTTGGCAACTTGACTAATGTGACTCCCCAAATGTAAATTTAATTTGGTCATCTGTCTAAGTTCAACTAAGGGGGAAAATTTTTAGTGCCTTAAAGAACCAGAGGTTGCATAAATCTAAAATCTGGGAGCTGGTCCAAATAACATACAGTGGTCCCCCGGGTTACGAAGGTAATCCGTTCCGGATTACCTTTTGTAACCCGGAAATATTCGTTTCCCGGGGGACCACTTTAGCTGACGGACCGCACAGCTGATTTAAAGGGGCCGCGCGGTTTTTCGTCTTCACATCCCGGGGGATCCTTCGGATCCCGGGGGATGTTTTGCGGTCCCCGCGGTTTCGGCTCCCAGGGATTTCGTTCCCCGGGGGATTCGTAAACCGGGGGACCACTGTATCTCAACTTCCAATGTTGTACCTGCAATTTAGCCCTTGACCCTGATGTCTGTGTATAGTATATGAATATCTACAGGAAGGGAGTCTGTGAATGAACTGCTATATGTATGGAGGCATCCTTGCAAGCCTGAACCTGTGCTACCAAGGTTCCAGATGAATGGAGGCCTCTAAAGATGAATACTGACAAATCCTTTCTGCAGATGTCCAGAAGATATACAAAAGAGTGAAGGATAGACTTAACTATACTTCACAGCCCTGGACTTTTCTTATGCATCTACTTTAAGCTTGATGCCCAACAGGAAAAGAGAATGAAGACAGAAGTGTTTATGCATTTGGGCTCCAAACATCAACCTCAGCATACATGGATTCTGTGAATGATCTCCAATTTTGTAAACATGAACTGTGTAAATACACATAGGAACAATAAAAAGATTATCATTCTAACATTGTACTATTCTTGTAAGAGTATATATGTACAATGATTCTTTTGTGTGATTCAAAGTGTCTAAAGTTAAGAATGAGGCAAGCCATACCTATGCCTGAGGCTTGAACCAGCCTTGAGATGGAAAAAGAAGGGATATTTAGGAGAGGCTAAGTACAAATCTAGGATTTCAAAATTCAAGCTGGATTTAGCAGTAATTAAATATTTAGAGAAATACCTTGTCAGTGCTCTACTGTTCAGTAGTGTAAGAGACAATTTCCCTTCATTGTTAAGCTGGTTCAAATTGATTTCATCACGGAAAACATGGAGAGACTCTGGAATATTCAGCTCTTCCAAAATAAACCTGGTTTCTGTATAATAGCAGAATTCTCTTCTTGTTACGTTCAGTACAGGCAAGCAAAGAATGTTAGGTGGGCTGACCTATAAGAAGAAAATTCCTGGGAGTTAGGAAGCACTGAAGTAGCATGAACAATTTTTCAAATCATACCCAGAAGCCATGAGATGGACATTCATAATGCTTCTGCCATCCTACTATTTCTAGAAGGTAGTTAAAAGATGCAGGATGTATGCCACTTTACCAACAGTGAGGAAGGCCTGCTGGCAGGAGGAAGTTTACACTGCTGGAACTCTGCCAGTGTGCTCACAGGAAATGCTGTGGGTGTACTAGGGCAAATGTAATCCAGGTATGTAAAGGGGAATATGGGGAAAGCCTAGCTTCAGCCAATCCAAAACCGCCATGTTCACCCCACCCCACCCCATCATGCCTTAATAGATAGCATATTCCCAATAGACTGCTATTATACCAGTCCTAGAATTTATCATCTCTAACATCATATATACCTTCCCATTCATGCTGGTGGGAGAGAAATGGGGGAGAAAAGAGCAATAGCAATAGCAAGTATATTTCTATACTGCTTACCAATGTAATAAGCAGTTTACAAAGTGTAAGCTAATTGCCCCCAACAAGCTGGGTACTCATTTTAGCAAATTACGGAAGCATACCAGGCTGAGTAGACCCGGAGCCCCTGGCTGGGATTGAACTCACAACTTGTGGTTGTGAGTGATCAGCTACAGTGCAGGCATTTAACCACTGAACCACCAGGGACAATAATATTACTGAATATAAATATTATTTTCTGATTAATGTGCTGTTTCCTACACAGAAAAGGCTATTTTCGGTGGAAATCAACCATATATGAATTTTGTACAGAATAAATCCTGCACTGCAAAGGTTCTCTTCAGTCTATGATTTTTCTTGTCAGAGTTTCTTGGCAATTAAAAAACACAGTTGTCAAAGCTTATTTGTACATTATTGAATCTCTGCTTTTAATGTAATTACCAGTACTTTCAATTGAGACCAGAAACATTGGGCCAGAACAAACTGGCAACAAGAGGCAGCTTGAAGCTGCCCCCACCAAAGATGGATTGGAGCCAGGGCAAACACATACCAATCCACCTTGATCCCAGCCCCAAAAGGATTGCAAAAGATCCTCTGGTGCCAGGAAAGAAGTGACTTTCCCGGCCCCACCACATCCTGAAGCTGGCTTCAAAAAGCTGTAAAAGCCACACCACCACAGCATATTAGAGCTGTCCATGTGTGGCTGGCTACCTGATTTCTAGGTGGCTTCAGGTAGGCTTAGGAGTGTGCGGGATATAAACGCTGCACTCCCAAGCCACACATACAATGGCTTTAAGGGGCCGTCTGTTCCAGCCCATTGACAATCAGTGCAGTTCCTTTAAAACCTGTGTTATATTGTTTCTATAAGCTGCTCCAGTGAGCAGTCAAGCTTTTTCATTTTGGAATAGGTGCAGCTTCAAGGAAACCATGCAGAATGCAATACATAGCATACATATAATGTAATATATCTTATAGAATTGCACTTTGAGCAAGTCAGTAAGTTCATTCTAATTCTAAAGGACAATTAAGAAAATGGGTACCATTCCAGAGAGAAGTTATTAAATACCTAGACTTAGGAGGACCTAAATATGTACTTCTTGAATAGTTGTCCTATAGTTATAAAAGGAAATGCATGGTCTGCAATGACCTAACATTAATCCCTCCCATAAAATCAGAATATTTTATAGTGACTTTTTTTTTTTTTGTTTGGCAGTTCTCCTGTCTGATGGCTAAGGAACTACAGTGGAATAATTATTATTATCATCCAAAATATTATAGAATATCAATATAAAATATTTACCTTTTCAAGATAATAGGCATATGTCAGAGCAGAAATAAAAGAATCCAAATCACAGGACTTCTTTCCAAGGACCACATGCACGTTATCTAGGTGCTTATTTCGACTCTAGAACAGAAGATAATTTTGAAATAATCAGAAACAAGGAATTAAAATGTAGGTTATCAAATTCAATGAGCCAAATATCAGGAAAAAAATATCTGTTGCAAAACAGCCTGTGTGTTAGTCCTGCTGTTTGGAATTTATGGAAGGAGTATAACAATGACCAGTGTGGTGTAATGGTTTGGGTGCTGGACTAGGACACTGGAAAACCAGGGTTCCAATCTCCACTCAGCCATGGAAACCCACTGGGTGAAACTGGGTAAATCACACTCTTTCATCCTCAGATGATGGCAATGGCAATCCCCTTCTGAACAAACTTGCCAAGAAAACCCTACTTATGTGCTCTGTCCGTCTCTCCTCTTTTACATGTCTAAGGAGGAGATTTGCCAAACTAGGAAAAAATCCTCTAGGGGGAAAAAATTAGAGGGACAACCCCAACTATGTAATGAGGACTAAGAGGGTTTTAGTGGCCTGGGAGCATGATATTTATTGAGAAGGTGAGAAACAGGGATGGGAGATGGAATGAAACATCCTGAAAGAAACCATGGCTGGCTAGAACACTGTCCAGGACATGCAGGATCTATGGCTCCACTGATCTGGCATTCAGTTTCTGCACATTGCAACAAAGTTTTGGAGACCCAAAGGAGAACTTTCTATGTTCACAAACAGTCCCTGTTTTAAATGACATAACCCCATAGTGCCAAGAAGAAAATATGTGTGTGTGTGGACAAAAGAAAACATAAAACAGTAAGGGACAGTGCAGAGATACCCTTAAGCAAATTGAAAAGATTCATAAGAAAACATTAAGAAGAATGATTAATGGTGCAAGACATATGAGGGGATGCTGAAGAAACTAGCTGTGATCAGCCTAGAGAAAAGAAGCATAGCCATCCTTGAACATTTGAAAAACTCTTTATTAAGACGATCAAGAGAAGAACAGGCTCCCTACACGCTTTAGTTGGTGTGACTGTTTCATGCATGCCTTTTGCTCTCTGTGAAGACTTCCATACTCAGAAATTAACTATGACTCTCTGAAATACTTTGAAATCAGTATATTAAAAAATGAGATGTTCATATATGTAAGAAGCATTATTATTATTATTATTAACCTTTATTTATATAGTGCTATAAATTTACACAACGCTGTACATAAAATCTGTTAATTAGACGATTCCCTGCCTTCATGCTTACAATCTAAAAAGACACAACACAGAAGGAGAAGGGAATGGTGGTGGGGAAGGGGATCAGGTCTAGCAGTTTATCTCTCCCTCTGAGACCTGGACCAAGGCAGATAGACTGAAGGGAGGGCCTGAGTATCAGACACCTACTAAACATTCTACTATAATTAATATTTAGGGAGAAGAGAAAATATATCAATGGTAAAAAAAGCACCCAGGAACAAGTGGAAAATACTGGTAAAAATCATGGAGTACCAACAAATAAATCAATTGCGTTTTTCACTGGATTTATAATGCAATCATGTGTTCCACAGAACAGCATCTCAAGGCTGACACGATATACCAGATCACTCTGCAATGTGGATGACTTGAGAGATCTCCCATACAAGGAAAAGACCGCCCCCTTCAGCCACTGGGGAAACATCTGATGATAGAAATTCAGTATCAGATTGTGGGGAGAAGTATGCCAGGAGCATGGTAGTGGGCATGCTGAGAAGAGCTGTGTAAATCAAAAGGGTCCACAGTATCTTTGCCCCATACCTGCTCCCAAACCAGTTCTAAAACATGCCACTCCGGAAGCCAATATATTTCAGTGCAAAGCCCTACATGGCTCGGGTCCATCCTATCTAACGGACTGCCTCTTCCCGTATGAACACCCCCCCCACACACACACACACTCTGGTCCTCTGGGAGGAATCTATTACAGCCCATGAGGACCAGGCTGGTGCAGACCTCCCAGAGGGCATTTTCAGTGGTCGCCCCCAAGCTGTGGAATGACCTGACGGATGAGATGCGTCTTATTCCAACCATTGATGGCTTCAAGAAAGCCCTAAAGACACATCTCTTCCGGCAGGCCTTCCCGGAAAACGCCTAACATCTACTAGCTCCAAATCTTGGTCAGTTTCTAGTCTTATATAGCTCAAGGAACTTTAGTTCATTATTGGTTATTGTTGATTGTCTGTCTATTTGCACTTTGTTTTAACTTGTTGTTAATTTAACCTCTTTTTAAGGGGGGGAGGTGGGGTTAGGATTGGATTTTAACTGTTGATGTTTTAACTTTCTTCTGTACCCCGCCCCGATTGCTCTTTCAGAGGGGTGGGCTAGAAATAAATTATTATTATTATTATTATTATTATTATTACGCCATAGATTTCAGAGCATGGGGATACATAAAAACAAAAATTAAAATGGCTAAGGAGGGAGAAAAAAGCCAACATACTGCTCCTTTTTCTAGCTAGCCAGTCCAAAGTTGGGAAAGCCTGGTATACTTTAGAAGCTCTGATGCTAGCACTCTCCAAGATTAAAGCTTGGGTTGTCATTTCTCTTGCTTGTGTACTAGCAAAAAATATTATGGAAATTATAGAAAAACTTCCATTCTTAGCTTAATCACAGGTGAGCAACCCCATCTAAAGACTATACATGTATCTGAGACCATTGTATCCAATTTCTACTGTTCTACAGACTATAGCATACTATCTTTATTGTCCTGATTTGGCAAGAAAAGTCCTGATTGATATCTGTCATCTCATTTTTCACCTGATTTTAAAATTTCTGTTTCTCTCTCTTCCATTCACCTTTCCCCTTTCTCATCAGCTTATTGGTGCAAAATGAGTATAAAGCACAAAAGTAGTTTGCAGTCATTTATCTCAGCAGGGGTGGGGGAGGGGGTGTTGAAAATTTGCCCTTCCCTGTAGAATCAGGCAAAAGCAACTTGATGCAGCCTCTTCTAGCTTGCATGTTCTTCTTCATTAATGAGGAACTTTTGCATCTAGGTTTCTTGATCTCGCATTTCTGAATTGTTGGAGGATATGTCATAGGCATATCTGAGACCAGTGTATCCTAATCTCTACCATCCTTCACAAAACAGTATTTCTTAAGGAAACTACAGACATGGAAGCAAGGAAATGGACATTTGAACACTCTCATCAAGCAAGGGCTGTTTTTCTCATTATGGGCCTATGCATCAAAGTAACCAAAATTCATTTTGACATGACAAAGTTCAAGGCTGAAGTACAAGTGTCTTCAACAGTGAGACTCTTCACATGAGCGTCTACATGAACTCATGACTAGCTGCACAGAATTAATTCAGCCTACTTTTAGAAATTATAACCATTATCTGGAAGAGAAATTGCATCCATTAGCTTTCCAAAAGAACCAACTTCAGATCATTTGCATTGGTCAGCCCCAGAAAAATCCTGATATAATTTTGATTCTGAAGTGAGAAGGGGCAGGGAAGTAAACAGAATGTGTACAAATATCAATGTAAAATGAAAGTTGATCCATACAGATGTACTTACAGTTTGTTAGGTATGAGCTATTATGTTTGATTAGTAGGGTTGCCAGATCACAGAGCCTGGGCTGGACCTGAGATTCCAGTATTGCTTGTTACCTCCAGTTGGGAGACAAGGATATGAAATTCTCAAGTTTTGGTGGGCTCTGCTCTGGGCAAGAGGGAAGAGTTGTGTCCAAAAGTCAAGTTCAGCTCATAGAACATAGAACATCTTGCTAGAGTTTGCAAGCCTTAGGACTCTTTCATACGAGGCTAAATTGGAAGCATAATTTAAGGTCAATTCGAATGCAATCATGGGTTTTACGTTATTGCGAATTAACTCTTCGCACGCAAATTCGGGCAAGAGGGAAGCCAATCCGAATGCAATCATGGGTTTTACGTTATTGCGAATTAAAGCTTCACATGCAAATTCGGGCAGGAGGGGGTTATTTTCGGGTAATGGGAAGTAATTCCGAATGGAGCAGGGGTTCTTCCGAACGGAGCAGGGGTTCATGTAAATTCGCAAAACAAGCGAATTTACATGAATCCGCATTGGCTCCATTCGGAGTTGAGAGAAATTCCTCCCGTTTGAAAGAGTCCTTAGTTGATTTGAGCTGGCAACCCTACTGATGACTAAAGTGTGTATTTTTTTTATTCTCTCCTATATCTGTACTCCAACTGTCATGTTGCATACTGTCTGGCTCCCTCTCCTCCTCCTGAATGGCCATGGGGAGCTATTTGACAGATAGCTTGGGTGTGCATAGAGAGAGCAGGACATTCAGGTGTGCCAGGAAGAGCTTTATGCCACATCCATGTGATTTAGGATCACCCAGTTACTGTATTATGCCAACCTTTATGCCTTCCAATAATTGCATCAGTTTAAAACAAAGTTAATATGTCCTTTCCTTTCTTTACTGTATGTGTGTGTTTTCAAAACACAAGCAGTGTAGCTATAATACTTTCTAGTTTTATCTCTGTATCCTCTGCCTCTGTCTTTCTGGGACTGTCTAGAAGTACTTTTGATCTAGGCGCCACTGTTAGCTTCCAACATTGATTCTTTCAAACAAAATGCAAACAACTTGTATCATATGTCCAGCTTGCTTTCCTGTTCGATAGTCATATCTATTAAGAAAATAAACAAATACGGTAAGTAAATGTGTGCCTAAACAATTAAGCTTAGATAATGTCTCATTAGGATTTTCAACTTTCGGTTTTTATAATTAGCTTTACCAATTTCTCCAACCTAAACAATTGTAATTTAAGTTGGGCCATGTGTATGTGTAAATGTGCATGTGTGAGAGAGATAGAAACTAGATAGATAGATAGATAGATGTACATTCTTTCTCAAATGTTACACACATTCTAGAAAAATATTTCCTCCTCCTCATGTGCCAACTGATCATGTTTCTGTCACTGAAAGCACCTCTTCCTTGGGCCCTCTGGTATCATCAGAACTATCAGTGAACAGTGGTTACAATGAAACTTCTGTTTGTCTTCTCTCTTCCTACCTCCACTGATGCACAAGTATATATTTAGCCTGCAGGCATTCAATTACCTCTGAAAATATTGCAAGGTCAAACTCTGAAATTCTCTTTTTGGGTTCAGAGAAAACTTCCAGTGGAATTCATTGTGCCTAGAAGGAATCTGTCTACCCTCACAAATTCCCAGATTAATAAAAAACCCTACACAAATTCCCAATTACTGTAGAACAGAATTAAATGCAACTCAGGTAAGGAATTTAATTTAACTCATTAATAAAAACTTGTGGGTCTCCTTGGAGTTTATCATATGACGGAATTTGGGGGTATAATGCAATGGCAATCTGAACGCAATCATGGGGTTTCACATTACGTATTAAAGTATCTCACACAATTTCGGGCAATGGGAAGTCATTCTGAAGGCAATCATGGGGTTTCACATAATTGCGTATTAAAGTATATCACGCAATTTTGGGCAATGGGGGATCATTTTCAGTAAATGGGAAGTCATTCTGAACGCATTCCAAATGCAATTAGAATTCACGTAAATTCGCTAAACTAGCGAATTTACGTGAATTCAAATTGGCTCCATTCGAAATTGGAAGAAATTCCTCCCATGTGATAAAGTCCCTTCTCTCCTGGACCATGTATTTTCTTCTTTTGTATGGAATTAAGTAGGGTGATAAACAATAATACCATGGCAATGTTTGGCTTAAAACTCTTTCACAAAGAAATCAAGTCAACATTAGCAAATTCCACTAAAATCGTCAGAATTAATTTTTTTTCATTTCTTCAGCAGATGAAGCTGTGGCTCAATTTTTATTTTAAATGTTTCTGTCATATATATGTTTCCCCAAGCTATGATGAGATTTGTTCCAACTTACTACAGCAAACTGTAATATCAGTTCTAAGGAACAGTGTTTTAAAAATGCCTTGGTAAGAAAGCTACTCATCATAGCTGCTAAAATCACAAACGCCTGTGCACATACTTTAAAATAGCACTGAACACCAATCTGCTTTCACAAGAGCAGAAGTCTCTCTCTATGCTTCACCGAGCATGGAATCACAACTAATGTTGACAAGAAGTAGGACCTTCTCAGTGACTGCACCAATACTATGCAAAACAATTTTCCCCTGTAAAGGAAACTTTTATTTGGATTTGAGAGATATGTATAATTTATCTTCTTTTGACTGTTTTACCAAGGCACCCAGGGAAAAGACTGTCTACATATTTGCCATTCAGACAAGGACTCATTCAATCTTTAAAGAAAGGTTGGACAAAGTGGCCACAGGGCACATGTGTCCCTCCCAACCGTTTTTGTGGCACAGGGACTCCCAGGGATCAAAATGCCCTCTAGGGTGTCTGAGGGCATTTTCACCACATTTTTGGCTCCACTGGGACAAAATAGCCCAGGAGAGGCCTTCCTTGAAAGAGGAAGTGAGCAGAAAGTAGCTTACACACACACCCTATTGTTAAAGGCCTCTGTGGGGCCTAAAATGACTGGGAATGGGCTTTAAAAATGGTGCAAATGCCTCAAACTCCCTAAAAGGTAATAGGTGGGTTTGTTTGTTTTTAGTGAGGGAGTGACATTCCAAGGTTTTCTGAGGAGCTAATACAGCCCCCAAGATGTCCCTAGTTGCTTTAGAGTTCCACACAGAGTTGTCTTAAACAGACGATGGATATGCTTTTAAGAGCTCAACTGGATGGCTACTTAAGCTATATTAGATCAGTTAGGTTGCATGTGTTTTTGATTTTCTCCTTATTTATCTTAAATATTTTAAGATTCATGAGTCATTGGTCAAATTTAATACTGGGCTGGGCAGGGTACATTATCTCTTTTCTCCAATGATCCTGCTCAATCATCACATGAGAAGATTGTCCTCATTATTCTAGCCATGCATTAAGAGAAGCAAATAGTACAGTAAAAAAAAAGTAAGACATTACAAACTAAAAACTTAAAACAACAATATGAATCTAAATGCATGCTTCTCGGTCATGCTTAAAATGGAGGACATTTTGAAATTCCTCCTGGACAGAATGTTGAAATGTAGGGCATGTCCTGGAAAGGAAGGACGTCTGGTCACCCCGATAAAGGACTGCTCCCATTTGCTGCTCGCTGCCGTGAAACTCTTTTGCAAATGTCTACCGTAAGAAGTTAAGAAGAGCTCCACTGGATCAAGTAACATGCCTATCCAATCCAGCATCCTGTTCGGATTGTCACCCAAATGTCTACAAAAAACTCACAGGCAGGACATGGTTCCATTTTTTGTTGCTTTTTGCTCCTTCTAGATTGACTCTATGCCCTCCATTACATACAGAGCGATAGTGGTCCAATATGCTCTTATCTGCTGTTCTTATAAAGCAGGGATGTGTGGACCTTCAGATGTTGTGGGGCTACAGTTCTCATGGCCCCAGCATAGCAAATGGTGAGGGATGAGAACAGGTGCAATTCAATAACACCTAGATGATGGCCTATTCTTCATCCCACCCACAGAATTCATGGCCAGATAAACCCATCCATGTGGTTCTCTCTGTTCAAGCAGGTTTCCATGGTATCCAATATATCTACATTCTGCCTTAAAACCAAGCATTCCATTGTCATCATCTTGGCTTAAAGGTTTCTAGCATGCACATATGAACATTTATAAATAAATTAAAATAAAATAAATGCATAGAAATAAGCATACATCATCCCTTTCCAGGGTTGGGAAAAACAGGGTTTTAAATTAAAAAAAAACACTAAAAAGCTCAGGGAAGGTGTTTAAAGTAAGTGTTTGTTTGTTTAAACTCGTTATATACATATATAAGGCAGAGTCAGCGTGGTGTAGTGGTTTGAGTGTAGGACTATGACTCTGGCAACCAGGGTTATAATCCTGGCTTGGCCACAGAAAACCAGTGGGTGACCTTGGACAAGTCACACTCTCTCAGCCTCAGAGGATGACAATGGCAAACCCATTCTGAAGAAATTTGCCAAGAAAACCCCGAGAGAGGTTCATCTTTGGGTTGCCATAAGTCAGAACGCACATAACAACAACAGTTTGAAGGCACACAACAACAACAATCATATTAACAATGTGAAACATTATTTAACATATTTGAAATCTTGATCAACCATGTTTTAACAGTTTCTAAAATTAACAATTCAAATTTATTACTTTTGATGTGATTTACATCTTCCAATAAAACTTTGGGAATTAAGATTGTCAAGTTGGTAGCCTATATATAGGAGTATAAAACTATGCCAACGTAGGACTAAATCTGAAGATTAAGTAGTAACAAGCAGTTACTGTTTTGGTTGAACTTACCTTAACTAAAATATATGTCTCTGAACATATAAAATAAAATAGCAACTGACACTGGATACTAGTCTAATAATGAACAACTGCCAATAAACAAAGTGAAAATGTTTAAATTCAAACAGTTATTATTCCAGGAAGAGAGTTGGACCATAATAGCCAGACTTTATAAATAAATAAATAAAATCATTTTTTAAAAATCAGGCTGATTGTTTAGCTCAGCCTTCCCCAGCTTTTTTTCCCCTGGAGGAATCTTTGAAATAATTTTCAGGTCTCAGGGACCTCCTGTATAAATATTATTATCCACAGGTCAAAGAAAGTTATTTTTATTTCAATCACAATTTTCTTAGAACTCCTAGCAACCTCTTACAGAGCCCTAAGGTTCCAGCTTGAGAAACTTTAGTATCTGCCTTGCTTCTATTCAGATGATCATCTTCATCCATGGGGGATACTCACCTGAAACAACTTTTGTGATTTTTTTTCACCAAGAGATCATTTAAAAGCCAGTGGCCTGGTTCCTTTGCAGTTCAAGTGAACTCCATCCCTTCCGTAAACAGCTGATTTACTCCCAGTGCATTAAAAAAAAATTTCAAAACCAGCAACATCAGCTCATCTCTACATTAAGCTCTGCCTATTTAAACAAGTCTCTGAGTGAAACTTACATTGCATTTCTGAGAAACTTACATTGGAGGTCTTGGATTTTATCTATCTGCCTAATGACCTAAATTTTGCATCCAAGGCTACATGAATATATTCCCCTTTGTCACTGGTACCAGTATGCTCCATGACTATTGTTTCCTCACCACCACTATCCACCAACATATACAGAAAAGCTTGACAACAACAGCCATTGCAACAAACTTTGCAGTCAGGCAGGTAGATGACCAAGTTCTATAAAAATCTATTCATAATATGTGAATTTGCATTCAATCAGAGGTGGCGACTTTAACCAGACTTAAGGGCCAATTTTCTAGTAGGAGACAATCTAGGGGCTTCACAAATTGCCAACATATCCAAAAGAAAAACCCCAAACAAGTAACTAGAAGTGTCTAGAAATCTACATCTGGTTTTGAAAAGTTGTTGTGTGCCTTCAAGTCATTTCCAGCCCTGAGGTGGACCCATCCTAGGGGTTCCTTGGCATGATTCCGAGGAGGTTTGCCGCCTTCTGAGGATGAGAGAGTGTGAGTTGCCCAAAGTCAACTACTGGGTTTCCATGGCAGCATAGGGATCCATATTCTGATCTCCCAGAATCCTAGCCCAGCATTCAAACCACTACACCACACTGGTTCTTAACATCACACTGGCTTTTAACACCATGCTGACTCTTGAAAAGTTGGAGGGTTAATGCCTGCAATCCATTTAAAGGTGAGCTGCTTCCCCTGAAGGGTTCAGAGGCAGAAAAAGAGTGGTCTGGGAGTGGTCAGATGTCGAGGGCTAAAAAAAACAGCCAGGGGGCTCATTTTGCCCATCCCCAATGAGATACACACACAAATGGAGGACACATACGATCCATGTGTGGCTAGAAAATAAGTTACTTGAGTACATGCAGAGAGAGGGAGGGTAGCTTTCTTACAGGCCATATAAGCTTCTTGGTGTTTGTGCTCTCACTCTCTTTCATCCAACTGGTTGAGCTTGGGGGAAAACACCATTTGGAATAAAACATTAATAGAAAAGAAGAAGAAAAATCCATTGAAGTGACCTCCAGCCAGATAAAGATTGTCCACCCTGCCAAGAAGAAAATGTAATTTGATACAACTGAGCAAGGAAATGTTTTACAGCAAAATGACTTTCTACTGTAAGCCTGAATAAGCAGCAACATCAAGCTGTTCAGAACTCTCACTAGCAAAGAAGAATTTGAACTATAACAAGAGAACTGCAGGAATCTTCACGTGCTATCTTAACTTTGCCACCAGGAAATGTTACTTTGTGTATGACCAATAATTTGGAATACAAAAAACATACACAAATGTGTATACAATGCTCCAATTTCAGCTACCGGAGTACTGTATATCAGAAAGGGCCGTGCCACATCTTGCTTTCTACTTCTTTGGTTGCCACATCATTCCTCTGTTTGGTGTACATATTGACACCAGTACAGGGATGTGGGTAGCAATTCTGCATTGCTGTCCATGCACAAGATTCACTTTGGGTGCTAGTGTGCAACCTGCTTAAATCCTTTAAAGATAGAGACACAGTCAGAAAGGTGCCTCTCATGATTGCATTTGACCTAAAGGCAAGTATTTTCATATAAACCACAAATAAGCATTAGCAACCATTTATCAATTATAGTGTCCTCAAAAATGTTTCCATAACCTATCCCTAGGAGTTAAATCAAACACCAATTTAAAATCAATGAAAGCTGTATAGCGATCATACCTAGATGGGGTTGCATATTTTTCAACTAGATGCTGAAGGATAAGATCCTGATCTATAATTGAATGTCCACATCTAAAACCAACTTGATCATCATCCAATATATCATCCCGTTCTAACCAATCCAATAATTCTGAATGCAAATGACTAGCATACAGCTTATTAATACTAATAGTTAGCAAGCTTATTGGTCGGTAATTGGCAGGATCTGAATGTTCTTCTTTTTTATGGATTGGGATGGTGATTGCCAGACCTTTGCTTGACAGGAAAGTAAATTCCACATTTTTTTATCCCCTTCTGTGCTTTCATTCAAAATGACAAAAGCAAACTTATCTATCATGTATAGAAGCCACAGCCCCTCCATCGCCATCTTTCTTTCCCTGATATTGGAAGCTCCAAGTGACATAAGTTATAAAAGTGGGGGGGAAATTATTATATTTTTATTAAATGTTTTAAAAATATATTAAGAATTACAAAATTCCTAAGAAAGAAAAGAAATAGGAACAATTGAAAGGGAAAAAAGAAATGGGAAAGAGAAGAAAAATATGACTTCCAATCTTCCTGCTAATGGTTATATATGCATATACCGGTAGTTATTCATGTCTCACTCTCTAATATTATGACAAATTCCTTTCTCTCAATAAATGATTTTTTGTAATCATCAAAATCAAAAGTTACTGTCCTTTTCTTTTCTTTAAGAAATGTCAGTAGTAACCTTTCTCTAATCAAACAAGACAGTTTATCCATTTCTGCGAAGTCTGTTAACTTCAACAACCACTCCTCTATAGCACATAATGTTGAATTTCTCCATCTTCATCCATTGCTGCCATGGTCATATACTGAAGTAGTCTTCCATGGTTCATCTCCAACAATACATTCAACAGTCCCAAAATAAATCATTCCAGTTTCAATTGATTATTAATCATTAAAATCCTCTACATCAACAATAAACTCCATATGTATCTGAAATCTATTTTTTTAGCTCTTTCAAATATTCACCACATATGATAAAATGTCCCTTCATGTTGCTTATATTTCCAACATACATTAGAAACACCTTTATACATTCTGGACAATTTCTTTGGCATCATATTCCACTGGGACATCATCTTATAAAATTTTTCTTTAAGATCATAACATAATGTACATTTCTGTCTCTTTGATCACATATTTTCCCATTGAGCTGTCTGTATATTATAACCACATTATCTCATTTTATCATACATTATTTTGACTTGTTCTTCTTCCAATTTAAATTTCAACAAAAGTGTATACATTTTGGCAATTACATGTTCATCATTTGTACACAACTGCACTTCAAATTCTGTATTATTTTATTCAGAACCATACATCGTTACAATAACTGCAAAAAAAATAATAAATTGAAAACTGTCCCTCCACTTCTAACTTCTCTTTTGATTTAATTCTGTATTCCCCTTGACACAACTCCAGGAGATCTTGGAACATTAGCCATCTATCTTTGCCAAGTTTATTCCCTCTTCTATAAAAAGCTTCCTGTGCTGAGACCCATAAAGGCATGTTTGTGTACCTAAGCCTACTGAGAAGAGCAAGATTCTGCCCCTCTACGACACTTCTCCCTACTAAATTAAGTGCAAACTACTTTTGCACTTTCAACTCAGTTTGCAGCAACTGAAGTAAGGTAAAAAAGGAGATGAGAGAAAGCAGGACATTTTAAGACAGCTGATCAAGTATGGTGATTAATCAGGATTGTCCCTGCCAAATTGAGAGAGTTGGAGGGCATGGCCACATCAATCATGGAAAATCATATTATTCTATCATCACTCAGTCCTATGTTGCAGAATGGAACAAAAGCATGGGCATGCAGTCTGAAATTACTGGTCACCTTGGCACCCCTGTCTTCTTATACACAGTGCTAGGTACCTAAAATCTCTAGATTGAATCCTGTAATTTTCTGTATGAAGTTCTTGATTCCTCTAGCATGTCAAACAGTCCTGTGTGCAAAAATGGCAAGTAAAAATCATTTTGTAGCTATTCTCTCTGCCTGTCTGTTACCTGTAGAATGTCTGACCCTCAGGTATTCAAAGTACACATCAGTTTCAGTGTAGTAATTGCTGGTTCCAAGACTTTTAACTGACAAGCTTTTGATCATTAGCCCACCTTTCACTATCTTCTTTTTAGATTGTCCTTGTCTGTTTTCTATTTTCTTCTCACAGTTTATAAGATTCTTGGCAAAGCCTGTTTTTAGTTTTATATATTGTGCATCATTCACAGATGAAAATGTTTTGGAAACAATAGTAATAATGATTTCAATATTTCAAAATGAGGGTAATTTGTCACGTTTTATTCTACCCTTCCATAGTAAGTCCATTGTTCAAACAATTGGAAGAAATGTGCCATGACTTTTATTTATTTTTTGGTCTCTGCCATAGCTATTCCGGATAAGGTTTTCTGAAAGCTATAGCCCAAAAATGTAACTTTTACAAGGACTGTTGAAGAATTGTTGCTATTGCTAACTCCTCTGTTCTTTGTCATCATGTTAAACATAGTATTAGATACTGTTGATTCTAGTGCTGATGAGGTCTCTGGCACTGTGTATTTTCCATGTAGTTTACATTTCTCCATTATAGTTGCAAGAAATGCTAGTAATGGTTTTCAAAGTCTCCTGAGGAATCATAATAGATTTCAGCTAAATGCTCAAGTCAAGGCCTTTCGGAATCAGCCTTTATTTTTCCACATGGATAAAGGACCCAATGCATTTCACTGAATGCCATTGGCACCTGCAAGCTGTTGTTGTCATTTTTAAGAACACTGCTTCTACTCTAAGTAAGTTCATCATCACCTTTAAAAGCTAAGTGAACTGTGCCACCAATGTATTAAAATATATGATAACAAATGCAGTCAGCATTTTCCATACCATATGCTTGTAAATGTTATTCTACAGGGAACCAATTAAAACTATGGAAAACTTGGAACACAAACATATGGACCAAGACAGAGCAACTTATCTTGTCACTGTGTTGCTTGCTCAGTACACTGATATGGGAACAGATAACACTGTATTATGGGACAATTAATTGCCAGTTTAATTAAAATGCATTTAAAATCAATGTACAGCCCCAGTCTAGAACTGTAATTCTCGTTTCATTGTTTCATGGACCATGGCTGTCCTACTATCAACATTTTAACAGGCTGCTGCAACTGAGGGCTAGTAGTTGTATGACATATGTTTCCTCCTATCCATTTTTGGTTCTTTCTCTAGCAGACCATCTCATTTTTGAATAGAGGAAGAGGGGGATTCTTTCCAATCTATAAGATGCTAAAGGAGAACTGATGCTTGTGTGTCAAATTAAAGCTGATGTAAAACGTTAGAACTGCTAAGTAACAGAAACAAATAATGTTTTATGGAAGTGTGGAGAGTATAACAACTTGGAGGTGCAGCTATCAAGCTGTTTGGAAGTATGGGCCATAACAGCAGGTCTCCCAGCAGAATCCTTTGGGGGGGGGGGGGGTTGGTTGTATTTCTGTGTTGTGTCTGGGGAACAAGTTGGCTTAGCTATTTGAGATCTGATAACAGCAGCAGTGGTGAGAAATGTTCCCTATGGGACATCATTGAAATCAAAATCCCATCAAGATTTTTTTTGAACTGTAGGAAAAAAATACAAGAATGCAATTCCCATATTTTCCCTCACTTACCCACAAGCAGAATAACATATTGTGAGAGGTAAGGTTTTACTTAAATGACCCCTCTCTAAGAACTGCAGTTCCATTCAAATCAAGACTGGCTGGATTTTCTTGGAAGAAGGGAAGAGGTAGATAAGTCACAGAACATACACCATGTTGTGTGTTCCCTGCCCATACTATACATCACTTGCTGTCAATGGCAGGCTTGAGTAAACAACACAGGTGAGTAAGTGTTACTGAAATAATGTATCCCAAAACTTTGGATGTCCCAACAAAGGCATTTGATGTAGAGCTTGATGTAGGTTGGCAACTGTCTCCAAGAGGACAATGTTATCAGGCAATCCTAGATGCAGAATGACCTGTTGGGAGAGATTTAATACTGTCTGAATTTAAAACATATTAAAGACTAATCTCTTTTGGCAATTCTATCCAATCATTTTTGAACTATGAATTTTAAATTGGGACATTTTAATTTTGCTGTTGTTGTGTGCCTTCAAATCATTTGCAAATTATAGTGACCCTAAGGGGAAACTATCACTGAGGTTTTTTGGCAGAATTTGTTCAGAAGCTGTTTGCCCTTGCTTTCCTCTGAGGATGATGAAAGATTGTGCCTTGCCAAAAGTAACCCAGTGGGTTTTATTGCTGAGTGTGGAATCGAATGCTGGTCTCCAGAATCGCAGTCCAATACTCAAACTGCTACAACACACCGGACTCTCATTGTAATTTTATGTTGCATTATATTTATGTGTCCCATGTTTCTGTGTTTTAATGTGTTTAAATAGTTTTATGTGTTTTAATCTATGTTGTGTCCTACCTCAATCCTTGGAAACAGAGGGGAAGAAATAAAATCTTCTATTAGTAGTAGTAGTAGTAGTAGTATTTATCATGTGTGATAACCTGGATCACTGTGAAACCTCAAACTGCACAATCCACAGGGTTGACTATTAATCCCCAAGATCCATCTTCTGATGCCATCCATCCAAATAGAAGCAGAATCACTGCAAACCAGTAGTCCACAGCCTTAACTCATATGGTCACCTCCCGAAGACAATATGGTTGATGGTGCTGAAAGCTGTTGAGAGACTATGGAGAACCAATATGGTTACACTCCTGCATCACTTTCCTGATAAAGGCCATTTTACAAGCCTAAACTGAAATAGATCCAGAAAATTTGTTTCATCCAAGAACATACAGCCACCTGTTCAAGGACCTCATCCAGGAAAGGGCCATTTGTTCTTGACCTAATATTATGAAAACATTTATTGGTCCATGATGGGGGGGGGGTAGTACTGAGGTGGGACCGTCGCCTTTTGTAAAGAGGCATTAACCACCTCTCAGGCCCAGCTGGATGCCCTCTTTCTACTGACTTTAATGTACCATGAAGGGCCATTCATTAGATACATGAATAAGTTATGAGGGAAAGCACCCTGTGCTTTCCTCTCTCTTTGAAGCAGAGACCTGTCAAGTATACTAGTCAGAAGCCTTCTTCATTAAAGCCTTCTTCATTAAGGTCTTCTTTAATGTCACCTTAACTGAGGTTCATCACAACCTAGTGAATTATAATCCTGAGAAAGTCAGACATTGGGTTTTGTTTTCTTTTTGTAATGAGTCACAAAATAATGTTCTCTTGAATGTTGCCCATCTGCTAAGTCAGAACTTATCCATTCTTTAAACCAGATGTTTACTCCACTAAATTATTCATTCTTCATTAGTTTGCAGAGGGCTACATATCATGGAGAGCTCATGGGTTCTTCTCATGCTGACTGGGTTTGCTGTAGCCAACATTTCTTTCCAGTTTTCTACTGTTAAACTCCTGCACTCCTGTCTGTCCCTGGCTTCCACTCCAGCATAAGCATCTGAAGAGTCTACAAAAGCTCATGCCACAAACTTCTTTCTTTTTTTTCCCCTCTTTTTTTCAGTTAGCCTCAAAGGTGTTACAAAATCTCTATACATATCAATTCTACACACTAACATGCCTATATCTTTAAATTCTACCACTTATGAAATAAATTATCCTCAAAATATCCATCCTAAAGTCTAGCTCTGCAAGCTGCCTGTCCAGAGAGATTTTTCATTAAAAATAGAACCTGAAGAATAAGAAAACGACTACATTTCATGAATTTTAAGAGTGTAAAAAACTAGAAATTAGCCATCCTAAGTAAACCAAAACTGCCATATATCCTCCTTAATATATCAGACTTTTATCATTCATTTCTATTCTCCCTTAGTTCATAGTTTGTGAACATACAAACAGCCCTGCTTGATCTAATCAAAGGACAATCTAATCCAGCACACTTCATCCAAATGTCTCTGGGAAACCTACAAAACTGACATTAAAGGAAGAGCCATTATTGATTCCAAAAACAGGAGGTTTTGAATAAAAAGCACTCAGAAATGTTGCATGACTCTTACAAAATAAGCATGACAACATGATATGCTTCAAAAGCCATTTTATCTATAGCTTTCTAGGCATCTGAGGCAATCATGCCTGGACTATTTGTTCTGAAGGCTAGGACATTTTATATTTTGAGATAAATGATCTTTCAGTTGCAAGTATAAAATAAGGGTGACATCCAGTCACTTTTTGCATTAATTACAGATGCATATTACTCCCAGCACAAAGTACTGTAATATCCTTCAGACATTATTTCCTGTTAAAAGTGGCAGCCAACTGACCTTAAACATATTATCAGTTACCTCTGACATAATTATTAATGAAATCCCATTAATTTCCTAGTCTGAAAAAACATAAGATTATATCTAAAAACAACTGAATGGAACAAGTCACTCCATTCTGTTGTGAAGGATGTCTAATGCACACTTATTCCAACACAACACCTGGTTTGGCTTATTGACATAAACAAAGAAAATTGCCACAGGGAGTAGTTCTATTGCTTGTGATCTACATTTTTCCGGTATTTTTTACACTAGAAGATCGAGCCATTTTTAAGGATATGAAGGGAAATAGTGTTAAACAACCATACGTTTGCATTAAAAATATTACTAAGGTAAGATACTCGTACAAGCTTACAACATTATGAATGGTGTAGGGACAAGGCACAGAAAAGTTACATGTTGGACTATGACACAGGATCCTCCAGGCAGCATAGAGAGAACAGAGATCATGCTGCTTGAGAGATTCAGACAGTTCTACCAGCAGTCCAAAACTAACATTTCCAAGCTCTGTAACAGAAAAGAAATCTCCAGTTGTCTCATTCTCTCATAATATTTTAACAAAACATTATCCAATGAAATTGGCATCAGTAGACGATCAAAGAAGACATCTTACCACACAACACATCATTTCCTTCTAGAATTCAATGGCACAAAATATGGTCCTAGGTCCTGGTTTGGGTTAATATACAAGGGTTTCATACTACATTCTGTAACAACTCATTTTGACTTTCCACTTTAAGGGCAAAAGTATTTCCCCAAAATCAGAACTGAAGCCACACAGAAAATACAGATACTTTTTCTATCCACAGCTAAGTCAAGTGCTGTTTTCAAAGGCAGAAACTAAATACAAAGGAAAGAAAGCAGAGAAGGAAAGCAGTCATATCATTCCTTATGAACTTCTAAAAGAAATGTTTCTTTGAGACTGGCATTCTACCCAATAATTTTGGCTCAGGAGAACAGAGATAGATAAAGATGCTGAACTCTAGAACAATGTGCTCCTCCTCTTTAAAGCATGCCAGGAAAAAAATAACAATAGGCTATAGGATTTCAATTTAAAACCAAAATGCTTAGTTCAGCTTGACACCCCTGAATTAGTAGAGTCCTATTAAATGGAAAACTGCCCTTCCAGAAGTGACCTACTGCTGTTGAAGGGCAAGCAATGACAGTATGTCTAGATAATATTGTGTTCTTGATTCCATCTTTGGTTGTCTGCATTTTGGAAGACTCCACAGACTACAAAAACACAGATAAGATCAAGCCTGCTTAGACCATACAACAAATGGAATATCACATCTACAATATGAAATAAGTGTGCACTCAGCAAATACAAAGATGAAATCCTTCTCCACTACTAAGACTTCACGTTCTTATCGGGTTTGCAAAATTACTCTGGTTGCAAAGCCAAGGCAGAATAAGACTACACAGCACTCACCATTATAGTACATTGCAGAGCCATTAAGCCCTTAGGTCAATAGACAATAGATTTGAAAAAGAGCCCAGAGCTCTTATGGTAGAACAATCAATAATGTACATTGTAAAATCTCTGTACAGAATCCACTGAGTGCTGTCCTTTGAAGTTATAGCCCAAACTGCAAGAAGGGAAAGGCCGATGTTAATTTCCTCCACTTAAGCACTGCATCATAGCAAGAACTGGAAGTGCATTATAGTTTCATATTTCTTAGTGCTTAGCAACAAATCTATAATGGCCACCAATTGTTATCCATCCTAACTTTCTCAAAAGTGTAGCTGTAAAATATACAGACATATGAATATATAGATGCAATCCTATTGCTTCCCCATGTAGATGTAGATGGTGGTTGAAGCAAGGATATCTGCCATGCAGAATGTAAGGCAATGAGGGAATAGGCTGCTTAGAGCCAGAAGGTTTGGCTTGCCTTCCCTCTCCAGCACCGCATGACCATGCAAGAAGTACAACCACTAGAAAAATGAACCAACAGGATTCCAGCCAACAGATGATACAGCCTCGTATCCCATGTTTTTGTGGGGTGGGGAGTGGGTATAAATAAAGATAGCAACTACAACAAAGACTCAGCACCTCTGGGAAAAGAAAGCAACTAGGTTCCAGTGGGCATAGGTGCTCTGACAGCAGTTCCAAACAGACAGAACATCTCAATAAATTTGTCATAAATAGGATCGCATAACACAATTACCAAAAGTGTTGGAACCTGCTGCATTATCCAGTGCTACATCATTGATTCTTAGATTCTTGGAGAGAATCCTAATCAGTGATGGTTCAAACTCCAGTCAGTCAAGGACTGTAAAACCAGGAAATAATGATGATGAGAGCAGCAGCAGCAGCAGCAGGTAGGTAGGTAAGTGGATGGATAGATAGATAGGAATTCAATCTGGATGTTTCTGTTTATTTGCATGGTATAACTTAAGATCTACCGTAATCTGCTCTACAGAAATAATGCAGTTTGACACTTTAACTGCCATGGCTCGATGCTATGGAATTCTGGGATTTGTAATTTTCTGAGATATTTAACATTCTATGTCAGAGAAGTCTGGTGCCACAACAAACTACAAATCCCAGGATTCTGTAGCACTGAGCCATGACAGTTAAAGCAGTATCAAACTGCATTGCTTCTGCAGTGCAGATTAGATCTAAGTAATAGTACAACAGAATTTTAAAACCACTAAACTAAAACATACTTGGCTTAATTTCATCAACATTACTATGATTGCTTGGAGTTGTTTATAGATTACACTTCATCTGAGCATACATTTCTGGTTTATGACTAATCCTGAACAAAGTGCATTCCGGTTGATTTTGCCCTTGTGCTTTCATGCTGGTCCTACTTTGGTAATTATTAACTGAGTGATAACTAAAGTACTGTACTAAGACACAAAGCACCATGTTTATCTCCTGAGCAAATCTGTCCAATAAAAGGGTGATCTTTTCTGACAGTCTTTCACAGAATCATTTCCTCTACTGTGCTCTCAGTATTGAGTTATTGCATTTAATTTTCAATTTTTTATTTTAAAACATTCATAGTCATCCTGAACTGCAGGAAAGCACAGATGAATTATAAATATTGTGTTAAATCCATAGAAGGGCAAACTGAGTTCTACACATAGGGTATATTAACCACTTCTACTGTTCCATTCCCAGAAAATCTACTTTTCAAGGTTAGGAAACCCATTTGAATGGTGTGGGAGAAGGTAAAGGTGCTGCATCAGAAAGCAGGTTCACTTTGCATGAACAGAGGTACCCTTCTAATGTGTCAATCCACTAACATAAACAATCGTTCAATCAAATACATACAATATTGTACTTTTTGAAATAATAGAGTCAAGGCAGGCATTAAGATTAACTCGAATTCCCTTTGTACTTTCTCTCAGCAGCCTACAAGCCACTATCATTAAACTGGCATAAAAACATGGCAGTGTAGAATGCCACTGGCAGGAACAAAGCTATTTGTCTTCAAGTTTACAATCAAATGTTAAGAGCCCCACCTGAATGAGGTCTCTTGTGCCCGTTCTACGGTAGAAGTGGGGAAAGCACAGCTTGTAGGCTGCATGAGGTCCTGCAGGGGATGTTCTGTGGCATCCCAATCTTTCCTGACCCACCATGACCCCCCAAATATGTTGGTGCAAAAATCTCCCTAAATAGCATTTTTAAAATAGACCAAAATACCAAAATAGACCAAAACGCCATTCCAGAAGCCCTGCAAGAAATAGAGTTTGACTCCTGATATTCTCCAGTCCTCACAACCACTGGAAATCTCGAGAAACCTAAACACTCCTGGGTTGAAATTCTAAGCTGATTTTCAGACAGCCCATGATGGTCTACAAGGATGAGAATTGGCTCCCATACCTGCCTTAGTCGCCAAACTGTGCTTTGCAGAGAAAATGCAGTTGCTATCTAATTTAAAGTACCATCTAGTTTGACCTCCAGAAAGTGAGTGACTTGGATTACAGAGAGGGGCTCCACCTTGTCCAGCTGAAGAAAGTAAAAACTTTAATTGTCAGAACTGCTTTAATAGATTGTATCACAAGGCAGTGGTGACTGTATTTCATCATTTTGAGGTGTGTAAGCAGAACATATAATTTAGAAAGTATAAGCTGACTAATATTTGATGTGAAGCTTAGATTTAGCATAGATTCACACAGTCCAAATTCAAGTTTGAGGATTTATCAAAAGATGAGGGTGCAGATTTGAAATGAAGCATAAAGGGAAACTCTACATGCTTCTGGATTCCATTTGAGGAAAGTTAAAATGGAAAGGCTCACCATTACAATGAATATTTTACTCTTGAAAATGATCAAATCCATACCCTTAAATGCTACTGAGTAAGAAAGTGTGGTTTTCATGCACAGAAAAAAAATCTTTAACCAGTTTGCATGAGCACAGATGCCTCACCTTGAAAAGAGGGATCATTCTCTTATCGTATGATTCTGCATAACTACTATGCAATGTGCATTTATTGGCATTCAACTGTTGGACAATTTCATTACAAAATGTCACATCATTCTATATTTTAAACAAGATGAGAACACAAAGCAATGATAACGCTATGGATTGTAGCTCTGTATCAACACAGTAGCTTAGCCATTGTTTCTAGCTTCTCGTTCCTTGTAGTCCAATTTGTCTCTTTACCCAACACAGTAGACAATAGGTAGAGGGAAAGAAAAACTCACAACCTGCCTATCCCCATGAGAAGACATTTAAAATGTATTTTAATGCTTACTCAATTCTTTATTTTTAAGCTTTCATGACTGCATGATAAAGAAAAGACAGCTTTTTAGTACTGTTTCATACACCATACAACAAAATCTGAAGTTTAGGTTCTAATATTTTGTCTCCACATTTTCATGTTGAATTGGTTTAGGTTGCATTTGGTTTTGATGGGTGAACTTGCTTTCATTTACTTAAACTGGGAGTTTATTCTATTTTATACTTTTTATTAATTTATTAAGCACCATCCAGTTCTGTTTATGTAAAAAAACCAATCTCTATACATAAATAAATAAGTATAAAAATTGCCTTTGGCAGTGTAAGTTTGGATCTAGGCTTTTGTTTTAAAGGAGGGAGGGAGGGAGATTGTACAAATAAAAAAAGCTGGGGTGTATGTTGCCATTAAATAAAACACAATGGTGCAACCTGGCTCTTTTCCCAGGAATTTCCTTCAGTGTGGCTTTTTATCCAGGAGCATCTTTGCTTATCAGGAGCGTCCTTTAGCCAACTTCCACAGGAGCTGGCTCTACTGTTAGTCAAAATGTGGTGACACTTTTTGGTGGCCATGTACATGGGATAAGAGGCAGTGACTGAGCAGCAGCAGGGTTCTGGATGGCACAGTGTATCCTCTACTTCCTAAGACAACCTCTTCACCTTAGGAGCCTTCAGAAGATGCTGTATTATTGCCAGTGATGAAGTAAAATTCAACTGATAGGATGGTCAGCTTCTGTACTTGGAACTGGATGTACATCATCTTATTTTTTTTCCCTTAAGCAGCAAAACACCAACAAGCCAGGAGACATTTCCAACTTCGTCAAAAAGGAACTGCCTCCTCTACTCAAGGAAGCTCTTTTACATAACTCCCTTCTCTTGGGACTTAGTTCAGATTGCTTCCTGTTCCTATGCAATTGCAAGCATACAAAAAGACATATTATGCTGCAATTTACAGAAATGTTATTAGGGTTATCCCTTGCAATATACCACAATTGCATACAATTTCTCTTGAGTTTGTGTCTGCTGCAGTGGCAGCAAAATCTTGTACTTATTGTGTTTGTACCGGTATTTTATTATGTTTTATTTATGTTTTTTTTAAATGTGTTTAACTTGCATTTTTAAAACAGAATTGGGATTTTATAATTTTTAAACAACTTTTACATTAATGGTTTTAGTGCTAGTTTGCTTAAAACAGCTGTAAGCTATTTTGAATCCTGCACTGAGAGACCGTGGGAAATTAATTAATTAAATAAACAACCAGAGCAACATTTTTGGCAGAGCAAAAGCTTCTCCCTGTTCTAATATCTTTCTGCCAATGCAAACATCACTGTGCTAGATGGGTGAGACACTAGCTAAAATGGTGTGCCAAATCCATAAATAAGCCTGTCCCTGCTAAGAACCTCATGTAGAATTCTCCCTTTATGCAAGTGTCATGCTTCATAATACTACAGTAACAAATTTACAGCTGGAACAAGAACAGGATGAGTATCTTTGCATGTGTGCTGATAACACAGCATCTTACATTGCACATTTGTTGTTGCTGCTGCTGCTGCTGCTGCTGTTGTCTTCATATTTATTTATATCCCACCTTTTTGCTAACGAGGGATGCATCTACATTGTAGAAATAATGCAGTCTGACACCATTTTAACTGCCATGGCTCCATATTACAGAATCCTGGGTTTTGTATTTCTTGGGAGTCACCAGCAGTCTTTGGCAAAGAAGACAAAAAACCTTGCAAAATTACAAATCCCAGGATTCAATGGGATTGGGCTTTAGCATTTGAACTGCATTATTTCTACAGTGTAGATGCACCCCAAGACACAAAGGCAGTTGTTAAACTAATTCTCTTTTAAACAATTGAAATTAAATCAACAAGTGAGTTGTTAATTTAATATGAATCAACAAATTAAGGGGTTATATTTAGGGTTAAAAATCAAGGAGTAAGTTCAAAGTGGCATGCTACTACATCTTTGGAGAGCCCTATTTGTTTGTCCAATCCACAAAAAATGAGGCCCAACAAGCAACACTAAATATAGGGGCAGACATGCGAGCAGAATGGGCCAAGACTGTCATGTCAAGCAATTTTCATAATTTTCTCAGTTACAGAAGAGGGAAACCCAGGTTTCTTAACTCCCTGCTGGTAATACCCTATTAGGAAACATATTACAGCATTTTACTTAATGAATTGACTGTCAGTCATGACTACAATGCCAAGTGTAATTAAAATGAAATTAGGTCAACAAATACATATGCCAACCGTGTATATTCTCATTGGACTTTTGAAAGGATTTATCACACAAATATAAGGTCCAAAATCCCATTATTAATGAGGGTTTTGTGTGTGGGTGTGGGTGTATATAAATAGATAGATATAGATATATATCACAACTACCCTTCTTATTCTGGGTTCTTTCATTGGACTTTTGAAAGGACTTGTCATAAATAAAAATAAAATTCAGATTTTTTTGAGATTTAGAAATATTTGTATTAGAGAGAGAGAGAGAGAGAGAGAGAGAGATCTTGAAGATAAGACCAAATTTTGCCATGAAATTCAGTTATGTTTTTATATACCTTATACACATAGCCTGAAGGTAATTTTATACATAATATTTTTAATTATTTTGTGCATGAAACCAAGTTTGTGTTCTCTGAACCATCTAAAAGAAAAGGGGTCACTATCTTAGCTACCCATGTAGAAATTTTTGGGTTTTGGAGTATTTTGGATTTAAGAATTCCAGGTAAGGGATATTCAACTTGTATGTGTTTTGTGTCTGTGTATTTTATATATAGTATTAATGTCTTATTTTGAGCCATCTCTTAATGAGTGATATTAAAAAATCGCCTTTTAATACAAAAGAATGTGGAACTCAATATAAGACCTCTTATTATTACATTTGTTTACATCATATTATTACACAGCAAATGAACATGCTGTCCTTTCAAGCAAGTATTCTCTACATTTCTGCTCACTTTTTCCCCTTTAAGGTCTCAGTAGAAATGGTTAAGATAATAGTTCTGAAAAGAAATCTCTTTAATCTAAATTTGGTTTTCTGCTGCAACTATATAAAAATCACAGGTAGTGCAAACTGCTATGTTTTTCTACATTCAGTAATAAATCACCGCACAATATAACTGTCTATTAAAACAGAAGACTCTGACTTAAGAATGATGGTTAGTTGCCTAATTAAAAGCTGCTCATCAATCATAATACAAATAAACACACACACTTTCCCTCAAATGTATCAGAACGGTGCAGGTGGCAGCAGCATTTAAATACAGCTGTTCCTTTTAAGATCAATCCTGGACTGAGAAATTTGTCTAAGGATTCACACAAAAATATTTTCACACTGCATATTTACAGTCTGCTATTTCTTGGAATAATAAAATGTCATATTTAAAACACAATTTTTACAAACATATTCTAGCTCTTACCATTGCCACTTTCCAGCCAACAAAATTTTATAAATATTCTTTCTTGAAAACTACATTTTTACTTTTGGGGGTTTTAAATGAGCCTCTCAGACAATGCTGGTTCCTTATAATTAGTGTTCACCTCTAATGGCCTGATGGTATCTAAAGCTGTCCAGCTTTGCAATTAAATTATTCTTCTTGCTGTAAGTTCAACTTGTTGCAAGATTCAACTGTACTGTATGTCCATGAGTTTATCTACATGGTGGAAATAATGCAGTTTGACACCACTATAACTGCCATGGGTACAGCCACACTATCCTGGCATTGGTAGTTTTGTGAGTCATCAGCACTCTGCCAGAGGCAAAAGACCTTGTAAAATACAAATCCCAGGATACCATAGCATGGAATAGCACTTAAAATAGTGTCAAACTGCATTGTTTCTACAGTGCAAATGCACCTCAAATTCAGTTCAGACACAAGACTTCACCTTTTTATCTCTACAACTATGGTCTCATGCACACTATTCAAACCTCAATCGAATCTGCCCATTTCAATTTACTCCACTTCACGTTCACATTCATCAATAGAATCAAATCAAAATGGAGTTGTGTCACAGAGGTGACCATGCCACAGGGAATCGAAACCAATTGACAGTGCATTCACATTTGCACTGAATCAATTCATTTTAAAAGATGCAGGGAATTCTGTGGATTCGGAAGAACCAGTTTACATGGGTTTTGTGCTCCCCCCCCCCCCCCCCCCCCCAGAAACCACATCAGAAATGTGGTGCAAGTGCAAACTAAGGCACTTTAAACCGGCAAACTAAGGCACCAGTTTGAAAACCAGTTTATTATGTAGTGTGAATGCGGCCTATGTTCATTATGTAAAAATGATTGTGTATATAACTTTTTTACGTTATGGTTTGTAGACTGTAATATAGGCTTGATTGGTTGACTGAAGAACATTGAAAATTATAGTGCATTATACTTTCTTTCACTGTTTTCAAACCCACAGCTATTCTAAAAAGCAAAAGTAGCTTGGAAAGTTCCTAAAAGAGCTTGTAAACAAATCTACAAACGCAGATATTACTTTTTTATATTTCAGTGTGATATTTAAAGATCCATAAAGTCACAGAAAGTATTAAGACTTTCCAGTTTGATTTTTTGTTTGTTTGCTTGTTTTGATTTTACCAGCATATTCCCAAGGGTTGATTCAAGTGCTTTCTTGAAATATTCCAGGTTTCCCTCCCTCCCTGCTCCCTTGTGTTCTTCATCCATCCCCACTCATTGATCAGGAGCCACCTCTACACTCTGGTAATGGTTCACAGATTGATTTTCAGCAGTTATTATCATCAGGAGCTAAAGTGCAATATTATAGTTGAGCATTGGAAGCATTTTGTTTTGGTGTAAACATTCTGATTTCCCTGCCTAGATCTCTGATGGATCTGTGTCCTGGAAACAATAGCTATGCTTTAATGGCAGAGACCATCTTAATTAGTTCAATAATAATACAAACAAAATGCCAAGGAGAGATATTTCATTTCAGAAAATACTGAGTCAATTTAAACTGACCGGGGAAGTAGGAATGAAAATTCCTTGATAATGCCAGAATTTTTAGGAAATATTCAGGAAGAAGAAAATATAATGTGTATATACAGAATAAAATCGGTTTGTATAGGATCAAAACCTGGAACTTTCAAAGATTTTTTTTCTCATCTGGAGGGCCTTTCAGTCAATGGACAGAAATACAGTTAGCTATTTTTACATTGATGTTCTAGTTGTACATCTGCACATTACAACATTTTCCATCTCTTTCTCAATCTCTCTCTCTTTGTCCAACATACACACTTTCTACCAAATGTCTGTTCTGCTGCTGACTTTTTTCTTAAAGTTCAACTCTAAACATGCCTTTGCACTTTCTTCCTTGAATTTCTTCAATAATCATTCAGATTACTATTTTCTGCTAAAAGGATGGTGTCATCTGTATATCTTAAATTGTTCATGTTCCTTCTTCCAATTTCCACACCTCATTCCTCCAAGTCTAATACCATTTTACCTATGATACATTAAGCATACAAGTTAAACAAATAGGGTGATAAATGAAGTCTTTCCTGGCCCTCTTGCCAATTAGAAACTATTCAATTTCTCTGTATTCTGTCCTAACAGTAGCCTATTGCCCTGAGTAAAGGTTATGCATCACAGCAATCAGATGTTGTCGGCATGCCCATTTGTTTAAGAGTGATCCATCATATTTTGTGATCTACACAATCAAAGGCCTTCCTATAATTTATTTTAAAAAAACAGGCTGATATTCTTCTGAAATTCTTTGATGTGCTTCATTATCCAATGTATGTTTGCAATTATCCAATGTATGTTTGTAATATGATGACTAGTACTTCTTCCTTTCCTGAGCCCAGTTTGGACATCTGGCATTTATCACTCCATATATAATTTCAAAATTTGTTGTAGAATTTTGAGCATCATTTCATTTGAATGGGAAATTAAAGCAATGGTTCTGTGGTTTCTTACATAAATTTAAAGGAGACAACGAAGAAACTGAAATGGTTCAGGATTTTCCATACCCTGACTCATTCACATTGCAGAAATAATCCATTTTCAGGTTACTTTAACTGCTCTGGCTCAATGCTAGGGAATTCTGGGAACTGTAGTTTGGGGTGACATTTATCCTTCTCGGTCAGAAAGATCTAATGCCACAATAAACTACAATTCCTAGAATTCCTTAGCACTGAGCCAGAGCAGTTAAAGCAGACTCAGACTGGATTATTTCTACAGTGTATTTTGGACCTCAGTCATTAATCAGAAAGGTGACTGCAGTCAAGAAATCAGAAGAAGACTAGGATTTGGAAGGGCAGCCATGAAGGAACTTGATAAGATCATGAAGTGTAAAGATATATCATTTATACTAAAGTTAGGATGGCCCGTGCCCTCCTATTTCCCATTTCTACGTATGGTTGTAAAAGCTGGGCAGTGAAGAAACCTGATAGGAAGAAAATCAACTAATTTGAAATGTGGTTCTAGAGATACTGTTGACTGCAAAAGGATAAATCAAGCCTGAACCCTCCCTATTAACTGAGACTGTTGTACTTTAGACATATCATGAGAAGACACAACTCATTAGAGAAGAATATAATGCTTGGAAAGGCAGAAAGTAGTAGGAAAAGAGGAGGTCTGCATTACAAATGGATAGACTCAATCAAGGAAGCCACATCCCTGAATCAGCAAAGCCTGAGCAGGGCTGTTGAAGACAGTGTAATCTGAAAGTCTCTCATTCATGTGGTCACCATAAATCAAAGTCATCTTGGCAGCAGATAACAACACAGTATTCACTCTGTTGGACTCAATGGGAACCTGGATGAATTTTAAATGTACATCTATCCTAAAGTGTCAAGACATTGTATTTTTTGTTGTTGTTCTGTATGGTGTTTTACTTTTAAAAAGTTATATTCAGCCTATATTCTGATAATGTCTATTGATTAAGAATTGCCAAAAAAAATGCAGTGTAATTTATAAAATTCCATGGTGTCTGACAGATACAGAGAGCTGTAGTCCAATACAGCAACTTTTCCAGTTGCTGAGGATATTAAACACTACTTCATTCTGTAAGTATGGACAACATTATCTTGCTTCTAATTTCTAACAGTGTATATCCGAATTAAAAGTATTTTCCAGTAAATGTTTTCCATAGGCTGACATAGTAAATTATATATGCATTTATGTTTCTTTTTAGGCAGCTTCCTCTCCTTTGATGCTTTTCTGTGTGCTCAGTTATGATATGTAAGAATGTTGGATGCTTCCAGTGAGACCAGAAGGTCTACCCCAGTAGTTTATCTTTTCTCTAGTTATTGGTACTACGGTAGCAGTTCATAATCTGAGAAGCACAGTGTCTCACCTTGCCAATTCAGTGTTTCCCTGCTTAGACCACAGGCCACCACTTTACTTGGAATACCTGTCTCAACCCTATTAGATTCACATCTGACATCCAGCTTGGCTGCTCTTTTCCATTACATCCATAGATTGGATGAGTATGAGCAAAATGAAACTTAATCCAGACAAGACAGGGATACTCCTGATTGCACAAAAGGCAGATCGGGGAACAGGGATTCAGTCTGTGTTGGATAATAATAATAACTATTATTGTTGTTGTTGTTGTTGTTGTTACCTGCTCCTCTGAACAAGCAATCGGGGTGGGGTACAGTAAAATATAAAAACAGTTAAAATTATTGTGACCCAACCTCCCACCCCTGGTTACACTCCCCCTGAAAATGCAGGTTCACAACTTGGATGTATTCTTGGATTCAGCTCTGAGACTGGAAGCTCAGACTTCAGTGGTGGCCAGGAGTGCATTTGCGTATTTAAGGTTTATGCCTTGAAATTTCAGATCTGCCCATGGTGACACATGTCTTAGTACATCCCAGGTGAATTACTGTTAACACACTCTACACAGGGTGCCTTTGAACAGTGTTACAAACGTCAGCTGGTCCAAAACACTGCAGCAAGTTTGCTAACTGGGGGGGAGGGGGGGCCTGCAGCCGCCTCCATCTTCTCCAGATCAGGGCTGTGGCAACTGCATGCCATGGCCCCAATCAGGCCCCTCCATGGCACAAAAAGGAGCCCAAAAAGCAGGTCCTTTTTGCACCATGGAAAGGCCGCCAAAGCTGCTGGAGCCAAGACTTTATGGCACTCTTTTGGCACTGAATCATGTGGACACCATGTCTGACTCTGCCCCCAGGCCGATCTTAATGGCTGGTCTGCACAGCCCTGGGACTGGACAAAGTGAACACACAAGTCCATTGTTGCAACAGCACCATTGCCTGCTGTTTTCCTTCTAGGCACAAGTTGAAATGCTGGTTATGACCTTAAAAGCTTTACATGGCTAAGGTTCAGGATATCTAAAGGACCATATTCTCTCTTGTGAACTTGTCTGTGCTTTCAGATGTGCTTCAGAGACCCTTCACTCTGTCCTACCAGTCTCACAGGTACATCTGATGGGAACATGAGAAAGATCCTTCTCAGTGGCAGCACCCAGACTCCCTTCCCAGAGAGGTTAGACTCGCTCCTGCCCTACTTGCTTTCTGCAAAGAGGGAAAGCCCATTCTCTTTCAACAGGCCTTTGAGGACTGATAGTTTAGGCAAGATGGGCTTTGTACGATGTGCTGAGCATTCTATTTGTTATTTTTGTTTTGCCAATACGTTTTTATGGCTTTTGCTTTTAACTGGTTTGATTACTTTTGATAGTTTAATCCCTTTTTAACTTTTCTATTTTGTGAATTTTGAGATGTGTTTTTTAATCAGTTACAGCCTGCTTCGAGTTCCAAACTGAGAAGAATAAATACAAATCATCACCATCATCATTTAACAGGGCAACTAAGGAAACCAGGGCCTTCTCCATACTCTACACATTCATAGTTAAGTCTGGGACAGAGAAGAGGTCTTTTCTTGTGTTGGCATTCCGACTGCCAAATTTCCACTACAATGTGCTTCATCTCTGTTTCAATTTTTTTATTGATCTATGACTCCTATTTTATGGGTACCTTTTCATAGTATTAATATTGTTGATTTCATATGCATGTAAGTTCTTTTTAAGGCAAGGAATCCTATAAATAATACACTGAGGTTGACTCAAGAAAGCTATCTTTTATGTACTTTTTAGAATACTCCTTTTTTGTCTTCTAGAATTGTTCACCATTATTTAATTTTTAAAATGCACAAAAAAGTTGTACATGTGCCTTTGCTACTTACACACAAACACGCACACACTGTTCTCCCATTCCTAACAAAGTAGACCACCTGTCCTCATCTTAGTGCCCTTCACATGTTTTGGATTACAATCTATCATCCCCAACCATTGGCTATAAAAACTGGTGATGATGGAAGTTGTAGTCAAATGCCACCAGATTGAAGAAAGCTTTGGAAGTTCACCTCACAGTCTCAGTACTTCACAATATCCCTTGAGTTTCCACCACAGTTTTTTACTTCCTGCTGATGTAAGTAAATGCAGCAATTTAACTGGAACTTGTTATTTATTGCAGTTTACCATGTTAAGAACTTGCAGTGGATTCACTGTGACAGAACACATTCAAGAGGTCTACCAGAGTATCAAAATAGAAGAGCAACAAATCCAGCAAGTATTGGAGAAAAAATATTTAAAATCCATTATTCAGATTCTTTCTTCTAGAATAATCAACAAAAGTAACTAGGTGATCCAGAACATTATGCCATCTTCCATCTTTCATGGCAAAGTTATGGGAATGTTAGTAGGAAGCAGCCTGAGCAAATCAGATATTAACGTCTTTAAAAGACAACAGCATAAGATTTTCCAGAACTTTTAAAAGCATAATTCAACTTTTGGGTTGCTCATTTGTTGGCATATGACCATGGCATAATGTTTAATGTAGACTTTGGCTCTCTTCTTCTGCTCAAGGTTTAAAGATAAGAGGGTCATCAATTATGTATTTCCTTCAGTACTTTGTCATCGCAGATTTAGGACAACCATGTTCCTTTTATTTTTCTCTTTTAAAAAGAACATAACCAAAGCAAATATATTTTCCTAACTGTAACATGAGTTCCTGTATTTACAATGAACTGGAAACAGAATAAAGAGGGAGCATTCAGAAATCATTGTAGATTTACTGCAAGCTTTTTTTAAAGGTGTCATAATAAGGAAGTGTGGAGCTAATGACAAGTCTGATGTTTTGCCAAATGCCAAGGAGAAAAGGTGAAAATGGTACCAGATCTTTTTTGAGTGTGTGTGTTCATATTTATATAAACACTGAGGCAAAAGATACTAATAATCAACTCTCTTAAGAAACTGTTTTCATACACTGGTTATACCACCAATGATTCTATGGAGTCTGATTCATGGAATTAATTTTAAAAAAATGTTTACATACTGAAACATTCAGAGGAATAATTTGGAAACTTTTGTTGAAATGTTTCCTCAACTTGTTTTTAAGTGAAATAGCTAAAAGAAGTGGGGGGGAAACACATCTGGCCTAGTGCCATTTCATGACGATGTGACTGAATATTTACTGTAATATTATATGGCCACTCTAATGAAAAAAAGGATATTCACAGAACTACATTGCACCAAACCTCCATTTACTTCAAATCATCAAACCCTTCTGACTTCAAATTATGAAAACTCAGAGGCTACAGCAGGAAGTGCACATGCAAGAGAAAATATACATTATTCCTGTTTTGCACGATGCAAAATGGGTATAACACATTCGCTTTTCTTGAAGGCAAAGTTTATTGATGGTTTGAACTCTCAAAAGGAAAACCATAAACTGCCTAGAGTCCCATGCACTGCTGAGTACTAGAGAGTGGAAGATTACTGCTTCAAAACCTGGGAGGCTTTATCAGAGAGTAAGACCCCATGGAACCAATGGTTTGGGTTTCTAAGTTAGCACCCATCGAACCCCACAACTTTGGGTAACGTGTCTGTGTTTTTCTAAGATGACTGATACCCATGCGCCAGTTGTAGGGAGTGTTCTCCAGCCAGATCTACAACAACTTTTTGTTGGGGAGGAAGAGAAAAGAATCCTATCTTTAAAAAAAAATAAAATAAAAATGAGCACTTGAGAAGTAGAGGATCCCACCACCAAAGCTCTCTGGTGCCATTGCCCTAGCTCCTCTGCTGTATCCCAGTGGTCCCCAAACTGTACTCTTGGAGGGCATTTTGGACTTCATCTCCCAGAATCCTAGACTATGAGTCAACATGGCTGAGGCTTCTGGGAGCCAAAGTCTAACACAAAGGGCACAGTTGGGGGACCACTGCTGGATCCCATCCGCCTTAGGGGCTGCTCTGGCACCCCAGGCAGTGCCCCATCCCAATGATGACTGGGCATCCTCCTTTCCCAGGACATGTCCTACATTTCAACTTTCTCTCCAGGAGGAGATCCCACAGGGTCCTCCCTCCAGTCCTGAGCCTGACTGAGAGAAGCATGGGCTGACACTCCTGGGGTGGGGTGGGGGATTCCTGTCCTCCCTTGTCCCAGGGATGTCCTCCATTTTGCAATGGTGGTGAGGCCATCCCCCTGGATGAGGAGGAGCCATGGAGGTGGCAGATCAAGAGGCTGATTCATCCAAGGAAGGGCTCTGGAAGCTTCCCCAAAGTTTTTTCCTGGGGAAAGCCCCCCTCTCCTCCCTCCCTCCTTCCCTGCCTCCCTTACCAGCCTGCTCTTGCTCCTCTGCAGGAATGCCTCCATCCCAGGCTCTCCTCCTCCTAGTCTGGACTCCTGGCAGCTCCTGCAGCCCAAGCCTCACTCTGAAGGACCAGAGGGAAGACTGCCCTTCCTGCCACAGGCCGGGCCAGCTCCTCAGCCAATCGGAGGGGCCCTCGGGCCCGGTGACGTCAGGCCAGCAATTGCTGCAACCATGGACAGCGCCCAAAAGTCAGGAGGACCCACAACAGAAGAAGAAGAGCAGGCAGAGGGCTGCAGCAGCAGCAGCAGCAGCCCCAGCAGCAGCATTAGAGGAAAGCAGCAGCAGCAGCAGGAAGGAGGAGGAGGAGGAGGAGATGCTCGTCCCAAAGCACTGCAGAGACTTTCTGCTGAGTGTCTCTCAAAGTGCATCTACTCCACTCTAGAAACAATGTACAGCCGGACCTCTTTATCCACTGATTCTTTTTATCCACGGATTGAAGCATGGGGGGGGGGATTTTTTAAAAAGTGTTTTCCTACTTTTAAATCCCATTTCTGCCCAGAATTCATCTAGTGTGTTAAAGTCCCTAGGCTAAACTTGATGCCCCAGCCTACTTACTACTCAAACCATTTGAAAGGTCCTATCACTTGGCAGAGAAGGCTAAAGACCTTGCAAAACTACAGATCCCAGAGGATGGACCTTGTTGGCTGCCATTGGAGTCCACCCAACTCATGGGGACCCTGTGGATGAGATTTCTCCAAGCCCTTCTGCCCTCTACTGCCCTGCGTTAATCTTGTAGACTCATACCCCTGGTCTCCCAGGTTGAGTCCACCCATCTAGCAGACAGTCTTTCTCGCTTTCTGCTACTTTCAACCTTCCCTAACATTATTGTCTTTTCTAGTGCCTTCCTCTCCCCCTGTCTTCTCATCATTTTCCCCCACTGACTTCGCCAACTGCTTCCTCACAAAAGTCATTTCTATTCGATCTGAAATTGTTCCTCCTGATTTGCCCCGTACCACCAATCTCCTGGTACCTTCTATTAATAAACTCTCTGTGTTTCCACCTGTTTCTCTGGATGAACTCTCTACACTGCTAAATTCTTCCAAACCTACAACTTGTTTTCTTGATCCTATCCCCTCCCATCTTCTAATCTCTACAACCCCTTCTTTTCTGCCCTCACTCCTCTATATCTTTAATCTCTCTCTCTCTCTACAGGCCCCTTTCCTTCAAACATGCTCTTGTTTCCCCAATTCTGAAGAAACCCTCTCTCGACTCCTCTTCTCTGTCTAGCTATCGTCCAATCTCTCTTCTTCCTTTTCTTTCTAAGATTCTGGAACGGGGCGTTTATTCTCGCTGTCTTGAGTTTCTTGAAGCCAATTCCATCCTGGACCCTTTTCAGTCTAGTTTTCGCCCACGGCACTCTACAGAGACAGCCCTCACCAAGATCTCAAATGATCTCTTGCAGGCCAAGGCAAATGACCTCTGCTGTATTATTCTTCTAGATTTGTCTGCAGCCTTCAGCACCATGGACCACTGTCTCTTGCTTGACTTACTTTCCAACCTCGGTTCTCCGACCCTTTTCTCAACTGGTTTAAATCTTACTTGTCAGGCAGATCTTTTGCAGAGGTCACAGGTGGTCAGACTTCCTCCTCTGTTCCTTTATCTGTAGGAGTTCCTCAGGGCTCTGTCTTGGGCCCCCTTCTGTTCTCTCTATACACATTGTCCCTAGGTAAACTCATCAGTTCTTTTGGTTTCTCCTATCATCTGTATGCCGATGACACCCAGCTATGTCTTTCCACCCCTGATATTTCGCCAGGGCTTGAATAGCAAGTCTCCTCTTGTCTGGCTGCCATCTCTCAGTGGATGCGGCATCGGCGCTTGAAGCTCAACATGTCTAAGATAGAGCTTCTCATCTTCCCACCTAAGCCCACCCTTCAATACTCCTTTTCTGTTTCTGTTGACGGCATTTCTATTCAACCGGTTCAGCATGCCCACAGTCTTGGTTTCATTTTTTATTCCTCTCTGTCGTTTATTCCCCAGATTCAGGCCACCGCCAAGACCTGTAGATTCTCTCTTTACAACATTGCTAAAATCCGTCCATTCCTCTCAGCCTCCACTGCAAAGACTCTGGTCCATGCCCTAGTGGTTTCATGACTAGATTACTAGTCCTAGGAGCCCTGCTGGTGCAGTGGTTAAATTCCTGTACTGCAGCCACTCACTCAAAACCATAAGGTTGCGAGTTCAAGACCAGCAAAAGGGATCAAGCTTGACTCAGGCTTGCATCCTTTCGAGGTCGCTAAAATGAGTACCCAGATTGTTGGGGGGCAAGTAGCTTACAGTTGTAAACTGCTTAGACACTCCTTAGGAGGTATGAAGCAGTATATATATAAAACCTTCTTCTGACAGGGCTTCCTCTCTCTCACCTCCATCCTTTAATCTCTGTCCAGAACTCAGCTGCACATATTATCACATCCGCTTGCCGCTTTGACCATGTTTCTTCCTTTCTTACCCTCCCTTCACTGGCTCCCCTTCCCCTTCCACATCCAGTACAAACTTTTGTTGTTGACTTTCAAAGCCCTCCACAGACTGGCCCCTCCTTACTTATCTGAACTTCTTTCTCCTCACACTCCTTCTCGTACCCTCCGTTCTGGTAGTCAAGATCTCCTGTCCCAATTTAGGATTTCCACTGTCCAGTCCCAGATTCATCCCTTCTCACTTGATGCCCCTCACTCCTGGAACCTTCTTCCCCCACATGTGCACCTCATCACTTCTCTAACCAGGTTCAAAATTAAGTTTAAGACTATATTGTTTAGGGAAGCGTTCCCAGGATTGTGCCATCTGCCCCAGGACACCTCCTTTTAACTATGTATTAAGAAACCAAGCCCTCCCTCCAGTCCATCTGCCTTGGTCCAGGCCCCAGAGGAAGAGAAGAACCACTGGACCTCATCCCCTTTCCCACCACCTTTCCTTTCTCCTTTTGTGTTGTCTCTTTTAGACTGTAAGCTTGAGGGCAGGGAACCATATAATTATAAGTTTGTATGTACAGCACTGTGTAAATTTACAGCGCTATATAAATAAAGGTTAATAATGATAATAATAATAATAGTAATAATAGTAATAATAAGTCATGTCTTCACATGGTAAGACCAAAGTATGACAGCCTCATTTTCACCATCTTGGCTTCCTGGCAGAGTTCAAGCTTAATCTGGGCTAGGACCCATTTGTTTGTCTCACATTTGTTGCCTTTTGGCTGTCCATGGCATCCTCGGCATCCTTTTTCAGCACCACATCTCAAAGAAGTTGATTTTCTTAGTGTCTGCATTTCTTCACTGTCCAGCTCTCACATCCATATGTGGTAATGGGGAATCCAACGGCTTGGACAATTCTAACTTTAGTGTTCAGTTGTGTATCTTTACTCTTTAAGCTCTTATCTAGTTCTTCTATGGCTGCCCTTCCTATTCCTAGTCTTCTTCTGATTTCTTGACTGCAGTCTCTATTCTGGTCAATGTTTGATCCTAAGTACAGGACTTTTAAAAACTATTTCCTCATTGACCATTTATGTAGATCCTCCATGGCCATTATTTTTGTTTTCTTTGTGTTTAGCAGTAAGCCTGCCTTTGCACTTTTTCAGAAATTGTTCCTAGTCTATGATATTTTCTGCTAGTATTATAGTGTCATCTGCATATTTCAGACTGCTGATATACCTTCCTCCTCTCTTCACTCCTTCTTCTGAGTCTCAAACTGCTCTTCTTATGATATTCTCTGTATATACATTGAATAAATAATATGAAAGAATACAGCCATGCCCCTTTGCTAATTGAGAATCATTCTGTTTCTCTTATATTCTGTTCTTTCAGTAGCTTCTTGTCCTAAATACAGATTCCTCATCAGGATTATTAAATGTAGTTGCACTCCCATTTCTTTAAGAATATTCCATAGCTTTTTGTGATCTATGCAGTCAGAGACTTTCCTATATTATAGTCTATAAAACACATGCTGATTTTCTTCTGGCATTCTTTGGTTCTCTCAATTATCCATCATATGTTTGCAATGTGGTTTCTAGTGCCTCTTGCTTTTCTGAATCCCACTTGCACCTATGGGAGTTTTATCTTGATATAATATTGGACCTTATGCTGCAGAATTTTGAGCATACCGTAATTTTGCTTGCATGGGAAATTAATGCTATGGTCTTATAGTTACTGTGGTCTTTTTGTATCTTTTTAGTGGATACAGATGTATATTAATATTTCCAGTCTCTTGGCCATCATTTTGTTTTCTATATTTGTTGGCGCTTAAGTTGATTTTCTCTGTATGGCTTGTAGAAATTTACTTGGAATATCCTCTATTCTTGGTGATTTATTCTTCCTAGTTTCTCTTATTGCAGCTTCCACCTCAGTTGCTAGAATTTGGGGTTCATCCTCATATAGTTCCTCATTTCATTTTCTATCTTTTATAGTTATATATAGTTATATATCTTCTGTATATCACTTCCACCATATTTTTATAGCCTCTTAGTCTTGTAGCATGTTCTTCTGGTCATAGAGCATCCACATCCTTGGTTTCAATTTACCATTTAGTTTCCAGATCTTGTGGGAAAGGTCTCTTGTTCTTCCTTTGTTATTGTATTGTATTTCTCTACAGCACTTAAAGTGGTGTCAAATTACATTATGTCTATAGTGTGCACCCTATGATTCAGCTGTCATCCTATGACAGATGCACCTTATGACTCAGAAGTAAATCCTCTTAATTTCACTGCATCAGTTAAGTTAGTATGCTAAAGACTGATTCAAAATACATAATGTGATGGTGTTGGATTTTATTCCCTTTTGCAATGTTATGGTGAAACAGGAAGTCTGTAGGAGCACTTTACATATACATATTTATGCCAAACATCTGTGCAGGAAATAGTGCCGATCCTTTTTGTATATTGCTGCACACAAAAGTCCAAACCATTTTTTTCTGTGGACATTTGTGTATCTACATAAAACATGTACTCATACAAGATAATCACCTGTGATGACTTACACATGAAATGTATTCAAAAGCTTACATGTGAGGAATTCTGTGGAGTGGTCCTTTACCCCCACAGAAAAACAAATTGCCAAGTATGCCTACAGATGCCCATTTTCACCAATTGAGAAGGGAAAACTGTATGGTTATAAATAATTTAAAACATTTATTAAGGTTCTTAGTTTTCCACTGTCAGGGGGAGGGGGAAATGCGAGCAAGCAATCTGAGTTTGCATAATTTAGAAATGATTTATAATCTCTGAATGCATCTACTGTGGGTCTGATATAGAATCAGGTATGTGAGCTTGGGATCCAAGAAATTAAAGATATAAAACATCTGTTTTGTATAGTAACTGTTGTTTTATTCAAAGGATCTGTATGCAAATAGAGTTTTGTATCACTTTTGAGACTCATTTAGGCGGTATCCACACTGCAGAAATAATCCAGTTTGACACCACTTTAACTGCCATAGCTCAGTGCTGTGGAATTCTGGGAAATGTAGTTTTGTGAGACATTTAGTATTCTCTGTCAGAGACCTCTGGTGCCACAACAAACAACTCCCAGGATTCCACAGCATTGAGACATGGCAGTTAAACTAGTGTCAGACTGGATTATTTCTGCAGTGTGGGTGCAGCATAAGAGAAAGTTGTAGCATAAGCTTTTGTACATTTACATCTAATTCATCAGATGCATGTTGTTGCTTTAGTTATATTGTTTAAGCCATGTTTCAGGGTGCACTGCCCACACAAGATGGCTTACAGGATTTCAAAAACATGAAAAACTTGAATGTTAAAGTTGGTTTCTTTAAGTACCAAATGCAGAGTGGAATAAATCGATCTCCAGATTTTTTTTTTTTAAGGGACAGCAACATTGAGATCATATGGGTTGGCCTAAGAGGAGTACAACGAGTGTTGAATCTCCCACTATCTACAAGTTTAATGAAAGTTGCTGATGGGCCATAATGTGCATCCTCTGACACTGATTTTAATGTCTGGATAGGCTCATAAATGATGGAAAAGAGAATGACCAGCATGTTCTCCACATATTGATCATACCTTAGCCCATACTGTCTTCTGGATGACTTTTCCCTGCAGTTTCATTTAGATGCTGAAAATCATTGGTGACAAGTTGGGACTTTGAGGGACTCTACATTTCTGTCACCAAGGGTTAGGATAGTCCCTTTTGCCTTCTGGGATGGCTATCACAGGAAGGATGGGAGCCATTCTAACAACCAGAGTGACAACATAAGAATACCATAGTCAATTATATCAGAAGCTACTGAGATATCCAAGGAAACCTAGACATGGCCATCCTGCCAAGAGATCATTCCAATAAGATGGAGGTGTAGATGGTCAGAAGAAAGTCTGGCTCTAAGACTGGACTTCAACCTGTTCTGGACAGAGTGGTTCTACTGTTCAAAGATTTGCAATCTAGGAACATTCCTTGGTTTTGCAGTGTCTCTGGACATACAGATGGCAGGAGTGATGAGGGGTCCTTTTATAGAACTCCATTTACTGAGCCAGTTATGATCTTTCCTGAGTTGACCCGATTTGCACGCAGCCACCCATATTATATCTCATATTGGCTACTTCAGTGTGTTCTGTGTTGGAGCTCACTTGAAGAGTGTCTCAGAGCCTCATTTGATTCAACAGTTGGCAACTAAGTGACAAACTGGTGTGTGGTATCGAGATCATATTACCTTGATACTGAAAGACCTTCACTGGTTGATTGCATCTTCCAAAGTCCAAATCAAGGTCTGGATTTTCACCTTTAAAGCCCTAAAAGCCCTAAAGCCTTTGCTCTCCAAAGGGTCATCTATCTTTTCATGAACCTTTCTGGATGTTTCAGGAGAGGCCACCTTGAGAAAATATTGCTTGTGGAAACCCACTTGAACACCTGAAAGCATGCTTTCTATTCTGTTGTGTCCAGGCAAGGGGGTGTACTTCCCTCAGATCACTGTCATCACTTTGGAGAAGGCTGTAGAGTCACATCTGTTCAAACTGCCTTTTAAAATTGCTTTGATCTCAACAATTGTGAGAATTTTAATAGTTTTGATAATAGTTCTGATGCACTCTATAAAGGGGAGAAAACAAGGCTCAGAGGTAGCACACTGAAGGACTGAGATAACCTGGGCCCCATTCACAGTACACAATTATAGCGCTGCATTCCACTTTAACCACTATGGCAACACCACATGAAATCCTATAGATTAGGGAGGGAGATTTAGAATTCTCTGGCAATCTGCTCTGCTGTCTCACCAAACTACAAACTCCAGGATTCCATTGGAGGCAGTCATGTCAGTTAAAGTGGAATCTTAGTTCTGCAACTATGTAATGTGCATAGCCCCAAGTCTATGCTCTGTAGGTGGGGCTGGAGGGATCATTGGAAACCAGCTAGAGGACACTGGCGCTTGAACATTCCTGATATCTGATGGCCCAACCTTGAGGAAAAAGTGGATGCAACTTATACACACACACACCAGATTCCTTCACCAGGACTCTTTCCAACACCTAATATCAGTTCATATTGGCTGCTATTTCACCAGTGAAACATATAGGATTGCTTGTTAATTTTAATATAAAAATCAAAAACTTACAGATGTGAAATGATGCCAGGTGGAAAGACTTGCCTTCTGCATTAAATTAAATCAATACACATGATATAAACAACAGTAAAAATCTGTCTCATGTATTAGTGTGCCACTATTAATTTTAATTATTTTTCTCCTAAAGATGGCCTGGATAGAGTATTAAACCAACAAACCTATCTCTGCAAAATTACATTTCAGTTTGGCCAGATGTGGACTCAAATGAAGGACAAACTGACAGATAATCCTGTCTATGAACTCACCATATGAATTTGTTGATTTGGGCTTTGCCATCACAAACCAGGAGAAAAGAAAATGGTTGTATGCCATTTATAAACTCTGTACAAATGAGGAGCATGTAATGAATAAACATGTGGCTGTGTATAAATTAGTAGCATATAATCATGTATAAACTTGGTATACTTCAAAGCCTTGGGAATATTGTTTTCTCACTTGTATTATTTTACAGTTCATTGCAGATATTACAGCAATATTCCAGAGCATTTGCTTCTTTATTAGCAAGCCTTTTCAGGGGAATATGCTCCACTCCCACTTGGATTAGCCGTTCTCGATAGTCTTCAGGCCGTGCTATTGAGCTGCCTATCAGGAACAATTTGCTCTGTTGGGGCAATATGCTCGTGTTCTGAAGAACTCCTTATAGCAAAACACAGTCCATCCAATAATAAAAAATGGTGTGTGTGTGTGTGTGTGTGTGTGGTTTTTATTATTCTCTCAATAATGTGAATTTTTGACCTATATTTAGAAAGAAACCTTACAAGCTTACAGTAGCGCGTAGTGGTTTCAAAGGCATCTGACCTGCACACATTGTCCATGCCCTGAGCATATGGAGGGATATTTCCTACATTCTCTATTACCATCTGCACATGGAATAGAACAGAAAGACCCTGTATACATAGCAATTAAGGATGCAGCCACATTATGGAAGTCCTATTGGTTTCCCATTGTTCCCATTGGAGACTTCCATGTAAACGCAACTAAAATGCCAGCCTAAATCTACAATCCCGAGTACCCTTATCTGACAGTAAGCCTTACTGAATTCAATGGGACTTACTTCTAAATAGAAATAAATAAGATTTTGTTGTAAATGTACTAAAACAAATTAAGTATGCACGGTATCAATATAGTTTACACTGAAATTCAGTTCATGCCTAATCAGAAGTAAATCCCACCAAGTTTAATGGGGCTTGCTCTTGGATTGGATTGCAGCATTAATTCATTTATATTAGTGAATAAGGACTATAGCACAGCCTTAGTTTATTTTAAATTACATATATAAATGTGTGTGTGTTATCTGGATCTTATTTGATCAGACATACCTTTACTAACGGATAACACAATCACTCCTGAGCATCTCCTCATATGGAGTGAAGCCAAATCAGCTCCCTGGTTATCCAGGGAATGGGTGGTGATGAAACAAGCGAGACAGAGACTACAGCCATCTTGGTGGACAAATCAGAGTGTGTCTGGCTGAAAATACATTACAGTCTATTTGAAGGCCTATTCTATGGCAGTGTGGGCAGCAAAGAAATTTTTCAGCAGCAGCAAGGGGCTGTCCAGTGGAACTATTTCAAGTGGTCAAAGAGTCATTAAATAGGAAATACAAAACACTCAACAACCTGCTCTGAAGAATTTGCATTGCAGTTTGCAAGTAAAGTTGTTTAGCTCCACTTTGATGTGGATTTTGTAGTTGATACAATTCTGGCAGACATAACCTTGGCTTCTCTTTGTCCTTATTACTGGATACCTTTTAATTTGTATATTCTGAGGGCGTGGACAGGATCTTTGGAGAAGTGAAAACCAGCACATGCGTACTAGATCCATGTACTTCCTGGTTCATTAAAACAGACCAGAGAAAGATTGGCCCAGTGGGTAAAGGGGATATCAATGCTTTGTTACCTAAATTGCAAGGGGTCTCAAGACAGTATCCATAAATTGTAGTGAATGGGGAAATTAATTTAGCTCAATAATTTAGCAGCAAGAAAACCACAGTAACTCTGGCCAGGACACAAGCCTATTTTTACTGATTCTGAAAAACTAGAACTACAGAGTACTAAGTACAACTCAATTTTATTTTCCTGAACTCAAGAGATGTGAAAATTCACACGAAGCACTTACACACGCACAGAGAGAGAGAGAGAGAGAGAGAGAGAGAGAAGGTAATATTGGATAGCAAATTAAAGAATTGCAATGGGCAATACTTACCAGTTCCAGAAGCCATGCTCCAATCTGGGGGAAGGCTGGGAGTTGAATGGGACTCAGTCTGCTTCCTGTGTGGCACAGACAGCTACTACCTTAAAAGGTACAGAGGGGTGCACCTTGTTTAAGGTGAATTGCTAGTCATAAAGTCATCCAAGAGTTGCAATTTTCCTTTTTTGCCATAATTTTTTCCAAGGGGGGCTGGGTATGGGAAGTGCCTAAGGGCTGAACAATGTAGGTCAGTAATTCTCAGTCTTTGGTCCTCCAGCTGTTTTGGAGTTAAAGTGCCAGAAGTCCTAGGTAGCATATCCAATGCCCAGGATTTGTAGGAGCTGACATTGCAGACATGTGGAGCATTAAAATGTAAGGGCCACTGGTGTACTAGGGGATCTCTTGCAGCCTGCAAGCAGTAGAATTCCCAACCCTGGATTCATAACTCTGACAATGTAATCCACTGGAGATCTCCACATACAGGCATCCTAGCTTCACTGGATGTCCCATGTCCTCTGCTTCTCACAGTCTGACACACTCAAAAACTAGAATTTCCCCCTTAATTGTCCTTACACACATGTGTGTGGACGCGCATACACATAGATTCTATCTAGAAAGATGATAATAAGGATGCCATGTTCTCCGATCAGCTACTCCCTTCCTGGACCCTTCTTAATTTTCCTAATAGACACTCTGCCTGTTTATGAAAAAAGGGCAACAAATGAGTGTCCAGTGATACTTCTGATTTTATTAATCCTCTCCTGTCCAAATCCTCCCTTTATTGACACTAGAAATAATGACGCAAACCCAGTTATTAAGTTTTCTCATACTTTGAACTGTTGTGACAGACAAAGAGACAGAGCCACATTCTCTTTAGTTATCATTTATAGTAGTAATTTATTCACCTTTCTGGTACATGTAAACAAAGCAAATTAGCAGTCTTTCCACAGGCTAACCTTAAGGGATGCATCTTGCCTTGATGTTTTGCATAACTTCTGTTAACATCAATGGGAATTATGCACGTGAATCAATGGAGAATAACCACTGAATCTCATTCATTTACATTATTATAAAACCCACCATGTCTGCAGTTCAGGATTTTTACTCACTGTAGATGATTTGATATATGAAGGGTAACCAGGGGAGATTTTGGGAGAAAGCTACTTTTGTGTGTTTTGTGCATGTAAAATATTTATATGGAGGATGTGCTGCTTCTAAAAGTAAAAGATTTTTTTAAAAAAAAATGATAAGCAATAATTATTTGTTTATTGTGCTTTAGAAAATGGTGCAGGCAATGTGACTTGACACTCTGTATATAGAATCACATTACTTCAGTCTGAAACAGAGTCCTGATATCTCTTCCTCCGCAGTCATTTTGCCAGAAAGTTCTTCATATAAACACTCTCTAGCCTATTTTGTACCTTCTAACAAACTGCATGTTTGTTAAGGTGAACCAAAACTTTATATGATAGACTTCATTATATATACGATCCAGAGAATTATAAAACATAATTATGAAACACTGATATTTTCTATTCAGTCCCCTAATAATTTAATATTTATTTTGACTTCATGACTACAGCAAGCCTTCTACTGTGACCTCAGTAGGAGAGTAATGTATTTCCAGTATTTTGTCACATTGTTAGGTCACATAATAATTACTTAATGACAGTAAGGAAACAATCTAAATACATGCACTAGGCAGAATAAGCCCCATTGAACACAGTGGGACTTACTTTTGAGTAAACAAACTTACTTGTGAGTTGATTTTGAAACTAACACACTCAAGGCTTTGTTATGAATGGTGAGTGACAGAGTCTAACTATTACATTCAATCTTAGTCAACTTAATCCTGTCATTAAATAACCTTCATTCATTCTAATGGTAGTACAGATTATGTCCCTTTGTATCCACAACCAATCTTCTTTTAAAATGCATCTATTACATACTGTTCATGAACATTATTATTATTATACTGATGTCTGTATTCCACCCCATATCACTGGATCTTAGGGTTGCATATATGAGAAATCAATAAAAGCCATTGAAAAAATTGAAAATTTAAAGTAACAGAAATAATTTAAACAAAAGGAATTATCAAGCCATTTATCAGGTTAAAACAAGTTTTAAAAGTTAAAACATTTTAAAACCCTATGCATGGACAGTCTGAAAGAAATCAGCTAGGACCCAAAGGCTGTAAAAAAAAAAAATCACAGTTTTTGTGGTGCTGGAATGAAGGCCCACCTGAAGGCTAGGTGTCACAACTAGGGTGTCACAGTTGAAGGTCCTCTCCCACAGCCATACACATTAGTGTCCCTCACTAGGGGATGACGATTACTACTACTACACCAACATGCTTCCTCATTTCTGCCCAAGGTAAAACCTTTTAACCAGTACTGATATTCCACATCAGCTCCTTGTTATTATGTATCTTCAAGTCATTTCTGACTTATGGTAACCCTATCACAGAATTTTCTTGCTAAGAATTTTCAGAAGGGATTTGCCTTTGCCTCCCTCTGAGGGTAAGAGCGTGTGACATGCCCAAGATCAACCACTGAGTTTCCATGGGGATTTGAACCCTAGTCTCCAGAGTTGCAGTCAAATGCTCAAACCACTAAACCACACTACTTAATAATATGTGCATAACTAAGAAATGTGCCCCATGTCCTGACCCCCACCCCCAAATCCGCCTTAAGAGCCAGCAGCCAGATCAGTTGAAGAGCTTCATAAGATCAGGTACAAGAAGGATGACGTTTCCACTCTTCTCTCACCAGCAAGTGAAGCTGTGACAAGAACCTGCAAGGGGGTCCTACTTCTGATTGTCACAACCTTGCGTTCTGGTGTGATGAGGCTGGAAAAATCCTCCTCCTTATACCCAGCCAGAAGCAGGATGGACTCCTTTGTTCTATAGCCTTACCTGGAAATCCCTGTTATTCTCTAATGATCTTCCATGCAGGTATGAAATAGGGCCAACTGTGTTTAACTTCCAAAATCAGACAAGAACAGGTGTATTCAGGGTGGTGTGTTGGTAGAATACTCTGAGTCTCCAGGGTTGTTGTTTAAAAAAAAACAACAATGTGATACTCGTTGCCATAAAACAAAACCCAGCGTAAGCCAGGTACTTATTTGATCTTCCTTCTTGTTTGTTAACTGTCCTCAAATTGACCCTGACTCATGGTGACTCTGTGGCTGAGACATCTGCAAGCTCCCCTATCGTCCACTGCTCTGCTTACCTCCTGTAGTTTCATGCCTATGACTTCCTTGATTGTGTCTATCCATCTGGTGTGTTGCCTTCCTCTCTTTCTACTACCTTCAACCACTCCTTGCATTATTGTCTTTTCTAATGAATCATGCTTCTCATGATGTGACCAAAGTACCACATAACTACTGGTAAGGCTTCCAGGGAGGGTTCAGGCAAGGCATATCCATTGTTTTATGCAAACTAAAAAGGAAAAAAAATAGGCCAATATTCTGAACCAGCTACTTAATTAAATATGCTCTTCTGGCATGATTCACCCCAAAACTGATGGAAACATCATTCCCCTATGTTCCAGTCACCAGCAGTAGGTTGGGAGGAGGGAGTTGCAATAGTGCCACAGTTGTGACTAAGGAGACATTGTGAATATGGAACAGTTACAGGTGACTACGGGGCTGTGCAGAGTCGGAGTGTGGCATCCACATGATGCACACCCCAACTTCCTCCCCATGGCAGAAGACGCCACGCACCGCACCACATGGCGCATGGCATCACGGTGCTCCTCTGGTGCTGCTTCCACATGACGGAGCCCCAAAGGAGTGTTGTAAAACTATGATGCCAATGGCTATGGCATCCTTTCCAGGGAGAAAAAAGGAGCCACTGGGGCTGTGCAGACCACCCCTGAAGGGGCAGCCTACAGCTGCCTCCATCTTTGCCAGTTCAGGGCCGCTGCAACCACACGCCTCAGTCCTGATCTGGCCTTTCCATGGTGTAAAAAGAAGCTGCAAAAAGTGGTTTCTTTTTGCACCCTAGAAAGGGTGAAATAACTGCTGGTGCCATGGCTTTAATATGCTCATCTGGCACTGCGCCATGTGGAATGGTGTGTGGCATCATGCCACCCTGGGGGCAGAGTCAGGGCATGTATCATATGGACGTCATGCCCCAACTCCACTCGCATGCCAGCCTTAATGGCTTGTCTGCACAGACCTGCTTTTTACGGCTCCTTTTTGTGCCCTGGAAAGGTCAGATCAGGGCTGTGGTGTGCGGTTGTTGTGGCCCCAATCTTTCAAAGATGGAGGTGGTTGCAGGCCACCTATTCAGGGGTGATCTGCAAAGACCCTAAATCGAGGTAACTGTTCTATGTTCTTAGTAGCTGATATAAAATACTGGCCATAATTTACCTTTCTGTTAATTCAGGCCTTTTCTGTACACAGACCAATCAAAATCGCTCAGCTAAGGCTTTCCTTTTGTCTCAGTTTAAAGTTCAGGGTTCATATCTGGCAAGGTTTATAGAATATGGAAGTGTGGATTCCAGGCCAAGTAATCACTGGCTTTTCTACTGTCTTGTTTCATATACTGGCTCACACTAGCTTAAATAGCAGAAGGTATAAGATTGCCATAGTAAGTACTTAATTGACTAAGCAAACTACACCCTTATTATTTTATAGGTACCTGCTTCTCAACAGCAGCTTTTTTATTTTCTTTTTATTGTTTCTGAAATGGAAAGAGGTTTCTGCATTGTTAAGAGCCCCTAGCTTCCACTCCACCCAGAAGAAATTCAGATGCAATTACACGCTTCATTTTCAAACAGGCCCAATTTCTGTTTCTTAATGCTGCCCTGTCTCTTCCTGGTATTTAGCACCCTGGCCTCTGAAGTACCTCATGATATCTCTACATTTGCATGGAAACAGATTGAAATAGTTAATGGGTTCATTATAAATTGATGCAGCACTTTAAAATTTAATATTTAAACAAAATGCTTCATGTTTACATAATCATGCAGAGTCATAGAGAATGCAGTGCTGATTTTGCACAAAGCCACAAACTTGAGACAGTAGTTAAATTTTCATGTTGATCATTATTCTAGTATCCAGTATCATAAAGATGTAGAGTTGTGAAGATGAATAGGTTTTATCATTCAGAATCAAGCTACCATATATTTCTTGTTGGAGATAATTCACACAAACATTATCACATGGGGCTTCTACAGCACAGCAATTGCATTTTTGAACCACCTGAAAGTACACGATTATTAAAGCAATCTTTGTATCAGTATCTGCATTGCCCTCTTTCCTTCCCATTTATTGTCCTACTTAAGGCATGCAGATTGTTCTGGTGGGGGAGAAGCAATCAGGTGGAGGAGACATTGGAAAGAGAGATCCAGTGGTGGAGGCCATGGGGAAGAGAGATCAGGTGATGAAGGACATGAGAAAAAGAGATCCAGTGGTGGAAGACATGGGGAAGAAAGATCAAGTGGTGGTGGGTGCAAGGAAGGGAGATCTGGTGCCAGAGGCATAGGAAAGAGAGATCATGTGGCAGGGTTAAGATCAGGAAGGTGTTGGCAGCCAAGGCTTCTCCTCTTAGCTCCTCCCAAAGTGTGGAGCTTCTGTGTACACATTCACACAGCATCACTGTGCATCAGGAGGAAGCAGGAGGGGGAAAGAAACACAATCCCAGCTGACAACACCTTCCCGAAACCAGCTGCTGAGTGAATGTACTCTCATCAACTGGCTTGGGGAAGATGTTCACAACCAAGATCACTGCAAGGGGGAGAGGGAAAGGAAGAAAGGAGCAGAATCCCTCCCACTCCCCCACCACTGGGAAGTTTAACTGCCAAGGAAGGGACTTACAGCACCAAGGCAGTCATGGATTGAGAGTCTATTGACGTGTTCTGCCCATGAGTGAAAAGGTGCACAACAGTAACAAAGGACAGGCAAGGCAGCAGTAGGATGGGATAAGTACCAGTCAAAAGCACTTTTATTGTATTAAAATTCCACTTCTCATATGATAATCTCCATAGACACACACACATCCATTACTTGCTTTCTCATCATGTAATGTCATTGCTCAGACTGAGTAATGGAACTATAGAGGACCACAAAATGAGGGCATAGTCCCCTCAAGAAGAACTCTGTTCTCCCTCCAATGAAATTTTCCTTCCGTCCCCAAATATCTAGGATAACAGTAATTGAGAACTTCAGTTGAGCAATTAGAAATAGAGTTTAGGCACCCAAAGCAAAGGGGCAGACTAATTTACCCAGGAAATGTGAACAGAGCAAATGAGGGTAATCCAGATTAAGATTCTGTTGTGCCTTCAATGGCTGTGCAATTGATAAGTAAAATCTCACAATATATGTCACACAGATCAGAGGTTGTTCTGTGTTGATCCATAGCCTTGCCATACAAAGATTAAATATGTACAAAAGAGATAAATTTACTCTATTGTTCAACCTGGGAGACATATTTCAGTAGAGCTAATACCAACCCAATCCTGGTTTAATCACACTTCCAGTTTAGTCTGGAAAATGACGGATCCATCACTCATCATTTTGTTTATGTCCTGTGTGTTTCCCAAAGTGGGATCCAAGATTTCATAAATTAAAATTCTAGAAGATAGCTGTTGTGATAGACCTACCTTTTTTGTTAGGTGAAAATCTGTCCCTCTGGCATTTCAAACGCAAGTCTTTCCAAGTCATTTCCTGATGATGATATTGATGAGGATGATTATGATGATTTCTTACCTGCCTCTCCTCAAGGCTTAAGGAAGGCTACACCATAGATCAAAGCGCATGAAACTATTTAAACACATAGGTCAAAATACAGAAACAAAGGACATATTAAAATCATCCAAACATAAAATTAAAAATATACCAGTTTGAAATTCATAGATTAAAACTGACTAGGTAAGCCTGCCGGTAGGTCTTTAACACCATTTTAAATTCAGACAACACATAAACGTGCTCTCACAATTTGTCTTCTAGAAGCCATTTATCTGGGATAGTGTACCTATACTTTTATTTTATTTTAGTCTCAGACAGCCTTTGTAAACATATACATCTGAAAAGAGAATTGCTCTAGTGGCTCTCACTTCAAGATCCGCAGCTAAATTATCACATTACTGTATATACCATCTCTTGAAAGAAAATATGGGAAGCAGTATCTATCAGCATTTGTTGAGACACAGGTTCTCAAGAAATACATCTTTAAATCTAACAAATACTTCCTCTGCTGGCTACACTGAGAACAGCATCTAAGCTCAGCACACACTTTCTTTTCAGTTCAAAAAGGGGCATTTAACATATTACAAGACAACATATTACAACTGCACGAGATTGTTTTATTTCCTTAGGATTTGTTGAAAATACAATGTGTCTTGTTTTAACAGAACTGTTTTTAAATCTGAAATATATTATATAGCAAACACCTTAAACCATGAATGTACCTTCAGTAAAGGACTATAGAACTGAAAGGTATCTGTGATCACACTGTAGACCTGTTCCAGTAAAGTAAATGGGAGCCTTTTCACAGATTTCAGAGAACTTTGTAATGGGCCCTGTTGTTTTAACTGTACTTAGAAAAGAATGAACTTTAAACACAAGTGGTCAGTTCAAATAGTTTTATGATGAAGAACTGAACTTTTACATTCTTGGGGTGCACAGAAATAAAGCCAATTGATACCACTTTAAGTGGTGTAACTAACTCCACCTTACAGAATCCTAGGATTTGTAGTTTTATAAGGCCTGTAACTTTCTCCGCCGAAGCATGGTGATGCCTCATAAAACTACAAATCCCAGTATTCTGTAGGATGGAACCATGGCAGTTAAAATGGTGTCAAACTGTATTATTTCTACAGTATAGATGCACCATTAGAGGAACTTTAAAATGGCTTAGTTAGGCAAGGGTGTCACTTTCTGTCTAGGTGCTGGGAACAACATGAATTATATTATCCCCTGAACTAGATGGAAACATGCCATGGCCTTCTTTTGCTTCCAGGTGCTGCCACCCTTTTCCACCCTCCCTGTGCTGCCCTCAGTCTCCCCCTTCCAGCCAAACCACTACTGTGAAGAGTCCTTTTTCAGAATGATGTATTGTGGGCAATGTTCATGCTGCAGTGTCACAAGCGGTCTCCACAGCCACCTCATTCACACCACCTCATGCTAAGGACACTTTGGAACAAGCAGTTGGAGCTTGGAAAGCTATGAAATCTGGAAGGTTTCATTGGTTGTTTTTCTGCCACAGGAAAGTAGTTGATATGGCTTTCCAGAGTCATAGAATCATAGAGCTGAAAGAGACCACAAGGGTCATCCAGTCCAACCCCCTGTCATGCTGGAAGACACAATCAAAGCACCATCCAGCCTCTGTTTAAAAATCTCCAAAGAAGGAGACTCCACGACCACTCACCAAGGGAACAGCTATTGGACAGCTCTTACCATCAGGAAATTCTTCCTAATGTTGAGGTAGTAGTTTGCATCTATTCCTTTGCTTCCTAGTCTCTGGACCAGCAGAAAACAAGCCTGTTCCATCCTCAATATGACACCCCTTCAAATATTAAAAAAACAAACAAACTATCATATCACCTCTTAATTGTCTCTTCTCCAGGCTAAACTTACTCAGCTCTCTAAGGAGTTTATCAGATGACAGAAATTGGAAGCATAATCCGATGGCAGTCTGAATGCAATAATGGGATTTCACATTATTGCATGAAAGACTACCACATGCATTTTCGGGTAATGGGAAGTCCTTCTGAATGCAATCATGGGGTTTCATGTTTTTGCATAAGAAACTATCGCACGCAATTTCGGGCAATTTCGGGCAATGGGAAGTCCTTCCAAATGCAATCATGGGGTTTCAAGTTACTGCATGAGAAACTATCACACACAGTTTTGGGCAACTTCAGGCAATGGGAAGTCATTCCGAATGCGATGCAGTGCCAATATGCAATCATGTAAATCCTCTGAACTGGCAAATTCACTCATTTCTGAACTGGCCCCACTTTTATTCCTTTTGAAATTGAGAGAAATTCATCCTGTGTGATAAACTCCTAAGTCTCTCCTCATAGGGCATGGTTTCCAGACCAGGGCCTACCAATACACTCCTGGAAAGGTGGACTCAATGCTTTCCTACTGCAATGATGATCATCTGGGGGGACAACCAGGGTATGAAGAAAGTCTGCCTGGCCATTTCTTAGATGCAACGTATACCCTAGCCAGACAGTAGCCAGTAATAATCTCTGGAGTGATAGTGCCTAGGACAAAACTGTGGAAAGGAATAAAAATATTGGGAAATGTATTTCAGTGCAGGTTTTGCTATAAATGTGATATGTGAATGAAGAAAAGGGATCAGAGTTGCTATGGTTATCTACCTCTCCTGGAGCTCATTCAGACTACACAATTATTGGACTATGCTCCCTTTAACTGGCTCTCTTTAATGGTTACATTCGATGGAATCCTGGGATTTATAGTATGTGGAGGCACTAGAACTCCCTGGCAGAAAATTCTCCGTAAACTGAAAATCCTAGTGTTCTATAGAAACCATTGTTGTCAAAACAGAGTTATGGTGCTATAGCAATTCACTATAAATCCCAGAATTCCATAGGATGCATCCATGGCAGTTAAAGTGTAATTATAGTGCTACAATTGTCTACTGTGAAAGGGCCCCTGGTAAATTCCATGTAGTTTGTACAAGTTTTATTTGACCAGGTCCTCCAGTGCAACTCTGTGGTCAATATCTGCCAGACATTGACCATAGAATTGTGCTGAAGGAGCTACAAATGCCTAGTGGAGTGTTCTCTCTAGGAATCTCTAGGTCCTTCAGTGAGACCTTTCGTTAAAGCTGACCATAGAGTTGTGCTGGAGGACTTAGATATCCCTAGAGAGAACATATTAATAAAATCTGTGAATAATCAAACCCGTAAAAGTCCAACCCGCAAACGTGGAGGGACAAATGTAGTAAAACTGCAGAGCCATGAACCCATTGCAGAATTAATCATGCTTAATGCCAGTCTTTTCAGTGGGCTTGTGCATAGCCAACTCTGCATTGGATGTATGCTGTTAATGATAATACGAATAACAACAATGATGACTTTATTAATAATGTTCATGCTCCACTATAAATCAAGGTGGTATACATGGTTTCACCTGCTAACCACATTTTATACTCACAGGAATATTGTGAGGCAGGAGATAGTGATGAGCCCAAGGTCACTCATGGGTGAGTTGGAATCTGAACCCAGCTCACTCCAGCCCTAGTGCCTACTACACTACTCTGAGTAAATAACCCCCATGACTAAAGATTGAGATACCTTGAAGATATTGGAATGGTTGTTATGTATTGCTACAAAAATAAATAAAATGTTATATCTCCCAACAGCATCATTCCATCCATCATCACTGGATTTTTCAAAAGGCAATCCAGTGGTTTTCATATAAAAATATATGACCATGCTAGCAGTTGTTTTAAAATTCTGTGGGCTGAGTGAGGCCCTCAGGCTTTTACAGTTTCATAAACACTTTCAACATTTAGGAAGTTAAATTGAAATGTATGTTAGTTCATTAACAGCATCACTTAAAAACATAACAGTTAATTAACTAATTAGCAACTTAATTAATTTTGCATTTAGCTCACTTCACTTCACTTAAATCCCGGGATGAAATTTAACAATGGTTCAGTGTGATTTCGGACTAACTACATGGGTCATTCTCTTATTTGGAAGATATTTCATGGAACTAAATGACAAAGTTTACTAATAATGAGCCAGGGCTCTTACCAGTTGCACCAATAGACACCATTGCCTACATCACAAAGAACCCTGTAGGGCACAGCGGAGCCCTATTTACCTTTTCCCCTGTCACAGGGCTGCATCTGCCCTCCTATTTCCGTTCATTCCCGAAGAACAAAAAACAAGGGCAGAGAGAGATGGAAAAGGTCTCCTCAGAGGTCTTCCACTGTCTTGGCGTTGTTTGTGTACATGTGTTTATGCTCACATGCCACATGGAAAGAAGAACCAGAATTTTCTTTTGCCCTCTGATGATTGTTCCATACACAGGCACTGGATTAAGCCCTTTTTAATATGTATAAGCCAGCTCTTTGCCAGAGGGGAGGAACATTGTCTGGGAGCGTATTTGATTTTGTTTTTAATGATGTTGCATTCAGCTGCACACACCAACTGGATGGAGGACAACTTTCTTTCGGGATTGTAGGACAACTGTCTTTAAGGATCTTCTAAACACCCTTTTTGAAATTGAAAACTGCATTTGACACAAACACTGTTGGAAAATTCCAGCATTCTCTCTCATCTC